>JAKELP010000001.1:1265000-2515000 GCA_029929735.1 Mimosa pudica
AACACATTTTAACAACTGTTGGCACTAAAAATGCTGTTGAATTAGGTGGAGCCTAGTGCTGAAGTGTCAGATGAATCAAACAGCACCCTCATCGAAGCTGCAGTGTTGAGTGGAGTGATGCCAACAAGGTTGATTGAGGATATTGCTGCTACTCACATTCAAAATGCTTTTTGATCATTCATGTTAGAGCAAAATGCATCACGATTCCTTTATCTTGTTTGTGTCTTTGGCTAGATATTGCTGCTACTCTTGTTTCTTTGTTCCTATCCAAAATCATGCAAATGCATCATCATATTCAACGTGTAAATCACAGACCCTCTCATAAACTTACAAAGGTAACCTTTTTCTAGTGTCCTAAGAACGTAGCGATATCATCTCCTGGTTATTTAAGTTTCTCTCCCTGTTTAACAATAGAGGATTCAATTTTACTTTCATTCTCTTCTTGCTGGGTTTTTCTGCTGAATCCTGTGTTGAGTGCATGTGGGATGCAGAACATACTTTGATGAGCAGATTTCTTGTTTTATGATCAATTATACTTGGGCTTCCCAATCAGCTAGACTCTTTTATGCATATACCAATTAAAATGGAAGCAAGAGCCAATTACATACTCTGACTTTCAACAGCAGATCGAGTCTCCTGGCTGCCCATCTTGGGTCCTACATATCTTGCTCAGAATCCATTATTTGAGCAGGTTTCCTTTATTTTTTTCACTTTCAGATCAGGTTTATGATATATAGCGTTCTTTATCTCTTTGCATTTCCAACGTACGTAATTCTGCCATGCAAGTGCAGGTCTCTTACTACTTTTGGAGTTTTAGTTACTGATGCTATTTAGATGGCAGATACCTGAGCTTTGAAAAGACATTTGTATACCAGACTATTGTTTTACTCGTGGAGGTAAGCTTAGATCTGTCAATGCTTGGTTTGGTCCAGCTGGGTCAATAACACCATTACACCATGATCCCCATCATAATATATATTAGCCCAGGTGACTTAGTTTTGCTATTATTGAAAATATTTGTGTAATAGAATTTCTACAGTTTTCTGGCATTTCAATTTGTAGCTGCCATGTTTAGCTATTCTCAGTTTTTTAGCATATTCACGGGGTTAATTCATATAACTAGAGAATATGTTAGCTTTTAGGAAAATCATCATCAGGTACTCCTACCTTCTAGCTATCTCATTACTGCTAAATCTATGTGCTCTGTTGCTAAATAAAATTGCATCTGAATTCTAATTTATATGTGTGGATTACAGGTTGTTATGATGTCCTTGACAGTTTAATTTTCTGGCAAATGCTGTTAAAATCTGTCCAACATAAGGCCCAATAAGTGTATGGACATAAACAGAACATCATGAAGATGGTTGGAGACAGAATTTGTAGTGTCACACCCGGAGATAAGATCTTTTCTAAAGTATACTTCATTGTTGAGATATTCAGTTTACAATTGTTTTCTCATTTTTTCGGGGAGGTATGGATCTGGGAGGCTACGGCCCAATTGTAAGTATAACTACACACATAATTTCATTATGAGATATAATCCTCAAGTTTTTGATTTATGAATGTTATTATTATTCTGAAGGTTGATTGTTATTACTAACAAGTTTCTTGATGTTTGTTTCTGTTGGAAATAATATTTTTCAACAGTTTCGATAATTTTTAATTGATTCAGATAGTAATTGTTGAAAACAAAAAAGGGATTCCCAAAAATAAAAGTCTTCTCATTATTTCATTGATGTGTTTACATACTTATAATATAAAAGTTTCCTAAAAAGACAATAAACTTCTCCTACAAGTTTACCTAATATGATTGATTACCTAATAAAAGCATAATATTCTTATATCTAAATATTTCCTAATACTCTATAATTATTTCCTAATAATCTTCTAACAGTAATAAACACGTAATACTCATTTACTTGGCTGTTAAACTTACTAAAATGTCAAATCATGTGTTGCCTGAAACATCACCTCTAGGAAATATTTATCTTTCTAGTGGTCTATTGAAAGTTTATTTAATGTTGTATTTTCTACATTTATTCCAATTTGTTAGATTTCTCTTTGCTTTTGTTAATTTATTATTGGAGTCTGAGATGCAGGCGCTGTTGAGGGCTCGAGCAAGGTGACAACATCTGATATAGCCAAGAACATGTATTGCCATACCAACCAGAAAACTGAGATTATTGCGCCTTCTTCTATTGGCCACATCTCTTCTCTTAGACACTGCTTGTGAAACTAAATGCTGGAATGCTTCCTTAACATAAGTATGGGGGAGAGTGAATCTGCAATTCTTGTGAGCTGTAGTAACATTTATGCCATTACACTTACCCTTCTGCTCTTGCTTTATCTTACAAATTCCTAATCGTACTCTAATCTGAATTAAGACTTTTCACAGATGCATTTGATGCAAACAAAGGGTTTTTGACATACATTAGAATCGACGCAAGTACAAAAGTCCAAGAATTCTTACTCATGATGGGAATAGTAGAACAACATCAATGCCACTGGCCCCTTTGAAGGAAGAATAAGGAGCTTGTTGGTGTTTGAAGGGAGGTCAACGGGAGAGGGACAGTCTTTAGATACATTAACACCTCTTTCAGTCTCTTGTGTCATGATTTATAAGTTCTGAGCAGTGTAAGCATGCTTGTCTAGTTATCATATTCTGCACAAATTTTGTCTCTCAACCTATATCTAATATTCTGTTTTTTTCATGAAATGGGAGTATATTAATGAATCAAATATGTACAATAGTTGAGACATATCAGTATTCTTTTTTGTGAACACTGAACGCTAAGGCAAACTATTAAAAGAGCAGCAGATCAGTAAAATTCGAAAACTTTCTAGTGTTTCTCTAGATCTAAGTGTATGCTTAGTTAACACATTGACAGGAAAGGAGATTTATCTTCTTTGCGTGTTCTGTTTTATAATACACACGATTTAGCAAGTGGAATCTGATATCTTTTGGACATCTTGCTGCTGAGTCTAGTATTCTGATTCTGGTGAGCATTCTTGTATGGAATTTACTATGCGGAATTTAAGTTAGGATTTCTGGAAAGGGACTCTTTCAAGGCTTTTAAGCTGAAATTATAAAAAATTTATTTAAACAATGGTAGGTTAACATTTATGACTTAAATGTTTCTTTTTTCATAAGAAGTTTATGCTCTGTGGGTTCTAATGCCACTTGGTGCTCTCTGATTTTGATGTAGGAATACTTTTATGGTCTCACAAAAGGTCTCTCTCCACATTCTGATATTGCAAATTTTATTGATTTGTTTGTCTATTGGATCGGTGGTGGGCTATAGGCTCCAAGTTCAGCATTTCTGACTGGAGCAGAACCTGCTGCTAACCCTACTATGGTTGTTTCTGTGAATGTAAATGCCGATTTGCTTCACTCAGTCCTTGTTGTCTCATTTTCCAAGGATCCATAAGAGTTCATTTCAAGGTAACAATTCTCTGGTATAAATATCTAACTTTTCCAATTTAGAAGTCAATTCATATTTTACTCAACGAAGTGATTTAATGGCTCCTCTGGACCCAATTCTTTGAGTTTCTGAAGCATTTAGAGTACACAAAGTCAAGGTCAATCTCGGAGTTTGGGCCCACAGAACTGAAGATCTACAGCCTTATTTCCTGACTGCATTCATGGGGGTTACTGTTCTGTATTTGACTTAATGGAAATGGACGTCTCCTCTTGTTCTTAACTTGGCTATTTCACTTCTCCTATTTCTTCCCAACTTTACCTGTTGCTTAGTGTTCCGAAACACTTTTTAGATAGGACCTTTGTTTTATTTTGTAGGGAGATGATGTTATGCTGGAATGAGGAGAAGACAAAGAGGTATGCGGCTTTACATTACTGGGCTTCCTTTGTGACCTGAAACTATAAAAAATGATTTACTCCCTCCATTCCTAAATATAAGATCACTTTGAGAATGTGGATAAGTTCCTAAATATAAGATCACTTTCTATTTTTTCTCAAGTTTTGCCCAAATGACCTCTATATGCATTTTACAAGTAAATTACTCCTTCAATCTTTTAAATTTAAGTGATGGGTATTTTAGGAAGATCATGTAATCTCAATTCATTGGAAAGCCTTCCTTAATCTCTCCAAATCAGCCATCTTATATTTAGGAACAAAGGGAGTAATCAATAATAAGTTAACATCTAGGACTTATAAGAATTTTTTTCGTAAATACTAAGAAAACAAAATAAGTCTTATACATTGATTTACCTAAATTTTTTAAGTTAGTTTATTTGAGCAACTAATGAGTTATCTAAAAATATATCAAATATGTCATAATTAGTAACATACTTTACTTCCTTAATCTTTCCAAAAAGGTCACTAGATCTTATATTTAGGACCAGAGCAACATTAATCTTTGCAGTAGTGACCAATAATGCAGGAAACTTTGAGTATATATTTTTCTATTATGGTGGCTAAGAAATTTAATTAAGTACAGGAAAATACTACAAGTTCCTCCTGTTTTGCTCAAATTGCACATGCATCCCGTTATTTTCAAAACTTATGAATTACTCTCTCCGGTCCTTATTATATAATTCTGACTGTATTTGTAACTTTTCAAGTTGTTCATTTTCTTCTTTGCCGAGTTATTTTTTCTTTAATATGCCTTGACATCTATACTTGCTTCTAATTTTATGTAAGAAGGATTCTGAGATGTAGCCGAATTCATCATCTGTGAATCAGTTTTCCACCTTTTCTGAATAATTTTCATCTTAGACAGAGGATTCTCCTATAAGAACTTTGGAGCATTGAAATAGTTTCTAACTATACAAAATTGAAAGCCATATCTGTTTTATCCTCGTTTTTTTATGTCAGGTTGTCAAATATATTCAATTGTTAAATTTGTTCATTCGAGATGATGCAGAGCATTATTCTAAGGTACCATATTGTCTATTTTCCTTCATTGAAAATTTGTGCAGGGCTTGTATGGGAATCAATTTTCCACATTGCCTCTAACATTGTGCAGGTCCTCTAACATTGTTACAATTTCGTGTAGGTATTTATTTCCCATACAGTTGTAAGAGTGCTTTTCTATGCTGGATTGTTCAGGTCGTCTAACATTGTTATTGTAATAGTGATTGGGGGCATTGGTCTTCTTATTGGTTGGTTGATAGAAATCTCATCAAAATATAGGTCACTTTCCTTCTCAATTGGATTTTCATTCAATTCCATAACAGATGAGTTCTCTCTTCCTCATTAATTAGTGCATACATAGACAATATGGATCGATTCCGTGCTGACACCATTGAACCTGGAATTCTTCAAAGATTGACTTTTTTAACCTAACAGTTAAACATATTATTTGCCAAATTGATGTGACCTTTCCATTTTCTTATGTTAGTTTTCTTAACATTTTTTATTATGCAAAATGAGTTATAGCTTAAAATATGTTATTCAAACACGTTCTGGCTTGAACCTCATGCATGGAATTTCATCCTTTTTTGTTGGGAGGGGTTAGAGTCATACTTGTCTGATGCAGAATTAATTATAACTATAAATATATTATTTTAACATATTCTGACTTGAATTTCACTAGTTGACATGGGTTGTTAACCTTTTGCATTCCAAAGGGTTAATGACAGTCAAGTGGTGTATTTATCTTAAAATCTTTACACTGGTGAATAAAGTGAGTTAAGTCCTAAGCATTAAAATTCTTTAGTTCTATGTGATTAGGAAGTTGGCTATGCATGAACCCAAAGTGATGCTTCAGATAGTGTAGATAACATATAAATGTATGAAACATCAAAGACCAACAGAGATGGATATACATTAAAACTCAGTGTAATATGGCTTTAATTTTATTTCTAAACTATAGATGTTTGGTTTTTTTTTTTTTTTTGAAATTCCTGTTTTCAATACAGATGGGACATCAATTATACTTTCAGTCAATTATACATATAAAGCAGTGGTCAAGGTGAGTTTCATAATAACCCAAATATGATCAGGTACATACTCTGACAATTTTATATGCCTTTGTTGTTTCTATGTATCTGTTCTGGTACTAACTTTGTTTACACACATGGACAATTCTTTCTTGGTGATTATCGCCCCGTTATGCAAAACATTCATGGTGGTGTACTTGACCAGATTAGTTGGTTGAATGTGCTTCCATTCCTTTGCGTTAGGGGAAAAAATATGTAAAGAAGATGAATTTTGTTTTTCAATAAAGGAAAGTAAGAAAAAAAGGAAAAAAATGATATGAAGAAGTTGAAGAAAAAGGAAGGGAAAGCACAATTGCACAAAGAAAACACTGTTTCTAGTTTGAGTCTTAAAAATAAGACACTTCCTTTATTTTTATTATGAAATGTCTTAGCAATGTTTTACACAAGTTTGGCTAAGACACTTTTTTCTTTTTCTTTTTTTGATTAAATAAGACACTTCCTTCTATTAGTGAAGTGATGGGCCCAGAGCAATAATAAGCTCAATGCTCAAACACTCATATTTTCTTTTGATAGCTACTAATTATTTTTTTTTGTGAAAAGCTACTAATTATTTTTTTCGATGAATAATAGCTACTAATTATTGATTTAAAATTTTTCATTATTTAAAATGAATATTAGTATATTTTACATGAAATATTAATAATTTGAAAATATTTAGATGTATGGATCTTAAACTTACATTTCTGCATGATAATTTAATTCTATATTTTAAAAATTGATAAGTTAAATTAAACTAGATAGAGTTTTAAAATATTTGAACAATTACATATTACATTATAATTTTTTTTACAAAATAGTAAATATTTAAAACACTAAATTTTTGTAATATATATTAATTATCATTAATTATTGTTCTCATAATTATAAATTATAAATAATAATTAATAACAAATACAAAGTCTAAATTAAAATTAATATTAAATGGTTCTCAAGATTTAATTTAATTGAAAATGGAGTGTTACTTATGTTGCTTATTAAAAAGTTTTATTCTCCTATTTAACGTGGTGAATATGGAGTATTATTTATAACAGTTTATTGTATGAAAAAATAAAATTATAAAGACCAATAAAAGTAATTTTTGAAAGTCGGTCAAAAAGAAAATAAAAAAAAATTGAGGCGTTAAATATACGCAGCTCCCTGCGTGAAATTTACGCGTAAAATCCCTTATAAATAATAGGCTCTTTCTTTTTTTCGTTTGCCGCCATTTCCTCAACCAAAGACGCTCCTTTTACTTTCAAATTGACGCGCCCTTCCTCTGTAAGTTCGTTTCTTTTCCCTCGCCACCATACTATCACTCCTTACCCTTCTTCAATTGATCGCGCATCCCATGAATCAATTTGATTATTAATTAATTTCTTTGTTTTTCCCTTTTCCGAGTGCTGCACCAAATGAAGGCTCTACAAGACAATACGTGTGCTGCTATTGCTGTTCTACACAATTAGTTTCTTTTATTTTCTTCCTCCTCCTTCTTATAATCTTCTCACCCTTGTGTTCTATAACCCTAGCTTTCAGTTTAATTTTTTTCCCGCGTGATTTAGGCTTTTCACCGCTCCAACCGACAGGTGTAAACCCTAATCAAATCACGCGGCTTCGTTAATTCCGAGTGACATGGAACCCAAAATTCACGCCCGCCGCCTCTTATGTTAACCCTAATTCCTAATCACATGAGTAGCCTAAATCACCGCACCGACCTCCAAGGGTTTTTAAAAGCTTCGTCTCTCTGTTCTCTCTCCCCTCTATCTCTGCTGAAACATTTTAATATCACTGTTTTTCTCTCAGTTTTCAGCTAATCGCAGAGCAATGAAGCGTCCATAGCTCTAGTATCTTCGGTCCTATAAGACCTAATTGACTTTTTTGAAAAATCATAAAAAAAGCAAAATAAGTTAATTATAAATTGATTTACTTAATTTTTTCCGTTAAACTAGTTTATTTTACTTATAAACTAATGGATAATTTAAAAATATATCAAATATGTCATGATTTAATAGACTATTTTGGAACCTTAACCTCTCCAAAAAAAAGTCACCTAGGTCCTATATTTAGGAACGGAGGTAGTATTATCTTGGTAAGGCTTAACTCGCTGTTGAATATAACATTTTTGCGCTCTCTCTTCTGGCTGCCTACTTTCTCTCCAATCATTTTTTATCTTGTTGTTTCGGATTATTATCTATATGTATTATATGATGGAAAGCATCTTTATTCGTTTGACACGAGATTGATTGAGCCTTCGTGATTTTATTATATTTGTTGAAGTCTACTTATGTGAAAGTGAAGTATTCTTGATTTGCTGCTTGTTGAAAATTGTCTCATAATTCTGAATTTTGGGTGTGGCAGGTGGGACAGATGAAAAATGAATGTAAATCCTGGCGTATAGTCATGTTATTTAGATATTGGAATTGTGTGCTCTGGTGGCAGTTATTACCTTGCAGAATAGATGGTGTTTACTATTTTTGATTAGCATGTTCAGGGTACATTGATTAGCATATTTCAGGCCACAGTTCATTCTTCAGTGCGCCATTGTTTAATCACATGATGTTTGATCGCAATCTTCATTATCATCACTATTAGTTTAACACAGCCGCACAAGATTCATTTAGCCTCCATGATTTTTGTTGTGTTAATGATATATACTTGATATGCTGCATTTCCTCTTCTGTTTTTTTTTTTTAAAAAATATTGGAAACCATGATGTACATTAGTGTTTGTTGAATGTTTTGTTTCTTTAGTCTCAATATTGAGTGCTACAGCAGGGACAAATCCAAAACAAAGGTAAAATCAAGTTTATGGTCAAGATATATGTTTGATATGTGTGCTCTGGTGGCGGTCATTTGCTTGTGGGATAGATGGTGCTCAAGTATCAATCTTTCATCTGCTATTCATATTGCAAAGGTTAGCATTTGGAAACCTGTGCTATGGAATATTTGATAATTTGGAAATTGGAAATTTACTTGAACTTTACAAATGGCTTTCCTTGGTATCATTTTCATGAATGCCTTTTCATCTATATAGACCATATCAATTGTTTTTAATGCATTTTTTGGAAAGTTACAAGTTTTTAATCATTCTTTTGTGGCATGTGAGCAAATATTTTATTGAAGCATCATGAGCTCAAGTCTAAAGGAATAATGTGAACCGAAATGACTAGATCATTGGGTTGGAAAGAGCCACTTCTCTTGTGAGCCCCTAACTGTGAAACTTAAAACAGTGCACCGATATCTTAGAGCCAATGTCCTTGGCGTCTCTGCCTACAGTACTTCAACAATTTGCCTCTTGCTATTCACTGCCTTAATAGTCAAAGTCCCATGGCGTGTGTTTGGGTGTGATTTGCCACAATCCTTTATTCATTACAGTTTGGATTTCAAGGAGAGTTGCCCAACCAAAGGGGCTACCTGTAGAGAATTTTGATTGTAGGGGCTGAATGACATGAGGCAAAATGAAGTGTCATAGTGCGGAGTACCCAGCTCTATCATGGTGTATTTTCACGAGTGTTTAGCTCTCCAACTTCAATGACTAGCTTATGAGGTAAGGTTTTCCCAAGGACTTGTACTTTTTTTCATAAATGTGATTACACCGGCTTGGTGGATATCTTTTTAAAATTAAAATTCTATGCCTTAAACTATTCATGTCTTTCGGTCTTCTTTAGCCCCCTTACACGTTCAGTAAAGACATACCTAGTTTGGCTTATTCCTCTTGAGAAAAGTTTGCTGAAAGTTGCATCTCTTGATGCTTGTTATTAAAGTTACATTACAAAAGTGTGTAAACTGAGATTGATTCAGTGGCTTGACCTTTACATGCAAATCTGCTATGACATTGCTTGCATGCTTGAGATCCCTCAAAACGGGTATGTGGCTTATTGGAGAGATGACCTATTTCTGAATGAACCAGGTGTCCTTCTGTCCTGAGATTTGAATAAGCACCTGTTATGCACTCCTATAATGCCCCTTGAAATTTATATCGGTTGATGCCTAATCTAAGAGTGCAGAAATTTACATATGGAGGTCTCTACCCTGGTTTACTTTAAACAGGAAATTCTCTACCCTGGTCTGCTTTTACTTTCTGCTCACAGTTATTAATTTCTTTCTTTTTAACTATTGATGTAAATGCGAGAGTTTTGGAAAGTACTCTGGCAAAACAGTTTGAAGGAAGAATAAGGAGCTTGTTGGTGTTTGAAGGGAGGTCAACGGGAGAAGGACAGTCTTTAGATACATTAACACCTCTTTCAGTCCCTCAAAAGTGTAGATCTTATATTTATGATTGGAGGAATATTAAACTTTGTAGCAGTGACCAATAATGCAGGATACTTAGAGTATATATTTTTCTATTCTGGCGGCTTAAGAAATTTAATAAAGTACAGGAAAATACTCTTAAGTTCCTTCTGTTTTGCTCAAATTGCACATGCACCCCTTTATTTTCAAAACTCATGAATTATTCCAGAACATAACATTGTTAAAGGAATAATTTTTTTAAAAATTCTATAAACATATTTTTTAATGAAAAATGTAGTAAACTGTTCTTTAAAGATAACCCTTCTAGTACTGAATTTCTTGCTTATTTGTCAATATTCATGTAATTATTACTAATTTAATGGATTGACTTAATTTCTTGTTTTTGTGGGTCCATGCTTCACAGGTTCAGACGCTCAGTGTAAAAACTTGTTTTAATATGGGCCCAGGCTTGCTAAACGGATTTAGGTTTGCATATGGGTTTCGAAACAACTTGTTTTAATAAATGTCCTATAACTTTTTTTCATATATTGCATTATTTTCCTGATAAAAATATTAATTCCCAATGTTTTCCTTTCTTATAACTATTCTTTATATTCTCTTTCCTCCTTTTTATCATTACTTTCTTTCTTATTCTTCCATGAATAAGGGCACTTTTGAAAACAAAAATTTATCTTCGGTATAAATATAGCTTTTTAACAGATTTTTAGGAACTTATGTTTTGGTTAAAATCACCTTGCAATATGCAAGGAACGAATTATATCATTTGACATGTGTAGTGATGACAAACTTCTACATCGGACTTTGCATAAAAAGCTAAGATTTTTCGGCTTTTTCTAAACTCTAATCCTAGGTTTGGTTTGGAAACGTGAGTTTCTAATTATTTTTCAGTCCTTGTCTGATATCATCTAAAACCATGATTTAGATTGAAAATAGCTTTTTAAAATTAATATCTAAATATGCACTACTTGAGAATTGCTCCTCCCTCGCTTCTGAGTTCTCAATTCTCACCATAGTTTCAAATTAATCCACACTACATTTATGTCTAGATATCAGCAAAAACTTCTCAAATTTCATGCACAAAATTAGAAACAATGACTTCTCATGCCATGGTTAACTACTTAGTTGATTTATACACCCCCCCTCCCCCCCCCCCCCACTTGTTTCATTCCCAAACTCTGGTCCACTTTGCATTTTTTTTATGTGTTTTGTTACTTACTCCAATCCCATTCCAAGAAACAAAAAAGAGAGACATTCGAAAGCCACCGGATCACATAACTGTACTGGCGTTCTATATTTTTCATTGAAATATCGAGAATCAAGGCCACCAAAATTTATAATCTTAGGGCTACTTTAATTCACGTTATACTGAATTAAGTTAACTCCTTTTGCCTTTAAGTGTGTATGTTAATCTTCTTGTATTTTTGTACTTCACATTACATGCAGACAACGAAGCTGTGCTCCATTTACTAACAATGGAATATATAAAATTTAGCCATATTTCCATGACATCACTGATTGAGCAATAACTATTTTAGTTTCCCCCTGTCACAAACAAGAAATCCCGAAACTTCTTTCTCTTTTATCGGCCAACCTCGATGCATCAAATCAGCCCATTTCAATGAGAACACGACCAAAAGCATTATTCCAACAGATCCCATTAAAAAAGTATTACAACTTTGTGCGGGTGGCTTGGACACTCAACTGCTCTCACAATTGCATTCTAGCGTGTGGGACATCTCAAAAACCACCGCTACATGTACAAAAACATATACATTTAATTAGCTTGATTCTTGTATATTATTGCATCCTTAAAATTTGGGCTTATAGAATCCAAAGACTAGCATTCAGGAGTGAGGGTGTGGTCTCTCTTGGTGTCATGGCAATAATTATAAACCAAGTGATGGTCATGAACCCATTGCATGGCCTTGAGCTGGAGAGGGCTAAGACTTGCATGAGCAGGGGACGAGACAGAGGGGGGTTGGCATGAGGTTGGGGCTTCACTAGTGCAACCCTCAAGTCTGAACATTTTGTATCTGCCAATGAAGGGCTGATATCTATAATCTGCTTTGTATCTTCCATTCTCTGTGGCCCAAGATGAGGCATCCCATATAGATCCGTACACATACATTGGTCTTGTTGGATATGTTGCATCGCTCTTCCTAGGATATCTCCTTATGGGCACATCATCCACCAGGAATCTGCATACGTTTTTGAACAAGCGCATTGTGAGTAGTGAGTAAAGTCAATCTGAAAGACTAGGGGACCACACTTGATTGGACCACATAATAGTTCAACAAATACTAAATTAAACCAAAGTTTTTATATAAACATGAATGTTATGTGATATGTACACGTTCATGAAGGAGTGTGGTAGTGCGTGAAAATAACTACATTATCTCACTGGGTTTCCATAGAACAGCATAGCTGTGAAAGTCTTGTGCTGGGTCGAACCAAAGATGGAACTTCATCTCTCTGCCTATAATATTTCTATCCCCACTTCCTCTAATGTATACATTTGTCTGCAATACGTATGGCTTATCTGGTGTAGTACCCAAGAACTCGATGTCAACTTCGTCATGGTTTCCTGGGTAGTCTTGGTTATTTGAAAGCTGAAAATTCCAAATGATAGAGCCATGATGAAGAAAGGTTGAAGAAATGCTAACTAAATTTTTTTTTCAAAGTATAGTCATAAAATCATATTTCTCACGTATAAAGATGTGATGACTCCTGCTGTATAACCAGGTTGAAGCTTAATTGCTGCGCCAAAGTATCCTGATCGATATGAGTGCAACGACTTGAATCCACTGCCTAACGTTTAAAAAAGAAAGGATGCCAAAGAGAAGAAGTGATGTTAAAATGTCAGTGAGAAAAAAAGGAGAGAATATGGGAGGTAACGTAAAAAATGTGCTTAGTTACCTGAAGATGAATCAAGCCATATAGCTAAGGAGCCATGTTCTATTTTTTGATGCTGAGTTCCCCATAGGTTTCTAAAGCCGTGATCAAAGCTCACAGGGCTTATTCTGGAACTTGGGAAGTAGCCAGGTGAGGGTGGAAGCTGAGCATTGCTCGAAGCAACCACCAGACACAATACAACAAGTACAGAAAACATAGAAGCCATACAAAAAATCGAGGAAAGAAAAGAGTGATTTAAAATGCTGGGTGGGGAAAAGTATTATAGCATATTTGGTGTCGAAATATGAAGGTTCCAAAAATGAGATATATAAGGATTTTGTGGCCCCACAGTAGCGACAAGGTGACATGGAAGTAGAAAGGAGAGTAATGCACCAGGACAAAAGTTTAACATATTTGTGATAAGCAATGAAGGGAGTGGTTAAATATGAGGTGTGGGCTAATTTCCGCTGCACTTCCACTTGAGATAGAAATTCCTTTTCAAGTGAAGATGAATCCCTAGGAAAGACATACTTGGAGAGGAAAGTGCTTACCCGAAACCTCTGACAATTTCAAGGAAAAGGCGGAGATAAGTTTGGGTGTGTATAATGTATGGTTCAGTACGTCTTGCCTAATCTTCTTAATCATATAGCACACTTGAACAAGGTTTGTATTCAATAGAAAAACGTGGGCGTCTCAAATATCTCCATATTTTCTTTGGGAGTTGTGATGATAATAAAGGATAAGCCTCATTGAAGTCTCAATCACATTCTCACGTTCTTATGCACTGTTAGTTTAGGATGTTTTTTTTACACTTACTAATGTGCCCCAATTGACAAGTAGGATATTGATATTACTATTATTAGGCTCTTTGCTTTTCTCTGGGGTTTAGTAATTGAATGCTTGCTTTAGAGTTAGTTTGGGAGATTCTCTATTTGGTCATGTCACATAGTTGAGGGTTACAATGGGTATTGAATACTGATAGGCTTCGACATTCTCAGAGGGACTAATAATTGAGGATTAGTTATGGATATCTACATATGGAGCTAAATGGATATATGGTTGGATAAGCAGTTACAACCACCAAAACCTAACCCAACTTAATTTGTTCCTTCTAAAATTTTGTGATTCTATAAATAAATCAGAATCAACGCAAATAATTATTATTGACAATAATTTCATTTATACTTTAGTGTTGAATGCTTTGCTCTGGATAGAATATATTGGCTAAAACAGACCAATCATCTACAGTCTACATCCTTTAAAGACCGCCAGGTTAGTTTGACTTTTGAGCAGGATCCATATTGCTCCCACCCAAGCACTTGGCTATATCAAAACATGGCAATTCAGTTGGTGATCTCATAAAGATGGTCTATTTTTTGCGGTCAAATTAGGCATTGGCTTTATGACATACTCTTTCCGGTCCTAAAATATAAAACCACTTTCACTTTTTGTGAAAGTTAAAAAAACAAATTAGATCACTAAATTATAACAATATAATTTGTAATTAGGTGATGAGTTAGTTTTAAGTAGAATAAATTAGTTTCAATGAAAAAAAATTAACTATAAACTATTTAGAGTGATTAATTTTGTATTATTAGTTTCTTAAAAAAGTCAAAGAAGTTTTATAATTAGGACCATCTATGGAGTATAATAGAGGTCAAAATTATGGATACTATCTATTTTGATTCTCTCGATTTCTTTCGGTATGAATGTATATGAGCAGAAACGGGACAGCATAATTATAAATGTTCGGTTTCAAGTTGCATAACAATCATGTGAAATTCAACTGGTGGGTGGGGTTTCAGATAAAGGGCAACAAGAATGAAGAAGTATGAACCTGCAAAACATAGTAAATACAAAACCCTGAATTCTCTCTGAAAGCGCAGAAATAAAGGGGGGGGGTGTGTTGGGAGGGGGATGGGGTTTGTTTTTATATGATATAATATTGGTGTCATTATCAATCGGAATGGTCCAACACAACTCATCAATGTTAAGTGATATCCAGATACATTGTGGAGACCACATTCTTTGTACATGTAGTAACCACTACAAGACAAAGATGCAGTCCTTATGTACAAGGCATGACTTGATTAACCACTACGAGATAAAGATGCAGTCCTTATGTACAAGGCATGACTTGATTCACTCACAATATCATCCTTCGGCCTTTATTACCAGGTTATGCATTAACCGCTGCTCTCAAAATGGATTGGACCATGTCCGCAAAAACTTGTATAATCAACAAAACGTCGAATGAAAAATACGGTGGCACCAATGTTGACTCTTAAAGTCTCAGTGGGCACCCAAAAAAACTGATTCTAAAAATTATATGGTGTAGAAAAGAGGCAATTTGTAGAACTCCCTATGATAATGTGGGGTATGAATCAAGAAAAAAGAAAGAAATAGTTAAAATAAAAAACAATTAAAATATAATTTAAAAAAATTACATGGAGTTCAACGCTTAGCACATTGTTTGTACAGCTCATGACTAATAAATTATAAAGACTCTTGCCTGAAAATAAAAATCAAGTACCTTTTGGTTTTCAAGTCTTTCGTGGGCTATTCAGTTTGACAATAGAGGATTGTGACCCAACTTTGAAAAGCCCAAAACGTGATACGCACGATGCGGTTTGAACAACATTGCTCAACAAAAAGAATCAAACAAACATAGATTATCTAATACACAAGCCCACAATGAACTCCCAAATATAGAGTGAAACGGTAGGTAACACTTGGTGCGTTTTCATCCCAATCAAATGTGCGTGTACATGACATTTTTTCCCCAACATGCCCTATGAATGTCTTCTTTCATGTCAATGAATTTAAATTTGAATTCAACGAACCGAATATTCTTATATGGAATCAAGAAGAGGATTCACTGGACCTGTGTTTCAATTCCAGTCCATTAATTAATGAAAATTAAATTCACACGCTTACAGAAAAGCATCATTTGAACTTGAATGCAAACAAATAAAAACGAATGATTCACGCGCATTAACACATTATTAGTAGCATTTATGTATGACAAAATGACGATATATGATAAGTTAACTAATATGACCAATGAACACGTAAAGGTCATTATCTCAAAATAAATGGAGAAATGCACAAGGATGAGTATAAATTGGCAACCAATAACGTAGCTTTCACAAAGTGAAACCATGGAAGCAGCATCAATCCTTTCCAAGATCCTTCTATCACTTCTGGTTCTGGTCTCCATTATTCTACCAATCTCCTCTGCAACATGTCCTTCTACTACCAATAAGCTTCCCTTATCTCTCCGTGAACAACAAGCACAAAAGCTGATCAGAGGACTTAATCTCTGCCCAAAACAATCCACCAACATTGTATTGACCCAATCTCTGTTTGTCCCACATGATAACAAGGTTGTTGAGAAACAGTTTATATTCCCTAAACTTATTGCTCCTGATGGACCTTCTGTTCAAGACCTTGGCCACTATGCTGGCTATTATTCTCTTCCAAATTCCAAAGATGCAAGGTCAATATTTTTCTTAAACTTGCCTTTTGTTTCTCTTCTAATGATTTTATTATAATTATTATAATGGTAAGAATAATCATATTAAATGGTTTGTGATATTCACAGGATGTTTTACTTTTTCTTTGAATCACGAAACAAGAAGACCGATGACCCAGTTGTGATATGGTTGACTGGAGGACCCGGTTGCAGTAGTTCCCTGGCTTTGTTCTATGAGAATGGACCTTTCCATATCACTAAAAACTTATCTCTTTCGTGGAATGACTATGGCTGGGACAAGGTAGTAGTTATATAATATGTGTGTGTGTGTGTATAGACACACGCATACACATATGTGTGTACATATTTATATTGCTGTCCTGTTGAATCCTCTGTTTCGTATGCTAGATGTGATGCTTTTAATTTATACGCTGGTTGACTGTGCAGGTATCAAATATTTTATTTGTAGACCAACCCATTGGAACAGGATTTAGCTACTCCTCAGATCAAAGTGACATTCCCCGTGACGAAGAGGGTGTTAGCAATGCCCTCTATGACTTCTTACAGGTATATATATCTAGAAAAGGAAAAAAGCACAAAACTTTTGGAAACATGTGGCAATAATGTATATGTTAAGATACATATATTAAGTTAATTAATGAATAATAATTATGTATAACAGGCATTCTTTAAGGAGCACCCTGAGTTTAGTAAGAACGACTTTTATATTACTGGAGAATCATACGCTGGACACTACATTCCAGCTCTTGCTTCACGGGTGCATCAAGCAAATAAAGCAAACGAGGGAATACACATAAACCTCAAGGTCCAACACTATACAATCAGCACAATCAATTGTTATCCCTTCGTTTATGGTCTCATTAATTTAATTCCATGTGACAAACAGGGAATTGCTATTGGTAATGGGATGACCAATCCTGGAATTCAGTACCCAGCATACACAGACTTTGCATTAGAAAATGGCTTGATCCAAAAAGATGACTACAACCGTATTAGTCAGTTAATCCCTGCATGCTCGCAGTCAGCAAAATCTTGTGGTACTTCACTTTTATTTTCTCACATCACTTGGTTAAATTATTCTATTTACCTTGAAATTAATTGTGTCTGTACGGCCACGAGGTCTTAACATCATAGGCTGAATATAAATATTC
This sequence comes from Mimosa pudica, assembly GCA_029929735.1. Lineage (NCBI taxonomy): Eukaryota > Viridiplantae > Streptophyta > Magnoliopsida > Fabales > Fabaceae > Mimosa > Mimosa pudica. The sequence continues at coordinate 1,282,727 of JAKELP010000001.1, forward strand.
ATTTATGGGGTTTCAGGGAAGGAAGGTGGAAATGCTTGCTTGTCCTCTTACGAGGACTGCAACGCAATATTCGGGCAGATATTAAGTGTGACAGGCAACATCAATGTAAGAAACTAACCATACTATGACTTTAAATTATTAGGAATATGGCAAGCATATATATAATAATGATGAATATTAAATGTATGTTGGGGGTTGAAACTGCAGTACTATGACATAAGGAAGCAATGTGAGGGTGAATTGTGCTATGACTTCTCTGGCGTGGAGACATTGTTGAACAAGGAGGAAGTAAAGAAAGCACTTGGTGTGAGCGATGGAGTGGACTTTGTGTCATGTAGTACAGTGGTGTTTGATGCATTGAGTAGGGACTGGATGAGGAATATGGAAGTGGGGATACCAGATCTTCTAGAGGATGGTATAAAGGTGTTTGTGTATGCAGGGGAAGAAGATCTGATATGTAATTGGCTTGGAAATTGGAGATGGGTACATGCAATGGAGTGGTCAGGTCAGAAAATGTTTGGGGCTTCTCCTAATGTGTCCTTTGTGGTTGATGGAAAACATGCAGGAACACTCAAAAGTCATGGGCCTCTAAGTTTCCTAAAGATTCGTGAGGCTGGCCATATGGTGCCTATGGATCAGCCCAAAGCTGCTTTGCTGATGCTCACTCGCTGGATGCAGTCCAAATTATCATTATTCACACATCAACACCGATGAATCTAATTATGAACCTCTCATAATATCAAGGAATTGATACTTTGTAATTGTATTTGATTTCTTGTCGCTTAAACTTTTGTGTAATTCCCTTTATGTCAATTCATCTTTTATTATTCTGAGCAAAAAAAATCATATTTTATTATTAAATTAAGTTAAACGATTTTATATTTTTGGACTAAAAAGTTTAGCAATGCATTAATAAATGAAATGAATGTTAAACTAAAGAGAGAGTGATAAATAAAACAAGTAAACTGATTCCAGATTCTAATCATTATTATAAGATTAATAACATGTATGTGTCTTGATAGGAAAATAATAAATGGTAAATTATTAATGAATTAAAAGGCAATAAATATAGATTTAAAAAATTTAAGAGGCGGGGTCTTTTTGCCCTTGGACGGGGTATTGCTGATGGTCACGAGTATCGCAAAACGCAAGCGGCAAAATATTATTGGGCCAACCCCGGTTTTCAATAAGTAAACCAACCCTGTGAGATTTAATTGGGCCCATCTAAATTATTTTCAGCTCGAAACAATAATTAAAATAAAAGAATAAACAACACGACACGCGAGTGAAGGAAATGGCCAATGGGAAGTGCTGAAGTGAGCATTGAAAATGTGGGTGGCCATGAATCTTCAGCCAACACCGACTCGCACAATCTAAGCGAAGAAGTTGGAACTTGTCGAAGACATTGCAGTTGCACTGATCTTAATTTTGTTCTTGAAAACGCCTATACAATAAATCTTCATAATTTTCTCATAAGAGACTTGTTAAGAAATAGAGTGCTAACAAATTTGTTGGCAAAAAAAGAAATACTACAAATTTTCTTCTCTACCCATATTAATGAGTATATACTTGTTTATAGTCAGAACTCAGAAGTAAATTTTACATTTCCTCTCTACCCATATTTGAGATTCATTGTATATCACATTATAATAAAGTCAACATACAATAAATGAAGGACTAATGCATTTACATTCACTTAAAATATTTAATGACGTGACTTAAATATTGGACCAAACGAAAAAATGAAACATTCTCTTTATGCCCTATAAATAGGAGCAAAAGAGTATTAACAATTAATTTTCATCATATACTTAGGAAGTGAGGAAATATATGTAGGTAATTTAATCATTAAACATGAATTAAATTAATGTTTTTATGGTTGTTTCATAATTATGAGTGTGTATTTAAATTTTAAACAATATTTTATAATATACATTGTGTTTATCTTTTCTTTCTCTCTATTTTTTATAAGATTTTCCTTTTCTCTCTACATATATTAAGTTATTAACATGTGTAAAGTTATACTTAAATCGCTCGCATAAAATTGCTTCTAAACTGTACCGGATTTGTAATAAGGACAATTTTTTTTCAACTTCTAAACCGTACCACATAAAAAACATGCATATTTATTTATTAATTAAAGGGGAGAAAAGGACCTTATTTGCAACTGGTTTTGGTCCTTAATATAATATACTCCCTCCGGTTCCTAATATAAAAGAAGATAGATGCTTAATATGCTTAATTCTAATTAAGATACATAAGTATAATGAGGTAGTTTAAGGTTAAATAATATTCCCTTCAGTCTTGAGGTTAAAAAAGTCAACCAGATCTTATATTTAGAATTAAAGGAAGTAATATTTCTAAGTTCATGTGTATGGGGATATGTGTAATGGAAGTCGTTCTTGACGTGAACGACTTCTAAAGTCGTTTAGAAATCTTTCACGCCAAGAACCACTTCCGGTAACTGTAGTATATAGGTAAATATTTTTTTGTTATAACATATTGGTAAAAAAATTTGTCCTGTGGTATTTATGTAAAAAATCCCCGGATTTTTAATAAGGACAATTTTTTTCCATAAAATCTGAACTATAATAGGTACCAAAGTTATATCCAACAATATTCAGTTAAGCTTTAAATATAGGCCCTGAATTATGGATTTCACAACTTTATTTACTCATTAATTGGTACCTGCAGAAGCATACTATAAATGAGCAGCAACACTAATATGACTTTGTATCCAGGAGAACTACAATGGCATCATCACCAACAGGACTTCTCCAAATCTCTCTATCTTTTCTCTTCTTTTTCTTCCTTTCATCACCCTTCTCCTCTGCAGCCACCAATAACCGTCCCCTGTCTTCAAAATCCCAATACCGTCAACAAGAAGCAAATAAGCTTATTAGAGCCCTTAACCTTTCCCAAAAACACCGTTACAATTACTCTTTATCTAATGACTCTTCTCTCTCAGTCCCTGCCGGCAAGATTGTTGAGAAGAAGTTTACATTCCCCTTCCTTGATGCCTCTCCCGGGCCTTCTATTCAAGACTTTGGTCACCATGCAGGATATTATGGACTTCCACATTCCCACAACGAGAGGTAAATATAATAATCCTAGTTATTAATGTACATGTGATTATTAGAAATTAATTAATTTTAAAGCATTGATTTCATGGTGTCATTTGCAGGATGTTCTACATGTTCTTTGAATCCAGGAACAATAAGAAGGACCCTGTTGTGATATGGCTTACTGGGGGACCGGGCTGTGGTAGTGAAATGGCTCTATTTTATGAAAACGGTCCCTTCCAAATTACACCAAATATGACTCTTGTATGGAATGACTATGGTTGGGACAAGGTATGTGATCGTGCCTAGCTTAGAGCTTGTTTATCACACTCTTTATGTAGCTTCTTTTGGTTTGCTGTGTGATTAGTCAAGACGTATCCACTCACCATGTTAACTATTTTTAGGTCTCAAATATTATATATGTCGACCAACCAATCGGGACAGGTTTTAGCCATGCTTCCAATAAAAACGACATTCCCTATGACGAAGAAAAAGTTGGCAATGACATGTTTGACTTCTTACAGGTGTGTGTTTGTGTAAATAGCATCGATATAATCCAACATATGTGTATATTTATTGCTATTTGATGAATACATTATACTAAGTTTTAGAATAATCGAATGTCAGGCATTTTTCAAGGAGCACTCTCAATTTGTTGAGAATGACTTTTATATCACTGGACAATCATACGCGGGGCATTATATTCCGGCCATTGCTTCTCGGATTCATCAAGGAAACAAAGCAAAAGAAGGAATTCATATAAACCTAAAGGTGATCTCATTACACTTGTTTCCTATTAATAAACTTGTTTCGGGTCGCTGTTATATACTACCTCCGGTCCTAAATATAGGATTTATATGACTTTTTTTTTGGAGAAGTTAAGGTTGCAAAATATTCTATTAAATCATGACATATTTGATATAATTTTAGATTATCTATTAGTTTATAAGTAAAATAAACTAATTTAAGGGAAAAAAATTAGGTAAATCAATTTATAATTAACTTATTTGCTTTTTGTAGGATTTTTCAAAAAAGTCAATTAAGTCTTATATTTAGGACCGGTAGTATAATAATACATTGGCATCGGTTCATTATATTAAATCATTTGGTGAAAGTGCAGGGATTTGCCATTGGGAATGGGGTTACCAATCCTGAAATTCAATACGCAGCTTATACGGACTTTGCATTACAGAACGGTTTGATTAAAAATAATGATCATGACCGTATCAACCAAGATCTCCCCCAATGTCTACAGTATATACAGGATTGCGGTATTGTAAACTTGGCTCTCTCTTAATTTTACCATCTCTTTTGTCTACTTTTTCTGAACATTCTTGAATTTGTAATCCTCTCTATATATCGACATTCATTCTTTTTGAGTAAGTTTAATTTTTTAAATAAAGAGATTTATAACTAAGTAGACAGTCAAAATAAAAAAAAATAAAATATTTATAGCTTGAAATTCGCTACAAAAGGTTCTGCGTGGCTTATTACAAACATGTGAGCTCCCTTGTAAGTGGAAAATAACTCGAATTAAAAAGAAACTATTCACTTTTTAACTAGGACACATCTTTCTAATTTGTTAAAATTTGGCAGACCAAGCCGGAGGGGAGGATGACGCTTGCGACGTCGGTTTCAAATTTTGTGCTGAAAACATATTTGACCAAATCTTGGCCGTTGCTGGCAATATCAACGTAAGAGATGGCTTAAGAATGTAAAGCAATTTATTATGTGTTCAATTTTTAGCTCACTGTATGTATGTATGTATGTATGTATGTATGTATGTATGTATGTATGTATGTATGTATGTATGTATGTATGTATGCATGCATGCATGCATGCATGCATGCATGCATGCATGCATGCATGCATGCATGCATGTATGTCTTGTGATCGATAACATATGCATGTCTTGTGATCGATAACATATGCATGATGATTGATGCTATGCAGAGTTATGACATAAGAAAGAAATGTGATTACCAGCCTGGGTGCTATGATTTTTCAAAAATGGAGACCTTCCTGAACAAGAAAGAAGTAAGAGATGCTTTAGGTGTGGGAGACTTGGAATATGTCTCATGTAGTGATGAAGTATACGCAGCTATGACTGACGATGAGATGAAAAACCTGGAGCCGGGAATTCCAGCTCTTCTTGAAGATGGTATTAGAATGCTTGTGTATGCTGGAGAAAAGGACCTTCTTTGCAACTGGCTTGGTGAGCCTTTGAAATCACCCAATTAACTAAGTTTTTTTTTCTTGTAAGCAAACTAAAAATTTTCAAAAATTTCTTATTTTTTTTGCTCAGTAAAAAAATATCTTATTTGAGGCAACGTAATATTATTTTTATTCTATATTGTGTTTTGGCATTATTCACAGGAAATGAAAGATGGGTTGATGCAATGGAGTGGTCAGGACAGAAAGCGTTTTCGGCATCTCAAAATGTGTCCTTCGAAGTTGATGGTCAAGAAGCAGGAAAGTTACGAAGCCATGAACCTCTCAGTTTCCTTGTGGTGCGTACTATCAATACATTTATATATTGTATTTTTTTTTTGTCACCACACATTTATATATTGCATCCATTGTTATTCTTAATTTCAGTTGTTGCTTGTAAATGAACTAATAACAGATCCATGAGGCTGGGCACATGGTTCCTATGGATCAACCCAAGGCTGCATTGGAGATGTTGACGAGGTGGATGCAGGGAATACTAACTACCAAAGAAACAGGAGGAGTATATATATATGCATAGTTAAAGTCATTTTTGCACATAAAATATTTTAAAATTAGTGCGAATGACAAAAGCCCATGAATAAAAATTTTTATTAATGCGAATGATATGATGTTCCATACTTTCTTGCAAATTTTTAATTTTCCATTTCTTCTCATATTCACATTAATAATTTCTAAAATGTAGAAAAAGAAATTGCATGGCAGCAATAAACACGGCTTCTTAATATATTATGCACAGGCCAAGTCGTTTAAAGTATAATTCTAGTCATTTATATTTATATTAGGTATTATTTTGACCTTTTTATTTTGAAAAGTACATTTTTAATCCCTTTGAACAAATTTAGTTTTTAAAATTAAGCCAATCAAATATGTTTCTTGCATTGCTCAAATTATTGAGATAATCTGGATGGTCTATTAAAAATACCTATGACTATCAATGCATCAACATCTATGTTCAAGCAATTAACAGTTCGGCGGCCTCTTCAGTTAACCCTTGATTTTGGTCGTATGCGGCTCAAGTAGTTAAATAATGCTCTAGGTGATTCGATCATCCTGTCCGAATTTTATAACATTGGCTGTACCAAAACATAAGAGGCAAAATATTATTGGGCCTTCCCCAAATAATCAAATACTCCATTAAATACACCATGTGAGGCTGTGAGATTCAATAGGGCCCATTTCAAATACTCCTATTTTCTGGTCAAAATAATTAAAATAATAGACTACACGACACGAATCAAGGAAATGGGAGGTGCCGAAGTGAGCATTGAAAATGCAAGAGTTAACCTACATTATTGCTGGAAAACAATGAGATTTCCGTCGACTAACTACTTGCCCAATTTAAGCAAAGGAGTTGGACTTGTCTTTGACAAGTGATACCAAATTTGTTCTTTAAGTTTATATGATGACTATATTTGAAAATGACTGAAAATAAGGATATACCAAATAAAAAAGTTAACTTTGAGTGGTGATATATTATACATTCATGACTTATCACTACTGGAAATAAGGTTTTTCACGACCACAATATTGGGCTTTTCACGACCAGAAATAGGTGGTCGTGGAATCCCGCGTCATAAAAAAGTGTGTTTTTCACGACCATAGTTTTGTGGTCGTGATAGGTAGCACCTATCACGACCACAGTTACAAAACTGTGGTCGTGATAGGTGTATAGGAGGCACCAAATTAGGTGTCTCCTAAGAGGCTATCACGTCCACACTCTCATATGTGTGGACGTGATAGCCTCTTAGGAGGCACCTAATTTGGTGCCTCCTAAAGGGCTATCACGTCCACACATATGAGAGTGTAGACGTGATAGCCCTATCACGTCACTACAAAAAAAGGGCAGATCTGCGGCGGGTATTTTCCCAGCGTAGGGGCGGTTCTGACCGCCCCCATGTCGCTCCGGCGGTCAAATTTACCGCCGGCGATTTTAACGTGGCAACGCTGCGTGGGGGCGGAAAGATTTACGCTGTAGCTCCCTTGACCAACCGCCGCTACGCGTTGGGGCGGACCGACCCGCCGCCACATTGTTTTTATTTTTTTTAAAAAAGGCATTGGGGCGGTCGACCGCCGCCATGTGTACGCGTTGGGGCGGACGTAGGGGCGGACAACCAGCCGCCACAATTTTTTATTTTTTTAAAAAAAAGCATGGGGGCGGTTCGACCGCCGCCATGGGATTTTTTTTAAAAAAAAATAAATAGTGCCGGCGTATCGAACCGCCGGCATGCTGTTATATTTACTAAAAAAAAATTGCTTCATGCGAACAATTTAATGATAATGACTTAAATTGAAGACCGAAAAAGGAATAAAAACAAGAAAAAAAACAAAACAAATGCAGCAAAAATTAATTTTATTGTAATATATATGAAATAAATATATACTAAACCAACAAGCACAAAAAGATCATGTCCAAAATCCATAAGATATATTACGAAAACAAAATAATAAGAAATAAAAACAATCAGATATAATAAAATAAAAAAGAAAAAATAAACAATACCTATACCAAAAACAAGACAAACTTTTAGACATCATGTGTGCACCAACAATGAAAACAACAAGAAACACAAAAGGGAGAAAGTGAGAAAGAAGAGATTGCGCGCGGAAGAAATGGGGGGGGAGGTTATTTATAGGGAGAGATAGCAACGTGGGGGCGGGCGACCGCCCCTACGCGACAGTAAATGCACACAAAACTCTGTGCGCCTTGGGGGCGTTTGCCAGCCCCAACGTGATTTTATTTTTTTTTTAAATTTTTTTATTCGCGTTGGGGCGGTCGACCGCCCCCACGCGACATGAAATGCGCACAAATCTCTACGCGCCGTGGGGGCGGGTGACCGCCCCAACCCGATTTTATTTTTTTTTAAATTTTTTTATTCACGTTGGGGCGGTCGACCGCCCACACGCGACATTGCCGTGGGGGCGGGTGACCGCCCCAAAGGGATTTTATTTTTTTTTAAAGTTTTTTATTCGCGTTGGGGCGGTTGCGACCGCCCCAACGCACCGTGCCAATGAAATTGTTTTTAAATTTTTTTTTATGCTGCGTTGGGGCGGGTATTATTTTTGTGACCGCCGCAACGAATGCACCACAAAAAAAAAATTTCCCTCGCAACTCGCCCTCGGATGGCTTAGACCGCCGGAACGCGTTTTCGTGGGGGCGGTTTTTGGCGAACCGCCGGGACGCGTGCGCGGCTAATCGCCGCTTCTTTTGTAGTGCGTCCACTGTGTGGACGTGATAGCTTCAAGCTATCACGTCCACACTTATAGAGTGTGGACGTGATAGCTTCAAGCTATCACGTCCACACTTACAAAGTGTGGACGTGATAGGGCTATCACGTCCACACTCTCATATGTGTGGACGTGATAGCCCCTTAAGAGGCACCTATCACGACCACCCTTTACGCAAATGTGGACGTGAAAGAGTTTTTTTTTTTTTATTTTGTAGATGCATTTTATAGCCATCTGCATTCTTGCAGATCATTTACAAACCACTTTCAATACCATACTACTGCACAATACAGAATACCAGAGCAATTGCAAAAACGTATCCCATAAATATTACCTTACTTAGACAACAAAATACAAAAGGCATAATCTAAGTTTTATATTAGGGCTGCACAAAAGCCCGGCGGCCCGATTGGCCCGTCATGACCCGATCCGGTCCTATGCCAAAAATGGTCCGTCACGAAGTGGCCCGAGACCAGCCCGATTAGGACGTGACTGACCCGGCTATCGGGTAGGACAGGACCAGGACATATGCTCCATGACCAACAGGACGGCCCGGCCCGATAATTTTATTATTTTTAGTAAAAATATTTTGATTAATTAACACAATTATCAAACTATTTCATAATTAATTAATTACTTATTTAATTTAAAAATAGTTAATTACAATTTTTTATTTTTCCTACATAATATATCAATTTATTTATTGGTTGAAAAGTGGAAGCTTTTAATTTAATTATACAAAAAAAAATTTGGGACCAATATGGTCCGTCATGTGGCCCGGTGGTCATGTCCGGCCCGATCTCTGTGTCGGGCCAAACAGGACATGACCGGGTCTCGGGCCAAAAATTCTGACCCGACAATTATTTAGGACATGACTAGGGCATATAGGTGGCCCGGTCATGTCCGTCATTTGTGCACCCCTATTTTATATCTTTGCCTTACTAGTAATAAGTTCAAAATTTAGCTACAACAATCTAAGCCTATACAATTTCTGCCTCACATAGTGATTAAAAATTCTGCAAGTGCGTTTCGTACAAAGTCAATATCCTCATCTTGTTTAAACGAGTCAGTACTAAGTCCATAAAGTCCCTCCAAAAGCTGCAACATAATTAAACAATATTAAAAAAGACAAGGAAAGTACCACTTACAATTAGAAATCACTATTTTCTTGGAGATATATGTTAGAAGCGTGCATACCTTTTGGAATTTCCTCCCTTGCTTAATTTGATCTTGATATACAATATCCAGCATGTATTTGCAGACATAGCATCCGCACTCTACAGAGCCCCGCTGTCTTGGACACTGATAAATCACAGATAATATCAACAATATCATGGTAGTTCGGGTATGGCTAAAAGCAATATAAATGAAAATGAATATAAAAATTGCTTTTACCTTTACGTTTATAACATTAATCGAAGTCTGACTAGCTGTGTAATAATCAGTATCTTGAGCATCATGCCATTTTAATATTCCTCTTCAAAAGAGACAAAATCATAACAATAATGTTATATATAGTATAAAGATATATTATTATCAACCATAAAAGTAAAAAAAAAAAGAAACTTACTTGTGGAAGACTTTTCTGTGATCGTCGCTAATAAATCCCTCTAAAGAGTCAAACCGAAAAATCCTGAACTCTTTCGGGCAAATTATAGCCAGAGTCCAATGTCCACTGAAAGATATAAGTGAAAATAAATGTTAATTAAACTAAGACATAACATTTAATATTGTGTAAAAGATAACTCATTACCAATTCAAAACGGGGGCGAAATAAAGAGTGCCGCAATCAAGGCCCATCTGCAGCTCGACGTAACATTGCATCTCCCAAAAATGAGTCTTCTTACTCCTTTTAAGTACTTTCAAGGCGTTTTCATCATAAGCCAGTCTAGAAGGGCATAGAAACCGGCAAAACTTTTCCTTTGGGGTTCTTTGGCATAAACTGTGACAGTACCTATTAGACATGGCGAAATGGATTAGAACTTAAAAACTCATTACAATATTCAACTATATTGATAAAAATATGACACACTTACCAGACGGCCAAATCAAGCCAGCTTTGCTCAAACTCTTCCATCATCAAGAACTCCTTAACATCTCGAGAACCTTGCAACCAAATCTTCTCCTCTACTAGTGGATTCACGACTCCAGCAGGTATTAAAAGATTACGCTCAAATCCTGGTTGCATCGTCCACAGCAGATTCAGATATGGGTACTTCTCACCGTTAAAATTCTGAAAATAAGAAACACATCATCAGTACACACATATATCAATAACATTGTTAATAAAGGTCAATTCATAGACAATTTGAGTACCTGTGGGAGAAGAATTGGTGGTTGAGCTTCTTGAGCAGTATCGAACACAAGCCTTTTAGGCCAAACAATAAAGCTCTTCATTGCTTGCCCTAAAGTTGTGACCTCTTTAGTACGAAATGGAACACATGTCATTTCTTGGCCCTTTATCACGGAAATGACTGTCACTTTTACTTGATCATCCCGGATAGACCTGTTATGAATGGTGGTGTGATTTGGGTACTTGAGAGCCTTAGCAACAGGGTGTAGGCAAGGCTCGTCAAGATGCAAGTAGCACTCCTCGTGGTAGTCATCAAGAGGATCAGGTGCACTTGGCTCATTCATTGTTGAAGTTGTTCTTTGGGAAGCTTGAAGAGCCTCTAACTGTGATGCAAGATATTCAAACCTCATTTGCCATTGGCTCTCCCGTTCTTCCATCCGTTCGTCCACCCGTGCATTCACCATTGCATCAAGCTCCTCAGTGGACATTTTAGGTCGAGACACCACTCGTTTTTTGGGCCCAAAAAATTCCTTTGCCCCAACTCTCCCAGAAACTCCTACAACTCGGCTAGGGTTGTCTAATCTCCCTAGCAAAGTTGCTAGGATGTCCATTCTGGGGTCCTGCGGTGTCCAAGACCCCTGAGAAGATTGCTCCTCCAGTTCATTTTGTTACAAAAGTGAACAAACATTGATTAATATACAATAATATCCTACGTAAGTGTTTAAATACAATTTATATAGCACTCACAATTCGGTTTGCCACCGCTTCAGCCTTGTCACTGGTATATTTTCCAGTTGGTCTCTTCCTCCGGGCCGCTGCCCATGTTACATGGCGTTGGAGGTCAGGTAAAGGTTCTAAGACAGTGGAAGATGACTCAGCTTCCATAGATTTCCGCTGTTCCTCCCACTTTTTTTGCCGCTCGGCTTTCACATAATCAGTCATCCAATCATACCCCCCACGAGACATGGTATGATTATACTGATTTTTAGCCCGAATCTCTTGTTGTTTTTTGCTTATCTTCTATGTACCACAATAACAAAATATTAATAATGCAGGTACACAGATTAAAACCAAGTTATGAACTACATGTATAGTAGATATACCTTAAATGCTTCAGACGTCCGATATTTAACAAACTCCTTCAATTTCTCTGGTTCAATATTGGGATATGCTATACATGGATCCTCACCCATTTTAGACCCCCAAATATGTAGTCCTTGGCCATGTTATATTTGAATTCACTAAACCTTTTTGCAATTTTTTGCCAAACGAACTCTTTAAAATCTTTGGTATCCGGCACATCCCAATATTGCTGCAATGAAAAAACAAATATGATTAGTCACCACAATATCTCACAAATATGGGGTTAAAATACGAATGTACATACATATACATCCAACCAACATTGTTGTTTAACATCGTCATTAACGTGTTTCCACTCATTTATTGTGATGTCAACTCTGTTTCTCGCCACTGTTCCAAGATAACTTGAAAATGGCTTTGCAGTTGGCCCTTTAGGCCTATTCTTTTCATCTAGTTCCAAATGGTTTTTCTTCTTATGCTCAACTGTCAGAGCAATCACTTTCGAAAGTTTGGTAGGCCCTCTTTTCTTCTTCACAGGGGGTGGTGGGGCCTCCTCATAATATTCTTGCTCGCGATCGGAGTCATTTTCTGCTATTATAACCTGTGAAAGAGGAACAATTACATACATTAGCACAGAACAATTAATAATATTAGATAGATTATTAAATGAAAAACAATAACAATAATCAATACATTTTCTAACATTATGTGTTGTCGTCCCATATGTCCCATATACCCTCAGTATGATCATTCCTGACCGCACAGAAGTCATCATCATCATCATCATCTAACAAACTTCTTGTTGTTTTGCCTAATAATTGTATCTTATCATCATCACCATCATTTATTGTGAGAGCACAATCCATTTGATTTCTATTTTGCAAGGCAATGGAAAGCTTAACATTTGTAGGGTCTGATACATAAAACACTTGTTTCGCATGACTTGCTAGAATAAATGGTTCATCCTTGTAGCTGACCCTATTAAGATCAACAGATATCATGCCACTTTGGCGCTCAATCACAACCGCATTACTATGTACCCACTTACATTTAAATATGGAAACCTTGAAATGCGGTGCGTAGATGATTTCCCAAATTTCTTCAATAACCCCATAATATGTAGTTGTAGCCAATTTTGGGTTTTTGTCTCTAGAGCTAGAAAAATGGGTTGCCTCAGCTTCAACCATCACCCCGCTGTTTTGTGTGGTGCGCTTGCCATCAATGACCTTAGTAGAGAAAGAATACTCATTTATTTCATAACCACCCCATGAAAAAACAATAAACTGAGGCTTCACAGCTAGCAACCTTACTGTGTCAGACACATCCTTTTGTTTTCGCGCATACTCCTCGAACCAACCAATAAATGACTTGTTATGTTCATTTGAAATCTGCATATCACTCTTCTTCGGGTTATTCTCTTTCAAAAGCCTTTTATGCTTAGCCAAATAAGGTTGCACTTCTTTCATGTTATTCAAGATGTATAGATGTGCCTGTAACAACTCCACTCTCTCTACACCCTTTACTTTCATGCCCCGCACCCCTTTACCAGAAAGTTCATCTTCATCCAGGTTGATTTCCTCGTCGTCAGGTTTTCTTAGGTATGGTTTGCAAAAGTCCATTGCCTCTTCAACAAGATATCTTTTAACAATCGAGGCCTCCGGGCGATATGGGTTCTTTGAATAACCCTTCAAAACTTTCATGAATTGCTCAAAAGGGTACATCCACCTTAGAGAAACTGGACCACAAAGTCTTATCTCTCGAACCAAGTGAACAATCAAATGAACTGATATATCAAAAAACGCTGGAGGAAAATTCATCTCCAATTGCGACAAAATAACATAACCTTCCTTTTCCAACTCATCGAGTATTTCATTGTCAATTACCTTACTGCAAATGGCATTAAGAAACTTACATAACCTTGTTAAAGTCTTCCGCGCATCATCGTCCAAAATTCTTCTTATAGCTACCTGCAAAAGTTGTTGCATTAACACATGGTAATCATGAGACTTCATTCCAGTCAACTTCAAATCATCCATTGACACAAGTTTGCTAATATTAGAGGAATATCCATGTGGCACTTTCATCCCACGTAAACACTCACACAATCGTGTTTTCTCAAGTTTGGAAAGTGTATGAGCAGCAGGCTCCATATATGCTTTCTTTCCATCTTCACTAATTGTCGGATGTAATCGCTGTCTTATGCCCATCTCAACTAAATCTCGTCTAGCGTTGAGCCCATCTTTGGTTTTTCCTTGAATGTGTAACAACGTTCCGACAATATTTTCTGCAAGATTTTTCTCCACATGCATCACATCAATACTGTGCCTCACATCAAGACAACGCCAATAAGGGAGATCAAAGAAGATTGACCTCTTCTTCCAAATGTTAGTCCATTTCTTCTTCTTCTTTCCTTTACCAAAGTCCACAGTAACACGAGCAACACGACGATAAACTTCTTCACCTATTAACGGAATTGGAGCAGATGCATGCTCAGGAAAGCCATTAAATCGCTTCCTCAGTCGACGGTATGGGTGGTGGCGATCAAGAAACCTCCTATGACCGAGGTAAACAGTCTTCCTTCCATACTTGAGCTGGACGAAATTAGTGTCATCCTCACAAATTGGACATGCCTTATGTCCCTTGACACTATATCCTGAGAGATTGCCATATGCAGGTAAGTCATTGATTGTGGTAAACAACAAAGCTCACAACTTGAATGTCTCCTTTTTGTATGCATCAAACACATCAACACCTTCATTCCACAACATCTTCAAGTCCTCGATCAACGGAGAAAGATAAACATCGATATCGTTCCTAGGCTGTTTCGGTCCCGAAATCATCATACACATCATAAGATATTTCCGTTTCGTGCACAACCAAGGTGGAAGGTTGTAAATGACAAGCAAAACTGGCCAAGCACTATGTTTGCTAGAGACACTCCCAAATGGGTTAAATCCATCTGTACAAAGGCCGAGACGGAGGTTTCTAGGATCACTAGCAAACTCTGGAAAAATTGAATCAACCTTTTTCCATTGAGGAGAGTCAGCAGGATGTCGAAGATATCTAGAATCAGAATTTCTCTGATCACAATACCACCTCAGATTCTCTGCTTCTGTTGCATTCGCGAACAATCGTCTAAACCTTGGAACTATTGGAAGGTACCACATTACTTTCAAAGGTTCACCTTTTTTTGGTTTGTTTGTCTCTTCGTCGTCGTCGTCATCATCAGCACCCTTCCTCTGTTTATACCTTGGCTCCTGACATCTTGGACACACATGTAACCCTTCATATTCATTTCTATATAAAATACAATCATTGGGACAAGCATGTATCTTCTGATACTCCATACCCATCTTACTTAGCATTTTCTTGGCCTCATACATTGTCTTCGGAACCGCATTGTTATCCGGGAACATATCGCTCAAAGCTGCGAGCATTTTCGAGAAACCCGCGTCTGCCCACCCATTTTCCGTCTTTATTTCTAGTATTGTTAGAATGAAGGTCAGACGGCTATACTTCTTACACCCTGGAAACAAAGGTGTCTCAGCATCACCACGCACTTTGTCGTACTCGTCTGACACAACAAACGACTCCGCTGCGATATCATTTATCATGTTGTCCATGCCAACATCGCAAACATATTCATCATCATCATTATCATCCACCTCCGCTGCTTTTACATGTTCCACGGTAGTTCCCAATTCCCCATGCCAAATCCACTTCCTATATCGGCGATTGATCCCCTCACAAATAAGGTCATTCCTTATAGAGTCAAGGCTCTTGCGATCAACATTCACACACTTCACACAAGGGCACGGGTACTTTCCATTCTTACTCGCCACATTTCTTTTGGCAAATTCAATAAACTTTTCCACCCCGTTTTGATATTCTTCACTAGTTCGCAAAGCATCCATCCAAGCACGATCCATTGGAGTAATGTGTATAATATGTATATACACTTGTCTTCATTAAAAAGAATAGAAGACAATTGAACCAATCAGAGGACTATCTATGACAACCTAAAACAGTCCTAATCAACAACCAAAAACAGCCTCTCCAAGAAACTAGAGCCTATTTGCATGCAATTTTTACTACCCCTTCCAGCAAAGAAAACAAGCTTTTTCCAGCAATTATTGCTAAATAGAGCAGCCCAAAACACTCTTAAAATGTCCAGAATAGTTAACCAAACAGTGTACCAAATTAAGTGCAAATCAGAATTTACCACAAATGCACAAACCAAAAGCTAGCTGAATTTGATATTCAACAATAGAAGCAATATTTAAGCCAGCAAATGAACCAAATATAATCACAATAATCAAAATAACAATTAACAATCTATTACCAAAACCAAATAAAATCAGTAATTCCATTGAGCTTATAAAATCAGTCAAACAATATTTCAATGCTTAAAATGTCTTACAGTGCGCACAAACTATATTAAAAAGCAAATACAAAAAATAAAAAAACAAAGAAAATACAATGAGAGAAAAATAAAAAAAACAAAAAATAAAGAAAAAACTCACCTTAACTTGGGAGGATGTTGACGCTGAAACAGCAACAGAAGTTGATGTTGAAGATGTAGCGAAAAAACTTAAAGAAACACGTGGTGTTATATGCCCTGCGAAAAGTAAAAAAAAAATCATAGAGTATGGTTATCTTGAAGAGGAGGGAGGAGGAGGGGGAGGGGGAGGAGGGGAGTAAAACTCAGATGAAAAGGGAGGGAGGAGTGGATCTTACCTGAGGGAAGGCGAGAGAAGAGGGCGGTGGCGAGAGGGGAGGCGAGAGGCGAGGGCGAGGGCGGTGGCGAGAGGGGAGGAGAGAGGGCGAGGCGAGAGGCGAGGGCGGAGGCGAGGGCGGTGGCGAGGGCGGTGGCGAGAGAGAGGGCGAGGAGAGAGGGCGAGGGCGGAGAGAGGGCGGAGAGGGAGGAGAGGCGGCGGTGAGAGAAGAAGAGAGAAGAAGAGAGAAAAATGTGAGAGAAGAAGAGAGAAAGGGAGGCGAAAAGAATGAGTGCCAGTGGGAAATAAAAAAGTGTTGGAGGGAAATAAAAAAGGGTTTTGGCGCCAGTGGGAAAAAAATTGCCCACCTTTCACGTCCACATTTGGGTATATGTGGTAATGGAAGGGTCCCCTTCCACGTCCACACCTTTAAAGGTGTGGACGTGGAAGGGTGGTCCCCTTCCACGTCCACACATATAAATGTGTGGACGTGGAAGGGGACCCTTCCACGACCACATATACCCAAATGTGGTCGTGAAAGATCTCCGCCTGAACAGTTATTTACATGTTATGCCACCGCGTTTTTCATCAACGACCAACAGTGGCTTTTTAGTCGTTAATTATGGTCGTGAAAAACCTATTTTCTAGTAGTGTATATTATAAGGATATATTAAATTACACATTCAAACTAATATATTGATACTTATTCATCCACATTTTGTTCTAAGAATATAGTGTGAGATATAAATGGAGACCTTTGACCCGTATTTTCTTATATGTATTCTTTATAAATTTATTGACAAGAGTAAAAGTGTAACACTCACGCACATTAATTGCTCAAAGTAGACTTATAATATTCATAACAAGTTTTTGACAAAATCTGACTTAGAAAAAGTAGTTAAGTGTTACTCAACCGTATTCAGTCAAAGCAATTATGGTTTTAAATTAGTGCCCCCAAATTTATGAATTTAGTTAACAACTTCATACTCACATTAACTGGCACCTACACGAGCAATACTATATAAGAGCAGCCCCACACAATGGGACTTTGTATTCAGAAACTACAATGGCATCAACATCCACAGGCTTCCTCCAAATATCTCTATCTTTTCTCTTGTTTTTCTTCCTTTCATCACCTTCCTCCTCTGCAGCTGTCAATGAACTTCCCCTTTCTTCAAAATCCCAATACCTTCAACAAGAAGCAGAGAAGCTTATCAGAGGCCTAAACCTTTCCCCGAAGCATGATTCCAAATACTCTCTATCTAATGGCTCTTCTCTCTCAGTCCCTCCAGGCAAGATCATTGAGAAGAACTTTAGATTCCCCTTCATTGATGCTTCTGCTGGGCCTTCAATTCAAGACTTTGGTCACCATGCAGGATTTTATGGACTCCCTCGTCATTCCCATAAAGAGAGGTAAATCAAATAATCCTTGTGATTTATGGACGGTTATGATTAATTGGTTTTGTTTGTTATAAAATTATGGTTTCTTAGAAATTAATTTCAAAGCCTTCTTTCCATGGTGTCATTTGCAGCCTGTTCTACATGTTCTTTGAATCTCGGAACAATAAGAAGGACCCTCTTGTGATATGGTTTGCTGGGGGACCAGGCTGTGGTAGTGAAATGGCTCTATTTTATGAAAACGGTCCTTTCCAAATCACACCAAATATGACTCTTGTATGGAATGACTATGGCTGGGACAAGGTACGTGCCTAACTTAGAGTTGTATATTTTTTTGCCTGTTCATATCACTCGTCATTTTAACTATTTGTAGGTATCAAATATTATATATGTTGACCAACCAATCGGGACAGGTTTTAGCCATGCTTCCCATGAAAATGACATTCCCCGTGATGAAGAAAGTGTTGGCAATGACATGTTTGACTTCATACAGGTGTGTATTTGTGTAAATAAGATAGATATTACTCCCTTCATTCCTAAATATAAGATCACTTTCCCTAATTTAAGTAGATTAAAGAAGTTAGTTAAGTTAGTTATTTACACATGATATTACCAATTTATCCTATCTATATACCTTTATCCTCACTCCCTCTTTTGCTTGTTATTATAAGTAAGCATTGTATGGTTAATTTGGGAAAAAGTTGGGAATAGTTAGAAAATAATCTTATAATTAGAAACAAGTTAAATTTCAAAAGTGATCTTATATTTAGGAACATGAGGAGTATTAGCCAACACGTGTGTATTAATGACGAGTTGTTAGAAATATATGAGACTCAAAGTTTTAGAATAATCAAATGTCAGGAATTTTTCAAGGAGCACCCTCAATTGGTCGGGAATGACTTTTATATCACTGGAGAATCATACGCAGGACATTTTATTCCGGCTATTGCTTCTCGGATTCATCAAGGAAACAAGGCAAATGAAGGAATTCATATAAACCTCAAGGTGATCTCTCATTTACACTAGCTTCCTATTAATCAACTTAATTCATTTTGCTGCTATGTTATATTGCCATTAATTCATTATTATAATAATTTGTTTAACGTACAGGGATTTGCTATGGGGAATGGTTTTACCAATCCTGAAATTCAATACGCAGCTTATACAGACTTTGCATTACAGAACGGTTTAATCAATAGTAATGATTATCACCGTATCAACTTAGGACTACCTCTATGTTTACAATTTATAGAGGCTTGCGGTATCATCATCTTTGCCCTCAACTATTTATTTCTTCTACTTTATTTCTCATTTTGAATTCTTCAATTCTCTACGACTATTCTTTCAGTGTGTAGAAGTTAAACTGAAACTATTAAAAATTTGGTAGATCCTCAAAATTTAAGAAAAATCAAATCATTTAAATATTTAGATTGTTATGAAATTTGATATTAATGGTTGTGGGGCATATATATATACTTACATGTAAGCTCCCTTGTAAGTGGAAACTACCTCTATTAAAAAAATTATTCACTCTTTCTATTGTGATACATCTAGTTTGTTAAAAAATTTAACAGGCAAAACAGGTGGAGAGGATTGCAGGGATGCTTTCTATTATTGTGATAAAGCCGTATTTTATAAAATCTTTGCCGCTGCTGGTAATATTAACGTAAGAGACAGCCTAAGAATGCGGCGCGGTCTATGCAATTAATTTTAGTTTATTATATACAACTTGTGATAACATATGCTTGATGCGGTTAATGGTGTGCAGTACTTTGACATAAGAAAGAAATGTAATCATCATCACCCGCCATTCTGCTATGATTTTTCAAACATGGAGAAATTCCTGAACATGAAAGAAGTGAGGGATGCTTTAGGTGTAGGAGACTTGGAATATGTTTCATGTAATCGGGCAGTATATGCTCATATGAAGTACGATCGGATGAAAAATTTAGAATCAGGAATTCCAGCTCTTCTTGAAGACGGTATTAGAATGCTTGTGTATGCAGGAGAAAAGGACCTTATTTGCAACTGGATTGGTGAGCCTTTAAAACCACCCTAATTTACTGTAAATGTCTTTTCTTATTAGAAAAATTCTCCATTTGTCCCGCAATATAAACTAATGTGATGGGAGATGGTTTGTCCCATAAAACTTCCTTCGGTCCGTAATATAAGAGCTCAAAGTTTGAAAGGTCTTGATCTAAAATATAATAGTTTATCTCATATTCTATCCTCATTTAATGCATTTTTTCTTATTTTGAAAAAAATATTAACTCCAGATATCTAACTAACTTTTATATGTTGTCAAAGTGTTTTTTGGCGACTTAACTCATATATTACGGACAAGAGGGATTATAAGCTAATGTGGGAATGATTTAAGCATTTTTTGTATTTTCCACTTTTACTTGCATTCTATCTTATTTGAGGCAACCTTATTTGCATTCTATCTTGTGCTTTGGCATTATGCACAGGAAATGAAAGATGGGTTGATGCAATGCAATGGTCAGGAAAAGAAGCGTTTGCGGCATCTCCGAATGTGTCCTTCGTGGTTGATGGTCAAGAGGCAGGAAAGTTGCGAAGCCATGAACCTCTCAGTATCCTCAAGGTTTGTTTTATCAACA
This sequence comes from Mimosa pudica, assembly GCA_029929735.1. Lineage (NCBI taxonomy): Eukaryota > Viridiplantae > Streptophyta > Magnoliopsida > Fabales > Fabaceae > Mimosa > Mimosa pudica. The sequence goes on from JAKELP010000001.1 coordinate 1,303,353, forward strand.
CATCAATATATTGTATTTTTTGGGTCAAAACTCATATTTTGCTTCCATTTTTAGTTCTTAATTTCAATTGATGCTTGTAAATGAACTAGCAGATCCATGAAGCTGGGCACATGGTCCCTATGGATCAACCCAAGGCTGCATTAGAGATGTTGACGAGGTGGATGCAGGGAAAATTAAACACCAAAGAAACAGGAGGAGTGTGTGCATAGTTAAAGACATTTTGTGCATAAAATATGTTTGAAAAATTATTGCGAATGACAAAAACCCATGAATAAATATTTTTATTAATGCGAATGATATGATGTTCCATACTTTCTTGCAGTTTTATATTTCCTCATATTCACATTAATAATTCCTAAAATGTAGAAAAGAAATTGCCATTGGAGCAATAAAAATTATTGCTTCTTAATAGATTATGCATAAGCCAAGTCAGTTACATACTTAAAGATCATTAAAGTATAGTTTTGGCCATTTATGTTTAAGTAAACTTTGTGAGTCTGTGAGATTTAATAGGGCCCATTTCAAATATTTTCTAGTCAAAATAATTAAAATAATGGAGTAGACGACACGAGTCAAGGAAATGGGAAATGCCGAAGTGAGCATTGAAAATGCAAGAGAAGCTTACAGGAAAACAATGAGATTTCCGTCGACAACTACTAGCCCAATTTAAGCAAAGGATTTTTTTTCTTTTACCTGGAATTTAAACAAAGGAGTTGGAAGTGATACTAAATTTGTTCTTTGAAAACCTTAGATAATTAAAGGGTTCCATTAATTTTTTTAAGAGACTGCTGAAGAAACTCTTGTGCTCCCATTATAATTAGTTGTTCTATTTATAAATCACTTTTAACAGTATTTAAAGTTTAACGGCATTCTAATTTTACTCCTATTTAATATACGTCACACTCCATGAAAACTAAATCCACATAATAATGTGATCTATAAACAAAATGAAAAATATAAGTTTCCCCTCCCGACCTTATTAATACCAAAACACCCTTTGTATTCAAAAGAGACCAAAACAGCCTTGTTTATATTTAGAGTGGCCAGAGTTTACTATTTGTTAAATTTTATTAAGGAAGAATTAATTTCGAAAATGACTAAAAATATGGATATACTAAATAAGAAAAGTTAAATTTGAGTGGTGATATATTTAAAAAATTGTCTAAACATTAGTGTGAATGATGGGAGTGCTATAAATATATACTCTTATGTTCATTTTTTACGGAAAAAAAGAATGTTTAACTTGATTTCAATTGTGAGAAAAATCAGTAAATATTTTCTGAGTGTATGATGAATAATTGAATATTATATAAGTTCATGCTTAGTTTATGGCTCATTCACTTTGATCTCATATGATATAATGAATACTCTCTCCGTTCCTAAATATAGGATCTAGATGACTTTTTTGAAAAATCCTAAAAAAAGCAAAAAATAAGTTAATTATAAATTAATTTACCTAATTTTTTCTCTTAAACTAGTTTATTTTACCTATAAGCTAATGGATAATCTAAAAATATATCAAATATGTCATCATTTAATAACCTATTTCGCAACCTTAATCTTTCCAAAAAAAAGTTATCTAGGTCCTATATTTAGGAACGGAGGGAGTATTAAATATGGGCAAAGTTAAAGGTTTAAATTTTCAAATAAAGTCGTTAAACTATCAAGTTTTCCTTTAGGTACATGTAGAATATGCTTAGAGTAACTTAAAATAAGAATAATAATAATAAAAGATCCTGTAAATTTCAGATTTCGCTCAAATGATGCGTGCGGATGATTTTGTATGAAAATACTTAATATATGATATGAGAGTAATTAATTATTAAAAAGAAAGTTAATCCATCAAAGTCAAATATATGTTACTCATTTGATGACTAAAAGAACAGGCAACTGAAAGCAAAACCATTGTAAATAAATATCTCTAGCTCTTGTTCTTTTTACAAGTTCATATTACTTTATTGATATACCAATAAAATGCATGTAGTTAAGTCATTGAAGATAAATTAAATTAATATGGTTTTCCAATTTTAACATCATTTATATATTGGGCAAAAGGCCTTTTTTATTTAGGGTCATCTCCAATTCCACTTCATTTCAAACTAATATAACGACACTTATTTATCTATCATTTTGATCTAACAACTTTCCGAAACAATGAGATATAATATCAACTATATATACTTTTTATAACATCATTCTATCAAAATTGAGGATAAGAATATAGGGTTAGTTGTAAATTGAGACGTCACACCTTTGTTTTCATATATGCATTCTTTATAACTTTATGAACAAGACTAAAAGTGTAACACTCACATAAATTGTTCACAAAGTATAGACTTATAATATTCATAAAAAGTTTTTCTCGAAATCTGACTTGGAAAAAGTAGTAAAATGTTCTCAACAATATTCAGTTAAAGCAACTATGGTTTTAAATTAGTGCCCCCGAATTTATGAATTCAGTTCGCAACTTCATACATTAATTGCCACGTACAGCAGCAATACTATAAAAGAGCAGCCACACAATGAAACTTTGTATTCAGAAACTACAATGGCATCAACACACAGATACTTCCTCCAAATCTCTCTATCTATTCTCTTGTTTTTCTTCCTTTCAACACCTTCCTCTGCAGCTATCAATGAACTTCCCCTGTCTTCGAAATCCCAATACCTCCAACAAGAAGCAGAGAAGCTTATAAGAGGCCTTAACCTTTCCCCAAAGCATCATTCCAAATATTTTCTATCTAATGACTCTTCTCTCTCAGTCCCTCCAGGCAAGATCATTGAGAAGAAGTTTAGATTCCCCTTCCTTGATGCTTCTGCTGGGCCTTCAATTCAAGACTTTGGTCACCATGCAGGCTTTTATGGACTTCCTCATTCCCATAATGAGAGGTAAGTCCAATAATCCTTGTGATTTATGCACGGTTATGATTAACTGATTTTTTTTGTTATAAAATTATGAAGGTGTCATAGAAATTAATTTCAATGCCTTCATTCCATGGTGTAATTTGCAGAATGTTCTACATGTTCTTTGAATCTCGGAACAATAAGAATGACCCTGTTGTGATATGGTTTACCGGGGGGCCGGGCTGTGGTAGTGAAATGGCTTTATTTTATGAAAACGGTCCTTTCCAAATTACACCAAATATGACTCTTGTATGGAATGACTATGGCTGGGACAAGGTACGTGCCTAACTTAGAGTTGTATATTTCTTCGGGTGAAGGTGCGAAAATGATACTAAACTTTACTTAAAATTGCGTTTTTAATACTAAAGTTTTGTGAGGTGCAAAAATAGTACTAACTTGATGTTCATGTGCAAATAACTATTTTCACTTGAAGAAAATAAAATTTAGATATGAAAAGACTCTTATGCCCCTCATTATATAACAATTTAATGAGGGAGGAACAGAGGTATAAGAGTCTTTTCATATCTAAATTTTATTTTCCTCAAGTGAAGATACTATATTTGCACCTGAACATCAAGTTGGTACTATTTTTGCACCTCGCGAAACTTTAGTATTAGAAACGCAATTTTAAGTAAAGTTTAGTATCATTTTTGCACATTCGCTTATATTTCTTTTGTCTGTTCATATCACTCATCATTTTAATTTTTAACTATTTGTAGGTATCAAATATTATATACGTCGACCAACCAATCGGGACCGGTTTTAGCCATGCTTCCGATGAAAGTGACATTCCCCGTGATGAAGAGAAAGTTGGCAATGACATGTTTGACTTCTTACAGGTGTGTATATATTAAATAACATCGATATTATTAGCCAACATATGTGTATATATATATTAATGACGAGTTGTTAGAAATATATGAGACTAAGTTTTAGAATAAAAATCAAATGTCAGGCATTTTTCAAGGAGCACCCTCAATTGGTTTGCAATGACTTTTACATCACTGGTGAATCGTACGCAGGGCATTTTATTCCGGCTATTGCTTCTCGGATTCTTCAAGGAAACAAAGCAAATGAAGGAATTCATATAAACCTCAAGGTGATCATTTACACTAGCTTCCTATTATTCAACTTGTTTCATGTCCCTGCTATGTTATATTGCCATTGATAATTTGTTTAACGTACAGGGATTTGCCATTGGGAATGGTCTTACCAATCCTGAAATTCAATACGCAGCTTATACGGACTTTGCATTACAGAATAATTTAATCAGTAGTATTGATTATTACCGTATCAGCTTTGGACTGCCTCTATGTTTACAGCTTATAAAGGCTTGCGGTATTATCAACTTGGTCCTCCTCAACTATTTATTTCTTCGACTTTCTTTCTCTAGACATTTTGAATTCTTCAATTCTCTACGACTTTTCTTTGTGTGTAGATTTAAAAGTTAAACCGAAACTATTAAAAATTTGGTAGTCCTCAAAATTTACAAAAATCAAATCATTCAAGTATTTAGATTGTTATAAAATTCGCTGCCAATGGTTGTGTGGCATACTTACATGTAAGCTCCCTTGTAAGTGGAAAATACCTCGATTAAAACAATTATTTACTCTTTTTATTATGATACATCTAGTTTGTTAAAAATTTAACAGGTAAAACAGGTGGACAGGAATGCAGCAATGCTTTCTATTATTGTAATAACGCCGTATTTGATCAAATCTTGGCCGCGGCTGGTAATATTAACGTAAGAGACAGCTTAAGAATGCGGCGCGGTCTATGCAGTTAATTTGAGTTTACTATATACTATATATTGTGATAACATATGCTTGATGCGGTTAATGCTGTGCAGTACTATGACATAAGAAAGAAATGTGAGCACCCGCCATTGTGCTATGATCTTTCAAACATGGAGAAATTCCTGAACATGAAAGAAGTGAGGGATGCTTTAGGTGTGGGAGACTTGGAATATGTTTCATGCAATCAGAAAGTATACACTGATATGATGGATGACTGGATGAAAAATCTAGAAGCAGGAATCCCAGCTCTTCTTGAAGATGGTATTAGAATGCTTGTGTATGCTGGAGAAAAGGACCTTATTTGCAACTGGCTTGGTGAGCCTTTCAAACCACACCCTAATTAATTAACTGTCCCACAATATAAATTAATGTGATAGGAGATGGTTTGTCTCATAATATAAGATCATGTGGGGAATGATTTGAGCATTTATTCTATATTTTTCTATTTTTACCTTTGTTGACAACATCTTTTCTCATCTTCCCATACACACACTTTCTCATTTTTTCTCATTCAATCAACATCTCACTTATCATCTTCATAAATAGAGGCAAAATTGAAAAAAATATATGTTCTAAAAATATTGATTGCTTTCAACAAGTTTTAACAATTTTCTCAAATATAGCGATGTGGTAAACATTAGCTTATATTGTGAAATAGAATTTTAGAAATAATTAAGAAAAACAACTTATTTGAGTGAGGCAACCTTATTTGCATTCTATCTTGTGCTTTGGCATTATGCACAGGAAATGAAAGATGGGTTGATGCAATGCAATGGTCAGGAAAAGAAGCGTTTGCGGCATCTCCGAATGTGTCCTTCGTGGTTGATGGTCAAGAGGCAGGAAAGTTTCGAAGCCATGAACCTCTCAGTATCCTCAAGGTTTGTTTTATCAACACATCAATATATTGTATTTTTTGGGTCAAAACTCATATTTTGCTTCCATTTTTAGTTCTTAATTTCAATTGATGCTTGTAAATGAACTAGCAGATCCATGAAGCTGGGCACATGGTCCCTATGGATCAACCCAAGGCTGCATTAGAGATGTTGACGAGGTGGATGCAGGGAAAGTTAACCACCAAAGAAACAGGAGGAGTGTATGCATAGTTAAAGTCATTTTGTTCATAAAATATGTTTCAAAAATTAGTGCGAATGATAAAAGCACATGAATAAATATTTTTATTGACGTGAATGATGTGTCGTTCCAAAATATCTTGCAGTTTTATTTTCTCCCCTTTCCTAGTGTTCACATTAATAATTCCGAAAATGTAGAAAAAGGATTTGCATGGCCGCACAAATAAACACTACTGCTTCATAATAAATTATGCACGGGCGGGTATATATTTTCACAAAGTAGCAAAACCAAAGAAAAAATTTGTGACAAGTTAGTATCCTTGCATATTTAAAATATTAATGTATTGTATCGATCATTTATATTTATATCAAGTATTATTTTGACCTCTTAAATTTGAAAAGAACATTTTTAATTCTTTTGAACTAATAGTGTTAGTTTCACTTAATGAAAAATGTTGACTCACTAAATTTAAAAGTTAATTTATGGTTACTTATTGACAAAATATTTTCAAGTTTAATTTTGCAGTATAATTGTTTTTGTAATTTTAAAGTAGTCTTTCATTTAATTATAGAATCATACTTTATATTTGTTGAATATTGACAATTATGCCCTTATTTGACCATTTTCACACATAATCATTTTTAATTCAATTAAATTATAATCAATGCATTTTAATTCAATATTGCATCTTTGAAATGTTAATAACTTCAATTTAGCACACTAAAAACATATAAATCCAAGGATTTGTCAAATATCTACAGTTTAGTCAAACCAACATCCATCAATAAAAAAAAATATTAAAAGTGCACTTGTCAAGTTTAAGGAAAGTAATATAAACGACTATAAAACTAAACCTTATAATTGCAGCAGAAGCATCTACACACTCTCCTCGATCCAGTTGTAATTATAGAGTTAATCCCATTGTTGCATGAATGTAATAAGAGTAGTCCAAAATTTGAATAGTAGTTTTGTTTCAAAATATATATAAGATCTCACTCTCACCTTCACACTCTAGTCATTTTATAGATTTTCCTACTCTACCCCTAACTTTTTTTTCTTTTTATAAATGTTTACATATATCTCTCTTTTAATAGTATTATATAATAAATTGGGGGTAAAATAAAAAAAAAGAAATAACTTAAGACATACCCAACTAACTTTCACATAAACATATTTTCTTAAGAATCATGTTTTGACGACTAAACTCTTATATTACAGAGAAGTAGAGGGACATATAATCATGATTACTAATGGATCAACATCATGTTTTAGCCGATGAGAGCCAATAGGCAATATACTTCTACCCTTGCTCATTTGGCACTATACGGTTAAAAATTAAAATTGTCTAACACACTCATAAAAGGGAATGGAGTGAGTATTATAAATCTAAAACAGGTAAAGGCACCTTAAATTTCAAAATAAGTGCATATGCATGAATCTGTATTAACTATTAACAAATTGTATTTATAAGTATATATAAGACTTATACTTATATTACGAAAAAGTTAGTGCGTCAGTCAAAGTGAAGTGTTACTTGTTTGACCACGGGACAAGGTAATTTGAAATCAATACCAATGTAAATTAATGCCAACAATATTTTATGTTTCACTTTTTTACCAGACAATATTTTCGGTCAAAGGATTGGTTATAACTTATATAAATTTAATAATAATAATAATAATAATAATAATAGCAATAAGACAGGGTACGTAATTTGAAACCAAAACAAGTGCAAATAAAAGCACATTTTCAGTTTCTTTTTGACCAAACAATATTCAGTTAAAAAAATTGGCCTCATAACTTGATTAATAGAAATCATATATAGTTTAACCTGGCGGGTTGGCGTGAGTGGTAAGTACTCTCGTCCCTTAAGCAAGTGGTTGGGGGTTCGATCCCCAGCTCTTGCGAATGGAGCAAATTCATAGGCCAGAGCTGTCTACCCCTATATGAGACTTCAGAACATCGAGGGATTAGTCTCACTTGACACGCGGGTGGGGATACCCTTGGGTAACCAAAAAAAATAAACGTTAAGGTGATCTCACTTACACTAGCTTTAAATTAACTAACCTTTTTCATGTTGCTGCACTGTATTAATTAATAAGTTGAACTTGTGCAGGGATTTGCGATTGGGAATGGGGACACTGATCCTTATATCCAATACAATGCTTATACGGACTTTGCATTAGAGAATAATTTAATTAATGGTGATGATTATAAACGTATCAACAAGGGGGGTCCCTCAATGTTTGCAATTAATACAGGATTGTGGTATTATTACCTTGTCCTCACCTCACCTATTTAATCATGAGTCCTGCTTTCTTTTTCTGACATGCTCATCCATTTTGCATTGCATAAATGCTAAAATCATATACATGAATTTCCATTTTTATTGCAATAGAACACCAACTGCTTAATTATTGAAACTTTTTCAATAAAAATAATTTATTTATTTATTGGGATAAATGCCTAAATTCTTTTTAAAATTTGATAGGTAATAAAGGTGGGAATGCTTGCGAGGCTGCTTTCTATGATTGTAATAAAAACATACTCCTATTTGACAAGATATTGGCTATTGCTGGCGATATTAATGTAAGAGAAGTGCAATTTATGGATTTAATTTGAGTTTATTATTTACTAAAAAAAAAATTGAGTTTACTATAACTACGGAGATCGTTGATAACTTAATATAATACATATATGCATGATGGTTAATCTTTTGCAGTACTATGACATAAGAAAGAAATGCGATAAGGGGCCTGGATGCTATGAGTTTTCAATCATGGAGACATTCCTAAACAAGAAAGAAGTGAGGGATGTGCTTTAGGAGTCGGGGACTTAAAATATGTTTCATGCAGTGATGATGTATATGGTGCAATGAAGAATGATTGGATGAAAAACTTAGAATTGGGGATTCCTGCACTACTTGAAGATGGAATCAGAATGCTTGTGTATGCAGGAGAGAAGGATTTAATTTGCAACTGGCTCGGTAAGCCTTTTAACCTTAAACCACCCCAAGTACTTTCCTTTATTAGCAAAATAAAGAAAGGACTAAATTGTCTCTTAAATTAAACTAGAGTTTGGTACCATGCACGCAGGAAATGCAAGATGGGTTGAGGCGATGGAGTGGTCAGGACAGAGAGCATTTTTGGCATCTCCAAACATGTCCTTCATGGTTGATGGTCAAGAGGCAGGGAGGTTCCTAAGCCATGAACCTCTTACTCTTCTCCAGGTTTGTGTTATTTGGTTTATAAATGGTTTGTGTTATTTGGTTTTTAAATATGCGCGCGCGCGCACATGTGTTGCATTAATTCCTATATAACTAATATGAGGTTTGTAAATGAACAAACAGATCCATGGGAGGCTGGGCACATGGTTCCTATGGATCAACTTAAGGCTGCACTAGAGATGTTGACCAAGTGGATGCAAGGAAAATTAAGCATCAAAGAAAGAGCTGCGGAAACAAACGCCTAGTTAAATCATTTCTGAACAAATAATTGTGTATGAAAATTTGATGCAAAGAGTAAAGGTTGAGAAATAATATTTTTTCTTAATGTAAATTTTATGTTATAGAGTATGTGCTATTGTTTAATGAAAAAAAGAGTATGTGCCATTGTACCTTTATTTTCCTTTTCCCTTCCCCTTCCATGTAAAGAAGGGTGAGGTTTTGGTAAAAAAGGAAAAAGGACAAAAAAAGGAAAAAGGACCTGATAGGGTGAAAATAGGAAACAAATTAAAAGATAGAACTCTTAAAAAAGAGGCAGAGGAAAATATAAAATGAATTTTAAGAAAAAGTGAATAGCAATATAAATATTATATTTGTAAAAAAAACTATAAATTTGATTATTATAATCACCTTCATTCATGTGTATGTATACAAATAAACATGAAGAAAAAAAATTATTTCTTCATGCGTCTTCATAGTTTGTTTGGTTTGTTTCAGCTTTAGTCTATCTAGGTGTTCATCTTGTTACTTTGGGTTCTGTTTTGGACAACTTCCTCCATCTGCGCAAGCTTCAATGTGTCATGTAGAATATTCCAGTTCTTTGCGGGTGGCACCTTTGGTGCATTATAACACCCCAAAATCTTTCAATACCCTCTGTGGTATAGACGTCATGAGGCTTTGAGTTTCTCTTAGCTCTCGTAGTGGCGTACCTCTCTAGTTTCATCCACCTGTTGCTTTCAGAAGGTCACTGGTTGCCAGAACTACTGCATCAGTTCTATATGGTTACTTGCATGCTGGTGGTCAGAAGGAGTTTGATGTTGTCTCTCTACTATTTGTTTTAATTATCTGGTTGTTTAATTTTAAGTATGTTTTAATATGCTTTGGATATTAACTTGTTGTAATAGTTAGATATTATTTAATGTCATTTTGCCTTTATTAAAAAAAATGTATACAAATAAACATCATATACTTTACATCTTTCATTATTGGGTTAATATGCAAATTCACCCCTGAAGTATACCAAAAGGTGCAGATATCCCCCTCACATATTTTGAGATGCAATTTTAACCTGGAAGTAACAATTCAATGCAATTTTACCCTTTTGTCAATTAAAGATGTTTATTTTGATACAAAATGACCAAAATGTCCTCCTTATTATATTCTCTCTTCTCTTCAATCCTCTCACCCCAAACCCACAACTACTACCACCACCACCCCACCAACCACCGCCGTCGCCCAACCACCACCACAATCACCCCAACCCTCCCCCGCCACAACCACCACCATAGATAGAAACAGAACAAAAAATCTGAGAAATAATCAACCAAATAAATATGTACGTAACTCCCCCACATGGTAAAAGCTATTGAAAATTTCGAAGACTCTAAACATGCATGCTCCTAACTAAGAACAAGCAATCGATAAAACCTCCATACCTTCCCCCACATAGCTCCATGGTAGTAGTCCCCATCAGATTCTAGAAACCACCACACACATACTCACTCATAAAACATAACAAGAAGCAATGGCTAATTTATATTGCAACACGCGACCAAAAAATAATATAATGAATACAAAAAAAAGGGTGACTAAGGATAGGGAAGAGGAGGCCTGAATAAATTGACCAAATCAAAGCCGCCAGAAGCATACGGAACCATCATGTTGAGAAATCTCAATTTCTTAACACAATAGGCAGAACTATAATCAATATAATAATAATGAAATTGGGACGGTGGTGATTGCGGCGGTGGGGACGACGGTGGTTGGGGGGGTTGTGCGGAGGTGGTGGTGGTGGGGTGGTGGTGGAGGTGGTAGTGGTTAGGGTTTGGGGTGGGAGAGTTGAAGAGAAGAGAGAATATAATGAGGAGGGTATTTGAGTCATTTTGCATCAAAATAAACACCTTTAATTGACAGAAGGGTAAAATTGCATTGAATTGTTACTTCCAGGTTAAAATTGCATCTCAAAATATGTGAGGGGGAGATTTGCACTTTTGGTATATTTCAAGGGTGGATTTGCATATTAACCCTTCATTATTCACCAAAAATCTCAACAGTATATGTTAGGTAAAACAAAGTCTAGAATAGTATTAATTGAATTTGTGTTTAACTTAGAAAACTAAAATGCATTTAATATAAATAATAAAACCCATTTTTAACTTAAGTGAATAAATACATTCAAATTCAAATTAAGCAACAACAAAAGTCTTATCTCAAATTGAACAGGTCGGCTACATGAATCACATGACTCCATTGTGTTTGATCAATAATAATGCTTGGAGATAAATCAAATGGAGTAGTAGTATATTTGTGTGTATTTGATTTGATACTGTGAAAGGAGGGTCGGATGAGTTTGAAATTTAGGTTCGGAGAGCCGTTGGGGGGAGGAAGCGCTAGTGCCAGTTAATTCAATACTCAAGAGTCAACTTGCTTTCTCTCTTTCTCTTTCGCTTTCTCTTTTCTTTCTCTCACTCTCAAATCCCTAATCCAAACGCAAGAAAAAGCAGAATCCGAAGCATAAAGGACTTCTCTTCATTCATTCAGGTCTTTATTCCCATCCTTTTTTATCTTCAAACCCAAAAAATCCTTCATTTTCTCTTACGCCTTGCATCCGAAACACCAATTTCTTTTCTCTCTGTATGTTTCATTTCAAAACCCTAAGTTTCCTATTCATTTGCTTCACCAGCGTCGTAGGTTTCTCGAAATTCTCTCTTTTTGTATGATTTTGGAAGTATGAAAGGGGAGAATTTGGCGAAGAGATCCATGGGAAGTTTGATGCGGAAGAAGCTCTCTGATATCACCAATGTGCAGCCTCAATCAAAACTTCCTGGTATCGAAGAATCTTTGCCTGATAATTTCTCCTCCAACAAGGATTGCATTGAACAATTGCTCAAGGTTTTACAATTTTTTTTTATTTTTTTATGTTTTCTTGCTTTCTCAGTTTCCATGAGATTCTATTCTAGTCTCTTTTTGTTCATTCTTTGTGAATTTTTCCTTCAGGAAAGAGCGACGCTGTTGCAACTTCTCGCGGAAAGAAAGTATCCTTTCATTATTTACTCTTTACATCTGCTGACTAAAAATTAGGGTTTCAGATTTGGGATTTTTGGAAAGTAATTTCAAATTGGGGAGAGATATGTTTTTCTTTGATGGATATTTTAATAGTAAGGTTATAGAAATGAGTGGAGCCGAGATGCAGAGACTGAAAACAAATATTCAGAAACTGCAGCTACAAAATTGGACTCTTGCTCAGTCAAATAGCCATATGCTTGCGGTTAGTTAACTCTACAAGTTGAACTGTGAATCTAAGTGAAATGTAGATGGATTATTAACCATGTGTGACTGATTTTGCAGGAGCTTAATTTAGGAAAGGATAGGGTGAGTCTATATGCCAAATTTTCCTGAAATACTTCTATGCAAACTTATATTGTTCCTCTCACTGATCTCTGCCAATTTTCTGTTCAGATTAAAGCACTGCAGCATGACATTGTATGTAGGGATGCCTGGCGGAAAGGGATGAACTCCGTAAATCAGGTATACTCCTTCCGTTCCTAATTACTACCTCCGGTCCTAAATATATAGGACCTAGATAACTTTTTTTTGGAGAAGTTAAGGTTGCAAAATAGTCTACTAAATGATGACATATTTGATATATTTTTAGATTATCCATTAGTTTATAAGTAAAATAAACTAGTTTAAGAGAAAAAATTAGGTAAATCAATTTATAATTAACTTATTTTGTCTTTTTTTAGGATTTTTGAAAAAATTCAATTAGGTCTTATATTTAGGACCGGAGGGAGTACTTATTTAACTAATTTAATTAGATTATAGATGTTAGTTAAGTTGGGATAAGGCTATGTTGTTGTTGTTGTTATATGGATGTTAGTTGAGTTAGTTAAAATCACACACTATATTATGACCAAAACACCCTAAATTTAGGAACAGTGGAAGTATATAGTAGTATTGTTAGTTGGAAGTTAATAGAGTTATCAGTGGAGCCTTCTAATAAATAACCTGGCTTCTGATTGAGTTATTGCCATTTGTATAAAATCCAAGTAAAAAATAGTATCTATTTGATTTAGCTAAAAGTTGATGCTTTCTTTTTCATACCATGTTGTTGGAGAGATGTTTTCTGAAAATTCATATCATGACATTGATACATGGGTATTGATGAAGATTAAGTTCATTCTAGTTGTAATAAGTGATTGAGATATGTAAACGATTGTAGAATTTTGCAGCATTCATCTTGTTAATTTTGTTTTCCTAATAATCATTAAGCCATCATATCAGGGTAAAGTGGAGCCGAGAGATGAGAATAATGTACTGTTGTCTCAGGTATACATACTAAAATCCTCACATATTCATCTCCTTAATTTAAACTAGCACTGATTACTGGTATTTCATAAGTTTGTGTACTTGCAACTTGTGTTACTTGACTAAAGGAAGTAGAGGAGGAAAAAGCAGCGCAACCATCACCTAGAGCTAGCAAAGAAGACAAAAACACCAGTCGAAACAGAAAACGAAACATGAGGAGATGTAAACTCTTGGACTAATGTTCTTCCTCCGTAAATTTTTTACTTATTGTTTGTTTATCAGTGCGACTGAATTGTTATGCAGCCGCTGGCTCTTCTTCTACTGCGATGGGGGATGCATGCAAAAAGAAGTCTGAAGACAAAAGGTTAGTTCACACACTAAAATTTTGCAATGTGACCAACAATTTTCTTAATTTCTCTTGACATATCATTTTAGTTTACGGAAGTGCTTCTTATCTTGTGAGTGTTGTGACTGTGCTTTAGGCCAAAGTCTCGAAGGCATTCTACTAAAGTCACAACTCAAGAACGCGAAGCATTGGAGGATTTGTTTGAGATAGAAGATGCTAAATATCCTGTCAATGGAGAAAACTCTGGCTTAGGACACCAAGGGCCAAGATCTTCATTTGGAAGACCATCGCGAAGAGCAGCTGAGAAGGTTCAATCTTACAAGGAGGTTCCTCTGAATGTCAAGATGCGCCGACTTGAATAACTCAAGTCAACTCATAGGTACAGTCTACAGACTAGTTGGAAATGTATTCTTATTACTAAGAGTGTTCATCTGTTATTTCTTTTTTGTATTTTGGGTTTAATATTTGGGCCGTTCCATGTGCAATTCTCTTGAACTTAATTGGGTGTACATGTTGAGGTGTTGGACTGGGCTTTAATGAAAATCTGTTGTAGATTAATTTTAGTAGGATCAAGCTATTGAGACCCAAATCAAAATACGACAAACAACTTTAGGAAACACAATGAAAAGTGAGGCGCTAGACACTAGAATATAGACATTTCTTGTGAAGGGTAAGAGAAAGAGGCGAACTTTATCTAGAAAAGTGAATAGAGAGCAAAATATGCAGGTGCAGCCATGTGAAATGAGGATGATAGTCAAATAATAACACAATGGGTGCATACAGGGGAAACCGTGTGGGGCCTACTCTGAAGAACTTTATATTTCCAAATATATGCCTACTTCTGGTACTGATCCTTTCTTTTTGGGTGTTGTTTGTGTTTTGACAATCATGTGAATTATAGCCCCACAACCCAAGACATTCTTTGCTTCCTTCTTGCATTTCATTATCTCTTGCACCAAACAGTTGCATTTCATTATCTCTTGCACCAAACAGGAAACAGAAAATACCAGAAATTTCAATTGGCCTCGCCGCAGTATCTAAAACTAACAACCAAATCATATTTGCTCACATGCTTCCTCTTTTTAAATCGTACACTCTCTCTTTAAGTTATTGCTCATGTTCAAATGATTTGATGATTTGTATAATTATTTTTCCAAATTCTCCTCACAAGCCAAGATTTGAGGGGCCAGAATAATGCGACAAATGGGCTGTCCTTTTATCAAACTTTGAGATCCAAAACCTGAAAACCGCGTGAATTCACGAACTATTTTGGATCAGAATGTATAAATACGCATAAATTGTCTATCAATGATTGTTAAATTTCAAAATCACAAAAAAGGAATTTCGAGTAGTAACTGTCATTACTCAACTAATTAATCTTCTTATTCCACTAATTAAAACTATTTCGAAATTCAATGATCTCTTATCTCAGATTTCCTCAAATTAATTCACAATTTTCTT
Source organism: Mimosa pudica (assembly GCA_029929735.1). Lineage (NCBI taxonomy): Eukaryota > Viridiplantae > Streptophyta > Magnoliopsida > Fabales > Fabaceae > Mimosa > Mimosa pudica. Next base: position 1,318,681 of record JAKELP010000001.1, read on the forward strand.
TGTAAGATTTTATTTACTAGAAGACGACATATTTCTATCACATTGTTATTTAAATTTAAATTTGAATTTTCATCCCCACTTTTGTTCAAATTAATATCATGGTGCCTTTTTATTCTGTATAGAGGGAATATCTGTACAGTGGGAGTTTTAAGTTTAGTTAAAAGGGGGACCCATGTTTTGAGTAATTGGCCTCTTGGGATTCCAATTATCCACACAACGTGATATGATTGGAGATGAAATTGACGACCCACCTAAAGACTTTGATAATTTTTTCTTTTTAGAAAAAAAAAAGATAAAACAATTGAATCCAAGTGACCCCGTTTTTCTACAAAATAATAAAATTTTGCTGTTATGAAAAAAAAATATTTGGTTAATGGTGAGCACGCGGTTTTAAACAAAGTTGGCATCCATGATTCTATAGCTACTAGGGTTTCCCTACCCGGCAGGTATGAGCCGTTAGGACCCCACGCATGGTGGACTTAACCACTTCCTTTCCTGTGACTTCTTCTCTTCATACTTAACCCTTTCGTATATTCCCTTCTTTATATAACCCCGGAATTTTGTTTCTATATCACGCAACACTTGTTAATTAATAAATTAGCATCTACTCTTTGATTCGTTCTACCATTCATTCGATATAATCATTTATAAGTAATGTTATTTTTTACATATTATTGATATCATGCATCTTGTCTCTAGCTGGGTCACATTCAACTACATTAGTTTATTAGATTATTTTGATATGCTTGTGTTGGTGGTAGTGATCTATTTGAAGATTCTCAAGTGTCTGGGGGTCCCGCAGAGTCGTGTTTACTGTTCTTAATTATAAATTGCTGTGTATTATTCTTGAAACTTTTTCCCGTGTTGTGCTGATGCATATTATATATGAAATTAATAGATACTCTTGGTTGTCCATAAAGTTTCGGTTGCTTGACATAAAGTGAACCGAAGGTCACTTCAGTGTTATTTGGAGAATCCATTTGCATTATTTTGTTAATGAGGCTTGAAACATAAGAACAAAAGCTAGCCTACTGTTTAGGTGTTTGATTTCTACATAATGTGTAAAGAAAAAATGTGGTGATCGATCCTTCGTGTATGTGTGTTTATTTTTTATAAACAAATACTCCCTCCGGTCCTAAATATAAGACCTAATTGACTTTTTTGAAAAATCATAAAAAAAGCAAAATAAGTTAATTATAAATTGATTTACCTAATTTTTTCCCTTAAACTAGTTTATTTTACTTATAACTAATAGATAATCTAAAAATATATCAAATATGTCATGATTTAATAGACTATTTTGCAACCTTAACCTCTCCAAAAAAAAGTCATCTAGTTCCTATATTTAGGACCGGAGGTAGTATTAAAGTGGAGTCGTCAAAAAGGGTGGGATATGGTTTTATATTGATGTAGGGTCTTGAGTCGCAGTGGAGAGATACGTAAGGCTCTTTATCTGCCCCCAAAGGAAATTCGTTAGTTCTTTTAATTTCTTGCAAGAGTCGTTGTACGTGTTTTGTTTGAAGAGACACAAAAAAGTTGACTGTGCAAAACACTTGGATGCATACCCGGAGGAATGTACCAACATAAATTGTATCCTTAGGTCAGGCGTTGACAAAGTTTATTGTAATTAATGAATGGTCACCCAACTTCCAATCCCATAAATGAAATATATTCTGTGAGAACGAAGTCTTTGTTCCATCATAATTGTCTCTTTTCATTTTGGTCAGTTCATTTTCTAATTTATTTACTGGAATATGAGTTTTAATATCAGTCATATGCATTAATTGAATTTGCTAATTCTTCTTACTCCCTCAGTACTTATTATTATAAGGGACCAAATAAAAATTCTCTTGTGCTAATGGTAAAAGTGGTTAAATGTATTGTTTCCAATAGTAACCTGACCAATAACACTAATTTTCAAGAGGAGCAGTAAATTAACTATTATTCTCTCCACTACCTTTATTAAATATGGGCATGCATAGAATAAATAACTAATGTATGTTGGAAACTAACAAGTGTTGTGTAAAAATATCAAGAAAACTTATAAGTTGGTGCTTTATTAATAGGATGGCAGGGAAACCAAGCGTGGTTGGTGTAGTGGTTACCTCACTTCACCGCTTAACCAGAGGTCTTGAGTTCGAGCTCTGGGAATGCAGTCTGCCCCTTGCCCAGCACTTTACCCTTAAGTGGAGGCCCCAGTGCGGATCTGGATTAGTCTGAGCCCGTTGAGTTCCCCGTGACATTGGGGCTGGCCCAGGACACCGGATTAAAAACTCAAAAAAAAAAAATAGGATGGCAGGGAGTATAAACTAGCTACTTCCTTTAGTCCTAATTGATCACTTTAAAATGTTTATAATTAGTTTTTTTTCTTAAGACCAATTTATTCTACTAATAAACTAACATATAATCTAATTACCTATAACATATATTATAATTTAGCAGTCAAATTTACTTCATTAAATTCAAAAAACAATCAAAATAGTCTTATACTACCTCCAGTCCTAAATATAGGACCTAATTGACTTTTTTTTGGAGAGATTAAAATTGCGAAATAGGTTATTAAATAATGACATATTTGATACTCCCTCCAGTCCTAAATGTAAGACCTAATTGACTTTTTCTAGATAATCCTTAAAAAAGCAAAATAAGTTAATTATAAATTGATTTACCTAATTTTCCCCCTTAAACTAGTTTATTTTACCTATAAACTAATGGATAATCTAAACATATATCAAATATGTCATCATTTAATAACCTATTTCGCAACCTTAATCTCTCCAAAAAAAAAATTAATTAGGTCCTATATTTAGGACCGGAGGTAGTATACTTTTAGACTATCCATTAGTTTATAGGTAAAATAAACTAGTTTAAGGGAAAAAATTAGGTAAATCAATTTATAATTAACTTATTTTGCTTTTTTAAGTATTTTCTAGAAAAGTCAATTAGGTCTTATATTTAGGACCGGAGGGAGTATTAAGGAGATACTGAGTACTTATAATGCTAGTACTATACAAAGTGAGAACTTAGAAAAACAAATTTTATCAGTATAGTTCTTATTAATAATGCTACGAAGAATGATGGAGAAAAGTTTAATCTCTCGACACTTATTTTAATTTGTTCATCGATGTGGATCCTATTCATTTAATATTTGCCCAAAACATTGTGGGTGTGAGAGAGGATCAGAGGATAACTTGCGAAGGCTGATTTTGAGTCTTTTGGAATAATCAAATCAACCCTTAGCTTGTTAGCCCTAAAGAGTAAAAGTCAATCCAAATGAAAAAATTAAGAGTAGGTGTGTAAACTTAACTCTCACGTGTACGTTGATCTCTTTCTTTGTGATGAAGTTGTTATCCATGCACTTAGCTTGCTGCCTGAACATCAGATATTTACTATATTTGGCCGTCAAAGAACGCCAACCATGATCTTAAAATGCATGGGGACAACGTTTCTTTATTTCTTTGTTTATCTCTTTTTCAACAAAACACTTTTTCCATCTTCAAATGAAGGAATACACGTATACTATATCGTTCAGGATTGCAATCGATCTCCTAAAGTTCAAGCTCATCGCCTCTCCTCGATCCCATTAAACTTGTTAATGCAGCACCCAAATCACAGTCTTTATTTCAGGTCCCTACTAATACTAGATGCATGCATATTCAGAACTAGTGAAGAGGCACCACTTCGAAAATGTGGGGCCATCGACATATGAATAATGCGTTAGCTTATGATTATGGAGCTCAATTAACTCTTTACATTGATGCTTGTAAAGTTGAATAATACATAACAACAATTCTAATATCGTATGCCTTCCGTATTAAAATATTGATACCTTGACGGAGAATGGGCAATTGTTTTTAGTATAATAATTAAAGGTTTAGAGGATAATGTCGCGTGATGTCTCCTTAATGTTGGCACCACTTTTCTTAAAGATATGTTTTACATTTTTTACGAAAGATCAATTGTGTGTGTGTTGATGGGTCTGTTTTAAAGACGTGCTCTTGACTTTTAGTTATGGGAGAATTTCAATGAAGAACCAAAGTAGGCAATTAATTTCAGTGAAGGACCAAAACTTTCTGAAATTTCTCTGCAGGACTTAGGTCCTTAACTGAAATAAAGTTTATGTTAGAAATGACTGAAAAAGCCCTTGTTTAATTGAAGGAGTAAAGGACCAAAAAATAAAAAAGGACGAGGCAACAAAATGATCTTGATCTGCTAGCTTTATGTTGTCACGTTGCTCTTTTCTATTCACCTTCGCCATGTTTTTTTATTAGAAGATCTTCCTCATGTTGCTCGTTTAGTTTTTTTCTTTTTCAGACTTTTGTATTAAACTCTTTGATGTAAAACTATTTCAAGTTTTTGCTGCAAAAAAAAGGAAAAACTCAAGCTTGATTGAGTTGCAGGTCCCGAGACATACGCATGAAGGAAAAGGGAAGGAGGATGATGAACCCCAACACATTTAATCACGGCAGATATGTTCTTGAGTATCTCTCATTCTCCCTCTCTCATTATATCTCTATCTAAGCAAAAAGAAACACCCAAGGAAGCATATTTTCTTGTTTGTGGTCTTCTATATGTTCATATTATTATCACTAGAAGAACAACTTCATGATGACACTTGCTGGGAATATGTTTCAACATCAATAAGATTTGAATAAGGAAAACCCATGTTTGAACAAGTAAAGATGTTGTTTAAACAAGTTCCAATTAAGGTAAGATATAAAAATGTCTCAAACCTTGAACAAGGGAAAAATTTGAACAAGGAAAACTCCATGTTTGAACAAGTAAAGAGGTCATTTGAACAAGTTCCAATTAACGTGAGACACAAAGATGCCTTATACCTTGAACTAGGGGAAATGACTTTTGAACAAGAAAAACACATATTTGAACAAGTAAAAAGGTCATTTGAACAAGTTTCAATTAATGTAAGATACAACGATGGATCGGGCCTTGAACAAGGGAAAATGGAATTTGAACAAGGAAAACTCATTTTTAAACAAGTAAAAAGGTCGTTTGAACAAGTTCCAATTAATGTAAGACACAAATATGCCTCACACCTTGAACAAGGGAAAATGATATTTGAACAAGGAAAACCTATGTTTGAACAAATAAAAAGGTCGTTTGAACAAGTTCCAATTAATGTAAGATAAAAATATGTCTCAGACCTTGAACAAAGGAAAATGACATTTGAACAAGGAAAACCCATGTTTGAACAAGTAAAAATGTCGTTTGAACAAGTTTCAATTAATGTAAGATACAAATATATCTCAGACCTTAAACAAGAGAAAATGACATTTGAACTAAGAAAACCAATGTTTGAACAAGTAAAGAGGTCATTTTTCACAAGAGCAGGTAAATTATCATACAAACAAACAATTCAGAATACAATGGGGAAATTAAAAACTACCTGCCTCCAAGTATTCCAAATGAACCTAAACAAAAAAACAAACCCTTTTCCAATAAAAAGACACAAAACATAACAGAAATGAAGAAATGCAGAAATGGGTTGTTTGGACAAGGGAAGGCTTGTACGTGTGTACCTATGAGAGGTCGAATTAGTGTGGGCTATACACATGTTGACTTATCACTCCATTCCATTTGAAAAAAAGGGTCTTATTTCCCACTTTATTGTTAAAAAAAACTATCAAAACTGAAACCAAAACAACATACTGATGTTCTAACAAAATGTCATAGCAATAGTTCATCCCTTCATGTACCCTTTTTTGGCAATAAAATAAATTCCTTTTAACTTAATTCTCACATGCATTCGCGCGCGCTCAGAGAGAGAGAGAGAGAGGGGACCTTTTTGATGAGATGGGGATTTTTGATCAGTATAGCAAAGAGTGCTCGAGAGGACTTTTCGTGTTTGTGCTTGAGTGATCTTTCCCAGCTATGTTTCTGTATCCTTTCACTCACACAAGGGTAATTGGGTCTTTACCCTTCCTGATTTAATTTCAGTTTGCCCCCTAGGTCCTTAATTGATGTTTCAGAATGTTTTGGTCCTACTTTTTAATTAATTCCCAAATTTAGTCCTTAATTGAAATTCTCCCTTTAGTTATTGCCTGAATAAAGATATCCAGATATCCGTAATTAATTGCCGGCATATCATGCTTAGTCTAATTAATGAGTAATTGTATAAATAAATCAGTCGCTGTTTCGATCATAGTATGGCTCATAACGTGCCTAACACAAACAATTGCATATGATACGACTTTGAAGACAAGCACAACATCCTGCTTCTCTCAACTCTTACAAAAAGGCGAAATGGGCACGCCCGAACCTAATTATCATCGATTATGAGCTAATTTTGGGGTTATATATTGTGAATATTTTGAGGCGGCCGGATATGACACGCCTCAACTTACAAATTGAACAAGTATAAGAGATATTCAGTCAAAACAAGCGGAAATCAAAACGGTATATATTGCACGCTTGTTAAGATGTGAGAAAGCTAAAAATTAATGAAGGGCGTACGTATATAATAAAATAGTACAAAGCTTTTTAATTAAGTGGCGTAGTGTGCAGCATAAAGGTCAAAAGATGCGCAAATCCTCCTACCCAGCAAGTGGACAACATAGTAATGCCATATCTTTATACCACAATTTTTCAAGATTGTATATTTGGTATATTCTCTAACAAACAAAAAAAAGGCGAAACATCAATCGAAAAGAACAAAAAAGAGTATCAAATCAAAGAGAGCATGCATGTGGGTATAGAAGCTAGCTCAGTGGATCGAACACTAAATAAACTGTTAATTGGGGCCTAAGAAATGAAAGATGTAAGTTGTAAGTCTAAGAGCTAAGTAAGGTTGCAAGATACACACGCACACACTTGTTGTCTGGCATCTTGCACACCAGCTAGCAATCAATCCTTGTTCACGAAAGTGTCATTTGAACAAATTATATATAATCAGTCCTCTGATGCTTCCGCGTGCCGCTTCCTTAAGCATTAATTGAGTCATCACGCTTATGATGATCAGAAAGTTTTAAACTACCCCAAAAAAAGGATAAAAATGAAAAAACAAACACACATATAGAGAGAGAGAATAATCAAATGAAGCCCAGATGGGACATAAAGGTTCGGCGCCCCATTTTATTCCCTTTTTGGGGGTTTGGTGTTGTATTTTCAATTTGGATTAACCCTTGTCTTCCTCGGAAGTAAAAAATCTAAGGATTAAATATGTGAGATAATTATTTAAATGAGCAAGGAGATGACCTATATGATCACAGGCACATAGGCACAGGTAAGTAGGACTAACTAATTAAATAATTACCCCCTCATCATAGGGGTAACGGCCACGGTCATGATAATGATAACCAATTATTAAACGGCACGTCTTGGAGGGTCAAATCATCCACGTGTCTTATTCACATATATATCGTGTATATATTCTACAATTGTAAGTGATATGACCAATTAGCGAGTGATGATGACGCATTGGATAATGAGAATGTGTATAAACTATAGAATCAGATATTCATTCTACTTTTGAATACAAATGAGGTATTGAATTTTTCTTTAAAATAAAATTCAATAGAATACAGCAGTAACGTAGTTTATAAATAGGAAGCTACTCGTGTAATATAGAGAGAATTATTGTTACTAGGGACACAGTTCGAGGCTTGCCTAAACCTGATTAAAATGGAAGAAAAATGATTAGTTAGATATATTTATATGCTGAGATACTGTAGGGAGGGTGTGGGGGGAAGGACTTGCTTGCATGTGGGTTCCATCACTTTCTTTTCGGGCAAAATATTGGTGGCAAAGTTTGGTTACCGGCTCCTTTTTCCGACCAATTAAAAATGACGACTAATCAACGAACGCTTGACCCTTTATTCAGATATTTACACACTACATACAAGTCCAAATGTCCAATGCACTGTTATGGAATGGGATGGGTGAGAGAGAGAGACATACATTATTGACGATGCCACCATCTACAACTCCTTAGCCCATTAGGCTTCTATTCATCCCAAGACCCCAACACATGCAACACATCTATCCTAAGTCTTTGCCCTCTATTTATTCATTTACTTTCTCTTATAAGCATGTGATTTTTCATACTTTTAATGACACCAATTTCATTTTGTTTAATTGTCAAAGATGACATGCAAGCTCGGCATCACATTTGTTTTGGGTTTGGCTGGAATGACTATTTCCTTTATTTTGTGTTTGCTTATATATATATATAGAGTCCAGGTCAAGTTACAACACAATACTCCCTCCGGTCCTATTTATAAGTCGTCAACCGCCCATATTGTATAAACAAAGGAATGACGGTTAGTGACAGTTACATCATTAAATTGATCTTGTTTTATTTTTCATTTCCATCTTTGCCCCTCCTCACAACTATTAAATGAGTCATAATAAGACAAGTAAAAGTAAATGCAAAGATCTCTTTTTTCAATGACAGTGACATATTTGGAAAACTTTAATGAATGAAGTTAGTTAGTGGTAGTTGGCGACTTATATTAAGGACCAAAATTTAGTGGCCGTTGTCAACTTATAAATAGGACCGGAGGGAATATATAGTTTGTGATTATTTATAGTTTTATACCACTTATACCATTTGTGCAATTTACAAGTTTTTTGAGAAAAATGAAATAAAGGAATAAAGGGTCAATATGGAGAGTGGCATAATAATTACTAGGAAGCGTTTTGAAGACAAAAAATAAGAAACATGCTGCATGAATTGGAGTTGAGAAAATGGCAATGCAAGCAAGTACAGTTACAAATTTTTTTTGGGAGGCACAGCACCGAAACTTGAAGTTGAGAGGTATGCGTGAAGAAAAAGACATAAAATGAGTGGTTGAGCCTTGAGAATGTCAAAATAAAACGCCTTTTATTGAGAAAGTGGGGTTTAAGTGTTTATATTAACATACACTTCAAAATAGCCAGCTTAGCTGAATGGGAAAAAAGGAAATTTCCAAGGATGAAAGAAAAATAAAGACCCCGAGAGCGAGAATTTCAACGGCAAACAAAATTATTGAAGCTACCAAACAAAAATTCTCTCGGAATTCCAAGCCAACAAAGATAAAAAAGAATCTCACCATCTTCCCCATTCAACTTTAGTTACTAGCCTATTTACTAGTAATTAATTAATTAATCAATCCTCCTATGCACCATCCATTTGGAGATTAGTCCTCTTACATATTCGAGTAAACTTGGCAAAAATCAAATTCCATCCAACTACTTCTCGATCAATGCCTAGAAAATGGCAAATCAGTCGTCCAATAACACTAATGGTATTGTTTTTTTCACCTTTTTCAATCATCGCAGATCTGAGCTCTATTCAAGATTTATCATTAACCAATGAGTTGCTGCATACAATGTTTTTCACTAACATGTGAGATCACTTTAATTATTTCCCTCCCACTCTTTATTTTTCCCTCTAAAAATAAAAAAAGGCTCGTGTTTTTGAATATAAGTGTAACGACTTCATTTAGGTCCTCTTTTTTGTATGTTTTTCTGCCCCAAATCGTCCAGTAAGGCATAAAAGGTGAGTACACCGGTCGTGGGGGCAACAAGTGATATAAATAGTATGATATATAATTTTAAAGGTACTAGTTTCAATAGGAATAGGAATAGGCTATTGATCGGTATATTCTGTAATATATAAATGAAAGCGCTTTAACAACAAAATATCAAGCAATTAGAACAAAGAAGCAAAATCAAAGAGTGGCTCTGCACATTCTCTGAATGTCTGGAATTAAGCATAACAAACAAAAATAAACTGTTTGGATTTACTGCACCAACGCAGCCCACGTGTGTGACCTTCCTTAACTTAACTCCCTAAATTTTTGCATCTCTTACCTCTACTCTGTGAAAACATTACGTACTGCGACCTTCGGTCCTAATCACTAATCAACAATATTATATCTGAAATAGAAATTTTCATTAATATTATCATTATCTATTATCTTAAATAGTTCCTGCATTTTTCAAGGAAATGTAAAATGACAGAGGATTATTAGGGGAGAAAAATAAAAATATTAATGAGTATGAAAAAAATGTATGTTTGGAGAGACGTAGAATAAAATAAACATTAAGCTATGATTTATTTAGTGCAACACGTCAAATTAATTAATTGAAAACTATAAAAAGTTATTAAATGATGAGACAAACCAATATGCATGTTCATATTTTAGATTAAGCTATTTCAAAATATAGACTCTTATAATGATGAACACACAAGCCACAAGGAGTACAGTACCATACATTCACCGTAAAAAAAGGTGAGATGAGATTGCAGATATTTCTGTAGCTCCTGAAATATCTTGGTTGCTCATGGCCATAGTCTTAACTCAGCCTTAATGTAATTAATGTATAAATAAATTAAAACAAAAAAAATTGATGGGAGAAGAAGGGGACTTGGAAAATAGGATCGATAGATGTCACCTTCAGCCTTTCAATTTCGTTATGATTGTCACTCTGAATGTTGAGTTACCATGATCTGTCCAATTGGGAACACGGTAAGAGGAGGACTTCTATGACCAAGTCAGATTTTTTTTGCACTATTAGGTCAATTTTTAATCAATATGAATAATCGGTTACATTTCATATAATTATTTAGACATACATGTATAATGTATTGTGTGTAATTTGCAACGAAGGGTGACATGTGGAAAGCTTGAGTAGCTCCCATTTTCACTCATAAGTTTTGTAATCTCCCGCCTGTCCGTATGAATTATTAGCGGCATATTCATCGAATTAACTATACGGTTTGCGCTTTCTAAATTATATATATAAACAAATGATATACTTTTATTTAAAAAATCACACACAATCAAGTTTATTTTTCATCTAATTTATATTACACAACATTATTATATTTTGACACGATAGATAACAATAATTTTTTTTTGGTAAAAGGGGGGTCTTCAAAGTAAAAAAAGGGTAATATTAAAATATAATTTTTTTGTAAAAAATATTATATATATATATTTTGTAAAAAAGATTATATAAATGACATTTGATGTGAGCTTGTGAATTAAATTTCAAACATTTGGAACTAAGCACATTGAAGTCAATTATAGTGAACCCTCACATCACACAGTATTCAAAATTTAAACCCTCCAAATATTTTTAAAAAAAACCGCAAGAGCCCATTATCATGGTAATCACATTAAAAAAATGTTTAGAAAAATTACCATTTTTAAAATCTAAAACCAATAAGACATATTTTGAAAAAGCGGGAGTATGATTTAATTATCATGCCTTTCCCTATCCATCCCACAAGGCCAACAGTAGCTTCATCAGCTCATGCCTATATATGAGTAATGAACGTGAATCCCCCTAATTCTGTCTCTTCCCTCTCACTCCTCTCTGCAAATATATCCAATTCTTCATCATTTTATATTATCAGCATGGACAACCATCGCACTCCCCTTCTCAATTGGGCCTACTTCTGCCAGGGAAAGGTACCTATCCTAATTTTTCCTTACCATTACATGTTACACTAAGTTTGCTCTCTCCTTTATAATGTGTAATGAGGCTTGTACACTTTGTAATATGAGTACTAATAGTTGATTCTCTATATGATGATGCAGTCAATGGAGGAGCTAAGGCAGTCTCTATTGTACACAACTCTGGAGCTTGAAGAAACAAAGGCTGCTGCACATGAAGAACTCAGAAAGAGAGATGATCAGCTCAATAATCTGAAGGATCTTCTCAACAAAACCATTAAAGAAAGAGACGAAGCACGCGAGAAATGTCACAAGCTCTTGTTAGACAAGTTTGTGTTGCAACAACAGCAAGGTCAAGGTCCTCTTTCTGGAGTTTCAAGCATTGAAGATGAACCAAGAAGAGGAATTGACTCCAACAATGGCCCACACTCTTCATCAGATTGTGAAGAAAGCATTGTTTCTTCTCCAGTCATTGACCATTTCCCTCAGCCCCAGATGGCATCTCAGTCAATGATTGAGATTGTTCCAGAGAAGCCATTACCAGAAAAAGGGAAGCTTTTGCAGGCAGTGATGAAAGCTGGTCCTCTGCTTCAGACTCTGCTTTTGGCAGGACCACTTCCTCAATGGAGGCACCCACCTCCTCCACTTGACTCCTTTGACATTCCTCCGGTCACCATTCCTTCGCCGCCGGCAATGCCGCCGCAGATTCTTCATCAAGATGATTCATTTATGAATACTAATGGTGATGGTGGTGTTAGCAGTGGTCCCACCAACTGTGGAAGAATTAGTAGAAAGAGGGTTTTTTGTCATGGTTCTGAAGATCCTATAGAGGCCAAGTACCAAAGGGTTGTACTCCCATGAAGGCTAGATTTGCCTCATTAATTTATGATTTACTAAATGTTTAGTTGTTATTAGGATTAAGGTTAGAACTTTAGTGCAAGGGATTGGAAGTGGCAAGGTGGGCATGCCTTATTGTGCGACTGATCTAGCATCTGTACAGTGTTTGTTATGGAGAGGAAGCTATTGAGGTTTAACTGGCCAAGACTTTAGGTTGTGAGGGAATTTTTATTTTGGGTGAAGAATATGTAATGGGGATTAATTTTGGCCTCTTCATATTTACTGTTGCTTTGCCTTATCTGAAGTTTGTGATGTAACTAATTAGATAGTTTAGTTGAGGAAGTGATGGGGGGTGAGATTGATGTGTAAGAGCCCATGGATGGATGGGTGTGGAGTCGTTGGGATGGGATTGGGAGATGGGTAGGACGTAGGACTGTAGCCAACGACTGAAGGAAAGGTTTTGAGTCCTGCTTGTCGGGTCACAAGGACCCACAAATCAGAATTAGGATCTGTTATTAGTGTGGTGTATGATTGATTACATTACACCCTCCGTTTCATATTATAATATAAAAAAGTCTTGTTTTCTTTTTCATATTCCATAATACTAGTCAATTTTAGATTTTGAGAAAGCATTACTTTTTCCATATCTGGTTTATCTCGGTTAGTTTTAGACTTTAAGAATGCAATCAATTAAGAGTAGTGTTTAGTGTTAGAAGGCCTTTGAGAAGAATAAGCTAATTTGATGAAAACTGGTGTTGTTTAATGATTTCCTTGATCTCTGTGAAAATTGTTTTTGTGACCGCGACTATAAAAGGGAGGTGATAAATTAAGCATATACTACTAAAGCTATGATTATTCAAGTCTAATCTCATGTTGCTTTAAATTATATCTTCTCCCTTTAGTTTTAGTTTTGGTATCTGTTGGAGGCCTTTTTATTTTCTTGGTATCTGCTCCCACTACACTCAATCCGTTTGTGCTCTTTCTTTTAAGAGGGCGCGAATATCTTTCTCCATGTACGAAAGCAGATAATGTTGACTAATAATCCCCATGCTACATTTCATATTCAATGAAAAGCATGGCTATGAAGAAAATAATAATAATAGATTCCACCAACCAAAAGATGTGTGCCGGATTATTGTAGAATGAAAAAGCTGAATTGCATTGTTCGGCAAAAATAAGTGTAAAGCAACGGTGTTCAGTGAAAATTTGGGAAATAATTATACAGCAGCATGTAGCTGATCCCACAATTCCCATTTATTTCATGGCAAGAATATAACTTTTGTCACAGAGGTGCCCATGTCTCGGTCGAACATAGGGAATTATCCTTAAATTATATTCTAACTTGTTACAGAGGATGTGGTGTAGAGGTAGAAGAAAGAAGCCAAGTGGATAGAGTGTTGTCGATGGGAGACAAATCACAGCATTGTTCTGCCATGTCAGTAACGAGGAAGATCAAAAGTAGGGGCATTTTGACCTCAATGTCTTTACGTCAATGTGAGCTTGCACAGGACGACAACAGCAAATCCCTTAGAAATAGGCATGGCCACATCATGATTAACAGTGAAATTGCCCGCAAATGGCGCTACTTATCCCTCATATATCCGAACATTTCCAATCTAGTCAATGCGGCGATTTAAATGACAGAGCATATGGGCCTCTTTCAAGTCATGCCAAAAAAAACTAAGAAAACACAAACAGACCCACAACCCAATTGATACACAACATGTTCTTTGCTCCAAAGCTCCAAGTCGCAATTTACACACAACTACAGTACAGAGAAATGCAAAATGGGGTTTCTAACAGTGTTAGGTAGACTTATGCCAGAAAACGCGGAGGTGTAGACATTGTCCAAAAGCATTAGGCAGACGAATACCTAAGCGTGTCTCAAGCACTATAATCATTGTAGCCGTTCCATTTCTCTCAAGCTACTCTGGCTAACATAAGACAGTTTGGATTTATTTATACGAACATTTGAACACGTGCGAAATGTCTAAAGCACTGTTCTCTGCCACGGTAGTTGAAGACCTCTTTACACCAACACTATGTTGAAGGAACTCAATGGACATCTATTTTTTACACATTCAATACTTACTAGCACATTGCTCCTAAAAAATGGGATACGTATCTACAATCATACGGATGATTACATGTTACAATTACACATTCAGTATTAAATCGACAGAAGAAAAAGAAACTACCATAAATTATGAAATGCACATTACATCATGCCTAGTGCATTAGCTAAGGTTTAAAGCCTTCGAGATCTTACTCCATGTTAGATGTGCAATTCTGCTGTCTGATCGGAGGTTGAAGGGTAAAAAATATGCATCTGCATATTAGGTGCTGATATTTTAATGAGCGTCATCCAGTATGTGAGGAACAAGAAAACTTTTTCTCAATCTTCATCATCATCCTGGTTGTTTGGGTGATTGTGTTTTTGGGCATGATACATTTCAGCAACCTGAAAGTGAGCAGAACACTTAAGATCGACAGCTTAAAGAGACGAACATAACTGAAGAATTCTCTTGGTTCTTATCTCAATCGTCCGTCATGTGTAATTAAGTAGTCAGACCAAAACAATTATCATTACCATATCAGATGAAGTGGCTTGTTCAGGAGCTTTGTCATCCCGAACTCGAACTAGACGAGGAAACCGAAGTGATATGCCCTTTATCAAGAAATACACATCAATAAAAAGCAAAGGCAACTACAACATCAGCCAATGATGACAGTTACAACACCAAAGTGAAAAAAAATTATAGACACTCCAGTATCTATTCTTCTTTTTGTACCTTATCCGAATCCACTATGCCTACAGCAGCACGATGAACAGGGCTAATGGTCAAGTCTGCTGCTTTCACCTCCCACACCTACAAGCAACAAAACCCACATAAGTGTTAACAAAAGATACTGCATTCAACAGCTACCGTCAATTTATTTTATTTTGGTTTTTTTTTGTTACACTAATAGTTGTTTTGCAGGGGACACTTCATAGAAGTCATGTTGTGTGTCCGTGGTCTAAAACTTGTATCAAACACAAAGCAAAAACTTCAGATTTCACCAAGACAATTCAGTTGTATAACAACTTTTGTGTGCGTTCATGTCCTATCAGCGTCCATGCTTCTTGGTTCTTCTCAATATTCACCAAAACAATTGTAAACATAATCCAATATATGTCATCTTCAATAGAAGACCTATTGAAGCAACTTGGTGTCTATTAAGAAAACGAACATTGTATGAAAAGCATAATCCAAAGTACCAAATATAATTGAAAAGCAAAAATGAACACATAATTGCATTTATCTCATGTTATAACTAGTGAAAATATGGCACCAAAGGCAATGTATCACCAAATTTGAGAACTTGATCATAATATGAAATCAGATCATCATAGCATCAGTCACATAGCGAAGATGCCTTCAGATCCTTCAGTTAAGCAAAGCAATTAATTCAAAACAAGTGCACAGCAACGCCAGAAAAAGAAGGCACAGACAACTGAGTGTAGTAGTATGCAAGAGAAAGGGATAATGAAAACAGATGCAGATTATCAAGACAGGTTAAATTTACCCACCTCAGAGGCTTCAAACCATACATCAGGATTCATGGTCTCAGCAAATCTATAATAAGACTGCAATTATGAAATGAGTTTCGAACGGTCACAATATTAATCACAAAAGAATAAACCAGTTTCAGAGGGAATGAACAGGAAAAAAACAGAGACCTTTGGTTGGGGAATCACTTTAGAACGAAGACTAGCAGAACGTTCTTCAAGCATTGGTTCAGAGAATCCCGTACCTAACCAGCATAACACAATACTTGTGAAGCAGAACAAATTCTGTATATACAGGGTAGTGACTTAAAATGATAAAACTGACCTATTTTACAAATGCTTTGAAATTCTTCACCATTGCTGTCATAGCATGCAAGGAGAAAAGCTCCATAGACCCCTACAGAGTAGGCATCATGACCATTCATTTAATAAATATGTGCCCCGAAAGCATATGACAGAAATACTAAAAAAGTTAGCCAAGCCTATCACCTGTCCGTTTCCCACGGCCATGAAAAGCAGCAATAGGTACCAAATCCAATGAGTCTCCTATACTGAAAATTAGAACCAATGATGAAAACATAAAAAAAAAATCACAGAATTGAATATATATAAGATGAATATTGCATTCTTTACTTTTCAAGATAATCTTTCTTCAGCTTTAGCCAATTGAGTGACCTTTTGGAGGGTTCATAAGTAGCGTCTTCACATAAAGTTTTGATAATTAACCCCTCATTACTGCAAATAAAGGGAAATACCAAATATAATGATATATACATTGAAATCCAAACAAATTGCATAATCAACAGTTTTTAGAAATAGTAAGTGGTGACAACTCAAACATAAGAAGATATATTTTAGAGAACAAATAGAGGGATGGAGTTCTTATCTACTTGACTTTCAGATAATGTTGAACAATACCTAGCATCAACTGCTGCATCGAGAAACTTCTGTATTTCCTCAACATCATTTGATGTTATTGCTGTTGCAAACTGAAAAAATCCAGCTTCTTCCTCAAAAGAAGCATAGAGATGCTGCGGAGAGGACAAGACAGTTTATATCAAATACACAGGTTACTCAGATTCATGTTGAAATTAGATGTACAGAACATATGTGGGCAACTAGATTCCAACATGGCCCCAAGAAACCCTGTCACTTAAAGGCCTTGACATGAAATCATCACATTATTTTAATTTTCAATCCCAAGTCAGTTAATCTTATAAACCCATGTTCAACATATTTTTAAGCAGGAGAGCAACATCAATTAAGCTAAAGCACTTCAGACAATTGTAACAAGAACTCCATAATTCAACTATCTAAATAATAATATTGGAAAAACAGAGACAATTCTGATACCTCTCTCCGGACTTTTAAGTTCTCCTGAAGTAGTGGCTTGCCATTAAGATACAAGATATCAAAGCCAAATATGCAAACATTGACTTTTATGTCACTCATAGTAACATTTTTCCTGGCCCGAGTACTGAGAACCTGTCACAACACTTTGCATTCAATAAATGAACAAGAACTACAATGATGCAACACATCAATAACTGGTCAGCAACATGGCAACATAAGAAAAATGCTATGGTGAAAGGAAAAAGCAGAATGAATTTCTAAAGAGCAGGACTGATTTATTATTCAAAGTAAAACACAACCAAGTTGTCAGAATTGCAAGAACTAATTCCTTTATCTCTTACCTGAAAAGGAAGAATTTTCTTTTTTTCTCGATCATATGCAACAAGTTCACAATCAAGAACAAATGATGTTACAGATGGTTTCTTTAACCTGTTGATTAAAGGCAAATATTAGCAAATAGCAACACAGGATGAAAAAAATATTGGGATGCAATCAGTTTGCATATGTCAAAAATAAGGAAGAATCACGGGTCAGTGAATGTCCCTACAGATAACAAAGACAAAAATGCTATTCCTTAAATAAAATAATTCAAATTCACCTTGAAATAGCAGCAACAACATCAGGGAACTTTCCAGTGTTCCGCTCAGCATTTCTACTGTACACCTCAACTAATCCACCATCCATGTAATGTATCTGTTACAGAAAAGCTATTATTACTGTGATAAATGTCATGAGCAGTATATTTCCAGTGGTGGGTTTGACCAGAACATATCACCTGGGCACGCTCTCCATCATATTTGTATTCACACGTAAACTCTACATCCTGGAATTTATTTAGAACTTCAGATACACCCTTAGTAGCTTTAGACAACATAGGCCCAACTGGAACACCAGGGGTGAAGTTACATGTCTCTGTAAGTTTCCACACACCTCCACTAAGCAATGCAGGAATTATTTTGTCGTACACAGGAAGAACAGAATACACTTGTTTAACAATCTTTGCAGCCTGAGGCCAAATAAAACCAAAGGATCAGTCATTATTTCTTTTACAGAAACAATAAGAAATTTGACTAAAATGAAGCATAACTAAGAAAAAAGTGGGTGATAAATCTGAAAGTGCTGGCATTTGAACTGAAGACCTATTTCAGTTGGAATCACAAATCATCCCTCCTCCCTCAGCTATCACACATAAACCCTATTTCAGTTGGATTCATAAATCACCCGCCCCCCCATCTTTCTCGACTTAAACTGCGAACTTGAACTCCAAAGGTTTTTAAACCAAATCATTGGATTGCCTTCACTGCAGATTCAAAAGGGGGAGAATGGTACATAATATCTCACCCAGTGTATCCTATTTCGCAGACTCAAGGCTGTTAGTTACCTCTTCTAAAGGGGACTGAACTTCAGGAGGTGGTACAGAATGCCCTTCTGTGTATACTGCAGCCTGGCCCAATGCAGCTAAAAGTGTTTGCTCGGCATACCCAATCCGCAACTTTGACTGCATAGATAGAGTAATTGACCATAATCATAATACTACAAATATTGAGAAGAAAGCCCACCACAATATTTCAATCAATAAGCCATGATTGGAACCTGAAGCAGACGAATTAGATATTGAGGTTCACAGTCAGTTGCAGCAACAAGAAGTCTCTTGATATGATCCTTTTTCCTTTCTTGGCTATCTCTACCAGATTCCTGCACACATTTAGAGATAGGAGGCAAATTAGAAGCAGATTCTAGCAAATAGCAACATTGAATAATAAAAAAAAAAAGGATCAGGCTCCCAATAAATTCTTCTTTTCTTCACTCAAGTCTTTTCAGCATTCAAAAATAGAGATAATTTTAAAGGTCAACTAACATACACAATTCCATAATCATTCTCAAAAAAGAAAAGCCTGTGAGATAGAGAAGCAATGAAAAAAATCTGCAAATACATCATACAAATTTGGTAAGCCATGCTCAAAATTATAAATAATAACATCACTCCCAACCCGCAAGTCAACAACTGATGATATAACTAAAAGATAACTAAGCACAAATGATCTCTGCACAATACTAAACCCCAATACATTCCTAAGACTACAACAGTGTTCATGCTTGCTGGCCAACCTCTCATAGGAAATGATCTAGATATACAAATGTGATGCAGTGTACCTTGGCAATAAGATGAAAGGTGTTAAAAACCTTCCTGATAGTCAATGGATCACGCCTCCCCATCGGCATCCTCGGTTGAGTTGATCGGCTTGATTTAGCAACAAGGCCCAAATCACCTTTTTTCTACCAATAATAAACAACAAATAAGTGTCAGCAACAGAAACCAATTTCTTCCGGACCCTCATCGCATCCTTTGCCTCTTCAATCTCAAGCCAGGAGCATGAAACAAAATGCAGACAGACATATTCTCTTTCCTGAACAAAAATGGTTCTTATTCCTATATCATAACTCACGCATATCCTAGACAAGAAAAAAACGAAAAAAAAATCCAGAATCAATGATGAACAAGACAATAAGAGCTAAATCAAAAAAAGTAATACTCCCTCCGGTCCTAAATATAAGACCTAGTCGACTTTTTTGGAAAATCCTAAAAAAACAAAATAAATCAATTATAAATTGATTTACCTAATTTCAACCTTAAACAGTTTATTTAACCTATAAACTAATGACTAATCTAAAAATATATGAAATGTGTCATAATTTAATAACATATTTTGTAACATAAAAAAGTCAACTAGGTCTTATATTTAGGACCGGAGGGAGTAATACTACCTTATATTCAGCTTTAATCTGGGCCTCATTGGATCCAGAAACCCCAGCAAGGGCCTTAATAATGGAAGTGTCCCCTATTCCCAATTCAAGGCCTTCATGAGCTGGAGCAATCTTATTGGCTGAGAGATAAACAGTGGCCACAAGATCCTCAGGACTTTTATACATAACAGTCCTCAACATATTACAAACAATATCCGTAATCACAATCCTCCCACTCTCCTCCGCAATCAAATCAAACGCCAAACACAGAAACAAAAACGGCACCGCTTCACCTTTCTCCCACCCACATATCACACTAGGCTCAAACTCTGCAGGCTTCCTCTTCAATAGCACAGCCTTTTCCTTCATCTCCTTAATCCTCTCCTCTCCTCCCACCACACGCATTCTCTTCGCCCCAAGGGCCCCACCCTCGGGCCCACTCATCACACCATTGCTCGCCTTGTCTTCTTTTGTAACATCACATTTAGTGTCGCCACTAGGCTTAGGGTTTAGGCGGGAATGGGAATCGCATTTAGTGTCGCCACTAGGGTTAGGGTTTTGGCGGGAATCGCGTTTTAGTCATGCTGGATTTGTTGGGCCCGATTTGGCGGGGAATGGGCTTTTTTGTTTTATTGTGAGCCCAGAAGAGTAATTTCCTTGCCGAAATGGGCTTTCTGTGTATTGAGTATTGAGTGATGCATAAGTCACATGAGGTGACTCAGCTCCTTGAGAAAATTAAAGAATTGATAATGATCAGGTCTCTTGATGTTATTGAATTTATTTTAGGGTCATACTTACATCCACTACAATAGAACAAGTACAATTAGTTCACCACTCATACAGTGCCACGTGGAAATAACAGTGAAACAATATTTCAGGTCGTTAGTTACTGCCCTCTCCTCCTTGTCTCTTTCTCTCCCTCCTCCTTCACTCTCTCCACGTATCTCCTTCATTCACAACCTCCCCCCTCTCAAATCCATTGATTAAGAGCTATCATCTTGTAATTTTTTGATGAATCTGTTTGTGAATTAAAATCGGATTTTGAGTTTTCAAATCAGACTTTCTTTGACTACACATATCATTACATTCCGAGATGGACCGTAGATCTCGAATCGAGATTTGTCTGCGCCGTCGCGTCGCCGGCGGCGAGATACCGGATGGGTGAGAAAGCGGGCGACGCATCTTGAGAGTAAAGTGAGAGTAGGTAGCTTGACTGGATTTTCGCTCCTATACCATTGTGAGATGATTTTTTCACATCAGTTATGTAGATTTATCACCTATTGCTCACTCTTTGTGTTCCTTTATCACCTCAGAAAGTACATAGTGTTTACAGATAAATTTATGTGAGATCTTTATGCCTTCTTGATATGCTTATCTCATTGGGAATTGTGTGTTTTCGTTCCTTTAGAGGTGGGAATCGGAGAAATAGTCCAAATCCGTCATGTTTGAGTTTGGTGATCAAATTATAATTGGTATTTGTGTGTGAAACACTTGAAGAAAATCTGGTATTGGTATTGTGAATCAGATGAATTGGATTAATGGAGGCAAAGAATTCGTCAATGGAGGAGAGAGAGATTGAGGCAAGAGAGGAAAGGAAGTGAGAGAGGGAATCAAGAGATGGCAGTATTTGTTTTTAGCGTGGATGGAGAGGGTGGAAATTAACGACATCATTTTTTTGGTAAAGAATTAACGACGTCATTGATGATGAAAAAAGATCGCCACGTGTCCGCTTCCTATAGGTGAACTGGATGGACTGGTTATAATACACTGGAGGTAAGTTTTCTCCTTTATTTTATTGAGATGCATAAGGACGTGAGTGAGACTAAATCAAATTATAATGTTAGTTTTCGATAATGCTTCTTATTTATGATTGATAGGATGTTTCTTATTGGGAGAATTTCAATTAAGGACCAAATTTGGGATTTAATTAAAAAGTAGGACCAAAACATTCTGAAACATCAGTTAAAGATCAGTTAAAGACGTTGGGGGCAAACTGAAATTAAATCAGGAAGGCTAAAGATCAAAGTGCCCTTATGTGTCTGCAGTAAGTTCATTTGCTTTCCTCTCACTCACCTATTCCTCAGCCTCATTCTCAGCCGAAGGAAGCTTCACTCTCAAATCAAAACCCTCGCTCAAATAGAAAAACATTCTCGTCTCTCAAATCGAACCAGAGCTCAGAGTAAGACCAGTGCATTCTTCAGGTGAAGATCTGACCGTACTCTTCCCTCTGCCATATTCGAAACCGCGAGGTCCTCCGTTGTTTTCCTCCACCGTCGACGCTTCGTTTGATTCTTTGCAGCCGAAATCGAACTCTAAGGTATTCTCTCAACTGTGTAGGACTTGTTGTGTAGGACTTATTGTATATTTGCATTCTGCCTGCTAAAATTTTTCTAGACATGGGGCCATTCAAGCTGCACATAACTTGTTTGTTGAAAGTTCTCATAAGAATGTGGTTTGCTGGACTAGTCTTAAAACTAAAGAAGCAGAATTACTGCTGAAAAGCATGCCAATGAAACATGATGGAGTTATATGGGATCAATTCTCAATAAGTGTATGATGCATGGAGATACTGAGTTGGGAAGATTCTGATTAAATTAGAGCCTCAACATTTATTTGGAGATGCTTTTGGGGGTATTTGTTTGGCTAGGTAGGGTGAGAAATTTGTGTGCTCAATGTTACAGTTTGTCCAATTTTTTTCTCTTTATGTACAAGTTGCAACTCTATGGCCTTTGGTTTTCTTCTATCTGATTGCTTGCAAGGTAGTTGAAACTGGATTAGTCAAAATGGCAGACCTGAAAGCTGAATTTAACTTACCTGTACTTTAAATTTTGTATTTGGCAGAACAAGTGCTCAAATTGCTAGCCATTTGTTTTAATGGGTTAAGTTTTCCCTCAAGTTCTCTCTTCCTTGAACTGAATTAGGATAATCTGAATTTTGTCATAGTTAACTGCAAATTTCATCAGTTTGACAATTACTCTGTTGCCCAGTTAATTGATGTTGTAATTGACTTCAAGCTTAACATATAACAATGCTGGGGAGGGTTTATAAATGCCTTGCTGCAATCTGGCCCCAAAAAATTGACATCTTTCTTCAACACCCCATTTTTGGATTGTTATCAACCAAAAAATATGTTGAGTGCATTGCTATTTCTTGCTTTGTGTTGGTTCTCTTCTGCCTTTATTTTTATTTTACAATTTTGACAAGTTTGTAGTTGTAGCTGCTAATTAATTGTGCTTAATATTTTGACCAAACCAGTAACTTATGAAGCAAGGACAAGTGTGGTATTGAGAGTGCTGAATCTGGTTTATCCGTTCATGTATTGTGTCATGCTGTGTATATGTTCATAATGCTATCTTATTCCATCTAATTTTGTAACGGAGATGAAGTCTATTTTTATCATATATTGTAAATAGGCTCTTGCACTCTCTTTGTTGTTGAAAGAAGCAGAAAGAGAAGACTGACATGTAATTTATGTTCTAAGCTTAACATCTTCCGATAGAAAGTTGAGCAAAAATTTTTTTTGTCTAGATTTGCATACTGGTCTAAAGAAAGGATTTGTACACAGCTTTTTTTTTTTTTACAACATTCATCTGTTTGGTTTCAAGGCAGTGACAAGTGAGAAAATGGAGAAAAATACACCTCTCGCTTCAACACAAGATGTTCATTTCAATGCCACAAAGGACACAATATTGCAAGAATTGGAAGAACTGGAAGAACTAAAGGGGTAGAAAGACTTGAAAATTCGAAATGTGTTGTATGTACTTGTTTTTGTGGATAATTGACATTGTTGCTTTTGAAAATGTGTTAAATGTATAGACTGTTATTGTTAAGGTAATATGTCAGCAATGAGATGAGATCTACTTTTCATTTTCGCAACAATTTGTGTTTAAATATACCGGAATTCAATTAGCATTGAATTGAAAACAAACACAAACATCACACGCTAAACGAGTTAAATACCTTCTAAACAAGTGATGATTAATGCCCTTAAAAACATGCATCAAATCTTCAACAAATAAAATGCCCTTTTTCAACAAGTAAAAATTGAGTTCTGAACAGATGAAATGACCATTTCAAAAAATGATGGTTAATGCCCTTAAAAAACATGCATAAGACATTTAACAGCTGAAATACCCTTATTAATAAGTAAATTTGAGTTTTAAATAGGTGAAATGACTATTTCAAAAAGTGATGGTTAATGCTCTTAAAAAGCATGCATCAAACCTTTAACAAGTGAAATGCCATTTTCAACAAGGAACATTGAGTTCTGAACATGTAAAATGGTCATTTCAACAAGTCAAGATTAATGCCTTTAAAAACATGCTTAAGACCTTTAACAGGTTAAATGCGCATTTCAACAAGGAAAATTGAGTTTTGAACAAGTAAAATGGTCATTTCAACAAGTCAAGGTTAATGCCTTTAAAAACATGCTTAAGACCTTTAACATGTTAAATGCGCATTTCAACAAGTGAAATTGCCTTGTTCAAATGACCATTTTACTTGTTCAAAGTGTCATAAATTTTGTGTTTCAAAACGGGCATTTTGAACAAGGTCACTTACATTAATTATTTGCTTGTTCAAAACGGACTTTTAGTTGTTGAAACATGAGTTTCCCTTATTCAAAATGTTATTTCACTTGTTCAAGATCTGGTGCAATAACGTCACCAACATTAAATACTTGTTTGTTCAAAACAGATTTTTACTTGTTGAAACGTTACTTTCCATTGTTCAAAATGTCATTTCACTTGTTCAGGGTCTGGTTCAACAATGTTATTAACATTAGATACTTGCTTGTTCAAAATGGACTTTACTTGTTCAAACGCGGGTCTCCCTTGTTCAAAATGTCATTTCACTTGTTCAAAGCACCAATGTCACTAACATTTTGTTTGTTCAAAACGAACTTTTACTTGTTGAAACATGTGATTCCCTTGTTCATATATCCATTTTAGTTGTTTGTGAAGTATATACATTTGATTTTAAAAATTGATTCGAATTTGTTGGAATGAACATTTTCCTTGTTCATTTAAGGTTTTCCCTTGTTCGAATAACTATTTCATTTTTTTGTGGTTCGCTATATGTTTAGTTTTGGAAATTGATTACTAATTGTTCAAATGAAAATTTTACTTGTTCATATGAGTTTATCCGTATTTATATGGTCATCTCATTTGTCTTTGGTATACTATAGATTTGTAAATTGATTGCAAATTGTTTAAATGAGCTTTTTCCTTGTTGATATTAATTTTTCTTTGTTCATATGCATATTTCACTTTTTGTTTGTGTGCATGATATGTTTGAAGAAAATTAGATGAACCAGTGATAAACTCTTATTGTTTGATAAGCCCATCTTATGTGAGTATATTGATATGATTTAGAAATTCATATAGAAGGTGGCGAAGGCATCAGAAGCAGTATAGATTAGTTGTCCATTGAAAAGCCGTGATAGAAGGAAATGGGGAATTGAGGAAACCATACATAGCATTGACTTGCTGGGCGGCTTCTCAGAGATGAGTCTGCAAACTTAGCTGCATATGCTTCAAATTCCAATTAAAAAACCCTTCTTCCATTTTCCAACCTTTTCCTTTCCTTCCCTTTACACATCATCTACGCTTCACAGACAAGTTTCATCTTTGCCTCCTCCATTTGGGGTTACGTTTTTCTCACTCTTTGTCTACCTCATGTTAGAAGAAGAAGAGATGGGCAAATGGGTTTCATGAAAAAGAAGAAGAATGAAGAAGTTTGTGTATGATCCCAAGGCTCTTCCACTTAACTTCATTTTGGGATTAAAGAGGGCTTTTTAGTCTTTTCAAGCATACATTTTATTTCACTTAAAGACCTAGGTCCTTCACAGAATTTTCAGAATGTTTTGATCCTTCATAGAAATTAATTCTCAAATTTGGTCCTTAAATGAATTTCTACCTTTCTTATTTATGATTTTAGCACCTACCTTTCGATTTAATTTCAGTTAAATTTGTGGAAACTTTAATATAATTTGTTTATTTTAATGGATTTCGTAGTTTATTTTTCTTCATGAGACAAAACTATGACTCTCCATTCTTTTTTAATGAAACAAGAATAATGAAATAATGTGAGGTAGGTTATTTAAAAAAGACAAAAAAATACCTTCCAATTTTAAAATACCAAAAACTAATTCTATGTAGATATTAATATCCAGTAAAGACTTAAAATGATCAATTTGATATTTCAAAATAATTTCAGCATAGGTATTAACAATTCAAAATGACCAATTTAGGATTTTAGAATTTATGTCACCAGGAGGATTTTAAAATATAGAATGTATTTTTTATCATTATCGCTACAAAAATATCCTGGCCGCCCATAAGATAAAAGTTCTTGCCTGTTTAGGCACATATATAAAAGTAGGGACAAACTATTGTCGTGTGTCGACCTCTTGTGACTAATAGTTTCTCATCAAGTGATCCATACTAGTTTATTTCATGCCCATTCAGTGAAACATGAACTTTTGCTCAAAAAAGTAAAACGTGAAGATAATTTAAAAGTGTGGTTGCTATCATATCTAACCAGATATTACAGCGGGTTAATATGTACGGGAAAAATTGACAAATGTCTATTCAAGAAAAAACAAGGAGGGCGCAGGAGATGAGGCAGATGTATCATGTATGACAGTTGTACTCCCTCCGGTTTTAAATATAAGATCCAGTTAACTTTTCTAGAAAATTCTATAAAAAAACAAAATAAGTTAATTATAAATTGATTTACCTAATTTTTTCCCTTACATTAGTTTATTTTACCTATAAATTAATGTATAATCTAAAAATATATCAAATATGTCATGATTTAATAGTTTATTTTACAACTTTAATCTCTCCTAAAAAAAGTCAATTAGATCATATATTTAGGACCGGAGGAAGTATTTGATAAGTTTAGAAAATGGAGTATTGCAAAAAAATAAAAACAGAAAATGGAGTAAGGCACGTGGAAGCATGAGCCCTGTGAAACATTTCACACGCCCTAAAGCGTGTCATCCACATTCGTCTTAATGCCTTCAAACTTCATATTTCTTAATGCCTTCATATTAAAGTCTCCTAATCTGTTTTGACCTCCTCATCCTCTTTACAATTATAATCAAAACAGGCTTTCTGCATGCACTCCAGAACGTTGCTCTAAATATAATTCGCCATCTTCCTTAAGAACCTCCTAGATTGATGCCATATTGTTCGTTATTCTAACATATACACGCTTGCCCATCCTACAGCTAATTTTTTATTACAACATATTCATTATATAGTTTATCATCAACAACAACGTCATCGTGTTCCTCCTTTGATTCCATTCACACCATAATACTATATTGCATATTATCGGTGTATGCGCTCATTATTTTAACCCCCAAGTCCTGTTGTATCTCCCCCACCTATTGGCTATGACGCCGCCTTTTACTTTTTTATCTATGTTTGATTTAATACTTTACTTGCTGATATAAAATCACTTCCGATAATATCTCTCCTCCACACAAAGTATAACAGTGTTGACCAGCAGTTCATTTGAATGCTAGACCCAGTACAAGACTAAATATGCATCACACACCTCTTGATCAGCTCAATTGCAGTGACAAATAAATGTATTTAATTTCTACCTCTTGTCTTTAATGCAATCTGCAATACAAATTAATTAAGGGCAGAAGGAAATAATAACAGCATGATTGTTTTTATACAACCTTAGATCGACATCGTTGCTGTCTCGTTGTTCACATCAAATTTAACTGATTAATAAATATATACCAAATCAATCACCAAAATAATATATAATACACACAAACACACAACAAATGCGAGCGGCAATGATAAGTGATAAGCATGGTTCTCATATAACTATATTTATAAGCACACAGATTAGTGGTTGACCGTTAGATATAAAGAATGTTCTATTGTACGTATATTTCTTAATAGAAAAACTACAATTTGATTAGTAGGATGTGTGTGTCTTTGTTTATATATATTCGAAAGGGAACATAGTTTCATCATTCCATTAATCAATTGAAATAAAATAATCTGAGTTTAGTTAGTTAGTAAACTCTCGGGCTCGAAGGAGCTGGATGATATTCCATTCACATTTATGTCCAAAGTTATATTAATATTTCTGAATCCTGTATATATAATTGAATTGGACCTCATGATCCCACCATACTCAAAATGGATGCTCACCAAGACCCTCTGATGCACATGGACGACTTCCAGCTTCATGACTTCATCGAAGACACCAATTTCGATCAGTTTATCAATTTAATCCGTGGGGATGACAATGAACAATCATTCTGTAACTTTGATTCTGACCTTATCAATGGCTGCTTAGCTGAGAATGACCAGTTTCTTCAATTACCTGCAAGCCTATTTGAGTGTAATAATGCTGCTTTGAATGCTTATGATCCAAGCTCCACGCTTAGTTCCTTCTCTTGTTTTGATAGAGAAGTGAGAGGAGGAAAGGGAGAAGAAGAGAATGATTCTTCTGCAACAACAATCACAACCACAGAAACTACAACACCTGATAATACCAAAAAGAAGTCCAAAACTGATCGATCAAAAACTTTGATTTCTGAGAGGAGGAGGAGAGGCCGAATGAAAGAGAAGCTTTATGCACTGCGTTCTTTGGTTCCCAACATAACTAAGGTAACGAAAATTAGTTCCTTCATCAAAACAAGGCCAACTCCTGTTTTGTCAAATGCATCATAGCTTATACTCGCTCTACTCCTAATTATAAAGTCACTTTGACTTTTTTTTTAAAAAAAAATTAAGAATGCAAAATTATCCACTTTAATTTTTTTATAGTTAGTTATCTTTTTCCCTCAAAACTAATTTTTATATTTGAATTATAAACTAACTTAAAATTTATTTATCTAAGACATATGTAATAATTTAATGATTTAATTTACTTCCTTAACTTTCTTTTAAAAAGAAAAGTCAAAGTGGCATGTCTCATATTTAAGACCGGAGGGTGTTTCATTTAGTTTCTTCTACTATACTGTTTCGGACAACATCAACTACATTTTAGAAGTAATAATGAATCTGTTATCTGTAGCCTAAATAGAATCTAGTTTATGCCAGTGAATGTAAAGACAAAGAGTTGACTGCTATAGATATTTGCAGATGGATAAGGCCTCCATAGTGTTAGATGCAGTGGCATATGTGCATGAGCTGCAAGAGAAAGCTAAGAAACTGAAGGCTGAGATTAAAGGTCTTGAAGCATCACTGCTAGCACCAGAAAATGATCTTAGATCAGCTAAAATCCCCATGAAGGTTCAAAGCCACCAAATCATTAAGTATCCAATCTGCAAGAAGATCATGCAGGTTTGCTTGATTAAAACTTAATAAGATGCTCTTGACTCTTAAGTACTTGAGCTCTTCAGATTTAATAAAGTTGTAATATGTTGTTCATTATATAGATGGACATGTTTCAAGTGGAGGAAAGCGGATTTTATGTGAAAGTGGTGTGTAATAAAGGAGAAGGAGTGGCTACCTCCCTGTATAGTGCACTAGAGTCCCTGACTGGCTTCAATGTTCAGAATTCAAATTTGGCCACAGTTTCTGACAGATTTCTATTAACATTTACATTGAACGTGAGCTTTTCTCTATTGTTATTTAATGATATATATTAGCCTTTCGAGTGGTTCTAACTCTTTATAGTGCTTGATTTGTTAAAATACAGGTGAAAGGTTGTGAACCAGAAATGAACCAGCAAAATCTGAAGCTGTGGGTTGCAGGGGCTCTTGTAAACCAAGGCTTCGAATTTATTACAACTTTCCATGCTTAATTTGTTGAACCTTTTCAATCTTAGCTTGACTCTCCCACGGGCTTCTTCTCTCTTCAAAACGTGACAAGCGAACAATCTTCACTACGTTACACCACATAACCATCAAATTTTTTTTTTTTTTGTGCATGTCATGTCATGTCTTTATTTTAAATTAAAGAACATAACATGAAACACCTTAAGCATTGAAGTTTGTAGTCTTTAAAATATAGCCCTGTTGAGTTATTTATCAGGAGAGCTGAATTGTTTGCTATCAGTCATCACTCCATTTCACAGAGCAGATGCCTCCAAGGATTTTCTTTTTTAAATATCAATGTATGTATAAAGCTCCTCGCATTTACCAGAGATCTTTCCAGTTCCATTGATTTTCCTATTTTCATTTTGTGCCAAGCGAGTCAACCTAACACGTCGTCTGTTATGTACGAGTAATAGATTTAACAAGATCTTGACAATATGCTTTCTTTCTTTCTTTTTATACTTCCAAAACATTTTTTCTAGAGTTTTAGTCATGATCACAAATTTTATGTTGTTGTGCCAAGAACAAATATATGGGAAGATATGGGCCATGGCCGAAGTCCAAAGAAGTCAAAGAAATTGTAGGGTCGTATTAATGAGAGCGAACAATTTTTGAGTCTAGTATGGCAATGGTCAAGGGTTAGTGGGTTAAAAATAGATAGAGAATAATTTTAGTTAATTTTCCAAAAGAATCTCAATTTCCTCCTCTTTAGTTTAAAAAAAAGAAAGAAATGAAAGAAATGAATCTCAATTTTAGTTAAAAAAAAAGAAAGAAATGAAATTAAAAAATTGCTATAAATACACTAGATAACTGTTCCTTCATGATTTAGCTGGTGAGTGGACTAAACTCTTATAAGGAGCAGAACACGTGTTTGAATCCCGAGAAGTGCTCTCATTAGGAGAGGGGACAAGACAACCTTGCCTATATGGGCAACACTCCTACCCCTCGAGTCTGGATTAAACCGGGAAGTGATTAATCAAAAAATAGAGACTTTATTTTCAACCTAAAAACATTTAGCTAGTATATTTTTAAATTAATTAAATTAACATATCCCTATTTTTAAAAATATTATACAACTGTGGCCAATTTTTCTTATTTTTATACACCAATACAACAATTTCTATGGTAATATTTTAAATATATAGGCGATAAATCTAAATAATACTCCTTCTGTCCTAAATATAGAACCTAATTGACTTTTTTAAAAAATCCTAAAAAAAAGCAAAATAAGTTAATTATAAATTGATTTACCTAATTTTTTCTCTTACACTAGTTTATTTTACCTATAAACTAATGGATAATCTAAAAATATATCAAATATGTCATGATTTAATAACCTATTTTGCAACATTAATCTCTCCAAAAAAAGTCAATTAAATTTTATATTTAAGATCGGAGATAGTATAGAAGATGCATATTTGTCAATATTTATTAACCGTCCCTCCCCTCCCCTCCCCTCCCACCTCCCCTCCCCTTCAGAACTAAACAAAAACTATAACTTTCTCTCACCTCACCCCACCTCCCATCCAACCAAACAAGATTACATATCTCATTCAACCTCCCCTATCCTTACTTCATTTAACCTCCCCTCCCCTGAACCAACATAGTGTTCATCTTCAAATCTTAAAAAGCCGTCCATCATCCACTGCTCATCGCCAAGGCCTAAGGGCCTTCTCCTGCAAGAAAAGTGCTCCTTCAAAGTCTCAGTTTTTCCATTTACAACCCTTCCATGATGGACCACAATCATCATCCACAAAGTTCTCCATCCTCATCACAAATCCTCATCATGAGCACCCCGTCTAACTCTGAGAGATAGATAGAGAGAGATCATTAAACATAATTAAGATGACATGAAATAGATCAGTCAATGTGTAAACAATAACAATAGTAATTGTGGGATGAACCGGAGACTACTGTAGGCACATAGTATGTAACTAAACTCACCTGAGTTTTGGAGAAGCTGATGACATCCTTCGCCCAATTCACTCTTGCAGAGCCACTATAGAAGGAAAGACTCTTCTAGTGTTTTTCAAACCCCCTCGTCATCGGTCCCCTTGGACAAGATCTTCAATATTGAACCCTTGGTAATCCAGGCAGTCATTTCTGGCTGTTGTTCTAAAGGGTTGAGAGGATGCTTTCTCCCATCCTCCAGCTGTACACCATATACAAACGGCAGTTTAAGAGTAAGGAAACTCTGTGGTGGTAATACCACTTGACATCCAAGGCTTAACTGCAATTTTTGTTCGCGATCAGGGACTGATGGAGGCAGGCATGATGTCTACAGAGACAAAATACAAATAGTGGACAGAATTAACAAAAAAGAGAGAAGAAAAGAAAATACAGCCACTTTAAACTTATAACGGAAGTTCTAACAGTGAAGAAGTAGCTCCTTATTGAAAAGCAATAAATCTTGGTTTTATTTATTTTCTTATTCTCCCACAAGTTAAAACAAGAACAACTGAATAACATACTTAAACTGATTGAATTTAATAAAAGCAATGTGAATTATTATTTATCAGTGCCAAACAGAGAAAATAAACTCTCGAGGGTGGAGAAAGCAGGGCAAAGGCAAACAGAAGAGTCTTCTTTTGACAGAGCCAGTCAAGATGGTTTCTCTTAAGTCACAAGTGACGCCCGATCCACTAATGGTTTTTTAAAGCTAACCTGTTTTTTATATCGGGCATGTTATACCTGGGGTGGCGCACAAAGTAAGACTGACAACACTACACAAGGTTCATAGGGAAAGGGCAACAAAACATGGTTTTTTGCCTGATCTCAGCCCATTAACCCCACAACGGACAATTTCATGCAATCATACAAACTTCAAGGAAATGAACATTAAAATAGAAGAACATACCTCAAATTGTACAATGGGGCATGTTGCTAATATCACAGGAAATGAAGGTGTCACCTACAGCAATATCAAAAGATCAGGTAGCTGATCAGATAAAAACTAAAAGTTGTCAATTACATTGCAATAAGAGCGAAAAAGTAGAGTTCAAATGTCAAATTGAAATTATAATATGTGCAATCAACATGAGTAAATTTGCATGTTCTGTAGATTCATAAAAACAAGACAAATGAATGAGTAAAACGCAAGCTCAGAAATTAGTACATTCTCCCATAAATCTGCATTATAGTACTCAATAATGTTATTGGAAACTTTAAGAAAATGTTTATGAGAGAAGCAGCTCATACCAGAAAAATCCTTTTCAGTTGTGAGATAGTGCTGGCAAACTTAACTTTTGGTGGATCCTTCTTGTTCCTTAAAAGAATTTTTGGTGGATCCTTCTTGTTCCTTGAAAGCCTGCAATAAGGACAGAACATGTAGAGAGGCAGATTTCGGTTCAACATGGAGAATGCAAGATCCCCATCATTCACGCTCATAGCTTCAAGATCTTCTACAAAATCTTTTGGAAGATCAGAAGGTTTAGCCAATACATTAAAAGATGTCAGATTGTGTTCTTTATGTGGATGGGAAGCATACATCATTCCATCTGAATTGGAATTACCATTAGCAATAGTTTCACTAGTTTCATCCACATCTCTTTCCTTATTTGCTGGCGCAGGGCTTCGACGAACTTTGCCCCAGCGATTATTGTTGTTTACATTACTATGATCTGTCAGATTACTATGTCCAAGTTCGGCAGAGGTTATATGAGATTCTTCAGACAACGGGTATGAAGATCCAAGTTCAGCAAGGTGTTCTCTGTTTAACAAGAAACGATGGCCATGGGGGCATTCATGCTCAAATCCAACATATACAATTACATTCTTTGAAAAAGAATGAGACTTGGTTCTTTCACTATCATTCAGGTAAATGGGCACTAGATTGCTACCTACCTGCAAAACAGGATCGCCTTCCCTACAGTTATCATTAATACTATTGCTATCAAGTGGTCCCTGAACTAGGGACATATCTAAAGATTTTTGAGACACCTGTTGATTAACAGCCGTAGTGACATGTCCCAAACTCTGACTACTTGTCCTACTTTGCTTCACACCCTTATCAAAACCTGATGTTGGCGATTTCCGCTGCTGAAGAGGGGGAAATCCAGAATCACCAGCAGGTGATCCAGCAACAACCTCAGAAAAAGGTTTTTTCATTTTGAAATTTGGAAGGCCTCTACCAAAACTTATTTTCTTATCGTCAGATTTCATACTTTCAAAAGATGTTCTTTGGTCATCCGCTTGGACCTGCACAACAGGGTAGGACTGTATAACACCAGTTTTCTTTGCATCAGGAATAAATTCAACCATCGGTGGCTTAATTGTAGAACCTTGCTTAACCATACTCTCCGCTGAACCATTTGGCAATTTCTGTTCCTCTAGATATATAATCCATTTGAAAAGAAATTTTTGAGTGACACAAAATCCACTTTGAAGTAAGCCTTTAGAAGGTTCATAGTATCTTGCATCCCCAATCCGAAGTAAACTCCAAGAGGATGACTGAATAGGTTCTGTGACTTTGACTTCTGGAAGTTTGAGTGCAGGAAGTAGTTTATCACAGTCAGAGAAGAAATTATGATTGGCTGATTCAAAGTCAAATGGATCAGGACGTAGCTGTCGTGATCGACCACAAGCACAGGCATGAAGGAAAAAATATCCACTAGAATGTGTCTTTAACGAATCGCCTGAATCTGAATTGCCAGTCTCAACATCATGTCGTCGGTGCATGCACGGTTTGCCTGTCAGGCTAATAGCGTCACATAATTGCCTCCCAGATTCCCAAATTAAAGTGCATTCCTGTTCTAACTTTTTTGCAAATTGTTGCACAGCAGGTCCTTTGACCATTGAGTAAAATGCATTCAAAGCATTATTCAAATGGGTTTCATGCTGCGAAGTAGGATAACAATCAGGCAAATCTCTCAAATAAACCTCCTTTGCATCTGGAATGGCTCTTTGGCATGATGAAATTGAGGACTTCGTAACAAGTCCTTTATCACTGAGCAACCAAGATACTGCAACATCGAAAGGATCTGTAACCTTTGAAGACCCATCAGCTGTGGGTAAATCGTTGTTCCTTGGACGGGGTCTTCTTTTGTTAATTTCAAGTTCATCCAAGCAACTGCCTTTTGCACAGAGAATTCTACTCAATATATGATGACTGGAAGATAGCCAGACTTCAAGTTTTGGAAGATTGGGAGTAGTCAATGTTTTCCCTGATGCAGCAGAGGCAGCCGCTGCAGCCGCTGCAACAGCAACCATACCAACACCGGCAGCTGAGCCATTAACTAGCCCTCCTCTCCCTCTCAAAATATCAGACTGCTTGTAAATGAAATCTTTCACAGATATGATATCCTCTTTGACAGCACTTTGATTATGACTTTCCAGCAGAAGGGAATCAGAGTTTATCTTCCCATTCAGGACATCTTCAACAAGTCCAATGGCAAATTCAAGAGACTCACCCACTCGATTTGAATATTGATCTAACAAAACAACTGCCTTTGATGCATCAAGTGAAAGTAAAGGAGCAGAAGTTGAATTACCTCCATTTCTCATGCCAGAATAACTTGATTCAGAACCTGATGGTGTACGGCATTTCTTAACCAGGGATCGGATTTGGGCTTCAAGGGAAGACAATAGTTTTCTCTTGGATCCACCTTCAGATCGATTTGCAGGGCGTGCCAGCACAACTACAGAACCAGAACCCTTGACGGGCAAGTTAGCCTTGGTTACACCGCTCAAATTAGAAGAGTGAGTAAGTGAGGAGGAATCTGAAGAATCCTCCCCATTACCATTGGAATTTTGTAAATTGGAGAATTCATCGATGAAGACAAATAATGTGACAGGTATGCATTGTCCTGGAAACAAAGAGGTATAAGAACCTTGACCAGACATGAGAGAAATGGCTGAGGCATTGCGGCTTGAGATAGCACCGCCTCTACCTGGATGAGAATTGTTTGCTGAAGAGGAATATGATCTAGAAGACGTGTTCACTGTAGTCTGGGATCTTACAAATGGAGTCATAGCATGTTTGGCTGCTTGTAGCAAACGAAAATTACTCGAGATTTTAGTACCCAAGTGTGATCCCTCTTGAATATATATAATAACATGGCAAACCTGCACTTCTAAGTTGTCAATTAAACCTAACTTACACAAATTTCTTGAAGAAAGAGCAGTTAACATGCACTATGTTAACTAAACCGCTAAGAAAAGAGTGCACCAAATAGGACAAACGTGTCTTCATTCTTAAACCGATCTTTTTAACATTAAAACGCAATAAACATCTTAACAAACTAGCTGACAGACAACACAAGGAATAATCAAGATTAAATCATTAAGTAAGCTTTCAAACCCAATAAAAACAGTGAGTTAACAACATGTTATTGCAGTCAAGTCCAATAATTCTTAAACCTGATCATGTTGAATAGATTCACTATAAACATAATCATTTCTATCAGTAATCAGTTATCCCCAATTTATTTCTGGTCTTAATTCCTCCATGAATTTTTCCACCTGAAATTTCTTACTCATAGTACTGCAGCATTTTCGCATCTTAAAATTGCATCTCATTAACTGAAAATCTGTAGCCACCCTAGCTCAAAGCATTATTTTTATCGAGTACTTTCTGGTGATACTGCATATTCAAGACCATAGTCCATCCTTCTTCATAATAAGTATGGTAAGATATGGCAGTCACAAAAAATTTAATTACTCTCTTCATTCTTAAATATAAGAGCTAGTTGAATTTTATGGAGCATCCTAAGAAAGCTGAATAGACTGCTTAAAAATTGATTGTCCTAATTTTTTCTCTAGACGAATTTATTTATCTTATAATCTAACATATGATTTAATAATATACAAAATATGTTATGATTAAATGATTCATTTTCGCTTCATTAATATCTTAAAAAATTCAACTACATCATTGCTCATCCACTTAGATGCGGTAAAATGAAAGACCTACACTTTAATTGATAAGATAGGGACATAAAATGAAAATAGAATGGGATGAGAGAGTGACTTACAGAGAACATAAAAAGCATTCCCTGAAGGTCACCGAAGTCGTTTTGTTCGGCAAGGGAATCGAAGCCAGGAGAGGGCTCAGAAGCTGCGTTTTCAACGGGCGGTGAGGAAGAAGAAGAAGAAAACTGCAAATACAAAACGGCGTTTCGGTCATCCAAGTAATAGCTGATTCTGCGACACTTAAACCAGTCTCTGGCGTCGTCGTGGTCGAGAAAGAAGGGCTTGTCGAGATTGCCGGAGCCGAAGACGTTGAAGTCAACGACGCGGTTGATGAGGTGGCTGGAGTGGTCGGACTTAGGGGAGATGAAGCCGACGACGACGACGCCGTCGGAAGAATGATGTGATGAAGAGGAGGAGGGAATTGAAGGAGAAGGAGAAGGAGGAGGTCGTGTGAGGACTCGAACTTGAGATTGAGAAGCTTTTGTAATTGTAGGGTTCATTGATGATGATGATGATGATGATGATGATGATGATGATGATGATGATGATTTTGATTTTGTGTTGGTTTTGGGGGCAGAAACTCAAAGGCTCCACCCCTTTGAAGTCTACACTACACTGCACTATTCTCAGAGACGCCGGCGAACATTGATTACAGCGAGTGAGACGATGAATGAACAGTGGAACTCTCTCTCTCTCTTTTATCTTTTATCATTAATTAATAATGTTTCCTAATTTGATTTTTTTTTTTGACCATATCCTAATTTTTTTTTTGGCCAACATACCATATCCTAATTTGATTATTGGAACTTCGAAGAAAGAATGTAACTACTGTGTTGAAATTCTTGCTAAATGAAAATAATTTTTGGTTTTTGAGATATTAAATTAGGAAAGTAATATGAGACATTCTTGTGTGAAACTAATGCACCACGTCATTTGTGGTCTAACCAATCACAAATAGACACGTCCGATATGAGGTGTAAATTTTAATTTGACGTGACACAGGGTGCCACATCAGATTAAAAATTACACGTCAGATAATATGTGTCTACTTGTGTTTGGTTAGACCACAAATGACGTGGTGCGTTCACGTAAGAATGTCTCAAGTAATATTAGAATTGTTTGTTAGATTATTTATGAGTTTTTTTTTACCTTAGATTATTTATGATTTAAATACATTCAATTATTAAACTTTTTATAAAATATACTATCACTGTTACACCAATTTTAAATTAAACTTTTAATTGTAAAATCATGTGAATCTTAACGTGACTCAATAAATCATTAATTTATTTGATTTGCAAATGACCTATATAAAGTAAAAAGTGCAAATATAAAATATTTTCACTTCATATTTTTATATAGTTTTAAGGATTTAAAATATTTAGGGATATCATCAATACAAAAAAAGAGAAGTAAAAGTGAGAAAGAATTAGAAACACAAGCACATAAGGTCTAAGGTCTCAAGTGTAGCCAGCAAACAATTTTTGCGCCAAAGCTCTTACATATATACTAAAACCACTTCTTTACATGATTTTTGCGCCAAATGATCGTGATTTTTTGCGCCAAATGATCATGATGTTTGCGAATTTCTTTACATGTTCTTCCTTGTGATGCCTCTGTTATCTCTCATTTTCTAACAGTCTTTTTATAATTAAGCATATAAAATTATTTTGATAATTATCTTTAGCCAAGAAAAATTTTATGATATTAGGTACACGTTTTTTGTTACAAAAATTTTAGGAAAGAGTTTGAGCTCAACCCAGTCCAAGGGCAGAGCAACTAACTCTTGACGTCTGGCCCAACCTAGCCGCTGATCCCTAGTCAGGGTACAGGGTATAGGGTCAACTAGAACTTACAGCAGGCGACTTAG
Organism: Mimosa pudica; assembly: GCA_029929735.1. Classification (NCBI taxonomy): domain Eukaryota; kingdom Viridiplantae; phylum Streptophyta; class Magnoliopsida; order Fabales; family Fabaceae; genus Mimosa; species Mimosa pudica. The sequence continues at coordinate 1,357,146 of JAKELP010000001.1, forward strand.
CTTCGAAGATGTCTCCCTAAGTGCCAAAATAGAAACACATCAAAGTGCACTCCCTAAGAATCGAAACCGCGACTAGGTAGACAACCCGACACTCATTATTCAATCCTTTAGTCACTGAACCCATGAACAATGGGTATATTGGGTACACTTTTAACATAATTAAACAAGTATTTCTTTTTTTTGTTAATCACCACCCGGTTTAATCCGGACTTGAGGGGTAGGAGTGTTGCCCACATAGGCAAGGTTGTCCCCTCTCCCAATGAGAGCGCTTCCCGGGATTCGAACACACGTTCTCATCCTTACGGGGGTTGTAACTCACTTACTAGCTCAACCAACTATTCATTGGTAATTAAACAAGTATTTCTACACATTCACAATAATGACACATTTGAAAGTGGCTAATTCCCAAATAAGAGGAATCATGGGTATGAACTATGAAGAGTGAATAAAAGTGAAAAAGTGAAAAACAAAATATGAACAAACTAGGGGTATGCTTACAAATTGTAGCAACCCCAGAAAAAAGGCCTAGAACATCCAAAGCATATCAAAATCTTAGTATAGCCACCATTGACACTTGGAGCCTTCTCTCACATTATCTCATCCCATCTTAATGCAAGCTGCATTGCCTGCCATGGCAGCCCTCACTATTTTGTCGGCTTCGCCAATCCAACCTCAGCTTTCTCTCTTCGAAAATCACAGCCCATCTCTTCTCTCTTCCTTCCACGGCCTCTCCCTCAAGCTTAAGCCCTCTTCTCACTCCCTAGTCCTCGCCGCCGCCGCCCCCTCCAAACCTCTCTCCGTCGTCGGCGCCGCCAAGAAAGCCGTCGCCGTCCTCAAGGGCACCTCCGCCGTCGAAGGCGTTGTCACCCTCACACAAGATGACAACGGTTTGCTCCCTTCCTAATCCTACCTCTACTTCAAACTCTGGTTTTCAAAGTTTCATTTTTTTTGTTATCAGCTTTCATATTCTATCAATCTGTAGGATGAAGAATAGAATGGATTAAATATAGCAAAAAAGAATCAAGAAATTATTGGAACTAAGTACTTGTTTAGTTAGTGGCAATACCTGTATATACTTTTCATTCTGAAATTAATGGCTTGGTGAACAATTGTAATTGTCAAACATGGGAGCCAAGTAATTCTACATAGATTATGTTGATGAGTAGTTTCTGTGCTGTATAAATTTTTGTGTTGATCACAAATGGAGCAGAATTTGTTAAATTGTTGAATACCTTCTCTGTGATGCGTACTATGTAGGTCCAACTACAGTTAATGTTCGAATTACTGGCCTTACTCCAGGGCTTCATGGTTTTCATCTAGTAAGTCTTTTAAGTAACTCTCTTCTGATTTTAAAAATTTTGCTCTGTTCAGAATACCATCCTAAACTGTGCTACTTGGTTTCTCTTGCAGCATGAGTATGGTGATACCACAAATGGATGCATTTCTACCGGTAAATTTACCCTTTTTTAATCTCGGGTTTGCAGTTTTCTTTTCTGAAATTGCGTAACTGATTAAGTCTAATTTTTTTGCTTCTCTGATGATGCATATATAGGAGCGCACTTTAATCCTAATAACTTGACACATGGTGCTCCTGAGGATGAAGTTCGTCATGCGGGTGACCTGGGAAACATAGTTGCTAATGCTGATGGTAAATACAACTTTATATTCTTTTTCTTCTCCTTCTACTTGGATATGTTACTAACCTGTATATGGGACATTTTATCTGTATTGCATTGCAGGAATTGCAGAGGCAACAATCACAGATAATCAGGTGCTCTTTTTTACTTTAATAAATGGCTCTTAAGAACTATGCACCCTTTGGTCATAAAAGTGTTTGGAGCTACAATAGTTCTCCTTGGTTGCAGCTAATTGCGTGCCTGAAACATGCAGATACCACTTAGTGGCCCCAATTCAGTAGTTGGAAGAGCCTTTGTCGTTCATGAGCTTGAAGATGACCTTGGGAAAGGTCAGTTTTTCTCCTTTTCCTCATTTTGTGTTGTCTTTATAATCTTGCTGCTGGGAAAGTCAATGTTGGAAGTTCCAGCTCTGACTATCTAAAAATTGTATAAAGAAGAAGATAAAAGGGCAATGAATGTATTGATCAAGGTATTAGGAAAAGTGTGTGAAAATGCAATTGGTTTGTCATCAACAGGACTCGTGAGGATATATTATTCCTCTGATTTCTGTGATAACTATGATAAGCTTCTAGCAAGTCAAAGGGTTGAGTAATATCTCTTTTTTCTGGGACCAAAAGGTGTTGTTAAACAATAGTGATACAAAATGGAGGAACAAAGATTTTAAACCCCTATTTATCAAACACTTAATGTGTGATCTGCATTTACTTTTACTTTTGTTGGTGGGCATGAGCTTAGTCTAACCACTGGTAACGCTGGTGGAAGATTGGCATGTGGTAAGAATATGGATTCATACTGCATAATCATTTCTCAAATTCATCAATCTGTACTTTCAATTAGAACCCTTATCATTTTTTCCTTTGTGGTTTTTGGTTGTCCTCATATTGATATGGACTATGAATTGATCTTGCGATATACTTGCTCGATTGCAGGCGTGGTTGGCTTGACTCCAATTTAATTGAAATGCAAAATTGTGCTAGAAGCAGTCATGGCATTTTATGGTTTGTTTGCTTTAGCCACACGTGTATTTGTGTATTGACTAATGAAATGAGACATGATGTTGGTGTGAAATTGAATGGTTAAACATGTATTGGTGTATTGTGAAGATTGTTATGACGCTTTATGTGCGTACTCAGCAATAAAATTGACTTCTCTTGTAATCCTTGTTTGAATTAGTGTTTGAAAAGCACATTAATATATGTTGCGACGAAATCTTTCTTTACTTTCCTCATGCATTGTAAATCTAGTTAGAAAATCAGTATGTACCATCATCTAATCAGGCGTTTAATGCTTAATGATTATGTCAACATTTTACATAACCAAAAATTCTGAGACTAAAGTAAGCAGAAACCATGGCTTCGTAGTTTCTAACTCATACGTTATACCATTGCGTTGTAGAGTCACTCGGAGCACTTTCATTTTGCGAAAAATGGTTCTGCATTCCTGATTTGCAGGCATAATCTCTCTTTTTTATATTTTTTTTTTTAACATTTTTAAATGATTATGTATGCGATATTTTGGTCTAGTGTGCGGGCTCTTTGTCTAATGGGCCTCGTTGGAAAGCTCCGTGCAATTTCATTCATTGCTATGACCCAAAACTATTTTAGAAAATAAAAATGAAAACAGAGAGCATCTTTTAATTTGTTCGAAGTCCGGTGGATGAATTTTTTGGTGTCAACTTTAATATCAAAACTCAAAATAGCAGCGGCAGTATGACAATTTAGTTTTTGAAAAAAAGAGTGAATTGTTATTTTATGTAAAAATTTTATTGGCAAGTAGAACCGGTACGTGTTTATACTGTATAAGTACTCTCCGTGAATTCATACTTAAAATGCATGTACTCGATTTTTTTAAAATATTTCAAACAAAGCTAAGTGTGCGTGTGCGTGTGTGTAATGGCGAGTATTGGTCTATCATATGTAGGCAAGCGGTAGGAAAAGAAGAGGCGTGGAAGGTGTAGTTAAGTGATTGTGCAATGTACATTATGATTGTCTGGGGAAAGATCATAGGTAGTCTTGTGGTTAGGAGTTAGTTAGCTTAAAACTTAAAGTGAGTCACCAGTCAGGCAGTCACCAGGCTGTACTGTGTGCACTTGACAGTAATTCATGCATGCCTCGTTTCAATCCTGACACAAAAAACCTCTCTTGTCTGTCTGTCACATGGAATAATAGATTTGCAGGCTTTTGTTTCTGGAATGGGGAAGAGAGAGGTGGTTTGAGGGACGAGGATTTATTAATTAATCACGAGGTAAGTATGAGAAATGGAGACAGGGAAAAAGGGTAAAAAGTTACATACTTAAGTATGTCAAATGTGAGGCAGAGAGCAAGCAAATAAGTCATGGTCATCATTCAGAATCAGAGGTAGCCTTTTTGCTGACCCGTGACCATCCTTGTCTTCACTCTCCACTTCATTTTTTGTTGCTTTCATTTATATTTACAATTATGTAAAATTCCACTCTATTATATATGAGTGGCTCTCCAACGTATCCATACCAACCAAAGTTGCCAGCACCACACCACTCCCCCCATTACTGCCCCCTCTTTACAATTAATTACTATTCAACAGCATATATCAAAATCTCACCTCCTGTGTCTTCTCATATACTACCTTCGGTCCTACATATAGGACCTAAATAACTTTTTTTTGGAGAGGTTAAGGTTGCAAAATAGTCTATTAAATCATGACATATTTGATATATTTTTAGATTATCCATTAGTTTATAAGTAAAATAAACTAGTTTAAGGGAAAAAATTAGGTAAATCAATTTATAATTAACTTATTTTGCTTTTTTTTAGGATTTTTCAAAAAAGTCAATTAGGTCTTATATTTAGGATCGGAGGCAGTATGTTATTCGTTTGTGGATTTTCCTTTTCTTTTTTTGTGTGTTAGTGTGTATGATATAGAGAGATTATGGCCTTTATAAAAGAAAATAAAAAAAAAAGAAAAAATATTATATTTCTGTTCTGCTATTTGTTACAGCTTTTATTGGGTGATTGATTGATATGTATAGGGCTAATTGGCTTGAAGAAAAAGCAAGAAAAGTTGGGTTTATGCTTGCCTCTGCTTCTGCCTCAGCCTCAATGGGAATGGGTGGTGCAAGACACGGTCTTTTTTCTGCTGCGTTTTTGCATGACACTGGGATAAGACCACCTCTTGTCTTGCGTAATTGACACTCACACATGCTCCTCATCTTCATTCCTACCAAAAAAGTGGGCAACAAGGTTGATTAGAGAAATATTATTGATTCTGATCAGCATTAAAAATTCAGAAGCACCTTATACATGATAGTGTTGGGAAAACTAAATACTCCTCATCCTAAATATATATAAGACATATTTGAGGAGATGAAAACCTATTTTTAATTCTCACCAACTCCCCCCCCCCAAATTATCCTTATTAATGCTCCATAGTAATAAACAAATAAGAGAGGAATGGTGGGGTAATGAGGGTAGATGGTTAAGGTATATTGGTAATATCACGTGATTTTAACTAATTTAATTAATTAACATCTTAATCTAATCAAATTGGGTAAATAAGTCTTATATTTAGGACCGGAGGGAGTACTAAATTTGTTAAATTAAATAGTTACACGGATTTACATTGATTAATTAATCAATTGATGGAAATATTTAATCTCAGTTCAATTATATTAGTCATATTTAAATATCGGGCCAAGAACAAACTGACCCCGTTACGTTATGTGATCGTTCGATTCATATATAAACTTAAAAACCTTTCGTGGTCGTCAATAATTTCCAATCACGATTTATCTAACTATTCTAAGAAAATGGTAAAAGATAATTTGATACTAGTAATATGAATTATTATTAGACATTTAGCTAGCTTGGTGGTCAACTATCTGTTTATATGATGACTCTCTCGATCACTATAAATTTAAGGGACAAATAAAAAGTAGGCTAAATTAAAAAAAAAAAATCTCATTTTCTTAAAAATCAGCTTAGCTTCATTATTTAGGTTTCTCATCATCAGTTATTTGTATACTGTTGACGATTTTATAATTTAGATCCAGCATCCTTGGAGGTTTCCCAAACAAAAAAAAAACAGAAATAAATGAGAAACCCTTGGCAAAGCCAAAAACTGAGTAAAAGGTGACCAATTAAAGTCAGAAACAATGCGATTTAATCTTGAACAAGTCTCACGAACAAACAAGAAAACTAATTACTGGTGATCACTGCATGTAGCGTTTTAACATGACAAGAAGAAACCAAAGCAAGGCGTATAACTAAAAACGGGGGAAGAGGTTCCCTTGTCCAAGACTCTCTCACAAAACCACAATAATATTTTTCTTCACCTCTATGCATCAGAGGAGATCGAGCCAGTCCCATTATTATTTTTTATGTCAGCTACAAATTAATAATATAAAAATAAGTCGTGGGACTTAGTGAAAAGATCATTAATAACTGAATTTGTTAGGGATTATTAATATATTTGGACATATTCACGTCCCAATTGATTAGGAGGTCATGAAAGTCAAACGTTGCTGCGCACTGACAAATACCTTGTTTTTAGTGTAAATAGCTAGGAGGTGGTGGTGCTTAGTTGCAACGAACCACTCTGTCTTGAACCCCAATATATAATCCTCATAAATATAATAAATGTATAGGCCAGGGGAGGTGGAGTGAGTATTAGGTTTGCTAGTTTTGTGTATATGGTGGCTCTATTCAGCATGACATTGCTGTGAAGCAATCCAACCTCACTCAAGCCGTTGCACAAGTGCCTAACAAGCATAATTCCCAATACACTTTACCATATAATCTTCTCAATTACTTTTAATAATTATATATCCTTTCAAGTGTTTGACCTTAATTTTAACTCCAAAGTCGACCTCTAATAATTGTGAGTGTGAGACCCATCTAATCAACTCGCCTTTAATTAGTTTTAATCAAAAGTATCAAATATTATAGCAGCTTGATGAAAAGTCGTTGGGTACCCGCAGCAGAAACCTTATGTATACAACTCAAGAAGGCATATTATTTCACGGGACAACATGGTGGTTTGGATTATGTGAATCTGATGAGAGGGAAAAAAGCAAATTGAAAAAAAGAAGAAGAGAACTGTGTCACTATCTTGAGTAGTAGTGTGAGATATGGATAACATGAAAGTTATGGTTAGGAGAGGGCAGTTGGATGACTGAGGGCCAAGCAAAAATAAAAATGACAAGAAAAGAGTTTTTATATATATATATATATATATATATATATATATTCCTTGGAAGGTGGTAGTAATAACTAATAAGTTGGAAGGAGGGAGGTGAGGAGCTTTTGATGCAACCAACTTGTTGTTTATTGCTCACGAGTGGTTCACAAGCTCTTCTTCTCTGTGTGTCTGTTATAAAGTGAAGTGTTAAGTCCACTTGCTACTTCACTATCTTTAATATGTTTGCCAGTGATGATCCTCCATTAATTCCTTCTATACTATACTAGTGTTTTTACTTTTTTGTAACAATATCACAAAGATGACTTTGCTCCCGATGAAATCGAAAGCTCTGTATAAACTAGTCACTGTTTCCCTTTAATCTTTTTCAATTCATGAAAATTCGCTTATAACAAGATGGTTTCACTATTTATTCATAAAAATAAAAACTAACTCGTCAGATGATAATGTGTCAAATTTATTGTAATTACATCTTGGATTTGATTTATTACCATTATTATATTTAATATGAGTTTGTATGATGAATACCTATGACTCGTTTTAATTTGGCTGATATTGAAAAATTTATAAAATCCATACCCCATGCACATGATCGTATTATTTTTGTACCTTTTTTCCGAGAAAAAGGTGCTGTTTGACAAATGACGGGTACTTATCGTCTAAATAGTTAAATGTGCGACGAATACCATGATATCACATCAAATTAAATCAAAATAAGATAAAATTTAATTTAAATTTAGACCCTTGGATCGTTTCATTTTTCTTGCGTTGGTGGTTGATGGCTTCTGACTTCTCTTATCTTGCGTTTTTTTTCGTGCAAGAGTTTCACGCACTACCTTAAAATTTACATGCTGCTATTAATTGAATTGTAAATTGTAATTTATATCATGCATATTTCATAAAAAACACCACTACGTTTCGCTGTTGATTTAACTATATCGGTCGCATAAAAATAAGGTCAGCAACTCAAATGATTTATTTTAAATTGATGGTGTGGTGATGGTAATAATAATTTAGTGGCTGCTGACTAAATTGTTTTCCAATAAATATAGAAATTGAATTTTAATGCTTAGCACTTCGCTACGATGACAGACTGTACATTTGAATTGTTAGAAAGAATATCTGGCAAAAAAATAATTATTAGAAAGAATAAATGTAAGCACGAAGAAAGGAAAAAAAGTTTAATTGGAAGTTACGTCTTTTGAGTTAGAAGTTGAATTGAGTTATTAATTCTTGAATGCAGCGTGTGAGCTCAGTTGCGAAAGGCTGCATAGTCACGTTTATGATTATATATTGCATTGTAATCTCATATTTAAACCGAATGAATACAAAGAGGAGTGTATGAAGAAAAAGAATACTGCATACTTTTTCTCCACTACCAGCTAGCCAATTCTAGCTATACATATAACACTATAATAATATGTATAAACAAATTAAAGATATATAATAAAAAATAGTTTCGATAAAAAATAATAAAATATAGGGTTAAGTTGGGGATGGGAACGGAGGAAAAAAGGAGAGAAATAAAGCAGTTTAATTTATATACCAATGGACCATATTGGTGCTTGAGGTAGCAGGATATGGGAGGGCAAATAGGATCCTCATCAACATTACGTGCCTCACACAACACATTTTATTATTTGCTACGCTAAGAATCTTCATACCCATCTCTCCCACTTTTCATTCTGCAAAAAAACCCTTACTGTTCATTGAACCTTTCTTCTTACTTGTCCCTCAATTCAAATGCTGCCTCAATTCTTGATCACTCCCACATGTATGTGTGAAATCCAATTTGATTTTCCACTAGCCAATGCATTGGAACCAACTTTTCTTCAATGTTACTTTGGTTTTATTCCGCCCCCCCCTAATTTTGCTCATGTTTTTTTATTTTATCTATATATACATGATTACCTAGAAGAGGTAATGCCTCATCTGTGTTTAATCTGGTCTATCTGTATAGTGACAGATGGATACAATACATGTAAGAGATTAAAAAGCAAACTGTCGGGTTAGGTAAGGCAACCACACACACTAATTTATAGTAATTTTTAATCACCAAATTCCTAATTGTTGCCACCGTTAACTAATACAAATCCCTAGCTAGCTAGCTACCATAAGCTTCAGCTCCATGTAAACTTAAGTATCAGTTATTTAATTCAATTAATTGACCTATGCAGACTTTATACATAAAGCTGAAGAGTTTCCGGTGATAACATTATCTCCAATTGGATGCATGTGATAAAGTCGAAGAGAGTTTCTCTTACACATGAACCAATAGGTAAGCTGGCTATAGTTAAAGGGCCAAACCCATGGCCAAATTGGATAAGGACAATCCTCAGCCATTGATTTTGTTTGGTTCGTTAGTATATGCGTGATATAGCTACGGAAGGAATATAGACACAAGTTAGCGTACACAGATTGGTATATAGAAAGATTCTAAAACTAAAACGTGACCCAGAGTAAGTTTGAATGGCAATTTGTTGGTTTCTGCTAAGTTCTTTTTTAAAATTTCATTATTACTATATATAATATACTACCCCGGTCCTAAATATAGGACTTAATTGAATTTTTTTTGAGAGATTAAAGTTGCAAAATATGTTATTAAATTATGACATATTTGATATATTTTTAGATTATTCATTAGTTTACAGGTAAAATAAACTAGTGTAAGAGAAAAAATTAGTTAAATCAATTTATAATTAACTTATTTTGCTTTTTTTAGGATTTTTCAAAAAAGTCAATTAGGTCCTATATTTAGGACCGAAGGGAGTATATAGCTAGACACATATATATAGACGAGATTTCTTTTCTATCTCTCTAATTCAGTAATAACACTACTTCTAAAGTTCCAATTGCGTGAGCCAGAAAACGGAATACGTTTTGACGATTGTGATAGCGATACGTATTTTTGTACCCACTATATATAGATAAATAGAAGCACATATTGAATCAAAACATACAATAAATTAATAAATAGATCTAGGGAGTAATTGATTGATTTGGACCAAATTAACATGGTACGACTATTGGGCACCATCAAAATTTGGTCGGTAACCAATGGTTCATGATTCACCTAATTTTTACCTTTCTAGTTCTTAATGTAAGGAATCTAATTGAGAGATATATGAAAAGTTAAACAAATTAATTGATAACTAAATATGATATTTAAAATACTTTCGTGAAACGTTAGACCACATTTATTAATTTATAAGTAATTAATTTAAAAAAATACAAAAATGAGGTAAAAATAATATTTTATATTTATAACCCGAAGGATTCAGTTTGCAATTAAAGTAGATCTATCATTTTGAATTATTGGAAAAAAATATATCTTAATATATCTTAGAATTGATTAATACTATTAGATAGAGAGATATGAAGACTAGAAATTATATTTAAAGTTTAAATAAATTATATTTTCTTCGATTCCAAATATAATATCTATTTATCTAGTTTGATTATATTAAAATGTTAATTAACTTAGTTAAATAAAATCAAATGATATTATCAATATAATGTACTATTACCATTTACTTACCTCATACTCCCTCTCTTATTCATTTATTATTAAATAACACTGGATATAATTTATGGAAAACTTTGGAACAACTAAAAAGTCGTCCTCTATATAGTATCAAATTGTTTGGTCCAAAAAATGTGTTAAAAAAATATAGTATCAAACTCATTTTTCTAAAGTGATCTTATATTTAGGACATAAAAGAGTATAATAATCGCAGATATCTTACACTTTCAGATGTATCAAGCTACATATTGTTCTTACTTCTATATAGTGGTAATTAACGAACGTGCATGTATCAAGCTACAGATTGTTCTACTTGCGCACCGTGTGTTCTAGCTAGGGCAGGATTATTCAGTCTCAAACTATTAATAATATATATAGTATTATTTACTACTTGTCTTTTTAATTTCCACATGCTAATTACCTATGATACGTCAGCTAATATATATTATCAAAACAATATAATTCACATGTATGCATATTAACTGCATTATATCTAATAATGACCTCACATTATTAAGGGTAATTAGATTTTCTATTAGATCTATATATACAAGTAAACATCACGTGGTGGGTCGGCCCCCGCCCTAATTTGTTAATTTTGTAATTAGCGAAAACCTTATTATGTGATTGGGTTATGGAAATCGAATTTATTAATTAAAATGAACTACAACATATAAATTGAATGATTGGTTGATTATATCACAATTAAGTATGACTTGCAAGCAGGAGAGGTGCATTCCCTGGAATTAACCTACCTCACAATAATCTGATCGGAGAAAGATATGATCGCCAGGGGGAAAAATTAATTAACAAAGGCAAAAGACTTGTTTAGAAGCTAAAACAAAAGGATAATGATGATGATTAGTTGTTAACTAATTATCAGAAGTTGCAATACAATACTGACGAAAGAAGACGTGAAATGATTAACATAGCTTAGCAATAATTAAATATCATGACAGATGAGCTGCAAGTAGACTGTGATGAGTATATAAAACACACAATTCACTCGATCATTGATACATATTATATGACTAAGCAGCCTTGATTATTAATTAGAACCGTCGTCCTAATTAGTAAAGTAGTGCTTATGTCACATGCTTGTAATTTACACATACTCTCTCCTTAACCGAATCCTATACATTCCACATTTGTCCCTTTCTTTTCTCATTGGACTCCTCACTTGCTGCCTCATGTACTATTATAAGAGCTCGCACACGCACACACATACATTAACGTAAATAAAACAAGCAAAAAACTAACTTTAAAGTCTATATTTTTTTCCAACCTAAAGATTAAAGGGATATGCTTCAAAAGGCACCCCAAATCTCTCCGATCACTCGAACGGGATTAGTACTTTTCTTAAATAAATTAAACAGGAAACGGAATGAACAATATAATAAATGGTTTGACACACTTTTAACGTGCATACTAGGCTTCTTATAATTTGCTCTACCGGGTTGAGTAAATTTTTATCCACGTATCTGCTTCCAACTGGTCTGCCTAAATTAGTTATTCTAATCATATCCTACGTTGTAACAATTTTTTATTTTCATTATTTTAAAAGAAGAAGAAGAAGCTAGCTAAGGTTGAAACGGACTGAGAGTGAGAACGTTAACTAGACCAACCAATCTTGAACCCCTATATAGTTTTAAAACTTAATGCACACATTTTCGCTTTAGCAGTTATACCACACATATGATCTGCCACGCACTAATCTCCATCCCTAATCCCCACCTAATTTGCTTTAATTTCTTTTGTACCGTATGCTCACTCCCACTCATCTCAACTCCTAACAACATCTAAACACACATCACAACCAATTCACATCCTCAATATATCGCAAATTAAAATAAAACAACAGAAAGCATGCTTATAGTTATACATGAATAATAATGAAGTAGTGCAAAGTGTGGCTATTATAGGAGCGTGAGAGGTAAGCGAAAGTGAAAGCGCGTGAGGGAGGGAGTTAGTTTGCTTGTGAGTTAGAGTTCGAAGGTTGGAAACGCAAGGAAGATTTAGAAGAGTAGAGAGAGATGACAGAGTGATAGATAGAGAGAGAGAAAGAAAGAAAGCAATTATATTATGGTAACATCCTTTAGTGGGACCCATGCCTCCCCCACATATATATATAACTCCTCACTCCACACCTTTTCTTCTCACTTCCTCTTCACTTCCTTCATCATTTCTCACATAGATTATTCATCTCTCTACCTTAGAAAGAAATCACGCACATACACTACTACTTCTTCTTCTTATCTGAGATATATATCTATAGATATATCTGTGTTGGTCTGCTTGTATTGGTTAAGAAATGGAAGGGACGAGGGAGGAATTCTCGGACTTGGAGTTTGTGGGGCCCAATAATATTAATCAACATCATCATCAAAACATGGCCAATTGCAAGGGAAAGCGTACCAAGAGGAGGCAGAGGCCATCGTCGCCGTGCGCCGTGGTGGCGGCCATGACGTCGTCCAGCTCATCAAGCGTCTCCGGCGGAGCCGGCCACGACTACTACGCCGCCTCCACCACCGACGACAGCACAGAGGAAGAGGAAGACATGGCCAACTGTCTCATTCTTTTGGCTCACAGCGGCGATAATAATAATAACCATCGACCTCCAGCTCACCATCCACGTGGCAGCCGGAGATTCGCGGATATGTCCACCGTCACCGCTGCAGCTGACGGCGACGTTAAAGTCGGTTTGTATGTGTATGAGTGCAAAACGTGTAACAGAAGTTTCCCGTCGTTTCAAGCGTTGGGTGGGCACAGGGCAAGCCACAAGAAGCCTAAGCTGATGACGTCATCAACAGATGAGAAGAAACCGCCACCGCCTCAGCCTCAGCCGCCACAGCAATATGGGAAGAACATTAATGAGCATAATGAAGGTGAGACAAAAGGCAGCCCACAAATTTCGCTTCAATTAGGGAATAATAATAATATGAATAACAACAACAAGGGGAATAAGGTTCATGAGTGTTCAATATGTGGATCGGAATTCACGTCCGGCCAGGCATTGGGTGGCCACATGAGGAGGCACCGCCCAGCCACGGTGGCTGTAGGGGTTTCTCCGGCGGCTCATGAGGACGGTGGCGGTGACAACAAGGCCGTGGCGACAGCGGTGGATGTTGTGAAGCCAAGAGTGCTGGCTTTGGATCTAAATCTGCCGGCGCCGGAGGAGGAGGATTTGAAGTTTGATCAGTTGATGACGGAGGTGGGGAGAGGGAAACCATTGATGTTGGCTGCTGCTCCGTCTTTGGTGGGATGCCATTATTAGGCCAAGGAGGGTGGGAGGGGAAAACTAAGTCATAGTTAATTAATTATTTTTAATTTGGAGGGGACTAGCATGATGGGTGGATGAATGTGAATTATTAGCGTTGTTATTCTTAATTTACAATTTACAAATATTATTGGCAATTATTATGGATTCTTTGGATTATATATACTTATAAGTTATTGATGGTGATGATGGTATTAATAATAATTCTCATTTTGACAATGTACTAGTAGTAGTCGTTGAGCATATCGGAATACTTTGAGTGAGTAAGTGGCTAGTAGTGTTCATGGTTGCCTTTCATTCACGAAAAGTGAGGGGCTGATGGCGCATCTTTTCTACTTTTTGTTACTTACTTATTAGTGTAAACCGAGTACTTGTTTATTTAATTTAAATATATTATATGAATATGAATATGGGCGTGCATGGATGGATATGGAGTTGCAATAGTGTTGGTAACTAAGCTAGGGTTTGGCAGCACCACAACCAAAAGTCGTGGATTAGGTTCCTTTTGGGTGCTTTCCATTTATTAATTTTATTACTAGCTATTATCAATTAATCATAAGAAAAAGCTACTAAAGATATATCCATCCCTCATACTCTCTCTACGTCTCTTTCTCGCATCAACCCACACACACATACACTGATACACATACTTAGGCTCACACTATTCCATTTAATGCACAGAGAATAAAGTCTTATCACTCACTTCTTTCTCTTCGATACATATGCTCCAACACCCTCTCAACCCACTTCTATTCATCTTTCCCTTTCCATCCCTCTCACATCATACTTATATATATAATTATTAGCAATGTGTATGTATATTCCTTTTATGATGATATGCGCGCGCGCGCCATATTCCCTCTCTTTTAACCGCAAAATTCACCTAATGGATAAACCACCTTTGATAGACACTTCTCTAACATAATCACTAGCTAGCTAGTTATTAGTGATTGTAAGTGGTCGGTTTTCAAAAAAGGGGGAGATGGGTTGAGGTTGTGTTGGTAATATCCACACTAAAAAGCTTGTGAGTGAAAATAAAGGGGAATTGGAGAGAGAGCATAGGGATTATCTGGGAGGAGTTGGAGCCATACAAAGTTGATGCTTCCAAGAAAGATACTGCTAACTCTGAGACCACAGACATTTGTATTTGGATTAACATTAATACGTTGTGGGGTCCATCCATTGGTCCCTTTTTGTGGAATGGACGACCCAACACCCATTCAACCTATCTCTCTCGAACCCTCACTCGCTTCACTCACTCCATCAACTTGCTAGACCTTATTTTGTATAATTTATTGCACACCAAAATACTGTTTACATTACAATTGCCCTGTTTTTACGGAGCATGCATGAGATAGATGAGACGTAATTAATTTAAGTGGAGAGAGATATGGAGTAAGTATATAAATAAATAAAATTAGATTAAGGGTAGCTAGCTAAATGGTGAATGGTGGTAAGCCAAGCATGTGGGCACAGACATTGCGTGAGGTGTCCGAAGGCATAAGAAAATAGATAGAGGGAGAGAGAGGTGGTTGACAATACATGAGCACATGTAGTTGGGGAGGGAGGTTCCCTTGGTGTCATCCAACCTCTCTACCATTATTCTCTCTCCTTTAATTTTACAAATACATGCTTAGCTTAATTATATCTCTTTCTTCATTATTATCCTCTCACCAAAGCAACTTCCTCCACTACTCCCATTTAATCATCCTCCCTCCTCCCTTTCCTTCCCTAATCTCATTTCCACCCACTTTTAAACCCCCTTCTCAATCTCTATATCTTCTATCATTAGTTTAAATATATCCACTAAAAAGTGTTTTTTTAATTTCCACACAAATGTGAACTATTCTTTGTTTTAATCCTCCCTACAGTATGAAAATTCCCTCACATCTTAATTATAAGACAGGTTTCATTTTTTTCATAAATTTATTGTGTAAAAAAATCACTTTAAATTGTCTATAATTATCTATTCCCTCAAAACTACGGTGTTCTACTTATAAATTAACCTATAGTTTTATTACATGTGACATATGTTATATATAATCTAGTAATTTATTTTGTTTCTCTAACTTAAAAAATAAAAGTGATTTTATAAATATTTAGGACTAAGGAGTACACAATTTTGTCTAACCATTTGAAAGTGTCAATCTCTCGAGTCTATCATTCCCGGTCATCCCTCCCCACTATCAATTTGATTCCATTGTTTATAAAATTAAATTGTATAACTTCAACCGAATGATTCACCCGATTTAATTGGATTCTTATGCGTGATTATTATGTGCTTTACTATTGGCCACATATAGAGTTGGAACGAGGAAAAGCTTTAAATACCTATAATATGTATTTTACGCAAGAGCCCGTGAAGATTGGTGGTGTTTTTATTTTTATTTTGAAAAAAGTAACATTTCTTGGTATTGGATATAATCACTTCATTTGTTTAACAGAGACATGTAAAAGGTTCGGTTAGGATAGTCAATATCAATCGCCAAGTTAAATTTACAGCTTATCCAGCAACAGAGGATCTAATTTGATCGAGGAAAATTATTGGCCGATGACAAGGCCAAATTGAACATCTTGTAACATTTCAAATAAAAACATGTGCAACTTAATAAAAATTATTGATGAGACATTTTTCCGCAGCATAAATGATAACTTAGCCCATCAATTTATAATAATAAAGGCATACAAGACCAAGAGTAAGGCGGGGTACTTAATAAAGCAAGCTTTGTCGGGTCCAAATGACCAAAGAGACCATATTAGTAACGAGGAAAGTGAGACAAGGACATGTGGGGTGCCGAAGTGGGAGGGTCATTTTGAGGAAATTTCAGGTGAAGGTTTGAGTGAGATACTTGTGGGATTACTACTACACCAGAAACATTGCAAAGTAGATTAGATTAGAGGCTTTGGCGTAATCTTCAAACTTAACAGCTGGAGGTCTGTACGAGTAGCCTTTAGTTTTAATTTTAATTACTGGTGAATGGAAACTACACAATCAAATAAAAACAGAGCATGTTGTAGTTGTTATCCTTTTTGCTTGAGAGTGTGTGTAGTGCTAAAACTGGTCACACTTTGTTGATAGAGACATATGCCTCAGATGCATCATGAGTTGGTTTATTATGTGGCTTCTTGTCCTATTCATTATCTACAAGCCACCTGCACCAGTTTTTGTGAATTATGACACATAAAAGTAGGCATTGCCCAGAGTTTAATTTTTGGGTTAAGGTGTAAATATAGTTCTTAATAATTAGCTAAAATGTACCAAAAATAATTAACAATTTCGAGGGGCAAATGCAGTATCAATTTATTACAAAGTGGTGCATATAACTGCATATGTAATGATTTCGTCAATGATAATGAGTTAGACCGTTTGTTTATAGCTTGACCGAAGAATGTAGAGGTGACATGTCCATGTGACCTCTACTTCATGTTCATCCATCCATATCATATTTTATTTTTGTTTTTTAAGTTAAGTCATCTACAGGTAAATTATGAATTCTCTTCTTTCACTGAACTGCGACTTTGATTTTTAAAAATTGTTAACTATTATTTTTTATGTGTTTTTGCTCATTGTTAGATACTAGATTTGAACCTTAACTCTAATTATTTTTGGCAAATGGTGAACAAATTTCGATCCCACCAAGGATTTGCTTATCCCCCTATTGAATTTATCAGCAGAGTTCGGCTCCAAATTAAGCAGGACCTAACCTTATCTATTATGGGTTCAACGTGCGATGGCGGGCCAATAAATGTGGATATTTCATTTTAATCCATTGAGTGGTAGTTCTTACTTAGGTGGAGTGTGGCTACCTAAAATCCACTTCACTGGTTTGGGTTTGGTCGGCTTTTTCATGCCGAATACAGTGCTAACAAATATTGGACAGGCCACATATTATATCATATTAGATTATATGTCAATACATTGCACTATGGTAGTATTGTTTACGCCGATACATCACCTGACAACAACGTGGTGCTATTTGTGGATATAACCTCGTGTTGCTTCAGCTAGTAATGGATCTGTTGGAATAAACTGGCCACGTTTATTTAAATCCAAATAATTAATCCCACTATATCGCAAGCAGCATGATTTCTAATTCTATTATATTTCATTATCCATTGATGAACCTGATTACCTAATAATTCTGCAACAGATGCGTACCCGCTAAGTAGTTAGTTGACTATCCAGCAAGTTAATTATTACAAGTCTGGGACTGAATTGCATACATTATTTGCATCACTTCAGTCTTCAGAGAATACTTTAACGATAAATAACTCTTTTGAATCAAGTCATTTAACACCCAACGATAACGACCAATAGTTAAGCGTTAAACTTGTGAATTCTCTTCTTCACCGTTGCCTTTTCTTTCTAGCGTTGGCCCGAGCTGGAGCAACAACTGAGAAAACTACATCTGACTTTCAGGTTCACCATTTTTATGTGTTAATAATCTTATGCTTTCGACGGATTCATAGACATTCCTCCTTATGTTTGCTTCATTTATATCAAAACTAAAGGATTCCCTGCTCTTTCACATTTCTCTTCTGAGTGCTCGCAAAATCTTTAATTGCATCTTTTCATTCAAAACTCTAGAAAAGAAAAATGTTTCAAAGGGTTCACCAAAAAATTTACATGAATAATACAATAAACAGCCACTGGTAGAATACACGAGATTGACCGGTCAGTTTCAGCAAATTTGTTGCCCTCCAACATGCATATCCAAATCAAACAGAATCTGCATGAAACGCCACAATAAACAAATTGTTGAACTCTGACGTGTTTTTTTATTTCATTGCATGGAATGCAGCTAAACATAATCTTCTATTAACATTTGAAGAACTGGCTGAAAAAAATTTCCGCCACTCAAACAAGCACTATTAATTCATTTCCACGTACTCATTCTGATACTGGAACCATGTTCATGAGAGTTAATATCTTACAAGTGGCTCCCAGAGGTATTAAGATATTTACTAACATTGAATAGTTAGTACCTTAAGGCTGAAGCAGCAACTTTCACCAGCAGATGAAATTTTAGAACAGGCATGTGCTTAGTTAGCAAAAACATTCACCCGAACTCTAGCTGTAACTTCAGGATGTAGCTTTAACTCTGCAATATACTCTCCTGTTTCCCGGATCTCTGGTAGAGAAACAATTTTCTTGTCTACCTCCCTGAAGATTAACGACATAAGATTAAAAAAGGAATAAACTGAACAGATAACAAAGCAAGAAGATCAATTCCTATCAGAGAAAAATATTCATGAGTATCATCTACTCTACTCTTAGATCCAGACAGATGAAGTAATCAGCAAAAATTAAACAACTATCCTCAACAGCTCAGAACAACAATAAATCTGAAGAACCAGGATGATCTTTAGCATGTAGACAGTGAGCCAGTTAGAAGTTTACGGTCAGTCATATGTGCTCAAGTGATGTCACTTGAAGGCAATAGGAACCTTCAGTTTTAAACATTTTCCTCCTATCTATATCTATCTCTATACCTCTCAGTAGTCAGATAACTTTTGCAAAATTTTCAAAAGGTGATCAATATATTGAAAAGACTGCCGTACCTCTGGAGCTGTGCCTTGATTATATCAACAAGATCTTGAGCTGTAACACTAAGAAAGGGGAAAGCCCATTAATATAAAAGTAGATCTAAATTTGGGGCATAAGTTAAATGCTTATCTTAGGACTGGTCATAGCTCACCTTCCAAAAATTTGAGTTCCTTTACCACCTTTACGTTTCACCTTAAAAGCTCCAACAGTCTCAAAAATTAAAGCAAGTTGTTGTGCCTCTTCTTTTACCTGCACAACAGTTAATTTAGATAACATGTAGAATCTATGAAAACAAAGTTCGACACACAACTGCAGTACAAACTTTAGAAGAAAATAAAAATATGTCGCTCGAACATCAGACTAATAATAAAGGGAAAATTGGAAGGACGATGATGAATAAACTGCATGTTCAGCAACCTGTCGTATGAAACCGAGCTTCAGCCCTTGATGCAACTGTTCTAGATAATAGCATAGTATTCTTTACCTCCTACTCCAAGTCACTACCGACTAGCCTTGCAGATCACAGACATGAAATGTTCTGCTAAATAATAATATGAGGAATGGGACATACCCGTCTTTTCTCAGCTTCAATTCTTTCCTCCTCTATCTTCATTTCCCTGAGGAGAAAAGTTAATAAAAAATGACATACAAGACAGTTCAAGGAAATTCTCCCAAAACCATTGCACACAATACTTTGCTTCCTTCATTTTTAAACACAGATTACACCATTCATTACAAAGAATGATCCAACCATTACAGGTAACAAGGAATGTTACACTCATATGACTGAGGCTGACTGCAAATTTGATTGTTCAGTCGCTAAGACTTATTAAGTAGAAATGGATGGATTAGTATAGACAATTATAAAGCAAGAAATGTAGATATTTTCGGGAAAAAGGGAACAAGTAAAATCCCACGCCTCAATGGAAGCATATTGCAGAAGTTCCAATGTCATTTTAAACATACATAAGCTCATCCAAAATATTAAAGCAACATTGGTGTAAAAAAAATAAACAAGAACAGTTTCCCTGTGCATCTTACAGACTTTGAAAAAATACAACTTTCCAAAGATTTGATATTTTACACCGATGGTTGAAGCAAGGGCAGTTAAAGTTCACACAACAAGAACCAACCTTTGCGATAAAACATTCAAAATATCCAACTTTAGATGGAAGAAGATAATGTCTTGTGCATGTGTGTGAGAAGTTTTACTTCATGAGAAATTTCTTTAAAGGAGGAAAATGAATGATGTGATCTAGTGAATGAGTAAAGACCAAGTTGCTAACATTTTTACTAAGGTCCTTTCAATGGCTTCATTTGCAAGCTGAGAAAAGGACTTGGTGTTTGCAACATGCAGAATCTATTTAAGAATTCAGCTGTTACCATCAAAATAGAATGGCTACAGAACTAAGTCCATGAGTAGGAAATTACAGACTTGTAAAAAGCAAACGAAGAGGCTAAATTGGAGATCTGGGATATACAATATCCATGACCAGCTAATACAAACAAAGAAAACAGAAAACCAACCACAGAACAAAGTATGTAGACTTAGTCATCACAAACTTAATCCAGCAAGATATTTTTCAGAAGTGGTTACAAATCAGAATGCCTATTTTTATGGTACAACAGTCAAACGTCTCCAACACCATCATGTCTAATTAAATAGCTTATCTACAAGTTTCATACGCTACCTTATAGTAAGCACATAAACTGCCTACGACAGATTCCCTTGCACACAAGATAGCAAGCATAATTATAACCACATGAAACTATCCTAAATTATTTTGCAAAAGCCAAATAAAAAGATAAATGATGTTTAAAAAAATATGTCGCATTGGATTAGACATTACTTGAGCAGTAAAGGAGTGACAATTTGGGCCTTTCCAGTAGGAAGGAGAAAATTTCTGTAAAAGCCAGCCCTAACATCAAGAAGTTGCCCTTGCTTTCCAAGATCAGCAACGTCTTCCTTCAAAATAATCTGACCTCACAAATACAATTACGCCAAATAATTAATCAAAATTAAGCACCAAACTTACTTCCTGCCTAGTCTGCATTCCACGTTGAAAACATGAACGACATTTGAAATTATAGGAGTTAAGTATTCAGTATTCACATTACCTTTCGAGTTTTCTTGGTCTTCTTTTGAGCGAAAACCACGAAGACGTTGTTTTTGGCAGGAAATTTAGAGCTTCTAGGCAATGTTTGAGCGATGTTATCAAAGATAGAAGAAGAAGACCAGGAGAGATTGGAAACTACGGTTGCCATTGTCGTTCGCAGGTTCGCTACTGTGTTTACCTCTCTTCGCGCTCTCGATACCTTCTACTCTTATCTTCTTCTTCACTTCTGCGCGCCACGCCTCCTATAAACGACATCTCGTTTTTTTTTTTTTTTACTTAGAGCCTTCGGTGTCCGACTCCCTTCGGGAAACCGACTAATCCGAAGTCGCCGCCGGGATTCCCCATTTTGGGGGTGACGACTTCTCAAGGGTTCGAACCCATGACCTGGTGGGTACGCAGTGTCTTACCTTCCCCTTTCTTACCAGTTGGTCTACGCCCCTTGGGCGACATGTGGTTTTATTATTACTAAACTCTCAAACACGGTCAACCACAAGTTAATTAAGAGGCCTTCACTTAAAATTTGTTTCATATACTCAATTCCCTCTAGTCCCTAATATAAGAGCTAGCCGCACAAAAAAGTTCTTAAAAAAATGTGAATGTTAGTTGGGTGTTTAGAGTTAATGATTCTTTTTCAATATTGTCCATATTTATTATGATACTTTTAAGAGAGAGAAATACATAAACATTAATAAATATGAAAGAGAATAGGAGGTAAATTAGGAAAAATGCATTAAATGAGGAGATAATGTGAGATGAGCTCTTATATTAGAGACCAAAACCATTCAAATTTTAAACTCTTGTATTAGAGATCGGAGACAGTACTTTTTTAAAAAATCCTAACAATTCAAAACTAATAGTCTGTTATAAATTAATTTATTTGATTTTTTCAAGTAGTTTATTTGACTTATAAACGAATCATTCTTAACATATAGTAATTAACTAATAAATTTTATTTTCTTAATTTTTCTAAAAAAGTCAACTAGATTTTATATTTAGTATCAACGAGAGTATAATTTGTTAGGGCATGTTTATTTAATTAAATTGAATTAAGGTATTTAGTTAAATTAGTTGGTATGATATGATATTTTTAAATACTCAAGTCATTCTTTTAATTTATAGCTTCGCTTTTTTTTTCCATAAAAAAAAAGCTTCACTTTTTACTTGATGATTGTGATGGAGCATTCATGAAGGCAGTTTGAAAAACAAGGACAAAAATTAGAAATGCTGTTCATATTTTAGACCAATATCAATTCTTGAAAAGGTTACTGTATTAGGAAATTGAGGGGTGATAAATTAGTGGTAGTGGTGAGGTGAGATAAAAGGATTAAACTTATTATTAAATGTAAAGATTAGGTTTATTTGCCCGAAAGTATTAGTATTAACTTTATTTTTAGCTTATATATTTATTAAAAATATAATATTTTATAAATTTTTATTTCTTTTCGCTGTGGAGATTGTTAAATTAGTGGTTTTTTGTCCAGTGGAATTATTTATTTTAAGAGTGCTGGAGCGTGTGGAGCACGGGAATGGCTA
This sequence comes from Mimosa pudica, assembly GCA_029929735.1. Lineage (NCBI taxonomy): Eukaryota > Viridiplantae > Streptophyta > Magnoliopsida > Fabales > Fabaceae > Mimosa > Mimosa pudica. Next base: position 1,379,953 of record JAKELP010000001.1, read on the forward strand.
TGAAACTACTCTCTCTGACTCTGACTATGGGCTTTTTTCTACTGTGAAGATCATGAACTATATATACATATTAAACAGAATTATTAATACCAGGCTATTATATATGTTAGAAAGCCTTTCAAGTGAAGGCATTACATGAGTTGACAAGTAGATTACCTGTATTATAAAATTGCATTGAAAGGTGAAGCTTTGTCCGAGTTCGGATTTAAGAAATAAGTCTTTTTTTTAATCAAACTTATGCAAACAATAGTGGAGTAAAGCTCACAGAATATGACTAAAGTAAAGTATTCAAGTCTTTTATGACATTATTTTTAGAAAAAGTGTCTTTAAATGAGATACCCAGTGTGCAATTCTCAAAATTTGCATATGTCCAACGCCAGTAAAAAAATGCAATCTAAATAAGCAAGTTTTAACAAAGGACAAGCAAAATAATTGTAAACCAGTTAGAATAAATAATCAATCAATAATTGACAAGAATGGCTAAACTATATGTTGCTTTTTGAGAAAAACATATTATTGTTGATGCTTGAAATGGGAAATTTAAAATAAAGGAGAATTAAATAATTTTATTAAATGAAATGGGTCATTGACCACGATGGTTACAAAAAAGAGTAGAACATCAACCAAATACAAAGATAAAAAAATTTAATAAAAGAAAAAGTAAACGAGATTGTTCAGAACCCAACAGAAGGTTGTTGAAGTTACCAGTGAATTTTCTTGTGTCCCAGCTTCAGGTGCTGCTTTTGTTTTATATTTCTTCGACCAGCCACTTCTCTAGCTCCTTCTCCGCAATTAGGTTCTATTTTGTCTTTGGAAGTTTTATTTTCACACCAATTATTTTCTCAGAATCTTTTTCCCCAATATTTTTAATAACATGTTGAAACTTGTAGGCTATAAACCGGGAAAAACCTTATAGAACAGAATCGGTATTAAGTGAAATCTTGCTGAAAAATCATCCTTACCCAATAATGCACTCCGGAATCCCCATAAGAAGGGAGATATAAAATTTGGACTCTTTCAGGAGAAAGGAGAAGACCAAGCGACTGACATCTGAGTGCATGCTCAAATCCCTCACAATTATTATATACTAATAAATAATAATTAATGACATGAAATTCGTACCAATATTAACTGACACTTTCATGAGTTATTTTCAAATCAAAATCAAATGTAAGGGGAGACATATATATAGGATGCTCAACATTATCAGAACATTATTCTCAAGTCATTTCTCTTTGACACCACATGTCTTTTCCAAACTTTTCAATGGGGTGGAAAAAATTTATTGTTGAACAAATTTTGTTCCCCCTTTGCAAGCAAATATAAGATTTTGTCTACTTTTCTTTTGAAATTAAGAAACGAAATGATCGATAATCATAGTATTATAGTATTTTCGGTAACTTAAATGTTGAACAAATTAGATTATAGTCTAGGCAAATCAATTCATAAGCAACTTATATAGTTTTAATAGGATTTTAAAAAAATCAAATATGTTTTATGTCTTAGAATGGTGGAAGTACATTTTTTTCGCAGAGGGAAGTACATCTCATTTTCACAAAAAGTGCATGTAGTATAACAAGGCTGTTCGTTTACGCTTGCTCTTGGTTCTAATAGTAATAGATGTACACTTAACAGATTATAACTTAGAGGACTTGTATGTAGAAACTCCCTTAATTAGATGAAACTTATCGCATCAAGTTGACTTTTTAGGAGAAATTTTGGATATAAAATAAATCACTTTAAAGTGTTTATATTTATCTTTTTCCCTAAAAACTAATTTATAACATATAATTTAATTAATTACATGCATGTAACACATGTTACAACTTAATGGTATAATTTATTTGCTTAATAACAAATAAAATAACCAATTTGATCTTATAATTAAAATATAGAGAATCGTTTTGAGGGATTATATGTGTGATTGAAACCAATGAAGATTGAGGTAAATAATTGGTTATAATTTATAAATTGAAATTCAAAATTAAACCTCATTTTGGGCATATTGTGGGTGAGAAACAAATATTGAGACAAATATATATCACGAATCACTTGAGATTCTGAGATGAAGATAGCTATTTATGCACACGACCTAATAGTTTAATTTGACCCAAGAAATATCGCTAATGTTTAGGATTTTTTGATATTTATGTCAAATCACATTAAATTTCAACAATTTGATCTTTTTTTTATCGAAACAATTTGATCTTGATGAAAAGCCTTTTTTTTATTCGAAAACTTGATGAAAAGCTTCACGCCATGTACGTTTCTATATTACTAATTAATGACTTACGAACTGTCGCGTTGATTTTAGTTAAATGAAACTAGTTAGACGGCAACTTGATAAATACGCCCTGTGATGTATAAATGACTTTCTAATACGGATTTACAACCTAGAGAATTAGGGTTTAGGCCAAAATTCACGACATCTCATTTATGTCTATTAATTATGCGTGTCTAGCTGTTTATATATACCCTTGAGTCCGTCTCTAATATAAGAGCTCACTTGTCAAAATAAGCTTATTAAGAAAACATGTTAAAGTTATAATTGAGTGTCTAGAGTTAATGTTGTTTTTCTAATATTGCTCATATTTATTATGATAAGAAAAATGCATAAGCATAAATAAATATGAACTAGAGTTAGGGGCAAAGTAGGATAAAATGCATGAAATTAAGAGAGAATATAAGATAAGCTCTAATATTATATTTTGGAACAAAATCATTCAAATTTTAGCTTTTATTCAAAATTTAGCTTTTATATTACGGATTAGAGGGAGTATAATAAGATTATAGTCCATATCTTATTGTATATATGGGACATACATAATAGAGAAGTACAGACATGGATGCTAGAGGCATGCTCATGCATAGAGGTAATTGATGAGACTGTAAGTGAAGATCGTCGCACCATGTAATCCCTCATATGTCACCCGCATGGAAAATACACTTCTTACATATAATAACAACAATAATGCACACCTACACTATTATTTAATACTTAATGTCTTCTTGCGAGGCTCCTTTTCAAGCTCCAAGAGTAGAGAAGACCATCTTAAAGAAGTCAAATTTGATTGCGACGCTCATACACACACTTCTTTCTTCCTTAGTTTCTTGATAAATACTACCTCCGGTCCTAAATATAGGATCTAGATAATTTTTTTTGGAGAGGTTAAGGTTGCAAAATAGTCTATTAAATCATGACATATTTGATATATTTTTAGATTATCCATTAGTTTATAAGTAAAATAAACTAGTTTAAGGGAAAAAAATAGGTAAATCAATTTATAATTAACTTATTTTTGCTTTTTTTAGGATTTTTCAAAAAAGTCAATTAGGCCTTATATTTAGGACCGGAGGGAGTACTGTTTATTATCAAAAGTTTGAGCAAAACAATTAAATGAACAATAAACGCGTTATAATTACATTGGCGAAAAGAGTTCTGAAATTAAATGTGCCGAGAGATTTTGCATATATTGTGTGGTTTTTAATGGCTGCGTAAACCGCCCTTCTATAATCTGGGTTATCATTGCATATTGTAATAAATTCTAGAGTTTCTATATGACAGGCAACCTAGCTAGCTACGACGTCAAGACCCCGGCCGATCTTTTTTTCTGAACATGTCAAACATTTCCAACAAGCAATTGACTATTGAATATTTTCAAAAAACTTACTAAATGGAAAAGACAAAAATGAATTGTTGTTATAATAAACAGGATGATGATAAGAATTGAAGCGGACAAGAGGCTACAAGTCGTCTAATGAAGCTATACACTACTCAACATATATAAATCAACTCTTTCAGCTGCAATAGTTTTCTTTATTTTCCTACTCTCTCACTATTTGGGTACATGCAAGGCAGGTTGTAACTGGGGAAGGATTTCTTGTTAGCTCACACAGTTGACTTATTGCTTTTATATACCTATGGCATATCTATCTGTATTACCCAATTAATTTAGTTTCAACCTTTCTTATAAATATTCGTGAATATCCTCCCCCATGCTTCCTTTTGTACATGAGAATCCAAATTCATCAATCACAACTCCGCAGAAACATCTAAAATTTCAAAACAATGATCTCAAGAGCCACAACTTCTGGATTTCCAAGTAATCTCTCTCAAGGAGGTCTCTACAATATGATTAATCCTCCTGCTTCTCTTTCTTCTGCTGATGCTGATAATAATACTAATAATCTGATTTCAGCCTCATCAGTTGAACCTGCTCCTTCTCATCAATCAGCCTCCCTCATGTTCAATATCTCTGTCCTTAAAGACAAGCTTTCTCATGTGCAGACACTCGCAGGTATTCTTGTCTCCTCGGATCATCAGAATCATCAGACAACCCTATCAGATTCAACAACCTATGCAACCTTAGCCAGTATGAATTCTATAATCCAGGAATTCATAGTTACTGCCTCCTCCATGATGCTCACGTGCCAACACATGGTCCTTAGCATATCACCACCACCAGGTACTCATTGCACTACTCAATCCAACAATAACTTTGGCAATTATACGACAACTGTGCAAAACAATAATAATAGTGCTCAACAACAAAGAGGGCAAGGCGGTATATTCTCTAGTCCTGAAGACCAAACACTGGAATGGTTTGGTGGTGAAACCTTTGATAATAATAACAATAATCTAAAGGAAGATGATATTAGTGTTGGGATTAGCGAAACGAAAAGGGAAATGTCTCAAGATGATGAGATAATTATTGATGAATTAGCAAAGAACGAGGAGATAATAGAAGTGGATGCTGCTGATTTGTTGGCTAAGTACACACATTACTGTCATATTTGTGGGAAAGGGTTTAAGAGGGACGCAAACTTGAGGATGCATATGAGGGCTCATGGGGATGAGTACAAGACAAGTGCTGCTTTGAGCAATCCGATGAAGAATAGTAATAATAATAGAGGGAAGGAATGTTCCTTGTTTAGGCCAAAGAAGTATTCGTGTCCGCATGAAGGGTGTAGGTGGAACCAGAAGCATACAAAGTTTCAACCTTTAAAGTCAATGATATGTGTGAAGAATCACTATAAGAGAAGCCATTGTCCCAAGATGTACGTGTGCAAGAGGTGTAACTTGAAGCAGTTTTCTGTGCTGTCTGATCTGAGAACACACGAGAAGCACTGTGGGGATCTGAAGTGGCAGTGTTCGTGTGGTACGACGTTTTCAAGGAAAGACAAGCTCATGGGACACGTGGCTTTGTTCGTTGGCCATACGCCAGCTGTCACCGGCTTGTCCGTTTCTGGGAGATTGGTGGAGAGGCAGCAAGAAGATGGTATTTCATCAAGATCATGTGTATGATGATCAACAAATTAAAGGTCTTCTCCTCCAAGCTCATAACTCTTTTGTAAATTTATCTAAGTACTGTGTTGGATAAATAAAGACTACATTTTATATGGTTATTAATTTATCATGTGTAGTTTTTTATGTATGTGCGTGAAAGCTCAAGATTGTCTTGTAATCTGAACCTTAAAGGATCATATATTAATGCAGTATATGTTTTCTCCCAAGAACAATTAATTGCTGAGGGAAGTGGGAGTAAGTTTGTTAACCCTTCAATGGGCGCAACCATCATTTATGTATGCCATACAATTAGAGATTTTGCTCAACATTTCGAAGCAATCAAGTGAAATATTAACTCTAATATGATGCTCTACTAATTAAGTACCAACAGATCATATATCTCATACAATAAACATCAATTAATATTTAATTGTCCGAATTTACACAAATGTTGCTACATCATTTGTATTCAACATATATATTTTTGTTGTTATATCTCCTTCATCAATTCTAGAAACATCCTATATATATCTACTTCCAAAATGATTCTATGTGTATCCCTCCCTAAACCCTAGCTGGTGGGACCCTTATTTATATATTATTAGACGGCCCTTAGCTTGTAAACTATTGTAGAAACTCTTCTCATTCTTCAGCTAGCTAGGTAATTCAGCCTTCACAACTCCAACATATACTTAATTTGTACGCGATTTTTCTCTGCCTTTTACTATACAGTCAATCCCAAGATTACAAGGAGCTTTGATATCGATTGTTTGCTTAACTCCTCGAGGTGTCTAATTTAATTTGGAAAACTACAGGATATATATGAATGCTTCAAGAGAGCAAAAGGTCAGCAAGGAGAAGCTTGACAACCAAGAATGTTCGTATTAACCCTGACTACTGTATCAATTATCAAACTGAAAACCTAGTATTTAGATTTACACTTTCTAAACTTAATGATTGTAGAAGGTTGGATGGGATCGTTCACTGTAAGTTACTCAAGTCAAGTATAATACAATTAAATATGAAAACTAATTGAAAAGTTGCAGCTTTTCTTGTTGGACACTCTTCGTATAGTAGTATGTACTCTAAGAAAAAAGAGCAAAAGGTATTCGATGCCACGAAATATAACATTGATTCACTGCCCAGGTCCACTGGCCGAAAGAATGCTCTTGAAAACTAAATAATAAGTGCACGCAGCTTAATTGGTACAATTATAAGATTTGATTGATGCATGATCGTGTCTGCTTTGCATGCATGCTTATATATATTGAAGATATAGTGTAGGGTAATTAATTGATGGTACGTGTTAATGAGCAACGAGCTGAGGGGCCACAATTATATAAATTCGTCGTCGAACGTGAACATTTCATACATTAACAAATGAAACCGCAATATACATATAACATGGGAGAGGTACTGATTATGGACTAAAAGTTATATTGCCTTTGAAAAGATTTTGAACTTGTAGTTTAACCTCTTGAGCTTATAAATAGGTTCGATTTAGTGTCCGATGCAATGTTAATTACTTTAGAAGGCACTGGGATTCTAGGGAACGAGATGGCTGCAAGCTTCATCAGTAGGATTGCACCCCTTTAACCATTTTGCGCATCCCCGTATACACAAAATTGCAATTAAAATCTGATATAAAAATGATCTATTGGATTTGTGGCATCAGCATGTCTTTCAATGAAAGAAGCTGTGAGTTACAACTTTCAACCAGATAAGGTTCAATAAAATAATAAGGCTATGACGAGTTTCCCTACAATGGGAAAGAGTGAGGCAGGTGAGTAAAAAAAAAAGAAATAAATACTCCCTACTGCCCCTAATATAGCCAAAACAAAACATGTAAATATTAGTTGAGTGTCTAGAGTTAATGCTTCTTTTTCAATATTACTCATATTTATTGTGATACTTTTAAGAGAGAGAAATATATAATAATAAGCATTAATAAATGTGAAAGAGAATTAGGGGCAAAATTGGAAAAAACGCATTAAATGAGGGGAGATTATGAGATGAGCTCTTATATTAGGATCAAAATCATTCAAATTTTGTGCTCTTATATTAGGAACCCAAAACGAGTATTAATCCCACTGTTCCTCTATACACACACACATAGAGGAGCTATTTGAGAGATGACTTTGGTTCTAATAATAAGACTATTTTTCAATTGCTCCCAACAAAATTATCCCTATTAATGTTCCTCAATAATAAACAATCAAAAGAGGGGTAGGGATAAGGGTAGATCAATGATTAGGGTGTAATGGTAATATCATGTAATTTTGACTAAATTAACACCTTATATTTAGGACAAGAGGGAGAGAATATGCTAGCCCTCGTTTATTTAGAGAAAAATAAATAATTATATTATAACTTCATGTCTAAGAAAGTCCTTGGGGGGTGTTTGATACAGCTTGCCAAATAAATTAATATGTTCTGTTGAATAATCGCAAACACATGCGCTAAGAAATAATATTCAATGCAGGTACACCTGCATACACCCATATAAATGAAATCAAGCTCTCGACATCCTCCATCTAGTTCGAAGTAACAATGAAGCCAGGCCCAGTTGTGGCCTAGACAAAAATTATATGGCACTAATAAGAAACATATTTAAGTAAACAACCTTAATCCTCCCAAACAACCACGAAAAATGGGGGAATCTTGTTAGCGCACACGAATATTAGGTGCTACCTCCGTTAAGGTTGGGAAATATGTTATTAAATGATGACATATTTAATATATTTTTAGATAATCTATTAGTTTATAGGTAAAATAAACTAGTTTAAGATAAAAAATTAGGTAAATCAATTTATAATTAACTTATTTTTTGCTTTTTTTAGGATTTTCCAAAAAAGTCATCTAGGTCTTATATTTAAATCTTATATTTAGGACCGGAGAGAGTAGCTTAGCTTTTGCAATACTTCATACCCTCTAAATAATTTGCTCGGTTAGTGAGCTATTCTATACTTCATCCAATTTTAAATACGAGTTACACGTATATTGGGAAATTTTATTTAAACTTTTTCTCTTACATATTCTTTATAAATTATTTTTCCCATTTTGATTTTGATAATTAATACTTTTTATTCGTTTATCTTCAAAAGAAGCATTTCTTTTAAATATTTGACCGTATGCCAATATCATGTTCCATACATAAAATGAGGGGTAATTTTTCTGTCTCCATCCGTATACATGAATATATACAAAAGTTGAAATTATCTCAGTACTAGCTAGTAGTTTTGTTTGTTGAGATTCAAACTTCATCTACAGGGCTATGAGCTGCACAGTCTAATCAATATCAGCATGCACGTAGTCAACAAATACAAAATTCTTTTGGAGTTCATGGAAGGCAAAAGCCAAGCCAGCGCTAGCGACTGCAAGTCCAGCCAAAACTATGCGGAGATATATCTCTGAAGGAATTCCTGACGTTGCACCAAAAACAACTGTTGCACCAATCATAATCTTCTGCAACGTCTGGAATGTTGTATAGGCTCCTTTACATGATGAACACTTAAGAGTGTGCTGTTCAAATCTATCCAACATCTGCACAATGTATACAACAATAATGCTTTTCTTAAAGAGACAACGCAAAACATACAAAGAACATCTATATGTGCTTTCAATATCAAGAGTATAGAGGGACAACTACTCATACCTGCCGTTTTGTTAAAACGGTTGATGGCAATGGCTGCTGGCTACTCGGGCCGAACCATTCGGGTTGGCTATTTCCATGTCGCCGGAGCCAATTTCTAAATGCCAAGACAAAGCGATCGGCTTGTGTTGGTGTAAAAGTGAGCTTTGTGTATAGCTGGTTAACATCACCAGACCCCTCATTGGTCTCTGCAAGAAATATTTTCTCTTGGCCTTGAAGAACAATCATGTCTCCATCATATACCTTGTTTGAGGTCCAATGTTCATACCATCTAGGAACCACCTGAAACATTTATGGGCCAAAAGTATAAATTCCCAGGCAAGAAGCTCTGGTGCATTAAGCAAAGAAGAAAAATTGACAGCCTTGAACATGGAATTCTTACTTGCCACCATGCAGACCCGGGCACTGTCAATTGGAAAAAGTTTCGGGCACTGCAAACGATGGAGCGAGTCTTACCAGGTGCCATGGGGACGTTGAAAGAACATATCCATATTACCCATTTTTGGTCACCAACTACTGGGAGCTTGGTATCAATCTCTATTCTGCAAAAATAATACACAAGGGAATTTAGACTTTAGATGTGAAAGCAATGATGTGGTCAAAGAACGATGTAGTATACCAACATAAAGTATACATATAGTAAAGTCGTCTTGATAGCCCATAAAACAAGAAATAGAAAGTCACAACTGCATTAAAATGACCTATTATATGCTTACCAACTCCATGAATTCACATTTCAGGCATAATTCAAAATAGCACGCAACTAATCTAGGAATTCCTCTACCTCATACCGTCCCCATGCTAAAGCTTACATAAATGCAGACCAATTTGCATTGAAACATTAATAGAACTCAACTGTACAAAGTTCTTCTATATCGTTTTGCCTCAACTCACGGTAACGAAGAAGGCGCATAGAGAAAATTAAATGAAATGGATACAAAATTAACTTCCAATACTATATCCTTGGGCTTACTTGTTCATATAATAACACGGGGCAACAAATTTGGAGCTGATTCGTGGATTCCCATCATTAGCTCCAGCAAAGCCCCATGGACCACTACCCTCCACCTTGAAGGGTAAAGGCTTTGCCCTGTCTCTCCTTCCGGTAACCTGTAATTCAATATGTGCCAACCATGTAACAGTAATCAAACTTAAAACAACTGCCTATCCATGAACTATCCTAATTTAAACAGATGTACAAGCAAGCTGGTCATGTTTCATGAGCAAAGAGATAAAGAAACATTCCCACAAATAGGGTCAAAATTGAACAGAGCAGGTGTATCAGCTTAAGAGATAAATAAAGGCAAGTTACCAAAGACACCTAGACGTGTACTTAAAAGCATATTATAATTCCACAATCTGGTTTGCACTTAGTTACTACCCAGCAAAACCTATTACATAATTTAACTGTCACAGACGACTAGTTGGATTGTATTGATCAATCAAGATGTTGTATACATGGATAAAAGTTTAGCCTCACACCTCTGGAATAACTCTGAAGATTCTATCTACATATGCTACTAATCATGTCTAGATGCCAATGAACCAAGCAAAATCTAAGGAAAAACCGTCCCCAATTAGTTCTATTATGCTCAAAATGTTCGACATGCAACGCGATGAGCAAAAAAATATCTAATAATTAAGAATATGAAAGTTCAAAGAAATTGTTCATACCTTGTGATGAGCAAAATCAATGTGAGAAGGGTCAGAGACATTCTCCATGAGAGTGTCATAGCCATAGAACAGATCACGTTGAATGTTAACGGTGGCAAACTCGGGTTTTTCAAAGTCATCAGGCAACCTAAATAAAAAAACCGCAACACCATGCGGGTGAATTAAATAATCATTATCAAACATTAAAAAAACGCTCAACAGCATCTCAAACTGTCCAAACTCCAAACACACATAGTTTAATGAACTTAAAACAGATCAACTCATATTTATTTGATTCAACTAATAAACTATTAAATCACTCACGATGGGGGCTCAGCCACTTTGGCTTTTTCCCAACCATTCTCATCAGGCCAAACAAAAAGCAGACCCTGAGACACCATGGTAGGAAACCTAGTAACACATGCTTTAGGTGATTTCACAGCACGAGCTTCAGGACCTTCTGATGCAGCCTGAGGAATCCTAACACAAGATCCACACCCATCAAAAGACCACCCATGATATGAGCACTGTAAATTTCCATCCTCATCAATCCTTCCCTCCTACAAAAAAAAAAAATAAAAAACAAAACTTTACTTTTCATATTCTCCTCTAAGAAAGCAATATCACTCCTATAACCCAAAAACATTAAATTTCAGATCAAAACATTAAAAGGGCAAGAGAGAGAGAGAGAGAGAGAGAGAGAGAGAGAGAGAGAGAGAGAGAGAGAGAGATACTTACTGATAAGGGTGCAAGGCGATGGGGACATTTGTCATCAAAAGCAACCCATTGGGAGTTCAATTTATCATACCAAAGAACGATGTCACGGTTCAGAAGCTGAAATGGGGTAGCTAATGAAGGGTCAAGGTCTTCAATTAAGGAAACTGGGTACCAATGATCCCTCCAGGAAAATTTTGAAGAAGAACTCTCATCACTGAATTCATTCTCAGTGTCATCCTTCTCTATTTCTATGCTGGGTGGAGCTGCAACACGTAAAGACAAATTTTTGGGTCCATTAAATGTGTGTTTTTTGTTGAAAGGTTGAGTCTTGGTGAAAGTATAAAGAGGAAAAGGCTTCAGATTTTTGTTTCTAGCTGATGATACTGCGTCGATGGTAGTAGCTAGGGTAGATGTAGAGCTTAACAGAGCCATGGTCATGGATGGAGATTTAAAGAGAAGAAGAAGAAGAAGAAGAAGATGGCTAATGATTTAGTGTATTAAGGGGAGCTCAGATAGTTTATAGAAAGAGAAGTGGGAACTCTTGAGAACTTTGCGTGCAAGTCTGAAATGTTATGTTTGTACCTAAATTGCGGTGGGTCTCAAGTCTCGAGTTAATTCCAGACAAAAATGATGTTCATCACTTTTCTTCATTAGGCTTTGGCTTTATTTCCGCAGTAACTTCTAACTAGTGACACTTGGGAGTTCAGACAGATAATTACATTTAGGTGTTGATAAAAATCGGAGTTTGCTACATGTTATGTGAGTGATGATGGTGACAGACAAGTTTGTGAATTTCCAATGTGGAAATTGAGTAGAGTTTTGCCGAACGAGAGAGAGAGAGAGAGGACGACCACAACTTTTAAGAGCAGAGTTGATTATTGTTCTGCCAAGTATCACATAGATGGCTATACACTTCGTTGCCACGTGGCAATAACATTAGCTCCGAGACAAAGGAAAGGAAGTACTACCTCTCTTACTAATAAATATAAGATCACTTTCGGCTAATTTGGAGAAATTAAGGAAGACTTTTCAATGAATTAGGATTATATGATCTTCCCAAAATACCCCTCACTTAAATTTAAAAGACAAATAGGGATTTGAGAGAGAAGTGAGGGAGCTAAGAAGTATAGGGTAATTTAGACCAAAATTGAAACAAAATAGAAATTGATCTTATATTTAGTAACGTATCCAATTCCCCAAAGTAATTTTATATTTAGGAACGGAGGGAGTACTATTTCTTTCTCTTTTTTTTGGGACAGAGGAAAGTAGATTTTTTTCATCTAATAATAAAGTTAAGGATGTTATTTTTGGTATGTAATGGAGTATTAATTACTATGATAAGTGTATTTTTAAAATATTTAAACCATTATTTTAAGAATAATTAATAAAAATTAGAATTGTCTTAAATATCAAAACAAACTTCTTAAATTGGTCTTATATTTAGGATGGGAAGGAGTAACATGTATTTTATTTATTCACCATATAAATTTTATTACAGACATTGATATTTTTTACTGATAAATACTAGTTCTTTTATATTTATGTTTATTTTTCAAAAGACAAAGAGAGTATGTATTCAACTGAAATTTATCAATCTATGATACGTCTAAGAATCTAATCTGGATCTTGACTATGGGCACCGCACCCAAACCTGTGGGCTATGTTGACTCACTTAACCCATGACTTGTATCACGTTATGGAAAAAATTACAATTAAAATTAAGAGTTAGTAAGATATTTATATTTAATTATTGTAAGTTTAATTAATTTTTTAAAATTTTTATATTGTAAATAATAACTTTCATTATCAATCCTATATTTTCTTTTAAGTTTCATTATTTCGAAATGCATATTTTTTTAATTTTATCATAGTATTTGCATTTAACCACTAAGTACCATTGTGCAATATGTGCTTCGTTAAACCAGCATTCGAATCAGCGGCACCGCGGAGCCTTGGCCCCTTGAATATTTAGTTATCGATCCTACAAAATTTTATCTACAGTAAATAATAGGAGGATTTGCAAAAAAAATATGTTTTGATTTTACCCCTTAACATAACATAATACTCCCTCTGGTCCTAAATATAAGACCTAATTTAATTTTTTTGAAAAATCATAAAAAACAGCAAAATAAGTTAATTATAAATTGATTTACCTAATTTTTTCCTTTAAAGTAGTTTATTTTACTTATAAATTAATGGATAATCTAAGAATATATCAAATATGTCATGATTTAATAGACTATTTTGCAACCTTCACTTCTCCAAAAAAAAATTATCTAGGTTCTATATTTAGGACCGGAGGTAGTATCTTATTTTACTTTTATATGACTTGCTACAAGATTGGAGATGAGACTATGCATAACTTTGATGCGAGCATAGGGATCATCCTTCTGACAATCCAGAAGAACCAACCCCCTAGGCAGTGGAGCTGCACATACATTTAGTGCTATTAATCAGTCCTTAAATGTTGTTTATGTAACCTCAAATAATGAATTAGCCAAGGAACAAATTGTTCAAATTGTTCTATTTTCACAATAATTAGAAAATCTTGACATAGACATATTAATATTCATTGAGCTCTTTTTTAAGAAGGGAAGAACACCGAATTAATTTAAAACAATGCACTCTACAGTTCTTTCCTAAAATGGAAAATAAAAACCACATATCTATTCCAACATCCTTCCTGCAAAGACAATTGATTCTAAATTTCGAACACACCCATGAATCCGATTACAATGGATTGTGTAGTAACTAGTATGTTTTACTCCCATGATTTGGGTGCAGTAAAGCCTTTCTCATTAACTCTTACAGGAACTTTACATTCTTGATTACCAGAAGGTTGATTCTAACACACTACAGAAGCCTTCAGGGTGCAGTAATGAGCCAAACCCAAGTTTCATCAAACTGCAGAATATTGATTCTGGGCGCGGGGCACAAACAACCTAAGAGTACTTACAAACTCTGAATGGTTCATTCACAAACTGCTTTATTTCTTTGGATAAGTATTATGATCAGGCCCAACGTCTCGCGAACCAGTGTTTATGTAAGGGCCTCGAAAAGTTGCTTGAGGTGGTAATGGCTTTGATGGATCAATAACTGGCTGCCGTGATGACCTAGATAATTCAAGTTCAGTTGTAATCGTTAACTTCAGTGCATGAAAGTAATGATGTATACAGGAAGAGTCCACTATTATGACAATCAACTTACGCCATGTAGAAGGGAAATGCCAAGCCAGCTGAGGCAAAAACAACTAAACCAGTAGCAACCATGACATTGCGTGCTCGAGTCATGGTTGTAAAAAGTATAGTTTGAAATGTGGCCTGGTAAAAATAGATACAAAACGTGTCATGGCCTCTTATCACACAATTTTCAACCAAATGGATTGAAAGACAAAAGCATGCAACAGTTATATGCAGGTGACATTATGGCCAAGAAGTGAAGGCAACACAGATATCAAATAGCAGGTGGCAAATTGCATAACCTCACAGGTCATTATGAATTGAAAAGTAGGAGGAAAATCCCCAGAATAAATTTCGTGCATGTTTAATATGATGCTTTAAAATGTGTCCTAAAAGCTTTGACAAAGATGCCATAGTAAGACAATTGATTCAGGCAACTCATTCAAGCCGATGAAGAATGATAGCTCAAACTCAAGCTCATAGATTGCAAACACAACTCAAGCCAAGCCATTTACCAGATCATACATCACAACTACCTTGAGAACTTTTTGAATTGATGGTAATAGAAATCTATTGCTAAACAAAATGGCAATACACAACAAATCCAAAAAAAAAGTCAATCCAGAAAATGGAGCCAACACAGCATCAGAGAGCATTTGACAATTGCATAACCTCACAAAGTCACTGAAATATGCATAGTTGATATGATGCCCTTTTCAATTTTTATTTCAAATGCTTTGACAAAGATGCCTTAGTAAGTCAAAACACACAGGCAACAACTCTCCTTCAAGGAGATGAAGAATGACAATATAAACCCAAGCTAAGTAATAGGAGTACCATGAAAAT
The DNA here is from genome assembly GCA_029929735.1 of Mimosa pudica. NCBI lineage: Eukaryota > Viridiplantae > Streptophyta > Magnoliopsida > Fabales > Fabaceae > Mimosa > Mimosa pudica. The sequence continues at coordinate 1,395,287 of JAKELP010000001.1, forward strand.
TCTCCAAATTGAAGACAATATAAAGGTACTGTAAAACAAAAAAAAAAAACAGCGATACACAACAAATTTGATATTGCCCAACACTCCAATCCAAAGCAAAGGTCAGAACAATCAGAATGAAACATTAGAATTGAAGCAAAAAACTACTCCCTCCGTTCCTAAATATAGGACCTAGATGACTTTTTTGAAAAATCCTAAAAAAAGCAAAAAATAAGTTAATTATAAATTGATTTACCTAATTTTTTCTATTTTACCTATAAGCTAATGGATAATGTAAAAAGATATCAAATATGTCATCATTTAATAACCTATTTCGCAACCTTAATCTTTCCAAAAAAAAGTTATCTAGGTCTTATATTTAGGAACGGAGGGAGTATGAATCATAGTTTATAAACAAAACACAGTCTCTATTCAACAGCTGAATAATCAAACGATTACAAAATTAGATTCATAGTCAAATTTAGGAAGAACGATTTATAACAAAGCAAGAAACGAGGATTGATAGATAGAAAGGAAGATTGAACAAATGAATCTCACCAAATATTAAAGCCCTAACTTTGAAATCTCTCTCAAAGCCAGAGATATTAAACGCGCGGAGCTGATAGATATAACGGTGGGAACAGAAATGGATCCAAATACTGTGAGTTTTATGGGCCGAAAGCAAAATTATAACTTGAGTGTATTTCAGTAAGTGTGTTTGTCGGTTAGGCCCAAAAGCCCAGATATTATGCTTGCTTCCCTTTTAACACTTTTAGCTCATGGATTTGTTATTGGTGTATATAAGTATATTTGTATTCTTTTTCTCCCCCTAAACACCCAACTTAGCCCAGTAAAGTTTTGACAACAAAAAAAGAACTCGAGTGATGAATAAGATCATGGGTCCAAGAATACGAATCTTACACAGATTAGATTCATTCGTTTTTTTTTTCGTTTAAAAGCACTTACCAAATTGGTTTGAATTATGCTGATAAAAATGTTTTGAATTATATAAAAAAAAATACATACAAAAAAGTGTTTTATTCAATAAGTTAATTGCTTTGTGATAATTTAGACGTGAAAAGTTTATAATCACATTAACAAAAGGCTTAGATACTATTGTAATTGAAAAGGTCTATCATTAAGCTGATTCTTACAAAATTAGAAAAAAGGTTCAAATTAAGTTGTGGTCCTTGTATCGAAGATCTGGAATTGATTCATGTTTAAAAGTATTTGACTTTCAAAAAAGGATATATCCAATATGTTTATTAGTTCTTAACAATTTTTTAACAAAAAATTCTAACAACTTAAAAAAAAATGTTTCTGCCCACATGTACATAAAATCGTTATAACAATTTGATTATTATTTATTAAAAAACAATTTCCCAAATTTCACAATCTTCACAATAATGTTCAAATCAGGGGATTTAATCACAGTCCACTTATTTTTATGACTGTCTTTACTAATTGGTAAAACTAAAATTACAAATCAACCGAAAATATCTTTTCAAATTTGAGAAATCTAAGCATTTTAAATTAATTTACAATTTAAATGTTGTGATCAGAATGGCCAACAACGTAATTAGACGAAGTTTTTTTTATAAAAAAAAGGGTGCCTGAAAATAGCATTCAGATAGTATGCAAAAAGGACAAGAGCAAATTATTCAACACAAACCATCAATACGATGAACATATCCACTGTGAATGTCTACCGAATACAAGTAAATAAATAGCACACCAGAGGTAGACCATCAGACGCAAATAACGGTGAAAAACCGAAAACTGAGATCTATGTCAAGATTCCCCAGGGAGGAGAATTTTCAACAGAGAGTCAGTGACACTGTTCCAAAACATTCAACGATAGAAACCTATATAATTTCGACCAAAACATTCGTATTGATCACTTGGCAGCAACCGTACTACCTGCTAAGCCTGATTTTGCTGATGCTGCTGAGGGTCCAGAGGCCTCTTGAACAGCATTATGTGTGGCTCAGGACGATGAATTGCATAATGAATCCAGCCGCGGCTTTGTTGAACCCCGATTGCACGCCACTCCGGCTGGGACATAGGACCAATATAATTGTTAGACCAACATTTAACTTTTTAGTTATGTTGAATACATGAACTAAAAATACCAATAGTATATATACCAAAGGCCTTGTAGACTTAACGGTATGGCATCAATAACCTTATAAACTTGGGAGGTTATGGGTTCAATTTAGCTTGTAACTTCAAACCACAGATGTTTGCCTTTGATTTAAAAAAAGAAATAAAGAAATCACAATAGTTTCATTCAGATATATTATTGCAACTCAAAGAAATTAACGCTAACATGAGAGCCCATCTAATCTTATTCTTTTAATTAACAATAATATATTTACCTCACCCTCTAAAGACTATATCTGTTCATCATATGAATGTCCAACAATTTTCAAACAAGAATTTAACACCAAGGAGCACTCATCTCATGATTTTGCTTAGAATTAAAAGTTCTAAGTGAAAATGATTGATAAGGTATTCTTGAATCTTGATATCCTCTTTATCATCAATTCTTATGACAAATGATAAATACGTATCTTACCTCATTAATCCTATCCACTAATAACAAATACAATGAAAATCTGTACGTCAGATTTCAACACTGAAGCAGGATCATGAAAATTATAATTCGAATTTGCAGAAAATCTCAATTGCCTAATTAATCAGTAACAATAGCATAAAACTGAACTCCAAAAACTTACTTCAGAGAGAAGACGATTCTTTGGAAGCAATTTGGTCACTTCTGGAGGCAGAACCACATGCCTAAAAAATTAAAAAAAAAAAAACATTCAAGTGTGATTACTCGATAATAGGATTCAAGAAGAAACGCGAATTGAATAGCGAAATTAAATAACGAAGTATGAAGGAAATCAATACCTGTACTCATAGACATCATCGTTATATTTCTCAGAGTACTGAATCTGACCCATCTTTCGCTCACGAAGAAAATAGAGTTTCCGATTCGATCTGCAAATATAAACATGAGATCATATAAACAAAATCTTTAACCATGAATGAAGTCCACGTGGAAAAGAAAGAAGCATATGAATGGCGATTAAGGAGAAATCAGAGATTAAATCAATTACATGTGAATGTGAATATAGGAAAAGTGTTATGAAGAAGAAGAAGCAGGGGTTTATATAGTAGACGGACTTTTTTATGAAATTAAGCAGAAATGGAAATTAGAAGCCAACGGATATTTTTTGAATTTCAAATTTAAAATCCCCGCTGCTTTGTGAATCTGATTTCCCGCTTCTCTATTCTTTTTTCACATTCATTACTCCCACTTATAAAAGAAAAATATATCTAGGAAACTACGAATTTATCAATTGTCAAAATAGGTAAGAGGGGCTTAAAATTATGATTTGAATGTAGAAGAGAATATATAAAAAAGAAATACAATTAGTGAAATATAGATTATTGAAATTATTGAAAAATAGAAATTATTAGAAGTTAAAGACTGTCTTTTTTAATTTGAAATTCCCCCTTGAGAGTCTGATTTTCCTTTTACGTATTCAAGGAGAGTAGGAGACATAATTAATTAATTGTGATGTTTTAATCACTAATTAAATCATTCAAAACCTCTAACTCTATTTTCTCTCCTTTGACTTTCCAATTTTAATTCACAAATAACAACAAAAATTTTTAATTCTTCTTTCACATTCATTACTCCCAATTATAAAAGAAAGATTGCAATGTGATGGATTGGCTCATGTGGGCTGTGTGGCACATGTGTTGCAGTTTCCTTGTGCTACTACATTGATGACTTGTTTGGCAGTGAGAAAGAAGAGAAAGTGACATGTAAATAATTGAAAAGTTAAGGGGTAATATGTTCATTTACATATATCCTGGGGTCCACAAGTTTTCTCTCTCCATCTCAAACTTTTCCTGGGGCCCACAAACTTTACTTTCTAATCATTACCTCTACTTTACATTTCTTACCCTTTTCAATTCTAATTCTTTACTTTCTTTCTTTCTACCAAACACACTCTGAATATTTGCTACAAATGTGTGATCTCGCTGAATTCTATTGAAGATATGTCTAAATTGAGTGGGCCTAAATAGTACATTGTCATCTTCAAGTTTGAAAAGTTAAGGTTTTTCATCCCTCTGCAATATCTGACTTTTCTTTTCATTCATTACCAAACTACTTCGTTAAACTACACTACTATTACTGCTAATTAAAATCAATACGCTAGGTTAGTTTTACTAGTTTTTAATTTATGTTTTCTTAAGGAAGTTATGATTATCAATGTGATTTTTTCCATTCTTCATTGTTTTAGTTATCTAATATCGCGAGAGTTAAGACATAATTATGAATAATTTTTTCATTCTAAATGTGAACCCTTACCATATTATGAGGTAATGGCAAAATAACACTCTCTGTGTGAAATTAAGTAATGTCATGACCATGTTTTTTGTTTAATTGGGATTCTTCTATTAATACGAGGTTTAACATTTGTAAGGAGGCATTGTTGTTTGTATTAGCTAGGAGGCTAATCTTATTTAACTTCATCACTAAAATGAAATATGGAGTATGCATAATTTTATATGAAAGATCCAAATTTACATTTCGTTTGTTGATTTCAACTCTATTGTTGATTTCGTTTCATCCAACAGATAACAGTTATAAGGATAAACTCTATTTCAATAATTATTTCGGTTTTGACATAACAGTCCTCTTAATAAATTTGAGCGTGAAAGAAAATTGAATGAAGTAGGTGAAATATTTTCATATCACAAGTGTTACAGTAAACTCGACATACAGGTGCACATTTAGTCTTATTAGTGAAAAGAGCAAAATCATATTTCTCTGCAAACTCTTGTTATCCTAGACCAAAATAGTTGACATCCCACTCAGTGAGCTTCCTGGAACATAGCTCATCAGGAGATACACGATTTGGCTCGAATATCGAATCCGTACAAGCTTTTTGCAGTGCTTTATCAGAAAATTCGGTCCAATATATTAAACCCAGCTATTAAGTATTAACCACTAGAAGGCAGAGAACATAAATGCTAGCCCACGAGCCGAAAGACACCCAACAAATGTTCTTATGTTAATAAAATACACATCTGCTGTAAAAAGAGGCAAATAAGGTAAAGTGGTTTATTCTATCAGTATCAAACTATCAGTATCATCACATACTAGTTTCGATGCCATCCGCTAAGTAATTCAACTGCATACACAACAACATAGAGCGAAAAATATAGAAGTTAAGTTGCGAGTTCAAGTAAAATGCCAAAGGATACTGAAGTTGCCCTGTGAGAGAGAGACATCTCCATTACTGTCTATCGTGAACAGAGAAAGAAGAGGGAGCTCCCACCATGAAGATGAAGTGGTGGTGGGAGGGAGAGAAATTGAAAGAAGCTTCAAGTGACCATTGAAGAAGGAGGAGTGGAAGAAGATGTGAGATTGTTGAGAGAGAGGAAGGTGGGTTTATAAAGGAGAGATGGGAGAAAATAAAGTGTGAAATAATAGAAAAGGTATCTTCCATGGGATATGCGGCGACCACCTTCTTTGCTCCATAACATCTGTCCCTTTCATTTCACTTCCCCTGTTTTTCTTTCGATCACCTTTTTCTCCTTCTTTATTATTTTCATCATTCCTTTACCTCAACCCACGCGCTTGCTTCTCTTCGTTTGGGATATATATATATATATATATATATATATATATATATATATATACTCGCTTTGTTCCTAAATATAAGAGCACTTTGACTTTTTTGGAGAATCCTAAGAAAACTAAATAGGGTAATTAAAAATTGATTTTCCCAAATTTTTTCACTAAACTAGTTTATTTGACTTATGAACTTACATATGATATAATAATATTTAAAATATGTTATGATTAAATTGTTCATTTTGCTTTCTTAGGATTCTCCAAAAAAGTCAAAGTGCTCTTATATTTGGGAACAGAGGGAGTATAATTTTCTTATATACTCCCTTTGGTTCTAAATATTTGACTTGTTTAGAAAATCCTACAAAAATAAAATAAAGTCAATTATAAATTAATTTACCTAATTTTTCTCTTAAACTAGTTTATTTAACCTATAAACTAATGACTAATCTAAAGATGTATTAAATATGGCATAATTTAATACTCCCTCCGTTCCTAAATATAGGACCTAGATGACTTTTTTGAAAAATCCTAAAAAAAGCAAAAATAAGTTAATTATAAATTGATTTACCTAATTTTTTCTCTTAAACTAGTTTATTTTACCTATAAGCTAATGGATAATATAAAAATATATCAAATATGTCATCATTTAATAACCTATTTCACAACCTTAATCTTTCCAAAAAAAAGTTATCTAGGTATTATATTTAGGAACGGAGGGAGTAACATACTACCTCCGGTCCTAAATATAGGACCTAGATAACTTTTTTTTAAGGTTAATGTTGCAAAATAGTCTATTAAATCATGACACATTTGATATGTTTTTAGATTATCCATTAGTTTATAGGTAAAATAAATTAGTTTAAGGGAAAAAAATAGGTAAATCAATTTATAATTAACTTATTTTGCTTTTTTTAGGATTTTTCAAAAAAGTCAATTAGGTCTTATATTTAGGACCGGAGGGAGTATTTTGTAACCTTAAGATCTCCAAAAAAAAGTCAACTATGTTTTATATTTAGGACCAGATTTTTCAGACTTTAAACTTAAATAGAGAGCACGTGGCTCGACTAAGTTATGGGCATTAGTTTACAAAGCAATCTTGCTTTCCTCTGTCTATTCATTTTTTTAAAATGAATAAATTAGTGGACTTTCACTTTAGTTATTTTTCATTAAAGAAGGAACTTGGGGTGTTTAATTTGAAGCTTCATCCCACGTTCTGGTAATGCGAACAAGAATTTGCAAGATTTTTTCTCTCTGAGGTTGGCTTGTCATAATTAAGTGCCCAAAACAAAATAAGGAATGGGGACGCAGAAGTACATACTTGAGAAAGCTACATGTACACCTAATATTGCGTTATGCTTTGGATTTATCTGATACATTTCTTTGAGAGTAATCATGCACTATCTATGAGAGTGATCCACAACCTACCATGTGCACTATGTGGAGTCCAAATTGAATCTTTTATTAGGCCGAGACTCAGATCTCAAATCTCTAGTTACGCCCTTCTAGCTAGATCTTCAACTAGATGAGTTTGGCTTGTTCGTTTCGGGGAAGCTATTCTTCCACATATGTTAGCGAAAATGACACCAATCAAAGCTTGAAAAATTGGAAACGGAATAGCTTGGACGCAGAGAAAGAATCTTCTAGCACATGCAAACAAGTTTGGAACTTCGTTTCCATTTTCACTTTGTATTTTTTTTTTCTTATTTAAGTAATTAACTGAAACATTAGTTCATTTTTGATATTTTTGTCCACATTCTCATTCATTCTTCATTAAGTTCTGTATCCAAAGCTGAGAAACCCGCGCCCAAATTAACATTTGAATGTTACTATATACGTAAGATTCTGCTCGACCTGGGTGGGAACAAATAACGCATCGGGTTTATGAGGAGGTTTATGGAATACCTCAGTCATAATTCAATAATTAACAATGATATATTTTTCAAAGCTAACGCTGGAATTATCTCGTGATGAAGGCATAACGATCTTCACTAATGTCTAGTATTAAAGTCTGAGTTAATATATTCTTGCATTCCATAAATTAAAGTAAAAATACTTAAAGCCTCAAACATTATAATAAGCTAGCCAGCCCTGAGTAGTGAATACTGTTTTTCACTTTATTGCCGACACCAGCTGTTAAGGCTCGAAATATTGGGCTACATTCTGTGACATTAAAGGAAAGAACAATCCATAAGCTGAATCCCAAGATGTCTTGAGTTATATGCACGAAACCACAAAAAAGAAAAAGTGTCATGTTAAAAACTGTTCAATGTATGGCCAAGTATAGATTCCCAGATTTTGTCCTCTTTGATTCACTCCAATATATGCACATCTCATTCACTTCTTCCTCCTCCAAACATACCATTCCCTGACTAGAAGCAGCCTTTTTGAAAATGGCTCTTCAACAATCACGGGTTGAAGCAGCAGCCAAACCAAGACGATCAAGCCTGATCCGTCAAATAGCCATAGCCATTTTGGCACTAATAGTGCTGGCAGGTATAGTTGTGCTCATAATATGGTTGGTTTTGAAGCCCAAGCCTTTTGAATTCAGTATGGAAGATGCTTCAATCCACGATTTCAACTTAACAGATGCTAACCACCTGAACGCCAACTTCAATTTAAACATAAGAGCTTACAATCCCAATTCCAAGGTCTCTATCTACTATGATACAATGCAAATGTCTGTGGTGTACCAGGATCAGACTCTTGCCACAAATGCAGCTCAGCCATTCTTCCAAGGTCACAAAAATGTGACATACCTGAAAGTGAGGGCCACTGCTAAAACTGTGGCCTTGTATGGGTCGTCTTTGCCTAGAGACCTTAAGCTGGAAAAAAGTTCAGGGGATATTGAATTGGACGTGTGGATCAAGGCCAGGATTCGGTTCAAGGTTGGGCACTGGAAATCAAATCATCGTACTATGAAAATATTTTGTTCCCCTATTTTGGTCCATTTTTCTGGGTCCAAGAATTTCGAGAGGACCCCGTGCGGAGTAGAACTCTAAAAACAAAGTTTGTTTATTTTGGTTTGGATGTTTTTGGTTTTTTATTGTCCTGTTGGATTAGAGTTTGAGTTTGTGAATTGTTCTATGTTCATACTCAGTCTGTATTGTTTTATGTGGAATTGGTTTTTTGTTTGTTGTTTGGGCTGATTGATGAGTGTAACAAAGTTGGTATGAACTCATGTGCAGATGCAAGCCTTATACGTGCTTTGGGCTTTTTATAATGAATTTTCAAACTACAAGCATGTAACATGCGTTCTAGTTGAGGTCCATTCATTATTTCATTATGATATGATGAGCAAACTATGTCTAGTCGTGATCAAAATAAAAAAGACAAGGATGTGAAGAAACAAGCATTAAATATTGGCATTTAATTGAGGTGCATTGGTATAGTGTGTGGTTGGTAGTTGGCTGTGCGTGGCACCTAAATCCCTTTCGATTTAGCCAAGCTTTCAAGTAATGCCGATAAGAAACAAACACGGATTAATAAAGCAATATTATTATTCAAGCATGAAAATGACTCTTTGGCATCTCCTTACAATGTTTATTCCTTCCCTCTCGTTCCTCCCAACCATATTGATAATATCGTTTCGTCTTACAATTACTATTTACTTGTTAGGCAACTTTGAATTGAAATAATAAAAAACAGATCCATCCATCGCATTTCAATTCCAAATGATCTCACTTCCAATTGGACTGCCAAAAATAAGATATTGTGCCTCGTTGATTTTTTTCCCTCGGGCACACACACACACACCAATGAAAGTAGTCCGTAGTGAGTTGTTATTTATAGTAGAAAGAACTTTTTTCTTGTGGTTGGGGGGTGCTCCGTGGAAAGTTCTACCAATTGATTAGTTGGTTATGGTCCATTACTCCAAATGGACCACTGCGTTGTTTAAAACACGGGGCATGCCGTGTGCAATACATGTGACATTTGATACTCTTAAGAGTAAAGGTACTGTTTCATTAGTTGACTAATAAATCAGACCCTTTCTTTTTTGGCCGAAATTGTTGAATCAAATTTAGATATAGGTTAGATCCATTTGATATTTTATCACAAGACTTGAGACTATTAAATTGTCATAAACCGATAATTCATCTATTTGTAATGAGTGCTATACTCCAATAACATCGTATTATCACAAGACTTGACACAAGGGCTGGTATATATATGGGCATTATATTTTGTGTAGGGCAGTGAGTAGAGATTAGCCTTTTTTTTAAAAGGCAACTTTCATTAAAATGATAATAAAGTACATAAGTAAAGAGGAAAAATTAAAGTACATAAAGAGATGCGATAAAAAAGTCTAGTGAATATGATTGAAGCTAAGGGTCTGTTTGGTTGTAGGAAGGAAAGTGAAGAAATGGAAAGTGAAAAGGGGTAAAAATGGAAAGTAGGGGTAAATTAAGTAATGATGAAAAATAAAGTGTGTGGGACCCAGAAAAGTGTGAGATGAAGAGAGAAAACTTGTGGGCCCCAGAATATATGTAAATTACACAAAAACCAATACTTTCTATACTTTCTAATTCATTGGCATTTTTTCTAGCAAATAACAAGCCCTGAGGAGTTGTTGAATTGATTGATTTTCCTTCAGAATGGTGAAACTTGAGTATGACTGAATATGGATTGTAAGAAAGTCAAAGGATTACATGATACAAATGAGATGCTATATATGATATAATGATTGCAGTCCACAAGCCAAGATTCCAAGTTAAAACCGCACTCAAACATCTTGATATATAAGAAAGGAGATGAATTATGTAATTGTTTCTTCCATTTTAAGTATTGCAATTCTTGGTTTTCCAGAAGTCAGTCGAGATTAGACAAACACTGGGCGTTGATGAGTGACATGTATGGTGTGTATATTTTTTTTGAAGGCCTAAAGTGGCAAGAAACTCAACTTACAACCCTGCCCCTCCATCACTATGTTTAAAATTTCATGTAATACAATCATCAAGATTATGAGAGGAAAATATCTGTCAATGCTTCGTGCCGACCGACTTGGTCCACATCAACCAAATTGATTAAGTGGATTTGATGTCATGATTTTTAACTGGGAAAAAACGTGATTTATAGTGTGTATATTGTTTAAAAGTAAATGAGCAAAAAGTAACATGATTTTTCCCAATTGGATGTGTGAAACGTGAGATTGCTGAAAAGATAGGTGAAGGATACCTGAATGAAGAAAGCAGCTTGTCATAGATTTATAAATTGAAAGGCACTAAGGCAGTGAGACCTAACACATTTAACACCGCCCCCTCCCCTCTCCATTAATCATTTGATGTGTCATTGTGTCTACCTTGTTGCATACTAGTGGAGGAGTATTTCTCTATTCTTTTTTTTATAATAAAAAGTTTAGGTGAGTTGGGTAATGGGGTTCACTAGGACTAGGATAGACCTCAAGATTCAAAGGATTCGAACCCACAACTATAGTCACGAGTCAAACCCTTTTAACAACTTGATCGACTTCGGTTGGTTCTCTATTCTTTTTTCTAATATAGAGTATAGAGGCGGAGTATATCTCTATCTAATCTACCTACTCTCTCCTCTTCAATTCTTCCTTTACTTTCTCCCACCAGCCTTTTGGCGCAACCATTTATTATTCCCCAATCCCGCCATCCTTTGCTTTCTCTGTCTAATTACTAGGCTGACTAATCAATTTAAATTCCCTCCCTTTTTTGGGTTAAACAATATGCCTTGACTCAGCATTAATCCACGGAGTGATCCAAGTCCAAGTAGTATAATACTACTAAGCAGCTAAACAAACTACTCAAATACTCCTGATAGAGCCACGAAGCAGAGTAATATGCGTGATTATGTATATAATGGTGGTTTGATTTGCCTAAAGTGGAGTGACCGAGTGAGACAGAGGAACGTGACAATTCCCGCAACTTTCGGGTGGCATGCAACGTGTTCCAAAAAATGCCACTCACAGAACATAGTAAGTGGCAAACATATTACATGCAGACATGTACTCTATTTTATTTCACCTACTGGCCTCTGGACCAGATTCAGCAACTTCTGGATCCCTGTACGACCAATGTTCGCGTCAGACAACTTTGTTCTCATCAACATCTATGTTGATAACTCCGTCCTTCAATTACCACAATCATCATCACGTCAGAGAATTATTTATGGTTATAAGTGAGCATGTGACGATAAACACGATTAGTTGCACTCAACTTGTCGCCTAGTAGTCAACTCGTTCGTTGAGCTTTTTCATTCTACGCAGATTATGAGCCAAGAAACACGACTCTCATGGAATTTAAAGTTCCTCCCTTTTTCTCTTTCTGCACTTGATAACTCATTTATTAATTAATAGAACAGAGCCGAACGAGAAGTGGGGATATGGTTTAGAAATAAGAAAGAAGAAAAGCAAAAGGAGGAGAATATAAATGAAAGGGGGTTTGGTATGGGGCTGCGGAAAATGAGCCAAATAGGATTTGAATTGGGGGGATTGCTTTTGCTCCAAGATTTAACTCTCAAATTCACAGGATAAAGTCATAAAGTTAATTTGTGTGTTAAAATAAAGCAAGCTGATGATTAGGTTTGAGTAGCTTTAGGAGGACATATTTATGGGTGGATATCTTTATATAAGGTTTCCTCCCTGCTTTTAAGTGATTGAAAATGGAGTTCATGAATCAAAATCTATACCATTTGTCCATAGATTTGTGGAACTAATTAAAATGCAACGTAACAATGTGTGTGTGTAGTCTAAAGCATATATATGAGTGCAGAAAAGGGAGCATGTGGAGGAGGCAGGCTTTTGGGAACTTCATGATGACCATACTTTTCTATGTGGGTTTACTTAAATTAAAACTAGTCACAGGCCTGTTATAAAAAAATTTAGTCACAGGTCACTCTAAAATTAAAGTATTTAACAAGGTGATCAAGGAATCAATTTTACAGGTTTTCAAGTACACCGCGATGATTTCGACCAAAACAAAAGCACTCCACGATGATGAAGCAGTGTTGCGTCCCTTTTTGGTTATTCTTAAGTCGATACAAAAAAAAAAGGCCTAGTTACTGTTGCATTGGATGAGAGATTATCTAAAGAATGACCCCATGATTACAGCCATTTAATAACGGATCCCATCTCCAAAACCATGAATTTCTCCTCTCTTCATCATCATTGACAACACCTTTATTCTTCTCCGCTGGTCTTCCTCAAACTTTATAAAGTTAATTAATTAAGATCAGTCGGAATCATTTTTTTGATTAACATATCATTCGTGGCAGAGCTGCGAATAATAGGAAAAACTACTGACAGTTTACAACCCATACGTTTCTTAGTGGAGTTATCCTCAGTAATAATAAATGCCGATCAGATAACGTGGCATGTTATTGAATATAACGTGACATTTTAAAAGGCACTATATATCTATGAAATTGTGCAATTTGCAGTTGCTGATCAAATTTCAATAGTACTCCCCTACAAGAATCCTTTGAAATTTTTTTAAAAAATTAAGAAAGATAAATAAGTTATCTACAAATTAATTGGCCTAAGTTTTGTCACTAAGCTAAAACTAGTGTATTTGAGTCATAAACTAATTAATAATCTAATAATAAGTAAAATGTGTTTTGATTAAGCAGATTATTTAGCTTATTTAACGTTGAAAAAATAATCAGCCATTGTAATACATTAGGGAGAGAAACACCAAAAAAAAGATTGGGGAGAGAAAAAAGATTGTATGACTGCGTTGAATGCGTGGGACTGATAGCAATTAGCAAACATGACGTTGAAATAAACTTTAGGAAATATTCAAAAAAGAAAAAAGAAATAAACTTTAGGAAATTTCGTCATAAGCATACCCGGGTAAGGAAAAACAAAATGAAAAGCCAGGATGATTGCCACGTGGCATAACGGAAGAGCCAAAATTTAGACGTTAGTGTTACGGCAGTTTCGTTTCTATGAAAAGTCAGATACCAAATGTTATGATAACATGTCCCCATTCATTTATTTATTTATTTTATTTCTAAATAAATCGGCGCTCTCTCTCTCTCTCTCTCTCTCTCTCTCATTCTTCCATTTACTCTCTCTGAGAACGATAGAATTTCTTCATAGCTAGGGTTTCGTCTCCTTCACTTTAAATTCAGAAGCTGAGCTTTGCCGGTACGTTTTTCTTCTTCAATGTTTATTCAATCTGATGCTTAATCCTCTGTTTTCGCTTATATGGCTGATTTGAGAAAGGTGACAAAATGTGTCGAATATTTGTGTTTTGTTCTGTTCACCTGAGCTTATTGATGATTGTTTGAGGATAGTGATGTAATTTACACAAATGTTCTTTGTCATTTTTTAGCTAGAATGAGTTTTACCAAATTAAGAATGTGAAGCTTGATTTCTTGGCGAATTATTTGACAGCTCGAAGGATCGAATGACTTAGTCTATCATTTGTTAAGTTCGTTGGTTTTAATCTTTTTATTTGGCGAGTTTCTGTTATGGTATAGAAATTCTTTGACTTATTGTAGGTCGCTTTATTATTTCAAATTATCTTATTTTTATATTAAAAAATATTGATGTAATTTACTCTTTGCTTTCTTTCTTTGGCAGGCTGAGGCTTAGGTGGCTGTTGCTCCCTCCGTTGGATAGTCCAATTTTCTAATTCTATTGTTGATTATGGGGCTGAGATTGATAAGGTTCTTAGATAGGACTGAGATTCTAGTGGCAAATTCAATGGGGTTAAATCAATGCAGATTTGGAGCGATCAGTTTGTAGATGGCCTCCTTTGATTGCCTGTCCTAATTATGCGAATTTTAGTGCACTAGACTGTGATGGATTGAAAAGATCTGTTTACTCGGTAGAAGAGTAAATTAGAAATGGCTATTGCTGGACTGCATAATCTGTCTGTGCTTGACTCTTCTTTTCTTAGGGATTCCCGTTCTCAATCACCGAGGAGGCGAGGAGATGGAGGCAGTGGAACCACCCGATCTTCTTCAATCGTGCAAATGTGGCGAGAGATTGAGGATGAGCATGTGGTGGGCCAAGTCCAAGGAAGGCCTGGTGATGGATTACTTCAGCAAAGGAGTGATGAGTTCGTCACTGATCTCTCACAGGCAAGTATGCCAAGTAGCCCTGAGACAGGAGAGAGGCATGCTGTTGAAGATTCAATTTTGGGTGAGAATGATTGTGAAACGTGGTCACAGTCACATAGTCAGCATGAATCTCCTGATGAGCAGGAGGAATTAAACAATTCTGGCTGTGATAATTCTTCTGATCTTGGAGAAGTTGAGAGGGAAAGGGTGAGGAAAATTTTCAGGGAATGGATGAAAAGTGGTGCTGGAGATCAGGCCACAAACATTGCCCAGGGTAATAGCAGTTCAAGATCAGAATGGCTCGGTGAAACAGAGCAGGAGAGGGTGAGGACCGTTAGGGATTGGGTACAACTGAGTAGCCAGCAGAGAGTAATTGCTTCCAGGGACAACAGGGAAGAACAATTAGCTGAAGTTGGCACCCATATAGATCGAGTTCGTGATGGTTTTGCTGTTAATCAGAATGAGGGTCATAATGAGCATATGCGAAGGGGTATTCGTAAATTATGTGGCAGACAAGTTCTGCTTGATATGCTTAAAAAGGCTCAGAGGGAAAGACAAAGAGAAGTTCAGGAATTATTGGATCACAGAGCTGTATCTCATTTTCCCCACCGCAACCGAATTCAGGTTTGCCTTTGTGAATTATAAATTAACGTAACTAATATCAAAGGTATTACTTTTCATTGCCTGCACGGCATAAGCATCGAGTTCAGCGTGGATAAAAGAGAATTGCATTTGACTATTCATTTATTAATTTTTTTAGTTGATCATCTTGCTTTTACAATAAAATCATGTGAAAATAAATCTGAAATAATCTGTTAGTGATATAACTTATGTTTGGATATGAAGTACAGTGACCAAGGATAATTTAATGCTTGTATATCTATGGCAATATTAGAAATTTTCAAGACAGGTCATTTAAAGTTAAAGCAACTTAGCCAATCCAAATAAGAGTCTTGATACTATGTGAATCAAGTCCTGTTACAGAGAATTCAGAGATACAATTATTACAAATGATGAGTCTCAATTTGCAGTTGATGAGTGGATATGAAATTCATTTCAGGCATTGCTCAGGGGTAGGTTTTTGAGAAATGATAGATCAGTTGATGCTAACCGTTCTACCTCTATAGCTGAAAGTGAATTAGGCTTACTAAGGCAAAAACAGACTGTCTCAGGTCTAAGGTATGTGGTTTTTTCAGCTCATAACTTGAAGAGAAACTTTATTCTGCTTCAAAGTTGTTGTAATTTTTTGTTCGTGCTTCATATAAAGCTGGCAACTTGTTTTTTTTTTTAAAAAAACAGGGAAGGAATTTTCTCTGGTAAGGACTATTCTGGTGGCAGTCAAGTAACTTCCACTCCATCAAATAACTCATCTATTAGTGGCATTGATAATAATTCAAACGAACAAACTGACTCCAGCAGTTCACATTCTGTCTCTATTGTACATTTTGAACAGTCTGAACCTAATGTTGGAGATAGTGATGCAGTTGGGATCTCATATGATCAAAATTTTACACGTGAACCCATTACGGTAAATTTGTATTGTCAAGACTCTTCTGCTCATTCAGAAGGAAGGCTTCCACAGCTTTTGGAAAATGAGTTTAGGGATTGCCAATCATCATCTGGTGTTGGGATGGAAAGAGGAGGTGATAGCGGGTTATGTATTGTTGGGATAACATCTGAAGATGCCGCCGGTAGATTTATGCAACAAAATTGTCAGATCGAAGTTACAGAACATAGCAATATGCAGCAAACTAGTGGGGTATATCCTGAAGAATTGGAGCCGGGTGTTTTAAGCAATGATGATAATGGTTCATCAACTCATAGTGATGTTATGGAAGCCAGTTTGGTGGATAATGAAAATAGGTATGTATCTACTGCTCCAGAAGAACAGCAGCAGGAAGAACTTACTGAAAATGAAGGAAGTGATGGGAACCTTAGAAGTGGCGCAGCGGAAAGTCTGGATGACAATCATCTCCATGATACTGCCAATGAGTGGCCTCAAGACATTTTGAGCAATGAAGATGGGGAAAATTCTCCTCTACCGGGAGCCCAAGAAATGTGGCAAGAAGATGGTGGCTTTCAGGAGGCTGTGGAAAATTGGTTGGGTGGACCTTCTGATCACGAAGCTGCTCCAGTTGGTAGAATCCATGGCTTTTACTTTCCAGATGATGACAATGTGAACAGTGTGGAGCTCAGGGAATTGCTTAATAGGTATGTACAGGAGAGCTTATGATGGTTTCTCTATGAAATAAAACTCCTGAACTGGAACAAACTTTCTTTCACTTTGTAGGAGAAGTGTTTCTAACCTCCTTCGCAGCAGTTTTCGTGAAAGTCTTGACCAGTTGATACAATCATATGTTGAAAGGCAAGGCCATGCTAATGCTGAGTGGGAGCTGCAAGAAACAATCCCTTCCTCTGCCTCAGTTGAACAGGACATGGAGCAGCCACGTAGGGATCTGATTGTAAGCCAGGAGGATACTATAAATAGTCCACTTGACCAACCCTCATCACCAACACCTCCTCAACCTCTTTGGGAACGACAATCACATCATGAGAATTGGTCGCGAGTTGACATGAGTAACCAGCGTCTGGGACTTGGGCATTCATTTTCTTTGGTGAGTGTTGGAAAAATTGTTCCTTGATTCTAATTCTTCCTCTTATACTAAACACGGGGCATGTTTTCCTAATTTGGTTACATTAAGGAAAGTTGAATAAGTTAGCGTAGCATTTTGTATTTGAAACACTCTAATTATCTTCTTTACTTCCCCCCATCGCAATCTCAATTATTTGAGGGAGCATTAATAGAGATAAATTGGGAAAAAAATATAAATAAATCATACATTTAGAACCAAAATAAACTCCCTAAAAAGGTCTTACCTTATGGAGCAGGAGGAATATTATGGAAACCGATCCTTTAGCATGGTCCCATGTTTCATGTTTAGGACAACATTTTTACTTCTTACCTGAATTGCTCATATGGCTTGGACTTTTGAGTTTTTTGTCCTTTATATTTAGGTTTATTTTGTCAAACATTATATTTGTGTTTTGTGATTCACTGGCTTCGACAGGAGTGGGAAATTATCAACGACTTGAGAATTGACATGGCTAGGCTACAGCAAAGAATGAACAATATGCAGAGAATGCTGGAGGCCTGTATGGATATGCAACTTGAGTTGCAGCGCTCAATAAGGCAGGAGGTTTCTGCAGCTCTAAATCGCTCGACTGGTTCCTCAGGTCTGCGCTTCTTTTTCACCCTTAACATTCTATATTAATTGCCCAGATCTTATTATTTTGGGGCATCCTGGGTCTTCTATTGAAGGTTTACTGAGTAATGTAAGCTACATGTGTCACAGACGTGCATGACCATGATTCACCTGATGACAAGTCTAGATGGGAATGTGTTAGAAAAGGAGTGTGCTGTATATGCTGCGAGAGCAATATCGATTCTTTGTTGTACAGGTATTATTCTGTATTTCTCTGACACATGAATGACCCATTGGCAGGTTTACACCTGATGTTAAAATATCATTATGTTTTCGACGCAGATGCGGGCACATGTGCACGTGTTCAAAATGTGCCAATGAGTTGTTCCAAAGTAGGAGAAAATGTCCAATGTGTCAAGCACCTGTTGTGGAGGTGATACGTGCTTACAGTATACAATAACTTTCACGTGAAAATAATGGCCACATTTTAACAAAATACAGGAATCTGACCGGTAGTAGATCCTGGACATTCTCCAGGCATATTTTTCCCCTTCATTTCGCGATCGCTGTATTTATGATGAGTGCACAGATGGAACACACTATATACCATTTTTTTCTGCTCATGACTCTGAAATGAATAAAAAATATATGCTGTTAATGAAAGCTTCCTTCTGTACATTATATTGTTTAAGAGTTGAGACTCTCGACTCTCTGATTCCTTGATCTTGGTCAGTTTTATTTGAGTTTATATTCATTTTGTGTCTACTGTTTACTCATTACTGACTTATTATCGAGGGGAAAACCCCCCGGGGGGATTTGGAGTAGTGTGGCGTGATGTTGGGCCTTGGGTGGGCTAATAAGCCTGTTCTCATGGTGATTAATCAGAGAAAAGAATGAAAAATGATTATATACTAAAGAGAGAAAGAAAAAAATTAAGACTGCTGTCAATTATATCGAGCTCGGACTCGTTCTAATTTTAAATATGATAGAGTTCTATGAATTTTTGTACATTATATTAAGTTGTCATGCCTATGATTAAGGTCTTGCAATGAAGCCACGAATATAGGAATGACTATTGAAACATTTGAAAAAGTTTGGTACCTTTTAAGGAATGACTACCAAGAATGTAATAAATCTTGAGTACATCCATACTCCTCACTTTTGAAAACAAAAAGAATGGTACAAATGGATTGAAACGTGACAATCAAAAACTACTAACCTCCCGTCTTGAACATAATCTTCGATTGTTAATATTTGGATTTTATCATATTCAATGTCTTAAACACTCCTATTTACCATAAGTAAAAGCTTATATTTTATTGTCCCGACACCTAACCTCTTCACATCAATGGAAACCAGCGTAATTCGCATCAAATCCTAGAGGGATTGGTCTAATCTCTGATATTAATTTAATAATGCGGTAAAAGGATGGCGCGCCAATCAACTCAATATTAATTCATGAATTATGAAAGGTAAAAAGAGCTCATCAATATTAGCTGTCTTGCCAACAAAAGGCAAATTTTAGATTATACAAATAATAAGTTCCGCAGGCTCTTTCTTGATGAGACATCTATCAATTACCAGGTACATAAAATAATATTAATTGGATCTTATCGAGGTGAATTAATCATTATTTTTTCAAGATTCGGTTATCTATTTTATCTATTTCATACCATTATCATAATCTTACAATTCTCAATTCGTTACACCTTTTTCCATACCACTGATTAATATAGAATTACAGATAATTGGTGGCATTCAAAAAAGATGAGGTGAAATGAAAAAAAAAAATATTTTGGACTTATTCTAAGCAGTTCAACAACATCACCTGCTCGTATGTCATTTATTTTTATCCTCCATTTCAGTGATTAATCAAAATAAAAATCGCAAATAAGATGAAAGAGAAAAGAAAGGTGGATCGGATGTGAATTGTATGCCCCAAATTCTTACTCTTTGACTTTTCAAACAAGGCATACTAATTGGGTCAGTTAATTGCTCGGCCCCATATCCATCAGATTTAAAATGAAAGAATGAAGCCACGCGCCAATTCAAGAGAAGTTACTTCTTCTATTCAAAATTCAAACTGCATGGGACACGTGTCTAAAGGAAAAATGAGCAGTTGACAACAAGGAGAACGTGGAAGGCATCATGGGGAAGGCACAATGGATCAATAAAAAAGGAGAAGAGACCGATAGAAAAATGATCCTGAATAACCAACCACAAATACACATTGAACATTCTCTCATCATCTCAATATTCAAGATCAACACTCATGAACAGATTTCTGACTCCCAATTCATCACTCTTATATCATCCACCGAAATTCATCCCTTATTTCCTTAGTATGTCATTATTTTGTATATTTCCTTGTAATTTTCATTCTCTTGTAATCATCTATATTGGTGACTCCTCTTTGTAATTCTCATAAATACTTAATAAAATATCATCTTTCACTTTAATTGTTCTTTTATCAATGTACACCATTTTTGGGCGATACATTTTGGCGCCGACCGTGGGGAAGAAATCAATTTCTTCTCGGCAATACTTAAGAAATCATGAGAGATAATCTACCTTCACTATACATTCATGAAATTCCCTTTTACCAGAGAGAAATCTTCCGCCTCATGTTATCAACAAATCTGAAGTCAACAATCAAATTTCTCAAAGAAAAAGTCAAATTTCTGGGTTGATCCAATCAAACATGATTGATCTCATCATACAGGACAGATCCTGTCAAACAGAACTGATCCTGTTAAAACAGATTGATCCTGTCAAAACAGACTCATCCTGTCAGACTAATAGTCAAACAAGACTGGTCCAGCGAGAAGACTCACAAAAAATCAAGAATGAACGACAAACTACTTATTAGTAATTGGAAATAAGGTACAAATCACTCAAATCTTTGTTTTCAAATTCATTTTCTTTTTATTATTCTGCCATACTTATTATCATCACAATAAATTTCTGTTACACATTTCAAATATAATTTATGAACATCAAATACTAATTTATATGCATGTCAGAATCTTCTTACTGAAAATATGTCTCATTTCTTTATGCAAATGTCAAACTTGTTGATTCATGTTTCACAATTCAAACTCTTATAATTTAAATGTCACACAACTTATATTTATCCAAGTATTTTTCACATTTATATCATGATATATATGGTTAATTCATTATATTTGAACTCAAATTTTTTTGATGTTACACTAGAAAAATTTCAAATCAAAAAGTTGTAATTTAATCTCATGTCACATATCATCTCGTCAACAAGTCCTGCATCCTAAATTCATCTTGTTAATAAATATGACATCCTAAATTCATCTTGGTAATAAATTTGACATCCTGAATTTATCTTGTTAATAAATCCGACATCTCAGAGTCATCTCGTTAATAATCTTGCATCTCAGATTCATCCCGATCATATTTCCTGAATCCCAAAATCATCTTGTCAATTGATCTTGTATATTAGAAACATCTCAATCACGGATGTTGCATCTCATATACATCTTGTTTACGGATCCTCCATCTCGAGAATCGAGATCATCTCGATCACATATCAAGTATCTTGTAATCATCCTGAACTCGAATCTTGTAATTTAAATTTGTCATATTCACATATCCTAAACCTCAAGAATGATTCCATATCCTAAAATGATCTCATATCACTGAATATTCTCGTTAAACAAAAACCACACATGTCAAGAAATCACACTCTTGCTGGAACAAGAACTTCCCAAGGCCAAGATAGGATGTTGTACAACCCAAAAGATTTCCCAGGTATGTAATTCCCCTTTTGAGTTAGTATCTTTTGCTGAATTACATTCTATGTTTATGGTTTATTTCTAGTACGAGGATAACATGTTACTATTACTAGTTAACAAATAAATAGTCTATGATAACTTAATTTTTTGCTTTCTTGTTAGTTATAATTCCACAAATAATCATTCTAAAACGATTGCTACCACTATGTATAGACTCGTATCAAACCAAATAACCTTGAATAAGACATTATTCATCCTGATAAGGTATTACGCCACTAATCCTATTATCCAATATAATCTTGCTATCTAATCTAATCCCGTTGTCTCATCTAATCCTATTATAAAGTTTAATCATGCGATCTAATTTATCATGTTATCGAAATTCTCATGTTGTTTAATTTAAATTATCATATTATTAAATTTATCCTGTTATCTAAATTATCCTGTTATATAATTTATCATGCTATCTAATATATCTTACAATCTAATTTAATCATGATATCTAATCAATCCTTTTATCTAATATGTTCCTGTTATCTATTCTAATCCTGCTATCTAATCTAATCCAGCTATCTGATATAATATTACTATTTAATCTAACATTGTTCTCAAGTCTAATTGTCCTATCTAATTTATCATGCTACTGAATTTATCTTGCTACCTAATTTATATTATTTTCAAATCTGTGTTGTTATATGATTTATCATGTTATTTAATTTATCCTGTTATCTAATTCATCCTGTTATCTAATTCATCATGTTATCTAATTAATCATGTAATCTAAATTATCCTGTCATTTGATTTACCATGTTATTTAATGTATTTTGTTACCAAATTTATCATGTTATATGATTTATCCTATTATTTAGTTTATCCTGCTATCTAAATGTATCCTATTTTCTAATTTATTCTGAAATCTAATTCATCATGATATCTAATTTATCTTGTTATCTAACTTATCATGTTATCTAATCCAATCCAGCTATTTGATATGATCTTACTATCTAATCTAATCCTGTTATCTAGTCTAATCTTACTATCTAATTTATCCTGTCATACAATTTATCTTGTTATCTAACTGATCATGTTATCTTATTTATCCTGTAATCTAAATAATCCTGTTATAAAATTTATTCTGTTGTCTAAATAATCATATTATATGATTTATCATTATCTAAATTATCATGTTATTTAATCTAATCCTATTATCTAATCTGATCATGTTATCTGATCTAATATTGCTATCCAATCTAATCATGTTATTTGATATGATCCTCCTGTCATCCTATCTGATCCTGTTATCTAATCTGATTCTGCTATTTGATCTGATCCTGTTATTTGATCTAATCATGTTATCTACTCTAATCATGTTATCTAATCTAATCATGTTATCTAATTTATCCTGCTATCCAATTTAATCGAGCTATTTGATATAATCTTACTATCTAATCTAATCTAATTTCGTTATCTGATATAATCCTGTTATCCAATCTAATCCTGTTATCTGACCTGATCCTGTCATCTTATCTGATCCTGTTATCTGATCTGATCTTGTTATCTGATCTAATCCTGCTATCCAATCTAATCCTGTTATCTGATCTGATCCTGTCATCCTATCTGATCCTGTTATCTGATCTGATCATGTTATTTGATCTACTCCTGTTGTCTGATCAAATCACGTTATCTGATCTAATCATGTTATATGATCTAATCATGTTATCTAATTTATCCTGCTACCTAATCTAATCCACCTATCTGATATAATCTTACTATCTAATATAATTCAGTTATCTAATCTAATCTTAATATCTAATTTATCTCGTTAAGTAATTATCATGTAAATTAATTTATCCCGTCTTCTATTAATTTATTCTGTTATCTAATTTATCGTGTTATCTAATTTATCATGTTATTTAATTTATCTTGCTATCTAAATGTTATTTAATTGATCATGCTATGTAATTTATCTTGCTGTTTAATTTATTCTGCTATTTAATTTTTCCTGTTCCTGATTGATTATAACATCTAATTTATCCTGTTATCTAATTCATCTTGATATCTAATTTATCCGGCTATGAAATTTATCTCGTTATCTATATTATTTTGCTATCTGACCCATCATGTTATTCAATTCATCATGTAATCTTATTTGTCTCACTCTCAAATATATCATATCGTTTGATTTATCTTGTTCTTCTTATTGTCAAAGTAATGTCTCACCCATATGAGGTATCATCGAACTCACAGGCAAATATCCCAATCTAATTTCAAAGACATAAAGTCTCAATCTCATACGAACATGTAAGCCCAAAATATTGAAGGATACACCACAGTGTTCAAAACAGTCTCTAACTACATGCAAAACTACTGGATAAGTATGAAGTATTACAATTGATTCTCACACTCAGAACCATTCATGTACCACCAATACATAGTTCCTGAACGCATCAATATTTTTCCCGAAACCAAAACCTCATTGCAACACAGGGGGAGTACACAACTTCTCTAAGCATGATTTCCTCTATTGGGAAAACTTTTAGCTCCCATCTTCATGTTCCTCATTCTAAGACTAATCTCCTGTAACCTGGAAATTAAGAACCTATTCACAAAAGAACTTCTCAAATCTCATAAATAAGGATCTCACCTAGACTAGAGATTTTCAAATCTCAGAGACACAAATCCCTATTATTACCAAGTTAGCTCCATCCCCTATCTTAAGGCAAAACATCAAAATTCCTTATAAACAAAGCCACGACTTGATCTATATCTTAGGAGTGACATTCCCAAACTTAATACTTCTAAATCACATTAGTTTAGATTTAGAGCACATGTCATTTAGAAAATAAAAACACCATATAGAGCACAAATGTCAAAATGTTGTATACACAATTCCTAGTCCAGAGACCCGAATCCCGATTTCCTTTCTACTATGAAACTTTTTATGTAAAGGTGTGCAGATTTGATTGGACGTCTAGAACCAGGACAAGACATAGCTCCAATCTGAGAGGGACATAACTCTACATGTCCAACTAGAGTTAGTCACGTAGAGTGGGGGAGTAAATGTATGCCCCAAATTCTTACTCTTTGACTTTTCAAACAAGGCATACTAATTGGGTCAGTTAATTGCTCGACCCCATATCCATCAGATTTAAAATGAAAGAATGAAGCCACGCGCCAATTCAAGAGAAGTTACTTCTTCTATTCAAAATTCAAACTGCATGGGACACGTGTCTAAAGGAAAAATGAGCAGTTGACAACAAGGAGAACGTGGAAGGCATCATGGGGAAGGCACAGTGGATCAATAAAAAAGGAGAAGAGACCGATAGAAAAATGATCCTGAATAACCAACCACAAATACACATTGAACATTCTCTCATCATCTCAATATTCAAGATCAACACTCATGAACAGATTTCTGACTCCCAATTCATCACTCTTATATCATCCACCGAAATTCATCCCTTATTTCCTTAGTATGTCATTATTTTGTATATTTCCTTGTAATTTTCATTCTCTTGTAATCATCTATATTGGTGACTCCTCTTTGTAATTCTCATAAATACTTAATAAAATATCATCTTTCACTTTAATTGTTCTTTTATCAATGTACACCATTTTTGGGCGATACATGAATATTAAATTTAAACCCATATTCATCATGTTCCATTGAAATCAAAAGGCGGGTTGAATACTCGGGCAATATTAGGATCGCATATGTGGTCAGTACGTAACTGGTAAGTTCAGCATGGAAATCTACTAATTGGTGAATATATGGTTTAGTTTTTTCTAAAGAACGTAATATCTTTCATTTTCGCTCTTTAAAATTTTATTTTATTTCTATGGTTTAGTCTTTTTTAAAGAACGTAATATCTTTCATTTTCGCTCTTTAAATTTTTATTTTATTTCTTGATTTTATTAATACCATAGTGTGCCCTCGCGCGTGTTTACAGTTTAGCCTAACATGGGAGCTCAACTTCTCACATAGTTTCGTATTTTTCTAATTATTGCATTTTCTTAATAATTAAATGAGGTTGATTAAAAGGGAAAATTAATTTGAGATCCCCACATGGGAGTTAATACTGGAAAAGTCCCAAAAGTTGAAAATATTAATGTAGGGTCCCAAGGGACCTCACTTTAATATATTTGAAAAGTGAAAAGACATATTTGCCCCTAGCCTTAATAAAAAATACGGAAACAGATTTTCTCAGCGGCTAAGTCTCTCAGCGGCTCTCAGCGGCCAAAATTCGTCCGCCCATATAATCATCTATTTAATCCAAAAGCTAACAAAATGCCACGTCATCCCTCTTTCTTCTCTTTCACATTCTCACCTCCGACCACCGTTGCCAACCTCCGACCACCACTGTCATTCCCTTCCCACGACGTCGCACCCCATCCAGCAACCCATAGCCACGATGTAAAGAACTTTCATCGAGATATTCTTTGAATACACTACAAAAAAAACGGGTCATTCCGGCGCAACCTTACCGGCGTTTTGGTCCAAAACGCCTATATGAGACGCATACCGACGTTTTTACCCAAAGCGCCTATATGAAAACGCCAATAAATTTGGCGCGCGCTTCCCGCCTTTTTTCCCGCGTTTCCATATCGGCGTTTTGGGTATAACAAACGCCGGTATGGTTTTTAAATTTAAAAAAGAGGGGCTGACAGTTTTTTTTTTTATTTTTTTATTCAGAAAACCGCATATAGGCGTTTCTTCAAACCGCCGATATGCGATTAAATATTATTTTAATCGCACATAGGCGGTTTGAGAAACGCCTATGTGCATAACGTGCATTTAATATGCACTTTATGCGCATATCGGCGTTTTGAAAAACGCCTATCTGCGCATTAAGTGCATATTAAATGCACTAAATGCATATAGGCGTTTCTCAAAACGCCTATATGCGATTAAAATAACATTTAATCGCATACAGGCGTTTTGAGGAAACGCCTATATGCATTAGAAAACATATAGGTATTTCCCTAAAACGCCTATATGCATTATTTTAATGTAAATAATGCATATAGGCGTTTGGCAAAACGCCTATATGCATTATTTAATATTAAAATGCATATGGGCGTTTTCCAAACGCCGGTACGCACCTCCGTTCCCTATAAATAGCACCTCCCTCCTTCCGCAAAGTTGCTCATTTTCTCGTTTTCTTCTCTTCGTCTCTCATTCAATGTTGATGTTGCTTTGTTTTTTTTGCTAGTTTTGCTGATGTTTTTTATTTCGTGTTTTTTGGTGGTATTTGATTTTATGAATTACTCTTGTTATTGCTTATGTTTATATATATTATTCTTTATGTGTATGTAACTTTGGGATTAACATATTATTCCTTATGTTTTTGAACATTTTTCTTCCTGGTTCTAAACAATCAGGAAGAAAAATGTTTTTTATTTTTTTTTTGAAAACACATACCGGCGTTTTGCAACACGCCGGTATGAAATATTATTATTTAATACCGGTATCAGAGCCAGAAGGAGAGGTAGAGATGTGTTGATTAATTTCGTTTTACTGTTATGGGGTAACTAAAAAAAAAAGTATTTTTTTGTTTCTTTTAACGGCGACATTGCTTAGCTATTATATGTGAGTCCTTCCATGGGATGTTTTAGATCGTAAGTCCGAAAGGTCGGCAAATATGTACCCCATGTTGTAACATATAATAACAGAAGAAATATCAGTCCGGTTAAAAGAAATCTTTCTGTAAAGTTGTCTGTTTTAGAAGTTACTATTTAAATTTTCGTTTTAACTCCTATGCAGGTACCTACCCCATAATAGTAAAATTATTTTAATCTTCATACCCCTACTAATCCGGAAGGTGATGATACTAAGGACAGGGAGTACTTCAATTATTGAAATTTTCTGTCGTTTTTCTGTCTTGTCGTACTGTTCCTTTCCCACTCTCACTACTTTACAGCTTTGTCTTTACTGTTTCTGTCCTTTATATTCCTTTTACTTTATTTCTGTCCCCCTCACTTTATGGCTTCCTTTTTTCGCTCCTTTTCTTTTAAATTTGGGAGTTCATCCTCCTCTTCCTCCATAAACAGTGAGGATCCGTCCTCAAACAGAAACCAAGTCTTCAAAGAAGAAATCTCCTTTGAAGATATAAACCAAAACATTGACAATTGGGTTTTACCCACAATCTCCATTGACTCTCTCTATCAACCACAGGATAAGACCTGGTTCTCTGCATCTGATCACGTCATCAGGACTGTAGAAGAATCAGTCTCTATTCTTCCAGATAAACAGGACTTCTATCTTCTTTCTCCAAAATCAATAGAAAGGCATAAGAAGAAGTACAGTTTTCTGCACATAGGGAGTGTCCAAATTGCCATTAAACCACTGATCAGAAGAGGCTTGAATGTCTCAGCCTTAGTGTGTTTATTGGACAATAGACATAACAATTTTGCTGATTCACTGCTCGCCGCAGCTGAATTTGGCCTTCATAATGGACCCGTCTTCTTTAATTGCTTTCCTGATAGGTTAGCAAATTTAGGAGATGAACATATTCATGAAGTGTTGAAACTGAAACTCAAATTGCACGGTCTAGATATGAAACCGGGATCCATACCTGCAACCCTTACATATGAAATGCGTGGCTGTCACCCAAGAGGGGGGGGTGAATTGGGTGAGGGAATAAAAAACTTTATTTCTTTTCGAAAGACTGCTTGTGCTTGGTGATGATGTTACTGAGTAATGGTATGCACAAGTCAGTATGTTATGTGATGCAAAATAGAATGTTTAAAAGTAAGTTTATGCACACATAAATTTATCCTGGTTCGGTCACCCAGACCTACATCCAGTCCCCAGGCTCCACCTGAGATTTTCAATCCACTATTCTTGTTTAAACCAGGCACAAGAGAAGCCTTTACACTTTAGGTTTTACGAGCACGGGTTCACCTAACAACCCACAGGTTTTACAACGGGTTCACCTGCAAACCTTACAAACGCAAGTTTTACGGGCTAACTTGCAACCTATGGAGATTTAGAAAACTTCTAAATGCTCCCCCTTACAAAATGTAAGATTACAATTATGTTCACTCTATGAACTGATTTTGTTAAACACTTAAGCTCAAAACTAACTCTCTCGAAGAGTGGATGATGTTACTCACTTAAGTACAAATGAATCACTCTCTAAGAATATTACATATCAAAGTCCGAGAGTAGAAGATGAGAGGAATAATGTTTCAGACAATAAGCTCTGTTCTCTCTCTCTCTTGGTTCTTCTGAATGTAGATGTTCCTTTTATACCAGCCTCTGAATATCCAACCGTTGGAGAGGCAATAAGGCCGTTTGAATATAGCCGTTGGGGCCTTGTTTACGTTGTCCTCATTAATGCACAGCAGGGTTGACTTTGCTTTATCTGAAAAGGTGCTTTGTCCAGCTGTTCTGTCAACACTGTTCTGACAACACTGTTCTGGCAAAAGTCGTTCTGACATCTATACACTGTACGGTCTGACTCTTGCTTGTTGTCAGATGAGGACTTCGTTCCTCAAGCATAAGTCCAGGATGTTAAGAGACTCACTATCGGAAGCTCTCTTGCTATCTAAAGTGAGGCTCGTGGACTCTAACATTTTGCTTGCTATCACATAGAGGAACTTTGTCTTCCAAGCACTTGTCCATGAATGATAAGAGTGCTTTGCTATTGGATGCTCTCTTGCTATCAGACGCTCTCTTATGGACTCTGACTCTTGTGGGCAGTATGAGCTTTGACACCTTGAATGAATCTTCAGATTATATTCTCCTTATCTCTCATACTCCTCATGCTTGGTAGGTAACAATGTTGTTTGAATATCTGTTATCCTCTTGTTACCGTTGGAAGGAACATCTTCTTAAATGCTTAGCAGAGTTGACTTGCTTTATCACTGAAAAGTAGTCCTGACACCTCTGCTCTGACAAAAGCATTCTTACTTCTGAGTATGTGACATTTTCTCTTGTACTCTTGCTGACGGATGATCATCGTTCATCCGGAAGTGGCAATCTTGCTCTGCAAGTGTTAATCTCTGAAGTTCAATGCCAAGAGTCTTTGCATCCGGAAGCTCATTTGCATCCGGAAGTGTGATTAGGTTCTGCACATACTGGTTAGTCCAACATAGCAATATATATAATCAGATATAGTAAAACTATACATGTTGTGGGAAGTTTGCTATGGGAAGTAGTCTTACTTAGACTATGTTCTGACTTAGTGTAATGTCTACTGACTCTAAGGGATCTCTATTCCAATAGTCAGCTTAAGTCTCGTTAGTTTACTCTAAGTCTTCCTAAGTGACTCAGTGTGTCATTTGTTCATGCTATGTATATTAAGTCAACACACAATCACATGAAGTGGGAGTTTACTTAGTCTAGGATGTATCCGGAAGCACTTCTACATCCGGAAGTACTTTCACTTGATGAAGGATCTAGCTCACCATCACTTACTCTCGCTCAGTGTATTTCATTCCAACAGTCAGCGCTAGTCACTGAGCTATCGGAAGCACTTTTACTTGTCGTGGTGAACTTACTGTCACTTAGGGTTATACTTCTTTTATCAGCCTGTGCAAGTCTAAATCTAACAGGAAGCAATTTCGCTTGACGAGGCTGATTCACTGACGCTTGGGGATATATCTATTCTGTCAGTCTGCGTCAGTCTAAATCCAACAGGAAGTGTTTTCACTTGGCGAAGTAGACTCACTGACGCTTGGGGTAATATCTATTCTATCGCTCTGCGCCAGTCTAAGTCTAACAGGAAGCAACTTCACTTGACGTTGCATTTTCACTGACGCTCGGGGTTATATCTAGTTTATCAACCTGCGCCAGTCTAAATCTAACAGGAAGCAATTTTACTTCCGATTGAAACATAGCTTAGTCTTAAGGTTGTGTACTAATTCTCATGGACTAAGTTATTTCCCCAGTGATTTACTTGCTGACGCTGGGGGATGAAAGCATTCATCCGCGTGCGCAAGTCCTAATCTATCCGGAAGTGATTCCGCATCCGTGAGCGCTAGTCTTAATTCATTCGGAAGTGAATCCGCATCCGGTTGTGACTCTAGTGCTAATACTTCCGGAAATGATCTTGCATTCACAAGTGATCTAACTCAGGGTTCTAACCATGTCATCTAATCCTTCCTAAGTGTTAATTATGTTCTTTTAAGTACTAGACCATATCATACCTAAGTCACCATCAAAACTTAAGATTCTAACATTCTCCCCCTTTTTGATGATGACAAACCCATAGATGACTAGAGAACATAATTAAACTTAGATCACTTCCAGAGCTATATTTCATTCCCAGTTCTCTCCCCAGATATCTTATCTTTCAGCTCTAGACATCTCATGTCTCATCTCTAGACATCTCATGTCTCATTTCTTCTCATTTCTCTCCCCCTTTTGGCTTCATCAAAATTCAACAAGTGCAAGCTAGCCTTATTTCTCCTAGGAATGGGGATACTTCTATCGTTCTCCTAGGAATGGGCTTTCTACCTAATATTTCTCCCTATTCTCCCTAAATATTATGTAGGATAACTAAACAGTGTGAGACAGAAGGAAGAAAATATTGATTCAGTATTCTAAGTGTGTTTACTCTCCCTAACCATAATGCAAGATATCAGAACATGTTTTGCAAGGATTAAGTCTAGATCAAAACATACAAAAACAGTTCTTTTTTTTTGAAGGTGAAAATTCTTTTTAAATATAAAAGACATCAAAAGTAATTTTGACCCTCTTGAAATGATTAACATGATATCAAAATAATTTTGGTGCGTTTAAAATGATGATTATGATATCAATTGAAAATTTGTGATTTTAAATTCGTGATACCAAATGAAATCAAATGAAATATGTGAGTTTGAACTTGTGATATCAAATGAAATGATTGAATGCCAAGTGAAATTTGTGATACCATATGAAAATGAAATCAAGTCAAATGAAATTTGTGAGATTAAAATACCAAAAGTAATTTCCAAATAAATTGCATCACAGCATCTCAAGAGTTTATTATCGATGACAGCATGTAACTCTCTATTTTTCAAGGGATCATTATCGAGTAATGTCCATTTACTTCTCTTCTATATTTAAGATTAATCATTACAGAATCAAGAAAAGAAGCATATAAGAGAGGTATGTTATCAATTACTTTCCAGCGTGTCATATAAAGGATACAGATGTGTGAGCTAGGATGATTTTCTAAAACAGTGAATGATTTTGAAGTCAATGCAGATTGAGAAAAGAAATCCTAAATTGACACCCTTACCAATGCCATGTATGCATCATATATAAGAGATGGTAAGGTGTAGATGTTACCACAGATGAGGAATCCTCATACTCTATTAGACTCATGAGTCTGAATTATGCGCAGATGAGCATGCTTCCTGACATCTTCAAGAGATGTGCTATCTCAAGTGGAAACCTCTAGCGCAAGTGCTTTGATGATTCGCTTCGGCAAGCTGAGCTACAACCACAAGCAGACATGACTGAACAGTCACTCTACTCTTCCCATGGTTCAATAGTTGGCCTGCTATCGAAGACGCTGATTGTTGCGAAAGCAACCTTGCTCAAACTTGATGATTGATCCTGCATGTGCTTGAGGAAACAAGTGCTTCCTGATTGTCAGTGGAAGAACTTAAGATTTAACATTGGAGACCATCCTCAGGACATTCAAGTCAATCTGTGTTAATCAGCACAAGTTAATAATTTAAAAAAAATCATGCTTGCTAATTGGGTTAAGAAAATATGAGCAATGATTATGTGAAAACTAATTTTGAAATTGTCTATACGTTCACATAGTTTCACTATCAAGACATGAACTCTATTTACTCTCATAGATAAATATCAATGTGATAGTACCGAGAGTATCAAACAGGTGGCATATTTTCAGAGTTTCATAAGCAAGTGTAGTTCAATAAATATGCCGCAAGGATGTTCATGTTAGATCATGAAGACATGTGAATTATTAACACAATGAAATTTTGAAAAATCTTCATCCTCACAAAAATGAAATACTGGAAATCTTCATGCTCACAGAATAGTTTGATTTTAAGACTAAATCCGGTTTACAAAACAACCAAATTTCAACATATGATTACGAGAATAATTTCCAAATTTTAGCTCAAGTTCTTCTAGATATGCTCAGTGTGATCTCATTGTTCTTAGGATATCAACAAGCTTGAAATTTATACAGATTATAGCATGCTTGTGATACTATGCCATGTTTTACAGATCCAGCAGAGTTTAATTCAAGGCATTTCCTAAGATTTCTAATGTATGTCAGACAAGAGAGAGACTATCCATTAAATTTCACAACAGAATGTGTAAGGGATAGAAATGCTCATGTGTATTGGCGAGAGTTTCTCCGGTTTAGTATAGCCATTCCACACATCTTGATAAGGGGCATTTTCGTTGTCATTCTCTCTTGGTTATTCTCATTGTTCAAGCTTCAATAATCTGTGTCAACATTCTTAAACCACAAACTTGAACCGAGATCATTAGTAGATTGAGAACTTAAAGATGTAATTATGAGGGATGTATTGTTCTCGGAACCATAGCTGCTTATGCATTGAAAAACTTGATGCACGAGATACCACATGAAATTGAAAATCAGAAATAACTTTTGAATGCTATCATTAGGTATGGTTGTCATGTAAGTTTAAAGAGGATCAGAATCTGTTTTGAAAGTTTGTATATCAAAAGGATCTTTCAAAAATCAAGGTGAATGCATAAACTATTTTCTTTCATGAAAGACGCCCTTAAAAGATTCGCTAAGCATATATGAGTAAAACTGTTAAGCCCATCATGCATTTACTACCCAAGTGATTGTTCGAGTAAAGAGGAAGGTAGGAATGATATCACCATCTATGCGTGACGAATGCTTATCAAGACTTGACTGATTGTTCAGATGAGATATAGTCCTGAGTCTTGCTGAACCTCAGAATTGCCTTTCCCAAGGAGATCTTCTATACTTATCCTTGGTTCGAAGCACTTTCTTCTGAGAGGTAGGATTCAAGTGTCTTTTCAATGTTGATCGAGGAATCCACTCTCTCTTGTTCTTCTCAGGATAGTTGAATGGAACTTTGTGATAGCTCATCCTTGAGACAGAACCATTGTTCCTGGTGGTTGCGCATTGCTTCTTATGATTGTATCAGGGGTTTTCAGCAGTTGCGTCGCCACGAGTTCTCTCCTTTGGGGTAAGAGGAACTCTTGATCTTTCCTGCACAAGTAAGGCACTAGGAGGATGTTTTGGTACCCATTTGTACTTGGGTCCTACTTGGTTAGCACTGGACCTTACTTGTCCTTTACGAATCCATACAAACTTATTTCTCACATTTGAATTCCTTCTAAGACTGCATGTGTGAGAAATATGTCCTAATCTACCACAATAATGACAGATAATGGAATGATAATCAAAATGGGTTTTCTATCATTATCATGGTTAGTTTTCTTTAGAAAAGCTTTTTGTTCCTTTGAAATTTCAGTTTCTTTTGAAAGCTTTTCTTTTTCCTTCAACAAGTGTTTACAATCAAAACCCCTTTTTTTTAAGACATGTTGAAGTTTTCTATCCTTTTCTTTTAAGCCCAGAAGTTCTTTTGCAAGTTTACAATATTCGGTATATAACTCATTGTATGCATCTTGCAATTCAGTAAGTTCAAGTTCAGATCCAGATACCTCACTTTCTGAATCTTCTAGGCAGAAATGGATACTCTCTTTACTGAAGCCTGCTTCCTCAATGTCAGCTTCCAGAAGCTCATCAGTAGATGATCCACAAAGAGCACGAGTTGAGCTTTGGACAGCTGTGCTTTCAAGAGATGGGTTAGAAGCATATATCATATCAAGAGTATTCCAAATGTCTCTAGCACTAGAGCAATGTTTGATTTTCTGGAAATCATTTTTAGTTAAGCCTTTGTATAAAATTTGCATTGCTCTAATGTTCAAGGAAAACAAATTTTTCTCCTTTTCAGTCCAGTTTCCTCTTGGTTTGAAATCAAAATCATTTTCAAAAATATCCCACATTTTCAAACTAGTGGATTGTATAAAAACTTTCCATTCTTGCTTTTCACCAACAAAAATCAATATTTTCTAACACAGGTGGGATAGTATGATCAAAACCTTCAAAACACATTTTATATCCCAAGTCAGCCTAGGTCTTTGCACTTGAGATCGTTGGATCCTTTAAACAAGTGACCTGCTCTGATACCAAATGAAATGCGTGGCTGTCACCCAAGAGGGGGGGTGAATTGGGTGAGGGAATAAAAAACTTTATTTCTTTTCGAAAGACTGCTTGTGCTTGGTGATGATGTTACTGAGTAATGGTATGCACAAGTCAGTATGTTATGTGATGCAAAATAGAATGTTTAAAAGTAAGTTTATGCACACATAAATTTATCCTGGTTCGGTCACCCAGACCTACATCCAGTCCCCAGGCTCCACCTGAGATTTTCAATCCACTATTCTTGTTTAAACCAGGCACAAGAGAAGCCTTTACACTTTAGGTTTTACGAGCACGGGTTCACCTAACAACCCACAGGTTTTACAACGGGTTCACCTGCAAACCTTACAAACGCAAGTTTTACGGGCTAACTTGCAACCTATGGAGATTTAGAAAACTTCTAAATGCTCCCCCTTACAAAATGTAAGATTACAATTATGTTCACTCTATGAACTGATTTTGTTAAACACTTAAGCTCAAAACTAACTCTCTCGAAGAGTGGATGATGTTACTCACTTAAGTACAAATGAATCACTCTCTAAGAATATTACATATCAAAGTCCGAGAGTAGAAGATGAGAGGAATAATGTTTCAGACAATAAGCTCTGTTCTCTCTCTCTCTTGGTTCTTCTGAATGTAGATGTTCCTTTTATACCAGCCTCTGAATATCCAACCGTTGGAGAGGCAATAAGGCCGTTTGAATATAGCCGTTGGGGCCTTGTTTACGTTGTCCTCATTAATGCACAGCAGGGTTGACTTTGCTTTATCTGAAAAGGTGCTTTGTCCAGCTGTTCTGTCAACACTGTTCTGACAACACTGTTCTGGCAAAAGTCGTTCTGACATCTATACACTGTACGGTCTGACTCTTGCTTGTTGTCATATGAGGACTTCGTTCCTCAAACATAAGTCCAGGATGTTAAGAGACTCACTATCGGAAGCTCTCTTGCTATCTAAAGTGAGGCTCGTGGACTCTAACATTTTGTTTGCTATCACATAGAGGAACTTTGTCTTCCAAGCACTTGTCCATGAATGATAAGAGTGCTTTGCTATTGGATGCTCTCTTGCTATCAGACGCTCTCTTATGGACTCTGACTCTTGTGGGCAGTATGAGCTTTGACACCTTGAATGAATCTTCAGATTATATTCTCCTTATCTCTCATACTCCTCATGCTTGGTAGGTAACAATGTTGTTTGAATATCTGTTATCCTCTTGTTACCGTTGGAAGGAACATCTTCTTAAATGCTTAGCAGAGTTGACTTGCTTTATCACTGAAAAGTAGTCCTGACACCTCTGCTCTGACAAAAGCATTCTTACTTCTGAGTATGTGACATTTTCTCTTGTACTCTTGCTGACGGATGATCATCGTTCATCCGGAAGTGGCAATCTTGCTCTGCAAGTGTTAATCTCTGAAGTTCAATGCCAAGAGTCTTTGCATCCGGAAGCTCATTTGCATCCGGAAGTGTGATTAGGTTCTGCACATACTGGTTAGTCCAACATAGCAATATATATAATCAGATATAGTAAAACTATACATGTTGTGGGAAGTTTGCTATGGGAAGTAGTCTTACTTAGACTATGTTCTGACTTAGTGTAATGTCTACTGACTCTAAGGGATCTCTATTCCAATAGTCAGCTTAAGTCTCGTTAGTTTACTCTAAGTCTTCCTAAGTGACTCAGTGTGTCATTTGTTCATGCTATGTATATTAAGTCAACACACAATCACATGAAGTGGGAGTTTACTTAGTCTAGGATGTATCCGGAAGCACTTCTACATCCGGAAGTACTTTCACTTGATGAAGGATCTAGCTCACCATCACTTACTCTCGCTCAGTGTATTTCATTCCAACAGTCAGCGCTAGTCACTGAGCTATCGGAAGCACTTTTACTTGTCGTGGTGAACTTACTGTCACTTAGGGTTATACTTCTTTTATCAGCCTGTGCAAGTCTAAATCTAACAGGAAGCAATTTCGCTTGACGAGGCTGATTCACTGACGCTTGGGGATATATCTATTCTGTCAGTCTGCGTCAGTCTAAATCCAACAGGAAGTGTTTTCACTTGGCGAAGTAGACTCACTGACGCTTGAGGTAATATCTATTCTATCGCTCTGCGCCAGTCTAAGTCTAACAGGAAGCAACTTCACTTGACGTTGCATTTTCACTGACGCTCGGGGTTATATCTAGTTTATCAACCTGCGCCAGTCTAAATCTAACAGGAAGCAATTTTACTTCCGATTGAAACATAGCTTAGTCTTAAGGTTGTGTACTAATTCTCATGGACTAAGTTATTTCCCCAGTGATTTACTTGCTGACGCTGGGGGATGAAAGCATTCATCCGCGTGCGCAAGTCCTAATCTATCCGGAAGTGATTCCGCATCCGTGAGCGCTAGTCTTAATTCATTCGGAAGTGAATCCGCATCCGGTTGTGACTCTAGTGCTAATACTTCCGGAAATGATCTTGCATTCACAAGTGATCTAACTCAGGGTTCTAACCATGTCATCTAATCCTTCCTAAGTGTTAATTATGTTCTTTTAAGTACTAGACCATATCATACCTAAGTCACCATCAAAACTTAAGATTCTAACAACATATAGGGTGCACTATAAGGTCTCGAACTCTTCAAAGTCAATGGCCAAACAATTCCCCACGACAGGAGAAACAGTGATATGTTTGACAGACCCTTCACATGTTAACCTGTCGGTCCCCAAAACCATCATGTGGAAAGACGTCTTGTTACCAGATGACTGGACGTTAGAAAGGGTTTCCAGACCCACTCCACCCCCAACAGTAAGTCAGGTGAGTAGAATAACTCACACCACTGACGGAACTGTAAAATTGTCATTTGATCGACCAAGAAGGTCTGTTTCCTCTAGTTATGGGTCTAACTCAGGATATGAAGACTGTAGATCCCAATTAGAGTCAGCTAGGCATTCTTGTTCGTCCTCTAGGCCGCCATCTCATGTTTATTCCAGACCTCCGTCTGTTATTTACATGTCGGCGCCTCCCCAAACTGTTAGGAACATTCCCCCACAGGTAGTTCCTTCTCAGGCTAGTGTCTCAATTCATGGAGTGGATAATACCACAAATATTCCGCAGCCGAGTTATGAGAGGACAGAAGACGCAAGTCTACCACAGTCCCCTACCTACTCATCCATGAATGTGGGAGAACCTTTTGAATCTCTTACCATAAATGATGGAGAACCCTATCCAAGCATAAACTTTTTGGAAAAGCAGTTCTCTATTGACAAACATGCCCTTAGAAAAGATTTCTATTCTGAGGAAAATAAACCCAAGAAAATATGGTTCTTAGCCAAATTCAAAGGAAATAATAGACAGTCTGTCCAAGATAAGTTCTATGAATTCCTAGAAGAGGTAGAAGAAAACATTCCATTTTTTGATTGGTTCAGTGCCTATGCACAAAAGCAAGGTATTGAATATCCATTCCCAAAAAGCATAAACATGACCAAACAGGAATGGAAATTGCCTGATGGATCCACAACATCTTCTCTGTTGCCTCCCCCAAAAACTGTCCAGTTGACGCAATTAAAGGATGACCAAAATCAACCTTTAATAGCATCTCCATTTAAATACAAAAACACTAGTAAACCCATTGACTCCATGGACATTAAAAATCTTTGCGAACAAAATAATTACACCAACAGGTATTTACAAACTTTGGGTAGTTATATTGTTCAAAAAGCAGTGCCATCTCCAACAGCAACAAAACCATCACCTGTATTTAAGGCACCTATCTTTAAACCATTTGAGGTAGGACCAAAACTCAGGACAGAGTTTCTAGGATATAAGACTAATTTACAGAGAAAAATTGAGCAAAAGATGGAACAACTCAGTAATCTCCAGTCTACAGTAATCCCAGAAACTCCTCAGGGAGAAGCCTCTTCAGCATCTCAACAAGTGATGAATATTGAAGAAAATTCTCAATCTTCAGAATCTGAAATCAGATCATCTGATCTTCAGATTAACAATCAGAATTGGAAAACCCCTACCAGGCTTTACTATCCCAGGGCATCACCGCCTGATATATTGCTTGAAGAGAGGGTAACCCAAAACTTCAAATCATTCAGTGCTGACCATATCTATGAATGGAACATAGATGGGCAAAGTGAGACCAACATTTTGCAAATTCTCCAACAAATGACAATGGTTAGTACGGCATATCAAACTGTAAATGATGCTTCTGATGAGGCCATCACTAATCTATTAATTGCAGGGTTTACTGGGCAATTAAAAGGTTGGTGGGACAATTATCTTTCATCTGAAGAAAAAAATGTCATACTAACCTCTGTCAAAACTGAACCAGATGGTACTCCAATCTTATATGAAGGGAGTAGCATTCCTGATTCAGTTAATACATTGATTTTTACAATCATTAAACACTTTGTTGGAGATCCATCTCTCTGGAAAGATAGGTCGGCAGAACTTCTTTCAAATCTCAAGTGCAGAACTTTATCTGATTTCAGATGGTATAGGGATAACTTTCTGCAAAGAGTCCTCACAAGAGATGATGCCAATCAACCTTTTTGGAAAGAAAAATTTCTAGCTGGATTGCCTAAATCCTTAGGCGATAAAGTTAGAGAAAAATTGAGAAATCAAAACGATGGCAACATCCCTTATGAGAGATTGACATATGGGCAGTTAGTATCTCATGTACAAAGAACTGCACTAAAGATTTGCCAGGATGACAAGATCCAGAAACAACTTGCAAAAGAGAAAGCCACAAGCAATACGGAATTGGACACTTTTTGTGAACAATTTGGCTTTCCAGCCTGCAAGAAGTCTAGGCCATCCAAACCCAAACATAAACAGTTCAGGCAGCATAAACCAGCCTACCATAAACCAGCCTACCATAAACCAAGGAAACCCTTTAGGAAAACCCCTAGGGAACATAATAAACCAAAAGAGGATTTTCCTAAAACTAAGCTGACATGCTTTAGATGTGGAAAGCAAGGCCACATTTCCAAGTATTGTCGGTTTAGTAAGAAATTGAACAAGATCAGAAACATAGATGAATCTGTTCTTGAGCAGATTAATAATCTACTGATTGACACTTCAGAATCTGAGACAGAAACAGAAAACACCTCAGATGATCTTAATAACATTCAGGAAGATGATCTAGCAGGATCTTCCTCCTCCATCAATGTTATTACAAAAGAACAAGATTTACTCTTTGATATCATCACTAAACTGCCCGATGATGAACAAGGAGAATATCTGTTCAAACTCAAGGAGCTATTCAATTCGAGTAGTTCCAAACCAAAAACACCATTGCCCATAAACAAATACGATTTAACAGAAACAATAAACAAGTTCAAACATTCTGTTAAACCAACAACTCTTCAAGATCTTCAGCATGAAGTCCATAATTTCAAAGCTGAAGTTTCATTCTTGAGGACGCAGCAAGAAACACAGGCAGCTGCAATATCCCAAATTCAGGATATCCAGCTTCAGAAAAGGCAAGAGTCATTAGAACACCAAAATGATGAAGAACCTGATGACGCCTTCATAAGTCTAGTATCCAGAATATCAGTTCCGAAATTTTATATCTTTGTCAAGATTATTATTAATGATGAACTGGTATTAGAACAACCTGCCTTATTTGATACAGGAGCAGCGTCTAACTGTTTCAATGAAGGTCTCATCCCCACCAAATTCTTTGAGAAAACAACGGAGAGATTCAGTGGTGTCAACCAAACTAAATTGGATGTCAAATACAAAATCTCTAATGTTGTCATAGAAAATGAAAGTTTCCGAGTTCAAACTCCTTTCATACTAGTCAAGAACATGTGATCTCAGATTATTCTGGGTGCTCCATTTGCGGGATTAATTCTCCCGTACTTGACTAAGAAGGATGGGATATCCTTTGAACATTTGGGGGAGACTATCACTTTCCCTTTCACACAAAATCCAAAAATCAAAGAATTAAATTTACTTTCTTCAAAGCAAAACCAAATAAACTTTCTGAAGGAAGAAATTTCATTCAAACATATAGAATCACAGATAGAGCAACCACAGGTTAAAAATCGAATCCAAGATTGCTTGACAAAGATCCACCAAACAATATGTTTGGATCTTCCCAATGCCTTCTGGAATCGTAAAAAACATGTAGTTGATCTACCCTATGAATCAACCTTCTCAGAAACACAAATCCCAACAAAATCTAGGCCTATCCAAATGACTTCCAAATTGCTGGAAACCTGTAAAACTGAAATACAGGAACTTTTGGATAAAAATCTCATACGCAAATCTAGAAGTCCTTGGTCTTGTGCAGCTTTTTATGTCAATAAAAATGCTGAAATTGAACGAGGAACTCCTAGACTTGTCATAAACTATAAACCTCTGAATACGGCTTTAAGATGGATTAGG
Source organism: Mimosa pudica (assembly GCA_029929735.1). NCBI lineage: Eukaryota > Viridiplantae > Streptophyta > Magnoliopsida > Fabales > Fabaceae > Mimosa > Mimosa pudica. Next base: position 1,436,489 of record JAKELP010000001.1, read on the forward strand.
TATCCTATACCTAACAAATCTGACTTATTAAAACGTTTGTATTCTGCAAAAATCTTTTCAAAGTTTGACATGAAGTCTGGATTCTGGCAGATTCAAATTTCTGAAAAAGATAGGTATAAAACCGCTTTTACTGTTCCTTTTGGGCAATATGAGTGGAATGTTATGCCATTTGGTCTAAAAAATGCTCCATCAGAATTCCAGAGAATCATGAATGAGATCTTTAATGATTATAGCCAATATATTATCGTATACATTGATGATGTATTGGTTTATTCTCAGTCTATAGATCAACATTTTAAACATATAAACTCCTTCATAAAGATTGCAGAAAACTAACGGTTTAGTAGTCTCAAAGCCAAAAATCAGTCTGTTCCAAACTAGAGTCAGATTTCTTGGGCACTGGATCAGCCAAGGATCCATTACCCCAATTGATAGGGCCATCCAGTTTGCGGACAAATTCCCAGACCAGCTCCTTGAAAAGAATCAGCTTCAAAGGTTTCTGGGCTGTTTAAACTATGTTGCTGATTTCATTCCACAACTCAGCAATTTCATTAAGCCGCTACATCAGCGTCTTAAACAGAATCCTCCTCCATGGACATATGTTCATACAAACATTGTCCAAAAAATCAAATCTCAGGTTAAGCAACTTCCTTGTCTTAGCCTTCCAAATCCTATTGCCTTCAAGATTGTCCAAACCGATGCTTCTGATCTCGGCTATGGCGGGATCCTTATGCAAAGGATAGATAATCAAGAAAAAGTTGTCTCCTTCACTTCTAAACATTGGAATAGCACTCAGTAAAACTATTCCACGATCAAAAAAGAAATTTTGGCAATTGTATTTTGCATTTCCAAATTTCAATCCGATTTACTCAATCAAAAGTTTTTACTTCGCATTGATTGTAAATCAGCAAAAGATGTTTTAGAAAAGGATGTTAAAAATCTTGCATCAAAACAAGTTTTTGCTAGATGGCAAGCTATTTTATGCATTTTTGACTTTGACATTGAATTCATTAAAGGTTCTTCAAACTCTCTTCCAGACTTTCTCACAAGAGAATTTTTGCAGGGCCTATAATCATGCCTAAAAAGAAAAAGGCCCCAGATGAAAAACAGAAACAAAAAATGGACATCTTTCAAGATGCTTAGAAACCAGAATCACCCAGGGAGATGTCTACTGTAGAACTCCATGAGCTTCTTCAACAGAACTTCTTCCAAATTCCAAAAACAGAAAGACCATTGGCACCGATTCCTGCAGAAGTGCTGACTTATTTTACAAGTCTAAAGGAATCAAAACCTTCGGGGTCGCCCACCCTATCCCAGAAACAGACAGAGGGGTCACAAACCCCAACTCAGAAACCACAATCAACTCTTCCCGGGTCATCTACCCAAGAAAAAATAGCCAGAAAATTGACTTTGGAATCCATTGCCATAGACCTGGCTAAAAAACAAATCCCAGCAGTTACTTATGGTGAGATTGTTACAAAAACAGATAAACAATCTGACTTAGTAGCCGCTAAACCCCAGAAACAGGTGGCTTCAATTGCGTCCTCCAAAGCAATTGTGCCACACCAAAACACTCAGGGTCAAAGGAATACTACTCCTTTCATCAAGAAACAGAGATTTATAAGGAATATTATTCAGATTGAACTTGAGTTTTTTAATCAAAATCCTAATCAAGTGGCTGCTAATCTATTTCCCCCGGGAATGCATTACCAGCCAAAATCTTTTTCAAAATCACTGAGATTTTATGAGGCTATACTCATTCATTCTGAGTCTGTTATTATTGAACATATAATAGATCGGAATAATGAAGAGCAAATAGCCTACTCTAAATTTCAGATATTGAAAGTCCTCACTCCCACTATGTGGGGAAAAAACCTTTTAAAACCAAGAGGACTTCCAATAAAAGCAAAAGATTTTCCTGATACCTATACCTATTGGGACTATGTTGACGCATGGGACCATGTGTTTTGGTATCAAAACAAAAAATCATCACATACTTGGTTTATGTATTTTCGTACTAGAACTGAGTATGAATTTCCTCAATGGTTCGCTTACTGGTGGAATTTCTTTGGTCCTGCACCAGAGATATTTCCAAAACATGTAATTGAATCATTCGAGTATTTTAAACAGAAATTTGACATTGGTGAGGACCCATTTCCCTTGAGTCTTCATTATTGCTCGAAAATTTCAATGTCCTGGATTTTCTCTTGGAAGTATGAAATGAGTAAAATCGATGAAACTTCCAAGCTATACCCAGTGTTACGAGTTCCATACTCAAGATGGTGGGACAAGTTCGACACACGAAGAGTTGATAAGCCGGCGATTGATCAATGGTTCAATGATAATCCTAAGTATCTTTGCCAGACGGAACAAAGCAAATTCCTCAATCAAAGATCAAGGATAACCTCCTTATTATCATCAACGACAGATAAGGCGGCCCTCATGAACCATCTGACAACCTTCCTTTTGGCTCTTCAGGATAATCCAGGATCATCCTCTCAAGCCCAGCATACCTCCCCAACTGAAGAAACAGTACCAGAGGAGGAGGATTATGTAGTGGATTTAGATGAGGACTAGAATCTTTTCTCTTTACATGTGTGTATTTTGATTTTGATGTATGGTGTATTTTAGAAACAGATGTATGCTATACTCAGTTGTATTCAAAATAGACACGTGGAAAGCAAATACAGGCTCGCAGATGTTAACCAGAACTGCTCAAAAACAGTACAAGTTCTAGGTTAAAGACATAACCGGAACTGTTCATAAACAGTACCAGTTCCGGGTCAAAAGCACATCAGCTCGCCTATAAAATGGAGGCCAGAAGAACGAAGAAGGCAGAGTTTTCATTTTTCATCACTTCTCACTAAGATAGTCTTTGAGAGAGAAAGTCTGCTTGTTTTCATTTTTCTGATTTCCTTTTAAAAGTTTTATATTGTAAGTCTTATATTTCCAATAAAAGTTCATATTTTAGTTTCTGCATCTTTACTTTCCTGCACTTTCATCTTCATGCATCATATTCTACATAGGCGTTTTATAAAACGCCTATGTGCATAAATAAAAAAATACTATTTCCGCATACCGGCGTTTTGCCCCTCGTCTAGGCGTTTTCCAAAACGCCGAGATGCCGCATTTCGACGGCAAATTTATAGGCGTTTTGCCAAAACGTCGTAGCGCTATTTCGCTGGAAAATTCCGCCGATGCGAGGCCCTATAAAACGCCGATATGGGCCCCGTTTTTTGTAGTGATATGGTTGTAAAGTTTGCATCTTTTCTATTTTTCCCCTTTTTCCTTCAAAGTTTTATCGAGATCTATTCTCCTTCAAACTGAATTTTCTATTTGTTATTCTTCATTTGGGGTTCCTGGAAGTGATGGCCTTGAGGGAGTGTATTGTTGAGACTTGAGAGTTTGAAGGGAGAGAGAGGATTGAAGGTTGAAGACATGATTCTTCGCAGGATAACTCATTTTAACCCCTGATGACTTGGCACTTCATGAGCTCTTGGATAAAATGGACGGACACGATTTCGCCGCTGAGAGATTCTGAGAAGAATTGCGGCTGAGAGTATCCTGATCCAAAAAATACCCCACCCCCACCACCCCCACCCCCTTCTTCCTCCTCCTTCACCCCACCCCACCCCCCTCCTCCATCAGCGCCCCCACCCCCTTCTTCCTCCTCCTCCCTTGTGGGGGACTTCAAATTAATTTTCCCTTGATTAAACCATTTAATTAATTTTCTTATTCAGTTTTCCATCTAGGAGATTTATTGATAAGCAATCAATTATTCTTAAATCAGAAGGAATACATTTCCTTTTTAATTATTGGTTGCCTTAGCCAAAATGATACATTTTTTATTGTTTTTAGGCATTATAGATATCTTTTGTTATTTAACACTCAAGCTTTCACACATTTTCGATATTAGTATATCTACTGCACCACATGATGAGGACACCATTTATTCTTAGTAAACGAACAATAAAAATTGTACATTAATATAATCTAATTGTTTGACTTATAAATATGATTAAATTGATTAAATGAAACATTTACTATTTGTTGTATAAAATGGTGTAAAATTATCTTTACATTATATTAGTAACTAGTTTATTTCTCTTGCAAAAGAATTAAAGTACTAAAATCAACTCAAACCATCCAAATCAGACATGTACAAACACAATTCTTTTTTGATTTCCCAAGGTATCCCACCCGCGTGTCAAGTGAGACTAATCCTTCGCTGTTCTGAAGTCCCATATAGGGGGTAGACAGCTGGCCTGTGAATTTGCTCCATTCGCAAGGGCTAGGGATCGAACCCCAACCACTTGCTTAAGGGACGAGAGTACTTACCACTCACGCCAACCCGCCAGTTTTGTACAAACACAATTTTAGTATTGTACTTCTTTCATGGGAGTTTGCTAGAGAACTTAGGTCCGGAATAGCGACGAGGAAGAGGGGGACATATTAATTACGTACGTGGGCACAAGGACGATGGTTATGACTTATGAGAGGCGAAGTGTACAATAAGTTTGTGGTGCTGTAATTACGGGACTGCCATCAATCAAATAAATCGAATTAAATTAGACAAGGTTAAGAGGCGCCTGATAAGACAAATGATATGGATTTATGAACACGGTGATCATTAATATGGAACCCCTTCCTTCATTTATTGTTGTTAAATTTCGTAGATATCATTCTTTGTTTCTTCAATGTGCTTCCTAAATTAAATGGCCGCCATGGAACAAATCTTCCCATATATGTTAATGCAGCTTTTTACAGGAAATGCATGCATGTCACACACAAGTATGAACATAAATTGATGGCTCAGACTAATGATCGTCGTAAGTATGTAAAGGCCTTATTAGGAGTGTTTGAATTTTGAAATTAAACATATAGAGCGTAAGCACCAGCATTCATTCTCATACATGACAGTCTGTTTTTCCAGTGATGATGTTCTCTGTCATGGATTGCATAACGTACGTGGCTGGATGTGAGAGAGAGGGACTGAGGGGTTGTGTGGGTCCCATTGATGACTTGTGGGACCTGGCGTAACTTCCTCGAGCACAACAGACAACAGCACAGGCTACAGGCCAGTGGGCACAGTAAAATGAAACTGATCAACAAATAGTGGTTTTGTCCAGAAAAAGCCTTTGTGTATTGTTTATCAGGTCCAGTTCTCTGAATTATAGAGCAGCTTCTTCATTTTGGACATTACATCCAAACAAATCATTTTGAAAGAATAAAAAAGTGTACTGTGTTCACCTTTTATATGAAAGACGAAAGTAAACAAAATGGACCAAAAGCATGAATATATATAAAATTCCAGAAAACTAATATATAACTAGCTACAGAACTAGTACACTACTGACCCCACTACAGGACACATGAAGACACGGGGAAATCAAACAACCTAAGATAAGTTCAAAAATACACATACAGAAACAACAGAAATAAGTAAATAATACATAAGATAGGACTGATTATGACACCTAAACCATGCATGAAAATAAAGTCCCGAGATAAGCAGAAAGTTTGAATTTTATTTGTTTCTGCGCCTATTGTTGGTGCTGGTAGCAGAAGGGGAAGGTTGGGATGTGAAGAGAGATTGAATAATGGTGTGTGGTTGAAGAAGGAGAATGATGTGAAGGGTGAAACGACGACGCTTGAAGCATGTTATAGAAGAAGGAGCAATAATTCTCTTCTTTTTTGGTGCAGGAGGACATTTGGTTACTCGTATTTGGTTTTCTGGCCTTGTTGGAGTTTTGTACATCTCCTCGTCATACTCCTCCTCCACATCTTTCACTTCTGGTATTTTCACTCTCAGCTTCCCCAACATTCCACTTTCAACCTCTCCTTCTTCAACAACGTCATTGTTATCTACATGCATCGTCTCTGTAGAATCCGACACAGACATTATTGTGTCACTCATTGCCTGAAACACAACAAGCCAAGTACAAACACAACGTAAAGAGAGAGTATATATATATATACAAATAGATGTATAATATGTATGTCTTATAGAGAAGAGAGAGATAATAAGGGGAATACTTGGGAGGCGCCGCTACCTTAATTTTGGTTTTGAAATTTGTCTGAAAGGAAGTGGTGGTATAAAGAAGAAAGAGGGTCAGTTATATATATAGCACTTGACAGCCTCTGATTGCTGAGAGGATCCTTTCACTACAAAAAAAACGGGTCATTCCGGCGCAACCTTACCGGCGTTTTGGTCCAAAACGCCTATATGAGACGCATACCGGCGTTTTTACCCAAAGCGCCTATATGAAAACGCCAATAAATTTGGCGCGCGCTTCCCGCCTTTTTTCCCGCGTTTCCATATCGGCGTTTTGGGTATAACAAACGCCGGTATGGTTTTTAAATTTAAAAAAGAGGGGCTGACAGTTTTTTTTTTTATTTTTTTATTCAGAAAACCGCATATAGGCGTTTCTTCAAACCGCCTATATGCGATTAAATATTATTTTAATCGCACATAGGCGTTTTGAGAAACGCCTATGTGCATAACGTGCATTTAATATGCACTTTATGCGCATATCGGCGTTTTGAAAAACGCCTATCTGCGCATTAAGTGCATATTAAATGCACTAAATGCATATAGGCGTTTCTCAAAACGCCTATATGCGATTAAAATAACATTTAATCGCATACAGGCGTTTTGAGGAAACGCCTATATGCATTATTTTAATGTAAATAATGCATATAGGCGTTTGGCAAAACGCCTATATGCATTATTTAATATTAAAATGCATATGGGCGTTTTCCAAACGCCGGTACGCACCTCCGTTCCTTATAAATAGCACCTCCCTCCTTCCGCAAAGTTACTCATTTTCTCGTTTTCTTCTATTTTTCTTCTCTTCGTCTCTCATTCAATGTTGCTGTTGCTTTGTTTTTTTTACTAGTTTTGCTGATGTTTTTTATTTCGTGTTTTTTGGTGGTATTTGATTTTATAATGTTGATATGATCTTATTTCTTTTCTTTTACATATTACTTGTTGTTTTGATTTTATATATTTGGGTATCATGTTTTATGAATTACTCTTGTTATTGCTTATGTTTATATATATTATTCTTTATGTGTATGTAACTTTGGGATTAACATATTATTCCTTATGTTTTTGAACATTTTTCTTCCTGGTTCTAAACAATGAGGAAGAAAAATGTTTTTTATTTTTTTTTGAAAACACATACCGGCGTTTTGCAAAACGCCGGTATGAAATATTATTATTTAATACCGCACATAGGCGTTTTATAAAACGCCTATGTGCATAAATAAAAAAATATTATTTCCGCATACCGGCGTTTTGCCCCTCGTCTAGGCGTTTTCCAAAACGCCGAGATGCCGCATTTCGACGGCAAATTTATAGGCGTTTTGCCAAAACGCCGTAGCGCTATTTCACCGGAAAATTCCGCCGATACGAGGCCCTATAAAACGCCGATATGGGCCCCGTTTTTTGTAGTGTTTAGTGACTTGTTGGAATTATGTGCCTTAGCTTGCTTACGTTGCATCCGTGCCCATATCCTCTTTTTATTATTAAAATATTGTTCCATTATTTTTTTTTGGCCAAAATATTGTTCCATTATTAATACACTAGTTATGTACTAAATTTACTCTTTTAGTTTTAATATAAAGCTTTTTACTTCAATATGTATACTTGATGAATGTTATTCAAAATTATTGTCCAGCACATCAAATATATATGAAGGCAGGGATTATTAGTACCCGTGGAACTGTATTATTGGTCTTGTATGAATATTATTTTATTGAAAACTGATTTTTTTTGCATAAACATTAAAGAGACAGATGTGGAGAGGGAGAGGTAGGCATTGGATTCCTGTGAGGAAGATACGTTGAGGAAGGAGGAGGCTTGCTCATGCCGAGGGATTTTCTGTCTCATTTCTTTGTGAAAGTAACCTCCTCACATAACATAAGGGTATAGGATAGGTGTGTTTATAAAGCCCAACAATTAGGGCGGGCCTACTTTTGCCCATGGAAAAACTGCGCATATTGGCGACTGGGCGGGGTACAGGGAAAGGAAAATTGTATTGTCATTTTGTAGTCTCCATTGAGGCTCTCTTCATTTTCACTCTATTTCAATCTAACTGTGGATTAAAATTAATTAAGATTAGATATATACCATTAGATTTAAATGGTGACGAAATGGAGAAAGATCTCAATGGAGAAACACCTTGTGGAGTCACCCTTTGTGAAGATATATGTGTGTGTGTTGACTTTTTGAAAAATCCTAAAAAAGTTAAATTTGTTACTTAAAAAATTGATTTTCTTAAATTTACTCTTTGCACTAGTTTATTTGGCCTATAAACTAATATATTACCTCTGGTCCTAAATATAAGACTTAGATAACTTTTTTTTGACAAGATTAAGGTTGCGAAATAGGTTATTAAATCATGACATATTTGATATCTTTTTAGATTATCCATTAGCTTATAGGTAAAATAAACTAGTCTAAGAGAAAAAATTAGGTAAATCAATTTATAATTAACTTATTTTTTGCTTTTTTTAGGATTTTTCAAAAAAGTCATCTAGGTCCTATATTTAGGAGCGGAGGGAGTATGATCTAATGATAATATATACCAAAAGTGTTATGATTGAATGATTCATTTTGATTTATTAATTTCCAAAAAGAAAAAGTTAAATAGCTCTTATATTTAGGAATGAAGGAGTATTACAGTATCATTCACTCATCATCCTAATATATAATATAATCTTAAAAGTTTATATTATATTTTTTACATTTTTTAAATTATATCCCTCATTTAGACTTTTTGTAATGTAATTTTTTTATCAAAATATGAGTTTTTACTTTTTTTTTAAAATGTGAAATGATCACTGTGAAATGTATTTAAAATTCATAAGGGATGGATTGTCATATATATTAAAATTATGGCAAGGGCGCTCACCCTATCAAGCCCATCCATGCCAGATACTACTCGTGCTTTCAAAAGGTGGGGCGGATGTCGAGCTTTAAAATAAATGTAACACACTCAACTTTCAGGTAGGGGTCATGCTGAGGCCAACCTTGCCCATGAACACCCCTAAAAGCATTCACATTTGTTCAAAACATATATTCCCTTCCCACTTTTCATTAATCCATTTCAGATAAGTAACTAGGTAGCATTTCTCTTCTACCCCTTGAAGTTAATCAAATATCCACCCAATCAAATTGAATAGTTACAATACCTTACATAATTTTTTAAAGTTCGTTACACATTTAAATAGAATTATGAGGAGAGATTAAATAAAAGCTTCTTAAAAATATTAACTTATTGATATAAAGAAATATTGAGAAAAAAGGATAACGAGGAAGTTTGTTTACATAGTACTATTAAATACTCTATAAAGCATACTTTTTTTTACCTTTAATATAAAGCATACTTAATTTATTAAATTTGATGACTAAAAATCATGTATGTCTCTTAATATCTCCAATATTTCTGTATATGATCAAAATTCACTTTTAATGTTAAGGCTTGGATGAAGAGTGTGATTATGGCGTAGATTTTAATGCCTTTGTTGCGTGTGTGCAATTGTGCATAACTGCGCACAGATAAGGCCAATATGACAAAAATTATCAACACGCGATTCGAAGAGTCCTTGATTCCTTGTTATATACTGACTGCTTGTCTGTCAGTAGAGAAGCTTCTTCCTTTTTTTCCTTCTGCCAAAAGTTCACGGGTAAATACCCATCTCCATATCAATGGCCCAAGAGCCCAATTTATATACACACGCTCCCTTTTACTATGATTATAAGATTAAGCCCGTATCTTTGGAGAGATATACTTGATACGAAATAAATCACTCTAAAATAGGCATATTTTATCATTTTCTCTAAACTAAGTAGTTTTAATTTATTAATCTGATTACATGTAAGCTATATTAAAAGTAAATAATTTATTTAATTTCCTTAATTAATAATTTAGTTAACTTGATATTAATCCCTTTATCAAGGCCTTGATGGACTGCATATAAATCTTCCTGCCAACATAGCAACTCTTGAAAAGGCATAAATGCTTCTTGATAAGAATAGCTTTTATGTTATCCCTGTACCCTCAAGCAAATCAATTTTAATTCTTGGAAAAAGGAGCAAAGAATGAAAGAAAGAATGTTAGTTTTCCGGGAGAAATAAACTTAATATGTATTAATATTATTAATTAAAAAGTGGATACGACTTTGTTGTTGCTGTTATATTACTCCTCTGTTACTAAATATAAGATCATTTTCCCTAATTTAAGTAGATTATGGAAGTTGTTTAAGTTATTTATTTACACATGATTTTACCAATTTATCCCAACTATATACATTTATCCTCACTCTCTCTCTTTTGCTTGTTATTATAGATAAGCATTGTTGGGTTAATTTGGGGAAAAATTAGGAAAAGGTAGAAATTGATCTTATAATTAGGAATAAACTGAATTTGAAAAGTAATATTATAGTATTTAGATAGTATTTAGGAACTGTGGGAGTATTTGGGACGCCTAATTGTCATTAGTTAATGGACAACGTTGTTTTAATTTCAGCAGCACGTACGTGTTGAGGCGAGCGAGACTGACAATAACAGCGAATCATAATTATAAACAAACAAATGCTCATAGGTCCTAATCACCTTCATTATCTTAATCAAATACCCTTTGCTTGCCCTGCTTAATGCTGTGCTCATCCCAAAGATGGTAGGAGCATCTCTTCTACTATAACGTCTAGATCTAATATAAATAGTTTGGATTTAGTGATTTAAAGTTTATAATTTTAAATCAAAACTATATTTTCTTTTTTAATTTTGTACTACTTAAAATAATTTCTATGTATAAAAAAAAAATAATTTCTATATAAAAATCATAAACTTTAAAACTAAAACTACAATATGTTAGATCTAGACTATTTAAAATGAAAGAGCCCTCCCCTACCCACCCATCTTTAGGGTGAACAGTGAAAATAATCTGGATTTTTAACTAATTGCGTTTAACCCTTCCTTCTCTCGTCTTTTCTTTGTTTTTTTAAAACCTTTCGTCTTCGTCTTATTTTTATTGTACTTACTATATGTCCCTAATCGAGTAGTGCTTAATTATACATCATTGATACCTAACCCTCCGTTCCTAAATATAAGATCTAGATAACTTTTTTTTGGAAAGATTAAGGTTGCGAAATAGGTTATTAAATGATGACATATTTGATATCTTTTTAGATTATTCATTAGCTTATAGGTAAAATAAACTAGTTTAAGAGAAAAAATCAGGTAAATCAATTTATAATTAACTTATTTTTTGCATTTTTTAGAATTTTTCAAAAAAGTCATATAGGTCCTATATTTAGGAACGAAGGGAGTATATTTTAACAAAGTTATTTTTTTAATATATCAACAAGTGGAACATATCTTGGAATTAAATTAAATAAAGGGAAATAAATATAATAATTTATTATTTAATATAAATATAATTTTATTATGAAGACAAAGAAAAAGATGCTTGATATTGTCCTTTGTAATTGAACAAACATCCATTTGTTTGACAAGTAAGATGATACGGATTTCTGGGAAATTAATCATGTATTAGCTTGTTTATTGTTGGGAAATTTAATTAGAGGTCCCTCACAAGGGAGTTAATACTGGAAAAATCCCAAAAGTTGAAAATATTAATGTAGGGTCCCAAGGGACCTCACATTAATATATTTGAAAAGTGAAAAGACAATTTTGCCCCTAGCCTTAAAAAAAATTTACCTCCTCCCCCCTCCTCCTCCCTCACCCACTCCCCTCCCCCCTCCAGCCGCCCCCACCCTCCCCCTCCCCTCTCCAGCCGCCCCCCACCCCTCCCCCTCCCCTCCAGCCGCCCCCCACCCCTCCAGCCGCCCCCCACCCTCACCCTCCCCTCCAGCCGCCCCCCCACCCCTCCCCCTCCCCTCCAGCCGCCCCCCCACCCCTCCCCCTCCCCTCCAGCCGCCCCCACACCCCTCCCCCTCCCCTCCAGCCCGTCCCCCCACCCCCACCCTCCCCCCTCGAGCCCGCCCCCCATCCCTACCCTCCTCCCTCCACGCCCCCACCCCCACTCCAGCTCGCGAGCTGGAGTGGGGGTGGGGGTGGGGGGCCAACGTGGGAGGGGGGAGGGGGGAGGGGGTGGGGGGCCGACGTGGGAGGGGGGAGGGGGTGGGGGTTGGGGGCCGACGTGGGAGGGGGGAGGGGGTGGGGGTGGGGGGCCGACTTGGGAGGGGGAGGGTGTGGGGGTGGGGGGCCGAAGTGGGAGGGGGAGGGGTTGGGGGTGGGGGGCCGAGGGGGTGGGGGAGGGTGGGGGCTGAGGAGGGAGGCTGAGGGTGGAGGAGGCTGGGGGTGGGGGGGCTGGGGAGGAGGAGGCTGGGGTTGGGGTGGGGGAGATGGAGGGAGGAGGAAGGGGGTGGGGGAGGAGGGAGGGGTAATTTTTTTTTAAGGTTAGAGGTAAAACTGTCTTTTCACTTTTCAAATATATTAATGTGAGGTCCCTTGGGACCCTACATTAATATTTTCAACTTTTGGGATTTTTCCAGTATTAACTCCCTTGTGAGGGACCTCAAATTAATTATCCCTTTATTGTTCAATTTTCTCCTAGTGGGTAGTGCCAATGGATGGGCAAGTCGAGAACCTCAGGCACCACCGTGATTTAATGGTCCTATAGACTCCATTGTCCATAATCTTCAGCTTTTTTGAACATTCAGCTTATGGGTATCTGGTAGGGTGTGGGGCTCGCGATGATGCAAGGACGGTGAAGGTGAAGAGACATGGGTAACTGCGAAAGAAAAGAGCAGAAGAGGAAAAGAGATTTTTTTTGTGAACAGAGGGGTGAGAGGGGGCAGCGAGTGGAACAGAAAATATGTCCCAAAATCACCCATTTTGGGAGGATAAAGTTGGGGGAAAATGAGCTATGGGACCCACACTATTTTCCTTCCCCAATTTCTTTCCCCTCCCATTTTCTCTCTAACAAGCAGGGGAAAATGATTTCCTTTCCCCCTGTAACATCCTAAAATTTTAATATAAGATTAGAGGGTATTTAGGAAAATAATAGATGGGAAAAATTTAAAAATTTGAGAAGATTAGGAGATTTTTGGGATATAATGGGAGATTTAGCAAATAAGTGCTTAAAATAATCAATTAAAGAGTGGGAGAAATAGGAATTATGAGGGTTGGGGGGAATTTAAAATATTTTGAAGGTTAATGAGATTGAAGACTAGATTTAGTGAAATTAAAATTAAAGGAGGGCATTCCAGTAATTTTCCCCAAACACATGTGCATTACACACACAATAAGCAAAAAAAAAAAAAACCAAACATCTCCTCCTCCTTCCTTATGTCTTTGGCCGACACCCACCCCCCTCTTCTTCACCATTTCATTTTCATTTTCCATGCACACATGCCCACACCATTTTCTTCATCCATACCCATCCCTCTTTCCATCCAAAGTTGTTAAATCGTGTGCTACTCTGAAATTAGTGGGGTTTGTTTGATCTGCTCCTCTTCGTCCTCTTTCTTCTCCAACGCGTTGGCTCCATTTTTCCGGCGGGTTGGCTTCGTCTCCGGCGGTGAACGGCGGCGAGAGGTAGGCTATTGGTGTTCTTTTGATTCCTTAAACCATTTTCTTATTCCAGCTTCATTTTCTCACTTTTCCTATCCCTTCCTCGCTCTTGTTCGATCAGCCACCTAAGAGGGCCGATTTCCGGCGTGCTTGGCCGGTGGCCGACGACATGATACTGCCTTCTTCGTGTAGGAGCCTCTGTAAGCATTTCTATCTCCGTGTGGTTTGTATTTGTTATGAAGTGCCTCTTTGAAGTTAGGGTTTTGGATATACTAAAATTTTTGGAATGTGAATACTTTAATATTGGAATTAAGGTATTGAATTTGAGTATTCTAGGGAGCAATTGGATTTTCTGAAAGAGATTAAGCATTTGGGAATTTTTGGTGATAGTTATGATTCTTTCAAGTTAGGATTTTGCCATAATTAAATCTTTGGGACTTTAAACAAAAATTTGTGAATGTTTAAATGGTTAATTAAAGATTTCTGGGAAGTATTTAAGTTTATTGAAGTTGGAGATTATTTTGGGAATTGTTGGGCATTTAGGGTTCTTTGGAATTGGGGTTTTGCTAATGTAAGATTAATTGAATAAAATGGTGATTTAGAATTTGTTTACTAAGGTTTGAAGAAGGCATTGAAATGTGGGAACTGATTGAATTGGTGTTTAGGAAGAAGTATGGTATTTAAAGTGTTGGGTAAAGAGGAATTTGGTTATGTAAGGATATGTTGGAGTTTGGTGGAAGGTTTGTGAAGTTAGACAGTCACTTTGAGTTGTGAATTAAATATTAATATGGTTGTTTGATTGTGTTTGTTTTGCAATTTTTATAAGCATTTTTGGGTCTTCTTTAAAGTTAAGGTTTGTTTATGTGGGCTGTATGGATTAAATTTGAGGATAAGAAATGTTAGTGTAGGTGATATGAAGATGTTGGATTGAAAAGAAATTGATTAAAGAATGATATGTAGGGAAGGTGGTGAATGGTTGAGTTATGGAGGTCACTTTAAGTGGCCAATTTAATATGAACGAGTTGTTTTGATGGGGGTTAGCATGTTGGGTTAGTTTTGCAAGAGTATGAGACATGGTGAAGTTCAATACTTTAGGAGTTATAAATAAATTAAGGGAATTGTGGGGTACAATAGAATATAGAAAATTGTGGATTTTAGAAGTAATTTATTTATTCCATAATTGGTATAGAATTTGTTTGAATGGTAGGTTTAAGTCACTAATGTTGAGTCTTGACCAACAGTAGGTCATTGTGTGATTGTAGACGGCAGAGACTCGAGTGAAGCTTGAGGACGGCATTAGCTGTGTATATCTAGTGCTACTAGGCTGTGCAGGTAATCACGCTTAACTGACTGTGATACTGAGGGTGACGGTAGTTGAGAATTTCTAAAAATTCTCTTCTACTTTATATATAAATGAAATGTGTTTTGATTACTTTATATTTGAACGTGGGCTATAGGGTACCTTTCTAATAAACTGTACTTTATATATATACATATTCATATAAACCTTTTTGTATGCTGCATGACACTGATTATTAGTACCATCGGCCGATGTAACCATCGATTTGCGCAAATCGATAGGTTAATTGTACAGGTTCCTCGGATTGTAAAGGAACCAGGGATGTTTTCACATTTTAAAGTGCTCACTTTTTCATGCTTTCAGATTTGAGACTGGGCACAGTGTCAATCACGTTTATTTTTGTCTATTGAGAGATGGATGTATCTGTACTGTATATATGTGTATATATTATGTGGTTATGCAGGTTTTGAAAACTGTGGTACCCTGTAGACGCTCCACTACCCCACTTCTGAGTCTCACAGTGAGTTAAGTAGTGATTACTGAGACATAGTTTTGTCTCACCCCATTCCCTTTATTTTTTTTACAGGTGATCATGCCCAAAGAGGGAAGCAGAGAGGAAGGGGAAAGGATTGGCCGGCCCACACGAGTAGGCCGGAGGTGATCTATAAGGAATATATATTGCCATTTATTAGGTTGCATCCGCTTCCGCATTCGTTTGTATTGTTTTGAATAATTGATTTGTTTGATGACTGAATTAAATGTTTCTGTTGGGTTTTTGGTGGGATTATGGATACTGTTATAGTTACGGTGTAACTATGACAGATGTAATAGTCGTAGCTATGCTACAGACTTTGCTAGTTGATGGTGGTTATGATGCAGAATGGTGCGTAGGATTATTTGTACAGGGTAAATTGCCTGATAATGGAAAGGCAATCCCTTTTGCTTGATATGAGCTTGTTCAATGGTTGTGCTTTGTGATATTTGTTTTGCTGTATTATGTGTACAGATGTTTTAGAATAACTTTGTTATGGAAATTCTGTTTCTAACAGGGTTATATGGAATATGTTGGTGATGTGTGACTAATTGAGTGTTGTTCATTTATATAACCATATTAAATGGGCCCCGCTCTAATATGGTTATCATTTCTGAATGACATTTAGTTTCTTTTACTAACCATGTTAGGTTATTCTTTTCTAACATGGTTAGCAGATAATTATCCATGATAGCATTTGTATTGTATTAGGAAATTCTTTTCTATCATGGATAATGCATATAAATTATTAGAAATTTCTTTTCTAACTATGATAGTGATATTGATATTATGGAAACACCTCTTTCTATCATAGTTAGTAAAGTAAATAATGGAATTGAAAGTGTTATTCTTGGTTAATTAGGGACTTAGACTTAGTGCGTTACAACTTGGTATCAGTTTTATGGTAAACGATACTCTGCCTGTTGCATTACATATAGAATGACAATATATATTCCTTTCCCTTCCTGATGTGCATGATCACTAGTCTTTGTTTTGAGGATATGTGCAGTCGAATTTTGAGGACAAAATTTGTATGGTGGGGAGAGCGGTCATTGTGTACTACGATTTATTCGAATGAGAATGATTAGAATGATGTAAGTGAAGGTATTTTTGGTAGAATAGTAAAGAAAATTTGTGTTTAGTAATATAAATGAGCAAGGTATAATTGATAGTAGCATTGATCTCTCTTCATGCCTACTCGGGATTAGCACTCGATGGAGTTTCTCAATTGCTTGGATATGTGATTAGTAAATCTTTTTGCACTTTTAGTCAAGTTATAGGGGAGCAAATGTGGATGGATTGATATGTTGATTTGAGTTGGATATTGGGAAAAGATGAAGTTGGATTTGTTTAAACCTAGAGGAAAAGGTTGAAATGTAGTTATATTTTAGTGATTAAATTCATAAGAGCAATTTAAGTCCAAGTAGATATTTATGTTAGGATTAATGATAGGTGTAGAGGTTATGAGATGAGAATAAGTTGTTAGGAATTCTTCAATAGAGAAAATGTACTAAGTGATTGATATGGCATTTGAGAGTTGTCGAGCTTGATTTTAGAAATTTGGGATCTATATTACGAATTTTCTTCGTTCAACTTAGATTTAATATTTCTCTTTGGTCATTAAGGTACTAAGTGATCGATGATTATATTCTCTAGGTTAACAAAATCCTAGCTTGAAAGCCTGACCATTATCAAAATAAAGGGACTCTTATTGTTGGATAGTTATCCTAGGTTTGAAATTTTAAGTGTACAGTAGAATATAAAGGCAATGTTTTAATTTAGGATGTTCAATGGAAATTTTGTTCTAGAAGGTGCAGTGCAACAATAATTTTGATTGGAATGAATTAAATGAGATTAGAGTAGGATGTGATTTTTGAAATCAAGGAGTAATCTTGAAATCCAAATTGTTGAGAGATTCATGGGTTCTATTTGAGTTAAATGAGTTTAATTATGTGCTTTTATTGGAATCAAAAAGTAATTTATGTGGGAAAAAGTTATATTAATGGTTGGAGGACTAGTGAAGTCTTAAATAGATTGTTCTTGGGCTTAAACGATGTTGGCTTCCGAATTTTTTTTTGTGTTATTGGGATGTTGATCTGTAAAGATGGATCTACGATTTAATATATTTAGGAAGCAAGTTAAGAGGACCCCTATAGTTGACTCTAGGTGAGACCTAGCTTGTTTGAAGTTGGATGTGAGTTTGAATTTTCTCTTGGTTGTTAACTAAGCTTGGTTTCCATTAAGGTATTTTAATTATGGGCATTTGAATTATGGTTATGTAATCTAAGGACTTATTTAGGTTCAACGATTATGGTTGAAGAGGTTAGTTCGGCTAATTTTGTTGTAGACTTTAAGTAGGAATTTAAGAATATCCTTATCCTTGAAATTAATTTATTTATACCAGGAAGATGAGAGTAATTAAATTTGGTTAATGTTTAGAAAAGTGGTGCATGAACGCAAATTGAGTAATTGATGTTTTCATTTGACTGGGAATTTAAATTAGTTAGAGTGATAATGATTCTAAATTCTTTTTAATCATGAAGTTTCTATGATTCTTATATTAATAAGGGTAAGTATTGGTATGAAATTAAGGAATTATATGGATGGTGTTTGAGTTGATTTTTGTGATATTCAAATGGACGTAAATTATGTGAGAGACTCAGGAAATGGATTGGAAAAGCACTTTTAGAACGTGATTCGTTGGTTCTATTCAGTTTGCATATGAAATAGAGATGAGAGGCTTTAGGTGATTATGATGAGTAGTGCTAATATTTGAAATTGAGGAATGATGGTTGGGAAATGAAATAGTAAGATTTGTGTGAATTGTTGTGATTACCATCTATAGTAATTAGATTTAGATTTAGTTCGATGGTGTGGAGGATGAAGGAGGACATGAGTCGGTAAGACCTAAGTTGTTGTATTGAGTGAAAGGAGTTGTTGGTTATAGTTGCGTGCGATATGATGATGATGTGACAGTATGATAAGATAAGAAGTTAGATTAATGATCAGAGATTTCTTGGGGTTTTGAGAAGACGAGATAGTTCACTATGGTATTGTATGATGCTTAAACAATAAAGTAATAAATTGGGGTAGCCTAGAAGGCGAGTGATAAGAATAGTGAGAGGGTGTATATAAAAGGAGTATGGTGAGTTGGAAGGCACGTAATAGGAAATATTTTTTTTAATAATAATCAAATGATGGTTTGTATGAGTTATTTTGTTTTTCAAAATCCTTTGTGGGAATATAGCTAGAGGACGTATAATCTTAAATTTTAGGTTCGGATTTAATAGTTAAGCAATTGTCGTTTAAGTGATGTAATGAAAGAGTAGGATATATATTAATAAAGGTCGAGTAAATAGGCAATTGTTGCAAAAGAAAGAGATCTATAAGTAACAACGTTAAATGAGAGTAAATGGTGATCGATTGAGTTATGAGAAATTAGGGAGAACCTCTAGTTCTAGGAGCGTGATTCTCTAGGATCTGTTATTCAACCAATGAATAAATTTGTCTAAATAGATTTATTAAGAATTCATGAGATTGAGCATCGGTGAAATTTTCTTGAGAAACGGTTTATGCAAATAAAGGTTGAAGTTGGCCTTATGAGTGGAATACAGGGGGATGAGCAATTTGGATTAGCGACCAATTTAAACGATTATGAGTATAGAACATGTGATTTTAAGAATAGGTAAGTTGTAACATCCTGAAAATGTAATACAGGATTAAAGAGTGTTTTGGAAATGATAAATGGAGAAATTAGGAATTTTGGGAATTTTTGGTGATTTTTGGGAATATTTTGGAAATATTGAGTAATTAATGTGCATATAAGTAATCAAGAAATGAGGAATTTGAAATATGAGGGAATGGTAAAGTTAAAAATATTTTGAAGATTCAGAAGATTGGAGACTGGTTTGAGTGGTTTTAAGTTAAAAAGAGTACACTATGGCAAACTTGGGCTATAAACTATCAAAAATCACCTTATTTCCCCTCAACCAAACACACCCTCCCTCCTTTCCTTATCAAAACATTTCGAACCCCCTCCATCTGAAAGCAGCGCGCGACACACCCCCCCTTCACCATTTTCTTCTTCCTCACACCTCACCATTCGGCCATTCCTCCACCAAAAAGCTTCCTCATTTCGGTTCACCTCTTTCTTTTCTTCATAGAGGCGTGAAGTTGGAGTCCGATCCGTGTGGGTGTGTGTGTGTCCGTCGCATGTTTACTTTTTCCGGCGACAACTAATATTCCGGCGAAGGGAGTGTGTTGGAGGTAGGAGATAGTTCTTTGGTTCTTTTCGTGATTTTTCTTGAATCCTTGAAGCTTGAACTTGATCTGCGACTCCGGCGACTTTTCCGGCGGCGGCTTTAACTTTTCCGGCAACGTTGATCGGCGGGTGAGGGAAAGTTTGGATTTTTCTTGTAGTTTCTCATATTGTTTTCATTCCTTCAACTTCACAAGACCTTTTTCTTAGCTTTCCCTTGCTCTTTCAGTTCGGCCGGCGATCTAGGGGTGTTTTCCGGCGAGGTTTTCCGGCGGCCAACGGTGGGGAAAGCTTCTCTTCCTTCACTCTTGTATTTTGTAAGCCTCTAGCCTCTTGTGAAGTTGATTTTTAGCATAAAGTTTCCTCTTTTAAGTTAGGGTTTGCCATTAGTTAATTAGTGATGCTTTAACCAAGGATTTGAGCAAAGATAAGTAGTAAAGTAAAGATTTTTGGGAAGTATGTTAGTCATTAAAGTTGGAAGTTGAGTTTAGATTTTATTGGCTAATTGTTTTGACTCTTTAAGTAAGGGTTAGCTAAAGGAGGAGGCTTTGGACTAAATTGGTGATTATGTAGTGCTAGTTAAGGTTGTTTATTGTTATTGGAATGTGAGTGTTGGCTAGAATGGTATTTGGGAGAAAGTTGGATAGATAAAGTGTTGATATGAAGTGGTTTTGGTAGGTTAAAGGTTGTTGGGTTTGGAAGAGTGTTTGGGTGTTATGGAGGTCATTGTGAGTGACTTATTTAAGGTCAATGCGGCGTTATAATGAGTGTTTAATAAAGTGGATAAATCTTCAAGGTTTCTAAGAAATGGTGAGGATTAATGATCTAGAAGTTATAAAGTGATGTATGGTAATGGAAGTAAATTATTATTTCAATATTGTTTTTGTTATTGGTGAAAAGTATAACCTAAGTCACATGAAGGTGTCTTAACCATTTTAAATGGTGGCATTGTTGTAGACGGTGATCCTCCAGGCGGAGTTTGAGGGCAACGGTTATTTGCGTATATCTTCTGCAGTGAAGTTTAGCAGGTAATCACGCTTAACTGACTGTGATACTGAGGGTGACGGTAGTTGAGGATTTCTAAAAATCCTCTTCTACACACACACACACACACACACACACACACACACACATATATATATGAAATGTGTTATGACTATTTCCTATCTAAACGAGGGCTATAGGGTACCTTTCTAAATAAATTGTACTTTATATATTTATATACAATTATCAACCTTTTGTATGCTGCATGACACTGATTTATTTTAGTACCATCGGCCGATGTAACCGTCGATCTGCGCAATCGATAGGTTAGTTGTACAGGTCCATCGCACTTGAGATTAGGACCAGGGATTTTCGGACTAGAGACCGGTCCCCTTTTTATATGCTTTTCGGACTAGAGACCGGGCACAGTGTCACACACGTTTACTTTTGTCTATTGAGAGATAGATGTATCTGTACTGTATATATGTGTATATATATTATGTGGTTATGCAGGTTTTGAAAACTGTGGTACCCTGTAGACGCTCCACTACCCCACTTCTGAGTGTCATAGTGAGTTAAGAGGTGATTACTGAGACATTGTTTTGTCTCACCCCATTCACTTTATCTTTTTCAGGTGATCATGCCCAGGGGGAGGCGCAGAGGAAGGGGAAGGGGCCGTCTGGCCCATACTGAGTTAGTAAGTAGGCCAGAGGTGATCCTATAGGGACTTATATCGCCATTACACTAGGCTGCACCAGCTTCTGCATTATTGAATGTCATTTTGAATGAATTGTAATATTTGAAAGTCGTAGTACTTATTATGCGACATATTATGTGAAGTGTTTGTGATATCAGATATTAATATTGTTATTATGATAGTTCAGGGATTATTATGACTGCAATGACAGTTGTACTCTATCAGTATGCTGATGACTTACTGATATAGGTGGTTGTTTGATGGATTGTAGTTAGGGAGTACTTTTATTTGACTTGGGTATGTAGTATATTGATTATTATTTTGTATGACTTTACGTGTCCTTGTACATAATCATATTAGATGGGCCCCGCTCTAATATGGTTTATTCTTATGTGGTTTGGTTAGTTCTTTTTCTAACCATGTTAGGTGATTCTTTTCTAACATGGTTAGATTTAGGTTATTATATTGTATGTATGATTTATTAGGATGATGATGGTTCTTTTGCTAACTATGTTAGAAGATTCTCTTTTCTAACATAGTTAGATATGTAATCTCTTATTAATAGAGAAATTCTTTTGCTAACTATGTTAGGTGAATCTTTTGCTAACATAGTTAGATTCCATTGTTTGGATTGTTTTGATTAGCAGTGTGTTAGGTTAAGATTAATATTATATTAGTAGGAGGTACTTTACATAAGTTATTATCAAACTGTTATTAAGGTGATTTAATTTAATGTTGAAATTGAAGTATGATCAAGGTTAAGATTATTAGATAAGGAAAGCATTACAAATTGAAAACTTCTTGTTTGAGGCTTAGTAAGAATTTTGGTTCATTTATTAAGATTATGTAAGACGTGGGAAATAGTTTAGTGAACGTGTTGGAGAATATTTCTAGCATATGTTCAAATGGAGTCCTTGTCAAAATAAGGAGTAAATTTCTAGGGAATGATTATCAGGGATTTCAGAAGTGAGAGTATAGGAATAACCTTGGAGAAACTATCGGATATAGATTTAAGTCCATCATACTGGTAAAAGAACTCTATCCTAACTGGGAATTTGGAATAGTGAAAACCATTTTAAGTATTAACCTCAAGATTTCAAAGTGGATAAACATGATAAGAAGTAGTATTGTGTGGGATTGAAATTAAGAAAGCTTAAGTGTTGACGTTGATTGGTTAGATAGTCATGATTTCCAAGGTGATGGAATTGTCTTTAATAGGAGATCTTATCACAGGAATTGATCTAAGGAATTGGCAAGGTATGGCTATTAGGGGTGAAATTTTTGGTAGGTGGTTAATGAATGACTCTCATGGTCATATAAGTCAAGGAAATTAAACAATTAAGGTGTAGTAAGGTTAGAATTATGACTTAAAATTTAGAAGGTTTAAGCAGGGGTTTGTGTTAGTTCAACTAAAAATTGGAAGTTTTCGTAATTTCTTCAAGCTCCTAGGAGAGTATTGAGTAAGCTACTTCATGTAGTGCTTATCAGAGTTGCTAGACATAGTGAATTTTGAGGGCAAAATTCCTAAAAGGTGGGGAGAATTGTAACATCCTAAAATTTTAATATAAGATTAGAGGGTATTTAGGAAAATAATAGATGGGAAAAATTTAAAAATTTGAGAAGATTAGGAGATTTTTGGGATATAATGGGAGATTTAGCAAATAAGTGCTTAAAATAATCAATTAAAGAGTGGGAGAAATAGGAATTATGAGGGTTGGGGGGAATTTAAAATATTTTGAAGGTTAATGAGATTGAAGACTAGATTTAGTGAAATTAAAATTAAAGGAGGGCATTCCAGTAATTTTCCCCAAACACATGTGCATTACACACACAATAAGCAAAAAAAAAAAACCAAACATCTTCTCCTCCTTCCTTATGTCTTTGGCCGACACCCACCCCCCTCTTCTTCACCATTTCATTTTCATTTTCCATGCACACACACCCACACCATTTTCTTCATCCATACTCATCCCTCTTTCCATCCAAAGTTGTTAAATCGTGTGCTACTCTGAAATTAGTGGGGTTTGTTTGATCTGCTCCTCTTCGTCCTCTTTCTTCTCCAACGCGTTGGCTCCATTTTTCCGGCGGGTTGGCTTCGTCTCCGGCGGTGAACGGCGGCGAGAGGTAGGCTATTGGTGTTCTTTTGATTCCTTAGACCATTTTCTTATTCCAGCTTCATTTTCTCACTTTTCTTATCCCTTCCTCGCTCTTGTTCGATCAGCCACCTAAGAGGGCCGATTTCCGGCGTGCTTGGCCGGTGGCCGACGACATGATACTGCCTTCTTCGTGTAGGAGCCTCTGTAAGCATTTCTATCTCCGTGTGGTTTGTATTTGTTATGAAGTGCCTCTTTGAAGTTAGGGTTTTGGATATACTAAAATTTTTGGAATGTGAATACTTTAATATTGGAATTAAGGTATTGAATTTGAGTATTCTAGGGAGCAATTGGATTTTCTGAAAGAGATTAAGCATTTGGGAATTTTTGGTGATAGTTATGATTCTTTCAAGTTAGGATTTTGCCATAATTAAATCTTTGGGACTTTAAACAAAAATTTGTGAATGTTTAAATGGTTAATTAAAGATTTTTGGGAAGTATTTAAGTTAATTAAAGATTATTTTGATAATTATCCATGATAGCATTTATATTGTATTAGGAAATTCTTTTCTATCATGAATAATGCATATAAATTATTAGAAATTTCTTTTCTAACTATGATAGTGATATTGATATTATGGAAACACCTCTTTCTATCATAGTTAGTAAAGTAAATTATGGAATTGAAAGTGTTATTCTTGGTTAATTAGGGACTTAGACTTGGTATGTTACAGCCCCCTTTTCCCTCCCCATTTTCCTCTCATTCAAGCAGGCCCTTAATTTGCCCACATATAGTTTTATCTTTCAGAGGACAAGTTAGATAATTGATGTACTAACTACATGATACAATGATGGTTTTTAAATAAGGACTCCAACACTCATCAGTCCTAAACAATAATACTCCCTCCGTTCCTAAATATAAGACCTAGATAACTTTTTTTTGGAAAGATTAAGGTTGCGAAATAGGTTATTAAATGATGACATATTTGTTATCTTTTTAGATTATCCATTAGCTTATAGGTAAAATAAACTAGTTTAAGAGAAAAAATTAGGTAAATCAATTTATAATTAACTTATTTTTTTGCTTTTTTTAGGATTTTTCAAAAAAGTCATCTAGATACTCCCTCCGGTCCCTAATGTAAGAGCCCAAAATTTGAATGGTTTTGGTCCCTAATGTAAGAGCTCACCCCATATTCTTTCCTCATTTAATGCATTTTTTCCTACTTTACCCCTAACTCTCTTTCATATTTATTAATGTTTATGTATTTCTCTCTCTTAAAAGTACCATAATAAATATGAGCAATTTTGGAAAAGAAGCATTAACACCAGACACCCAACTAACATTTACATGTTTTTTTAAGAAGCGTTTTTTTGACGGCTAGCTCTTACATTAGGGACCGGAGGGAGTATTTAGGAATGGAGGGAGTAGTATTTATAAAGTGATTATTTGACATCATATACACACTCGCGTAGACACGGGCAATTATTATGTAAAATTGATCTTACAGTAGGTGTATGTGTAGGTGTATGTTGTGCAGTATATCAATTAATTGATATGGTGTTAGGTATTAAAAGGCCGCCGAATGAAGCCTTAAACCGATATACTCCCTCCGGTCTCTAATGTAAGAGTCCAAAATTTGAATGATTTTGGTCTCTAATGTAAGAGCTCACCCCATATTCTCTCTTCATTTAATGCATTTTTTCCTACTTTACCCCTAACTCTCTTTCATATTTATTAATGCTTATGTATTTCTCTCTCTTAAAAGTACCATAATAAATATGGGCAATTTTGGAAAAGAAGCATTAACTTCAGACACCCAACTAACATTCACATGTTTTCTTAAGAAGCGTTTTTTACGGCTAGCTCTTACATTAGGGACCAGAGGGAGTAGTAAGTAGTAACATTAATTTTCAATCAAAAGTCATAAACAAATATTAAATTCAACCATAACTCACATTTTTTGTTATAAATTTTTATATGCTTCTATCTATAAATTAAATTAAATGGTAAAGTTGGAATATTTTCGCGGGAATTGGTAAAGTTGCCCGTGAACAGTGGAGGGGATGATTCATAATGTTGAACACTCCAATACATGAGTTATCCCCTGTGAAGAATAGAGACCACTCATACTCCCGTCACTGACACCCTGTCCTCTGTCCTCTGTTCGGTCTTTCCGGTTTTCAACAATCCCCCCATCATAGGATACTATTACTCTTCATATTACCTAATTATTCGACTACACTAATCATGCAGTACACGAGCTTCATAATTCATAGTTCATAGTTCAAGTTCATACACATGACACTTTTTGTTGGAATAAAAAAAACTACTAATGCTGCACAACGTGACTTCATCAACAACCTATCCAACTACACAACTACAGACTAGAAAGAGAGAGAGAGAGAAAGAACAATTGGATAACTGATTTCAGATTTACTACTAGTATTTCTGATCAAAAAAGATTTACTACTAGTTTTAAAGAAATGTAATTTCCAGCCATGTCCCTTTTTTTTATGCAGAAAATTTTTATACGCAACCTCTTCAGGTCCCCACCGCCCAATCCCTCAGTCCCCATTACTCGCTCAGTAACGTCCTTTCTTATCTTAGCCTGTACTCTATATATATATAATGTATGTATGACTGAGCTGTGTGTCTTTACTCACAATTTGAATCACACTCATTCACATTCATTATTATTGATTGGCAAAGAGAAAATATTCATATTTTTAATGTTTTTAAAAAAAGGTGTGGAAGACTTGATGTTTAACTTCAGTATAGTCGGTCAAAAAACAGCAATCACGTCATTTCTGAATCACTTTTTTAATGTATCTGTCACCTTGTAATAGAAAGAATCAAAGAAAGTTTCTTTTTTCCTTAGGAAAAGGAAAGTACATGTTGGTTTCTGCCTTTGGACAAAAATAAAACACATGTTGGTTTCTGTAACGTGAAGAAAGCAACTACAATAATACTGTATTTCTTTTCTTTTCTTTTTCCTTTTTAACGCCCGGAATTTTGTTTAGCCTTTCACTTTTTTTTTTAGCTTATCACATAAGAAGAGTCCCTTGACCAGTTGACCCCTTTAATTATTTAATCCTTCTTTCATCATTTTGTTTGCATTTCACAAACTGTCCATACTTGACTAAACTCCTTTTTTGTTTTAATTCTCTCTACCTCTTTTTTTCTCTTCATTCAACTGATTCTCTCTTTACTTGCCTCCTCCCTTTCTTCTAATGGAAAAACTATGTTTTCTTCTTGTCACTCTTCTATGTTTTCCTCTGCTCTCTCACGCAGCACCAGTGAGTGCCTTGAGAACTGAAGACGGATCAGAGGAATGGGGATACGTTGAAGTCAGACCCAGTAAGCCAAATCCATGAAAATTTCATACCTTTTAATTTCACTACATGTTCTTCTGACTCTAACCACATCTTTGTGTTTTGTTTTCACTTTGGGATGTGTTATCACAGAAGCTCACATGTTCTGGTGGCATTACAAAAGTCCCTATAGAGTTGAAGACCCCTCCAAGCCATGGCCAATCATCCTTTGGTTGCAGGGAGGACCTGTAAGTACTAATTCAATTAGCTTCAAACCACACAAAAAACAATAATAAACTAGAATCTAAATACTGTTGGCATTGATTGACCAGGGTGCTTCAGGAGTTGGTATTGGAAATTTTGAGGAGGTTGGACCACTGGACACCAATTTGAAGCCTAGGAATTCCACTTGGTTGAGAAAAGCAGATCTTTTGTTTGTGGTATAATTTCAGAATCCAGGAATTCCTTTTTTTTTCTGTGGACATTTTTTTTTGTTCTGTGTGATCAAATGATGTGGCTGTTATAATATATAGGACAATCCAGTTGGTACGGGATATAGTTATGTGGAGGATCAAAAGTTGTTTGTGAAAACAGATGATGAAGCAGCCACTGACTTGACTGCATTG
This sequence comes from Mimosa pudica, assembly GCA_029929735.1. Lineage (NCBI taxonomy): Eukaryota > Viridiplantae > Streptophyta > Magnoliopsida > Fabales > Fabaceae > Mimosa > Mimosa pudica. The sequence continues at coordinate 1,463,837 of JAKELP010000001.1, forward strand.
TTGATTGAGTTATTCAATAAGAATGAAAATCTTCAACACAGTCCTCTCTACATTGTAGCAGAGTCTTATGGTGGGAAATTTGCTGTTACTCTTGCTCTATCCGCTCTCAAGGCCATTGAAACTAAGACATTAAAGCTTATTCTAGGAGGTAATAATAATGATAATGAGATAATCATTATCCCTTGTTCAGTTTCAAAAGAATGAGATTAATTAATAACTCATTGATACTATGCTTGTGTTCTTCCATCAGGTGTGGCATTAGGAGACACTTGGATATCTCCTGAAGATTTTGTGGTAATTACTGGAATTTGTCTCACTTCTTAACTGTCACGCTTAGTATATAAAGTCTTTGTTTTTTCAACTTTCACTTCACCTACAATATTGCAGTTCTCATGGGGTCCACTTTTGAAAGATGTCTCTCGCCTTGACGACAATGGCTTACAGAAATCAAATAGGTAACTTGATTGTGTCTCAATTTCCTTCCATTTTATGTGACAGATTATAACAATTAATCAATTATATCTTACAAAACCATGTTATACAACAGTTTGGCTCAGAAGATCAAGCAGCAACTAGAGGATGGCCAGTTTGTTGATGCAACAAACTCTTGGAGTGAACTTGAATCTGTCATTAGCTCAAGCAGCAACAATGTGGTAGTGTTCAGTTTTCTTGATTACCTTTTTTTATTACTCAGGTTCACACCATACAGTCTCAAATGCCTAAGGACTCTTTTTGGGTAATTTCAGGACTTTTATAATTTTCTGTTGGATTCGGGAAGTGATTCAGCAACATTATCAGCAGTGAAGTTGGGATTATCTAGGGAAATGGCAATGAGGCATTATTCTAAATATCTTACCTTAAGGAGGGCAACTCCAGGTAGTGATGCTGATCTAGACACATTACTTAATGGTGTCATCAAGAAGAAGTTGAAGATAATTCCTGAGAATGTCACGTAAGTCTATTGCCATTTTTTATTGACACTTAATAATGAGATCACGTAATCTTATTTGATTTTGGAAGGCACTCATAAATCTATATGTTGACAGATGGGGAGGGCAATCTGGGGAGGTTTTCACATACTTGGAAGGCGATTTTATGAGACCAAGAATTAATGAGGTAATAAAATGTAAATATGGGAACTCTGACTTAACCATCAATTTACTCTAATTAAGAGAACTTGGTTGAAAAATATGATAGAAAGCTGTTACACCTGACCATTTTACTTTCTGAGTTAGTGAGTTCAATTCAAAAGTTATACTTTTCCCTATTTCTTGAGATATGACATCGTTTTGTTGAAGTTGCACAGGTAGATGAGTTGCTAGCTAAGGGAGTCAATGTGACTGTGTACAGTGGACAAGTAAGATTTTTTCCCCCACTCAGCACTTTGGCAATTATTATTAAATTATAAGAATTTATGGTGGCAAATAAACGTTCATTTAGATGTGCCATGTGATGATGGTCCACCTTAATTATTGTCCAACTTGTCTATCTTTGAAAAAATATTGAGCTCAACCAATTAAAAAAGAGTCTTTTTATAAACTCGAAGATTGTGAAGATCTTGTTTTTATCTCCACATTCTATCACATGAGTGCTTTTTTTTAATTCCATTATAGTCAAATAATCTGTATGTGATTATCACAGGTTGACCTCATTTGCTCCACTAAAGGGACTGAAGCATGGCTCAAAAAACTCAGGTAACTCCCTTTCTCTCCATAATTTAACTTAATCCCCAATAGTTAGTATTATTATTTATAATAATATAATTTCACCCCATTGTTGTAGATGGGAGGGGCTACAAAATTTCTTGAACAAAGACAGAACACCCCTTTATTGTGGAAATAGCAAAAGCACCAAAGGCTTTCTCAAGTCACACAAAAACCTATCCTTTTATTGGATCCTTGGTGCTGGCCATTTTGTAAGTGCACATCACCATCATGCTGGACTCTAGTTGTCTTGTTCACAAATACACACAGTTCTTCTTAATTCTTATCATGTTTGGAAGAAATTTCCGTTTTCTTTTGTTTCTCCCCTTAAAAAACTGAAAAGTTATTTAACAGACAGGGTCATATTAATGATGATCACGATAGGGTCACATGCTTCAAGAATATCAGTATCTGCTGTCAAAATTAAAAATTTTCAGATTGAAGCCATGACCAAAAGAATAAAAAGAGGAGTAAAATACAATAGAATAAAATGTTCTAGGCGTTCCACAATGCTGCTATGAACACTTGTAGAACTTATTTGGGTTAAGAGATTCCATTACTGCATGGTTGAATTTATTTCTTCAACCTGTGTGTCCTTGTAGAATCAGAAAACAACGTGTCAATGTTAGTTCTCCGTACTGTCTTACTATTTGTTTGTTGGCTTTCGCAGGTGCCGACTGATCAACCCTGTGTGGCATTGAATATGGTGGCCTCTATTACTAATTCTCCACAAAATAACTAGTGTATTAAAGGAAAACTCACACCAAAGAGAAATAAGATTCAACAAGCAAACAAAAAAATGCCATCACCCAGAAATTTGAAATAAACCAATCCGATGGAGGAAAATTTCTTGTGTATTTTAATTCCCATTCTTTTCTTGTTCTTGTTCTTCTTCTTTGTATTTTTAAATTATACAGATAAATGTAACATTGTGGGAGATAATAAATCATGCGAATACAATTGGTGGCAGCACTGATGTTGATAGATGGGTCCAAATAGTAAATTTTGATATTGATGCGACGAAAGGGTTAAAATGGAAACTCATATATGTTGAACAGGATTATGCTGCAGTAGCATCGAGATTTATGGAAAAGTAAGCAACCACAGAGATATCAGATTTTTTTTTGTAATCTTAGAAAATTGCAACCACAAAAATTTTGTGAAATTAACTCGAGCCATTTTAGTATAATTCTCTAGTCTCCATATAATACTGTGAAGCATACACCTATAAAGAACTAATTCCATTTACGCATGTGATCCTATCATTATGAACTTTCTGCATCCTTGTATGTCTCTGCTACTTGAAGGAATATTCACAAGCTAACGTTAACGCTATAACAATGAAAAAGACAACTATTGACATTACATACGTACGTACGTACACTGTACTGCCCAGACTCAGGGAATGATAGTGGTGTATATTCTCGTACGTTTTTGTTTCATACATTTCCATGCGTACACAATTTGTTTTAGGTAAATAAATTTTAGGAAGGGGTTTGAGCTCAACCCAATTTAAGGGTAGAACACTTAACTCATGATCCACTAGGACATGTCCCTGTGGGCTCTGGGCAAGACCAGTAAACCCATTCTAACTGTCCACACACAGGTAGATTACTCCCAAGGTTACTCTCAGCTTCACTAAGCTACGAAGATGTCTTCTCAAGCGCCGCAATGGAGACACCACACTAGTGTCACTCAGGGGGACACCACATATGCGCACACAATTTTTTTAAAAAAGATTTATTTGCTAGAAACTAGAATTCTAGAGTTAATTTTCCTAGGGGGGCACTCTTGTCTCTTGAATAAATTTGAAGCTGCTTCAATACAACCATATAATGATTTTCATTTGGTGTAACGTCAGAGTTGAAGGATTACATGCCTCAAAAGTCTAAATTGAGGTGATGTCTTTATATGTTATCTTTCTAATAATTCATTACTATTTAACTTCTAGTCATTTATAAGTTATAACTCAACTCTAACATATCAACTATCAAGTCTTTAATGCGCTGAAAAAATAGAGCTTAAAATTGCTTGTCTCTATTAATACACCTATTCAGTCAGTCCTGCAGGTGTGTATTCAGCATAATGGACAAGATGTGTGTTCTGATCGTCACTTTTCTCATCTACGGACTGCCGTTTCTTGGAACAACAGTGACAGCTTTGAGAAGAAGCCATCATGGATTAGAGGAATGGGGATATGTTGAAGTCAGACCAAGTAAGCTGAATGCTTTATACAATTCTATAATATGAAACTGCATTAATTTTGTCATATTTCAAACACATAATTTTCTTCATGAGAATGCTACAGAGGCACTGAATTGTTCCTTGGCTTGTTAATCGCAGAAGCCCACATGTTCTGGTGGCTTTACAAAAGTCCTTATAGAGTAGAAAATAATGCCTCCAAGCCATGGCCAATCATTCTCTGGTTGCAGGGAGGACCTGTGAGTTTTATTACTAAACGGTCATCAAATTGTTTACAAAATTTCTGATCTTGTGTGAATATGTTGATACAGGGTGCTTCAGGAGTTGGGTATGGAAATTTTGAAGAAGTTGGACCTCTAGACGTCAAATTGAAGCCAAGGAATTCGACATGGTTGCGAAAAGCAGATCTCTTGTTTGTGGTAATTGAACTTGAACCCATCCATATTGAAACAAATTAAACTGCTCGTGTCAAAGTGATTTATTTTATAGTTATGACCAAATAATGTAGGATAGTCCAGTGGGGACAGGGTACAGTTTTGTGGAGAATGCAGAACTCCTAGTGAAAACAGATAAAGAAGCAGCCACAGACTTGACTACTTTACTAATTAAGATATTCAATAAGAATGAAATCCTCCAAAAGAGTCCTCTCTACATTGTGGGAGAGTCTTACGGTGGAAGGTTTGCAGTTACACTTGGATTATCTGCTCTTAAGGCCATTGAATCTGGCACATTGCTTGCCATGCTTGGAGGTAAAAAAAATAACAAAAATCACCCCTCCTTGAAATCCCTTATACTTATGAATGAGATGATTAATGACTAAATCTTTTTCAGGTGTGGCATTAGGAAATAGTTGGATCTCACCAGAAGATTTTGTGGTATATATGTGTGTGGTTGAATGAATACTCTGCTTAGTGCTTAACATTATTTTTTGACACTGTGCATTTTGACATTTTCAATGTTTCATGGTACAATGCAGCTCTCATGGGGTCCTCTTCTCAAAGATGTCTCACGACTTGATGATAAAGGGCTTCAAAGATCCAACAGGTACATCCATCCATCTTATTAGATCCAACCAAAGTTTAAAATTTCTCAATTGTCTAGCGAAATTTACTTTGGAGAACAGGTTAGCACGGAAGATCAAGAAGCAAGTCCAGGATGGCCTATTTATTAACGCAACCAATACATGGCGCGAACTTGAATTCGAGATTTCTTACAGCACCAATGGCGTGGTACTATAATACTCCCTCCCTTGTTAAATATAAATATAACATCACTTTCACATTTCAATTTGTTCCTAAATATAAAATCACTTTCTAATCTTCCAACTTTTTCCCAAATTAGCCCCATAATACTTGTCAATATAATAAACAAATATGAGATGAAGAGTGGGATCAAGATATATAGTAAGGATAAATTGGTAATATCATGTGATGATAACTAATTTAATTAACATTCTTAATCTAATCAAATTAGGAAAGTTATTTTAAATTTAGTACTAGAGGGAGTATCTATCACCCCAGAGACAAGACTGGCTTTGGAATATGTGTGTGTTATATTGCCATTACTATTATAATTTATTTTTGGGAATAAGTTAACTTGATTATATTCCAGGATATCTACAATTTTCTGTTAGATTCTGGGGAGGATGGCTCAGCATCCATATCAGGAATGGGGATGATGAGTTTACTCAGAGGAACTGGGAACAAACGCTACTCCAAATATTTGACTTCGGTATTAAGTGGTGGAGATGAAGAGTTTGTGAAGTTGTTAAATGGAGAGATCAAGGAAAAGCTGGGGATTATCCCCAAGAATGTGACGTAAGTAAGTTTTAAGAATATATAGCTGTTTCAGTGTCTAGAAGATAAAAAGCCATGTACATGACCAGCAAGCAATGTGATGACAGATGGCAATTTCAATCAGATGATGTGTTTGATAATTTTGAGGCTGATTTCATGAAACCAAGAATTGACGAGGTACTTGTATCAAGCATTGAATCATCCTTGCTGACATGTTATGAGTTCCACAATGTTTTGTTTTTTCACAGAAAAATAAAATTTGAAGTAAACAAAATTATGACGTTTTATCATCACGGCCTAAAATATTTCTGATTTTTTTGGTATATTGTATTTTGTCAGGTAGACCAGCTTCTGGCAAAGGGAGTGAACGTGAATGTGTACAATGGACAGGTAAGTGTATCTCGACACCTCTCACAATGGACAAAACTAGTATACTATTTTTTGCTCATAATGGAGGGCGATGGTTGGAGATTGTACCTAATAATGTGTCAATAATTAATTTAATTTTATGAATGTGCCAGTTTTCTTTAATATTCAGCACTGGGTTATGTTCGGTGATGTTTATTGTTAGTATTTAACGAGTCTGATGATAATGATGGCAAAATATATGTGCGATGGTTGTAGCTTGATGTCATTTGTGCAACCAAGGGGGTTGAAGCTTGGGTCAGGAAACTCAGGTATTAGAATTAACTCCTCTTTTTCATCCCCACCTAATTTATCGCAAGCAAATTTAGGTGACACGCCGCCACTTTCTTCTTATTTCCTTAAAAACTTTTGTTTTTCTAAAAAAAAATTGTACGTAGGTGGGAAGGGCTTCCGAAATTCTTGGGGAAAGAAAGAGCATCACTGTACTGTGGAAGTGAAAGAGAGACCAAAGGGTTCGTAAAGTCGTACAAGAACCTTCGTTTCTATTGGATTCTCGGTGCTGGCCACATGGTGAGTTTTTTTTTTATGTGTGTGTGTGTATTTATAAAAAGCTTTAACAGCTACAAGTGTAGGCCATGCTTGAGTTGCCTGGTTTATTATTTATGCAGGTCCCTAGCGATCAGCCTTGCATGGCTTTAACAATGGCCGGTGCAATCACGGATTCACCCGCTGCTGATTCCCCTTAATTATAACACAAGCAAATCGACTTCTATATATAGTACTCCTATTTAGAAAAGAAGCTTGCCGGCAAGGAGCCAACAGAGAACAATAATGAACTTGCATTGTAGTCACGGAGCTGCAGCAAACTGCAAATCATTATTTGAATTTTTATTTTCATGTGCTTTAATTTATTGGTTATTTTAATATAGTATACTAATAATAAGTTCTTTTGCAGAATTAATTTGAACTATAATATTCTTTTTTGAAATCCTTTATATGCAGGGTGGGAATTAGTTTTAGTGTTTGTGAGAAAAGCTGAGTAGATGACACTTCTCTATTTTGAATAATCTAGACTCAATCTAAATGATTTATATTTAAAAAGTCTAAAATGGATATAATCTCTTAATTATAATTTTGTAAATAAAACCATTCTATTCATTCAAAATTTACAAAACTTAATAAAAACATTAAATCTAGATATAGTTGAGTTTTAAAGCTAAATTATTCATAATGTAGGAGTGTCATTTATTCATCTTTGTGATGAGTATTGTTGGTTCTATTTCCTTAAATAAGCAATATACATAGTACTTGCAGGCTCTCTCTGGCAATTAAATTAAAGAAGCATGGCATGCAGAGCAATGTATCATGACTAAGATGCAGTAGGCAGATGAAAGGGGAAATGGCATATCTAAAAGCATTGAGCTCTTCAACACGTTAAAAACTAAGGAAAAATCATTAAGATTTTATTTGACGGAAATTATCACTAGATCGTTTATTAAAAACGCAAGGTCTGAGCGTTTTACTAAGTAAATATTTCAGATTTGCAGCCCATGAGACAAAGGTTGAGCTGACGACAACACATCGGTGATCGGTGGTTAATAATAAAAACCACTTGCATGTCACATATTTAGAAATCCAGCTAACCTTTATGTGTCCTCTTGCCTTTTATAATTTAAACGACTTTTTGCTTTTGACTCACGTGGTAGGGTATCAATAATTATTAATTGCTAAATGAGAGCATCGTCATCTCGATAAATATCAGAGACAAATGAAAAGGAATTAAACAGTAAAAGGCTAAAAGCATTTATATTTAATTTTACAGCAGTGGTCAATGGAGTGAAAAGCGGCTGCTATTCTTTTTATTTTTGGTCGGAAAAAAAGCGGCTGCTATTCTCGGATTGGCTTTGAATATGTTTAACTTAATGATATCGTATAAAAATAGTACTAGTACTCCATGAACAAATTAAAGGCTTCGGGAAGTCTTACTAAAATCACATGATACTTAAGTACAATATTCGACACTAATAGAGTAATAGTCTCTGATCTGTTGCCTCTAGGTCCGGCATTTCTCACATTTCAAGCTCATCTGTTTAATTTTGTGATTTTGAAATGATTGATTATTTTTATGGGAAGCCATCTTTATGAGTTTGACTTTATTTCAAATAGATTAAAATAAAAAAATTATATAAAATTTATAAATTATATCAGATCTGATTGTCTAAACTCGATTTAATAGTTTAAGTTTATGATGAGATCAACTTTCTCAACAAAATGAAGAGGACCACATTAATCTGGTCTGAAAACCATCCGTAGATATCAGATTTGATTAGTAAGCGAAACAACTCAACTCATAAAATTAACTTTTTGTATACCTCTCTTCATGGAAGCCTACAAAAGTATGGACATTGTACCAAAAAAAGGTTGGGCCTATTGACAAGTAAAGAACTGTTGGGACAGAGCTTGTTGAACAAGCCCGTTATGATAATCGGCTCGGAATAATGATTTATTGAGTTTTATCTCCAGTAGTAATCCTTTAATGGCGTGTCAATGTCATGGCCCACAAACAGCATTACCCATGTGATGACCGAAAACATGCTGCACATTTATCTACACGCAAAAAAAAAGCCTCACAAATGAACAAAAACAGCGCATGATTAATAATGAAAGCATTATTAAAGACATCACAAAAATGAAAAAAAAAAGAATAATTCTTACTGGTTCTTACCTCAGGTCTTAAATATAAGACACTCCTCACTTTTTTAACTAAAGAAACAAATTAGAGTAATGAATCATAACATTTACCACATATAATTAGATTATAAGTTAAATTGTGAATAGAATATTAATTAACCTACTTTTACGGAAAAAATATAAATATAGACAATTTTTTTAACTGAAATAAATATAGACAATTTTAAGTCATTGATTTTTCATATTTAATTTATCCCACAAAGTTAAAGAGTCATAATTCATCATAAATATACTAATAATTTCTTCTTTTTCTCCTTGCCACCGCCAGTATTATGACTTTGCTTAGGTTGGTTAATTTGGGGGAAAATATAAATAGACTTTTAATATTTTATTGATTTTTTAAGTCATTGCTTCTTCTTAGCTTATACTACCTTCGGTCCTAAATATAGGACCTAATCGACTGTTTTTTGGAGAGATTAAAGTTGCGAAATAGGTTATTAAATGATAACATATTTGATATATTTTTAGATTATCCATTAGTTTATAGGTAAAATAAACTATTTTAAGGGAAAAAATTAGGTAAATCAATTTATAATTTACTTATTTTGCTTTTTTAAGGATTTTTAAAAAAAAAGTCAATTAAGTCTTATATTTAGGATCAGAGTGAGTACTACATATTTGAAGTCTTACAGTTCTCACGTGATTTCTTACCAGAATTCCCACAAGTCTTGCCCGAAATTTTGCATGAGAATTTCACTGTCTTTGCAAAATGTTCTTGAACACTCGCATAAAATAGTTGCTCCTTCCAATGCTTTTACATTTGACGTTTCATGCTGTAAGATTTACTAGAAGTTCCCCTTCCTTAAGTGGTTCATTCAATGCCTGAACTTGTGTTACCACCAGATCAGGTTAATAATGACCCTGTTTTGAATCACATGAGTATGTTTTACCAATTTTTAAGTCGTCAATGTCTCCTTAATGTTAACGTGAGCAGAAACACATGCTTTGGTTCACCAAGAACAATGGACATGCAATCTATAGAACCATGTTCAAGCTCCGATGGATGAGGCTGCTTATTTACATCAACTTGCACACTTTGGGTTTCAGCCATGTGACCATGTCTATTTTCTGAGTCTAAGCCTCCTTCGGTCTAGCAGGCTGCCAATGCCCAATGGGGCATGAGAAGCTGATATTTTTTTTGGCCAATGAGAAGCTGATATTTTTTAATTTCAACCGTTTCCATATAAAAAAAAATTGCATTTCTAGTCATAGGATGAAATTTTCTCAAGAAAACATGGTTTTTAATTCCAATAAATAGACAAACCTTCCCACTTAGTTTATCACCAATCGACTTATCACCAATCGACTCAATAAAACATTAAACATAATTCGATTTAAGAGATATATAGATAGATAGCTATCGAGAAAATTTCATTGTGATTTTTATAATATAATATAATATCATTTTCAAGATTGCAATAACAATTAATATAAATTACTTCTTGAACATTAACCTCTAAAGTTTCTGCCAACTTGGTAAGGTTCTCTCCCTCCCTTTTTATTGAATGATACTCCATCTTTAATGTAAGAAGGAATGCGATTATTTTCCCCCCACAAGTTAGGTTTGAGATTTCCGTTTTTACTCATACTAAATGTAAATAAGGATAGAAAGAGTTTTTTTTTTTTACTTTTTTATCAGGATTTTTTTGGACATTGATAGAAAAACTTTATATAATAACCAATGATATAAGGTGGAATTGAAAAATTACACCACGCTTTCTTGGCTTGCTTAAAATAATTTAACTACATCTTACAACATGGAGACAAGGCCGTAGTAAAATTTACATACATACAACTATGAATTTATGAATCAAACTAGTCAGCTTAAAACAACACATGCACTGTCTAACAAACACTCCTAATTCAATCCAAAGATGTGATCATACGTGCCTGTAGATTAGATTATAAAACAATAAACAGAGACCGTACTTCTAATAAATATTATGGGAGGGGAATGTGACAGCCTGATCACTTAGCACGTTTAGTTTTTGTCGCGTAGCCAATTAATACCATTTATTCACCAAAGCCAAGTAATAATAATATAACCTTCACATTCTCTCGACCTCCTCCTTCTCTAACAGCGAATCCTGCAAAAAAAAAAAAAAAATTCAAACAAAACAAAAGAAGACCTTCTTCTTCTTCAACGAAACTTTCTGCCACATCACACAGATCAGCTCCGTCCTCCAATCCTTCTCTCTCAACTGAACTTCTTCTTCGATTAGAATCCGTCGATTCACAATGGCGTCGATTCCTTCTGAGAACGGCGTCGAAGGAGACGACGAGCGAGAAGACGAGGCCGAAGAAGAAGAAGACGACGAGGAGGAAGAAGAAGAGGAAGAGGAGGAGCCTAGGCTTAAGTACCAGAGATTAGGAGGAAGCATACCTTCCTTGCTCGCCACTGATGCCGCTTCATGTATTGCCGTCGCCGAACGCATGATCGCTCTCGGCACTCACGCCGGCTCCGTTCACATCCTCGATTTTCTCGGCAATCAGGTTCATCCGATTTCGCCTCATATTAATTGCACTATATATTGTTTGGAACTCGTGCATTGAAGTTTTTTCATATATTATCACTATTCTTTCTTGAATTCGTTTCTATATATGTTCTATAGCCAGTGTTTGGCATCATGAGACTTAGGTTGTGAATTTTGTTTGCATTGTCTGTCTCTTCAAGTGATTGTCAAGAATTGTGGCTGTTATTTCTTGTATAAATAGTCGTAGGATTCTTAGAGGTTATGCTGTCCGCGTTGTATTTTTGGTGCAGTGTGTAATGGATGGGATATTTGCTTGTTGCTTTTGGAATGTCATAATAGGTAATAGTAGACTTGCCAACCTCCTAGTTGAATTCTCCTATTGCATTGCAGGTGAAGGAATTTTCGGCTCATACTGCTGTTGTGAACGACCTTTGCTTTGACATTGAGGGTGAATATATTGGAAGTTGTTCTGATGATGGGTCGATTGTGATAAACGGCCTTTTCATGGATGAGAAAATGAAGTTTGAGTATCATCGTCCGTTGAAGGCGATTGCTCTTGACCCGGATTATTCAAGAAAAGAATCTAGGAGATTTGTGGCTGGTGGTTTAGCCGGCCATTTGTTTCTTAATTCAAAGAAATGGTTAGGCTATCGTGATCAGGTTTGGGATTCTTCTAATCTTTGCCATACTATTGATCATCATTCTTTCAGTTCATTCTTTGTTGGCTATGCAAATAATGCCTCCAAAAAAATGCTAAGCAGGTTCTGCACTCAGGTGAAGGTCCAATACATGTAGTGAAATGGAGAACAAGTCTCGTTGCTTGGGCAAATGATGCTGGAGTGAAGGTTTATGATACTGCCAATGACCAGCGTATAACTTTTATTGAAAGACCACGCAACAGTCCTCGCCCTGAGCTATTGCCTCCTCACCTCGTTTGGCAGGTAAGTCGACATGCATGCATGCTATTGAGTCTGGTTATTCTGACAGGCGGAGTTTACAGTTATGGTTCAATTGAAGGCTTGTTCTAGTTATTTAAATAGTTGCATGAGCATCCCAGACGTCAATGTTGTATTATCTCTTGATAAAACTGAATCCCGGTATCAATCACACACAGGATGACACCCTCTTGGTCATTGGGTGGGGTACATCCGTCAAAATTGCATCAATAAGATCACATCATCAAAAAGTAGCCAATGGGACGTACAGGCAAGTTCCCTTGTCTGGTATGAACCAGGTGGATATTGTGGCATCTTTCCAAACCACCTATTTCATCTCAGGAATTGCACCCTTTGGTGATGCCTTGGTTGTCCTAGCTTATATTCCTGCCGAAAAGGATGGAGAAAGGGATTTTAGTAGCACTGCACCTTCACGGCAGGTATGTCATGCTCCTTGCATTACAACAAAACAAAGTCTTATCCCATTAGGTGGCGTCAACATTTCATTTTATTTCGAGTCAATCTCTATCATCTCTTGCCCTTAAGATGTCATTCATAATTTGTTAATAAGCTTCATTGCCATGGTAACATAATGCTGATTTCTGAAAACTAGTCAATCAGATATTGATTGTGCCACCACATTCTCTATTGTGTTATTGTTCAGATGAATTTCGTTAGAACATTTTTTTAGCAATACTCTTGACTAGCACCATTTATTTAGGAATGGAGAGCTTGTCTTGAACTAGCTGCATTATGTCCCTTGAATTTAAATATGGAAGTACATAAAATGATAATCTCATCATAAAAGGCCAAGAATGTGAAGCAATGATGACATCATTATTTTTATTGAATTGGAAAGCTCACCAATTTTGTAAGGTGAATAAACAAATGTTTCCTTAGGGCAATGCACAAAGACCAGAAGTACGTGTGGTGACGTGGAATAATGATGAACTTTCAACAGATGCTCTTCCAGTACATGGCTTTGAGCATTACAAGGCAAAGGACTATTCTCTTGCTCACACTCCCTTCTCAGGTTAATATTTGATTAGCATTGTTTAGTATCTGTATTGTGAAAATGAAGTGGTTTTGCATAATTATAGTAATAGCAGCAGCAGCAGCTATAACTGCAATCTTAATTGTTGTAACTCTTGTAATTCATTTTTAGGTAGCAGTTATGCTGGCGCTCAGTGGGCTGCAGGTGATGAGCCTCACTATTATATTGTGTCACCAAAGGATGTTGTCATTGCAAAACCAAGGTTAATGTTTTTTCTTTAACTCATTCTACTTCTTGTAGGGGTTGATGCGTTTATCTAAAAATTATAATCACAGATAGCATGTCTGAAATTATTTGTCTGACGAACATAATGTAGTTTTCATTATGTGCTCTTTTTTATATTAGTGATGTGCCCTTCATTAACCAGCTTTTATAAAGGCGGGGGAGTGTTCTAAAGCTATGCTGTGACTTTAGTGTTTTGCTCAAAAATTATGACGGAAACTTGCTAAACATATCTTAATTGTTAGTTCTATTTCATGGCTTTTTAAATAGAGATGCCGAGGATCATATTACCTGGCTTCTTCAACATGGTTGGCATGAAAAGGCTTTGGCTGTGGTTGAATCTGGTCAAGGACGGAGTGAACTTCTTGATGAGGTACTTGAAATGAAATTAAATCAATGTGCCTCCTTTGTCATGCAATGATTATTAAATTCTGATTTGTATGCTCATACCGAAGAAGGTGCGTACTGCACAATTGTGAACCATGAATGTGTGTGTGTTTGGAAACCCATTGATCCATGTTTTGACTAGAGCAATGAAGGAGTAGCTTTGTCTAGATTCTAGAGTAATGTAGGACTAGCCCATTTGCAACAGAAAGCAAGCTAACACTGCGTATTCATTATGGAGTCACTTGTTTTTGTTGATGTCATGTATCAGTTTTTTTAATCATGTACTGCTAAGAGCTAACTATTTGTATTTTTTTTCCCTTAGAAAACTTTTAACTTCTCATAATTTGTGTGCTTGCATTTTATAAATATGCATATCCCTTATGCCTAAACTTTGTTGGAGAAAATTGAAATTAATTTGATAAGTGTGGGAGCATGATTGGTTGTGATTCTAATCTCTCAAGTCATTATACTAGTAGTAATCTTTGGAACTACATTCATAGGTGGGTTCTAGGTATCTTGATCATCTGATTGTGGAATCGAAATATGCTGAAGCAGCTTCTTTGTGTCCTAAGTTGCTCCGTGGATCAGCTGCAGCTTGGGAGAGGTACGGCTTGCTGGCATTTTGTTTTTGCATGAATAACTCAGTCTATAATGGCATAATTATTCGTTTTTACTGACTATCACTAGATTTCTTCCAACAGATGGGTTTTTCACTTTGCTCATCTTCGTCAACTTCCTGTTCTGGTTCCTTATATGCCTATAGAGAACCCTAGACTGCGTGATACTGCTTATGAGGTGAATTAATCACTATCATACAAATTAGTGCTTTTTAGAAGCATCTATGATGAGCTGACTTGGTATCAAATATTATTTATTTTACTATTTGTCCAACAGGTTTCTCTTGTTGCATTGGCTACAAATCCATCCTATCATAAGTGTCTCCTCTCCACTGTTATATCTTGGCCATCTGCAATTTATTCTGCATTGCCTGTTATTTCAGCCATAGAACCTCAGATTAATACATCATCTATGACTGATTCACTCAAGGAGGTTAGTTTGGCTGAATATATATGCCTTTTGAATCAGACAACATCTCTTTATATTTCCATTGACTTGTTCCCTCTTTTAATTGTACGCAGGCATTGGCAGAGTTATATGCCATTGATGGGCAATATGAGAAAGCATTTTCATTGTATGCCGATGTAGGTGATTTCAATCTGTTTTTCCTGTGCCCAGTGAGCTATAATTTGCATAATTATCATAAATATCTGGGAATAAGGTCTTTTAATCTATTGTATTTGTTGAAATTTTCAGCTTATAAAACCAGAAGTGTTTGACTTCATTGATAAACATAATCTACATGATGCAGTACGGGAGAAGGTATTGTATAATTTTGTAAAATTGGAATTTAATTTTGAAGATTCTCTGTTATCTATATAACCTTATTATTTGTGAATATTCAAATTCCATTTTTTTCATTATACTCCTATTTAATTTTAAGTATTTGTACTTGAACAGCTTTATGGAGTAAATTAGGATACGATTATTTGTGCAGCCATATTTCTTGGATTTATTGAATGCATACAAAACAATAAATCAACCTATGGAGAGTTATTTGTGATATTCATAATTGACTGATATTGGACTCCAACAGTTCCACAGTTCCTTTAGAAAATCAATTGTTAATTTCTTCTCGTATCAGCATCAGATGCTCTTCTTTTTGCACTAGTATTCTTTACATGATTACTGCACACTTGTCTAATTTATGCCTATTTAGGTTGTCCAACTGATGACTCTTGATTGCAAGCGTGCTGTTTCTCTGTTAATACAAAACCGGGACTCAATAAGCCCAGCTGAAGTTGTGAAGCAACTTCTTGATGCTGATACTAAGTGTGACTACAGATATTTCTTATATTTATATCTCCATTCATTGTTTGAAGTAAATCTACATGCCGGAAAAGACTTTCATGATATGCAGGTAGCTTTCCTTTCTTTCAAATTTTTATCCTTTGGTTTGGATTCTTAAATGTGTAGTTGAATGCAAACATCAATGTTGACTATAGATATGAACTTTTAACGTTTGGTTTGGATTCTTAAATTTGTAGCTGAATGCAAATATTGCTGTTGACTATATATGAAAGCCTTTATGTAACTCAACCAAAAGTGGTACTGTATTGTTTACCTTTACCTTTCAGAAGTCATAATGCTATCCTCACCAAGCAACCAGTCCCACCAACAAATTTGAGAAGAGAGTTTAGGAACCGTTACTTCACAATAAGTTTCATCACTGATTTAATGTTGAACTTAACAATAATACTCTTAGAT
Organism: Mimosa pudica; assembly: GCA_029929735.1. Lineage (NCBI taxonomy): Eukaryota > Viridiplantae > Streptophyta > Magnoliopsida > Fabales > Fabaceae > Mimosa > Mimosa pudica. The sequence continues at coordinate 1,480,052 of JAKELP010000001.1, forward strand.
ATTCAGTAATATGGTTGTGAAAAAAGTTATGTTCGTACTACTGATATAGATCTGGTAAATATAAGGGCACTAGTGACCCTAATAACAAGGGGTTGTAAGCAGAATCAGATATGGCGGGGAAAAAAATAGAAAGATGAGGCGATTTTGGTAATTTAGAGATGTACACTTCTGAATTAACGAATAATAAGAGAAAAAGATAGTTACTGTAAATTAAATGTAGCAGGGGCACAATATATATTACATATTTTTTTTTTGAATGGATATGGAGGGCCTTTTTCTTTCCATGTGCTAAACAATCTTAAAAGTTTCTTTTGCCATGTTCCTTTTTTCATGAGAACACTTCTGTTTGGTGACATTTTTATCCCTACAATTTATGTTTGCAAACATCAAATAATCTTGATGACCTGGCTTTACGTTGATGTGGTCTAGGTACTTTATTGTGGATATATATTAGTGAACTTAGTACTTTATTCTTCTCAGATTTGCCCTAGCTCGTCTCTGATGTACTGTACCCATCCTCAGCAATTAATCACAAAGTTCTCTGAATATTGTGCATGGATCTTATTGCACTAATATCAATTTTTGTTTCCTTCATAGGTAGAACTTTATGCAGACTATGATCCAAAAATGCTACTCCCATTTCTTCGCAGTAGTCAACACTATACCCTTGAGAAGGTGTGAGATCAATTGAGTATTATTTTTGAATTTTTCATGTATTTATTCTTGTGAATCTTAGTCATAATACTATATGTTTCAGGCTCATGAAATTTGTGTAAAAAAACATTTGTTGCGGGAGCAAGTATTCGTCCTAGGAAGGATGGGGAACGCAAAGCAAGCCCTAGCTGTCATTATTAATGATTTAGGGGATATAGAGGAGGTATCTCATTTTTGCAGATTTAAAGGGTTTCATGGATTTGACTAACAAAAAAGCTCTGATTTGAGGATTTTATGTATTTTTTAGTAAATTATAACAAGTGAAGCATTACAATTTTGCACAGGCTGTAGAGTTCGTTACCATGCAGCATGATGATGATCTCTGGGAGGAGCTAATCAATCAATGCATGAACAAACCTGAAATGGTATGTGTCAACAACTCAATTGGGGATAAAGGACATGTATATTCGCCTTGCTCTTAATATCTGCTCATGTTCTCTTATTTTTAGCTTAACTGTTAAGTTGTAACTGACAGGTGGGCATACTATTGGAGCACACTGTTGGAAATCTTGATCCCCTCTACATTGTGAATAGAGTTCCAAATGGATTGGAAATACCTCGGTGAGTAACAAGTATGGCCTGCAGGATTTTGTATCATCTATTACACATAACATATTTATTCAAGTAAGAAATATTGATGATCTGGGTTAGAAATTAATCAAGCAGATGTCCATGTGTCTATTAGAGATCTGAATGCTCTTCACTAACTACTGGTTCTCAATTGGCTTTTCTTACAGGCTCAGGGATCGGTTGGTTAAAATTATCACTGATTACAGAACCGAAACATCCCTTAGACATGGATGTAATGATATCCTTAAGGTGCTTCAACCACCCACCCTTTCGTACAAGAGAAAGTTTTGAATAGTACTTGTTGGTTGTAGCTACCAAGATATTATGTTTCTGACTTGCTTTCATTGAAACAGGCTGACATTGTTAATCTTTTGATTAAATATTACAATGAGGCAAGGCATGGTGTTTATCTAAGTGATGAAGGAGATGAACCCCGACCTAAACGGAATGATGCTTATGCTTATCAGGCGGTTGAGAAGTCCTCAACCCTGAGAACTATGGGAGCTAAGTCAAAGACTAGGGGAGGGGGAAGATGTTGTATATGTTTAGACCCTTTTTCTATACAAAATGTATCGGTCGTTGTTTTCTATTGCTGTCATGGGTATCACACGACTTGTCTTATGGACTCTACCTACAGTAATAGTAACGATAAAGAGATTGAAGAACCTTCTGAAGAGGCAGAAACATATGGTGTTTATAATGATTATGTAGATGATGATGACGGCGGCGATGAAGAAAAAAACGAGTCAAGTAGCCCTCGTATGCGTTGTATATTGTGTACTACTGCTGCTAGTTAAGTTTGTGTTTTCTCCGTCTTTCCACAGCTTGTGCGTGTATGCTTACATTTTAGTTCGGGGTTGCATGTAAATTGTGCACGAGTGGTTTCCCCCTTTCTCCATTGTTTCAATCTTGTTCTCAATCTATTATCAATATAGAATTATAGATCATTACATATTCTTTTTGGATTTATACCATAAAAAATGCATTTTTTTTGTTAGATGAAATGCTGGCGTGTTTGTGGTATGCCTTGACATTGGTTGGCTTGACCTGCCTTTCAACTAGCTAGTTGTTACAAGCAACAGGGCCTATGCATAGAGGGACAAACCTGTAGTAGTGTTATCTGTATTGGTTCTTAATTAATCTTCTAGAAACTATTTGTAGTGAAAGTTAAAAACTTGCCGTTGATTTTGAAGGCCTGTTTTATGTGGTGTCACTGTCTGGTGTGAAGAGTTAAGCTGACGGAAATTATATATCTTTGGAGGACAAATAATCCATTTCTATTTTTTAAATAAGATACAGTTTGTATGTGAAGAGAGAAGGTTTTTTTTTTGGGTTTTTTTTGGTTATCTTGTTTTCTTTGGGGTACTGTTGAGCCCTTGTTTGCAAATAATGATGGCGATGATAATTTAACTACTACCTCCGGTCCTATATATAGGACCTAGATAACTTTTTTTTGGAGAGATTAAGGTTGCGAAATATGTTATTAAATGATGACATATTTAATATATTTTTAGATAATTCATTAGTTTATAGGTAAAATAAACTAGTTTAAGGGAAAAATTAGGTAAATCAATTTATAATTAACTTATTTTTTTGTTTTTTTAGGATTTTCCAAAAAAGTCATCTAGGTCTTATATTTAGGACCGGAAGGAGTATTACACATTACTACCTCCTGTCTAAAACATGTGTTCTACTTCATGTGAATTAATGATGATTATTAAAATCTCACCTATAATTGGGGTTCATGACATTTTCTGTTAAATGAAACTAATGATGTTAAAAAAAGGATTAAAAGTGTACTTTTCAAATATAAAGGATTAAATTGAAACTTTATATAAATATAAGAGATCAAAAGTAACATTTAAGTGTGTGCAAATCATTTTCTTGGGGAAGTTTCTCATAGAGATCTTTAGTACTCCCTCCGGTCCTAAATATAGGACCTAGATAAAGACTTCATTTTGGTCCTAAATATAAGACCTAGATACATTTTTGGTTACTTTTTTCCTAAATTACCCTTCTTCTTCTTACCAAGAAATTTGATAAGGGAGGAATGACTACTAAGTGATTAAACTAATTAAGGAGTGGTATTATTGGAAAGACATCTAAAATTAAGCCTTCCTTAATCTCCCCAAAAAAAGCTATTTAGGTCCTATATTTAGGACCAGAGAGAGTATATGATAGCGTGTAGGTCTACTAGTTCCCTGTTTCGTAATATCATTAGTGTTTATTTCAGTTTTCAAACATTTTGAGGCCAGAAAGTGCATTTAGAGTCAATTAGTAATCTCACCACCTCAATGCCGGCATGATTATTAAGGTAAAAATCAAATATACGAGTGTCAACAGCAGTGTGCCTTAATTATATTGTAACGAGGAACATGCCCAATAATAGTTCATTTATATGTAAAACTGCAAATCCTAATTGCAAGCAACTTCGTTATCCAAATTCAATTATACATTTCTTATGGCATTCATTTCATGTAATAAACCCCCCACTGAATTGGTCATCACTGAATCCATCCGACAATTGAAATTGAAGAAAAGATTAATTAAATAAAGATCACAAAAGATTTAATATAAATACTATATTGAACGCATGCACGCGTCGTAAACCAAGCCTACCTATAGAATATAATCCTGTCTGGAAATCTACATTCCTTTGATTTAATGAATGCCAAAAGTTCTGACAAAAAAAAATGAATGCCAAAAGTAGCCTTTTGCAAACAAAGCTGCCAATCAGTCAAGACTACCCAAGATTCTTTGTAAGAGATGTAGCAGCAGAGATGTGCATCTCAAACTTAAACTTATCATTCCCTTTCAGATCTAGTAGAATAATTTCTTTTTGACCTGCCTGGGTAGAAACTACACCACGATACCTAGTGACCTCTGGCCATGGATAATGCATGTACATTTCATGCGATCAAACAAAACATCAATACATGAACCACAACAATGTTGGTGTGAAAAAAGCACGCGATCAAACACAACGCTTTATCATAAAATAGGTATTTTTCTTGCAAAATTTGGATTTTTTTTTTATTTCTATCGTAGTTCCATGTTAAGATGACAAAGAATTGCCCATTACAGTTCCTCCCGTTCATTATGCTCATTAGGCGCTTTCCAAGCTCGTTTCGTTACCACGTTGAAATTTGAAAGCAAAACATTGGAGATGGACAACATTAGGCCTTTTATCTTTTTTAAAAATAGGATTTTTTATCAGGATGCTTCTGTTGAATCCGCGAGTTGACAAATTAGAAACTCACCCAATTTTTACATAAAATTAGGCATTTTATCGTTTTAGAAAATTGATATATCATACCACGTGGTTTTCATATTGGAAAGGCTTTTTTTTTACTTAAGATATCGCCTTTTGCGAACCAAATGTTTCTGGTAGTGATCCATCTCCTCGTGGCCTCTTGTTGACGACACTCTGGTTTCACACATCAAGTCAACAGCTCCAGATTGAGACCAATCCACAAAAAAACACTAATATAGGTTGAAAGACTTTTGTTTGGATAATAGTACTTATTTTCAATAATTAAGCTATACTGTATTTATTCATGCATCTTTATTATGTGAAACTAAATGACAATGTAGATACAAAGTATTAGCTCCGTTGTTGTTATTAATAATTTGATATGTTACTGCGTCTTTTTTTTTTATTACAACTGCGTCTTTTTTTTTGCCATGTTGAAGCAATTATAACTATAATTTATTAAAGGTGTTTATGACCGAATTCATATAGGACGGCCGCGCGCCACCCCCATCATCCTTCGTTTCTTTGCGTTTTTTGAAACCGCAATGCACTTTCACGACTTAAAAAAACTTTGGAGATCTTATATTTATATTTGTTGGGTGAAATTATAAGATCACTTTGCTTTTTTTAAAAATTGAGAATGCAAAATTAATCGCTATTAAAATATTTATAATTAATTATCTTTTTCCTCAAAACTAATAAATTTTAGTTACATATATAATCTTATTGTATATTGGGTAATCCATTGATATATTTTATACTGTGTGGTATCTATCCTACCTCACTAGTTTATATTAAATTATAGTAGAGAGCTGAGAAGCACCTTCTTGGAATAATCCTTTTCCTCCTTTCTAATTATTAATTAATTAATTAATTAATTAATGATACTTTAGATTTTGTTCACAAAGGGTATAGTAGTCGGGATTGACCCATAATTCACATAAGTCTGAATGCTTATATACTCTGATTTTAGGTGCACCCCTATTGATAAGCACCCGCTACTTTTATTCGTATATAAGCATGTGGTGGCTAGGGGCTACCTTCAACCAAGAGTCGTTTCTTCTCTCAATTAAGCATTGGCCATGGCTAGCCTAACGTGCTCGTTCCAAAGGTTTTTCTTGATCTTTCTAATCGTCTTCGTTTGTGTTGATGGTCACGTCAACATTAAGCCAAGGTTAGGAGTTTCTAGGAAAATCGTCAAACAACACAACCCTCAAACCTCCTCGTCGTCTGCCCATAATATGATTGAGGAGGTGGGGACATTTTACTACACACAAAGACTGGACCACTTCAATTACAGACCAGATAGCTATGCCACTTTTCAACAAAGGTACATGATCAATTCTAAGCACTGGGCTGGTCCTAACACGAGCGCACCCATTTTTGCTTACCTTGGTGCAGAAGCACCTGTGGACGAAGATATGACTATTGTTGGCTTTCTCAGAGAACACGCCCCACAATTTAATGCTCTCGTTGTTTATATTGAGGTATGTAATATCAGATCAACTCACATATAAATTGTTAACTTCAAATAATGCTATAGACAAGTGATGATGATTCATTGATATATGTCTAAGCAAAATATGGTTTTTGATGAGCAGCATAGGTACTATGGAAAATCCATACCCTTCGGGTCCATGAAAAGAGCAATGAAGAAAGCAAACACTAGAGGCTATTTCAACTCAGCCCAAGCCCTAGCGGATTATGCTGCTCTGCTATTACACATCAAGCAAAGATTTTCTGCCCACAATTCTCCCATAATCGTCTTCGGAGGATCCTATGGTGGAAGTATATATGCCACCACACACGACTTGTTCTATAATATTTTCAACTATTCTATAGAATATATGCTACCAACATCTTTCAAATTACCACGCACACACATATAGTAACATTGTTAATTTTGTACTTGTTATGCAGTGCTTGCCTCGTGGTTCAGGTTAAAGTATCCTCACATCGCTCTCGGTGCACTGGCTTCTTCAGCTCCGATTCTTTACTTCAATGGCATCGCCCCACGTGCAGGATATTATTATATTGTCACCAAGGATTTTAAAGTAATTTCCGTCATTATCCTACAATAATACTCCATCCGGTCCTAAATATAGGACCTAGATAGAGACTTCATTTTAGTCCTAAATATAAGACCTAGATACATTTTTGGTTACCTTTTTCCTAAATTACCTTTTACCCTTCTTCTTCTTAACAAGAAATTTGATAGGGGAGGAAGGGCTACTAAGTAATTAAACTAATTAAGGAGGGGTATTACTGGAAAGACATCTAAAATTAAGTCTTCCTTAATCTCCCCAAAAAAAGTTATCTAGGTCCTATATTTAGGATTGGAGGGAGTATAATATACATTAAGGTAAGAACTATAATAAAATACTACCTCTGGTCCTAAATATAGGACATTGATAACTTTTTTTTTAGAGAGGTTAAAGTTGCAAAATAGTCTATTAAATTATGACATATTTGATATATTTTTAGACTATCCATTAGTTTATAAGTAAAATAAACTAGTTTAAGGGGAAAAAATTAGGTAAATCAAGTTATAATTAACTTATTTTGCTTTTTTTAAGGATTTTTCAAAAAAAGTCAAATAGGTCTTATATTTAGGACCGGATGGAGTATTAATGATGTTACATGCTTTCTGAGTGGTGCAGGAAGCAAGTGAGAGCTGCTACAAAACTATACGTAAATCATGGTCTGAGATTGACAGAGTGGCTAATATGCCTAATGGTCTTTCAATTTTGAGCAACAGATTCAAAACTTGCAGGTCAGATCAATTCATAAGATTTCTCTTCCACCAGCATGCAAATAGATATAGTTTTTTCCCTTCACTTTTTCTTTGCTCAAGGTTTTTTTTTTTTTTTACGTTAATATCAGGAAACTAGAAGACAGTAATGAGCTGAAGGACTACATGGATGCAATGTATACAGAGGCAGCTCAGTATAATGAACCCCCGGAATACCCAGTGAGCGTGATGTGTGAAGCCATTGATGCGGCAGCAAACAAAACAGATACTCTGGGCCAAATATTTGAAGCTCTTGTGTCTTATAACGGAAACAAATCTTGCTATGATACCAATCAATTCAATCAGCCTGACCAAACTAACATTGGTTGGAGCTGGCAGGTCGGTTAATTATATTAAAATCTTGGTTAATTAATAGGATTTAGGTGCAAAAACACTCATGTGATTGTGGTAAAGGTGTAAAAATACGCATCTGATTTTTTTTTACCTAAAAATAATCTTAACATTTCAAAACAGACGCAAAAATACCTAAAACATTTCAAAACAGAGGCAAAAGTACTATGCACCGTTAATTCAAAAAGGATATTTTTGTAATTTTGCTCCTATTTTAAAATGTTATGCTTACTTTTGCTTTAAAAATCACATGGGAATTTTTGCATATTGACAACAAACACGATTATATTTGCACGTTAGCTATGATTAATATACCAAACATAATATATATTTAAGTCTCTTGAACTAATGAATGAAATTAATTAATTAACAGAGTTGTAGCGAGATGGTGATGCCAATCGGTCATGATAGGGACGATACAATGTTCCCACCAGCACCTTTCGATATGAATAGCTTTGTAGCTGAATGTAGGAGCTTCTATGGCGTTCTCCCACAACCTCATTGGATCACAACTTACTATGGCGGCCCTGTACGTTCAAATTCATCCTTAATAATCACCATCATTGTTTCAATTAATGAATGTCTTCTTTATTCTTCTTCATTTGATAATATTAGGATTTGAAGCTCATCCTCCATAGATTTGCCAGTAACATAATCTTCTCCAATGGATTGAGAGATCCGTACAGCTCTGGGGGGTAAAACGATTTTATCAACGCGCCATGATTTATTCAGTTTGTTTCAATTATTGACTATCTTATATTTTTTCTCTATGAATTGCAGGGTGTTGGAGGATATATCGGATAGTATCATTGCCGTGTCAACGGTCAACGGTAGTTCATCACACTTTAGACTATGCCTATAGATGTATATATATAAATTTATAAAGTTATAATAATGTTTTTTTAACATGCACGAAATTGGCAGGATCTCATTGCCTGGACATACACGGAGCGCAAGCAAGTGATCCAGAATGGCTGGTGAAGCAGAGAGACACAGAGATCAAAATAATCAACGGCTGGATTACTGAATACCAAGCTGACACATTTGCATTAAATAAGCAAGTTCATCACTAACAGCACAATATTAGTATTGCTCCAAAGTTGATGAGATAATTAATTAAGAAGGAGATGTGATAATACTACTTGATAATGATATGATAATAACATATATGACGAAAATAATGTGTGTTTAGTGTTGATGAATGGAATGATAGAGAGAGCAAGAGAGTGGTATAAGCCAAAGGATGAGGTTATGAAGGAAACGTCATGGTGAGGATAATATAAATATACTCCTTCCATTCCTAAATATAAGATCACTTTGGCTAATTTGGAGAGATTAAGAAAGACTTTCCAATGAATTAGGATTACATGATCTTCCCAAAATACTCCTCACTTAAATTTAAAAGACAAATAGGGATTTGAGAGAGAAGTGGGGGAGTTAAGAAGTGTAGGGGTAATTTGGACCAAAATTGAGACAAAATAGAAAGTGATCTTATATTTAGGAACTTATCCACTTCCCCAAAGTGATCTTATATTTAGGAACGGAGGGAGTAATAGTTATTGAGATTTGTATCTTTCTTACTCGGAATCCACATGTATGCGCTCTCAATGGAACCTTAAATTAATCAAAACGCATTCAAAAATATGTACTCGCACTATGTTCCAGATAAACAGTGGAACATCCAAATCTATTCTAAATTTGATTATTTTAAAAGGATATTTATTTGGAAAACATAACATATGAGGGATTCTGTTCATTTTATAAATTTGTTTTTTATGCATTTATTTTATAAATTTTACCAACACCGCTTAAAATGATCTTTTTCAAAAGCTATAAGCTCTGAAAAAACGTTCAACATGGACCATATAAATCAACTATAAAAGCTGTTCCATACATGAATTTGTTAGTGTTTGATAGGGGACGGAAGACAATTATGCTTCCTTGCAGCGAGCACGCACTAATGAAGATGTGTGTGGGCATATGCTATAATGCTACCCACTCCTGAATTTCCAGGATTTCACTGCTTGGCTATTCCGTAAGCAATACAGAGCGATCCAGAATGGTTAATCAAACAACGAAAGGAAGAGGTCGAGATGATTAAAGGATGGATCAATCAGTCCTAAGCAGATCTTAGCGAGCTCAAAGTGTACTAAATTTCCATGCAATATGAGTAGCGCGAGAAATCATACATTTATTTTAACGACTCTTTACGGATGTGTATGCTGAATGCTTATGTTTGCAACCAGTTTCTATGCTAACCATGTAGTTGAGTAGGGAGAGTCGATTTAATCTGAACCCCTCCAATTTAACATCGCATAGTCTGAACTTGGTTGTTTTTAAAAGGATTCTTTGTCAAGAATTTGTTTTTTTAAAAAAAAAAATTGATCATTTATATTTTATATTTTAAATCCATTTTAATTATCCTTTCAACTGAAAGCATAAAGTTTTACAAATTTACCCACTGAACTTTGTGTTAAGTAGAAAATTAGTTTTGTTAAGGCGTAGCTATGCGATGCACACGTTGTTTTATTTGAAGTTGATTTCTTTGTGTTTTCAATGTGTAGTTTTTTTTATATAAAAAGAAAATAAGACTAAAGAAATACTAAGAACCAACTATATCTTTAAGAATATGCACTGCGTTAGCTTTTATTGTGTAGCTTTTTATTGTGTCCATAATTTTAGTAATTGTTTTTAATCTCAATCTATAAGATCAAATAGTACATCTGCGATATACATATATTCATGATTTATGAATTATGTATCCCAACAATACATTTATTCTCCAAAATTTTACTCTAAAGAAAATTCAAATAGGGGAACTAGCCAACACTATATGCAATAACAGAACCAAAGACTAAAGAAGGGAATACCTAAAAACTTTCTCTAGTTCCATATTAGTGGAATATAAAAATTAGGAAAACTTTCATGTTGCACAGATTATATTTATTTGGCATTAAGAAGATATGATTTCATTTCAATACATGCTTGATTTTTTTCTTCTTAAACTTTTGTTCTAAAAGCTATATCTATTCTAAACAATTAAAATAATGCAATTATATATGTTGCGTTACTACCCATGATCAATGATATTAAAAGTAAACTATAGTAATAAAAGTTGAGTTGTAATGTTTAAAATCCACATTAATGTTTTGCAAATTTTCCAATTTCGACCTTAAGTCACCCCATTTGCCAAGTAATGACGTTAATGCATATGGAATTATTAGGGAGAATGCTATAAAATTCCATAAACAATATTTTTGAAATAATCTAATTAAAATTAAAATAATTTAAATAATGGTATTAGTTTTAAATACTTAATCATCAATTGATGTATTTAATAATGATTGATTTAGAGGCTATGATGATGATATGAATGTGTGAATAAAAATGAATGTGACTATAAAGTTTTATAATCTATTAATTTAACAATTAAAACAATTTATGTATATAAAATACTCATCTCATTCATGTTATTGGTCCATAATTTAATGGTGATTATTAAACTTTCATCTGTTAAATTCATCATATAATTGGTTTGCATAATGTCTAAGTATAAAATAAAAAGGCCATGTGATACCATATATGGTATCAAAGCCGGCCAAGTAGTGTCCAGAGCATTTAAATATGTGTGAGTCATGTTCTCAGGAAGACTATTAAGCATTTTCTGGACTAAGATATTAAAAACATTTAAACCAGTAGTAGGAGTTTAAGGTCCTATCATTACCCACCATCTCTTTAAGTTTCACCTTTTCCTCAATGCGAAGATTAGAATTAAGCATTAGTGGCTTTCTCACGGTGTTGTGGATCTCCTTTTGCTTGCTTGAAGTTTGTCCACCAAATGGAAGATATGACTACCTATGCGGGGTCACCAACACTTGTTGACATATCTCCACTAACTACATGCTCATTGCAACTTAATTCTTGTAGAGGCTCAAAATACTACTTGGAATGTCAGACAAGGATTAGTTTTGATGAAAAAGAGATATATTAAAATATTATATTTACTAGAATTTAAGTTCATTTATATGTGAAATAAATTAATCTTGATGAAAAAGAGATATGAATATTTTAAAATGATTAATCTTACCTCTTTAATTTAATTTCTCGAAAAAAGTCAAAAAGACAAAGAAATACATTAAATTTTCTAATCCTATGAAACAACCTAGATCTCTTTGTTTAGCATAGATTTACGATTAAATTACAACAATTCATAAAAAAGACTCACTTGGTCGCATGTGGACAAAGAAGTTGACTAAATTGATGAAAAAATATCACCAAAATATTATCCTCACTGTAACTCTTCCAAAAGCCTACTAGGCTACTAGTGAAATATACTACATACCTTGCTAAGTTGCTATGTCTGTTTTTTCATGCTGTTAAGCCTCACAAATCTTCCCACCATTAACCACAACAATATCCAGAACTCATCGCTTCTTCACCTGTTTTTATGAGTCAAGTCAATGTCCAAATAGTGGGATCTTCTTGATATGACATCTTCCCCCTCGATTATACAGTTCCATTTTGATGTAACAGATTTCCTCTTTCTTCAGATTTTTTATTGGTGGAACACGTACCTTTTCGCCTTAAACAACCAGGGGATTTTCAGACTAATTATAAGCATACCATCATATAACATGAATATTTGTTATTGAAATAGTATATTGATGGATTGTGGATATACTGAACTTCAAACACAGATTAATTAAAATTTGAAATTGTATTAAAAGGGAGAATATTTGTATGAAATTTCAATTATTAAAATTAATTCCAATATTAGAAAAGAAGTTAGTCGTGAGAAAATAAATTCAATCGTCTCTAATGTATGCCATTAGCTTATTACTCATTAGCTTATTACTCATTGGAGGATTTATTGTATTTTATTATAATTATAAAATGAAATCGAGAAATTTAATAAGAAAATAGCAATAGTCAATGACCCCAATTATAATAATGATCGATAGTTAAAATTAAAATCAATACTAGAAAAATTATGTGAAAAAAGAAATTAGATGAGAGAAAATAAATCCAACCGCTTCCAATGGGTGCTTACTCATTATAGGTTTTATACATGTGAAAATGAAATTGAGAAAATTAATAAGAATATAATAATAGTCAAGGGCCTCAGTTTTTTTTATCGAAAAGGGGCCTCAGTTAGTTTTCAGAAAAACAAATGCTCATTAGATTAATGAAATTAAAAAAAGCATTTAATTATAGAGTGTTTTATGAGAAAAAGGAACGTAGTAAAATAGTACTAATTGTCATCAAAGGGTCGCATCACGGTGATTGGCTCCCATGTACTTGTGCTCATGAGGCAGCAGTGCACCATTGGATCACAAGTTCACAACATCGTTCAATACCTTGCCATCTCTATCTCATACATATCGACCTCAATCAAGCAGAAATAAAATGTACAGTCCAGCATCCCTGATTTGTTGGTATAAAAAATTAGAAAAACGTATCCAAATCTTCCCACCAAAAATCTTCACCGTGTTTTGTTATGAGTCAAGTCAATGTCCAAATAGTAGGACCTGCCTGACATGACTTTCTCCCCCTCAATTATAAAGTCCCATTCGGATGTAATAGAATTCCTTTTTCTTCAATTTTTTTATTGGTGCAACACATACATTTTCTCATTTATACAACATTTTTAATTACTCTTTTTATTTTGTATGTATTTTTCGTCTAGCAAAGTTTAGCATGACAATGGTACATGTCCTATGCAGTTGATACAATTTTTCAAGCAATAATGTGTCTTGTATTCCGACTCTTGTTTAAGTTTATGTAGTTATTCTACTTTTTGGGGCTTGCATAAAGACTCTATGGGTATGGGTGTTAAACATACCATCATATAACATGAATATTTGTTATTAAAATAGTATGTTGATGGATTGGGGAAGAAAATACATTCAATCATCTCTAATGTATGTTATTACTCATTAGAGGTTTTATTATGCTTATAAAATGAAATGGAGAAATTTAATTTAATAAGAAAATAACAATAGTCAATGACCCCAATTATAATAATGATCAATAATTAAAATTAAACCTAATACTAGAAAAATTATGTATAAAGAGAAATTAGTTGAGAGAGAAAAAATCCAACCTCTTCCAATGGGTGCTTACTCATTGTAGGTTTTATACCTATAAAAATGAATTTAAGAAAAATTAATAGGAATATAATAATAGTCAATGGCCTCAATTAGTTTTCAAAAAAAAAATGCTCATTAGATTAACGGTTTATTTCTTTCTATTTTTATTTATTTATTTATTTATTTATTTTAATTTTTTTATTTCTTTTTATCCTAATTTCTAAGATAAAAGAAAGTAACAAAAAAACTATTGAATTATAACTATATATATATATATATATATATATATATATTAATATTGAACCAATTATAAAAGAAAGTAACAAAAAACTATTGAACTATATTTATATTTATATATACTAACCGTCCATTCTTTTTTTTTATTATTATCATTATTTTTTGTTCTGTTGTTTTTTTTCGTTTTTTGTGTTGTGGATTATGGATGCAGGTATAGTTTCTCTTAGTTCTTCTTCCGCAAAAATGAAGACACAATCCCTTTGCCCTCTTCAGGAGCAGTATATTCAGAGAAAAAATTCTCAAGAGAATTACAAGGAAAAAAAGTTCGTGACGTCCGTAATGTTCCGCCTATATTTATAGCCGGTTTCAAGCCCGGATAAAGGAGTAGAGTTGTGTTAGGCTTCAGCAGCCAATATAAAAATATGTTGAATCTATTGAGCATGTACACACGCATTTTTTATAATAATAGGTCATTCAACGAGATCATTTAATGAATGGTTTATCTCCAAACATGACTATTGATAAGCACAATGGCGCTGTGTGATCCATGTAGCCGACCCCACTTAGTTTGGATAAAGCTTTGATGATGATTATTATTATAATTCAAAATCAAATCAACTAATTTAAAAAAGAAGGGTACACTAATCAATTTACAAGTAACTTGTTTAATTTTCCTACCTTTTAAAAAGGTAACTATATTTTATATTTAATGATTAATGAAAAGAAATAAGTTCATTAACTCCCAAGTATTTTTTTACATAATTCTATTACTCTCCTGACCCTCAAAGTCTTTTTTTTTTGATAAAAGGCAAAGTAGCAGTAATGTCCAAATAAGGAAAAAAGGAAAATGAAATAAAAAAGAAAAAGATAGAAACTAAATCGGATGATAAGAGTGGTAACCTGTAACAACCACAATTATAAAACCATTTTTACGCTATATTTTTTTTTCCTTAATTTAAATTGAAGTCTAACTATGTTAGAAAAAGAATTTATGTTATAATGATGACTAACATAGTTAGAAAAACAACTTTTCTTATTTTCCATAACATGTAAGTTAATAGGCTAACCATGATAGAAAAAATAATTTAAGTCACAAATGAGCTATCATGGTTAGAAAAAGATTTAATGTAAATTAATAAATAAATAAATTATAATAAATAATTTCATAATCAAATATAAAATTAACAATTGAAAATCATTTATTTAAAAAAAAACAAATCTGATATATCCATGTTAGATAAAAATTGACTAACATGGATATTTAAATGTACCTAATAATACCTAATTAAATTCTTTCGCAGTTATTTACAAATAAGCACATAAACTTGTTTTAAACAATAATTACAGTTATCCAACCTAAAATTATTCACATACACACAGTAATCCAAGGAAAATGAATCAAACATATTTACAAATCATTAAAATTGTATGAAAGCAAGATGTTTAAGTCTCCAGATCCTTCCCCTCACTCCTGCCCCGATCTAGTACCTGTAATAACAACGATTGGGGTAGACCCAGAAATCGCAACTACTACCACTCGCTTACGCACATTTTTGCACTACGTGCATGTGCATGCCGTAAGGTGGTGTGTGCTAATATTGTGTATAGTGGTGTGTGCTACATGTTGTGTTGCATGAACATGTTATCTATATTAATTTCAAGTAACTATCACTCATGTATTACAGCAGCACGAAATACAGATACATCACAGCTCAAACATCAATAATAACAATAATTAAAGACATCAATAATCATAATTAAACATCAATAAACAAAAGTCAAATCAAACACAACACACCGTAATATCTCAGTTCAATGGGGACTCACGACTCGATGGTCGATATACCCTCGCTTGAACTGGTTCAAAGGGACTAACAACCCTACTGAACATGTAACAATTTTGTCTTATTCATTTTAGTCCCTGGGGGTTTTACAGGGAACCTCATTCCGGAATGGCATAATTATAATCATATTAACCGGTGTGCACCAAACAAATCATCAATTCTCATAAAGCATAAAATAAACATCACTGATTTAACCGTGAACCAATCGCCTTGGGGGTTAAAATCACAATTTAAATCCAAGGATTGCAAATAGGGTGCAATCCCCGGGTCGTCTCACTTTGTGGAGTCCTTTAACTACCCTAATTAAGCTAAATGCAAATAAGAATTGATATAAAAGGGGTGTGATTTTTGGTATTTTGAAACATTGATTAAATTTACTAAAATAAAGCAAAACTTGTTTTTGGTTGTTTTTAGTTTATGAAGAGATAAATTGCTTAGGTTTAAAATCAAATTAATGAAGGAGGGCTTTGGTGATGATCTTATGGTGCAAATGCTTCTTTCAAAGATATGGGAGTTCAAAAGGGTCACCAAGTTTTATATAAAAACCCCCAAGCAATCACTTGGGGTCATCCAACTACAATCTGAAATTCGTGGCTGTCACCCAAGAGGGGGGGGGTGAATTGGGTGAGGGAATAAAACTTAAACTCTTTTCGAAAGACTGCTTGTGCTCGGTGATGATGATAATAAATAATGCTATGCACAAGTCAGTATGCTATGTGATGCAAAAATAGAATGATCAAGTATAAATATATGCACACATAAATTTATCCTGGTTCGGTCACCCAGACCTACATCCAGTCCCCAGGCTACACCTGAGATTTCCAATCCACTATTCTTGTTTAAACCGGGCACAAGAGAAGCCTTTACACTTTAGGTTTTACGAGCACGGGTTCACCTAACAACCCACAGGTTTTACACCGGGTTCACCTGCAAACCTTACAAATGCAAGTTTTACGGGCTAACTTGCAACCTATGGAGATTTAGACAACCTCTAAATGCTCCCCCTTACAAAATGTAAGTTTACAATTAAGTTCACTCTATGAACTGATTTTGTTAAACACTTAAGCTCAAAACTAACTCTCTCAAAGAGTGGATGATGTTACTCACTTAAGTACAAATGAATCACTCTCTAAGAATATTACATATCAAAGTCCGAGAGTAGAAGATGAGAGGAATGTAGAATAGTGTTTCAGACAATAAGCTCTGTTCTCTCTCTCTTTTTCAAGCCCCCTTCTTCAGAAATGAAGAACATCCCTTTTATACCAGCCTCTGAATATCTAACCGTTGGAGAGGCAATAAGACCGTTTGATTATAGACGTTGGGGCCTTGTTTACGTTGTCCTCATTAGTGCACAGCAGGGTTGACTTTGCTTTATCTAAAAAGGTGCTCTGACCAAGCTGTTCTGTCAACACTGTTCTGGCAATACTATTCTGACAAAAGTCGTTCTGACATCTGAACATTTTGTACGGTCCGACTCTTGCTTGCTGTCAGAGAGGACTTCGTTCCTCAAGCATAAGTCCAGGATGTTAAGAGACTCATTATCGGAAGCTCTCTTGCTATCTGAAGCTCGTGGACTCTAACATTTTGCTTGCTATCACATAGAGGAACTTTGTTCTTCCAAGCACTTGTCCATGAATGATAAGAGTGCTTTGCTATTGGATCCTCTCTTGCTATCAGAAGCTTTCTTATGGACTCTGACTTTTGTGGGCAGTATGAGCTTTGACACCTTGAGTGAATCTTCAGATTATGTTCTCATACTCCTCATGCTTGGTAGGTAACAATGTTGTTTGAATGTGTCTGTTATCCTCTTGTTACCGTTGGAAGGAACATCTTCTTAAATGCTTCAGCAGGGTTGACTTGCTTTATCTCTGAAAAGTAGTCCTGACACCTCTGCTCTGTTAAAAGCATTCTGACACTGCATCTCTTTGAACGTTCAGACATCCTGATTGCTTGCGGAAGCAACTTCTCATCCGGAAGCAACCTTACTGAGTGTGCTGCACTTGAACGTTAGTTTAGCAATATAATCATATAGTCTCATGCAGTGGGTGATCCTAAATCTAAGGTGTATCCGGAAGCACTTCTACACCCGGAAGTAAATACACTTGATGAGGGATTTAGTTCACCATGACTTGCTCTCGCTTAGTCTATTTCATTCCACCACTCAGCGCTAGTCACTGAGCTATCGGAAGCACTTTTACTTGACGTGGTGAATTCACTGACGCTTAGGGTGAAATCTATTCTATCAGTCTGCGCCAGTCAAGATCTAACAGGAAGCAACTTCACTTGATGTTGCATTTCCGCTGACGCTCGGGGTTATATCTAGTCTATCAACCTGCGCCAGTCTAAATCTAATAGGAAGTGCTTTCACTTGGCGAAGTAGACTTACTGACGCTTGGGGTACTAACTATTCTATTGCTCTGCGCCAGTCTAAGTCTAACAGGAAGCGCTTTCACTTGGGGAAGTAGACTTACTGACGCTTGGGGTAATATCTATTCTGTCGCTCTGCGCCAGTCTAATTCTAACAGGAAGCAAACTCACTTCCGATTGAAACATAGCTTAGTCTTAAGATTTTGTGTACCTAATTCTCATGGACTAAGTTAAATCCCTAGTGATTTACTTGCTGACGCTGGGGGATGAAAACATTCATCCGCATGCGCAAGTCCTAATCTATCCGGAAGTGATCTTGCATTCTCAAGTGATCTAACTCAGGATTCTAACCATGTCATCTAATCCCTCCTAAGTGTTGATTATGTTCTCTTAAGTACTAGACCATATCATACCTTAGTCACCATCAAAACTTAAGATTCTAACATTCTCCCCCTTTTTGATGATGACAAACCCATAGATGACTAGAGAACATAATTAAACTTAGATCACTCATCCTAGAGCTATATTCCTTTCCCCATTTCTCTCCCCAAAAATCTAGGCATCTTATCTATCTCTCTAGACATCTCATGTCTCATCTCTCGCTAGACATCTCATATCTCATCTCTAGCTAGACATCTTATATCTCATCTCTAGACATCTCATCTCCATCTCTAGACATCTCATCTCTATCTCTCTCCCCCTTTTGGCTTCATCAAATTCCAACAGGTCCAAGCTAGCCTTAGGGATGGGGATACTTTTATCGTTCTCCTCGGAATGGGCTTTCTACCTAATATTTCTCCCTATGTATCGTTAATAAGGATTTGTTCTAGACTATTCAATACAACGTACGAGAATTATCAAGGAAAACAATAATGATTCATGATCCTAAATGATTGTATTCGCCCTAATCATTATGTGGGATAGCTAAACATGTTTTTCAAGGATTAAGTCAAGAGCAAAACATACAAAACATATCAAAAGTAATTTTGATCCTCTCGAATTGATTAACATGATATCAAAAATAATTTTGATGTGTTTAAAAATGATGATTATGATATCAAATGAAATATGTGATTTTAAATTCAAATGAGATGAAATCTGATACCTAATGAAATCAAATGAGATCTGTGAGTTTGAACTTGTGGTATCAAAGGAAAAGATTGAATGCCAAATGAAATTTGTGATACCATATGAAATGAAATCAAATCAAATGAAATTTGTGTTTTTAAAAGTGCCAAAATAATTTCCAAACAAATTGCATCACAGCATCTTAAGAGTTTATTATCGATGACAGCATGTGACTCTCTATTTTCAAGGGATCATTAACAGGTAATGTCCACTTACTTCTCTTCTATATTAAGATTAATCATCATTAAATCA
Organism: Mimosa pudica; assembly: GCA_029929735.1. Classification (NCBI taxonomy): domain Eukaryota; kingdom Viridiplantae; phylum Streptophyta; class Magnoliopsida; order Fabales; family Fabaceae; genus Mimosa; species Mimosa pudica. The sequence continues at coordinate 1,499,648 of JAKELP010000001.1, forward strand.
AGAAAGGAAGCATATAAGAGAGGTATGTTATCAATTACTTTCCAGCATGTCATTTAGAGGATACAGATGTGTGAGCTAGGATGATTTTCTAAGACAGTGAATGATTTTGAAGTCAATGCAGATTGAGAGAAACATCCTAAGTTGACACCCTTACCAATGCCATGTATGCATCATATGTAAGAGATGGTAAGGTGTAGATGTTACCACAGATGAGGGGTACTCATACTCTATTAGACTCAGGAATCTGAATCATACGCAGATAAGCATGCTTCCTGACATCTTCAAGAGGTGTGCTATCTCAAGTGGAAACCCCTAGCGCAAGTGCTTTGATGACTCGCTTCGGCAAGCTGAGCTACAACCACAAGCAGACATGACTGGGCAGTCACTCTACTCTTCCCATGGTTCAATAGTTGGCCTGCTATCGAAGGCGCTGATTGTTGTGAAAGCAACCTTGCTCAAACTTGATGATTGGTCCTGCATATGCTTGAGGAAACAAATGCTTTCTGATGGTCAGTGAAAGAACTTAAGATTTAACATTGAAGACCATCCTCAGGACATTCAAGTCAATCTGTGTTAATCAGCACAAACTAATAATTTTAAGAAATCATGCTTGCTAATTGGTTTAAGAAAATATGAGCAATGATTATGTGAAAACTAATTTTGAAATTATCTATACATTCACATAGTTTCACTATCAAGACATGAACTCTATTTATACTCTCATGGATAAATATCAATGTGATAGTACAGAGAATATTAAACAGGTGGCATATTTTCAGAGTTTCATAAGCAAGTATAGTTCAATACATATGCCTCAAGGATGTTCATGTTAGATCATGAAGACATGTGAATTATTAACACTATGAAATTTTGAAAAGAAAAATCTTCATCCTCACAAAAATGAAATACTGGAAATTTTCATGCTCACAGAATAGTTTGATTTTAAGACTAAATTCGGTTTACAAAAACAATCAAATTTCAGCATATGATTACGAGAATAATTTCCAAATATTAGCTCGAGTTCTTCTAGATATGCTCAATGTGATCTCATAGTTCTTAGGATATCAACAAGCTTGAAATTAATACAGATTATAGCATGCTTGTGATACTATGCCATGTTTTACAGATCTAGCAGAGTTTAATTCAAGGCATTTCCTAAGATTTCTAATGCATGTCAGACAAGAGAGAGACTATCCATTTAATTTCACAACAGAATATGTAAGGGATAGAAATGCTCATGTGTATCGGCGAAATTTTCTCAGGTTTGGTATAGCCATTCCACACATCTTGATAAGAGACATTTTCGTTGTCATTCTCTCTTGGTTATATTCATTGTTCAAGCTTCAATAATCTGTGTCAACATTCTTAAACCACAAACTTGAACTGAGATCATTAGTAGATTGAGAACTTAAAGATGTAATTAAGAGGGATGTATTGTTCTCGAAACCATAGCTGCTTATGCATTGAAAAATTTGATGCAAGAGATACCACATGAAATGGAAAATCAGAAATAGCTTTTGAGTGCTATCATGAGGTACGGTTGTCATGTAGGTTTAAAGAGGATCAGAATCTGTTTGCATTATATCAGAAAATGAATTTGATATGATAGGGTCGTTTTTACAGAAAATAAGTGTTCATCACAGATAAGGGAAATCATATCAGTTTCAGAGAAATAAAAGCTGTTAAGCCCATCATGCATTTACTAGCCAAGTGATTATTCAAGTAAAGAGGAAGGTAAGAATGATATCACCATAGCTCCATTCGCATCTAGCAGTAGCTCGCTTGATTTTGGTTGGCAATGCATGGAATCTATATTTAGAGCAGTACCAAAATCTATGCGTGACGAATGCTTATCAAGACTTGACTAATTGTTCAGATGAGGTACAGTCCTGAGTCTTGCTGAGGCTAATAGGATGGATTGGAGCTGGTGCAGAGGGATGAATTTACTTTGTGATCACTACCACTGGCATCTCTGGCCTCTTGAACCCATACTTCATACACAGCTCTTCACTCAGATTGGGTGCTGGCGCAGAGGGAGACACAGGTTCAGCAGAAGGTATCTCCGCAGGTTGATCACTCAGCGCTATCTCAAGTTTGCCTCTGAGCTAGCAGATTGTTGGGGGCACATGAATCAGATGGCTCACTGTGGGGGGGAGGAGATCTTCCTTTTAGCAAGGGTCTTCTTCACCCTTGTCTTGCTGAACCTTCGGATTGCCCTTCCTACAAAATATCAGATAGTCCCTTCCTTTTGTATCCAAGTCTGGATCTGAAGGTTAGTTTGTAGGCTATATATAGTTCACATGCATTTAGATTACGTTCTATGTGTATGACATGGTGAATCTTTCATGACTATATGCACAAGGATATACAAGGTTTTTGATCAAGATAGTCATGGACAGTATGTAGATTATGAACATTACTTATTTCTTCAAGCTTTCTTCTATGATGAATATAATGTTCACATCTTAGGATGCTTAATGTAAAATCTCAATAAGTCCATCTAACATTAGCATAGGAGATTTTACTACCAAATGCTTCGTTGCTAAGTGATCCCTTGCTTACCCAAGGAGATCTTCTATACTTATCCTTGGTTCGAAGCACTTTCTTCTGAGAGGTAGGATTCAAGAGCCTTTTCAATGATGATCGAGGAATCCACTCTCTCTTGTTCTTCTCAGGATAGTTGAATGGAACTTTGTGATAGCTCATCCTTGAGACAGAACCATTGTCCCTTGTGGTGGCCGACAGCTTCTTATGATTGTACCAGTGGGTTTCAGCAGTTGCATCACCACGAGTTCTCTTCTTTGGGATAAGAGGAACTCTTGATCTATCCTGCACAAGTAAGGCACTAGGAGGATGTTTTGGTACCCATTTGTACTTGGGTCCTACATGGTTAGCACTGGACCTTACTTGTCCTTTAGGAATCCATACAAACTTATTTCTCACATTTGAATTTCTTCTAAGACTGCATGTGTGAGAAATATGTCCTAATCTACCACAATAATGACAGATAATGGAATGATAATCAAAATGAGATTTTCTATCATTATCATGATTAGTTTCTTTTAGAAAAGCTCTTTGTTCCTTTGAAATTTCAGTTTCTTTTGAAAGCTTTTCTTTTTCCTTCAACACGTGTTCACAATCAAAACATTTTTCAAGACATGTTGAAGTTTTCCCTACCGATAGTGGGCTAGCTATCGGAACCACTAGTTCTTTAAAAGAACCCTCGGAAACTTTAGATGTAGAAGAAGAAATTAGTTTTTCAAGTTTCCTATCTTTTTCTTTTAAGCCTAGAAGTTCTTTTGCAAGTTTACAATATTCAGTATATAACTCATTGTATGCATCTTGCAAATCAGAGAGTTCAATTTCAGATCCAGATACCTCACTTTCTGAATCTTCTAGGCAGAGATGGATACTCTCTTCACTGAAGTCTGCTTCCTCAATATCAGCTTCCAGAAGCTCATCAGTAGATGATCCACAAAGAGCACGAGTTGAGCTTTGGACAGCTGTGCTTTCAAGAGATGGGTTAGAAGCATATATCACATCAAGAGTATTCCAAATATCTCTAGCACTAGAGCAATGTTTGATTTTCTGGAAATCATTTTCAGTTAAGCCTTTGTATAAAATTTGCATTGCTCTAATGTTTAAGGAAAACAAATTTTTCTCCCTTTCAGTCCAGTTTCCTCTTGGTTTGAAATCAAAATCATTTTCAAAAATATCCCACATTTTCAAACTAGTGGATTTTATAAAACTTTCCATTCTTGCTTTCCACCAACAAAAATCAATATTTTCTAACACAGGTGGAATGGTATGATCAAAGCCTTTGGAAAACATTTTAACCCAAATCAGCCAAGGTCTTTGCACTTGAGATCGTTTGATCCTTTAAACAAGTGACCTGCTCTGATACCAAATGAAATTCGTGGCTGTCACCCAAGAGGGGGGGGGTGAATTGGGTGAGGGAATAAAACTTAAACTCTTTTCGAAAGACTGCTTGTGCTCGGTGATGATGATAATAAATAATGCTATGCACAAGTCAGTATGCTATGTGATGCAAAAATAGAATGATCAAGTATAAATATATGCACACATAAATTTATCCTGGTTCGGTCACCCAGACCTACATCCAGTCCCCAGGCTACACCTGAGATTTCCAATCCACTATTCTTGTTTAAACCGGGCACAAGAGAAGCCTTTACACTTTAGGTTTTACGAGCACGGGTTCACCTAACAACCCACAGGTTTTACACCGGGTTCACCTGCAAACCTTACAAATGCAAGTTTTACGGGCTAACTTGCAACCTATGGAGATTTAGACAACCTCTAAATGCTCCCCCTTACAAAATGTAAGTTTACAATTAAGTTCACTCTATGAACTGATTTTGTTAAACACTTAAGCTCAAAACTAACTCTCTCAAAGAGTGGATGATGTTACTCACTTAAGTACAAATGAATCACTCTCTAAGAATATTACATATCAAAGTCCGAGAGTAGAAGATGAGAGGAATGTAGAATAGTGTTTCAGACAATAAGCTCTGTTCTCTCTCTCTTTTTCAAGCCCCCTTCTTCAGAAATGAAGAACATCCCTTTTATACCAGCCTCTGAATATCTAACCGTTGGAGAGGCAATAAGACCGTTTGATTATAGACGTTGGGGCCTTGTTTACGTTGTCCTCATTAGTGCACAGTAGGGTTGACTTTGCTTTATCTAAAAAGGTGCTCTGACCAAGCTGTTCTGTCAACACTGTTCTGGCAATACTATTCTGACAAAAGTCGTTCTGACATCTGAACATTTTGTACGGTCCGACTCTTGCTTGCTGTCAGAGAGGACTTCGTTCCTCAAGCATAAGTCCAGGATGTTAAGAGACTCATTATCGGAAGCTCTCTTGCTATCTGAAGCTCGTGGACTCTAACATTTTGCTTGCTATCACATAGAGGAACTTTGTTCTTCCAAGCACTTGTCCATGAATGATAAGAGTGCTTTGCTATTGGATCCTCTCTTGCTATCAGAAGCTTTCTTATGGACTCTGACTTTTGTGGGCAGTATGAGCTTTGACACCTTGAGTGAATCTTCAGATTATGTTCTCATACTCCTCATGCTTGGTAGGTAACAATGTTGTTTGAATGTGTCTGTTATCCTCTTGTTACCGTTGGAAGGAACATCTTCTTAAATGCTTCAGCAGGGTTGACTTGCTTTATCTCTGAAAAGTAGTCCTGACACCTCTGCTCTGTTAAAAGCATTCTGACACTGCATCTCTTTGAACGTTCAGACATCCTGATTGCTTGCGGAAGCAACTTCTCATCCGGAAGCAACCTTACTGAGTGTGCTGCACTTGAACGTTAGTTTAGCAATATAATCATATAGTCTCATGCAGTGGGTGATCCTAAATCTAAGGTGTATCCGGAAGCACTTCTACATCCGGAAGTAAATACACTTGATGAGGGATTTAGTTCACCATGACTTGCTCTCGCTTAGTCTATTTCATTCCACCACTCAGCGCTAGTCACTGAGCTATCGGAAGCACTTTTACTTGACGTGGTGAATTCACTGACGCTTAGGGTGAAATCTATTCTATCAGTCTGCGCCAGTCAAGATCTAACAGGAAGCAACTTCACTTGATGTTGCATTTCCGCTGACGCTCGGGGTTATATCTAGTCTATCAACCTGCGCCAGTCTAAATCTAATAGGAAGTGCTTTCACTTGGCGAAGTAGACTTACTGACGCTTGGGGTACTAACTATTCTATTGCTCTGCGCCAGTCTAAGTCTAACAGGAAGCGCTTTCACTTGGGGAAGTAGACTTACTGACGCTTGGGGTAATATCTATTCTGTCGCTCTGCGCCAGTCTAATTCTAACAGGAAGCAAACTCACTTCCGATTGAAACATAGCTTAGTCTTAAGATTTTGTGTACCTAATTCTCATGGACTAAGTTAAATCCCTAGTGATTTACTTGCTGACGCTGGGGGATGAAAACATTCATCCGCATGCGCAAGTCCTAATCTATCCGGAAGTGATCTTGCATTCTCAAGTGATCTAACTCAGGATTCTAACCATGTCATCTAATCCCTCCTAAGTGTTGATTATGTTCTCTTAAGTACTAGACCATATCATACCTTAGTCACCATCAAAACTTAAGATTCTAACACAATCAATAATCAACTAAGCAACCACTTGAAATTGATTATTGCTTGCAATTGGATTTAAGATCCCTTGGTGTGTATTAGAAACAAGTTTGTAAATCTAAATCCTCTTTAAGGAAGTGCAACCACAACAACCTAATTGAAGCACTAGCTATTCAAACCAAGCAACCACTTAAAGCATGAAAAGCATCATGAATCAATTCACATAGGAAATAAGGAAATCCATAACATTCAACATACAAACTTAGTATCCAATACATATGATATCAATCCATCACAAATAGAAAGATAAAGTCATGTCTCTACCCAAAATACATGAGGAATAGCAACCACATATCCCAAATATACAATGAAAGAGCATGAAACAAGAGAAACTCCCCTATGAAGCCCATGAAGCTTTGCACCATCTTCTCATCACCAAATACCCAAGAATGTTTAGCCACTCATAGTAGATGAAATCCCAAACTCATCCAAGGGTGCTGCCATGGATGAAGATGGAGGTTGGAGAAGGTGGGTGGTAGAAATAGAGTGGAAATGGTAGTAGAAGAGAGGAATGATGAGAGATTTGGAGTGGAATGAGGTGGATTTGAGTGGGGATTGAGAGGAATGATGAAAAACCTAAGAGATCTTGGTGTTTTCGACCTTGGGGAAGCTTCGGAATAGTTTGGGTCATGATAGGAAGCTTTTATAGGCCCAAGAAACCCTAAAAATCGCGTCTGATTTTTTGACAGCGTCAGGCTCGCCAGTGGCTCGCCAACTGGCGAGCAAGTGGCGAGTTACCCGAATGTACTCGCCAGTGGCTCGCCAACTGGCGAGCAAGTGGCGAGGGGCTCGCCAGTGGCTTGCCAGCGGCTCGCCAGTTGGCCTGCCTCAGGACTAAAATGCAAACTTCATCCAGAAACGTTATTTTGACCCTTTTTCTTGAATCTTCACCTTCAACCTCCCAACCTACATATTCAAATGTCTCAAAGGTAGCATCAAAATGTTCTTGAAAACATGTAAAACATTATAGCATGCTAAAAAGCCTAAATTGCCCTTAATTAGAACAAATTCCAACAACTAGTGTAATAGTTAGAATCCATGCAAATTAGGTGCAATTATCATCAAAACATGCATTAATTCAATGGATTTGGCTATGAAAATATATGCAAAAGTCTGGTGCAATCATTTCCCCCACACTTAGACCTTTGTACTCCTGGGCAAAGGGTACATTGCCAAGAATACAAGATTTTAACAAATCAGTAGTCATCAAGTTAGCATGAATCAATAGGCAAGAATATGCATAATGAGAATTGGCAATGCAATTGGACATGACTTATGGCGATGAGAACTCTCAAGATAATAGTGTTTCACACTCCTCACCTAATGTGGAATTTGTCACTCTACTTGCTCAATAAACAATTTAACCATAGGCTTGTGACTACTCTAATATCTCCACTATGCATGCACTCATGAATGGATCAAGAGGACTTTGTGGGGTTAAAATGATGGAGAAGGCTAATAATGAATGATGAATAATGGAATAAAGTCAATGACCAATTATGCAAACAATTATCCACCACATATAAATGCAATACAACAAATGGTAACTCAAGTCATAACAATTCCATACTAGCATACTACATGTCACTGTTTTTCTCAATTTTTTTCACAAGCACTTTGTGCTTCCTCTCTTTTCTTTTTGCACTATGCCTTTGGCATACATTAGCACTTTGTGCTTTCACTCTTCTTTTTTTTCTTGGCCTTTGGCCGACTCTCTTTTCTTTCTCTCTTTAGGCTCTTGGCCTCTCTTTTTTTTTTTTACTATGTAGCATGCTTTTTCAAATCATACAACAATACAAGAACAATGGAAATGCAAGTATATGCTATGGATGCATGTTTACAAATTGGTCAAGGTGGAAGAAAAGAAAGTGATGGCTCAAAGGGGTGAAACAACGGATATATTTGTTGGTTAAGTGTTTGGGTCATAGGGTTTAGAAATGAATGCCTCAATCATATCCAAACATGAATACATAAGCTTTGACTAAGAGTAGGAACAAGTTCTAGAAATTGAATAATTGAGCAAGTCACTCTTGAAATGAATTAAAGGCTCAAAAATCCTCACAAGAAGGGCTACTCTCATGCCAAAGATAAGTCTAATTGCAAGGCCAATTGACAAAATGCATATGCTTGGTATTGATTCAATACTAACTTGTTGAATTGGAAGTTTGGAAGGAATTTTTTTTTTGAAAAATTGACACTAATGTGGAAATGACACAAACCCAATGAATCAAACATGACCACCACAAGTCTCTCCCCTACACTGAAATGTTGCATTGTCCCCAATGCAACATGGTGCAATAAGAAAATGACATTATAAGGGGTTCTTATTGAATTGAAATACAACTACATCTATTTTTATTAATAGGATGTCCCTCCCCCACACTTGGTCTATGCAAACACAAGATAATATAATGACCACAATTAAGCTCAGATGCACAAAATAAAACAAGTTAAGGGAAAGGGACAACCTGGCCTCATGGAGGCTTCAATGAAGACTCATGGTAGGATCTGAGGAGGTGGCCATTGGAAACAAACTCTTTGCCGCTACTCTCCTCAACTAACTGCATCATTCCATACTTGTTGACCTTGATCACTTTGTATGGCCCAACCCAATTTGATGTGAGCTTTCCATGACCGTGGCGGAAACGGGTTTGGTACATAAGGACTCGGTCTCCAACATTGAAGTTACGATTAAAGATCTTGCTATCATGAAGCAACTTGGTCTTTTCCTTGTAAAGCCTTGAGCTCTCAAAGGCATGGAGGCGCAACTCATCCAATTCTTGCATTTGGAGCATTCTTTCGTTCCCAGAAGCTTCCAACTCCATGTTGCATTGCTTAATGACCCAATAAGATTTATGTTCCAACTCCACCGGCAAGTGACAAGCTTTCCCAAATACAATCCGGTAAGGAGACATACCCAAAGGGGTCTTAAATGCTGTCCGGTATGCCCACAATGCATCATCAAGCCTATCACTCCAGTCCTTCCTTGATGGCTTCACAATTTTTTCAAGAATGTGCTTTATATCCCTATTTGACACTTCTGCTTGGCCATTTGTTTGTGGATGATAAGGGCTGGACACTCTATGGGCAACTCCATACTTAGTAAGCAGGCTATCAAGAAGCTTGTTGCAGAAGTGGGTGCCTCTATCACTAATCAAACCTCTTGGTACACCAAATCTACTAAATATGTTGGACCTTAGGAACTTGGAGACTGTAGGTGCATCATCCTTACGTGTTGGAATAGCTTCTACCCATCTAGAGAGATAATCAACGGCAAGCAAAATGTAGATATAACCCGATGAAGGTGGAAAGGGTCCCATGAAGTCTATCCCCCAAACATCAAAAAGCTCACAAACTAAGATCGGCCTTTGTGGCATCTCGTGTCTCTTTGTCACACTTCCCCCAAATTTCTGACACTTGTCACAAGATTTGCAGAACCCATAAGCATCTTTAAAAAGAGTTGGCCAATAAAATCCTGCTTCTAAGACTTTCCTTGCAGTCTTCCTAGAACTATAGTGTCCAGCACAAACCATTGAGTGACAAGCAAAAAGTATATCATAGGACTCAGACTCTGGGACACACCTCCGAATGATCTGATCATTGCAAAGTCTCCACAGGTGAGGATCTTCCCAAAAATAATGGTGAGCTTCTTTCTTTAACTTTTGCACTTGGAATGGAGTCATATCCTCCGGAGTGAGTTCACAAACAAGATAATTAACAATAGGGGCATACCAAGGCTCCTCAACCTCAACCAAGCACAAGGAGGAATCAGGGAAATTGTCACAAATAATGTCAGAAAGATCTACTCCTCTAGTGTTCTCCGGAAGTCTACTCAAGTGGTCGGCTACCAAGTTGGCATTGCCGACGCGATCCTTGATATGTAGATCAAACTCTTGCAACAAAAGTGTCCACCTCAGGAGCCTAGGCTTTGAGTGAGGCTTGGTGAACAAGAACTTTAGAGCTGCATGGTCAGTAAAGACAACAACCACAGAATGCAACAAATATTGTCTGAATTTATCTAATGCAAAGACAATGGCAAAAAGCTCTTTTTCAGTTGTGGTATAATTCCTTTGTGCACAATCCAAGGTCTTTGATGCATAGGCAATCACATGTGGTTTCCCATTGTGCCTTTGACCTAGCATGGCACCAACTGCATAGTTGGAGGCATCACATGCCAATTCAAAGGGCAATGACCAATTTGGAGCAATGAGAATAGGAGGCTCCAAGAGTGCTTGCTTCAAGGTTTCGAAAGCTTGTATGCATTTTTCATCAAACACAAAATCAACATCTCTTTGAAGCAAATGAGAGAGAGGTAATGCAATATGGGAAAATCCCTTGATGAAGCGTCTATAAAAGCCTACATGTCCCAAGAAAGAGCGAAGCTCTTTGATGCAAGTGGGATAAGGCAAAGACGAAATCACCTCAGTTTTAGCTTTATCTACCTCTATGCCAAGATGTGAAACTAAGTGTCCTAGAACAATACCATGTGTGACCATGAAATGACACTTTTCATAATTTAAGACCAAATTCTTTTCAACACATCGGGCCAAGACTCTCTCAAGACTATGCAAACAAGTATCAAATGAGTCACCAAAGAGGGTAAAATCATCCATGAAGACTTCCAGGCAATCATCAAGCATATCAGAGAAAATGCTCATCATGCATCGTTGAAAGGTACCCGGCGCATTGCATAGACCAAAGGGCATGCGCCTATAGGCAAAAGTACCAAATGGACAAGTAAAAGTAGTCTTTTCTTGGTCCTCGGGAGCTATAAGAATCTGAAAATACCCAGAATAACCATCTAAGAAGCAGTAGTGACTGCGACTCGCCAATCGTTCCAACATTTGGTCAATGAATGGAAGGGGAAAATGGTCTTTTCTAGTGGCATCATTCAGTTTCCTATAGTCTATACAAACCCTCCAACTATTTTGCACTCTTGTTGGAATCAACTCATTGTTCTCATTTTTTAAAACTGTGATTCCGGACTTCTTAGGCACCACTTGGACCGGCGAAACCCACTCACTATCCGATATCGGATATATAATGCCGGCACTAAGGAGTTTTGTGACCTCCTTTCGCACCACATCGAGAATGAGGGGGTTAAGCCTCCTTTGAGGTTGCCTAAGAGGTCTAGAATCCTCTTTCAGTAAAATCCTGTGAGTGCAAATAGATGGGTTTAAACCCGGAATATCAGCTAAAGTCCAACCTATAGCCTTACTATATCTTTTCAAAACATCAAGCAACCTAGCTTCCTCAATTACACTCAAATTATTAGAAATAATAACCGGCAATTTGTCATTGGAAGCAAGAAAAGCATATTTAAGATTGCTTGGCAAAGACTTAAGTTCCACAGTGGGGTGTTCCAAAATAGAGGGAACAAGAGTAGGGAGAGAAAGAGTTATAGAAGCACTCCCCTTTGTAGACCCACTAGGAATAGGTAGACTAGGTCTCATAGACTTTGTAACTTGTCCATTGGTCTTCCCAAGGGCTGAACCAACACTAGGTTGGTCTATAGCAGTAACTTGCCTTGGGGAACAGTCATCCACAACACCTACATCACAACTTGAAACCAAGTCATTCAAGTATTGAAGTGTGTGGGTAGAAATCTTAGGTCTCAAATGCAAATCAAGAGGAGAGAGATTAGAAAGTGGCCCTTGTACCACATGAGACAATTGGGATATGGTTCTTGTTGGAGTGAGGGCTATCCCCTTTGAGCTCAAATCATCCAAATCTTGGCTTCCAACATCAAATTCATACTCCTTAATCAATTTGTGACCTGCATCATTTGAAAACATATCCTCTCCAAAGGTATTATCACATAAAAGGGATAGAGTAGACGAGGCAATGTCTACACTATCGGTTAGTGGACAAGAAGAAACCATGGAGATGGAAATCAAACAATCAATTCTCAAAGGATCATGATCATGCACATCATTATCATGGAAAAGAAGGAATGAAAAGAGGGAAGAGAAGAGAAATAAGAATCATAAGCTTCAAGATCAATTGTGTAATCATATGAATGCATGCTAAGCTCATGTACCTCAATGACATCTTCCAATGCAATATCAATCACATTTAAAGCAAGAAGAGAATAATCCTCATGAGGGTGCCGCATTGCCTCATACATGTTAAAGCTAATTTTGTGGTCCCCAACCTCCATTGTGATTTTCCCATCTTTCATATCAATCATAGCACCAGCGGTTCTCATGAATGGCCTACCCAAAATGAGTGTGGATTCACAAGCATCACTAGTCATGTCTAAAACATAAAAATCAGCTGGGAAGACCAAATCTTTAACTTTAACAAGTATGTCCTCAACAATGCCTTGTGGATATCGAAGCGTGCGATCGGCCAATTGTAAAACAACACTTGTATTTTTTAAACCAGTAATGCCCAAAGAAGTGAAAATCGCACTAGGCATCACATTGATGGCCGCTCCTAAATCCAACAATGCATTGGTGATGGTCATATTGCCAATAGTGCAAGGGACCGTAAAGGATCCGGGGTCTTGGCATTTGACCGGGAGGTGTGGCTTAAAGAGGGCCGACACACTTGGATTCAATTGAACTCTCTCATTAGGCCTAAACTTTCTTTTGTTAGTGCACAAGTCTTTTAAAAATTTGCAATAACTAGGCATAGACTTAACCAATTGAAAGAAAGGCACATTCACATGCAACTTGCTAAACAAATCAAGCATTTCTTTTTCAACATTTTCATCATGCTTCTTTTTACTTCTAAAATAAGATTTAGGAAAAGGGAGTTGAGAGATAGTTACCTCCTTGGCCGGAGGCTTGGCCAAGGTATCTTGAGTGTTGCTTGCCTCTCCTTTCTCATGGACACTTGGGAGCTTAACCCTTTTCAAGCCTTTGGGTGGTGTTGGGGGTTGTGCATCCATCGGTTCTTTCAAGGTGTACTTCTTTCTAGCAAAAAGTTCCCTTTCTTTAGCACTTTCATAGGGATCAAATGACATGGGGCTCAAAGGAGGGCTTATGATTGGTGCTTGAGGGTCCTCAACCACTATCTCTTCATCAACCGGTTCCTCCTCACCTTCTTCCTCATCAACCACAAATTGAACACGCTTCTTTGGTGGGATTATTGGGTGGAGTATCTTTCCACTTCTCAAGTTGATGGCGTTCAAGGACTTGGGATTTATCACCGTGTTAGAAGGAGTGGGGCCACTTGTTCTAGCTTGAAGTTCATTGAAGGAGTTGGAGAGCTTCATCACATACTCTTCCAAATTAGCATTCTTTATCTCCCATTGGGCCATCCGATTGTCTACTTTCTCAAGCTCAGATTTCATACAATCCCTTGTCTCATTAGCTTTGGAGGTGATCAAACTCTCTATGTTGCGAAACCCTATAGCAAGACTTTTGCTAACATCATCACCGTCACTTGGTGTCTTGTCTCTCCTCATTGGAACCATGCTTTGTGATGAATCTCCTTGCATGTTTCTTGGAGGATTGTCTCCTTGCCTCCATCTAAAGTTAGGATGTTGTCTCCATCCCTCATTGTAGGTATTTGAGTAGGGATCCCACCTTTGATTGGTCCCTTGCCTTTGTTGGTACATAGCATTGCATTCTTCAGTCTTATGTGGGCAATTGCTAGAGAGATGCAAAACTGAAGCACAAATCTCACATGAAGGGGCAACCAACTCATTACCTTTAGGGCTACATGGTGAAGGAGGGCTAGAGATCCTATCCAACCTTGAGTGAATGGCTTTGATTTCGGCCTCCAACCTATCAAACTGAGGCATATGGGATGAAGTGGTCTCAACCTTGTTCAAAATCCTTGTTGGTTTTCTTGAAGTGTGCTTTTGTTTTGCCAAGCAAGTTTCTTAACCAAAGGCCATGCTTCCTCCGGGGTGAAGTCAATGAAAGAACCACCAGAAGCCGCATCTAACTTATCTTGATCCATCTCTTTCAACCCATCATAAAATGTTTGAGCCAATTGATCATCTGGGATTCTGTGATGAGGACACTTCTTTAGCAACTCTTGGAACCGTGTCCAATACTCATAAAGTGATTCATCCGGCTCTTGATTCATATTGTTGATCTCTTTCCTTCTTGCAGAGGTTTTGGTAGCCGGATAGAATTTCTCCAAGAATGCTTGTTTGAGGTTTTGCCATGAAGCTAGGGCATCAGGATCATAGATTGGCAAACTCATATACCATTGCTTGGCTTTGCCCTCCAAAGTCAAATGGAATACCCTCCACATAACATCGTCAACATGAGCTCGTGCAGGTTTCATTGTGTTACAGTGAAGGAAAATCTCATCTAAATGATCGGTAGGCTCATCATCTTGCAAACCATAAAACTTAGGTAAGGACTGGATCAATAAACCTTTAATCTCATAATCAGTGTTAACTGTGGGGAAAGCATTCATGAAGGGATTATGGTCAACCCTAGTGGAAGTGGCATCCCTAATGGTCCTACGTCTATATCTCTCACCCTCATTGAAAACTTGACCTCGTCCTTGGCCGCCACCATATCGCCCTCTTCTTGCTCTTCCTCTTGTCTCTCATATTCCTCTTCCTCTTGTCTCTCAAACTCCTCTTCATCATTATTTTGTTCCATGTTTCTACTAGGTTCACTCTCAACAATAGTTTACACGTCACTCTCAAAACTAGATCTTATTGAATAATGATGCTCAACTATTAGAGAAGGGGTAGAGGTTGTTGCTTTATGTTCTTTCCTTAATTTGGTGAGGTATCTCTCAAGTTCAGGTATATCTGGTATTGGTTCACCCTCTCTTGGTTTGTTTCTAGTCATACACAAGGAACAGACAGCGAGTGTAGACTGAGGCAAAGTGAGATGGACCTGCAAAATTTACAGAGCAACAACACAGAATCTAACAAGCAAGGTCAAGTAATATGTTGCAAGAAGCAAGTCAAACTATAAGTACAACCACAAGATAAGAACAATATATTTTTTTTTCAAGTTTTATCAATGCAAACATGCAAACTATGATGACCTAAAACTATAAATGCAAACTATGATGAACTATATGCAACCTAAAGACTCCTAACCCCTTGTCAAACTTAATTGACACTTAGCTACCTTAGGGAGTCAAAAATGACTCCCCGGCAACGGCGCCATTGATTTAACCGTGAACCAATCGCCTTGGGGGTTAAAATCACAATTTAAATCCAAGGATTGCAAATAGGGTGCAATCCCCGGGTCGTCTCACTTTGTGGAGTCCTTTAACTACCCTAATTAAGCTAAATGCAAATAAGAATTGATATAAAAGGGGTGTGATTTTTGGTATTTTGAAACATTGATTAAATTTACTAAAATAAAGCAAAACTTGTTTTTGGTTGTTTTTAGTATATGAAGAGATAAATTGCTTAGGTTTAAAATCAAATTAATGAAGGAGGGCTTTGGTGATGATCTTATGGTGCAAATGCTTCTTTCAAAGATATGGGAGTTCAAAAGGGTCACCAAGTTTTTATATAAAACCCCCAAGCAATCACTTGGGGTCATCCAACTACAATCAATAATCAACTAAGCAACCACTTGAAATTGATTATTGCTTGCAATTGGATTTAAGATCCCTTGGTGTGTATTAGAAACAAGTTTGTAAATCTAAATCCTCTTTAAGGAAGTGCAACCACAACAACCTAATTGAAGCACTAGCTATTCAAACCAAGCAACCACTTAAAGCATGAAAAGCATCATGAATCAATTCACATAGAAAATAAGGAAATCCATAACATTCAACATACAAACTTAGTATCCAATACATATGATATCAATCCATCACAAATAGAAAGATAAAGTCATGTCTCTACCCAAAATACATGAGGAATAGCAACCACATATCCCAAATATACAATGAAAGAGCATGAAACAAGAGAAACTCCCCTATGAAGCCCATGAAGCTTTGCACCATCTTCTCATCACCAAATACCCAAGAATGTTTAGCCACTCATAGTAGATGAAATCCCAAACTCATCCAAGGGTGCTGCCATGGATGAAGATGGAGGTTGGAGAAGGTGGGTGGTAGAAATGGAGTGGAAATGGTAGTAGAAGAGAGGAATGATGAGAGATTTGGAGTGGAATGAGGTGGATTTGAGTGGGGATTGAGAGGAATGATGAAAAACCTAAGA
Source organism: Mimosa pudica (assembly GCA_029929735.1). Lineage (NCBI taxonomy): Eukaryota > Viridiplantae > Streptophyta > Magnoliopsida > Fabales > Fabaceae > Mimosa > Mimosa pudica. Next base: position 1,515,928 of record JAKELP010000001.1, read on the forward strand.
GATCTTGGTGTTTTCGACCTTGGGGAAGCTTCGGAATAGTTTGGGTCATGATAGGAAGCTTTTATAGGCCCAAGAAACCCTAAAAATCGCGTCTGATTTTTTGACAGCGTCAGGCTCGCCAGTGGCTCGCCAACTGGCGAGCAAGTGGCGAGTTACCCGAATGTACTCGCCAGTGGCTCGCCAACTGGCGAGCAAGTGGCGAGGGGCTCGCCAGTGGCTTGCCAGCGGCTCGCCAGTTGGCCTGCCTCAGGACTAAAATGCAAACTTCATCTAGAAACGTTATTTTGACCCTTTTTCTTGAATCTTCACCTTCAACCTCCCAACCTACATATTCAAATGTCTCAAAGGTAGCATCAAAATGTTCTTGAAAACATGTAAAACATTATAGCATGCTAAAAAGCCTAAATTGCCCTTAATTAGAACAAATTCCAACAACTAGTGTAATAGTTAGAATCCATGCAAATTAGGTGCAATTATCATCAAAACATGCATTAATTCAATGGATTTGGCTATGAAAATATATGCAAAAGTCTGGTGCAATCAATCATGTTAGAATCTTAAGTTTTGATGAAGACTAAAATATAAAGGATTAGATCAAGTGCCTAGGAAGCAATAGGATTAACATAGGATCCCAAGTAAGAGTGCTTCCGGATGAAGTTTTACTTCCGGATAAAACAGGACTTGCGCATGCGGATGAAGTTTTCATCCCCCAGCGTCAGCAAGAAAATCACTAGGGAAATAACTTAGTCCATGAGAATTAGGTACACAAACCTTAAGACTAAGCTATAACTCAACCGGAAGTGAGTTTGCTTCCTGTTAGACTTAGACTGGCTCAGAGCGATAGAATAGATATTACCCCAAGCGTCAGTAAGTCTACTTCGCCAAGTGAAAGCACTTCCTGTTAGATTTAGACTGGCGCAGACTGATAGAACAGAATGACCCCAAGCGTCAGTGAATCAGCCTCGTCAAGTGAAATTACTTCCTGTTGGATTTAGACTGACACAGACTGATAAAAGAAACATATCCCTAAGCGTCAGTAAGTTCACTACCTCAAGTGAAAGTGCTTCCGATAGCTTAGTGACTAGCGCTGAGTGTTGGAATGAAATACACTAAGCGAGAGTGAGTTATAGTGAACAAAAATCCTTCATCCAGTGGTTTTACTTCCGGATGTAAGAATGCTTCCGGATACATCATAGACCAAATCAGAACACAGTCTAAGTAAACTACTCCCCATAGCGAACAAGCTTCCCACAGCATGTATAATTCTTATATATATATTGCTATGTTGGACTAACCAGTATGTGCAGAACATGGTCACGCTTCCGGATGCAAATGAGCTTCCGGATGGAAAGACTCTTGACATTGGGACTCAGAGCTTAACACTTGCAGAGCAAGATTACCACTTGCGGATGAATGATGATCATCCGTCAGCAAGAGTGCAAGAGTAAACTTCACATACTCAGAAGTCAGAATGCTTTTGTCAGAGCAGAGGTGTCAGGGCTACTTTTCAGAGATAAAGCAAGTCAACCCTGCTATGCATTGATGAAGCATTAAATGGGCAAACGGTAACAAGGGAAAAACGGACATATTCAAACGGCTAGCCCAACTACCAAGAGCTCAGAATGCTTGAAGACTATATAAGGGAACTCAACTTCATTTATGAAGCATTGAATTATTTTTGAATATTCTTGAGTGAAGTTAGAGCAAGAAAACGAAGAACATTCTCAAGCATTCAAAGCTGCCCAGAAAAGCGAAGAGCATTTAACACATCAAGAGTTTATTTTCACCTACTTATTCTGTACTCTTTGTTGTTAAGTCTCTTCTTGTCATAAGAGCATTTATTGTACTTAAGTGTGTATCACAATCTGTTCTTTAAGAGAACTTAGTCAAAAATCCTTTAAGTGTAAAGGTTAACCCCTTGCTTGGTGTAAGGGGGAGTTAGTCAGAAAGGTTACAAGTGAGCCTGAGTGAAAACTTGTTGTAAGGTTGCAAGTAAGCCTGTGAAAACTTGCGGTTGTAAGGTTTTCAGGTGAACCCGATTTAAAACCTGAGGCTTAGTGGAACTCGACCTGGGAGGTTGAGGAACTGGACGTAGGTCAGGTAGACCGAACCAGTATAACTCGTGCGTTATTTTATTTGAGCATTTAATTTTTGAAGCACAATTCACCCCCCCTCTTGTGCATCCATTACTTACATTTGGTATCAGAGCCGGTCCTTCTCACTCGATTCCAACGAATCTGAAGGAAAAGATCCAGTAATGGACACAGACTATTCTCTATCTGATGTCTCCGTTCAACCCAACAAGCCCCCAGGCTTCGATGGGTACAACTACTCATTCTGGAAGTTCAGAATGGAGACTTATATCAAGTCAAGTGATATCAGACTCTGGGATGTAATAGAACGAGGGGATCAAACTCCGCTGGATGAGGATGGATTTGCAAAAGCGCGAGCCAGATACACTCCTGAGGAATATGCTCTAGTCCAACTCAACTGTAGGGCGATGCACTACATCCAGTGTGCTCTCACCTACAAAGAGTTTCACAGGATCAGCCACCACAAAAATGCAAAAGATATGTGGGAGGCTCTTGAGGCTGCACATTCCGGAACAGGGGGAGTAAAGGCAAGACGTGTTGAAATGCTGGTAGAAGAATTTCACAAATTCTCCATGATGAGTCCCACCGAGCCTATCAGAGACCTGGAGCTCAGGTTCACCCATCTCATCAACAATCTGGCCTCGCTGGGTAAGGATATCCCTGAGAGAGAGCAAGTGAGCAAAATTCTAAAGATCTTGAGGGGTGACTGGATCACCAAAGTAACTATTCTGCAAGAAGTGCAAGGAGAATCAACCAGCTCCATCACCGCACTTTTTGGCTCCCTTGCTGAATATGAGCCTACCCTGCTGGCTATGAGAGCTCCTCAAACCTCATCCAAAAGTAAGAATCTTGCTCTCGTTGCTCCCAGCAAAGAGATCAATGACGATGATGAGGATGACGAGGATGAGATGGATGATGAGGAGATGGCTATGATGGTGAGGAAGTTTAGGAAATTCTTCAGAAAGAAGGGAGGCTATCAGAAAGGTGATTCCAGCCAGAAGAAGGGATACAAGAAAGAGAAGGTCCCTGTGTGCTTTGAATGCAATAAACCAGGTCACTTCAAGGCTGAGTGTCCCAGCCTGCAGAGGTCAAAAGGCAAGGACAAAAGAAAGGCTCTTGTTTCCTCCATTTGGGTGAATAGCTCAGATGAGGAAGCAAGTGATGATGAAGAAATTGCCAACCTCTGTCTGGTAGCTAGAGAAGAGGATGAAGAAGCATCTTCAGATCTGGACCTCACCAACGAAGATCATGAGGTAACTCTTCCTGAACTACAAAAGGCTTATAATGAGGTTCATGAAGAATTCTCTAGACTATGTAAAGCTTATAAGGTGTTAAAAACCAAAAAGGAATCACTTGAGTCCAAGGTGGACTCATTAAGTGAGGAACTAGCGGAAGCTAGAAAACTTCCTATAGTGAATGGCGAGGGCTCTCCCCGAACAGAACCCAACGCCCCAACACCTGAGAGCTGCCCTAATTGCAGCAAAATCTCAGAAGAAAATAACAAGCTGCAAAATGCCCTGCAGAAGTTTACCAATGGTTCAGAAATGCTGAATATACTTTTAATGAACCAAAGGGCATATAGGGATAGAACTGGCTTGAGATATACCCCTAGAAAGAAAAAATGGGAAGAACCAAAAGTAAAGCCTTACTTAAAGTTCTTCCATAAAGCCACCAGTCATAGCTCCTCACCTTTTAGCTTCTGTAACTACTGCAACAGGAAAGGACACTCCATGTCCACCTGTAATGCTAAGAAGCATGGAGCTAACAGCTCTTACAAATGGGTGCCCAAAGGAACCAAGGCTACACAGGATCCTCCTCCTGCAAATGATACCAAGAAAGGACAAGGATCCCGAGCCTGGAATCATCCCACAGGGAAAACCCAAGAGCCTAGAGCCAGCACTAGGCCAAAGGCTCCAAATGTTCATAAGCCCAAGGTTAAGCCCAAGCTAGACCAAGGGCACTAAACACTACTAACAAGGGACCCAAGAAAGGTTGGTACCTAAAGTTGCTTGATTGTTTCAGGTGTGTCTCAAGGCATCCAAGAACAAAAAATGGTACATCGATAGCGGATGCTCGAGACATATGACTGGAGACAGAGACAAGTTCAAATCTCTGGTGATCAAAGATGGAGCCACAATGACCTTTGGAGGAAATCAAAGTGGCAAGATCACTGGAGTTGGAGAAGTCGGACCAGTCAAAGATGTATATCTAGTGGACGGTCTATGTCACAACCTGCTAAGCGTAAGTCAAAGCACGGACAAAGGTAACTGGGTAATATTTGATTCAAATGAGTGCTTAATAGTTGATAAGCAGGATCTAATTTTAGACAAGGCCAACTTAAAGTATAAACTTAAGGCCAATAGAAATGGGAATCTATATACCTTAGATTTATGTCAACAGCTAGAAGAGAAATGTTTAATATCTAGTGACGAGAATAGCTGGCTTTGGCATAAGAGGTTAGCTCATGTCAATTTTACTCAATTGGATATGCTAATTAAAAATGAGCTAGCTATAGGTATTCCCTCTTTTAAAGTTAAGCATGATTTTATCTGTGAATCCTGCCAACGAGGAAAGCAAACTAAGTCCTCGTTTAAAACCAGAAGAGAGTCTCCACCAGCAGGCCCTTGGAACTAATCCACATGGATTTGGTTGGACCAGCAAGAGTAAAGAGCTTGGGTGGAAACCTATATGCTCTAGTGGTGGTGGATGACTATTCAAGGTTCACTTGGACTATGTTTCTTGCCTCTAAGCAAGATACTTTTGATGCTTTTGTTGTCCTGGCTAAGAAAGTGCAGAATGAGAGAGAGCTCAAAATCACAGCCATAAGGACAGACAATGGAGGAGAGTTTGAGAACCATAGCTTCTCTGAGCTATGTGAGCAAAACGGCATTGAACATAACTTCTCAGCTCCTAGGACTCCTCAGCAAAATGGAGTGGTCGAAAGGAAGAACAGGGTTCTGACAGAGATGGCTAGAAGCATGCTCAACGAGAAAGAGGTTTCTCAAGTGTTCTGGGCAGACGCTATGAGCACTGCTTGCTATATCTCCAACAGAGCCTATGTTCGCAAGGGCTTGGATAAGATTCCATACGAGCTATACAAAGGGAGGAAGCCCAACATCAGCCACCTCAGAATATTCGGATCAAAATGCTACGTGCATAATAATGGAAAGGTAAATTTGGGTAAGTTTGATCCAAAGCTGATGTAGGCATATTCATAGGATATTCCCTTAGGAGTAAAGCATATAGGATATACAACATGAGAACTAAAACTGTAGAAGAATCCATGCATGTTGTATTTGATGAAACTCCTACATGGGGACAATCCACAGAAGATGATGAAGCACTTAATCTTTCAAAACTACCATCATCTTCCTCACCACCAAAAGAAACACCAACAAGCAATCCCAAAGAAGAAGGTGAACCCAGTGATGAACCTAGAGTGCAACCCATGCCTGAGGAGGCACAGTTGCCAATAGCTAGGAGACATCACAGGGATCATCCTCTTGATCAAGTGCTTGGTGATGTTTCTTCTGGTGTCAGAACTAGAAGACAAGTTCAAAATGAAGTTGAGTTCGGAGCATTCCTATCTCAAATCGAACCAACTTCAGTTGAACAAGCTCTTGAGGACTGCGACTGGATTATTGCCATGCAGGAAGAGCTAAATCAATTTGAGAGAAGTCAAGTGTGGGAACTAGTCCCAAGGCCGTCTCATCAATCCATAGTAGGGACCAAGTGGGTCTTCAAGAACAAACTGGATGAGACAGGTCAAATCACCAGAAACAAAGCCAGACTAGTAGCTAAAGGATACAACCAAGAAGAAGGCATTGACTATGAAGAAACTTTTGCTCCAGTCGCTAGACTTGAAGCAATAAGGATTCTTCTAGCCTTTGCATCCATGAAAGGTTTTAGATTATATCAAATGGATGTAAAGAGTGCATTTCTTAATGGTTATATTAAAGAAGAGGTATATGTAGAACAACCTCCTGGCTTTGAGGACCATAAGCACCCCAAACATGTGTATAGATTAAAGAAAGCTCTATATGGCCTGAAACAAGCTCCTCGAGCTTGGTATGAGAGACTCAGCAGCTTTCTGCTGGGAAAGGGTTTCTCAAGGGGCAAATTAGATAATACACTGTTTATCCTTCACAAAGAAAGAAATATGCTAATTGTCCAAATTTATGTTGATGATATTATATTTGGGGCAACTAACGAAAAGCTTTGTGAAGATTTCTCTAAGACTATGCAGGGTGAATTTGAGATGTCAATGATGGGAGAACTAACGTTCTTCCTAGGCCTGCAAATTAGACAAAAGAAGAACGGAATTTTCATCTCCCAAACCAAGTACTGCAGAGAACTACTCAAAAAGTTTGGGATGGATGAATGCAAGGAGTATGATACTCCCATGAGCACCACAGCTGCACTCGACGCTGACGCAAAAGGTAAAAGTGTCAGCCTGCCCATGTACAGGGGAATGATAGGTTCCCTCCTATACTTAACGGCGAGCAGGCCTGATATTCAATTTAGTGTAGGCATGTGCGCTAGGTTTCAAGCCAACCCCAAGGAGTCACACTTAACATGCGTGAAACGCATTCTGAGATACCTTGAGGGGACACAAGAACTGGGTCTTTGGTATCCCAGAGGTAACCAAGAGTTCTTGTGGGCTTATTCTGACTCTGACCATGCAGGTTATAAAACAGATAGAAAGAGCACCAGTGGACAATGCGCCTTCCTTGGTGGTTGTCTGGTGTCTTGGGCTAGCAAGAAGCAAACCTGCGTGTCCTTGTCATCCACTGAGGCAGAATACATTGCTGCTGCAAGTTTTTGTGCTCAAGTGCTATGGCTGAAGAACCAGTTGAGAGATCTTGGCTTGGAGTTCCCTGAGGCACCCATCCTCTGTGATAACACAAGCACAATTAGCCTCGCCAAGAATCCAGTTCAGCACACAAGGACTAAGCACATTGACGTCCGACATCACTTCATCAGAGACCATGTTCAAAAGAAGGATGTCAAGGTGCAGTTTGTTCCCACACAACAACAGCTTGCGGACATCTTCACTAAGCCTCTGGGGACTGACCAGTTTATTTCATTAGAGGTGATTTGGGAATGGTAAACCCAAATGAAGTGTAAATTATTTTTTTATATATACTTGATTATTTATCACTTACAACAATACTAACTTAGGCATCGGAGTGCCAATATATGTTTTTGCAGATATTCAATGTTAAATCTTAAGTAAGTGCAACCGGAAGCAAAACCACTTCCGGATGATTACTCACTGACGCTGGATGATCAAACCAAGAGAGCGCCAGCACAAGTCCAAAAAGACACGTCACTTCAGAAAACGCTTCAACTTCCAAATAAGACGTTTCGACTTCTCTGAAGCGACACGTGTCATCAGGTATATCGCTCCAACTTAAGTGTTTACGCTGCCCAATGTGTGATAATGTGAAGAAGCATGACCTTTTGCCCTTAATGACTTTACCTATAAAAAGGACATCTCTTTTCACTTCACTTTTCATCTTCATCTATATTCTTCATCCTCTTCATATAAACTTTTCATCAACCCCACAAAAATGGCCGAACCCTCTGAAACAAACACAGTTTCGAGGAAACCCTCCTCATCTAAGAAACACAAGTCCAAATCTGGGAAATCAAGTCATCCACATTCTGGAAAATCTGGGCATCCTGAAGATCATCAAGAACACCATGAAGTTTCTGGGCAAATTGCACTAGGGCAGGATGAAAATATTCAAGGTCAGCCTGAAACTTCTGGTAGAATGGCAGAACTGTTAGTGGGTTCTAAGCAAGAGAAGCTTGATAAGAAGAGGAAGTCCATCCCTAAGGAGGAGGCTGCAACGATCAAATCTGCCGGAAATGCATGGTACACGTACTAGCCTCTGTTAGGGCTTTTTCTGAAGAAGTAATGGAAGGATCTCTCCATCCCTGTCCCTCACCCTCTTTGATGATGCCAAAAGGGGGAGAGATGTATTGATATATTGACCTTCTGCGCTTGGGTTCCTGGGAGTTCCATCCACCCGATTTTTTCACCCCATTGACCACTAGCCTTGCTATCCTGGGAGTTCCTTGATGAAGAAGAGCTTCAGCGGATGGTTGACTAGAATGTTCATGAGGCCGAGCTAGGAAGAAGAAACAAAAACCCTAAAACCCCAGTCCCAATTTTATTTTATTTACTTAGAAATGTTTCCTTCTTCATGCATACTTTCATATCTGCCTAATATATGCTCTTTACCTGTAAATGTTATCTGATTATATGCTCTGACTTGTAACTTATGCTTATCAATAATATTTGTCTAAGTTACTTGTTCTTAACTATTGCTTTTATTCTTCAGCTAATCCTTTAATATGAACTTAATCGATAAAACTAAGTTTGTCATCATCAAAAAGGGGGAGAATGTTAGAATCTTAAGTTTTGATGAAGACTAAAATATAAAGGATTAGATCAAGTGCCTAAGAAGCAATAGGATTAACATAGGATCCCAAGTAAGAGTGCTTCCGGATGAAGTTTTACTTCCGGATAAAACAGGACTTGCGCATGCGGATGAAGTTTTCATCCCCCAGCGTCAGCAAGAAAATCACTAGGGAAATAACTTAGTCCATGAGAATTAGGTACACAAACCTTAAGACTAAGCTATAACTCAACCGGAAGTGAGTTTGCTTCCTGTTAGACTTAGACTGGCTCAGAGCGATAGAATAGATATTACCCCAAGCGTCAGTAAGTCTACTTCGCCAAGTGAAAGCACTTCCTGTTAGATTTAGACTGGCGCAGACTGATAGAACAGAATGACCCCAAGCGTCAGTGAATCAGCCTCGTCAAGTGAAATTACTTCCTGTTGGATTTAGACTGACACAGACTGATAAAAGAAACATATCCCTAAGCGTCAGTAAGTTCACTACGTCAAGTGAAAGTGCTTCCGATAGCTTAGTGACTAGCGCTGAGTGTTGGAATGAAATACACTAAGCGAGAGTGAGTTATAGTGAACAAAAATCCTTCATCCAGTGGTTTTACTTCCGGATGTAAGAATGCTTCCGGATACATCATAGACCAAATCAGAACACAGTCTAAGTAAACTACTCCCCATAGCGAACAAGCTTCCCACAGCATGTATAATTCTTATATATATATTGCTATGTTGGACTAACCAGTATGTGCAGAACATGGTCACGCTTCCGGATGCAAATGAGCTTCCGGATGGAAAGACTCTTGACATTGGGACTCAGAGCTTAACACTTGCAGAGCAAGATTACCACTTGCGGATGAATGATGATCATCCGTCAGCAAGAGTGCAAGAGTAAACTTCACATACTCAGAAGTCAGAATGCTTTTGTCAGAGCAGAGGTGTCAGGGCTACTTTTCAGAGATAAAGCAAGTCAACCCTGCTATGCATTGATGAAGCATTAAATGGGCAAACGGTAACAAGGGAAAAACGGACATATTCAAACGGCTAGCCCACCTACCAAGAGCTCAGAATGCTTGAAGACTATATAAGGGAACTCAACTTCATTTATGAAGCATTGAATTATTTTTGAATATTCTTGAGTGAAGTTAGAGCAAGAAAACGAAGAACATTCTCAAGCATTCAAAGCTGCCCAGAAAAGCGAAGAGCATTTAACACATCAAGAGTTTATTTTCACCTACTTATTCTGTACTCTTTGTTGTTAAGTCTCTTCTTGTCATAAGAGCATTTATTGTACTTAAGTGTGTATCACAATCTGTTCTTTAAGAGAACTTAGTCAAAAATCCTTTAAGTGTAAAGGTTAACCCCTTGCTTGGTGTAAGGGGGAGTTAGTCAGAAAGGTTACAAGTGAGCCTGAGTGAAAACTTGTTGTAAGGTTGCAAGTAAGCCTGTGAAAACTTGCGGTTGTAAGGTTTTCAGGTGAACCCGATTTAAAACCTGAGGCTTAGTGGAACTCGACCTGGGAGGTTGAGGAACTGGACGTAGGTCAGGTAGACCGAACCAGTATAACTCGTGCGTTATTTTATTTGAGCATTTAATTTTTGAAGCACAATTCACCCCCCCTTTGTGCATCCATTACTTACAAATCACACATTCATAAACTAACCTATATGCTTACCAACATACACACACACGCAAACAAGTTTAAGTAGTTACCTCCGGTACTAAGCACTTCGTCGCTTTCCTTACTCATGCTTGTAGATTTCCTCTAAATACCATCCTTTACTAGATTCCCTAATATTATACAATACAATAAAAAATATAAACAGACATCCTTGGTATCTTAATTCACGTCGCTCTCGCTCCTACTAATACTACCCATCCCTTCATCACTATGCTCTATTTAGTAGATCAACAGACTTTAACCAAATTAAAGTAAATATTATAACCTTAATATAACCATCATTAAAGCAAAATAAATTCAAGACACTATAACCACCTACAAACCATAACTTCTATACACCGATCATAAACACTTCCAATATATTTTATCCATAAAATCATTGTAACAATCACTTTTGGACACTATTCAACAACAATTATCTGACTCGCTATCATATTTCATACTTATTAAAATTACAAGTAATATCCAACAATCAAACAATGAACCATCATCAACGTTTTAAAATTTATATCTCTAAAGCATAATTCCCGTTTTATCCTTAACTAACGGCACATTTATAATCATATCCCAGTACCAAGGATTATTTACAAGTTACAATAATATTCTAAATCCTCTAAGAAATCACTTTAATTACCAAGAAAATGGAATAATTTTTTTTTACATAAACTCAACATAGTTTTGAGGAAGAAGTCTTTGCCTTTCCAATCACCACACTCAAACAGATAAATTCCTAACAAAGTCAAAGAGATTTGAACACCTCATACACTCCATTAAAACAAAACATGTAGCAACAAAATATACTCCATTATATTCCTATAGTAAGTAATTGAGCAGAATTTCACATTCATCTCTGAACAAACATAGAGGGTTTACAGAATTTCAAAACTCCACTGCCATATCAAAAGCTTTCAATATGCAAAGACAATATATATATATATATATATATATATTATATATATATATATATATATATATATATATATTCACATCATTTTTCAACATCATGAACCAGAATAAAGAACAAACAAAACAAGAGAGAAGAAAATGGAATCTGTAGAAATTTCACTTTGCAGTTCCATAAATTAATTTTAGATTACTTCTAATCATTATTCTTACAGGAATTAAGTCTAGAAATCCGGAGATGAAGGACAGCGAACGGAGAAGATGAACCCGCCGCCGTGCTGAGCTCGCCGGAGATGAAGGACTGCGAACGGAGAAGATGAAACCGAAATAGTACAGGAGTGGGAATTTGGTTTAAGATAGTGATGTTAAAGGGAATATTGAAACTCATGGTGGAAGGAGAAAGTGAACGTGAAAGACGATGAAGATGAACTGTTATGTTGTGCGTGTGACGGCTAGAGAAAAGGGAAGGAAAAGGAATATATGTACAAAAGGAAAACTTAGGGTTAGGCCCAATGAGAAAATTGCAAAAGAAGCCCACTAGGTTTAAGACACCCTTTTTGTACATGAGAGAGAGAATTAGGTTTATAAGAGATGAGTTATTAGGTCTTAGGGCTCACAAGATAATTACAAAAAGAATACTCAAGTTTAGCATATATTATTTCCAATTCTCTATTTCTTTAAATTTAGCATTTTTATAATTATTTATGTTAATTAAATTCTAATATTTTTCAGCATTCTAAATAAAGTTTTCTTAAAAATGATGCCTTGATATCATCATCATAAATTATTTCTTAAATTTAAATTTATACTTAATTATTTTTCTTTATTAATCCTTACAGATTTCTAAAAATAAAAATTTTGAATTTTTTTTTTAAATTCATTTGTAATATTAAATTTGGGATATTTATTAATTTATTTTATAATTATAAATTTAGGATGTTACATAACCACTCAGATCATCCTTATACAAATGTCTTGGAATGAGGTTCTTATTATAAACTTTGAAAGAGCTAAATCTCCGCATAAAGTCTTGTATATCCAGCAACACAGCATCAGTAGTAAGCTGATGGTAAAGTTGATGAAGGCAACGTGGCTTATCAAAGAACAGGGCTAAAGATTGGCCATTGACAAAATAAGGGCAGGAGAGCAGCCAGGATAAGGAAGCCCTCAAGCTCCTGGAAAAGAAAGAGGTAGGGATAGAGTTGGCGCTCCTAAAGTGTAAGGAGTGTAACTTATGGGATTGGTAGAAGAGAAACACACTAGAACACTTTGAATGTTGTTGTCTATTGATGTGTAGAACTAATTTCCAGTGGGGGGTAAAGGTGGTGGAGGGTCCTGATAGGTGATTCTCAGATTAGGGTGGGTGAATTGGGTTGCCGGTGGTGGTGGTGTCTAATTTCTGCTGGGAAATCAAGTGATGGAAGTTCCAAGCATTGAGGATGTTGGATCTAGATTCAGAGGGAGAACAGACTCTCCCATGGTGTATAGCAGCATTTCGTTCTTCCCAGAGGCTGCTAATGAGATAGATGAGTAACTCAATCAAATTGGCCATGCCAGAGCTGTGAAGATGTTTGAGAGAGACTATGAGCCAATTGCAGAAGGAATCAAAAGATGGTCATTCTGGTCTCAGGTCAATCGTGCACCACCAAATTGCCCTTGCTCGTGGGCATTTGAAGAAAACATGCTCAAGGCTTTCAGAAACATCACACCCAAAGATGCACATATTTGTGTTTAGGAGGTGATGTTGATTGAGAACATCTCCAGTTGGCAGAGCTCGGTGAAGCAGCTTCCATGTAAATAGAATCTTCTTCGGAGGGAGACTAATAGACCATAGGAATTTCCAGAAAGGGTCGGACGTAGCAGAACTGGAGGTATTGAGCAGTTTAAATCCTTTCTTTGCTGTGTATACGCCATTAAGATCCCCCGTCCAAATGATCGCATCAGCCAAAGGGGTGAAAGGGATGGGGGTGAAAAGTATTTTCCTAGCAATGGAGGACTCATATAGGTGGTGGACTAAATGTGTGTTCCATGTTACAGGTGTCCAAGGATGAGGAGCATGCACAAATAGATCTTTTACAACGGATATTTGCACATCCGGAGGTGATCTTGATTGCATGGGCCACCACAAAGGGTGGTTGAGAGGGATTTGAGAATCCGATCCGACGCGCCATTTGAGATGCTGTATGATCAAAGAGGAGTCCTTAGATAAGCCTTTCCAGATCCAAGAGCTATTATAAGGAGTTCTGATTAAGTCAGCTGAAGTGGTGTCAATGTATTTGGCCTGCAGAGTACGGCCAAGAAGGGACGTGGGAGGGGCACAAATGATGCGCCACAGTTGTTTAGAGAGAAGCGATAAATTGACCTGAGAAGTGTTTCTCAGTCCAAGTCCTCCAGCGTTGATATCAGTGAAAAGACAGTCTTTGTTGAGAAGGTGCATGCTTTTTTTTCCACCATATTCACCCCAGAAAAAATCAACCAGACGCGCATCAATTTGGTGACATATGTGAAGAGGGAGACGAATGCAAGTTAGCAAATAGATGTTGGCCGCAGATAGAACAGATTTAATGAGAGTTAACCGTGAGGCTTGTGATAGCATCTGAGATTTCCAACAAGCCGTTCGAGAATTTACAGCTGAAAGTAACTGATCATAGATAGGCTGCTTGTTCCTGCCAGGGTCAATGAATGCACCAAGGTATTTGCCACGTCTTCGTGAGAATTTGACGCCCAAAAAATCCGATAGATGTGTCCTGAGAGAGTGAGAGGTATTGGGGCTGAAAACGAGGGTAGATTTTGCCTTATTAATTTCTTGCCCAGACCAGAAGCAGAAGGTGTCCAGGACGTGCTTAACACAACAAAATTGAGATTGAGAAGCCTCCATAAAAAGGAGGGAGTCATCAGCATAGAAAAGGTGTGAGATGGGTTGACTGTTTCTGCTAATCTTGATTCCCTTCCACAAGTTATTTTGCACAGCTACTGTAAATTGACAAGAAAGCACATTAGCTAGAAGAATAAATAAATAAGGGGAGAGAGGATCACCCTGTCGTATTCCTCTGATGGGCTCAAGGTGGAAAATCTCCTGGCCATTTAGCATGAAGTGGTATTCCACTGTTGAAAGGCAGTGGTATATGAGGTGGATGAGAGTTGGAGGGAAGTTCATTCTGGAAAGAAGAGCCATGAGGAAGGTCTAGGATACTCTGTCGAAAGCCTTGGAGAAGTCTGTTAGAATCTTAAGTTTTGATGGTGACTAAGGTATGATATGGTCTAGTACTTAAGAGAACATAATCAACACTTAGGAAGGATTAGATGACATGGTTAGAATCCTGAGTTAGATCACTTGAGAATGCAAGATCACTTCCGGATAGATTAGGACTTGCGCACGCGGATGAATGCTTTCATCCCCCAGCGTCAGCAAGTAAATCACTGGGGAAATAACTTAGTCCATGAGAATTAGTACACAACCTTAAGACTAAGCTATGTTTCAATCGGAAGTGAAATTGCTTCCTGTTAGATTTAGACTGGCGCAGGTTGATAAACTAGATATAACCCCGAGCGTCAGTGAAAATGCAACGTCAAGTGAAGTTGCTTCCTGTTAGACTTAGACTGGCGCAGAGCGATAAAATAGATATTACCCCAAGCGTCAGTGAGTCTACTTCGCCAAGTGAAAACACTTCCTGTTGGATTTAGACTGACGCAGACTGACAGAATAGATATATCCCCAAGCGTCAGTGAATCAGCCTCGTCAAGCGAAATTGCTTCCTGTTAGATTTAGATGCACAGCAAAGAAGTATAACTAAGTGACAGTAAGCTCAACGAAGTATGAACCCTTGACAGTAAGCTTACATAAAAGTGCTTCCGATAGCTCAGTGACTAGCGCTGACTGTTGGAATGAAATACACTGAGCGAGAGTAAGTGATGGTGAGCTAGATCCTTCATCAAGTGAAAGTACTTCCGGATGTAGAAGTGCTTCCGGATACATCCTAGACTAAGTAAACTCCCACTTCATGTGATTGTGTGTTGACTTAATATACATAGCATGAATGACACACTGAGTCACTTAGGAAGACTTAGAGTAAACTAACGAGACTTAAGCTGACTATTGGAATAGAGATCCCTTAGAGTCAGTAGACATTACACTAAGTCAGAACATAGTCTAAGTAAGACTACTTCCCATAGCAAACTTCCCACAACATGTATAGTTTTACTATATCTGATTATATATATTGCTATGTTGGACTAACCAGTATGTGCAGAACTTAATCACACTTCCGGATGCAACTGAGCTTCCGGATGCAAAGACTCTTGGCATTGGATTTCAGAGATTAACACTTGCAGAGCAAGATTGCCACTTCCGGATGAACGATGATCATCCGTCAGCAAGAGTACAAGAGTAAATGTCACATACTCAGAAGTCAGAATGCTTTTGTCAGAGCAGAGGTGTCAGGACTACTTTTCAGAGATAAAGCAAGTCAACCCTGCTGAGCATTTAAGAAGATGTTCCTTCCAACGGTAACAAAAGGATAACAGATATTCAAACAACATTGTTACCTACCAAGCATGAGGAGTATGAGAACATAATTTGAAGATTCACTCAAGGTGTCAAAGCTCATACTACCCACAAGAGTTGGAGTCCATAAGAGAGCTTCTGATAGCAAGAGAGCATCCAATAGCAAAGCACTCTTATCATTCATGGACAAGTGCTTGGAAGACAAAGTTCCTCTATGATAGCAAGCAGAATGTTAGAGTCCACGAGCTTCACTTCAGTTAGCAAGAGAGCTTCCGATAGTAAGTCTCTTAGCATCCTGGACTTATGCTTGAGGAACGAAGTCCTCATCTGACAATAAGCAAGAGTCAGACCGTACAGTGTATAGATGTCAGAACGACTTTTGCCAGAACAGTGTTGTCAGAACAGTGTTGACAGAACAGCTGGACAAAGCACCTTTTCAGATAAAGCAAAGTCAACCCTGCTGTGCATTAATGAGGACAACTTAAACAAGGCCCCAACGGCTATATTCAAACGGCCTTATTGCCTCTCCAACGGCTGGATATTCAGAGGCTGGTATAAAAGGAACATCTCTACATTCAGAAGAAAGAGAGAGAGAGAGAACTGAGCTTATTATCTGAAACACTATTCTACATTCCTCTCATCTTCTACTCTCGGACTTTGATATGTAATATTCTTAGAGAGTGATTCATTTGTACTTAAGTGAGTAACATCATCCACTCTTTGAGAGAGTTAGTTTTGAGCTTAAGTGTTTAACAAAATCAGTTCATAGAGTGAACATAATTGTAATCTTACATTTTGTAAGGGGGAGCATTTAGAAGTTTTCTAAATCTCCATAGGTTGCAAGTTAGCCCGTAAAACTTGCGTTTGTAAGGTTTGCAGGTGAACCCGTTGTAAAACCTGTGGGTTGTTAGGTGAACCCGTGCTCGTAAAACCTAAAGTGTAAAGGCTTCTCTTGTGCCTGGTTTAAACAAGAATAGTGGATTGAAAATCTCAGGTGGAGCCTGGGGACTGGATGTAGGTCTGGGTGACCGAACCAGGATAAATTTATGTGTGCATAAACTTACATTTAAACATTCTATTTTGCATCACATAACATACTGACTTGTGCATACCATTACTCAGTAACATCATCACCAAGCACAAGCAGTCTTTCGAAAAGAAATAAAGTTTTTATTCCCTCACCCAATTCACCCCCCCCTCTTGGGTGACAGCCACGCATTTCAAAGTCGATCTTAAAAGCGGCCAATTTTTTCCTTTTCCCTCTTGAGGTGTGAATTTGTTTGAGTAGGTCAGAAGCTAGCATGATGTTGTCAGTGATAAGCCTCCCTTTGAGGAAGGCACTTTGGCATGGATGAATTAAGTCATGAAGCACACTCTTCAGCCTGTTGCAAATAACCTTGGAGAGAATTTTATAGGTGACATTGCTAAGGCTGATGGGTCTCAGATCTTGGAAGGAGGAGGGGTTATCTTTCTTGGGGATTAAAACCACATTGGTCTTGTTCATGGATTTGAGAAGGTGGCCAGAGTTCCAGCTGGAGGATACCATTGCAATGACATCATGAGATACTAGGGACCAATTCTTTTGGAAGAAATTTGCATGATAGCCATCGGGTCCAGGAGCACTATGCTTAGGGAGTTCAAATACTGCAGCTTTGATTTCCGAAGGTAAGGGTGGACAGGCCAGGAAGTCAGCCTTGGAAGGATCTAGGCTAGGGATCGGAAGGGTCTGGAGGAATTCTAGAGATTGGTTGAAAGAGGGATCATCAGAATTTTGAAAAATGTGGGTGAAGTAGTCAAAGGCCATGGAGGCAATTTCATCAGGAGCTGAAGTCCAATTTCCTTGTGCGTTCTTAAGGCAGGTAACAAGGTTTTTGTTTCTTCTTTTTGTAGCTACGGAGTGAAAATATTTAGTGTTTCGCTCACCTTCCAAATGCCAGGAGATTCGAGCTCTTTGGTTCCAGTAGCTCATTTCACAATCATAGAGGAATTCAAGCTCCTGTTTGGTGCTGGAAAGATCAGTCTGAATTTGGGTTGAGGGGTTATTCGGCCAGTCTATTTGTTCTGAGAGGGATTGAAGGTGTTGTTCCAACTTGCCAATTCTGTGTTTGAAATTTCCAACATTTGATTGGCTCCAGTGTACCAAAGAGGAAAGAGTGGATTGAAGTTTGGAGTACAGGACAAAGCTGGGGGAGCCAGGAAAGTTACCAGTCCAAGCGGAGTGAAGAATGGCATTAAAGTCAGGGAATTGATACCAAAAGGGTTCAAACTTATGTTGTTTTTTAGGGTTTGGTTGAATGGAAGTGGATAGGATGATTGGGCTATGATCAGAGGCAGAGATGGTCAAGTTATCAACATGTGTAAGAGTGTGATGATCCATCCAAAGGGTGTTGCAGAAAGCCATATCGAGTTTCTCCAAAATGAGGTGATTACCTTTACGGTTGTTGGTCCAGGTGAAGCGAGGCCCTTTTTGTGGGATTTTAATTAGTCCATTTCTATTAGTGCAGGCCTTAAAGGAGGCCATATTAGAAGTTGTCCCAATTGCGTGCTTTTATCAGTTGTAGTTTGAAGCTGGTTAAAGTCACCAATTAAAATCCAAGGGTGTTTAATGACAGGGGAAGTGATATCTAACCAAGTCCAAAGAAGATGATGAAGGTTGGACTTAGGAGGGCCATAAACAAAAGACAAGTAGAAAAGACCGGGATTCTCATTACTGGATATCTTACAATGACAAACATGAAGGGATAAAGTGAAGACCTCAACTACAAAGTCTTTTTGCCACGCTATGATAGTCCCACCCCCCAAATTACAAGCATCAGTCCCAATATTATTTAAATAGCCTAATTTATTTAGTACGGAGGAAGCATCAGCGAAAGGAAGCTTGGTCTCTGATAAGTAGATGAAGTCCGGAGAGAACTTGGCAACCAGACGCTTACATCTTTGGACTGCCGTGGTTTTCCTCAGACCACGGCAGTTCCAACTTAGAATCCTCATGGCGCCTTTGGAAGCTGGTTTGTGGCCGCTTCCATCGCCATCTTGTCAGCCGAGGGCAGGGGGAGGTGTTTGCCTTTTTTGGAGCAGGGGAGTCTTCTGGTTGATCCTCAGCAAGCCTCTTCCTTGAGGGGGAGGTGGACAGGGAGGAGGAGTTCCGGTCCGAAGATACCCCATTAATAGAGGTCGAGAAGGGAGGTCGAGGGTCAAAGCTGATTAGGATGAACCCACTCTTGTGTGGGTCAGTGGTATCACTAGAGAAAGCCAAGAATGTGGGAGATGAGGAAAACACAAGAAAATGGGGGTGCCGCATGAAAAGGGTTTCAAAGTTGTGAGAAGAGTTGGTGAACAGCTTCCAGAGAAGATCTCCACCAGAGGTGGTCTTGTAGTATATGCTAGCAAACTCAACTGTCGCATCATGTTGGTCCTTGAGTTCCTCCCACCAGTTGAGTAGTTCTGCAGGGAATTGAACAGAATCCTTACTCAGGAACCATTCATTGGATCTGTGATTTGCCAGAACGGAGATGGGGGAAACCAATGAAGGGGGAGAGATATCTTCAGCAAATTTTCCATGGGTAGAGATACAAAGCTTGATGAAGGATTCCACAGCAATGCTCAGGGCATCAGAATCCATGTTGGGTCCAGGACAAACTGAGTGTAGGCTCCCAATTCCAGAAATAGTGAGGGTAGGTGAAGGAACAATTGTTGTAATCGGTTGAACAGTGGTAACAGGGGAATGGGGTAGAAGTGGGATTGAAAGGCCAGCAGGAAGAGCAGACAAAGGGGGCATGGAGTTTTGCAGGCCCAAGTCCAAAGAAGAATCACTTGAGATAGGGACAGGGTTTAGGAGCGCAGGTGGAGATGGGTTGAGGTTCCTGACCCTCAAAGTCTTCTTTCAAGACAAGATCTAATTCTAGGGAGTTGAGACCCACATCACTACTCTTCGGCTACTTTAAACTAATATAGCAGCCAATAGCCAATAGTCATAGTATCTATTCCTCTATTTTTAAAAATGTCTTCATTCGACATCTCTTGGACCCACTTTCTTTTAAGTCGGTGGATTTATCGGGGGCTCAGACTAATTCGGATTAAATTGAGCAGGACCACAAGTGCGACAAATCTCTACCACCAAGTATTTAACATTGTTGTGTTCCTAGAGCTCGAACTCGAGATCTCTAATTAAAATGGTTATTTATTCCTATATTTTCTTTCGGATAGATGTGCTCCACCCTTTTGCCAATCTCTTTCCATAAAGCTCTTCAATCTGTTGGCATATTCCCTGATGATAAATGAAAGGGTTAAACCAACTTTTGGTCCCTGAACTTTCACCACATTTTGCTTTGAGTCCCTGAACTTTCAAACACATGATATTAGTCCCTGAACTTTCACCCCATTTTGCTTTTAGTCCCTGAACTTTCAAACACATGGTATTGGTCCCTAAACTTTGCCTAGTTTATAAGGATTAGTCCCTGAACTGTGCTTATTTTAGAAGGATTAGTCCTTGAAGCCTTTTAACTCTATTAAATCCTCGTATATGGCATTGACTGTGTCAAATTGGATGACTTGGCAAGCTTATTAGGATGTTGATGTGGCAAGTATATTTTATAATATTAATTATTTTAATTTCTTTTGCCATAGATGATATTAATTATTTAAAACAATTTATAAAATCTGAATTTTTTATCAGAATGTTAAATATGAATTTCAAAACATACACAACACATTAAAATCTTTCTTATCAAATTTCCTAAAAAAGATTTTATATTTTATTTTTTGATAAAAAAATTCAAATTTTATAAATTTTTTAAAATAATTAATATCATCCATGACAAAAGAAATTAAAATAATTAATATTATAAAATATACTTGCCACATCAACATCCTAATAAGCTTGCCAAGTCATCCAATTTGACACAGTCAATGCCATATAGGAGGATGTAATAGAGTTAAAAGACTTCAAGGACTAATCTTCTAAAATAAGCAAAGTTTAGGGACTAATCCTTATAAACTAGGCAAAGTTCAGGACCAATACCATGTGTTTGAAAGTTCAGGGACTAAAAGCAAAATGAGGTAAAAGTTCACAGACCAATACCATGTGTTTGAAAGTTCAGGGACTAAAAACAAAATGAGGTGAAAGTTCAGGGACCAAAAGTTGGTTTAACCCTAAATGAAATCAAGAAAAAGTTAACGTACGATTTGGTTGCAGTAGAGTATGGAAAGTGACTTGTAAATAAATTAAAAAGTTAAGGATAATATGGTCATTTACATATATCTCGGGCCCACAAGTTTTCTCTCTCCATCTCACATTTTTCCTGGGGCCCACAAACTTTACCTTCTAATCATTACCTCTACTTTCCATCTCTTACCCTTTCTATTTCAAATTCTTTACTTTCTTTCTTACAACCAAACATATTCTTACTATTGGGAAGATAGCAAATGTATGTGCAAATTAAAAGCAAAAAACACTACATCACCGCGCCAATCAAATGAAAGAAAAAAAATAATCATGCATTGCCTAATCGAAACTAATTAAAGACCGGTTATTTTTTTTTTTTTGGTTATAAGAGGTATTGAGTTATACTCCCTCCGTTCATAAATATAAGATTAGAGGAGAGCTTGTTCCTAAATATAAGATCACTTTATAATTTGACTCAAATTTTCCCCAAATTACCTCTATACTCTCTTCACTAAAAAAATAGTGGTTTGAAGAAAGTGAAATTTTGTGACCCTAATTCATTAGAATGTCTTCCTTAATCTCTCCAAATTTACTTGCTTAAGTGATTTTATATTCAGAAACGAGGGTATTAATGACTGGAGTGTGTATTTAAAAAAAATAGGTATTGCATTGTTTTTCTTGTCATGCGGAAAGTGGTTGAAAAACAGTCCAAAAGAAAGAAAGCTGATGAAACCTAGCGATAACTATCCTTGAATATTTATTTCCAGTAAAATATACTACGTTTTTAAACGTCTTATGAGAAAAAGGAACGTAATAGTTGTCATCCAACGGTCGCATCACCGTGATTGACTGATTGGCTCCCCCCATGTACTTATGCTTATGAGGCAGCAGTGCACCATTGGATCACAAGCTCCCAATATCGTTCAACAATAGTACCTTATTTTTTCAAAAAGCCTACTAGTGAAATAGTAGTACTACCTGCTGGATAAAAAAAATAGTAGTACTACCTTGATTCGATAAAAAAAAAGGTACTACCTTGACATCTTTTTTTCTTTTGAGTGGAGCCTTGCCATCTCTTTCTCATACATATAGACCTCGACCGGCCAGAAATCAAATGTACAAGTTCAGCATCCCTGATTTGTTGTAAGAAGACATTAAAAAACGTATCCAAATCTTCCCACCAAAAATCTTCACCAGGTTTTGTTATGAGTCAAGTCAATGTCCAAATAGTGGGACCTGCCTGACATGACTTTACCCCCTCAATTATACAGTCCCATTCCAATGTAAATAGAATTCCTTTTTCTTCAAATTTTTTATTGGCGGAACACATACCTTTTCGCCATAAACCCCATGAGGGATTTTAAAACTAAATATTTCATCATACAAATTACAACATGAACATTTGTCATTACAATTACTATATTGATGGATTGTAAATAAGCTGAACTTCAAAAAATATTAACAGGGAGAATAGATGCTCAATCATCTAAAGCTCATACGTTATAATATGTGGGTGGGGGGAAATTGCGTGGAAGCATGGATGGCGAAAACGCGTGTTTGATGAATAGTTAAGAGGAATAGTGGAATGGGAGGAGGGAAAAGAGAGTGCAGTCCGTACAAGGGCCGTTGAGGGTCACAATCACATGTGGGGCTCAATGAGAATGACGTGAAGGTGGAGGCGTAATGAAGTGGCTGCAAGTAAAGGCCTATTCGTTGCTTTTGTGACATATTGCTTTTGTGACATACGAGAACATGAAATGTCGTGGCATCATGGCATTTCATAATATGAATGCCACCAGATATTCCAGTTGGGCCCACCCGCCCAACCTCAGTCTTGGAAATGGGATAACTTTCAAAGTAGGGGTAAGGGATGCAGATTTGGCTGCGGGGACATGAGAGGAATAATTACCGTAAATTATACTATTTCCTCCCATTCTAAATAATGGACATAGTTGATTTTTATTAGAAAATTCTATTGGATTAGCTTAATTTTTTGTCAAATAATTTATTTGACTTATAAATCAATATTTAATTTAAATGTTAAAAGTAGTAAAAATGTAAAATACTACTGGGAAGGGGGTGGAATAAAAAATCAAAAAGAGAAAGGTGAAAGGGCAAGGAAGGGATAAAAGTTAAGAGAATGGCGGGGTGTCCTTGGAAATCATCACACGTTCTCAATACCATCTGTCCCCTGCGGCTCCTTCTAGGCATTTTCCTCCTATCTATCCTCCACTCGTTTATTCCCCCACACACCCGAATCCTTTTCTGCCCAATTTTTTATTTTTACTAATTGTACTTCTAATTCTTTTTTTTTATACAATTGTACTTCTAGTTCTATCATCTATTGCTTTCACTTTTGTTTACTAATTACTAATTACTAATGTCAGTTCTCGCCTTTTTTTTAAGGAAAATTAGACGGGCAATATCAATGGCATGATATAACAACCGGAATCGAATGGCTAACCTTCCACTTATAAAAAAAAATGTCAATTCGCTTGCCATTAAAGGGTTTCAATCTCATTATTAAAAAAGGAAAAAAAATCTGTTTGAATATCAATATAAACAATTCATCAATCTCTTTATTAGTTGCTCAAATTGTGCAGCATGACATTATACTCTCTCATACGCTTACTGTAAGATTTAATTACCTAATTTTATCAATGGAATTCATGTGAATATTTATTATTGAAGAAAATCATTATGGATAATTAGGGGGAAAGTTGAAAAAAAAATTAGAATTAGGTCTTACATCTATAATAAATCTCACATCCTCAAACAAATTTTATATTTAGTAGTTTCTATGTATTTCGAAAAACCATCATGATTTCTTTTCTTTTGTTTTTATCATGAAAAACCATCATATTCATGGATTATAAGATTCAATTAATATGTAAATTTATGTTACTTTTGAAGGTAAAAAAAGATATGTGTTACTCTTCACTAGCATCGTGATATGCGGTAATATAAGTTCAAAGTTACATGAAATCCTAAACTTTGTTCTAGTTGCACATAATTCACATTTTAAAATTTAAATTTCACTTTTTCCATGGTGTGCTTCAAAAATCAAAATATTTTTTTTATTACCACACAGATTGATGACATGATGAATTTCGTCAAGAGATAAACGTTCAAGGGTCAAAAGGGTTCAGTTCAAACTTTGAAACGTCAGTGATTTATATGCAAACTTTGTTATTAAAAATTAATAATAGTAATTTTTAAATACCACATATGACTGATGATATGACGATTTTGGTCAAAAGATAATGGTCGGGATTCATTCTATTAAAAATAAAAGGATAAAGGGGTTTACTTCAAACTTTAAAAGGTCGGTGAGTTATATGCAAGTTCCCAAAATTAAGAGGGTCTTCTTTTTTTTATCAGAAAAAATTAAGAGGGTCTTCCGTAATTAAGCCAAAAGGAAAAAAAAAAGAAGTGGACTTGATGAAGATAAAAAAGAGAATTTCATACAGAAAAACAAAAAAGTGAAAAGAAAAAACGAGGCAATCCCAAGAGGCATGTTTGTTGCGTCCAAATTCCACCCCCACGCGCGCCAAACCACGCTCTCATTTTCCCTCTCTTTCAACTTTTCCTCTTCTTCCGTTTCTGTCCCTACTCTCTCCGTCTTTATATACATACTCACCCAACCTTCACCTCACACTCTTTCGTCTTCTCTTCTTCCACCTACATTTTCAAAAATCTCTCTGCTCATCGCTCTCTTCATCAAAATTCTTCACTCTCTCTCACACCTTTCTTCTTATTTCATTTCTTCTCCACAATGCCTCCTCGCCGCCGCGATGGAAAGCAGCCGGCAGTTCCCCCTCACCAGCCGTCGCCGGCGGAGCCGCACACTGCTCGGAGTTCTGGTGTCGCCGGAGGACGGCCACAGGGACCTGTCGCCGCCGCTGCTGCTCCGGTTGCTCCTCCGACCGACGAGATGCAGAAGCTGACTGTGCAGCCTCCGGCGCCGTCGTCGTCTAAGGCCTTGAGATTTCCCGATCGGCCAGATTTTGGAAGATTTGGCAAGAGAATTCAAGTTCGTGCGAATCACTTTCTGGTCGATGTCGCTGATAGAAATCTTCACCACTACGATGTTAGTATTTCATAACTTACACTACATTTCAAAGTATTATGTATTTCGGTGGTTATTTTTCTTCGGCTGGTTTTTTAGTAATGTCATGTTTATTTGACTTTGACGTGTAGTCTGTAGTTTGAACAATTTCTTCGTATTTTCTCATTCTCTGTCAATGAAAAACTGTTTGGTTACTTAATCGCTTACGACATATCCTGCATTTGCGTTTATTTTATTTTTATTTTCTGGATAATATTGGTTTATAGCTGCGTTATAATTTTAGGGCTTCAATTTTTTGGTAGTCTGACGATTTATCTTTACATTAGGTATCCATTTCTCCTGAAATCACATCTAAGAAGATAAATAGAGATGTGATGAATCAGTTAGTGAAGCTGTACAGAGAATCACATCTGAACAAGCGTATACCTGCTTACGATGGACGTAAGAGTCTTTTTACTGCTGATCCTTTGCCTTTCGAGTCAAAGGAATTTGTGGTCAAATTGGTAGATAGTGAAGAACGCGGAAGTTCATCGGCGAAGAGGTGTGTTTCTCCGATTCCACATTTATCATAATTTTTTTTTAAAAATAAATAAATAAAACTGATCGTAATGGCTAATATTATTCTCTGTGCGACGCAGGGACAAACGGGAGCGAGAATTCAAGGTCACCATTCGATATGCTTCCAAGGCCGATCTTCACCATTTGCAACAATTTCTGCAAAGGCGACAGCTGGACAATCCGCAAGAGACCATTCAAGTGCTTGACGTTGTTCTCAGAGCATCGCCCTCTGAGAAGTGAGTGCATTGCTTTATTTATTTAGTTTCTTCTGTTGTGTGTGCATTTTATTTTAGTGTTAATGTTAATATCTTGGTTTCTGTGTTATCTTTTACCTGGTTAATTTTTTTCATGTAGATATACTGTTGTTGGGAGGTCTTTTTTCTCCCCACTTTTGGGTCAACCTGGTGAGCTCGGTGATGGATTGGAATACTGGAGAGGGTATTATCAGAGCCTTCGTCCCACTCAGATGGGATTCTCTCTCAATATAGGTCCTGATTTAGTTTATGTTAATGATATTTCTTTATTCATTTAGGATATTTATGAAGGAATTTATGTTCAGATTTTACGTTAGTTACCTGTCCCTGGCTAACTGTTATAACCTTTGTGTTGCAGATGTATCGGCAAGGGCATTTTATGAAAACATTCTTGTGACTGATTTTATTGCAAAGCACTATAACTTCAATTTTTCAAGGCCTCTGTCTGATCAGGATAGAATTAAGGTTTTTATATTTGAATCTACTATGTTGTTTTGACAGTCATGAGGATATAGCTTGTGTGTTGAAAGTTGATGATGTGCAATTCAATGAATGCTTGTGTGTCCTCTTCTGTCATTTTCAGGTGAAAAAAACATTGAGAGGAGTTAAGGTGGAATTTACCAATGGTCAGACCATAAGGAGTTACAAAATTGCTGGAGTATCAAAGGAACCTCTCAGTGAGTTGATGTGAGCTTCTTCTTTCTTTATTTTTATTTGTTTTCACACTTGCTTTATCAAGAGGTTGATAAGTTGATAGTTCACTCCATTTAAGAAACGTGAGATACATTTTTTTTGTGAAGAAAAAGTTTACTTTGTGGAATTTGCTATCAAATAATACAGTTACACTGTGTGAGAGTTTTTGTAGCAAGAGACTAGAGATGATATTTCTTTACAGCTGAACGAAGCATTTTTACTTTAGAATGGATGAATGAGTGTTTGGCTTGCTCGATCTAATCTGCAAGATGTATTTTGCAATTTCGTAGGTTTACTCTGGATGACAAGAAAACAAAGACAACTGTTGTTAGATATTTTTATGAGAAATACAATGTTGACCTGAAGTATTTGTCGCTTCCTGCCCTGCAAGCTGGGAGTGATACAAAACCTATTTATTTGCCTATGGAGGTTTTTTTCTTTATTTTCTTCCTTTCTGATTATTTTCCTCATTGAGTCTATGTTAGAGTTTAACCTTATTTAAGTATTTTCTTCCACATTGTAGCTTTGCAAGATAGTTGCTGGACAAAGGTACTCAAAGAAACTGAATGAGAGGCAAGTAACTGCACTTTTGAGAGCAACATGTCAACGACCTTCTGACAGAGAGAAGGATATCAGAGGGGTACGTTTATAACGTTTTTTTATTGATATATTAGTGTAATTTTTGGATTCAATATTTAACTATACTGCATTACAGATTTCCAGACGTAACAATTTTAACAGAGATGGGGTTGTTCAAGAATTCGGAATTAAAGTGAGTGAAGATTTGGCTGTGTGTGAAGCACGCGTCTTGCCTCCTCCCAGGGTAAACAATGGCTTATGCTTGGTAGATGTGTTGAAAATTTATGTTTCCATTCATTTGCTTTTTTAATCTTTTATGCTACTGCAGCTTAAGTACCATGAAACTGGGAGGGAAGCAATTGTTGAACCCTCAAGGGGTCAGTGGAATATGATAAACAAGGTGAAGTGTTTACTTGTTTCTACTTGTGCTGTGTAAAATCTTACCCTATTCTTGACTCTTCTTTATGTAGATTTTTTGAATTTGTATGATTTCATTCTTTTTTCATATTCAATGGACAATTTTGACATCGCTCATTATCTTTGATCTCATGATAATATTATGATATGATTAAGTAGATAGAATTTTTTGGTTTCTGGATAGATGATAACCATTTCTAGTTATTTCATCGCCCTAATCTTTTTTGGTCATTCCATAGAAAATGGTCAATGGTGGAAACGTGCAATATTGGACCTGTCTAAACTTTTCTACACGTGTGAGCAGAGATTTGCCACACCAATTCTGTAATGAGTTGTTGAGTATGTGCATCAGTAAGGGGATGGTAAGTATTCCTTTATTATATTATCACATTGTTGTTGTTATTGCTTTATTATTTTCGTCTGAATTCACTTGTTCTTTTCACACATTGGAATGTGTCAGGTTTTCAGTAGCACCCCTTTACTTCCTATAAGGTCAGCTCATCCTGGTCAAATTGAGGGAGTTCTAAGAGAAGTTCACAAGAATTCCGGTGGGAAACTTCAGCTCTTGATTATAATATTGCCTGACTTCAAAGGTTCATATGGTGAGTGTTGAGTTGTTAACTAAAATGGAAACTTTGAACTCGGTCTGGTGGGGTCTATTTCTTATCAAATTTTCCCGTGGTTCTTGCAGCAAAAATTAAACGCATCTGTGAAACAGAATTGGGGATAGTGTCTCAATGCTCTCAGCCCAAAGAAGCTTCAAAGCTACAGAAGCAATATCTTGAAAATCTGGCCCTCAAGATCAATGTCAAGGTCAATTTTATTTAATATGCGACAACCAGTTTAATTAGTGACTACTTTTATTGTTCCTAATTTTTTTATATTTGACTTTTGATTATATAGGTTGGTGGCCGCAACACAGTGTTGATGGATGCAATTCAAAGGAAAATTCCTCATGTGTCTGATTGCCCTACTATAATATTTGGAGCAGATGTAACACATCCTCAGCCCGGGGAGGACGCAAGTCCTTCTATTGCAGCTGTAAGCTTTCCTATTGTATGTGATAAATTCTATAATACAGTGTTACAGTTCATGTATTAATGTGTTGTCTGATTGAGTTGTACAGGTTGTTGCATCCATGGATTGGCCGGAGGTCACCAAGTATCGAGGAATTGTATCTGCTCAGGCACATCGAGAAGAAATTATTTTAGATCTGTATAAAACTTCTAATGATCCTGCCAGGGGAGTTGTACACGGTGGAATGATAAGGTAAATCTTTAGATGCACATGCACATCTATACTCATACATCTGTCAAGGATCTTGACTAATTGCCTTGTTTTTTTTTAATTGCAGAGAGCTTCTTATGGCATTCTACAAATCAACCAAATTTAAGCCATCCAGGATTATTTTCTACAGGTAGGCTTGGCTAAAGATAAGAGCATTTGTTTGATATAGTATATACTCCCTCCTTTCCTAAATATAAGACCTAGATAACTTTTTTTTTTGAAAGATTAAGGTTGCGAAATAGGTTATTAAATCATGATATATTTGATATCTTTTTAGATTATCCATTAGCTTATAGGTAAAATAAACTAGTTTAAAAGAAACAATTAGGTAAATCAATTTATAATTAACTTATTTTTTGCTTTTTTTAGGATTTTTCAAAAAAGTTATCTAGGTCCTATATTTAGGAACGGAGGGAGTATATATTAGTTTCTATATGCCTCTTTACAATTAACTTTCCTTCAACTTCAATTGTTTAAAGAGATGGAGTCAGCGAGGGGCAATTCAGTCAGGTTTTACTTCATGAGATGGAAGCTATAAGAAAGGTGAGGGGGACCTTATATGATCTATAAAAACATTTGTTTTGCTCATATATGATGCAGTTTGTTATATATTTGAGCTATTAACTTCCCAACATTCTTTATCTTATTGCATCAGGCATGTGCCTCATTACAAGAAGGATATCTCCCAAAAGTAACCTTCTTGGTTGTACAGAAAAGGCACCACACTCGTTTCTTTCCTGTTGATCATAACAGTCGAGATCAAACTGATAGGAGCGGAAATATTTTGCCAGGTTCCAGATCTTCATTTTATTTACCTTGTTTATTTTGTTCATTCAAATTGTTGACTGGGTGTTTCTTACCTAATAAGGTACTGTCGTTGACACCAGCATATGTCACCCCAGAGAATTTGATTTTTACCTCAATAGTCATGCTGGCATTAAGGTGAGATTTACCAATTTACTAAAATTTTGTACTTTCTGCCCTCGAATTGTTTGAATACTATAATTAACACCATTGACATTATGAAACAGGGAACTAGCCGACCTACACATTATCATGTCCTATTTGATGAAAACAACTTCAAAGCTGATGAGTTGCAGACTCTAACAAACAATCTGTGTTACACGTAATTTTCACCCCTAACACTAGTAGATCATCATCCTTTTTTTTATTTGTGTTAGTTAAAAGACAGGAGACTTACAAGTAATTTGTTACATTTTTTTTTCAGGTATGCAAGGTGCACAAAATCAGTGTCAATAGGTAATTTTTTTTGTAAAAAAGTTTGGATCATTTTGTTATTGCTATTTTAGTTTTCCAATGGCTATGTACATGACAAATTATTCTTATACTGAAACTAAAAGGAAGATTATTTATTACAGTTCCTCCAGCATATTATGCTCATTTGGCTGCCTTCCGTGCTCGTTACTACATTGAAAGTGAAACCTCGGAGGTGGATTCTGGAAGTGGAAGTAGGAACACTAATGTAGCGGTAACTCTTCCAGCAATAAAGGACAATGTCAAAGATGTTATGTTTTACTGCTAAAGCTGATTTCTTTTAGTAATTTGCGTGGGTAGACTATGAGATTCGGGAACCAACTCATGCTTTTGGTTAATGTGTGAATATATATATAGCTGGTTTAGTTGTTTTGGGAGATGCGGTTAGTCACCATTTTTGGGCCAAATGCTGCTCGCTGTTAGAGTGTTAGGCTCAAGGTTTTAAAACCCGAGCCGGACGTCGAGCCGGAAAACTGAGCGGGTCATGGTTGAAACGGTTGAAACGGTTGGACCGTTCGGTCGAACCGGTGACGTAATAATTTAATGAAAATTAAATATATAAATATTGTTAATACTTAATAACTTAATATAATTAGAATGAAGATATTTTTTTAATCAAGTTCATTTTTTTTCTGTTGATATATTTTTTTCTGCAGTTGTCAATTTCTGGCCGGGTCAAAAGCGGGTCAACTCGGGTCAACCCCGGGTCAACAGCGGTCGACCCGGGTCAACCCCGGGTCAACCCGGGCTGTACAGTAAACCGGCCCAATCGAGGTGATTGGGCCGTTTTAGCCACCGGCCGACGGTCCGACCGGTCGGACCGTCCGGCTCGGTCCGGCTTTAAAACCCTTGGTTAGGCTCCTCGAATTCTGTTTATTTGTAATATTCAGAATTGCACATTTTTTGTGTGTATGGAGTTCAATTTCTTGAGAGCCTATAGCGTTAATTAATACTCCTATATTATAAGGAAAGAGAATGAAATATGTAAACTCTACTTCTCTCTTATATTTTAAATATAAAAATATAAAATTTAGTTACATTTTTTAAAAGTTCAAATAAATTACTTGTAAATTGATTAGTCTAAGCTTTTTTAACCAAGTTAATTTCAATTATAAACTATTATAAAAGAAAAAAATTTGTAAAGCAATCTAATTAACTGCCTCAATTTTATTAATATCTCCAATCGAAATTAATTAAATTGCATATTTACTTAATAACTAAAGAAGTAATAAGAACTGTGGCCAAAGAAGTAATAAGAACTTTGGGCTTAATTTTATTAAAAGAAACAAGAAAAAAAACGTGGGCTTTATTTATTTCATGAGCATTTGTTTTTCTCAAAACTAACTAGTGTTTTACCCAGTTACCCTAGTGTCATTAACTATTACTACCTCCGGTCCTAAATATAGGATCTAGATGACTTTTTTTTGGAGAAGTTAAGGTTGCAAGATAGTGTATTAAATCTTGACATATCTGATATATTTTTAGATTATCCATTAGTTTATAAGTAAAATAAATTAGTTTAAGGGAAAAAATTAGGTAAATCAATTTATAATTAACTTATTTTGCTTTTTTTAGGATTTTTCAAAAAAATCAATTAGGTCTTATATTTAGATTTAGGACCGGAGGGAGTATTATTTTCTTATTAAATTTTCTCAATTTCATTTTCATAGGTATATTAAAACCTATAATGAGTAATAGCATCCATTGTGATAGTTGGATTTATTCTTGCAACGAACTTCTCTTTTCACATATATTTTTAGAATGTTGGATTTTATTTTAATGATTGACCATTATCATAATTGGGGTCATTGACTACTATTATTTTTTATTAAATTTCTTTAATTTCATCTTTATTTCTATAAGTAAAATAAAACATCAAATGAGTAATGGCATCCGTTAGACAGTTGGATTAATTTTCTATGGACTAACTTCTCTTTTCACATAATTTTTCTAATATTATTATGATATCATAATTATAATTATGTTTAATGTTATGATATCATTTATATTTTGGATTGTATCTTAAGCATTAAAAATAAATCAAATGACGGAGATATTAATTAGAGAGGGAGTTTATTCGAAGTACTCACAATTGCACTGAATAAGGAACAGTATGTCCTGATCTTATAATTTTTTACTCACAATTCCATCTTTGCCCCTCCTCACAGCTATTAAATGAGTCATAATGAGGCAATCAAAAGTAAATGCAGAGATCTTTTTTGTCAATGACAGGGTATATTTGGAAATTTCTAATTAATGAGTTAGTTAGTGGTAGTTGACGACTTATATTAAGGACCAAAATTTAGTGGCGGTTGGTGACTTATAAATAGGACGAGAGGGAGTATTTGTTGAAACACTCGTAAATGCAGAACGTATAAAGATAGCATGAATTTTTAAAGCCATTAAAGATAAAACTTGAAAATACTATAACTAGGCTTATAAACATAATATCTCCACAATTTTCCTCTAAAAAACTTATGGGATACACACAAAAGGGTACTATATAATAATAATGTACATGAAAATGAAAACAAGAGAGTTAAACTAGACGTCTCGTTCCTTATTAAAAAGAGTATATCTTGAGTGAAATGTTTGTAAAATGTGGAATTAATAGATTGAAAATAATTGTATGGTTATCATCCTAATAACTCTTTAACAAAGTGATTGGGTTGATACACAGGTTAATCAAACGATTACATGTTTAACAAAGTAATTGGGCTGAGATAGGATTATTTTTGTATTGCAACCTGATTGCTTGATACATACACATATAATTGACCCGATTGCTAATATAGACTCTTCCAAAACAAAATATATTTATAAAATTGAGTTTTTCTTCTTTTTATTCTGTGTTTAGAATTGAATGGCTATTGCCTGAGATCAAAATTTGGTATTTTAGAAAGCGTTTTTAACTCCAAAAAAAAAAGTCTTTCATTATTAGAAAGTTATAATGGCTATTTGTTTGATTGGTTCGTTATTTGTTGGGATAGTTTCAAGAGGCATTTGAAATTCCGTGAACACAAAACACAATGTGTCAATAACAATTCCACATGAATGCAAAGATCTCAGGCCCCTTTCTCAACTGCCATGGACCCCTCCTATTATTCCCTTACCTTCTAATCTATACCATTCTATTCCCCTCATCTCACTCATGCAATTGTCCACGCATCCCACTCTTTCTCTCCAATAGGAGGGGTCCCTAAGCTTGCCCCTTTCCATCTTTCCATCTTGCCTTTGACCACTGAATTTAGATCTTTATTTTTCTATGTTAATTATGTGCATATTGTTGGAACTCTGAAGCCCATGCACGCTCATTGAAGAGGTTATTTCTCATTTGCTTGACTATGAGCAACAGCTTGATTGCTGAGGTTCTTTTTCCATTCTATGAAATGAAAAGGCTTGTTATTCCATCATCCAAATCTTGGCACGGATGCCTCATCCATTACTTTTTCCCTTATTCTCAATTTTGCATTTAAAATATCTATTTTGCTATGTCCAGTTGAATCAAACTTTGTTATTTTCATATTATTTTGCCAAGATATGAATCAAACTAACACAATTCATAGTATACACTATATAATCGATAAAATGAAATGATTTTGACAAATCAACACTAGATGGTCACACATAAATCATCAATTTTAGAATTCACTTTCAGAAACTTATTCAACCACATATTAGAATTTAAATTCCGAAAATAAATAACCAAAAAACATAACCAAAATTATTGGGCAAAGAAATAATGATCAATTTATAATTAACTGAACATAGCAGTGGAATATAGTCTCAAGAATAATAAGGCTCTGATACCACTCTAGGATATTAGGTGTACCTGGCGACGAATTCTATGATATTTGTGTCAATAAAAACCCAAAACATCCACCTTTCTGAGGTTAAACAAGGATAACAGGAGTTACATTCACCGCCGTCTTTATGACGGTGGCAGCCATTTTTTGCAAGGGCAAGGTGTACATGGACACCTTGCCCCCGTCACTTCTTTCGCCTGTACATTTCCGTACACTGAGCGAGAAACGCGAGTTTGAAAAGAAAGAAGGTAATGAAGATTCTTTTCTCTGTCACTCAATCCCGATTTTTATATTCCTTGTCACATTATCAAATTATATCTTTCTCTTTTCTTTCATATTCCGCAAGCTACTCAACAAAAAGTCTGACAAAATAATATTTGTAGAATGTATATATTCGAGTGGAATGGTTTTGATCTTTAATATACTAATTCTTAAGTTATTATGGTGAGACAATTTTTGAGTTATTAGATTATTATAAAATGAAAGGAAATAAATTTCACTACAATAAATGTTATGTATGTTTAAATAGAGAAGATGTGTTGCCAAAAAAAAACATATAGAGGTGAAATAAAGTGTATTTTATAAGATATGGTTTCTTGGTGCAATTTCAAAAAAATAGTGGTATGGATATTTAGTGATCCGATATGAGACGAGAGTGTACAATGAGATTACAAAAATGAATATCAAGAAAACGGGATTACATATATGAAATAGAGGGGGTTGGAATTACAAAATGAAATAAGGAGAGTAGGCCGCTCTCTGAGTGCTCATATAGGGAGAATTTGGATATTAGCTTCTTGTATTTGATCATGGATGTCCTTTCCACTCTTGGGCACTGCTTATTTATGGCCTTTGTCCTCTCTTGGGCGGTTCTAGATATCTCGGGCACGTGTTGCACGTGCTAAGTTGTTCTTTATCTGTGACACTTCTCATTCTCATACGTAAGATCTGAGTTGTTATTGATATATGAGATATTCAAAAAAAAAAGTATAATCCCTTCAGGGACATCCGAAAAAATTGGAACGATACAGAGAAGATTAGCATAGCCCTACGCAAGGATGACACACACAAATCGAGTAAAGGTCCAATTTTTTTTAAAAAAAAAAGTATAACCAAGATAATGAGATGTGAGATGTTTCTTAGATATGTGATCTAAGACTAAGAGCTTCTTGAGATGCAGGATCTACAAAGTATATGAGGTCTCGCCATAGCGAGAAAGTGATTCTATGATATGAGTGTTTCTTGTTTGGACTTGAACTAACATTTCATGATTAGAGAGTTTTCGTATGATGAAAGTGGGCTTTTCCTGATTGAAGTGTTCTCATCTTATGAGAGCGAGCTTTCCGTGAGCAAGTTTTTTTGTGACCAAAGTGCTCTCGTCTAATGAGAACGGACCTTCTATGATTAACTCGTTTTGATTAATGTATATCCCTTTTATTTGGACAAAAATCTTCCTTTTTAAATTAGTTAATTTGAATTATAAACTAATATATAATATTACATAAAACACTGTATAATTAAATGTTTTATTTAATTTCATTAATCTGACGAGCATTTGTTTTTTCTGAAAACTATTTGAATTCATTGACTATTATATATTCTTATTAGATTCTTATTATGAGTAAGCATCCATTGGAAGCGGTTGGATTTATTTTCTCTCAACTAATTTCTCTTTTCACATAGTTTTTCTAGTATTGGATTTAATTTTAATGATTGACCATTATCATAATTGGGGTCATTGACTATTGTTATTTTCTTACTAAATTTCCCCAATTTCATTTTATAAGTATAATAAAACCTCTAATGAGTAACATACATTAGAGACGATTGAATTTATTTTCTCTATGCTGATAAAAAAAATATTTTCTCTCGACTAACTCCTCTTTCTTTCACGGTATTTTTCCAATATTGGATTTAAATTTAATGATTGAAATTTGATACAAATGTTTTCCTTCTTACTACTATTTTAAATTTTAATTAATCTGTGTTTGAAGTTCAGTATATCTACAATCCATCAATATAGTAATTTTAATAACAAATATTCATATCATATGATGGTTTGTTAGTCTCAAAATCCCCCGGGTGGTTTATGGCGAAAAGGTACGTGTTCTACCAATAAAAAATGTGAAGAAAAAGGAAATCAATTGCATCAAAGTGATACTGTATAATCGAGGGGGGAAATGTCATGTCAAGAAGATCGAGCTATTTGGACATTGACTTGACTAAAAAACAGGCGAAGAAGCCGAGGACTCATGGATCCTTGTAGTTGAGAAATTTCTGGTGGGAAGTTTGTGATGTTTATGGCATGAAAACAGAGACAGCAAGGCATGTAATAGTATTTCACTTGAAGGCTTTTGGTAGAATTACAATGAGGACAATATATTGTTGAGTTTTATTTTTCATCAATTTAGTCAAATTCTTTGTCCACGTGTGATCATGTGTCTTTTTTATGAAACATTGTATTTTAATAATCGTGAATCTTTGCTAAACAAACAAATCTCATTATTTTATACTACAAGTCTACAACAACAACAAGGCCTTATACTAACTGCGTGGGAAATCTCATTTTCCTTCATCTCCTATTTTACTCCCATCCAAGGAGACCCTAAATGGATCCTATATTTAGAAATGGAGGAGTCATATCATTGTACCAACAATTGACTAAAAAAAAACACAAAAGACGGTTCTTCATCCGCAAGCATACCATCTTTTGTATAACTTTTCTCTCTATATATACCGAACACAAATGGCAGGAAATGATGCAAGATTAGAGGCCACAATCAAAACAATTAACACGTGGTCTTGCCTATCGCCACAAATAAATATGTACCGGCAAGAGAATAATATACAAAGAAAGGGGAAAAAAATAAAAATTGTGAATTCAATCCCACGTGATATGCTACAAAAATACAATGCAGCTTATTATGATTATGTTCAACAAGAAAGCCAAGATTCTCGCCTTCATCCCTTGACGCATAGAAGTGCTTCCACTCAGCTCTCCTGCATTCACATACTCACTCCTGCCCGTCCCAGATGATGCTGAGACATTAACCGACATAGAACCTAAATTCATAAATTCAAAATTGACAAAATTAGAATCTCTTCTTATAAAGAGAAATCATTGCTTGAATCTGAAGCAAGCTTTAAAATGCAGTCCAAGTCATCATGGTGCCTCAATCCAATGTAATTCTTTTGTTTAAGAAACTGAGCAACCTTTTACTAAAAGACATGGTTAGCTTATTAAATCATTTCTATCCTCCGTACTTAGTTGAGGGATGGGGACGGAGAATAAATTATTTGGGAGCTGGGAGGATCTTGATATGTACGTATTTCATTTTTGGCCAATATAGCATATACGTGTGTGTGTGTGTGTGTGTGTGTATTGAAGCTTACAATCATAGTTAGCCCATCCAATGCGTTGACCAGCCAGATCATAAACAAAAATTTTGTCTTTTAATACAAGATCTGCAAAATCAAAATTGGAATGTTGTCAGCATCAAAATCTTGACAGAGAAGATATTGGGCAGATGATAAACAATTGTTTGATCTCTTCGCAGTTTGAACCTAGAAATATACCAGCATGAACAAATCAATGCAACAATTCACATTTTCAATTATAGATATAGCCTCTGATCTTGAACTTTACTTAATTTTGGTATCTTCTTAGGATCTCATAAACCAAAACAGTGTACATATCTTGCACTAGGTTCCATTTTGTCATTTTACCTCCTAATATTGTTATGGTTTGGCCCTGAATTTTCTGCAAGCCAATACACCACATGGCTGCGCCACCCTGTAACATAAAGTGTAAGATGAGAAAGAGTTAGCCAAGGCTGCCAGAGATGTTGGGAGACCCAAATAAGAAGAAGCAGCTCTGAATAGAAAAGAATTAGATTTTAGATTAAGTGACGTGTTGAAAGAACTTGTGGCAAAATGAGTTTTTTCTCCTTACATTGCAAATGCAAGCAAAGCACAAGATATAATTTAATGCACATAGAAAGTGCAAAAGAAACCCCAATGTCAGGTTTCTTGGAAATTAGTTTGAGTGATATGAATTTAGAATCTACACAAGAAATTGTTATGGTCATTGTCTTGCAAAGGCGCACATGAAGCGCCTTCAGACACTGGCTAAATATAATCAAAATCCAACTTTTTAAAGGCAACCAATGGAAGGAAAGAATCAAATAGTTAAATATACATATTCTTCATCCACAGTTGAATGCAACTCACTCAAACTTGAATTAATGGTGTTCGCAATTGACTTATGCCAGAGTCCTTAGAAAATTATAGCCCAAATACTTACAATTGAAGTCTGCTGTATGAGGTAGTCCTGTGGTCTCAAAATCATAGACGCGCCACCAGCAAAGTTCAGACTTACTGGAGGAAAAATATCAGAGATGCTAAACACATTAAACAAAAAAAGCGTCAGAATCACATAAACATATGGCTGGGGGCAAGGGGGCCAAAAATAAACTCGGGTATAGATGAGACGTAGCATTTCAACCTGGATGTGACTAAGTAGCATTGACTTCCCTTGGAAAGAACAGTTCGTATGGACTGTGGAACCATAGATGTAACCTACGAGAATCAAAACTAACATTATTAATATGAAACTTTGCCAAAACTTCTGCCAAGTACAATGCATGACAATTTGATCCATGAAGCATTGAAAGCTATTTCTACCATTGGTAAACTACTAGTAAATCACAAACAAATTACCTAAAAAAAACTCACCGCACTGACGAAGGGATCATAAGCCTCTTCTGCAAGGTATGCCAAAGTTGTTCCAGAATCAATAATGGTGCCCCGGTTGCTTGATGTTGCAAAAACAGATGAATCAATCGCTAACATTTGGCCATTGACTGAGATGCTCTGCAGATTTAAATTGTAATGGGGCCTGAAACAATAGCCAAAGAAGCAGTTAATCAGAATGCTTTCCCTGGAAAAAAATTCTTGGGTCATTCTAGTATAAAACTTCATTTACATATAACGAATTAAATATGAAATTACTATTTGACTTCTATGTAGGGTAATATTTACGGATAAAGTTATGAATCCACATAGTTGGTAAAAAGAGAGGAATATTTGACTGCATCCTAATATCTAAAATTTCGAGTTCTCCAATAACTGCATGACAGGTGGTTAAAACTTATGCAGCCACAGCAAAAGGATAGTTTGGCTTGATTATCAAGCTGTACAACAACAGCCACTGTTGCAGGTAGAAATTCTTTTATGGAGAAGGTTATGACTCATTTCCCTGTATCAGCTCATGGCATAATGGCTATTTTCAGCAAATTTTTGGATTAATCCATTCCTGATTGAAAGATCAATAAGAGCCAATCTTCCACTGACCAAATTTTATGTCAAACTTTGCAAACATAAAATTGGTGAACCATGATTCCACAGAGAAGTGTACAGGTCTAAAGATTATAACAACCTTTAGGCATTACCTTCTTAGAGTCACGTTCCTAAGCCGTGTGCAAGACACTATAAAATCAGTCCAACTTTCAAGAATGGCATATGACTGGAACTTGATTTCAATCTACTAGAGGACTAAATGATATTCACAACAACAAATGACTTTCAGTATATGACATTTTTTATCCATCTAAACAACTGAAAGTTCTATTCAGTGTATGTCATCCAGAAAACCAAAGGAATTGATCAAGAATTTGGATTTGTAAGCAAAATGTATCATCAAAAGGAATAAGTAGAACAGATTGGTAATAAGAAAATAAAGTGTAACAGATTAGAACGTACTGTGATGGAACAAGTGGAGTATACACTATATTTGGCTCCACAATCTCGCCAAGAACCAAAATGCCCCCACCACTGTTATCTCCTCTTAGACAGTGGGAGAACACTCTTGGCGCCACTCCTTGTGAGGCAAGCTGGGAAATAACAGACATCTCCTGTTGTCCAAATCCGAATATCCCATCAACAGCCCTTTCAGACTTTGTCAAGTCACCAGTTTGCAGGACACTACACCTGTTCCACACATAACATTCCATACAAAGGAAAAGTTTTTAAAATGTTCAAACCATGAAAAACCAAAAAACTTTAAATTAAATAACAAAGAAGAGATACTGTTTTCTTCTTTTTCAAGCTTTGTGAGAGCTCACCCAAAAACTACAGAAGCTGAAGAATTGGAAATCACAGATCCCTCAAAGATGGTGTTAAAATGCATCATGTCAGACACATAATAGCCCGATGTGCCACTTCCATCTCCATACTGGAATGAGTATGCACACTTGTTATTCTGTGTGGAACAACTAGCATCTGATGA
The DNA here is from genome assembly GCA_029929735.1 of Mimosa pudica. Lineage (NCBI taxonomy): Eukaryota > Viridiplantae > Streptophyta > Magnoliopsida > Fabales > Fabaceae > Mimosa > Mimosa pudica. The sequence continues at coordinate 1,555,916 of JAKELP010000001.1, forward strand.
TTGAACTCCAGTTCTGCATCTTTGGTCAGAACAAGAGATCAATTGAACCGTGGATGAACTCCCAGGGTCAAAAAAATTGAGCTGAAGCTGTAACAAGATTGAGCAATTCCATTCACAAATAAAATCAGCATACTCAATCTCATCATTTCCCAAACTTTATAATCTTTAAGTCTATAAATCAGGAAAAGGCAAACTTTACTTGGAGTCCACTTGTCTGGGGACAGCCACTGCAGGATTGGCAACCAACCCAAAGAACATCACTTCCCGTATCAATCTGCACATGAAATTCTACAGGAGGAGAGCCTAACTGAATTTTCGTATAGTAAAGCCTGCAAAAAAAGAAAACAATACCCCTTAAATTTGGATCCCACCTTACAAAGATTAAAACTTCATGAAAGGATAAAAATGATCCATGAAGGCTAGCTTTTCTGATCACAACCCAATTCTGAAAAGCTTTCAAGGTGATTGAAGCAAGCAAAATCATTCATTGGAGAATAAGTACAAGGAAAAGCTATTACCCGACTTGGTAGGGATCGAAAGTTCCGGCGACGGAGAAATCTACGACGCCGTTAGAAGACTGTAACATTCTTCCACGTCGAAGGTTGTCTCTTGCTCTCAGCTCACTCAGGTCCACGCCGTGATTTGACGGAAATGCCCTCTCCAAGGTCATCGACATCGGAAATCCCATGCCCACCGTTGCCGCCAAAAACAGAGCCACCGTTAACAGAAAAGCAGCCCCCATTTTTGTCGGTAGCTTGCAACTTAGTTCAAAGGGAAAGCAAGAAATATTATATAAGAATGGAGAGGAGAAGAGAGGAGTGGATGAGGAAGAAGGATTTGTGATAGTTGATCATGGTTGTCGTCATGATGATGTTGTGGATTGGGAGAGAGAATGTATATGAATGAGAGAGGAAACTTCCAACACAACAGACCATAACAGAAAGTTTCAACGTTGGATTACGTAAAGTTACTTCTTTCTTTGTTATTTGTATTTTCACATTTTATATTTATATTATAGTATTATCCTTTTTTGACTAACTACGACCATGCCCCTATTATTCCTCTAAATTACGCAATCTCCCGCTCCATCTTTTTTTTCCTTTTTCTTTTTCTATTCTCTTTTCCTCCTTCAGACAAAACTTGCCTAGTAACTTAATTTGGCTTGTAATAAAAAAGGACCTTACTTAGGTCAAGTTTCTTTGTCTAGGTTCTCAATTTCTTTTAATATAGGAGTGACTAATGTATGAATGGTGGTTATAAAAGGACACGTGTCACTCCTATATTAAAAGAAATTGAGAACCTGGACAAATGAATTTGATGTAAGTTTTTCCCTAAAAAAAAACTTAATTTACCTTCTCTGTTTTCTTTTTTTATTTATTTTTTGACTTCTATCAGATTTTTCCACTAAATTAATTTTAGTCCAATCTACCGCTAACGGACTGAGCAAAAAATTCAAATTTTAAATAATGTTTATTATGAGAATTATTTTTAAGAAAAATCCCCAAAGAATGCCACTTAAATTTTAAATAATGTTTATTACTATAGTTATTATTTAAGTGGTATTTTTGGGGATTTTCATTCATAAAGGATGAAAATCGAATTTATTCTTACTACAGTATGTACGAGAGATAAGAATAATTAAGTCAAAGTATTACTATGCCAAGAAAAAACTCAAAATATTAAAGTGTTAATTCGGATGAATTGGTCCAGCCGTTGATAAATTTTCTGTTTGCATTGACGAGGTAAAAACATAGAAGATTTTGTTTTTTCGAGAGATTCCAAGTAAAACTTAGTTCTACCGCTAGAAAATAACAAAACATTATAGGCATTCCTCCAAGAAAATATGGAAAAGATAATACTATTTGCATTATGGAGCCAGAAGCAATATTTTTCTTTCTTTGGCTACAATGGTAATATTAAAATGTGGAAGTGAGATTTCGTTGGTTGGATTTTATTGGGGCACATCAACGCAATATTTCCTTCATTCGAGCCCGTTATAAATTCAATCCAACAAGCTCCTCTTGATTATGAAAATGAGAAACATCAATTACTGCAATCTGTGCCGATAGTCATGATCAATGCACTCATCGTTTACCCCTTTGGAAAAATCAAACATTTTTCGCTTAGCATGGCCACATTAGTATCATTTCCCATTCAGCTCTTCAATGAGAATGGCTACCAAATATTCATCACTAGCATCAGGATTATTCTCTGTCAATCAAAGTTTAACATGAAGTATCTTCAACTTCTTATAAGAACCCCCTCAAAATCAATTAAAAAAGTTTTGAGGAAGATATCAATGCACCTATATGCTAATGATATTTATTATTTTATTGGCTTATTTGTCTGTCAAAGTCTGATTGGAAAGGTTGATAAAAATATACTCCCTCCGTTCCTAAATATAAGAGCACTTTGACTTTTTTGGAGAATCCTAAGAAAACAAAATATGATAATTAAAAATAGATTTTCCCAAATTTTTTCACTAAACTAGTTTATTTGACTTATGAACTTACATATGATCTAATAATATTTAAAATATGTTATGATCAAATTATTCATTTTGCTTTCTTAGGGTTCTCCAAAAAAGTCAAAGTGCTCTTATATTTAGGAACGAAAGGAGTAAAAAGCAGTGTTTAAGTCTAGCTCTTCTTTATCCTTAACAAAACTTCAGTTCTTAGTTTTGTTTCAAAAGCACAGTGCGTTTTATTTTAAAAGTTCATTCATGTCTCACTGATGAAAATTTCTAATTGTTTGGTGAATAAAGATTGGGAGGTAAAGCTATATGACTTTTCCGGTTAAAAATGAAGAATTGTTCAGCTGGAGTGGAGTGGATGACTCTTGAAATTCTGAAAAATGGAAATTATACTATGAAATTAGATATATTCAGTTTAGGTTATACTATGGGAAGTTTTCAGTTTGCAAAATACTTGGGAAGGGTTCCTCCTCATAAGGTAAGTTCAAAAGCTTGATTTTAGATTTTAGTCAAGTTTCATTTTTTTGTTCCAACTCTTCTAGTTATTATGGATAACATTTTTCTGTTAACCAGGTGATAGATAATTTAACTCACCAAGGTTCTAGATTGGACATTTCAAGAAAATTTCCTTTGGTCAGTTTGATTTCAGGTAAATATTTGTGACTCTTTCCATCTTGCCTTTGACCATCTTTATTTTTCAATGTTAGTTTAGAGTTGCAAATGCAAATCCTGTTTTCCTTGTCTAACTAATTAGCGTTATGAATCTTGAATATAAAATTTTCTGTCTAGCTAACATCTTAGTATTATGAATCTTGAATATAAATTTTACTTTCTTGTTAAAATGACACTTATTTTATAGCTTCAAGATTTTTGTAGATTTAAAGACGAGTTCATCGATAAGTCTAACAACGACGTATTCTTGACGAATAAAATATTTTTTTAGTGTTTGTAGGTCACTTCGATACCGTTTATTGCTTTGTTTTATAAATTGATACTTGTCTAATTTTTTTTTGAAAAAAAAACTTGCTATATGGCTTTGATTTTGGGTTATACTTAAACTTTTTTATTTTAATTTTGGATTTGAGTAATTATTATTGTTACAAAAAAACTAAAAGAATACCACTTGAATTGCAAAATCACAAATAAACAATGCAGAGTTATTAACGTGATTGCCCATTTGATCAAAATTATAGCCTAAATAGCCTCTCATTTGTCGAGTGAGGGATACCTTGATCATGGATAAAAAAAAATTATAGCCTAAATAATTTAAATAGCCTATGCAGAATTTTGGAATTTTAGTGGTATTTTTTTGGAACTTCCTTTTTTATTGCATTATTATATTACACTTTATTTCACTCAGAAACGATAGAAATTGAATTTATTCATACTATAAATACTTATGAAAGATAAGAGTAATTAACTCAAAAGTATTACAGGACTAATTCAGATTAAATGGTCCTGCCGTTCACAAATTTTAGGCTACTATTATAGCCTAAAAATTATAGGCATTCTGTCAGGAAAAAACCTCGAAAAGTTCATAATATTTGGATTGTGGAGCCAAAGGCGATAATTTCCATCTCTTTTGCGACAGCTGTCATATTAAAATGTGGATATGGATGTGGATTGGGAATTAAAATGTGGAAGTGGAATTGAGATTTTGTAGTTTGATTATTATTGGGGCACGTCACCGTAATATTTCCTTCATTTGAACCCATTATGAATTCAGAATGTTCACTTTTTTAAGATAAAAATAAAAGAAAGAAAGTAGTTGAAAACTTGTTGGTATTTGGTAAGCGGCATATGACATGATCATGTGTGAACCCCGGACGCGTTTTTAATTTGGTTAATATTCTCCCCCAACTTCATCTTTCAGCGTTGGCCAAAAAAAAAAGACTTCATCTTTCAGCTGTATCATATGTTATTTTCTTTCTCCATCAATCAAAGTTTCACATAAACGCCTTCAACTTCTCCTCATAAGAACCCTTAAAATCAACTCAAAAGTTATGGAGATCGGGAGGGCCGAATAATCCACTCAAGGGAATTGAAAGGAGCTGGAAAACAAATTTCTTTCACGTTATAAACTTCAGATAGCATTATTTGTTGTTGCGAGGGTTTTAGCTGGAGTGTGAACTAAGAATCAATGCAATCTTCAGCCGTAAGTTTGCTCTTATTTGGGTATTGGCCTTCAAATCTTAAACAAAAGGTTTTGATTCTTTTAAAACAAAATATTCAGAATTAACATATAAGAATCAGTATATTGAGCAAAATGAAAAAACTAATCAAATGACCAAAATTTCTTGTTTAAAATTTAAGGAAGTAATGCAAACTAAAGACAAAAAATATTACTTGTAGTAAAAAATAAAGCTTCGAACAGTAGCCACTCAATAAAAATTTGAATATTAATTAACCATCAAAATTTAGATATAAGGGTGTCCATTATAAGATGTGAAAGGGGTCCAAATAAATTAAACGCAGATAAGGAGGTGGGGTGAGCTTCCTTTAGATTGTACCCCGATCAGGAACATGTGCCCCGCGATCCCAATGAGCGTTGGCAAATTGAGATGTATTCACCGCAAATATATGCTCCCATTCCTCATTAATTATGAAATTGCTTCATAACTGTACTTTTATAAACTTGTATGGAGTTAATTAACCTCTTTATCAAACTATCTAACTGTTCTTGTGTTGGAAAAAATATCCCCCCACTAGTGACAAATTGAAGTTCTACACATCAGAATCCCGTAATTTAGCTAAGCTCAAACACTCTTTTTTAAAAGTTATTTAAACACAGAGATTCTAGTTTGGATCTTTTGTAAATGATATGATACATAATTGAATAATTATGAAAAACGAAACTCTAGAAAAAGAAAATAATTTCAGAATAATTAGTATTCATAAAACACGATCATTCAACATTATTATATTAACTATTTGTGCTGGAGAGGTCCACTTTCGTCCTAGGGCCTGAATTGGATTAGATTCTGGAGAATAACTTTTGTGAAAATAGCTTTTTAAAAATAGCTTTTGAGTAGAATAGCTTTTCTGGAAAATAGATTTTGATAAAATGAGAGTGTTTGGATAAAGTGTCAGTAGAATAACTTTTTGAATGTCAAATTACCAAAAAGAACAATTTTGCCCAAAGAGAAGCCTATGGAAGATCAAAGAGAAGGGTACTTTTGGGAAGATGTTTTGGGATGAGTAGATGTTTTTGACTCTACCCATTTTTAGGTGTGAAAAGTAACAAATAGTAGATTTCCCCCAAAATGTGGTTTTGTCTCCAAAATGAGGTTTTGGAGATAAAATTGTTTTTCCAAATTTTTTTATTGTTTGACATAGTCGAAGTAAAGCAAGAAAATAATTCAATACCAAAACCTCCCCAGACAAAAACTAAACTTTACCATATGTAGAGTTCTGTGCCAGTGTCTACAAAATTTTTTTTTCCATATCTCTTTTGGAAAACCAAGTTTATATTTAATGAATGGTTATTCAGTTGAAAATATGAATTCATGGCATCGTGCTTAGCGATTAAGTCATGAAAAACTTTATAAAAAGAATGGAAGGAAAATGTATTGGTCAAAATAACTAATATTTGGGTCATTGACACTTGTCTTTCACTATTGCTTTTTTTTAAGTTGGTATAAAGTACAATAGGTACAACCGCAGCTATATATTGCAAGGCGAGGCAGTACTCGCATATATATATATATATATATATATATATATATATATATATATATATATATATATATATATATATATATATATATATATATATATATATATATATATATATGCGAGTACTGCCTCGCCTTGCAATAAATTTCTGTTTATCATTTTTTAACGACGGTTAACTGCACTATTTTCCGTCCTTCCCTCCTTATAATCCCTTTTCCCGTTTCCGGTGGGCCCGATAAGTCACTCTCCTAATCATTTTGTCTTTTATCGAAATTACCATTTAGCCCACAACTAAACACATAACTGTGCAAGTTCGCTCCCATTTGGCCATTTTCCAACGATAATCTTGCTCTTCTGAGTCACCTTATTATTTTCCACGTGGGAACCATTTCTTTTCAAATTACACTCTTATATAAAAAATTTTATCCACAACTTTATTCTATAGGCGGGATGTAAGTGACGGGCCAAAATAAGCGAACTGATTTATTTAGTAGGATGTTGAAAAATTGAGCTGTGTGGATATCTTTTGTTTTTAATAAAACTGCTTAGATTATTATACTGTGATCAGAGATTTAGCTATGTTTGGTCACCTAACATTTATATGTGAAAGCATTTGAATAATTTTTATCCAAAATATAATAGTTCACTCTTACATTCTCCCATTGTTAATATAATTTTTATACTTTACCCAAATTCTCTCTCATATTTACTTATGCTTACATGTTTATCCCCTCTTAATAGTACCATAATAAATAGGGATAAGATTGTAAAAAAGAACTAATTTTAAACAACCAACTAATTCTAACATGTTTTTCTGAGAAATGTGTTTTAGCAACTGTACTCTTATATTATAAATTGAGAAGTCTGGTGAGTATATCCCAAAATCTTGAAAAATTTGGGAAAGATTGGTTAACATCCAAGCCAAATTGGAACTAGTGAATTCAAATTTGCAATATACTCCCTCCGGTCCTAAATATAAGACCTAATTGAATTTTTTAGAAAATCCTATAAAAAAGTAAAATAAGTTAATTATAAACTAGTTTATTTTACCTAATTTTTCCCTTACACTAGTTTATTTTACCTATAAACTAATTTATAATCTAAAAATATATCAAATATATCATGATTTAATAGCCTATTTCACAACCTCAACCTCTCCAAAAAAAGTCAATTAGGTCTTATATTTAGGATTGAAGGTAGTATATGGTTAGTTGGTTACCCATTATATACTTATATTTTTGAGTCAGATTAGTTGAAGCTAGTAATATTATGTTAGATATTGGTGGATAATATTTTTTCAAAAGAAATAATATACACACACACACAGTAGACCCGTGCTAAGCATGAGAGCTAAAGTAATGAAAAAGGAAGAGGTTTTCGACTTTTGCAAATGTCTCATGGCATATTATGCCTTTATCTACGCTCAATGAGCAATTATTCCAAACTTCGCTTTACATGCCCGGCCTTTTAAAAGTATCCACCATCTTTTCCTTTCCATTTCATTAATTACCAAAAAATAAATATTTGTTTAATTTCGTTGATTTCTCATTAAAGTTTAGTTGTAGTGGACAATCCTCTTTATCCGTTGATTATCAACAAGCAGACAACGAGGAAAGCATTCGAGGTTGTTCGTGAAACTATGAAAGAGTGAGGCTATTAGTGTACTAATTGAATTGTTTAATTACTCTCTCAGACAAGAGAAATTAATACTCCCTCCTCCTATAAATGTTTAAGATTCATTCAAGGAGATAAGTCTAGTCCTAATTATTATGAGACCTAGCTATCACGTGATTAACTAACTTAGTTAATATATTTAATTTAATCATATTCAGTAAAGAAGGGTACGAGAAGGTATATACTTTCTCCAATCCTAAATATAAGATCATTATGATTTTTTTTAAGTTAAGGAAGTAAATTATACTACTAAATTATAATATATTCCCTTCAATCTTAAATATAAGATCTAATTGACTTTTTCTAAAAAATCACATACAAAGCAAAATAAGTTAATTATAAATTGATTTACCTAATTTTTTCCCTTAAACTAATTTATTTTACCTATAAACTAATGTATAATCTAAAAATATTTCAAATATGTCATGATTTAATACTTTATCTCGCAACCTTAACCTCTAAAAAAAAATCAATTAGGTCTTATATTTAGAACCGGAGGTAATATGTCACATGTTAGTTTAATTAGACAATTTAAAGTAATCAATTTCTCAACTTTAATATTTTTTTAAAAAAATCAATGTGATTTTCTAGCTAGGATCAGGCGGAACAATTAATAATTACATGACTCTTTTTCACTGTGGTGTGTGATGTGGAAGACTGGAACTATAAGTAGCAATACGTATCAAACTACTAATCTACTAATCAATAACCGATTAATTTTTTTATGTAAATACACATTTTATTCACTACTCTTACATTGTCTCTGTTTTTGCTGGACCACATTAAATAGGAAAAAATTGGAGCTTTTTTCTTTCTTCTTCTTTTTTTTTTTCACAAAATGACGGTTGAAAAGTTGTTGATTTGAAAGTAGAAGGGAAAATTAATTATCAGTCCCTGGTAAGGGACTTAATACTGGAAAAGTCCCAAAAACTTAAATAATTAAGATAGAGTCCCAGTTTTGCAAAATAATTAAAGTAGAGTCCCAAGGGACTCTACCTTAATTATTTTGGAAATGTGGGACCCACAGTTAATAATATTATATTCCCTCTCTCCTCTCTCCTCTCTCCCCTCCCCTTCTTCCTCTTTCTCTTCTTCTTCATCACAACCACCCACCACCTCCCTCCGCCGCCGCCGCCCTCCGCCACCGCCGCCGTCGTCCGCCGCCGCACTCCGCCGACAACCGCCGCCGCCGCCGCACTCCGCCGCCGTCCGCCGTCCGCCGTCCCACTCCGCCGCCGCCGCCGCCCGCCGTCGTCACAGCGTCGGAAATCATATATGCATTTTCGGCGGTGGTGTAGCCGGAGGACGTCGGCGGAGGGCGGCGTCCGCGGAGGGGCGCCGCCGGCGGAGGGCGGCGGCGCGGCGGAGACCGGCGGCGGAGGTGGCGGAGGGCGGGGGATACCGGCGGCGGTGGCGGAGGGCGGCGGCGGTGGAGGTGGAGTTGACTGGTTGTGATGCAGAAGAAGAGAAAGAGGAAGAAGGGGGAGGGGAGAGAGGAGAGAGGAGAGAGGGAATATAATATTATTAACTGTGGGGCCCACATTTCCAAAATAATTAAGGTAGAGTCCCTTGGGACTCTACTTTAATTATTTTGCAAAACTGGGACTCTACCTTAATTATTTAAGTTTTTGGGACTTTTCCAGTATTAAGTCCCTTACCAGGGACTTATAATTAATTTTCCCAAAGTAGAAGGTATTAAACTAATGTTTAAAGTAGTTAAAATGAATATGTATGAGAGAGAGAGATATATATATGTTAAATTATACTCCCTTCGATCCTAAATATAAGACCTAATTGACTTTTTTAGAAAATCATATAAAAATGCAAAATAAGTTAATTATAAATTGATTTACCTAATTTTTTCCCTTAGATTAGTTTATTTTACCTATAAACTATTGTATAATCTAAAAATATATCAAATATGTCATTATTTAATAGTCTATTTCGCAACCTTAACTTCTTACAAAAAATCAATTAGGTCTTATATTTAGGATCGGAGGTAGTATATAGTTAAATTGTTACTGATCAATTCTTTTACCCGAGATAACAATAGAAAAATGAGAGAGAGAGTGAAAGTGTGGGGAGAGGGGATAATAAGGATTAAGGTGAGAAGCGACCATTGTCGTTTGTGGAAGAGAATGCGTAGGGGACAACAAGTACGCACGCTCTTGCGATTTCCTGCCATCTCACTCCACTCTCATGTCTCTCCATGTTTATCCCTTCAATAATCAAACCCTTGTAATGTTTCTTTATTTCGCCCTTAAGCCTTTAATCTCAATTATTGTCTCTTTCTTTCTCTTTTTATTTCAACTTCATGCATTATTGTTGTCATTATTTAATTTGCACATTCATTTATTTAATTTGTTGAATGATCTCGTTAAAGGTCACGAATAAAAATTTTAAAAAACAAACACGTAGTTTCTGATCAAATTTTTTTTGGGTACGTATAGTAGTTGTGGGAAAGCTTTTTCAAAAGTTAGGCCATATACAGAAAGCTGGAAAAAATAACGGAAATTGATTATTTTAATAAGTAATTACCAACATAGCATCAAAAATATAGGTCATGCACATTATACATGATTTAATTCAAGCCATGGGAGAAGGCTAGCTCAAAGTAAACGTACGCTTGATTGATGTTGGGTGCTATCCACAGCGATTGATCGGTATTGCTTATAACTTCTAGAAGATCGCTACATCTGCCTCTAGCATATTAAACATTGAGTTGTTGTCAAAATCATATAGTCAACAAAATTGACTTATTTAAAAAACTAGTCCTAATAATGTGGCAAATGATAGGAGTATCAACATAAAAAGGGATCCATGATCTCCATATGGCCATGTTGCTCTAATCTTCTCTATACTTATAACTAACTTGTGCTATAAATATAAACGTTAGTTGGGGTTAACTTTGTGAACTCATATACTAGACCATTGTTATTTTATCCTCCATATTTCATGTCATTTTACATCACTTAATTTCTTAATTATAAAAATATATATAATAATCTAATTTCACATATCTGTTCAGAAATGTGATAATGGGTGATTAAATTGTTTATTTCATTTATTTATTCATTTCATATTAGTCAAATGATGAGCACTTCAAAAGTATCATATAACTTCTTTAATGTTTCCATTTTTGACATAAATTTTAATTTTCTTCTGGTTAAAAACTTGTAAGATGATCGTAGAAGTTTACTAGTTTTTATAGAATTCATTTATATATAATTTTAATTATATGCATATGTATACATGTATGTTGCCACCTAGGTACAAACTCACTCAACATTATTGAATTGGCGCAAAAGAAGTCAAAGAACGCGGTCGCATATCTTTTGAAGAACTAAACGAGTGCAATTAGTCAATTACACAATAGTATCCGTTAAACCTACACAGGTCTGAGCCCATGTATGAGAAACGGACAACCTATACGAGTCAATTAATTAATCCAAACACGTGTGACAATTTGCTTCATTGTTTATTGAGGAAACCCTTCGTCGTTCAAGAAAAAAAATCAAAGTGACAACGTAATATGCGTTGAATGAGTAAAGAGCATATGACTTGTCCACCAGGTATACCCATCTCTCTATTCGTCACCTACCCACCACCTTGCTCAACTTTCCTTGCAAGCAACGTGCTTTCAGGTATTCCTCAGTTGCCACAATTGCATCTCCATTTGATTCTAGAACCTTTATATCTTAATTAGTGTAATCCAATTGCCAATCAAGTTACGTCTTAAGTGATTTTATACTAAATTAAGGCGTCCGAGCAGCCCCCTACGTACATACAATAGACTCCAGGAAATTAAGTTTATGGACGTCATTGACTACATAAGCTTTGGGACCTGAGTTGAAATTAACTTAATAATAATTGTGCGTGTATTGGTAAAACAATTGTGTATAGAATTATTTGGTTGAAAAAAGTTGCAGCTATGCGAACTGGTCCCTGATACGGTAGTTAGTTGTGTGGGGTTATTTAGGGGCTACAAAGTAGTACCATAAGATTACAATTTTCCTCTTTGTCATTTCCATCAAACTAATTTACATGAATATTTAGAAAAATCAAGTTTATTTAAATTCCTAATTATAGGGCCACTTTATCCTTTTTGAGATATTAACTATACAAAATTATTTACTTTAAATTGTTTTAAGTTATTTTTTCCCTCAAAACCAATAATTTATTATACTTATTAACAAACTTATAATCTAATTACGTGTGACATATACTATATTATAGTAATATAATTTGTTTTCTTAAATTAAAAAAACTCAAACAGGTTTTATATTTAGATAGAAATGAGCACTATTTGTTGGCGGCAATTCGTAGACTCAAACCCTTAAATAATTTGGTTTATCTTTACCTATTTTCCGGTGCTAAGTAAGAGGTGGATAATTTTTTCGGGTCACGCAGAATTTCTATCTAATATACCTAGTAATAGCCCGTGTTGAAGCCTCCACGTGTTGACACTAGAGCAGCTTTGGAGATGAGTTTTTTCTATATTTATATTTAATTATTTATTATTCCATGACCATTCCCAATTCCGTTTCTTTCTTATCTTTTTGAATTCTTGAGTGCGTTATGATGCTGGAAATGAATTTTCATAATCATGCAATGAATCCCACCTGCCCACACCTTCTCTCCATCATCTTCATCTTCATGTTCACCTCCATCACTCTCTCTTCATTATTATCAATTTCACTTTCTCTGTTTCTTTTCCTCAATATCACACTCTAACCTTAGCTCCTCTCTTCCTCTTCCAGCCCGATTACTGTTTCTGTTTGTGTTGCGGAGAAGGATCCATAACACATCTAAAGCCGGATTAGCCAAAGGTAACTCTCTTTTCTTCCTTCCATTGTTCCCTCTTCTTGGTCCGACTCAAAGCGGTTTTTGAGAGGGAATGCATTTAGGATTTGAGGTAAAATCAAAGTTTCAGTTTTGGTTGACATGCATGTATCTTATTTGAAGCTATATGGTTTTTAATCTTTGCTAAGATTTAGACACAGCTCCTTCCGCTTCATGTTTGATTATTGATGGGGTGATGAATGTAAATCTTAGATTCACATGCTCTGCCTCTCTTTTCGCTAGCCATCATTCAGTTTTGATATTTCTGTGTCTAAAGCTTCAAATTCATTCAAATGGTTTTGATGAAAGCTTAAATATTCTTCATTCAAAGGTTTATACAAATTTTACTGGGCTCTACATTTTGATTTCTCTTTAATAATAAAGAAAGTAGGAATAGGAAATGTAGTTTTTAAGAATTTATTGTGATAATATGTTTGGCAACTCCTGCACGAACCCATCTACTGTCAGGTGGATATCATAAACCTTTAATTGCTTACTTAAGCTTATGATTTTCTTAACCTCTGATTGTCATTCTTTATCTCTCTTTAGGGTGCTCCTAATAAGTGGTCTGATAGCAGAATTAGGGAAGAGGTTTGATGCTATTAAAGCATCAAAAGAAGGTCACTCTGTATTTTTCACACAAGGGGTAAGATGTAAAATAGATATACTTTTCCTTGCCCTATAACATCTTTAACTCATGCACCGTAGTTAATTCAATGCTAATCAAAATATGTTTCTAGGCAAACTTTGATTTTTCTACTTTGCCTGAATGTAAGGGAATTCAAGATTGGTTTTTACTCTAATCATAACATTAAGTAGAGACACAATTTTAGCTTCAGGCCTGTGCCCAATGTTATCTATGAAAAATATGGGGTTTGATCAATCATCCAAGAAAAATATAAGTAAGGTGATGTTTGATTTTAAAAATATGGGGTTGGAGACAAAATCACCTAGTAGATTTTTTAAGACATCCTTCTCATGTGGTAGAAAGAAATACATGAGAACTTCATGGAAAGAACTGTTATATTTTTATTTTCTTTTTCAATCTTCAATATCGGATTTGTTGGTAAAGCTATTGATTTTTTACTTTATTGTTATACCAAAAAACTGATCTCAGTAAGCTTATTTTTTGCCTATAGTGTTGATTTTGATTTTGACTTTGCAGTTTTTGGGCTTAGTTGAGAGAATAAGGAAGTAAGAGACAACTGGAGAAGCTTTAACATGGATATATATGTGAATAGAAATGCAACAAGAACAAAGGAACAAAAGAAAAGTATTGACATCAAAGAAATCTTCATCAACATCATCTTTGCTAAAACCTTTAGGTTTTCATTTCTCTGCTTCCTTCTACTCTTCCATTTCTCTTGCATTTTTGTTTCATTTCTTTCATCTTTTTTGTATTTGTAGCTATTACCATTTTTACATATATTTTTGAATTCCCATTCTTAGACAATTATGATTCAAGTGTTTTGTTGAAATACACACACACACACCATTTTGGTTATTAATACTTAAGTTGGTGTGAACGGGATGATAGTATGCATTGCAAATTTGCAGCACTTGCATAACTCTATATTCGATCATCTCATTGGTCAATTCTTTTTTGCTAATCTGTCTCTCTTTCCTTCATTCCTATTGGTTGATTTTTCCTATTTGATTATTTTTTTTTGAACTGAATATTTGATTATATTGAATGTACAAAATACTACACCTACTCTGACTAATAATTTATGTGATACTCTTGATTGTATTTGGACAGATTTTTGGAGTACTTGGTGTTACTTTTTTATTTACATAATCAAACTCATTGGCATACATGACTGCAACTTTGGCTTTATGGTTTTCATTGTGCCAGATCCATCATTCGTTCCAATTCTATCCCTTACTTCATCAAAATCCTTTATTCCATTTCAAGAGTTTTAGCAGTAAAAGTGGTCCCAAATGAATCATGTGTATGTTAGAAGTAGTTTTAATGAATAGTAGGTGTGTATATATATACCTTTTTATTTTTAGAGCTGCTTGGCATAATTCTATTTACTACTTTCTCAATATATGGTCTTTATTTTGTGTGAATTTCAATGAATGATTGAAATGAAGAGAACCAAAATGTTGAAATTATGCCCACAAAGATTAAGATGCCATTGTCTGAAATGATGGTATATGTAATGCTCCAAATTGTATTCCTGTGAACATAAACCTTTTAAAATTCTGTTATATGAAGAACCATGATGATGGACAATAATCATTTAAAATTTTTATTACGGAGGATTCTTGCCTTAATCTTTTTGCAAACTTATGAAATGGTTATCTCTGATATTTAATTGAAATGTTTTCTAATGCATCAAAATTTACATTCCTAGGCTGTAATTATGTATATGGATGATTCATTATTAGATGGTAATCAAGTTTAAAGTCTTTATTATTCAACCATTGAGGATATGTAACTTTTGAAGCAAAAGCCTAATAAAGTCCATTTGTTTGTGGAGTTTTGCTTTTGCAATCAGTTGAAGATTTTCAGTTTTTGTAATTCCAATCCATTTGTGTTTCATTCATTTAGGAATATATCTTATCATTTTGTTTTTGGTGAATAGTCTGAAAAGGTCCTGAACTCTGACACACTGGATAATATTATGCAGAAAATTCTTTTATTAGGGAAATAATCTGAATAAAGCAACAACTAAAGACTCAAGACTCAATTAACATTTTGGGGGGGGGGGTATGAATGGATTGTTATAAGCTTTAATAAAGCAACATCTAAAGATTTAGGGGACAAATATTTTAAAGAGTTATAAGTAGATACATCTAGGAAGTTTGGGAGTTTCAAGAAGAAATATTTTGGAAGAGGAAATTATTTTCTTAGTAAATGAAATATTATGTGTAATAGAAATTATTTTTTCCAAAAATTCTTTATCTTTTTTTTTGATCAAAACCAAAAATTCTTTATCAGTAATCATAGAAATACTATTTTAATTGTTGTGAGAAGATGTATTTTGTGATGTAAGTTCTAGGAAGATATATTTTGGAAGCGTGAAAGTTTAATTTCATAATAATAGATTCACAATAGTAATACTTGCAAACTTGATTCATAATAGTAACTTCAAGACTATTATACATTTTTCTAATAAAACAAATTTAACACAAATACTGAATTCTTCATATCTTCAGGTGGTAAACCATCAAATACTTGTACTGTAAGTTAACCGAATGTACAAAATCTCCAACATTGCAATATACACATTTTAAAAAGATTTATGACACATATTTCTGTCAGCAACATACTTTAATAACAAACAATAATAAAAATAATAAATAAAATATAGCCCGTGCATCGTACGGGGTCATTTCCTAGTTTTTAATAGAATTTAAACATAAACACACGTGTTAGAATGCTGAAGCCCATCACCATCAGGTTAGAAGGCGACTAGTGCTATTGTCTTCTCTATATAATAAGCAATTATTGTGCTGTAAATATAACAAGCAATTTTGATTGAAGTTCTAAAAAAATTGGGAATTGCGTTCAAGTCCTAAGGAAATCAATTAGTATCAACAATTCTCATGACATATCAATGACAAATAAATTGTCATTTAAATATTCTTTTGAGACTTATGTGCAATTCTCCCGATTCTTAATTATACTCAATCGAACTTAGATTAACATGTTTTGGTGGGAATATTTTAAATTTTGAATAGCGCTAGGCGGATTTAGTGAGTTCCTTTGTCACTTTACTTTCTACTATTCTGTTTCTGCCGGCCTTTGCATAAAATTTTTTGCTCAAACATGATAACAAATTTAAAGTTTCGTGTCATGTAATGTAAGCTATAGATTAATCTGCTAATCCTTTACGCAACAAATATCCGTTTTTATATCTAAAAAATATTGCGAGTGTGGGCAGGACGTCTTTAATTCTTTGTAAGACTCCACCATTTATTTGTTGTTTTCCTTAAATCTTTTAAATCTTCGGTGGAGGCAAGACTCATACAACTTTATTCGCATAATCCATAAAGTTAAAGACCCTCTTCATCGTTGGCCCCAAAAAAAAAACAAAAGACCCTCTTCATCCATATAAAACACAGGGAGGAGGGAGCTAGCTAGGGAGAAGAACAAAAGAATCCTTGCCTTATCAACTAATTTATGACATGGAATTTGTGATCCATTCAATATTCAAAGAGTAAATTGTTCAAATGAATAAACGGAGTTGGCCTAAAATAAATTGAATAACCGGAAGAAATGACTTGGAAATATAGTCTCTTAAAAGATATTATGGACTTTTTATCCCCTTTTTTAGTTTAGACGTAGTGTTAGGCGATCATGCTTACGTTTTTTCTTCCCTGTTACATTTGACTTCACCCTTATGATATTTTTGTTATCAGAAATTACCCTTATGATATACTTTAACTTATATTAGTAACCTCATTTGGCTATTAGTATTTATAATGAAATATTCAAAGAGTACAGAATTCTATGCCTAGCAACTTGCCCCACAGAGATGCACTTCAGTTTCAATTTGTACCGAATGCCTAATTCGTTTCTGCTCATGATACAAGCAATGGGCTGGCTTATAGACCATTTCCTTCCATAGGGTATTGGGCTATTTTACTGGCCCAAGGTTTCGGGCCATGACAACAATTTTACATCAAACTTGATATTTCAATATCAGAGATTCTATTTCAGTTATTATTTTTTTCATTCAGACCTGACTGACAAACAAGATAGAACAAACAACCTCCTGTTTGTTTATTTGAGAGATGTCATACCACTCAATAATAAAGTTACACGTTGATTTTTTCCCTTTTTTCCCTCACACATTCAAAATAATGATCAAGTTATCCTTTTTTAAAAAAATAACCAATAGGTAGTTGGTTGAGCTGGTAAGTGGGTTACAATCTCTTAAGGATGAGAATGATGCATGCTCGAATTTCAGGAAGCCCTCTCAAACCCCTCAAATCTCAGTTGGCTACTAATAGGCGCCGAATTACTGACCAAATAAACCAACTACAATACAATTTGCTCAACTTTTGCAAGCCAAGGCAAGAAAGATTAATGGAAGCTCATGAAACAGGATAGTCTCTAAAGTGTTCATTCATGCATGCATGAACATGCTTTCTTGAGTAGCTATCACAATCGATTGTGTGTCCAAGAAAATGAAAACATTGAGGCAACTTCAGTAAACAATACTCCATTC
The DNA here is from genome assembly GCA_029929735.1 of Mimosa pudica. Taxonomy (NCBI): domain Eukaryota; kingdom Viridiplantae; phylum Streptophyta; class Magnoliopsida; order Fabales; family Fabaceae; genus Mimosa; species Mimosa pudica. Next base: position 1,573,763 of record JAKELP010000001.1, read on the forward strand.
GAGTGTATCCAAACGAGGGAGTTAAAATTTCAAACACGAAGAGCGGGCCCCACTTGATAAATCGACCATTAGACAGACCCACACCCGGGCCCACCAACCGTATCATTCACCAAAACAAAAGCAAAGAGAAAGAGAAGAAATAGTAGTAGTATGACACGAACTACCATAAACATTAAACAACAGTGCGTACAATTTTTGTGAGAAAAATTAAGTTGAGCTGTCACTATCTTCCTTCCATTCCTTTCTTCATTTTCCCGGCAACACAACACAACACAACACAACACACTCTCCCCCAAACCCTAATTTCCAATTTCCCCAATTCAATAATACCATTCACATTATCTTTCTTTGATTCCCTTGGATCTATCTGCTCCTTACTGCATTTCGATGGCGGAGGAGCGTAGCAAAGGCGAGAATAATGAGAACAGTGATTACAGCTCAGAGGACGAAGGAACTGAAGATTACCGGCGAGGAGGTTACCATGCGGTTCGTATTGGCGATACTTTCAATAATGGCTCTTATGTGGTGCAGTCTAAGCTTGGTTGGGGCCATTTCTCCACTGTTTGGCTTGCTTGGGATGTTCACAAATCGGTATGCTTCATATTTTTACATACTCTCTCCGTTCCTAGATATAGGATCTAGATAGAAAGTTTATTTTGTTCCTAAATATAAGACCTAGATACATTTTTGACCACATTTTTTCCTAAATTACTCATCTTCTTCTTAACAACTCCTTAATTAATAAATAAATATAATAAAAAGTTAAAAATTGAAACTTTTGCACCTCATTATATCACATGTGCATCAATTCACTTTTTTCATATCCCAATAATTTTAAGTAATCTTATTATTTTTCCTAAATTACCCCTATTACTATTTCCTCAAATATAATTAATTTCATAACACATACAACGTTAACTATTACTTACACATCAAATTCAATGTTAGTATTTTTTTTTTCAAAAAGTGTTTTATCTAATTATCTATCACCATAATTATTGTTTCACCGAAAATGACCAAACAAATCAGCAATACAAATCTTTCTTTTTTCAGGATAAGTAAATAATTTTACTCTTATGTAATGCCTAACTGAATACACCTAGCTTTTTTAATCAACATAATACACCCAACATTTTTTATCAACAGGATACATGTAACATAATACACTTAAAATTATTTATCACCATAATTATTATTTCACCTATGCTTGAAAAATTAAAATTATAATTCATGTATCCTCAAAATTAAAGCTAACTTTTGTAAAAAAAAAAACTACCATACAAACTAACATCTCATTGTACTAAAAAAATCATTTCAAATCTATTAAAAATCTACTATACAAACTAACATCTGGATTAGTCTGAGCCCGTTGAGTTCCCCGTGACATAGGGGCTGGCCCAGGACACCGGATTAAAAACTCAAAAAAAAAAAAAACTACTATACAAACTAACATCTCATTGTGCTAAAAAATCATATGTTTACAAAACAATGTGGAATAGACATGTAGCTATATATGAATCACCCATCTTTCACATAATTGAAAGTCCTATTTTTCATGTTTAGAGATAGCATTCTGCCATGACACAAAGCTATACATGAAGGGCATCATGAGTGCTGAATCTTTGAGCAATATATGGAATTGAATCACAATATAGATTAGGCTAGCATCCTCAGACATTATATTCCAGTTACCATTTTAAGATGACCTGCATTAAAGAACATAATCATAAACAAGTGTATATAGATGTATACAATATAGCTATGGCAGGTTAAAGAAGATGAAAGTAACTAACCAAACCTAATCTATAGCCACAAACATACGAAAACGGAAGAAGCTTGGAGGACATACTACACAGCAATGCAGCAGAAGAAAGGAGATAACCTGAGCATACCCGTAGTCCCACACAAATAGTATAGAGAACAAATGACAACATCAAAATTAAATTAAAGAGCAGACTAATAAACTCCACCTTTTCAAGCCAAAGTAAGGGAGAAGCCACAGTGAATAATGCTCCCACAACAACAATGTCATCAAACAACAACAAGAGCAAAGGGATGATTTCACTGAGTGACATAGTGAAAGTTAACTTAAACAAAAGCAGTTCAAACGAAACTGCCGATTCCCATTAAATTTCCATGCATGGAGATGTTCATTGTTCAATATAATGAACTATGGTATTGCCTATCATTGATAGCAAGACACAAAAACTAACATTATCAAAGCACAACACACACAAAGGCATTCTTTGGTTAATGCTGTTCACATATCATAATTGTTAGTTGGAGGTTTCATCAAGTTTGAATAACTCCGGATTAGAAACTCATCCAAATTCCAATTCACAATCACAACCAAATCTCTCCATGGAACCTAGAAAAACTTTAAGCTTAGATCATTATGAAATGAGAAGGGTTACTAAGATCAACATGTTGTGTCATTGTCATTAATCGAAATAAATACATTGTTTTCACGTGAAACGAGGAGAGTTACATACAATTTTTATTTTTAATGTCTGTCAAAGATGTGAGCCTATGTAGACCTCTCATGCAGTAGATCTTCATAATCATGTGAATGGGTGAAATGAGCTATTCGGATTATGTAGCCATTTTTAAAGTAACAAAAATGGCTCTTTTAAGTCACCATATGACAATTCTCATAAACTTGAATAAAGTAAACGTGGTTCTCAACTCACTTAGATAGATGCACTTATCACATATAGTTCAGGAATAAACTAGAAAATGTACAAGGTTCGAAACCCAAACAAAAAAGTAAATCAAGTACATAAACCAACAAGCACTGACACATGCTGCAAAAAGAGTAATGCTCAATGGTATTGCTCATCTAATTTGATGAGGAAGTCATATAAACATACAATAGGAAGTCATATAAACAAGAGCTATATAATACAAAACCAACTTCATGACAAATCTTGATTTGATGAGGCAATGAACCTTTTTTTTATAGAATACATATAAAGATATTAAAGGAAGTAATGAATGTGGAATAGAACAGTAGATAAAGTTACCTCAAATAATCCAATACTTCTTGCACTAATTGTGAGTCACACTTGATTTGATGAGGCAGTGAACCTTTTTTTTCCAAAAGTTCTTTCCTTATATGAGGAAGATCATACTTATTCGAACCCTTCTTCTTCATTTTTTCTACCATACAAGATTGTAGTGTTAAAAATATTCTGTTAGATTTAACAGAAGAAAATGATTCAAATGAATTAACCACAGCAGCAATCAAATCATCGGTTGTTTTTGGAGCTTCCTTGTACTGCAAAGCTTGTAATCCATTGAAAAAACCAAGATCAAGAACATTTAGGTCTGGAGAATTCGGGGGTTGGTTCATCATTTGGATACAAAACCCATCTTCTCTTGCTTGTCGACAAAATTCCTCATCATCAGTATCAATATGGCACCTTGCATTGTCTTGCTGAATGTATATGGGTTCTCCTATTGAATCCCTAGGCCATTTTTCTTTGATAGCCGGGAGAACATGTTCAATCAAAAATCTTCTACTGACTTCTTTGGTAACTGACACTATAGGTTTGGTGACAAGTGTGTCAGCGGGTCTATTGATACTGTTCCTCTTTGCTGGCTCTTGGGTAATCAAAGGGAAAACACCGATTTTCCCGGAGAAGGTTTTATTACCTTCTGAATCAAACCTAGGGCGAGCAACAGCAACTAAGAACATCACCTTTCCAATAAAATTTTTGTTTTGAGTAGTCCGCGATGGTTCTTCCTCCTCTGGTAGCATGTAATAGTTGCTTGACTTTTTAGTCATATAAAACCATTTCTCATCAATGTGCACTATGTTGTGCATACTTTTGAATGACATAGTATCTTCTAGCGTTGAATCACTTTGAATCATGCTTAAGCAAAACTGTAATCGGGTAACCATATTCTCTTCCTTTAAAAACGGCTTAATAGAATTTGAGCGACGCTTGATCGCTCCGTCTTTTTTAAGCCTAAAAAGGGAGGTCTTATTTATATCCAAAGCAAACGATAAGTCTCTGAGAGTAGTTCTCCTGGCAAAAGGAATTTGAGAAAACTTATCAAGGTCAAGTTCAACCTTCTTGCGCCCAGAATTTATTGTTCTTTTATGACACACTTCATCCCCAACCTGGATTTTTTTCCAAATGCGTTTAATGACACTCTCAGACACTGAAAACATTGATGCAACCTCTTTTATAGCCCCTCTTCTTAATCTCCCATTTCGAATATACGGCAACAAAAGATGATAGATAGCTTCACGAGCTTCATTAGACAAGAAAGTACGCTTTTGGCATTTTTCATTTGTAATCGAAGATCCTAGTAATAGTGCAGAATGTAAATAAAATACACAGCTCACAGTTAGTAAATTCTCCATGTAACATCTCATACTGAACATTCCTAGGTGAATCCACTAATTCTATCTACCATCATATCATATCAAGTCCTAACATTTATCAATCAGTAACAGCATTGAATCAGAAAAACTCAAATGAAAATGAAATATTCTACAACAAGTACTTCCTAATTAAATGTCCCTTCTAGTTCATAAACCAGATCTGTTAATTTTTTCCAGCAAATAAGGAAGGAAAACACAATATTTTAGTGACTTAAAGCATTAAAGCATACTGATGAAAAAAATGATTACCATCACGTTCACTGTCTGAAATTTCCATAAAATAGACTTCCTCTTCTTGAAAGTAATTACTGGGCAATAAGTTCAGGTCTAGAAGAACCTCACCTGAAAATAAACATATGAATGACATAATTAGCTTTCATACTAAAATAATCAAGTGTTCAACAGAATTAGCATTTCTTCATCACTATTACCACTGGAACAATCTCTATCAACATCATGATCTTCTCTTACATCAATTTCTCCACCACCAAAATCCATCAAAGCCTCAGGAGCAAGGACACCTACAGTCTCAGAAAGTGAAAGATCAAAGAACTAACAATATATATTCATAGTATAAAACTAACTGAGTTTTCTCAGAAAGTGCAATACAATCTATATTTCATATAACAGTCAATTTAATGAGTTTACATATGGCAGATGAAGTTAGTAACAGAATTAATTGCAGAAATCGGAAAGGACAGTTTATTACCTAGTTTCATGGTTCGCGTGGACTGAATTCAACATAGAAAACCTTCTTGTTTCAAACAAACAATATTTTCAATCAAACATTGGTTTGACAATGTCCAATATTCTGTAGGACCTAGAATAATAGAAAAGAGAAAATGGGAAACAGGTTCAATGATTAGCAAGTAACTAATGGTAGCAGAACTAATAGCATATAATGAAAACAGTAGAAGTAGCAAACTCTGTTGACATAAATGTCAAAAGCCAAAAAATCAATAACAAAGTTTCTATCAATTATACATGGATAATCTCAAATCCCAAAAACCTTCATAAGCAACAAAACGACAGGAAAAAAAGACAAGGTAAAAATGGTTGTATCACACAACCAAAGCTTTTTTATTACAAAAGCTCAGAGCTACTGCTTAAAGGCAAGGCCCCATAGCTGCTCATGCACTGCCATAATACTATTGACCCAAGAACCTCAATAAAATTCACCATGCCAGAGCCTACTTGCATAACCTTCTAGCCAAGCTATCGGCTAGTCTGTTAGCCCCCTTCTAAACCAAATAACATGCACTTTCCCATCCTCATTAAGCGTACTCTTATAACCATTTAGTGCCTTAAACTAGCAAATGAAGCATACAAACACAAGAAAAGGGTTATTCTCAGAGTAAAATTAGACAATTGCGCCTGGACAATTAGAGTCAAATTATCCTCTATCTATTGAACGTTTCTCAAAGCATTCAACAGCCTTAAAGCAATCAATTTCTATTAACACGTACCTAACATTAAAATTCCAACAACATCTCAAACCAATTAGAACTCTCAAATGGACCCTTAAACATGGGACTTATTATTAAGACTCGACATGCTCACCAATTTCACTTTGCAACAATTCCGAATTTGCTTGAAACAACATGCTCTCAAATGGACCCTTAAACATGGGAAGCAAACTGGACTTTCAAAGTGTACTGAACAACAATAATTATTTCAAGGATCAATGAACTAGAAACAACATGCTCTCTGGCTTGCTATCAACCAAAAAAAAACATCTCAGGCAATTAAAAAGAAAACAAAAAAGCATCTCAGACTTATTCTTGTTGCACGAGTTTGCTGGAGAACAAACCATAATCTAATATGTTTGCTCTTGGAGTTTATAAATCTCCTACCTCAGAGGTGCATGCTTGAAACTATGACCAAACTCATAATCTCAGAAGAAACATGAATCAAAAAACACAGTTCATCACTTTGATCACAATAAGTCAAAGTAAAAGATCAAAAAAATTAGTAGGGGCAATATTATCTCATGATCACAAAATTAGGTAATCTCTTACTACGCGAATGTTGAGCTCAAAAAATAAACCTCAATATACAAGAATGGAATCAACATTCTAAACAAACAAAACAAACTGACCTAATTCTTCTTTTCCAAGTTCGATTTGCGTGAAATCCTCATATGGACGAAGCTGAAATCGATCGATCTCCACGCAAGAAGGTGAACAAGATAACTCCATTAAAGCAGTTAAAATCCTCATATGGACGAAGCTGAAATCATCGATTGAAATCGTTGGAAATCGTTGAAGAAGGAAGAAGTTGATGAAATCGTTGGAAATCGGTGAAATCGATTGAAATCGTTGAAGAAGGAAGAAGTTGATGAAATCGTTGGAAATCGGTGAAATCGATTGAAATCGTTGAAGAAGGAAGAAGTTGATGTCTCGCGATGGATGAAAATGAAGCAAGTTGATCTCTCTGCGATGGATGAAAATGAAGTTCGAGGATGGATGAAAATGAAGCTCGAGGGAAATTTTGAGAGAGGAAGGGTATTGAAGTAATTAAACTAATTAAGGAGGGGTATTATTGGAAAGAAATCTAAAATTAACCATTCCTTAATCTCCCCAAAAAAAGTCATCTAGGTCCTATATTTAGGAACGGAGGGAGTACTTTAGTAATAGTTATGAGCCTCTCTTTGGTGATTGAGTGTAAAGTTTGAGTTTTTCTGCATTGATCTCTAAAGGGTTTATTATTTACATATTTACATTTCGTTGCCTACCTCATGCTCATGCTTGTTACTCCCTCCATTCCTAAATATAAGATCACTTTCCCTAATTTGAGTAGATTAAGGAAGTTAGTTAAGTTAGTTATTTACACATGATATTACCAATTTATCCCAACTATATACCTTTTTCCTCACTCACTCTTTTGTTTGTTATTATAGATAAGCATTGTAAGGTTAATATGGGAAAAGGTTGGGAAAAGTTATAAAAGCATCTTATAAGTAGGAACAAATTGAATTTCAAAAGAGATCTTATATTTAATGGAGGGAGTCTGTTCCAGATCCTTGGTTATATCTTGTCAATTGTCATGTCTATTGGGTATAATTGAGTTTCCTTTAAATAGGATGTTATTGTTTCATATTTTAGGACGTTAATGGCATATGTAATGGATTCTAATGGATGCCTCTGTCTGATGGGGTGAATCTTTGTATGTAGCGTTATGTGGCCTTGAAGATTCAAAAGAGTGCTCAGCATTATACTGAAGCTGCTATGGATGAAATAAAGATTCTTAAACAGATTGCAGAAGGGGATCCTGGTGATAAGAAGTGTGTTGTGAAGCTTTTGGATCACTTCAAGCATTCTGGTCCGAATGGTCAGCATGTGTGTATGGTATTTGAATTTTTGGGTGATAATCTTTTGACGCTTATTAAGTATAGTGATTATAGAGGGGTTCCTCTGCCCATGGTTAAAGAAATTTGCTACCATATCTTGGTGGGCTTGGATTACCTGCACCGAGAGCTTTCGATAATTCATACAGATTTGAAGCCAGAGAATGTCTTGCTTCTGTCTATGATAGATCCATTTAAGGATCACAGAAAGTCAGGTGCCCCACTCATACTTCCTAGCACCAAGCATGAGGTCACTAAAGATAGTAGTGTTAGTTTGAATGGAAATCTGACCAAAACCCTGAAAAAGAAAATACATAGAACGGCCAAGGTTGAGAATGAAATTATTGAGGAGGCAAAATCGAATGTTGAGTCTGTTGAAGATAAACCCAGTAGTTCGGTGAGTAAAGATGAACCGACAAATATTGTTGAAACTGAGGATGATCCTCAAGGAAGCCAAAGTCAGAAAAAAAGTAGCCGTTCCATGAGGAAAAAGTTGCTTGCAGCTGCTGATCTAAAGTGCAAACTGGTTGATTTTGGAAATGCTTGTTGGACTTATAAACAATTCACAAACGATATTCAAACAAGGCAGTATAGGTGCCCTGAGGTTATTCTTGGATCTAAATACTCCACTTCAGCAGATTTATGGTCTTTTGCTTGCATTTGCTTTGAGCTTGCCACTGGTGATGTTCTTTTTGATCCTCACAGTGGTGACAACTATGATAGGGATGAGGTAAGTGCACACTTTTTGGATTCCAATTGTTAGTTTAATTTCAAATGTGTGCTATTATAATTACCTTACTTTAGAACTGTTGTCACACCTAAAACGGAAGGTAAATCACGTTCTTTTGGAAAAAGGCCCAAGAATGTGGCATGTTTCTTTGAACTTTAAGCTCAGCTTCCAATAAAAGGATACCTTCAGTGACATTTTTTTCATCTATTTATTTCTCTTACAGGATCATCTCGCATTGATGATGGAACTTCTTGGAATGATGCCTCGCAAGGTAAAATTGTGCCCCTAACTGAATATTATAAATTTGTCATTTGCATATGTGTGGAAGAACTAGTTTAGTAGTTTTACCACAAATGATTGTGAAATAATGAATATAGACTTGTCCCATTTTTGCTGAAACGGAACAAATATTGCATTCAGATTGCACTAGGTGGCCGCTATTCCCGAGAATTTTTCAATAGATACGGTGATCTGAGGCACATTCGTCGGTTGCGGTTCTGGCCTCTTAATAAGGTGTTTATGGAGAAGTATAATTTCAGTGAGCAAGACGCAAAAGACATGACAGATTTCCTCACTCCTATACTTGATTTTGTCCCTGAAAATAGGCCAACAGCTGCTCAGTGTCTTAGTCATACCTGGTTCAGTACTGGTCCTCGAATTCTTCAACCCTGTACAACTATTGTGCAGCCTGAGGCCATTGAGGGGGGAATGTCTGAAGAAAAAAAGCGGGATAGGGCTCAGCAAGAAGCTGTGGAAATTGGTGTGGGCAATATTGCCATTGATGGAACTCCAAAGCCACTGAAAAAGTCCCAATCTGTTAGGTGATAAAATTACATGCAAATGAAGCCTTGGCTCTATACTCAACCTGTTTTATTTCCATGATATGATACACTGGTCCCTGGAGTGCAATATGTTTAATATGGACATTGGTTTTTGCGTAACACCGGTCATATCTCAAGGTCTTGACGTTGACGGAGCCCTTAATGGAGTGAGGTTGATTTCGGAATGTCTTACCCCTCATCGATAATGGATCAAACACATGATGTTGTGCCATTTTTTGGGTTTGTTTTAAGGGTAGTTTATTTGAAATATCATTTTAGATTAGATTCTGGTCTGTCAGAAATGCTGCATTTGAGGGGTTAAATTGTACATTTGAGTGAGTTGGTCCTTTATATCAGATATTGTGGCGGTAAACTTACCACGGTCTTCTTGGTTTCTAATATTTATCATCGTTAAAATATTTTGTCAAATAACACTAAGAGCAAACGCATCCTAACAAAACTCAGCTCCTCCCAAACAAATGCAATGCTACTCTTGTAGAATCAAGTAATATGTATGGCTTATTTGACTCGGGTATAAAAAAGGGCCTTATTTGATCAAATCCTAGAGCAATGCGCGACCATGTAACATATGGAATGTTGATTCCAATAGAAGCATGTTCTTGGAGTTACAAGCCGAGCAAAATTATAAGAATTATATCTTTCCGAATTGCTTCCGGAAACTCACAAGATCTTGGCTTTATAGCCACTGTGATCTCGCAGAAGCACTAAAAAATTGTTCATACGCTTCAATTTGCTAACAATGCACACAGTTTACACTTGCTGGTCACGTCACGTTCTAGAATCCCACGATGGAGCACATTCATGTGCCTTGAGCCCTTAATGATGCCGGGAGCTGGATTTCTTCGTATTTGGTTCTCACCTGTAATATGATCAAATGCATTTTAGATTTCTGAGAGCTATACAATACAATCAAAAGATATCCACACTTTGTTCCACGATTCCTCAGCCATCTCCTCAAGTTCATGATAACAAAAACAAATATATATCAAATAGCAGTTTATGGAGCGGATTACGGTAAATATGCAAAAGAGTGAAACGCTTCTTTACCTAAATATGAAGTCTATTGGAGTCAAAATATTTTCCTTGCCTTGAGATAGGAGTACATGAGAAAGAAGGCTATGACTGCACCAACTATAATCGCACCTGTCGTCAGCCAAAAGGCAAACTGCATCGAATCCAAACATGTGGTCATTTTAACAGCCATAATTGCCTACCAGTAACAAGAATGGTCAAATATATCATGATTGTAATAGTTCAACATACATACCAAGCGTTCTTCAAGATAGGACTTCAGATTCATGCCAAAAATACCTGAAATTTAGATAATATATCTTGATATTAAATTAAGATATGGTAATAAAAAAATGCTCTCTCAGGAAATAAAACAATTCCTTGTGCGTGACAATTGTTGAAAATGAAAAAAACATTCAAGATAGCGACGGGTTTGATAACATTCCATTCAATGTAATACCCATATTGAGCAATTAAACTTTTGCCAACATAAAGTAGTTCAGGAAGAAACTATACCTGTTATGAGGGCACCGACTGCTAAACAGAATGCTCCAACCTGGAGAAGTAATTCCACTCTGCTAACCTCAAGCCTCCTTGAGCTGATGAAAGAAGTTTAATTTTATAAGAACAAAAAAGATTGATAACAACTAACTAATATTTATTTAAACTATGGTTCAGTTTATGCATGTGCTCTGAAGAAACTTTCTTGTACTTTTTCACAAAGAAAATCTGAGTGGTTCTCTACATAGTAGAAACACAAGATTTAGTCCATTCTTGATTATTGGGTACTTTTTAATGAATTTCTGACCTCTTGAACAGTCTAAGACCCTTGTTTAACTGTGCCATAATTTTAAATCCAAAGTTGGCCAATGCAGGCACAAACTGAGAAATATAAAGTACTACCTCCTTTTCTGGTTATAGGACAAAGTTAATTAATTCACACATACAGGTTGAACTAACCTAACAAATTCATGCCTTAAATTATTTTCCCCCACTTTTCCAATTCTGCCTATAGTAAATGCTAAGTGTTTTTGGCAAGCTTTAAAATGCACTAGAAATTTAACTAGAGGCGATTTAGGAAAAAATATTGATTACTCCTCACCTTATGTGGATTGCCTTATAAGTTATAAATATAAATAGGGACACCCCAACCTATAATATTTTGTCCTATAATTCGGAACAGAGGGAGTACAATCAAGTATATCATAAAACTACATGATCTTTAATATGCTAGAAATTGCTTTTCCCTCTGCTGCAAATATACATGATGAGGCAGCCAAGACTGAACTTCAGTTGTAACAATTTACTGATTTTCCAGAAAGGGGGAGGATTGTAATACAAAGAAAGAGATAGATATCAAACCTTAAACTGACAGATATGGAATCTTCCATTTCTCTTGCAGAATCTAGAAGCCTTTCAGCTTGTCCATGACAAGATTCACATCTGCATATATAAAATCCTCATAGCACATAAACACTTCAATTCTGAAATGTAATGCTCAAAATAAGATAGAGAATAACCTTTGAAGGTAATTTTCCAAAAGCATCTCAATTTCCTCCTCCTCCTCTACATGGAGATGATAAAAAAAAATGAAATTCAGAAATTACTACCAACATATAAATCATATACCGAGTCAAATCCATAGTTTCAAAGCAAGTGAGAAAAAAGTCCTTTAAACAGCTTACCCTCAGCAATCTGCTTTTCTGAGGCCACAGAGCACTCTATATTGGCTTGTCCTTTCTTAAGAGTGCAGTTTCTTCCCATGACACATATACGTTGTATTTCAATGGGGTCCTCCAGAAGGTCAAGCAACATTTGTCTGAGTGCTCCTGCCCTCGAAGCTAACTCAACCTATCAATTTAGCAAGGTAGCAAATGATGGATGCAGCCCATAGTGCATTACCAGTACAACTGAAGATTGGTAACTTCTTGAAAGAAAAGTACAAAAAAAATACCAAAGTTTGTTTGCTGATACGAAGTTCCTCCAATATGTTGCCAGTTAGTCGGTTTGGCAATACCTCAAGAAGAGCTTGTACCTAGCAAATAGAAGATAAATTAATTATTTTACTGAGGAAGTTACATGTGAGCAGGGGATTAGCATCATTATGTTGCTACTCACTATGTTCACATACTCACACGAGGTTCTAGGTGCATCAGTTTCTGCTCTAAATGCTGTATTCTGGAAAGCAGGGCTGCTTCAACAACCTGATAGTTACATATTCGGCACTTATCATCATGTTAAAATACTTAACAATAACATTTAAGTGCAGAAGCCTGCATCAGAAATTGACAGTAACTCTAGCACTTTTGGATTCAGACAAACCTCAAGCTCAAATGGCATGGATGGTCCTCCGTTGTTGTTCTTTGGGTTTAATCTAGACAGTAATGCCTCTAAAAAAGCTTTCCCTCCTTTGCTGTCAAGTATCAAAGGAATCAGGGGTTTATTCTTATTTACATAAATAATGTCTGTGAAGCAGCATATAATAGTTAAAGACATTTCGAAAGGTTAGCATTACCAGTTATAGGTAAATATAAGAACATGCTCTTGCATCGCTATTGCTCGTAATGAACCCAAATTTAGAAGAATAGCATGCTCACGGACCTCGTACAAGAAGAAGAAATTTTGGTAAATAAAAGAGATCAAAAGTGCAGTCAAATTTTCAGAAGTTTTATCAGCAAACTCAGTAGTGAACATATCCTTCAAAAACAGTTTTTTTAAACATATTGAGTAAAATATTACTATAATTTAAATGAATATTATTTCAATTTTCATGAGGAGAGAATAACTTGGGTATGACTTTATCCTATAAATGATCAACAAATAAAGAAAATGAAATTGATTTTCTGACTAGAGCTGTATTAGGTAATGATTCAACTTTTCAACAATAACTGAACCCGCCCCTTCAATATAATGAATGCATTGATAAAAAAGCATAGCAAAGCTCATCACAGTACACGAGTTTTAACTGAAATCAATTAAAAGAATTGAACACCAATGTATCAATGTATATGATAATTTTTGTAGCAAGTTGTAGTGCATGTACAGTGCAAAAAGTATACCAGCAAAGAAGGCATTGAATTTGTTAAAAACAGTGATGGATCCACACTTCGAACGTCTCGTGGACGAAGACCTGGTAATAGAACACCCACGAAACACCACAGCACATTAGATGATATAAAATACAAATACAACAACAAAGTCCTATACCACCAGCATGCCGGGTTGGCTAATAAAATATAAATAAATAAATAGAAGATCTTATAGATTATGCTTTGGATGGTTTAATGAATTCCATAACATCATCTATACACAATGTAAAAGAACAGTATATGGGTGCATTGGACCTTAATAAAACACCTTAATGAAGACGTACAAATTTCAGTAATGCGGTTTAAGCAAGTGAAACTTTAATAAAACACCATTCAAACAGGCATTAGTAGTTTCCAAGATCAGGCGTAGGATTCTATACCACTCAATTTCAATAGCTGTCTCCTGTTGATTGTTCTAGTGGATACCGTTCCATTAGACTTCACCTCCAAAACCTTCACACATAGAAATTTGAAAGTGGCCAAGTAAAAAATAATACTCCGTACTAGAAGAAATCAAATGGAGATAGAAAAACAGCTACGCCTTTTTTAAAAACAAAAAAAAAAAAAAAAACTCGCTACAAACATTTTGTTCTCAATATATAATACTGACATGTTCCGTTCAATCTCATTTTACCAAGAAACAAACCAAACAGAATTTTAAGGATAAACCAACAAGCAAGATCCTTGAATGGTAACTCAACACTAATAAAACTAATCCCAAGGATGGTAGGTGAAATGAATAAATTAAAAAAAGAAACCTCATAAACGGGTTCTCGAATCCCAAGAGGGAAATAATCGGCTGAGGATGACGTGGCAGGCGATGTGTGAAGCTCATTTGTATCATGATGTCTGGTTTGACTAGAAAAAGAGAAGTCATTTTCCGGCGAAGTGAGCTGGTCCTCTCCGGTAGATTTAACGGAGCAACGGAGTTGAAGTATGGGCGTCAAAAGCTTGCAAGTAACAGAAAACGGAGGCTCAACGGAGATGTAGCTTCGGTGGAGTAAAGAAGAAGAGGTGGAACATAGTGTATGAGAAGAACGAGGTAGTGTAAGATCGGAGAAGATGGAGTGTGAAGAAGAGGGAGAAAGAAGAATGCGAGACCAAGCGAAAGCCATATATATATATATATGCTTAGCTTCTTGTGGCAATGAGCAGTGCAAGAAGAACAATATTAATGCAATGCAGTTGAAGGGAGATGAAATATTTGGCTATTTGGACATAGTCTTCAATATGTATGTTCATTCATGATCGACAGATGTACATGCAAGTATAAGTAAAGAGGTTTAGAAGGAATTAAGGATGGGAAGGGAAAGAGTAGTTGAAGAAGGAATTAGTGGCTCAAATTTACCTTCCCATGCTACCTTCTGTTGACTTATCGTTTTCCCAAGTTTTGCTATCATCTTCACACGTGGCACTTCCTATTGCTTCTATTAAAAGTCAAATGTAGCTGTTGTCATTTCATATTTTTATTAGTCCAGTAATTAATTATTCAAACATTTTTTTTATAGCATCTTTTATTTTATTATATGCTCCTCTTTTCGTTCTGTCGAATGTTTTCAACGTTTCTGATAAAAAAAAAAAAGAATGTTTTCAACGTCGAATTTTCGTGTAACGAGAGCAAATATTCGGGATTTTAATTTAACTTAGACACCCTAAAATATAATTATTTTACACACCCAGTTTCCTCTATTTTTTAAATTTTACAATTTGAAAAAAAAAACACTGAGTTTTCCCAAATATAATATCATTTTCCATTAAATTAAATATGCTAATCAAGTTAATTATTAGCACATGATATTACTAATATATTCTAACCATATACTTTTATTCTCACCTTCCATCTCTTACTTATTTATTATAAATAAGCATTATAAGGGTTTGTTTGGGAAAATTAAAATTGTTTATAGTATCAAATTAATATTTAAAAATGATCTTATATTTAGCAATAAAGGAGTACATTATGCGAGTGTGAGTGTGTGAGATTAGAAACCCACAATTCTTTTTTAGTTTAATTTTTTTTTTGGGTCAGAGTTTCAGTCGGGAGAATTAATTAGAGCTCCCATAAAAGAAACAAAATTAATTAAGTTATATCCCACAAATTGTAATCATTAAGTCAAAAGTTGTTATTATAAAACCAAGAAGTTATAATTACAACTTTGAGACCTCGTTTTGATTACATTTCTTTCCCATAAGCTCTAATCAATTCTCCCGTTTTAGTCTAAAATTAGCGCGCACATATTTCAAGTCCTACGCGGGTTTAATAAAAAGCACTTCATGAATTGTTGAAGCCTGAAGGATGGCGGTGCGGTCAGGTTTAACCCTCCAAGAACATGAACATGAAGAAGAAGAAGAAGAAGAAGAAGAAGAAGAAGAAGAAGAAGAAGAAGAGCTTGCTGGTCCCACGCACCATCCTTCTGCTCCACTTGATGAGGTTAGGTTACCTTCGTCACCTCTCCCTCCCTCCTCTTATTCCCTTCTCAAAATCAAAATTCGTGTGCTTAATTTAACGTCTTTTTCCAACCAATTGTTTTCTATAAGTACTCTTCATTCTGACATTAGCTTCCTGGCTTCTTCACCTTTCCTGTACTCCAACTTCACCTCACTATCTCTCGCTTTCTCATATTTTTAAACTTTTCTGATTCAACCATTCAATTTGATTATGAACTGTATGTGGCATTATCTTCAATAAGATTGTTACACCCTATTTGCAACTTGCAAGCCACAAAGTGTCAATCTCGTCTTCATTGGTTTGATTATTTGAATGCAAAGAAAGAAGTGCTTTTGCGCACTATTCAAATATGTTTGCTAAATGTGGTTAACTTAGTGAAGTAAGTGCAAGCTTTTGTTTTCCCTTTTCTTCTTATTCACTCATTATTTCACAATGTTTCTGATGCAGTCTTTTGATGTATCGACAACAGTTGATCCTAGTTATATAATATCGCTCATAAGAAAGCTTCTGCCTTCTGCTCCTGCTACAAATAATGGAGTTGCTTCTGATGCCCCAAACCAAGGATCACCTACCTCTACTAAAGAAGGGAATGCAGTCCCCACATCTAAAGATGAACATTTTGAACCATCACAGAATGAATCTGAGAATATGGATGTTGATAATTCCAGTGAAATGCCTAATCAGGGAGGAGAACTTGAACAATCTGGTGCCTTGGTGGAAGATGAAGCCTGGGAAGAATATGGTTGCATTTTGTGGGATCTTGCTGCCAGTAAAATGCACGCAGAACTAATGGTAAATGGTTGTTGATTTTGTGTTCCTGGAATGGGTGCAATCTAGAAATATGCATATTTTCCAACTCACTGTCCTTTATTTATCATCAAGTTTCTAATCAACTGATTGCTATGCATTTCTATAGGCAGAACTTGTTCTATAATGATTTTTCATCCTCATCTTATTTCTTTTAATAACAATGTAATTACATATAGTGCGTTATTGATCTGAAGGGTTCAATTTTTTTTATTCTAACTGGGCTGAAATGGTTATTTGGCATAATTTTTCAGGTGGAGAATCTCATACTGGAAGTTATTTTAGCAAATCTGATGGTTTGCAAATCCCTGCGTGTTACTGTGAGACACCTATCACAATTTCTTCCATAAAGTGCATTCTGTTTTAGTGTATGTTGTTGTCGTATGAAAATAATACATAATCAAGCAAAACCCTTATTCTGTTTCATTTTCATCTTGTGGTTTAATTTCTCCAGGAAATTATTATAGGAATATGTGGTAATTTAGCCTGTCATGAAGTTCCTATGAAACATATTATCCATACCAATGGACTGATTGAGATCATTGTGGAAAAATTGTTTCTGGATGATCCCCAGTGCCTGTGTGAAATATTCAGGTATGGTATATTTTTAGTACACTTGATTCCTGACACACTTGCATATCTGGCTTCAATTTTTTGGGGACAGCCTGAGTCCATTTTTGTCATATACAACTGAGAAAGAAATTGCCTGCTTCATATATGATAATTCTTTTGCAATGGATGAAATAAAAGCCTCTGAGTCATGCATATGTTTTTACTTATTGGCATTTTGAAAAGTCATGCATACATGCTGTAATCTCACATCAAAAACTGGCACAATAAATTGTATATGTATTTTTGATGATTTTCTTGATTCCATATCTTAAACTACAGATCAATGTTGCTCTTCTTTTTTGAAAACGTTATCCTGTCTATACATGTCATGAAGGTTCCTTATAGTTGGTTTTAAAAACAGGTTGTTAACTGTGGGCCTTCAAAGTAGTGAGTCTATCAAATGGTGTGAGGCATTGCAATCTGAAGAGATACTAGGTCGAATCTTATGGATTGTGGAAAATACGTTAAGTCCTCTGCTTATAGAGAAGGTAGTTATATCATTTATGTTTTGTTCATATTTCATGAATTCTGGTAGAGAAAAGCCTTTCGACCTTGTCCAAATGCAAAATTGATTAGATCTTACTTGATTTCCTTTTTAAGACTTTTGGATTGTTGTGTAAATTAGTAGTTTCTTATCAATAAATAATAATCTCCTGCTTTTCCACAGAGCATTGGGCTTATTCTGGCTATATTAGAAAGTCGTCAGGAAGTTGTGGATACTCTTCTTCCACCTATGATGAAGCTGGGTTTAACAAGTTTATTGATTAGTCTTTTGGATTTTGAGGTGAGCAAATTAATGAGTGAAAGAACGCCTGAAAGGTATGTTGACAAAGAATTTTGTACCTTTTTGTAATGATCTTTTATGCTTTTAACATTTTCTGATACTGTTTCTGACAATAGCTGTAATTATTTCCTTTTTTGCATGTTGGTTTTTATGTTTTTTCCCTATTACCTTACAGAGTCAAAAGTCACATTATATAATCATCAATCCAGATATATATACTGAGTAAACTAATAATATCTTATACGTTCAGGTATTCAGTTCTTGATTTACTTCTTCGAGCAGTTGAAGCCCTTTCTGTTGTTGATGATCATTCTCAGGAAATATGTTCAAGTAACAAGCTATTTGAATTAGTCTCTTGTCTCATTAAGTTCCCAGATAAAGATGAGGTATGGTTCACAGTTGCCATAATTTACACAGAGGTTTTAAAATTCTGAGATTCTGGAGTGTAAACTATGTTCTGAACTTCCCGTTGATGTATACATATTCTGTACTATGCATTACAAGCTCACTTATTATCAAATCAATGCCCCTTTTCTGGAGTGAACAAAATGGGTTCTTCTTTCTTTTCATTTTCCCTGGAGGAGCATTTACTGAAGGTATGCTTCTTTAGGGTTGAAAAGGTGATGAATTTGGTTTGGAAAACTGTAATAACATTTGGAAAGATATACTCTGTAGGTTTCAAGTTGTTGTGTTGCTGCCACGGTTCTTCTTGCAAATATTTTAGCTGATGTGACTGATCGAGCTTTTGAAATATCACAGAGTAGATCACACATCTCTCATCCATAAATTTATTTTCTTATTATTTTCCATATTTCTGGATTGATTAGCAAAAAAGTGTAAATGACATATTGGTACCTTTTAGATTTGCCTTTCTTAGAAGGTCTGCTTGACATATTCCCTTTTGCTTCGGATGATATGGAAGCAAGAAACGCACTATGGAACACACTTGCAAGAGTATTGGTTAGAATTCGAGAGACTGAGATGAACCCATCAAGTCTGCATCGTTATGTTTCAGTTCTTGCAGGCAGAGTTGATCTGATCGAGGACGAACTTCTTAACCAACAATTAGATGATTCTAGACATGGGCAGGAAAGCTTCCATCCTCCGGGCTCAACAGCAGATGCTAGAATTATATCTGTATCCTATTTTATTTAGTTGCATTTTTTTCTTCATAATTATGGGACCCCTTTAGGTGAAAGGAATTGAAAATTGAGAAAAATATTGGTGTTCAAGAAATTAAATTCTTTTTATAAACAGGAGTAAATCACACTCTTCATAATTTTTTTGATTGCGTGATTAGAAAACCAAATGTCATTCTTGCCCCCCCACCCCCCCTAATTGGCCTCTGTTTCCTTTACACTTGCTGTATAGCTCAGGAGGATGATCAGCATTTTGGATCAGTGGCCTGCTGTCAAGGGTTGTTCTAAAGACAATGTGAATGCTGAAATTGTTGTGAATGATAGAGATGTAACAAAATTGATGAATTGCTGTCATAAGTACTCCAAGTAGAACTAATTTCTCTGTCTTGTACTGTTTACTTAGGTAAATTACAATAGATTATATTAATCTCTCAATGCTTGTTTGTGTTTGCTAAGTAGTTTTCATACCTTTAAGAAGCTAAAAGTGAGGAGTGATTTTGGCCCCCTCCCCTACTCCTTATGGGATTTATTCACAACTAAATACATGCTCACACGCCTCACAGCATCTATGACATTAACGCATGCATCCTCAAGAAATCTATTTACATTCAAATTTATAAGCTGTACTCATCAAGGAAGTTTATCAACTTGGAGATTAATATTGCATAGCCAATTTGTTATTTGTTCGTTGCCTCCTACGTACTCCTCTTGTAATGCACGACAGTAACAATGTAACATCATCAAACAGAGAAGTTCACAGCTTTAAATCGATTCTTTCAGACATGTCTATAATATCTGAAAATATCCTTTCGCCTCCAATGTCTGAGCCAGTAGCTCCAGCTGCAACTCGCACAACATCTTCAATCAATTCATAATTTCTTATAATGTCGATGTGGGCTCTACTGTCCAAGCCTCTAATCCGGTGAACCAAACTTGGTGATGATTGTTTGTGTAAGTATTCCCTCACGTATGTAGAAATACCAGAAGGATTGAAACGTGTTCTTCCTCGCCACCCTTTGGAACACATGAACCCTGCACTTATCACAGGCACACTCTCATCACCATCCACAAAATGCACACCTCCTTTTAAGCAGCTTCCTTCATTGTCTCCTCCTGCTGAACTATTGATCTGGAAAGGAATGGTACTGCACTTTTCTATAGTAGATAACTGATATACATGTGATCTTTCAATTGGGATTCCCACTCCATATAGACAGTATATTTCCATGTTTGGAGCCTCTGGCAGTCTGAATCAGGAATTCAAATTTATTAAACTGAAAAAAAGGCACATAGGGAGATTAAAAGTTATCATCAATGTCTGAGAGCTGATCTTCAAATGATGTTCAATGCCTTCTTAATTTGGAAAGAAATTATACTTACTGAGTCTCTAGTGGATTAGACCAATATTTGTGATGGGTGTACTTAGGATCATCCAAGTTCTCTGCTATGCCATTAGAGAAGTGAGCGTCAGCGCGTTTCATTGTTTTTGGAGCAATAGAACGAAGTAGATCGTTAATAGTGGTAGTTGTATTAGCCTTTTTAGGGGCAACCCTTTTTATGCTTTCCCTGCCTATCTCATTGTATTCAGTTGATAAGTTTAGAGTAGCTGAGTTACTCAAACTTGAATGTTCCTGTAGGTGTCATTGTTTGATTTAAGCTATAAGAGATAACACTTTTAAAAAAGGCAAAACATATGAAATCTTATGTTGCTAAGGTGAATAAACTTTGCACTAGGAACTGCAAGAAAGTTAGTCTTTAATTCAGATAATAAACCATGCCAAAAGCATGAAAGTGAAGTCCAATTGAATCAAGAAAAGACCGTAAAACGAATCTTGTTAATGTGGTACCTCTGAATCGAGTGTTGCAAGAAGTTGAGAAGGTAATTGTGAGGCTACCTTGCTGAATGAGACTATTCTTCCATACTTGGTAAGCTCTCTTAGCAGGAAGCCTTTTTTCTTACAGCTTCTATCATAACCGTTGGCACATGCAAAGTGATCACAGTTATTCCCTTCTTCAGGAGACAAATCCAAGTCACCCCAGATTGTTTCGCCACCTTTTGGCATCAATGAGATGATTGAATCCCAAGTTCTAAATACCTGGATGACATGCTCTATTGTTTGAAGAATAAGATAACCAGAATTTAAAATGCCAGAAGCCATAGCTCTGCAAAATTAATTTTTTAGTCGCTCCATTAGTTACTTATCATATTACAAATAAAACTATAGATCACAAGGAACATGCAATTTCCTTCCTGAAATAGTGCAATACCTAACTAAATATAAGGAAATATGGTATCTAAAAATCTTAATCTTACCAAAAAAATTCTAGACAGAAGTCAAATATTAGGGATGCCTCTTACCTGACAAGAGCATCATCCTCTTTGCCTTCTGCAGAGAACATAGTTCTAACCATCTTTGGATCACCAAGAAGTGGTGGACCTATGTTCATAATTGCTCTGATATGTTTGTCACACCAACCAGGACTGCCTCCGCCTCCCATGGAAGGAGGAGTCTCAACCCATTTTAGGAAATGGAGGAAATATAGAGCTCCCATAGAATGAGGTACCACCACCACTTTCTTAAAGCCGTTTGTCACATACATAAACTCAATTTGGCTCTTCAGTCTACTAAGAGATTGGTCCCTAATCTGCATTTTCCATTCAAAACTTCAGTAAATAATAGGACTACTATTGCAATACAGGTTTTGAATGAGGAATGATTCATAGCATAAAAATAAACATGTCAGGCGTCAATCAATGCCTTATATTTTCCTTCTGAAGATAATTTATGTGATAATCTTGTGGACAATATTTTGTGTACGAGAACAAACCAAAGGCAAATTAACTTGTGATGTTAAACAAGCATAGAACCTCTGTATTTTGGAAGGACAACCTCCAGTCATAGGAAGCCATATGCAAGTTCTTGCCTTCGTAGCCAACTTTTGCCAGATTCTCAATCAGACCATTCCAAAATGAAGAATCAACAGCAAGCCCGGGTACCGCCCTTACCCGAATGCCCGGTGGATCCAACCCTGTCTCATTATCAAGAGAAAGATGCTCCAACCAACACACAGGCCTGAAAATCAATCACACTCCCATTGACCATGTCAAAGACATTCTCACAATTAGAAATAGTGCACACATGGTAAGGCAGGTATTATAGTATTGTTAATGCAACTTGAAGTATTGATACAAGTGAGTAGGATACCTTTTGAGTATATGAGCAAAACTATCTCCCCAGAGTTTCTTTCTGAACAAGTTTCTAGCACAAGGTCTACCTTCCCAAAGTTCTAAGCCACCAGTTACAATGCCCGGGACAAGAACAACAGGATGAAGAGTAGTGACTCCCTCAAGCTTAAGCCTAAATCCTGGTGAATGATTGTTCACTTGAAAGCCAGGCAAGCAGCTATACAAGAAACACATAAGCCACCAAGTAGTGCACATATACCCTATTGTCCAATAATAACTATCAATGCACTTCCATTCCTTATACTTCCTCTTCCTCTTCCTCTCATTCTCAATGGTCTCTTGCTTCTTATTAGCTTCTGATGCTTCAAATGATTGATAACCCAGTGAAGAGCACCTCATTCTTAAGCTACCGAGTGATTGGAAGGTATTCTTAAGAAACTTATTTGAAGCAAGTTCTTCCTGTTCAGGAAGAACGTTTTTGGTGGATGAATATAATAGAATTTAAAGGTGTGTTGTTGTTGTGTCATTAATATTTATAATAAAATAATTAATTTAGTTCATTGATTACATTAATTATTAATTGATTGATTGAGTCAATTAATTAAATTGATTAGGTAATTAGAGTTTGAAAATATTATTATGTTTTGTTACTATTTCTATTATATGTTGAGTTTAGGTTTAGTGAGAAGTGAGAACCAACACTAATTAGTCAAGAAATATATAATTGACATTAGGGTTTCATATGTTTTTATCCTGAATTTGATTTGATGAATATAAATTGAGTTTTGTGTTGTGACGGCCTATGCCTAATCTCCTTCCTTAACCTCAGCTCCTCTCTTTGAACTCTCTTCTCTATATTTCTTCTTCTTGAAACACTCTAAAATTTGTTTTTATTCTCTTTTACCCTAAATAATACTCCCTCCGATCCTTATTATAAGTCACTAACTAATTTTTCTCATATAACAATAAAATTAGTTAAATGCATTTATTTTGTTCTAAAATTCAAGTAATTTTCAATACTACCCCCAATAATTACACTTATTTCCAAAACTATTAACTATTACTCTATCATACTACCATATTAAATATGAGTATATATGGAAAAAACAATTAATGCACATTAAAAAACATGAAATAACTTATAAAAAGAAAAAAAAATTGGTAGTTAATGACTTATATCAAGGCAATATAAGCTTGGGCTTTAACCCTCTCTTCTATATTTCGTCTGCTTGGAATTCTTTTAAGGCAACACATGTCTTGGACTTTGCATGCATATAATCGCTTAATCAGCTTTCACCATCAGGGATGTAGATGGGGGTCTTCTAATGAGTTCACGTGGAAGTATCAGAGACAGCAAGAGATTAAAAAACTACTTGGGCTTTTGCCTAAAATAGCAATACCTGAGGGGAACAGCAGATGTGGGGAAAGTAGCTGGAAAGAGAAAGAGAGTGGAAGGTTGCATATCTGATCATGTCAGAAGAGCACAAATACCGAAATTGTCCACGAAATTGGCAGTGTCAATGGTGCACAGAAGAGAGATAGAGAGGAAGGCTCTGTTTACAATGAATGTAGAGAGTGGTGTGTTATCATGAGAATATATGCACCCATCTTCTGATATTCAGTCTTCTGGCCTCATTCAGAAGATTTTTATATAAAATTCTAGTATTGTCTGTCCATATGGGTTGAGGAATGCAGCATCAATAAAAAAAGTTAGCATACTACAATTGTCTTAAATGGGAAATAATTTTCAGGTAAGAAAAAGAAAATAATTTAGTATTATGTTTCAAGTGTTAATAGATGCAAAATGCGAACCCCTCTTCTCTTCTCTTGTTGGGGTGTAGCTGTTTGTTTTGGATTTAAGAAAAATAGTCAATACTGTTGTAACCTATTGGTATGTAATGTATTGGGGGGATCACGTGTTTGATTATAGTTATGACATGTGGTGATTAGTAGCTGCATGCATAATTAAAGCGTAAGAACTTGAAAGGCATATGCTTAACACTAAAAAGTTGTGGTATAAAGATGGGTCGGGAATCAATAAAGATATATTCGGCTAATCAGCTTTGCAGAAGTGACTAATTAGAGATTAGAGAACTTTGTGGAAGATCGGCTATTTTTTATCAAGGTGTCTTACTGTTCAGACTTAGAGGCATTGTTAGAGGAAGAGTGATACCTCAGAAATGGATGCTGCTTTCTAACTTTCTAACTAGAGAATAACATCTTCAGGGACAAGGGTTAGTCCTCGGCTCGAAACTCAAAAGAAAGTACCATGAGTCCACAACGTATTTTGGCCCAAAAGGATGCCACTTATTTGGATCGACCTCTGTTTCATTTGTTTTTGGACCACCTAATGGACTTGAACAGGTAACATTGACATAAATTCTGGGTTAGTTCCTATAACTTGAGGCAATTTTTATAGTTAATTAACAAGTTTTGTTTATATACACACTCCCTCCATACTTAAATAAAAGATATACTTTCTTTTTTAAAAAGGATTTAGGAAGTTAAAGAATTCATTTAGTTATAACTTATATTATGCATTTTCATATATGTTAGCTCACAAATAAAAAAACTAATCTGAAGAAAAATCCATGCAAATTTCTTAAAATTTTACAAAAAAAAAACCTATATCTTATCCATGCATTTTTTATCATGTTCTCCAAAAATTGATTAAATCTTATCTTTTCATCGATCTCTAGGACTACATCCCCTTTTATGCTTCTTGTTAAGTTGTTATAATTAGTTAATCACTCTATTTGTCTTCCTCATCACTTACCACTTATTAATAAGTATATGCCTACATGGTTAGGGGAAAGCTTTTTTTTCATACATAATTATTGATTTTCACTAATTTAAATGTATTATCATTTTTAAATTTTGTATAAAGTATTACGGGTTTTTATTAGTAAGACAAGAGTGTTGTCCATCCAATTCGTTTGTTTCAGTCTTCTTAGATTCAGTTAAAAAAAGAAACTACTTTGATTTTGTACAGGAAATGGTCGGAAGTCCTTTAGAGAGACTCATGTATTCACACACACAAATATACTCCATACATAAATATGTAAAAGGACGGAAATTACAATGGACACACGACAACATTATATACTCCTATGTTTTTATAAAACAAAAAAAACAAGTAAGGAAGTCTGCGATTAAATCTAGCAGAGAAGAATCGTGATCCAGCTGCAATGTGAGTGGCATAATGTTGTCGGTAATTACCAACTTGTATTGCAATACTGCTATGCCTTCCACGCGCCCTCCATTCGCGTCTTACTATTTTTGTCGGTGTGACGGTGCCTTCATTGTTACTACTTATTACTACTAACGCATTTCTAATTCTCAGAGCCTCTATCACGCTAACAATGTGTGAGGTCTGTCCTATGTAGAAATCTACTTGTCTTTTAATTTGACTCAGGATAACACAGTCGCATTTTAAATTTTACTCTTACAAACAGTTATATTTGGAGTATCAAAGTAAACAATTTAAGCCTAAATTCATTATTATACTCCCTCTGATCCTAAATATAAGATCACTTTGGCTAATTTGAAGAGATTAAGGAAGACATTTAAATAACACGAACTTCCCGAAATACCCCTCACTTAAATTTGACAAGTGGTGATGAGAAGGAGTAGAGAGGGAAAGATAGAGTAATATAGGGATAATTTAGGCAAAATATGAGAAAAATAGAAAGTGATCTTATATTTAGGAACTTATCCATATCCACAAAGTGATCTTATATGTAAGAACGGAGGGAGTATTATATTATGAAGAATAATCAGTTGCCTCTGCCAGACTCTATCATTGGACCAAAATTTTTGATCGGTAGGCAGGCAATCTCAAATGCTTTATTTGGCCTTGGTTTTCTCTTGTCACTCTCCTTGACTTTCTATCCCTTTCCCCTTTTCAACCTCAACATTGAGCTGTGTCATGACTTCAAAACATAGCGTCATATTTGTCTTCATTATATGTTGTCCCAACATCATCCATTAGCTTTTGACATACACCATGCATCATACTGTATGCTAGCTGTTTTCATGTTTGATGATTTCATTAAAACAGTCACGTGTGTGTGTGTATATATATATATATATATATATATATATATATATATCCACCAATACATGCAAGCTATTTAGAAACAAGATCGACCACAACTTTCCACTAATCAAACCCCTTCTAACTAATAAAAAGTAGTCAAACGTTAAAAAAGGCCTATGTAGCACATACAACACGTGTTGTTAGTGCGTCAATAAGATCCGTAATTTTAAATATTGAACTACGATGGAATATATTTTGGTAAACTGTGATTTTCCACGAACCTTTTGTATATATTCTTCTGAAATATACTGGATATATTTTTCTTCCTAACTTCCAAAATACTAGGATAACATGATTTGGTCGAAATTGGTGAGCTAGCGCTTGAACATGGTCCAGCTAATTTCATTTTCAATAATCACTCCACCATCGCCCGCCGTTAAAAGCTTTTTAATTATAGGATTTCTATTGCTGCAGCCTGCATGAGCAGAATATAATATTGCGAATTAGTTATAAACACTGCTGTTTATGATTGTAACTAATGTCAGCGAGGATGATGATAAATAATGTTAAAATTAACAGGGGTTCTAACTTCTAATTCCTTTTTTTTAATAATCTAACTTCTAATTTCTAACAGAGAAGCGGGGAATAAGCTCTGCATGTGAGCATGAACAAAATCCAGCTCACACCCTTTCTTCACGTGTGTGATGGATGCGGCCTTCATGCCACTTCCCCACGATCCCCTGCAAGAGATGGATACTCACGCGCCGACAAATTATGTGATCACGCTTGCTGGTTCCATTTCTCTTTGGGAAAACTTGCTAGTACTTCCAATTCCGACCAAACTAAATAACAAGATGCTAATCACGTAATTCGAGTGACCATCATGGGTAGCGATCGAGAGTTATTGAAATTCATTCGTAAGGTTACAATTACACATTCAAACCAATCCTCCTGTGGGAGTACAAACTTGGATCGGCAACATTATGATTTACACATTATGATTTACCCTATTCACCAAGTTTGTTTAAAGTCAATACAATTTTTTCATTAATAAACACGTATTTAAACTTTCATATTGTCAAACTCTTGAGTTTAAGCAAACTCATGAGTAGAATGAAAAATCAGATGGTGAACTTGACTCATTAACCTATATGATTTTACTTTTATCAATAAATATGCGTTTTCAGTATATGGTTAAATAAAAATATAAAAATAACAATAATTTGATTTATATATATTTTTAATTCAATAGTTGATAGCAAATATATTAACACTCATAATTTATCAACCTCAATAAACAATTTTTTATGAAACTTTCATATAAATTCATTGAATTGAATATGGATGCGTATGATAGAATTGGTTCTAAAACAAGTTAATACGATTTTCTTAAAGATAGAAACGAAAAAAGTCAAAAAAGAAATAGTAAATTTGACATATAAACTCGTGAGTTATTGCCAAGTTTATAGGTAACACAAATTTGATTGACTCCTGAAACATTTTGGTTAAGATAGAGGTGTAGATAGATTAGACCTGCTCATGCTCATGGGTGAGTATTTCCTAATTCCATTAAAAAAATCATTTCCTAATTCGGTGAAAAAATATTTCCTAATTCAGTCAAAAAATCATCTCCTAATTCAGTCGGGTAAAAAATATTTCCTAAAAGGTAGTAATTTTGTTGATCAGGAAATTTGGTGGGAAAATTGATTGATAGTAGTTGCACACTACAGCGGAACGCGGGAGAAAAATAGCGCGTAGGTACAACAAGTCAGGTACAGGCGCGTGGCTCAGAAACCATTCTCACTCTTCCCTCCTTCCTCCCTTCCTTATATAAATCCATTCTTCTTCTCCACCCTTCTCTCCCATCTCTCTCTCTCTCTCTCTCTCTCTCTCTACACTTGGCATTATCATTTCAAATTAACGTCAATGGCTGCTTCTGCTTCTGCTTCTGCTTCGTCTGCTCGGGTGGATCTCGACGGCAAGCCAATCAAGCCGATGACCATCTGCATGATCGGCGCCGGCGGCTTCATCGGGTCCCACCTCTGCGAGAAGCTCATGCACGAGACGCCTCACAAGGTCCTCGCATTAGACGTCTACAGCGACAAAATTAAGCACCTCTTAGAGCCTGATTCTCATCCTTGGAATGGCCGCATTCAATTCCACCGCCTCAACATCAAGCACGATTCTCGCCTCGAAGGCCTCATCAAAATCGCAGATCTGGTACTCTCTTTTCCTCTCTCCTCTCCTTTTTTTTTTAAATTTTATTTCCTTTTTTGGAGTTTAATTTTTGGATTTTGTTTTTTTAGACTATAAATCTGGCTGCAATTTGTACTCCTGCTGATTATAATACTCGTCCCTTGGATACTATTTACAGCAACTTCATTGATGCGCTTCCTGTCGTAAGCTTTTTTTTTCGTTTTTACTTTTTACGGACGATTCTGTTTTATTCTTTTCGTGGTGAAGTGGATATTTGTGTTTGATGTGGACGGCGTTTACTTGTTTTAGGTGAAGTACTGTTCGGAAAATAACAAGCGCCTTATTCATTTCTCTACCTGTGAAGTGTATGGCAAAACGATTGGGAGTTTTCTCCCTAAAGATAGCCCTCTCCGCAAGGTAAGCTTTCATTTCACGAAGTTCACTTTGTTTTTTTAAGCTAGTTTAATTTTTTGTGCAATGTGAACGGTACTTGTACACTTTCTGTATGATTTGAATCGTTGGATCTCGTGTGTCACGTTAATTGGAATCTGTCGGTGGTAGCAAGAGTCTGTTTAATTTAGTTCTAGTCAGTACATTTTCTGTCATTAACTATTATGAATGTCTCTATGTCGTTTAGTTTTTTGCTTTTTAGATATTCATGTTATTGGAGTGTCGTTATGTGTTAGTCATGTCTTTTAAAACTAAGTGGGGCATCAGTCAGAAAAATGTCGGTTGAGTTGGAAATTGATCATAGAAATGCATTGTCGGTTGGTAAACCTTTGTGTTGTCAATGGTGGTGGATATATTAAGCTAATGAAGACCATTGTGTGGATTGATGCTTTGAGCCTACTTGAATGTGACTTAGGTTGACTCTTGGGTGAATTTTGAGTTGCTAGACTTTACCATTACGCGGAGTCTCATTAACTTGTAGTAGTATTTAGTGACTGCCAGTCATTCAACCGCGTGATAATTCCATTTCTTTAGGATTGTTTGGTATATTTCATGAGGCAGTTTAGAAATGATGGACTTGGTCAATGTTCAGTTAACTGTCGTGCCTGGTTCTGGCTCATTTTCTTTTGGATGCAAATGAGTGCTTTGGTGGGACAGAATTGGAAGAGGGCTTTGTTTTTGGTTAAGCTGAGGCGTGCACTTGGCATCTTAACTTGCTTTCTTTCCTTATTTTCCTTGCTTTTTATTATGAGCTGATAAATATCACTTTTGACTGTGAAGGATCCTGAGTACTTTATTCTTAAAGAAGATGAATCTCCATGCATATTTGGTTCAATTGAGAAGCAGAGATGGTCTTATGCATGTGCGAAGCAATTAATTGAGAGGTTGATTTATGGTCAGTTGATTTTTACTCTCAATTTTTTTGTCAATTTTTTTTCCATTTCTCAAATCTTGGCTTGCCTAACTGATATGTCATTGTTGCAGCTGAGGGTGCTGAGAATGGCTTGGAGTTCACTATTGTGCGGCCTTTTAACTGGATTGGACCTCGAATGGATTTCATTCCTGGTATTGATGGTCCAAGTGAGGGTGTTCCAAGGGTTCTTGCCTGCTTTAGCAATGTTAGGCTCCTTTTCACAATACTTATTTTTACCTTAACATGAGTTTTACATTACATGTTTTAAATTTTTTATAATCCTTTTCTGCAGTGTCTTCTTCGTGGAGAACCTCTCAAACTTGTGGATGGTGGTCAATCCCAAAGAACTTTTGTTTACATTAAAGATGCTATTGAGGCTGTCTTATTGATGATTGTACGCTCTCTTATTTAGTATTTATTGTAGTTTTCCACTTTTCCTTATAAAAAAGTACCACTTGCGATTATGAAGCACATCTCTATATTAGTATTGCTTCTGGCTAGTCCACTGAACTTTATGACCTTGTAATAGGAAAATCCTGTCAGGGCCAATGGACACATCTTCAATGTGGGTAACCCAAACAATGAGGTTACTGTCAGGCAGCTTGCTGAGATCATGACTCAGGTGAAACGATTTGATTTAACTATTTGATTGTCATCATAATCTGAGCTGCCTTTCTGTTAGGATCAAGAAGTATAATTCCAAGAATTGTTGTTCTCGGTTTCTGCAGGTCTATTCAAATGTAAGTGGAGAACCGTCCTTGGAAACACCTACCATTGACGTGAGCTCTAAAGAATTCTATGGCGAGGGTTATGATGACAGTGACAAGAGAATTCCTGACATGACCATAATCAACAAGCAGCTTGGTAGGTTTCTCCTTTCTTCCCCTTATTAGGCCTTCCAGTATTAAGTTATCTTCCTTCCGTTAATGGGGTATCGCCTCCTCTCTCAGGCTGGAATCCCAAGACCTCCCTTTGGAACCTGCTTGAATCAACCCTCACCTATCAGCACAGGACATATGCTGAAGCTATTAAAAAGGTTATTGCGAAGCCAGCCACAAGTTAAGCATGGAATCGTGCTGTCTCAGATATGGGTGTTCTGCCAGCTCATTCTTGCCAATCAACTCAACTTTACATACAATTTAAAAGGTTCATTTTGCAAATATGTTAATTTTTTCCCCTTGATTAGTTAAGCCGTCCATGCCTAATGCAAATTTTATACAAAGGACAGCAATTCGTTGAGGCAATCCTTGTTACCAACCACCGAGTAATTTTTATATAGAGCTTTGGGCTACTAGACTTGTTGGAGGTCCGTTTACGAGAATTATTACTACTATTTTTTTAGGACCCTGCCAGTCCCTGATTTGATTGCCCCTAATGTTGTATGCCCTTCTAAGGCATTTATGTTCTATATTATTTATTATTAACAACTTAAGATATAGTTTGTGTTTCTTAATATTTGGGTCATAATCCTTGAATGTGGATCCTAGCACTCGCAGGGGATTACACCGTGAATGTACCTTTCAATAACCAGAGAGAAAACTTTGCCAAATGGCATATTGTTAACAATTATATGGTAAAAGGTGAAAACAGAATCAAATTCACCTCATAGATTGCTGTTTGATAATTCGGGAATAGCTTTAAGTTTTTTCTTAAATTTCTGGTATGGAAATTTACCTCATATGGTTGTGTGCTTCGTCGTCGTGTCTTTTTGTGCGCTACTGTTCCAGTTCTACTCTGTTTAACTCCTGAGCTTCTCCAGGCCAAGCCTAATTAATACTTTGTCAATAATAACTTTTTTATTCCTAAATCACTCAATAATGAGTTCGTAATTACTGAGATAGCTATATAAAGAAAACAAAAGGTATTTGGATAAACTTCTCCCAACAATATGTAGTGTTTTTTTACGTGACCTGAATTCTGTAGTATTATTAGTGTTGATATAACTACATTGACCAAACAGTTAGCACTGCCTTGTGCCATGAATGAATGGCGGCTATGCAATAGGAGTGTTCACAGTATGGGAACGTGACGCCATGCATGACACCCATAGTCCGTGTCTCGTCTTGATGTCCCGTCCCAAACCTCTTCCAATTTGGAATGCCATGTATGACACCCACATATTCTGATTTTGGGTTATTTTTTTTGTTTCAAATTTGGTCCTTGTATTTAATTTTCATTTATGTATCAAGAGCAGCTCAATTCAGTTCTCAGCACATGGGAGACGTTTGATTACTTGGATTTTTCCATGTTCCGCCCTATAATCTCAGGTGATAATCTATAGCGTGGAGTCCAACTAATGAATGATTATTGTGCGTTAGGGGTTCATGATAAAATCCTAGTAAAGCGGTCGGTTGCTTCTCCTGTCGCCTTATCTAAATGATTGAATTTGATTAGGTGCATTTCCCTCTTATTACCAAACAACCTAAACATCAGTCATATTTTAATTTCAATGAGGGGTTTTTTCATAGTCAATATTCTTTCTGTTCCTAAATATAAGATCATTTTCAGATTTCAATTTGTTCTTAAATATAAGATCATTTTCTAATTG
The DNA here is from genome assembly GCA_029929735.1 of Mimosa pudica. Lineage (NCBI taxonomy): Eukaryota > Viridiplantae > Streptophyta > Magnoliopsida > Fabales > Fabaceae > Mimosa > Mimosa pudica. The sequence goes on from JAKELP010000001.1 coordinate 1,606,298, forward strand.
TTCCCAAATTAACCTTCATAATACTTATCATCAATAAACGAACAAGAAAGGGAGAATGAAGAGATAAAAATATATGGTTAAAGTGAAATGGTAATATAATGTGATAATAACGAACTTAACTAACATCTTTGATCTAATCAAATTAGATGAAATGGTATTCAGGTATTGTATTAAGGAGCGGAGGGAGAACATGTTAGTGTTTATGTCCTCGTATTTTTGTTATTAAAGGTCAATTGGTTAGTTGCCAAACAAGCAGGCAGTTGGCTCGGAGAATTTTACGTCCCTGTGAAAGGATCATGGAACATGGCCTGTTAACTTATTCTTCTTCATTAGAGTAAAATTTCAGATCAAAGTTGACAGTGTACAACACTAATATAGTTTATTTATGCCTTTATATCTGGTTCGTTGATGCTCATGTTCATTCCTTCCACCTCCATCTATATGCTAGTATTAAAGGCCTCATTAAACTATAATTAAGACTATCTCTACCAGCTTCTCATTCTGATAATGACCCCTTAATAAATTGATACGACCACTTGCGACCAATTATTTGCAGCAATATGCTTTTATTGTATTAGGGGTCCCCCACCATTGCAATTTTCATGGTTATTTCCAAGAATTGACTATGCAACTGCCTCGCTGGCCTTTGTGGTGTACGTTCCTTTCTTTCTTAATCAGCGTGATTATGTGTCATTTGAAATGGACGTGTAACGATGTGTGTAAGAAAACAACGCATCCATTTTAATAAAACACGTTTTCTTTTGTTTTGGAAGCCTTTTCCAGATTCCATTTCATGTTTTCTTCTTAGGATTCTCTCTGGATTGAGGCTTCTATATATTGTGCGCTTTATATAGTTAGGTAAAAGTAGTTCAATCTCTAGTGCGCCAGAATTTTCAATTGTTATATACTTATCAGTATAATATCATATGATATGTGTCATTATGAGCCATCTCCATCTCAATATTGGTTGACCACTTCTCTTAATACTCTATAATTATTCTACAACCATCACTTGACAGTAGCTGTGGTCCTGAGGGATTAATTTGTCTCTTATATTTTATTTTCCTTCGCCCATTTTTGGGTCTATTGGATTCAACCTCGTCTCTTAGAATAAGTCCTTCGCCCATTTTTGGGTCTATTGGATTCAACCTCGTCTCTTAGAATAAGTCTTGTATAGGGAGATTTCCATGAATGAGGGAATTTTATGAAGTATTGATTTCTCTAATTCTTTTGGCTAATTTTTAAAGTGTTATTTTTCTTGCACTCATTGCAAATTACAACTGTGGGTTTATCGAAAGACTGCTAATTAGAGAGTATACATGTGCAGAAGTTAATTAACAAAAACTTGAGTGAAATCGGCATCCATTATATATGTATGTCCCTTGGTCAGCTGCACTCGATATTGGAACTACTTTGTTTGGAGCCATCCACGTTGAAATCAGCAGCTTTGAACCTTAAAAGAGGCTAATAATGGGGTGAATACTTTAAACTGAAATTAGCAAGTATAGAAGTAACTAAGTGTCCTTCGTAATCAAAATATTTCGGCCATCGCCAACATGCCAAATTCAACTGTTTCAAAATCTCCCTACCTACAAAAATTCCTGACCAAGCCCAAGAGACCCTACTAAGCTTCCATTGGGGCCCTGCCCCTAGTGTTGTTTGTGGTTGAGCTAACATAAAACTGAGAAAAATTAGTTAAAAAGTATGTGTTTGGAAATTTTATTAGTCTTCAGATCTTGAATTGAGCTGCTGCTGCAGCCATTCTTCAATTTGTATACGGTAGTGATTCACTTATAAACAAATAAATAATTCTCACTTTAAAGACTTAAACACGTACCTGAAGATATATTACTACAATAGAATAAAAATCACTTATTTTGGATAAGTTGAATCCTCCGTTTGATCAAGAAATTCTGCAAACAAGTACTCAAACCAATTTTCGTTATTACATTTCACATATCTTTTGACAAAATATTAGACAGCGACAAAACATTGTAAGATAAAAAAAACTCATTTTTATGTATGTTACCTTTCTACTTTAATTTGAACCGATATTGTTGATCCCGAGAGCAAATGGGTAAGAAAGGCAGGAACTTTGTTTCATCTTTTACCCTGCCCATGCTGGAGCATGATTATGAATGGGTAGTAACATTGACTGATAAAATAATTAGGGTGATTTCTGTATCGAGATATGAGATTATGCTAGCATCTATGTCAAACTTTTTGTTCCCCTCTCCTTAGACTTTTGCCCTTTGAGGTCAATTTGTCTGCCTCATCTCACGAAGAAGAAGATGGCCCCCTCCATGCAACCCCCGACACAATTATATATGCCAGCAAACTTAACTAAATCATCAAACTAACTTGACCCATGCCATTGTTATTGATAAATTGATATATTTTTCTTTGAATCACTATGAGTCAGACCATTACATCTACTTTGTTGAGAATACTACTATAGAGTACTCACTCCCTATGTATATAAGGTCACTTTTAAATTTAAATTTGTTCTCAAATAAGATCACTTACTCATTGTTTCCATTTTTTTCCAAATTAACCCTACTAAAACTTATCAGTAATGTTATAAAAAAAACTTATCAATAATAAACAAGTAAGAGAGGAAGAGTAAGAATAAATGTATATGGTCAAAGTGTATTGATAATATCATGTGATAATAAATAACATTTTTAATCTAATTAAATTAGAAAAAACTGTCAATAGAGGAGTATTAATTATTAATTAATTAAATAAAAGTCTCATTGGGGTGGGCAAGGTCAAATGCAAGACATTATGTCCCAGACCAACCCTACTTCTGTCCTACTATTAAAACCAGAATTTGCTCGCATATCTGTTGATGAAGTTGGTATCTCAAATTCTGTGTTCAGGTTGAAATATGGAGCAGCTACCAAATCTTTTGATTATTTGGTATACAGGACAACCACATAATTTTTCTATGAAACAGATATTCCTTTCATTAAATTATGAATATGAATTGAGTTTAATATTCCGATTTTCTAAATAATGAGATAAATGCACTTGGTAATTTTGCATTTCATTTATCGCCCAATTGAGTTCAACCATACTGCATCCAAATTCAATGCTTCTGAGAACTCTCTGGAACAGACTCGACTCTGAATTTAGCTAGGAAGTCACACATAGCAAATACAATTACAATTACAAGTCATTTAATGGCAGAGTCTAATTATTTAAATACATAAATACAGTAATAATGGTATGTTCAATACTCAAGCATTTAATTCCATTAATTAACAAAGAAGTCATAAAAAGAGGGCCTGCCTCATAGCAGAGCAAAATGGTCAGAGGCAAGCACAAAGCCTCCGTGAAGGGAAGCCTTGTTCATTAATCAAACGCCAAAACACGCGTGTTGTCGTTGGACCACCATTACATTCTTGCGCTTAAAGGATGTTCCTCACACAATCCAAACAAACCATACTTTAATATATTAGTATTATTTTTTTAAAACCACAAATTATTAAAAAAAGGAAAAAAGAAACAAAAAACGAGGGAAAGCACTTCTTTGGTGGATTTATTAAATGAAAAAAAACGAGGGAAAGCGTTATAACGACGAAGGGAGACCAGACATGATTTCCACACACTATTTTCCCTGTCATTGACAAATCACAAATTGACAATGTTCTTCTTCAAGCCTGCTTAAAGGCTTAAAGCAAAATCTCTCTCTCTCTCTCTCTACTGTGTTTTTGCTTCTATTCACTATCGTTTATGTGAGCTTTGCTTCATTCGACCGTCTTCTGTATCGTGATCTCTGCTTCATTTTATTTAAAGTAGGCTAATTTATTCAAAGTTTGCATTTTTTTTGGTGGGGTGTCTCTATTTGGAAATTGGAATTGAAGGTGGAAGTTTCTTTCTTTCTTTGTTTTTTTTTCAGTTCGTCTTTTAATTAATAAGCACTTTCAATCAAAGGGTGGTTCCTGATTAGCTGTAAAGACCCACTCTGTTGTTATACTTAGTGGGACTTCAATTCTTGTTCTGTTTTTTCCCTGTTTTCGCATAATTCAATTGAATACTCCATCCCCTCTTTCCCTTTATCTTTTTTATTCCCTTCAATTGAGAAAAGCAGCGATTTTTGAAGTGTTCTCCCAACAAAATGTTGTTGGGTTGGTAGAGTACGTTAGCTGAAAACGAGAGATTCTCTCCTTCACTTAATCATGGCTCCATCTGGGAAGGTTTCTGAGTTTCGTCGAGAAGGCAATGACTGGTATGTCTATTTTCTTCTATTTGGTCCTTTTATGCTTAAGTTGTTTTATGAAATCCCAAATTTCTTGCTTTGCTGGTTGATGTATTTGTAATGATTTTTTTGTGGTTTGGTAGGTTCTGCAATGCTGGACTGCCCAGTGATATCACTGTTTCAATTGGGGAAGTTACTTTCCATCTTCATAAGGTATTTCTTCTTTAAGCTCATTTCTGCCATTCTTTTATCATGCTGCTGGTTGGAAAAGATAAAATAGCTGGGGTTTTTGTGGTGTTAGATTCCCCTACTTTATTCTTTTTTTCTCTGTGGTTCTCTTTGATGTCTGGTCCAATGTTATCAATGAGGTCTGATTTGGAAATTTTTTTGGGGGGCTTGTGGCATATGGTTTTGCAGTTTATTTTCAATATGTTAGTTTTTAGGTATGATTAGGAATTCATGTTTACTAAAAGGGGTTTGAATTGTACTGATACTGGGAACACTGCCCTTTGCTGAGATTACACATTTCACAAGATTAACTGTGTTTTTCTCTATCTTCATTCTAATAACCCTGGTTTTTCTGTGACCGTGCCTTTCTCCATACCATGTTGAAACAGAGTTTCTGTGGTTATGGAAGGTGGCCCTTTATAATTATAATGCCTGCCAGATAGCTTAGGTGGAGAAGAGAAACGGAGAAATCTACCATAAGGATGTATTTTTCTTTTTCAGCCAATTTGATATTTTTAATCCCTTGTTTGGTTTACTTGAATAATATTGGATCTAGGGAGGATTATTACTTTTTTTTTTGGCCAACAAGGGAAGGTGGTTACTCGACGCAAATTTATGAGTACTAATATGAAAATAATTAAATTTCATGTGAGCAATGAAGCATTAAAGTTTACCACTCACTTCATGCATAAATGCACAGTAGGCTTTGGATTATATATTCAAACACAAATCTTAATCTTATTGTAGTCATGCTTTTATGTCTTGACTATCAAAGTTATAAGTTGTTCTATTATATCAGAGTTCAAGACCTTATGTCCATGGTATTGCAGTTCCCTCTGGTATCAAAATGTGGAAAGGTTGCTCAGGCGTATGAAGAGTCAAAGAACACCAGTCAGAAGACCATGAGTATGGTGCTGGAAGAATTCCCTGGAGGCCCTGACACTTTCTTAATTGTGGTAAAATTTTGTTACGGAATTCGCATAGAACTGACAGCCAGAAATGTATTGGTGGTCCACTGTGCTGCAGACTACCTTCAAATGACAGATGAATATGGAGAAGGAAACTTGGTCTCAAAATCAGAGAATTTCTTCCATAAAAATGTATTACACAACTGGAAAGATTGTATTTTAGCTCTTCAAAGTTCTGAACCTATTCTGCCAAGGGCTGAAAGTCTCCATTTAGTTGAAAAATGTTTGAACGCTCTATCTATGATGGTTTGTACAGATCCAAGCTTGTTTGGATGGCCCATGATGATGTATGGGAGTTTACAGAGCCCTGGTGGAAGCATTTTATGGAATGGCATAAATACAGGTGCAAAAATGCGTTGCTCAGATTCTGACTGGTGGTTTGAAGACATCTCATATCTCAGCGTGAGTTTGTTTGAAAGGCTTATCAAGACAATGCTAGCAAGAGGAATAAGACCTGAAAGCCTAGCGGGGGCCATAATGTATTACTGTAAAAAGTACCTCCCAGGTCTGGGTCGGTGGCAGGGCGGACAAGGTGGAAAAACAAGAACTGTTGCAAGTTTCAGCTTGACACCTGCTGCTGTTGACCAGAAAGTTTTGTTGGAGACCATTGAGAAACTTCTTCCTGAAAAGAAGGGAAGCTCATTTTGCCGTTTCCTATTGGGACTTCTTCGTGTGGCACTGATTTTGAATGTTGATCAATCCTGCAAGAATTCTTTAGAGAGGAGAATCGGAATGCAGTTGGAACTGGCGACTCTAGATGGTCTTCTGATTCCTACTTATTCGGACTCTGATACACTATACAACACAGACTGTATCGAACGAATCGTGCATCATTTCGTAAACATGGAGTCCACTACAACTGCCTTTTCTCCGTCTTCCACTGACAATCAAGCATCATCTGCATCTGAATCATTAAGCAAAGTTGCAAAGTTGATGGACAACTATATTGCTGAAGTCGCATCTGATGTGAATTTGAAACCTGGAAGGATACGCTCTCTTGCAGAGGCCCTTCCTGAGTCGTCAAGATCATTGCATGATGGACTCTACAGGGCAGTGGACATATATTTCAAGGTTTGTTTTTTTTTTTCTTGGGCTGCTCTTTTAAATGAAGGCTTCTTTATGACCATGGTCTTGGTAACATGATTGTGCAGGCACACCCTTGGTTGTCAGATAAAGAGAAGGAAGAACTATGCAACATCATTGACTACCAGAAGCTATCCATTCATGCTTGTGCCCATGCATCCCAAAATGACAGGTTACCACTCAGAGTTGTTCTTCAAGTCTTGTTCTTTGAGCAGATGCAGCTGAGGACAGCATTAGCTGGCTGTCTTCATGCACTGGATGCCGAAATTGCCCCTGCAGCTCCCATAACCGTCCCTAGTGACACGGCTGGCCAACTTGTACAAAGGGATGGGTGGGTGACTCTAGTGCGCGAAAATCAAGGGTTGAAGGTGGATATGGAAAGAATGAGATCTAGAGTTGGTGAACTGGAACAAGAATTTGGCAAAATAAAGCAGGAAATGAAAAGTGTGACCAAATCACATAGTTCCCTCCGCTCTCCTCGATTGGTTGCTCGAAAAATAGGGTGTAAGCTCGTTCCGCGACCATCAGATGCTCAACCAAAATCTCTTACCCGAAATAACTCAACACCTAGAGCATCCATTGAGCAGGCACCGCATGCTCATAAGTCCAAGGTCAAACACAGAAAGAGCTTTTCTTTGGTTTAAGTGGTACATATAAATCAGGGTCCTTCATCATATATATATGTGCAATACATGGTGTGTGGTTTTTATAATATTTGTACGAGGGAAAGGGAAGGAAAATGTTTTCCTCAGTCAGTCCAAAACACCAAAAAAAGAGAGAGAGAATTACACCTCTGGACATTTTCCATGTCTTTCCCTTGTCTATAGTTTCATAGATGCAGCATTACAGTTGAATATTCATTTTAACTTCTGGAAGGATTTTTTTAGTCCTCGTGTTGTCGTTAATGAGTGACACTGTTATTATGAAAGAGCAGAATCAAACATGTAAATTTATCAAAGAAGGGAAGCTGGCACAGGAAGATCTTAGCTGGCAAAGAATTATACCGTGAGATTAGTAGTGGTCTAGTGGATGATGTTGTGTACAATACTTTGTATATGAGTCAGTGGATAAATATAATTCTGGTTTTCCTTTTCAGTTGATGTGCTAGTTTTTCATTCCCGCGAGGCTTGTTCATTGTACTCATATGATAACATTATAAATATGTTAATAAAAGATGTCATTTAAAGATATTCAAATAGTTTTCCCCCCTGTTGTGCGTGCGGTTGAATAGAAATTAAAGAGTAATCATACTTGTCAGAGTCGTGTGAAATGTAAACTGGCCAGTGGCCACATATTCCTTTCCCGCAAAAAATTGTTCCCGCGAAATTTGATTCAAGACGAAAAGATTTTCATTTGCTGTTGACGACCTTATTTAGTTTTTGATAATAACAAATGAAAATACTGCCTCACACTTTTTGGATTAAATTATACTCTCTCTTCCTTTGTATATATAATGGTACTTATTTACTTATTTCCATTAAATGAAAAATGTTAATGAAAATCATATGATATTACCGAAACACCTTAACCATTCACATTAATTCTCATTCTTCTTCCCTTGATTATTATTGAGAAGTATTTACAGAGTTAATTTGTAGAAATATTGAAACAAATTGAAGATAGGCCTTACATCTAAGAGCAAGCTCACATCTCTAAATAATTCAAATATATTTAGAATTTAGGAAAGTAACATGAAACACTATATTATTACGTGCATCGGTGCATGTTCATAAAAAATCGTACATTATTTATTTATTTATTTTGTTAAGGTATATGTATTTTAATAAACAAAATCCTTGTCTTATTGATTTAGTTAGGTTCTGTTGTATACTTGTATTTGTTCCCTTCTCTCTTGTTTTAATATTTTCCCTTGGCGGTAAAACGGGCTACTAATCAAATTCTGAATTGCATGGATGTTAAACATGCCATTTGGTGGTCACTATTCATGCACACAAACGTGTATTTATGCATTTGTGCCACACAAATATATGTTCCTATGTTCTATGTTCTTCACTCTTAGTGTAACAAACATGGCGATTTATTCATCCACTATCAGCTTCTCAAATCCATGCACTTCCACTGGCCAACATGATTTCAACCTCTCATTTCATATCAAAACTCACACTTGTTTGAACATCACAAACTATGATCAAATGACACACATGCCCTCCTCTCTTTCTATCCATTCACCTCACAACAAACAAGCATTCACCATCATTCAATGTATTCAACATGGCTTTGAACCCATGATTGACCGTGATGGTGGGGATAGTAATGGTGGTTCTGGTGATGATAGTGGAGGAAATGGAGGTGATGGTAGAGATGAAAATGAAGGAGAATTTGGTCCATTATTGAAGTTTGTGGACGTCATGAAAGAAGCAGAAGCTAAAGGTGTGAAGTTGCCTTCGGATATGATGGAGACAGCCAAGACAACAGGAATCAGGGAAATGTTTCTGCTTCGTTACTTGGAGCTACAGGTCAAGTTTTTTATGTTTTTTGTGAGTTCTAGTTGATGAAGCTGTAAAGTTCAGTTTTTGAATTTTTTTTTGTGGTTTCTTCTGTATAAGCTCCAGCTTGGTTGTATCAAAGATGGAGGATTAATGATTGACCAACTTGTACGATCGTTTTGGGGTGTTCATATTTCAGGGCTCCGTTTGGCCACTGGGTTTCTTGATGAAGAATTGTTCTATGCTTCGAAACAGAATGCTAGCTGATCCTTCTTTTCTATTTAAAGTTGGAACTGAGGTTTGTTTTTGACAACTTATAACACTATATCTCATGAAATCGTTGCGGAATTCTGGAACATATACTCTATGGTAAATATGTTAGGGATATTGTTTTTTGTTTGGTGTATGCAGGTTGCTATAGATTCTTGTTGTGCAACATTTGCGGAGGTTCAGAAAAGAGGCAAGCATTTTTGGGCAGAATTTGAGTTGTATGCAGCTGATGTACTGGTTGCATTGGTTGTTGACATTGCTTTGGTAAGCATGTTAGTACCATATGCTCGACTTGGACGGCCATCAGTGTCCAAAGGTTTGCTTGGACGCATTCAACATGCTTGTGCTTCTCTTCCTAGCAGGTTAGTGTTTGCACTTCTGATATGTAATAATGACCAATATTTCTGAGTATAATGAAGCATTTCTTTCCACTATTGATGCATTGGATGCTAGTTGATTGCTTCACAATAATTTCTAACTTTTACTTTTTTGTCAAGATCCTTTTGAATTAAGATGCTCATTTACATCTCACATGCAGTGTTTTTGAAGCTGAAAGGCCAGGCTGTAGGTTCTCTTTGATGCAACGCATTGCAACATATTTTTATAAGGTAAGCTTGAGTAGCGAATACACTGTTTAATTTTTATGAAGTACCATGTACATTAATTAGGATATTGGTCTTGTACTTTGCACAAAATGGTATATGAATAGTGTGGCTTTCTATAAATTGTATAACATATTTACATATAAATGGTTATATTTTTTGAATGCTTTTAAATTCTGTGCTCAGGGTGCTTTGTATGGATCTGTTGGGTTTGGATGTGGCCTGATTGGTCAGGGAATTGCAAATATGATAATGAATGCTAAAAGGTGAATTTTTTTTACCTGTGTCCATTCTGTAATTATCTGTCTAACTTTAGAATTGAAGTTAGTTGCGTAGGAAATTTTAGTCCTGTGCTGTTGTTTTCCTCTGTGAAATTTTGTCCTCTTAAAAATACCTGTTAGATGTTTGTAGTGTAATGATGCTTTTATTTTTGGATTTCTGGATTCCACTGTGGAAGAAGAATGAGAGAGTATATGAAATTCCTACATTATGTGAATCTATTCCTGTTTGATAAGTGCTTTATTTTGGATAAAACAGGAGGATTAAGAAATCTGAAGAGGACATACCTGTGCCTCCTCTTGTTCAAAGTGCTGTTCTCTGGGGTATGTGTTACTGTGATATCTCAAATTTTGTCTTTCAGGCATCTTGTTCATGTTTTTGAGCATCGTTATAATTTGAATCCATTGTTGAGCTCTTAATTGTGTAGTTGATGTTCTAATGTTTCTGTTATAAAAGTTAGCTCCATCTTCAATCTGATTGATTGAATTCTGCTGTTTAATCAGGTGTGTTTCTTGCCGTATCATCCAACACTCGATATCAAGTTGTGTATGCACTAGAAGGCCTCGTGGAAGCTTCTCCTGTGGCAAAGAGGCTTCCACTTGTTGCAATGTTGTTCACTGTATGTGTGCGATTCAGCAACAACATATATGGTGGTATGCAATTCGTAGACTGGGCGAGATTGACTGGGGTTCAAAAAGCACACTAGCTTATTTACTGCAATTCTTGAGCCAAATGGGCCTTATAGTTTGGCTCTGGCTCTGACTCTGACTCTTCCTGAAGCTTCATTGTTTGAAGAGGGATTTCTTTCATCATAACCAATGTTTGGGCACTGGCCGTCATTGATGGCAGTATAATTATTATTTATTAGTATAGGACATTTACTTCTAGTAGAATTCTTATTTTTCTGCAATATGGTGTTAGTCAACAGATTGTATCAGATATTAAAAGTAAAAAATGAAGCTCTTTTAAGGGCGTGTTTTTATAAAGTCTGCCTCTGTCTCTGCGCTGTCAAATATTTTTTGAACAAGTTGGTGACTGGTGTCAATGCTGCCATTATTTCTTTTCGAACAACCGTGACCTTTTGCCAAGAATGAAGATTTTGTGAACCAAACTTCTCATTTAGCAAAGAAAGGGGGGGAAGAAAAAATCCCTTCGAAGTCGCACAAAAATATTATTGCAAGATGATTTTATACAGCAAATGAGCAACATAAAGGGTATATATGTTTGTATAAAAAAATGATAAATATAATTCTGTGCTATCTAGGTCGAACTTTTGGTGACTATGTTACTTTTCCTGAGTGATTCTTTCCATAGCTTTTTGTTGGAAGTTCTATGTAAATTAATAATGGTGTGACAATATAGATTGGCACTGCCATGTTTATGATTAGCTGTAGGTGTAACAAGGGGATAATACGTTTAGCAAGCAAACAAGCTTGACAGCTAGTTATTTCCATTGTATTGTGCCTTACGTGCTTAATTGCATTAAAGCTTGCTTAAGGACGCATCAAACCAAATGTGTATATTAGACAAGTAGCACAATAATCGGGCCCAAGCTTTCATGTTTGAATCCGGGGCAGCGGAATATTTAATCCGCTTCCCACTTGTATTACTTTAGGCCAAAAGATGACGTCATCATACTTCCTGAGGTTTGCCAAATCAGATAAAACCATGCTCAATTTCTAAATCAAACTAATAATAGTAATTTCTAAAGAATCCGAATATTCCTTTATTCATTTTTAATGGGGTACTATCTTTTATCCTAAATATAAATATAAGACATATTTACTTAATTTGATTGATTAAAGATGTAACATAATGTTACTAATTCCCTAATTAACCTGTGACATCTCTTTTAGTTCAATAATATCTTTACTAACTATGATAGAAAAAGGAATTGCAATAATATCAATATCTCTATCATAGTTAGAAAAAGAGAATATATCCTAATGATTGATATATTATCCATGATAGAAAAGAATAAACTAATACAACACAACTGCTATCATGGATAATTTATTGATAACCATGTTAGAAAGGATTTGTCTAACATGGTTAATAAACAAAACTAATTGATATTAAAAATAAATAGATATATATACATGCGGAAGCGAATGCAGACCTATAAATTGGCAATATACAATTCTAAATAAACTATACCAACTCTACTACCTAATTCCCTTCCTGAAGCTTGCCCCTGTGCATGAATACCTGCAAAAATGTCAGTAATCGTGGGATGAGACAATTTGTCCCAGTAATCACCGCTTAACTCACTATAACAGTGAGATGTGCGGTAGTGAGGGCGTCTAAAGGGTACCACAGTTTTAAAAATCAATAATACATATATTCCAGATTTTCTCTCCATAAATCATTCACATTTCTCTATCACTTTCCAGACAATAACGTCAACATCTCTATCTCCAATCCATCAGTACTACTACACCAACTCTCACACTCACCTATAGATGCATCGTGCCATCCTGGAGGCATTCATTCTAGCATCCAACTTCACTATATGATTTGACATTGTGCTCCTCTCCACAATGAGGGGGCAAATTTCACTCTCTGGCAATCCGCAGAGAGGGAACCCCAATTCTGTTTTCCATTGCAGAATGGGAACGGTTGGACTCTCAAATGCCTTAACAACCGTAGGGGCGGTTGGGCTCTAAAATGCCTTAACAACCGTAGGTCACTTCTCTCAATAAGTTGGCCTATGACCCCGATCCAATCAATCCGAAAAAGATCAGTACAAATAACTGTCGATTGGCCTATCGATAGTTATCATCGCGCGATGGTACATATGTATATCAGTGTCATGCAATGCTCACCCTACCTTTCCATATTCAAATCACAACTTCTATATTTTCTAACAAAACAACTTTCCATAATCTCAGTCCACATCCAATTCATGTTCTTATACATCTCAGTCACAATTACAACAATGGAACCTCACTGTCAAACCTTACACCTACGTATATGTCACTACAATCTAACCAGCATCATCACCAACCAGGATAATAATATATAATGTATCAAAATCTTTTATACGAAGATATTCGTGTTTGAAAGGCACCCGATAGCCTGTTTTGTATAAAACTAATTTTTAAAGATAAATATATATATATATATAGAGGGTGAAAAAAAAAGATTTTAAAATCCCAACTAACGTCACCCTCAATGTTATAGCAAGGTAAGTGTGATTACCTTTTGCACTTTGCGCATTTTCCCATCCTTTCCCGATGTCTCACAACCACATCACAATCAATCCTATAATGATGTAGTATAGAATAATAAATTAGTATCATTTCTACTTCATAATATTAAACGTCTCTCTCATATCCGTATTACTACCCAATCCCCTCTTTAAATAATTCTTTTCATGTCATCTTTCTAACATCCAAATTCAATCAATATCTATCACAATCAAAATTTCCAGCTATGCTTGCAACAATGCTTGCAACAACATCCTCCAACTTCATCACACAAGCCCATTTAACACCTTACAACCATATAATCCACAAGATTTCATATTACTTACGTAAGGCTAATAGTCAACAACCACTCAAGAAAATCTGAACAGCCCACAACAAGGTACCAATTCAAACAGATTCACATGAAACCAAGCCAAATTTCATACCACTTCAAAATCAACAATATATTTCATTCAATTAACACCGTTCAGCTCTACCACCCATTCTTCTTTACATTATCATATGGAATATGTTCATTATTGTATAGAATAAATATTCTTAATAGTCACAATCAAAATCAAGCAATTATTATAAACAAACCACCCTTGACATCACCGATGACTAACATCCAACAACAACACAAGGAACCATAAATCAAATCACTTTCCACCCTTACCAATCATAACATAACTCACACTTCAAACTAATTAGTTTAAAAGATAAATAAATCTCTAAAAGAAATGCAATCAAGACACTCCAATAACTTCAAGCACTAATTCATACATTCATATTATCCAACATCATCATTGCCAATTTCAACGTCATATAATCACCTACTAACTCAAATCAACATATCTAAACAACCAAATCACACTCTTACAATAGTATTCAATATTAAAGAGACAAGGGTAAGCACACTTATCATTTCTATTTTATACAATTCACGTGACTCAATTCAGCAACTCAATTCAGCAAGCATACCCATTTACACAATGCAAAAATCTTTATTAATCACCATGCAACTTATATAATCACCCTTAAATTAATATTTCTCATAGTTTCTTCATTCATGTTCACATCTTTCTAGTCGCACCGCAAAACAGTGAATTTACTGTTCTTTAACAAAATCAATCATGCAAGCTTACCAAGACAACTATACCCTTCAACCTAAGGCTTTTAATTACTATATATTAACACCCATACAAAGTTCAATTGGACAGCAACATGGAACGCAGAAAAGAAAAATCAGATTTCCAATTTCAAGCGTAAACTTAACATGTAGTGACCAATAATAATCCTCTTCAGTTCAGCCCTAAAGAAAAATAAGCACAGCACTTTGAAGCCCACATGTGGTTCGTCACAACAATCAAACAACCCCAACAACATTCATACACTTATTAATTTCATTTTAAATAAAGAATCACATAAATGAGTTAGGTGAATTAGGCTAAAAACAGAGAAATGGCAAATCGGAGGACTCAAATCCAAGGAAGGTCAACATATGAAAACATTTATATATTTCAGCATGCCAAATATAACATAACACTAAAAATAAAGCCAAACAACACTGCTAGCAACAAAGAGAACAATACAATTCACATTCAAACTCCTAAAACCCAACAAATTCAACATAACAATGCTAGATTCAGACTCTAATAACCTACCACAGTGATTAATTTAAAGTTTCAAAGTTTAATTGCCAATAGTTCATAAGATTTCTTCAACACCAAAATCTAGGGTTTGCAAAAATCTAAACAAAAATCATATTGACAATTTAATACAACCTTAACCATATGAAATTGAAGTTTTACTTTGATTTTGATTACTATTGAACACCCTAAATACAAAATCAGCTCGGACCCTCCCCTCTCTCCTCCCAAAATCAGAAACAAGGAGTAGGAATGGAAGAAAAGATGTTACCTAAGCTCATTTCAGACCTCACCACGTCTGGCCGGAGTTTCCCCGCCGCCGGAAATCACCTCTCAATGTGTAGGTCGAAAGAAACCAAAAAGGAAAAAGGGAAAATAAGAAAATGAAAAGAAAAGAACAACTTGAAGAACAAGAAGAAGAAGTGAAGCTCACTTTCACATTTGTCGTTCGCCGCTGCCGTTCATCGCCGGAAAACGAAGAAACCCGCCGGAAAAATGAGTGAAATGAAGAGGAACAGATCGGCTTAAGCTTAGGAATAAACGTAAAGAGGTGAAGCTTCAGAGGGAAGTGAGGCCGACGGCATCAACGCCGCCGTCGCCTATGACCGCCGCTGGAAGCAGTGAGAACGATGGGGAGGGTGGAAGGGTTTTAGTGAGAGGGAAGGAGGCGCGGGTTAGGGAAGAGAAGAGGCAAGGGAAGGGGTGTCGGCGCCGCCGCCGAAGGCCGCCGCCCGTCGCCGGATTCAGAGGGAGAAGACGAAGAAGAAGGCGGTGGGAGGAGGGAGTGTTTTTCGGGTGAGAGGGAGGAGGGCTCGAGGGAGAGAGAGAGAGAAATGGAAAGGAAGGAGATGATGATGTATTTATTTTTAATTTAGGGAAAATTACAATTAACTACCCTAAGGTTTATTCGTAATTATATTTCTAGCCCAGAAGTTTGTATATATTACTATATCTCCTTCTTTCCATCATAATATTATCTACTATCCAAATACTTATTCATGAAAGTTTCCATCTCCAAATAATTATTTTAACTATATTTTTCCTTAAATTCCAAAAATTAAGATTTAATAACAATAAATCTTCATAAATTTCTCCCTAAAACTCAAATTTCCTAAATAACACCTCAATAATTTCTAATTAACCTTAATCAAAATTTGGGGATGTTACAAAAGATGTGAATTAAGTTAGATAAAATCACATGATATTATCAACGTACTCTAACCATATACCTCTACTTCCACCCTTACCCTCTTAATCATTTATTATTGGGAGTATTGATAAAGATAATTTAAAAAAATGTAGACTGGGGAGTGATACTACTCTCAGTGTCATTGCTAAGAGGGTTAAAGTTTAACCATTGAATAGAATTGGTAAAAAATGAATAAATCATTTCAAACAGTTTCCGCTTTCTGATTAAATCGTCAACTAGAACTATTGTATGCCAATCTGGCACGAATAAAGGCAATAATAAGTTGATAACAATACAAAGTTGACCAGGCAAGTTAGAAATAATAAAAGTTCATAATTAAGAAGAAATAAACAAACAAATTTCTAAAAAATACAAAAAATAAGCTAAAAATAGTGCTAACATATTCATAGAATCTGTCAAATAAAATAAAAACCAGGAATGTTGTATTCACAAAATGAAATGTAAGAAAAAATATAATATGATATGATTTGATTTGAAGAGTATTAGCATAGCATTAGGTGAAAACGAAATGATGAGAAAATGTTAATGGTGAAATGTAAAGGTCGTCCCATCCCAGCAAGGCAAGCAGTGTCCGACGGCCTTTTCAATTTTCTTCAGTCCACCTTCTCCCTCCTTCCTTCTAAGCTCTCTAGATCAACCGTTTATTCTTCGCCCAACGACGCAATTCTCTCCGTTTATTCCGTTAACTGATCTCCGTTAAGATTCGCGCGACCGAATCCTCCATTCCCTCCGATCCTGTGATCTCAGATTCAAACAGCCGCGGAGCAGAGGATTCCTCTCTCCGCCTGGATCTACGCCGACGTCATGGCCTTGTCAGGCATGAGAGGCCTCTCCGTATTTATCAGTGACATCCGTAATTGCCAGAACAAAGAGCAGGAAAGGCTTCGCGTCGATAAGGAGCTCGGTAACATCCGAACTCGCTTCAAAAACGAGAAGGTTAGGGTTTTATCATGCCTCTATAATGTGTTTAGCTTAGATTCTTCCAGTTTTGTAGCTTGTATTTCGTTTTGTTTCTGATTTACGTGCAATTTTAGGTCTCGCAGCTGAAACTTTCTTTGCGTATGTTTCTTGTACTGACTAGAATAGTTTGAGCTGAAAATTGAAGTGTTTTGAATATTGTGGCATAGAGAGAGAGATGATTGATGTTATTATTTACGAAGGCTTGAACTCTAGTACTGACTCTTAATGTTATAATTGATGTTGCGTTCTGCTTATTGAGCTTTTGAGTTCGTTTTGCATTGTCTTGTATGGGTGATTTGACATGTTACTTTGAGGACTAAGAAGGCTAGAAAGGATTGGACTCGTTGAGAGCTTTATTATCGTGTCTCGTGTTGCTTAACTGCCAAAATTGACTTGGTTTATGGGAATGAATTTATGATTGTGATGTGATTAGTTGAATGTCACCTATGTTGAAGTATGAATTGGACAAATGCCTGTGAGTTTCTGAAATTCACTTGGACTATGTGTTAGTTAGTTACTATATGGAAATTTATGGGACACGATGATAATGTTACAGTTGTCTGGAAACAATTGTTACCTGCCCCACACTTCAATTTTCAAGCCTGTCTGAATTGGATGGTCTTCATATTTTCTATTATTTCATATAATTTTCTTCGAACTGCTCCATTTGTGTAATTGTGTACTTTCTTTCCTTTTCTGCTCTCCAATAGGTCAGCATACAAGGATATTGGGAATTTATCATATGAATGCACTCTAGCCTATTAGTGACATTGTTTGGTCGAAATAGCAGAATATGTGACATTACCCTTTTTTTGTTAGAATATGAATCGATGGAGTTGATTTTGTCTCCAATACCACTCTGTTCAAAACTTAATAAAGCCCTGATGGCAGTCATGCTGACCTGAAACTGGTCTTGCAAGGATTCTTTTGAACTAGACAGATCAGCAACATCGTGTTGCATTTCTACTTCTTGTGTCCCTCTAATTAGTGATGCCATAATGATACTCTTGGTAATCACCTTTTGGTGTTTGAGTTTCCATCAATATATTCGGATATGGTGTTCATGCATATTGCTTTGTTAGAGACTAATTGCTAGTTTAGGCTGATAGAAAGAGTTTAATTTAATTTAGTTATTCTGAAGGATATTTAGTTTAATTTGGTTCTCGGAATTATTTGCTACAGATTGGAGATTTTTTAGCATTGATTAATGTATTAGCTTCCATTTCTCTATCTTTTTCTTCTTACTCTTTTTGGCCATTGGTAAAAGTCTGTCTTTGTTATCCATCTTCTGTTGTTGCTTGTTGTTTAATGAAAATAACTTGGGGTCTTAGCTATAGATGAATGATTAATTTATACCTTTTTTGTTCTTTTGTTAGGGTTTGACACCGTATGAAAAAAAGAAATATGTCTGGAAAATGCTATACATATATATGCTTGGGTATGATGTGGATTTTGGTCATATGGAAGCCGTATCTCTAATATCTGCTCCAAAATATCCAGAAAAGCAGGTAGTGCTTTCCTTTTATGACATTTTTCTATTGTGGTCTGTTGCTGTATTTTTCTATTGTCGACTTATAGTTTTCTGCAGTTTCTTTTGAGTTCAGTTGTATTTTTCCTAGCAGGTGAAATATTGGGGGCTAAAGGAGCCAAATCTAATTTTTTTTCCATATTCACTGTAGGTTGGGTACATTGTGACATCGTGTTTACTCAATGAGAACCATGACTTTTTGAGATTAGCAATAAATACTGTGCGCAATGATATCATTGGTCGCAATGAAACTTTCCAATGTCTCGCATTGACTATGGTATGATGATGGAAAAGTGTTGATCTTTTTTAATTTTTGCTCTTTTATTTGTATTACACCATATAACTATGTTGTTAGCATTTCTCTAGAAATGCTATATAATATACTGATGGAGAAATTTAGGCCTGGTGGAGAAATATTTTTTTTTTTTACCAGCCTTTCTTGATGCATGTTGACAAATGTGCTTTTACATGCTTGAACATGAAATGTGTGTGCTTTACAGACAACGACGCAAGTTTCTAAATGTGACTCTTCTTTCTTGTTTTTCATGAGCATTTTTTGAACTTAAAATTAATGCATTTGTACACTCCCTTTCCAAACTTCTATCCAGCCACGTATTATGAAAGTAATATTGCTTATTTCAATACTTATAGCAAATCAGATTTCTTATTTTTGTTTCTTCTTTTCATTGATATCTTATTATGGGGTCTACTATGCATTTATGATTTCACCTTCACAACTTTTGGCCACCAAGCTATATCTTCTATTATGTAGGTTGGAAATATAGGTGGGAGAGAGTTTGCTGAGTCCTTAGCACCAGATGTAC
This sequence comes from Mimosa pudica, assembly GCA_029929735.1. Lineage (NCBI taxonomy): Eukaryota > Viridiplantae > Streptophyta > Magnoliopsida > Fabales > Fabaceae > Mimosa > Mimosa pudica. The sequence continues at coordinate 1,625,738 of JAKELP010000001.1, forward strand.
AGAAGTTGCTGGTAAGAAACAGAGCATTGTTAAGCAAGTTAAAAGAATAAAAAATAATTGATATTAACTGTATTCTCTGATTCAGATATCTAGCAGCTGCAGACCACTTGTAAGAAAAAAAGCTGCTCTGTGTTTACTACGCTTGTATAGGAAAAATCCAGATGTTGTCAATGTTGATGGATGGTAAATCAGAATCCCATTTGCCTGGTATTAGGTGTTTGTCCATTGGTACTTACCTCCAAATGTATCTTAGCAGTTCCTTTTTTATGTATATTTAAGGGCGGATCGGATGGCCCAACTTATGGATGAACGAGATCTTGGAGTTTTGACATCTTCTATGAGTCTTCTTGTTGCATTGGTATCTAACAACCATGAAGCATATTGGAGTTCTCTTCCAAAATGTGTCAAAGTGTTAGAGCGCCTTGCAAGGAACCAGGATGTTCTACAAGAATACACTTACTATGGCATCCCATCTCCCTGGCTGCAGGTCTGTAAACCTTACTCTTGTCTGATTTTGTTTTTTTTTCCTTTGTTATTTATGATAATAAAAGCATAGTTAAGTTGGCATATTTTCCTCATCTTGATTACAGATCATGTTTATTGAATTCTGTAGTGGTTGGCGGTTCAATCTAAAGATTAAATAGATAGCAAGCTTAGATGATTTGCATTTTCAAACACTAGCTGGGCACAGTGAATGAAAAGGATCCTTTTGATGTATGAGACTTTTTAATATAATAAACTGAAACAAAAAATTGTTAAATTCACTGGCATGGCAATCACACGCCTTTAACTCCTAAATAGTGAAAATATTAAGTAACATCTCAACTGAGAGTGACTTACTCTATGCCATCAAATATTGTAATCTTGTCTGTGTCAGTCCAGCTGAATGCTTATACATGTTCTTCATGTAGGTAAAAACAATGAGAGCACTTCAGTATTTTCCTACCATTGAAGATCCAAATACAAGGAGATCTTTGTTTGAGGTATGTTGTATCTCAATAACATATTCAACAAAGTTTAATTAATAATTTTACTAAGCCTTGAATAAATTTTTTCAGGTTTTACAAAGGATACTGATGGGAACGGATGTTGTGAAAAATGTGAACAAAAATAATGCATCCCATGCTGTTCTTTTTGAAGCACTTGCCCTGGTATGTTGGAAGTGTGTTACTTTATTTTGAAAATTTCAAATACAAGTCAATCTTACTTGTTAATCTCATTATAATTGGCACTATGAACTCATCTTGATCCTTTCTTTCTGAATTTGTTTGCTACACTAAAATCTTGTAGATAAGGCTCTGTGCTTTCTCACTTTTAAAACTGTTTCAATTTGTATGAGTTTCATGCATGACTGCAGTGACATTATGAACAAGTCCACAAGTATTATTTGTCTTATTGAATTCATGCACGCATCATTCTTACAAAATTGCACTTGGTGATTGTGTTTAGATTCTGTCAAGAGGATGATTGCCTACAATTTAGCGTGAAAGCATTTGTATGCATGTTTATATTGGGCAGGTGTACAGTGCAGTTAATGGGTACTTCATCATTATCTACTACTATTAATGTGGATGCTTATTGTTTATTGTGATGTTGCCTCAGGTGATGCATCTTGATGCTGAAAAAGAGATGATGTCTCAATGTGTGGCTCTTCTTGGAAAATTTATTGCCGTTCGGGAGCCAAACATTAGATATCTTGGATTGGTAAGTTGTGGAGACACTAGACACTAGCTTATATTCTCACTTCCCTTTTTTCCTTGAGAAGTTTCCCCTGTTTGCTTGGTGGGTATATGATCATTGTTTAGAAAGCCAAACTGACTGCTAGTTGCAATATCAGAATTCATAAACTTACAATATTCTGGTGCAGGAGAATATGACAAGAATGTTGATGGTTACAGATGTGCAAGATATCATAAAAAGGCATCAAGCTCAGATTATTACCTCTTTAAAAGATCCTGATATCAGGTTACAAGTGTTCTCTCCTATTTGCTGAAGATATTAGCCCCTTATGTATGCCAGTAATAAATATGCTTGACAAATCCAATTCTCTTTGATTCTATTGGTAATTTATTTTATACACACAAATGAATTGTGTGGATAACAATAAGATTTTGACGGCATTTCCTTTCTATTCCTTAGACTATTTAACACTGTTACGTGGAAAGCTTTGTGATCTTTTAATACTGTGACTTATTTGTTGCTGTGTGTTGATATAATTTCTTGCTCTAAATATAATATTTTTAACTCTAGTATATCGTATTTTTGCCCAGTATTCGGAGGCGTGCTCTTGATTTACTTTATGGCATGTGTGATGTTTCAAATGCAAAGGATATAGTTGAAGAACTGTTGCAGGTATGACTATATGACCAGTGACATTGATGATATTTTGGGATTATTGTAATCCATCCTCTCATTAGAGAGAAAGATGATACCAGTTGATTGTATGTAAATTACAAAATGCTTGGTTTTAAATTTCCAACTTTGTTGTAGTATCTTAACACAGCTGAATTTGCAATGAGAGAGGAGTTGTCACTTAAAGCTGCCATTCTTGCTGAGAAGTTTGCTCCAGATCTCTCATGGTAATGAATATTTCCAGGGGCATTCCTTGTTTTTCCTTTCATGTGCTGTTTTGTCTTTGTAATTTGTTTGCTCTTGCTTTTTTTTTCTTTTTTTTTTTTTGTTTTGGAAAATGCTAGAACTCTTCTTGGTAAAAAAAAACAATTATGCTGGATAGCATTTGATAGCTTCTGGTAGCATATCAAATGTTAAAATCAAGACTATTCAAATTATGGAAAAAAGATGGCCAATTTGAATATTACACGTGTCCACCTGAAGATGTTGGTGTTAAAATTTTCTAAAACTATGAAACAGTGGACATTTATTCTATGCAAAATTTGTGGCTGGACTAGTATTTATGAATTAGTAAAATTCAGCTAATGTGAAATAATTCAGAGTCATGGATATTTATGTCATTCCTGTCTCTTTTGTAAAGGTACGTTGATGTCATTCTTCAATTAATTGACAAAGCCGGAGACTTTGTTAGTGATGACATCTGGTTTCGTGTGGTGCAATTTGTCACAAACAATGAAGACTTACAGGTGATCTTACAGTTTGTTGCCATTATATTTCTGCTTGTTAGTTGACATATCATTCACTGGGACTTTCTTTGTGTTTGATTAGCCTTATGCTGCAGCAAAAGCTCGAGAGTATCTTGACAAACCAGCTATACATGAGACAATGGTTAAGGTTAGTTGACTTCCATTCCATGACAGGCTACCCATATGAGATTTTTCTGCAAACATTCGTTAATTATTTGATTTCTAAGCCTGTTGCATGTGAAGCCTCGTGATATGATATGATAAAACAGTTTTCTTTTTGCTGTTTCAATTATATGTCCAGAATCTGACACTAATGATGAGAGATCCCCTTCCCCCACACTCTTGCTGCAGCCGCAGCCGCAGCCGGTAGGGAATGGGTGTGCTTTCAGAGCATTGCCAAAGAGTCTCATATGGTTATAGACAGCAAAGAAAGCTTACTATGGTTTCTTTGTTTTGTTCGCAGTCAGTCCATCAGTCTTGCTGTTATTGAAATTTCATTTAAGCGTGCTTGCTGTGACGTCTTATTGGAAACATGACATGATTATCCAGTTCTTCTTTTGAATAATTTTCTTTGCAAATAATTGAAAGATTCTAAAACTAAGACTGCTTAAAGTGGCTATCAGTGCTGGAGAGCAGAGGATTGAAAAGATAGATTTTGGTCGTAGGGAAAATTAAAGTTAGACTTCCGTAATCAGTTTTACGTGATGAACATTTTTACCCTCTGTAAAATGTGAATACGTGTTTTCTCTTTTATTTTGATTCGATTCAATTTGATCATTTTTATCAAAACCTGTGTGATTTAATCTCATGCCTGACATAGCAACAGGTCAGACTTTTGAAAAATTAGATTGTTATTTAGTTATTTTCATTTTTTGATGCTGAAACAGGTCAGTGCATATATCCTTGGAGAATTTGGACACCTTCTGGCCAGAAGACCTGGGTGTAGCCCGAAGGAACTATTTGCCATAATACATGAGAAGCTTCCTTCTATCTCGTTAGTAGATTTAATTAGCTCACAATTCATGTATAGCTGTGTCTCATTTAGATTTGATCTCTTAAGAGTATGCTTTATTTTCAGGACTCCATCTATTCCCATTCTTCTTTCAACATATGCTAAAATTCTTATGCACACTCAACCTCCAGACCCTGAACTTCAGAATCAGATATGGACAATATTTAACAAGTGAGGCTTGATTTGCAATCAATTTATCATGAATTGATCTACAGTGTGATTATGCCATCGATTCTTCTAACTCATCTGCTTATGTTTTTAGATACGGGAGTTGCATTGATGTAGAGATACAGCAAAGAGCTGTTGAATATCTTACATTGAGTAGTAAAGGTGCAGCTCTGATGGACATATTAGCTGAAATGCCTAAATTCCCTGAACGACAGGTATTTTGGAATTTTGAATTCAGATGTAGTTTGGTTATGGTTATGCTTGATCAACCATCAATGGTAACTGTTAATTGGGTGCTCCAAAGCTGCCCTAGATTATTTTATTATTATTGTTGTTTTTTCTAGGTCTATTAGTTTGAATAAGTCATTCCAATTTTATCTCCTTGTTTGTTATTTATTAAATGTAATTTAATCATATGTATAAGCCTATAAATAGGTTAATTGTTATAAATAAAATTGAGTCGGTATTATTCTGGCTCCCCTCCTCTTTTTCTCCTTGTTGTGCTTCTCTTTGTTTTTCCACAGTAACACTTATGAAATATTACTCTTCAAATTCAGTCTGCATTGATAAAAAAAGCTGAAGATACTGAAATAGATACTGCGGAGCAAAGTGCCATAAAATTGAGAGCCCAGCAGCAAGCTCAAACATCAAATGCGTTGGTTGTAACTGACCAACCTATGGCAAATGGAACTCCTCCTGTAAACGAACTTGGTCTTGTGAAGATGCCCAGCATGAGCAGTACTGTGGTTTGTACCTCCCTCCACCATCCCCTATTTTATAAATTTTTACTGTATCATTACAAGGGAATGATTGAGCTTTGTATCTTTTAACGTTGAAAATGTTTAATAAGTATTGCTTTTTAGGTTAATGCTTACTCAATTTTTTTTTAAAGCAGGACCATGATCCAGCAGAACTACAATTATCCTTGGAAAATGGGACATCAAGTAAAGTAGATTCCCAACCTCCTGCAGATCTTCTTAGTGATATCTTGGGTCCATTAGCTATTGAAGGTCCTCCCAGTAGCAGTGTCCAGTCTCAGCCAAACCCAGATACAGTTTTGGAAGGTATTGCAGTTGAAGCCACAGCTATAGTACCTGCAGGCGAGCAGGCAAACTCTGTGCAGGTGCTTTTTTTTTACTTCTTGTATCCAAACTTAGCAAGTCTTTTTGATTTATGCGATATATCATTGTAATATTAATACAGAAGCTTGTTCTGGAGACCACTTTCTATCAAATCAAATATCTAATGGCTCATTTCAAAAACATAAAATGATGTACCAAGATGATCCAAGTTAAGCTTCATATCATAAGTTTTCGCTGTTTGAATGAATACCATTTATTTATTATGGACTGTATTTCATCTCTTTCTGCTAGACTCAATTCTCCATGAACAGAAGAAAGATATTCTTACCTGTCATAAGTTCTATGCATGGGAAAATAACAAATTGCTCTCTTTATTTGTGCAGCCAATCGGAAATATTGCGGAAAGATTTCAAGCTTTGTGCTTGAAGGATAGCGGTGTTCTTTATGAGGATCCTTATCTTCAGGTTTTTTTTCTTAGTTTTCCTGATGTGTTATGTATTAAGTTTTATTTTAACTTTAATCATATACAAAGTATACACTCACAAACTAGTTACCAAGATTTATGATATTCATGGCTGATTTCCCATAGAGTTCTCAACCTTTTTATATGTGCATTTCATTAGATTGGCATCAAAGCAGAATGGCGAGCACATCATGGGCGTCTTGTTCTTTTCTTAGGGAATAAGAATACTTCTTCTCTTGACTCTGTTCAAGCTATAATATTGCCTCCGTCTCATTTGAAGACGGAGCTCTCATTAGTGCCAGAAACTATACCTCCTCGAGCACAGGTGAAGTATTATTGTCGTTGTATATTGCTTTCTCATTTCATTGGGCTTGTTTATAATTTTTTTTTACCTCTCTTTTAATGAATAGGTGCAATGCCCACTTGAATTCATTAATCTTCACCCGAGCAGGGATGTTGCTGTTCTTGATTTCTCCTACAAGTTTGGCAACGATATGGTACTTAAACATAAACATTTTTTAATTTCCTCTCTTGCAATAAACAATTGATATGCTGTTAAAAAACATTGTAAGTATTACTGGTGGAAACAGCCTCTCCGCTTGTGGGGGTAAGGCTGCATATGTCTGTTTCTCCTCAAACCCCATCTCGTGGGAGTCTTGTGACTTTGTTTCTTTTAGTTCAATGTGGGTCTTTTGTTGCACTAATACTACCCGATTTGAATAATTGGATATCACCCAACTGGCTTGTTGAAAGTTGTTGAGGTGGCTACCTTTACTGTTCTAAAATTATGAATGTTGTTATTGCGGCTACCTTTACTGTTCTAAAATTATGAACTCTTGGTTAGTGTGACTTTTTTCTCTGAGCTTTTGTAGGTCAATGTCAAACTTCGCCTTCCAGCTGTCCTGAATAAGTTTCTTCAGCCTTTCTCTATATCTACTGAAGAGTTTTTCCCTCAATGGAGATCACTTTCTGGCCCACCTTTGAAGCTTCAAGAAGTGGTATGTATCAGGTTATCTATGCCTGACTTTGAATGTTGGAACTGTAAAAATTGGCTACACTGGTTTCCACTGGGGTTATTTCGATAAGGGCTGATATTTATCATTGATTGACTGGCTTTTTACCCTGGTCATCCAATCATTGGCTTGCTCTGTTGATTTTGCAGGTTAGAGGTGTTAAACCACTTCCGCTACTTGAAATGGCGAATTTATTCAATGGTTACCGTTTGACGGTTTGCCCAGGGCTTGTACGTTCATTGCTCTTCTTATCTTCTCTGTTTACTTCACAGTTAATCCTTTAATGATACATTAGTAATATTTCTTCGGCTATCTCTATGCTCTAGGATCCCAATCCAAACAATCTCGTTGCAAGCACAACATTCTATTCAGAAAGTACACGGGCAATGCTTTGCTTAGTAAGTCTACATGTCAAAACACGTATCATGCATCACAGCTCAATAAATATTATAACTATAGTCGCTTCACTATCATTAAGGTGGGAACATGAAAAAGTTTTTAAATTGTGACCCGAGCATTAGTGATCATTTTCTCTAACTCGGTCTTTGATTTTGGAATTGACTGAGTACAATTATGGGCATACGGTAGTATAGGGAAATACGTTTCTCTTGTTGAAGCTTTGGGAAGTTTGGAGTAGCTGCTGTTTTAAAATTTTTGTCAACTATTGACTTTATTATTTATTTTTCCTGCTAGTTATACATGAGTTATGATTAAGTTTAAATTTGAGGCTGTGGCTCTAAATCATGGAAATGGCGCATGTTTGGTAAATTAACTGTGGGGCATAAGTGTTTTAACTTTTTGTTGAAATACATTATACTCAGATACGAATTGAAACGGATCCGGCAGACAGAACCCAGCTACGGATGACAGTTGCTTCAGGGGATCCTGCCCTAACGTTTGAGTACGTGATTGAAAACTGAGGCTTGGAGTGATATTTGTTATTTCCATGGGCCTTACAAATCTCTTCTGTATTTGATTCAGGTTGAAGGAGTTCATCAAGGAACTGTTAGTCAGTTTGCCCTCAACGACCCGTGCACCCGCACAAGCACCAACACAAGCACCTTCAATGCCTCCTGAGGCTCAGCCTGTCAGTATGCCGGCTGCATCAAACGACCCTGGAGCGATGCTGGCTGCTCTTCTGTGAAGCTGATAGATTCATGAGTTAGGTCATTGCACTTGTAAACTTGATTTACACAGCCAGCACCAACCGTTTTTCCTTCAAATTAAAGGAGTTGGTGAACAAATCCATGGTGTGAGGGCTGGTGGAGTTGAGAGCGAGCTAGTTTGTTACCGGCTGAGTGTTTGGACGGGGATTTATGGGTTGGTCGTCCTTTTTGGGAGATTCTTTATGCACAAAGTTATTGTCCATTTTAGTGATGATGTGTCATTTGGGTCATTGGGTGAGGGATTCGAGTTCAATTTTTCAATTCCCTCCCCAGTTTTATTGGCGTGTTTATGGTGCTCATTAGTATGTAAGATATATATTGTTGCCTTGGACAAAACCGGCTGTAACTTTTTGGATTGATCATTTAAAATTATAGTTGCAATAATATCATGGGGAGAGTACATATTTTTGCATTTTATTTATCTGGGTTCAGTGTCAAGTTAACAAGTCAATTATGTCATTAATCGATTGACAATTTTATGATATAAAGTAGATCTGACTACGTCGCTGTCCATTAACTTACGAAAAGGAAAGATAGATACTCCCTCCATATTTACGAGAAGATTAATAGGCATATCTACAAGCGTAATTACCGTTATTACAAGATCAATAGTCATATCTACAAATATAATAGCCATATTTACAAATCTAGTAGTCATATTTACAAGCGCAATAGCCATATTTACGCAACTGAAAGTCATACTTAAAATGCTCATAGCCCATATTTACATGTGAAGTGGCCATATTCACAATACTAATAGCCGCATTATATTCACAAGACTGATATCCATAATTACAAGACTAATACCGATATTTATAAGTGCAATAGCCATATATTCCAGGGCAATATTGCAAGACCAATGGCCACATTTAAAAGTGTAATAGACTTATTTACAAGACTAGTAGCCATATTTACAAACATAATAGTCATATTTATGATAATAACATTTATAGGCGGAATAACCATATTTACAAGACAAATAGCCATATCTACAAGCGTACTAGAGACATTTACAAGTACTAAAGCCATAGTTACAAGATTAATGGTTTAATTTAATACATTATTTATAAGTGTAACCATATTTACAAGACATAGCAGTACTTATATAGTACTACCTCCGGTCCTAAATATAAGACCTAATTGACGTTTTTTGGAGAGATTAAGGTTGTAAAATCGGTTATTAAATCATGACATATTTGATATCTTTTTAGATTATCCATTAGCTTATAGGTAAAATAAACTAGTGTAAGAGAAAAAATTAGGTAAATCAATTTATAATTAACTTATTTTGTTTTTTTTAGAATTTTTCAAAAAAGTCAACTAGATCCTATATTTAGGACCGGAGGGAGTATAATTTTTTGGGGTGTCCAGTCAATTAAAACATCCATGTTATACTTTACATATTTTGTTTTGCTTTTAGTAGGATACAACATAAATAACATGACATATAATGTTCATCTAAATAATTTATCAAGCTCAATTGCTTCGTAAGGAATTTGTTAAAAGTGCTGCCTTAATTAAGATTTATTAAATGTGATTTTGCCTTTATTTTACCGGAAAGGTCTTTCTTTCTTTTTTTATCAAATTACCATAACAGCATTTATACTTGAAAAAATGTATTAAGCATTCAAATCGACAATATACTTATTATTAAGGTTTTTAAAACAGAAACTAGTATACTTGCAACAAAACGACAATTTTTTTAAGGTTTAGTAACAATATACGTATTATTATTTTGTTTTTTGTGGAAACTTATTAATATGATATAACTTAATTTTAGAAACTTATATTTGTAACCAATCCAAGACATTCTTTTATTTCCTTATACTTAGTAACTAATATACGTATTATTAAAATATAATTTTGTAAAAAAGTACAAACATGAGTAGGGCTGAGCATTCGGTTTTTCGGTTCGATTTTCGGTGAAAACCGAAAAAACCGAAAACTGAATTATGGCTATTCTCAAAACCGAATTGAACTGATTAGTGTTGGAAATCGAACCGAAACCGATTAGTGTTGGAAATCGAACCGAAATAATCTAAATATTTCGGTTCGGTTTTAACCGAAAAAACCAAAATTGATTTATTTTATAATAAATTCAATTTTTTGTTCGTTTTCAATATATAAACCTCCACATTTTTTATTGATATATTGCATATCATTTTTAATTTAAAAGAAGAAATATAAAAACTATAGATTTAAACTCTAAATTTTTACTTATCTAAAGAATAATATGATAAAATAATATTTTTTATTAATTCGGTTATTCAGCTAACCGAATTATTTTTTATGAAAATCGAACCGAAAACTGAACAACGAAATAACTGAACTATAAAACCGAATAAGAACTGAAAACTGAATTAACCAAACCGAAATAATCGAATTCATTTCGGTTTAGTTTTCGGTTTTCGGTTTGATTTGCTCACCCCTAAACATGACATGCCTTCTATTTATTTGGCCAAAATGACATACCTTCTATTTATTTGGGCAAAATGACATGCTTTATATTTAGAAACTAATATTTGTAACCAATCAACTATTATTTTTTATTTTAATATTTAGTATCAAACTTGCGTATTATTATTTTTTGTAACTTGTATTTAGAAACTAGTGTTTGTGTTATCAAAAAAAAAATAGTGTTTATACGTACAATATCCAGGATTATAAAGTCCAAAAAATATGTTAATTTTTTTTTTGTAGATGCAGTTAATATAGAATAAAAATCCGTATCTTTTATATAGTCCTTGACGAAATAGATATAATTTTGGTTCCGAAATGGAAATAAATGCAATTTATCCTTTTTTGAGCCAAATAATGTATTCAATTGCAATACACGATTATTATGATTTATTATGTTATTCTTGAATAGAAGACTGGATTCTAATGCATTTAAATAAATAAAATCATGAATTATTCCGTATGACAGTGAGGCTAATTTCTAGGGGTGAACAAATCAAACCGAAAACCGAACCGAACCGAATCGAATTGAATTCGGTTATTTCGGTTCGGTTAATTCGGTTTTCGGTTCTTATTCGGTTTTAAATTTTGGTTATTTCGTTGTTCGGTTTTCGGTTCGGTTTTTTAACAAAAATATAATAACCGAATTAATAAAAAAATTATTATTTTATCATATTTTTCTTTAGATAAGTAAAAATTTAGAGTTTAAATCTATAGTTTTTGTATTCCTTCTTTTAAATTAAAAATGATATGCAATATATCAATATAAAATGTGGAGTTTTATATGTTGAAAATGAATAAAAAATTGAATTTAATATAAAATAAATAAATTCCGGTTTTTTCGGTTAAAACCGAAATCGACCTGAAATATTTCGGTTATTTCGGTTCGGTTTCCAACACTAATCGTTTCGGTGCGGTTTTGATAATAATCATAATTCGGTATTCGGTTTTTTCGATTTTCACCGAATAACCGAATGCTCTGTCCTACTAATTTCCATTGAAATAAAGTTCAATATAATTTTTTAAGCTAAAATATGGATTTTATGTTATCGTTTACTTCATTCTTTAGAAAAAAATATGTGAGTTTCATCACAGACACTGATAAACAAAAGGCATTTACGCACACGAGTTCTTTTCTAAATAACAAACAATTATCTGTCAATAAAATTAATCAAGAGAAAAATTTGTTAACATATATACAAGGATAAACATAACTTTTGGTACTCATTTCCCTTCATTTAGGTTTTGGTCCCTCAAGTTTAAAAAGAGTGTTTTTGGTCCTCAAGTCTACTCAGTTTGTGGTGATTAGTCTCTGGTGCATTGAGTTTGTTTATGTGTCACTAACAGTGTTAAATTTGACCATGTGTCACTAACGGTGTTAAGTTGGTGCTAATTGAGTGAGCTTATGTGACAACTTGTGCTTATTTAGACATTGACAATGACAATACTAATTAAACATAAAAAAAATTCACAAATTTTTAAACCCCTTCTTCCCTTCCACAACGCCGACGGCCGACGCTGGATATAAAGAAGAGGTTCAATAATGTCCAAGAAATGCATCCCTTTGTTTAGATAATTTTTAGCCAAGCTTGCCTTTTGTTATCTTCCCTCTAATTGATTTTCAGATGAAGGAAAGAAGGTTCAAAAACGAAGAGAGTGAGAAAGCGAAGGAGGAGCGACGGAGGTACGTTGAGAGGAATTGGCGTAGTTGGAAGAGGAAGGAGGCGTGAGAGATGTGTGGAAGATCTGGGTTGTTGAAATTATTGCAGATCTGGAAGGGAAGGGAAGAAGAAGGATTATATGTCCATTAATGTAAAAGAGGTTCAGAGGTTCAATATTGAAGAAGAAGGATTATATGGACATTGACGCAAATGATACATTATTGCAGATCTGGATGGCTGCTGCTCATGTCCATACTATTTTTGTTGTTTTTAACTCTGCAGTGGTTGCTGGTGCTCATCGTCGATCGCCGGAAAATTGTCGCCGGAGTTAATGTCGTCTGTGTTGGCACAGTGGAGCAGATCTGGGTTGTCTTCTTAGTGGGGCCAGCGTCGGCGTTGTGGAAGGGAAGGAGGGGTTTAAAAATTTGTGGATTTTTTTTTATGTTTAATTAATATTTAGTGTGTTTGGCTCAGATTATTTTGATAAATAAGTCAGCTTATTTTGGGTTTTTAGCCTTCAAAATCCAAAATAAGCTGGTTTATTTCTCAAAATAAGTCGAGCCAAACACGCTGATTGTCAATGTCCAAATAAGCAAAGTTGCCACATAAGTTCACTCAATCAGCACCAACTTAACACTGTTAGTGACACATGGGCAAACTTAACACCGTTAGTGACACATGGGCAAATTTAACACTGTTAGTGACACATAAGCAAACTCAATGCACTAGGGACTAACCACCACAAACTGAGTAAACTTGAGGACCAAAAACACTCTTTTTAAACTTGAGGGACCAAAACTCAAATGAGGGGAAACTATGAGATCAAAAGTTATGTTTACCCTATATACAACTATAAAAGGTTTGAAGGAGTTCAGAACTAGTTGCATTGTTTGCAGCAGGCTTACACTATGCAAGTTGAGTATTTCACAAGATCACACGTGGTATATGTTGACATTTCATTACTTGTTATTAGACTCTTCAAATGGTTTTACTTTTTTTTTTTTTTTGGCCAAAAAAAAAATGGTTTTACTTTTTGGTTATAATGATGTATGCTGTTTTTTTGCTGATAAAAAAAGAAGTACGAGTATATTGTTTTTTCTTTTAAAGTGTATCTTTTTTCTTTTTGCGCAAGGTAGATGCTAGGCTTTCTTCTAATGTCATCATTGGTTATGGTTATTTCAAAACTGAAACCTTTTTTTATTTTCGAAAACTGTAAAGAATATATATGAAAGCCCAAATCAAATACCATAATGCATCGACTTGATTTTCAGTTTCAGTTTTACTCATTATATATTTGTATCTCATGAATAATGTTAGGGGAAGGAAAAAAATATTTTCACTCCACAATTAGCCATGGAATCTCGTTGTTAAAAACAACATTAGGCGGTTAAATGTAGAATTCCATGGCAGTGTATTTTTTTATATATATATAAGGAAGTAAAGATACAAAATTAACGGTGTATTTTATTTATAAGCGTGATTTTATAACTAATTGAATTTTTGTGTTTCCTAAAATACACTCCTAAATCACCCCATTATTATTTCCCATCTTATTCAAATAAAATTTTGCTTTTAAAAAATATCCTAAAACATTGAAAAACATTATTTTAATACTAGCATTCAAATCTGTAACAGAAAACATTATTTTTGGTGTATCAAAAAAAAGAAAGCATTATTTTTGGAGCCAACAGAAAATAATTCACTCTACAAATTTACCATAAATATCAGATTTGATCCATTAAAATAATATAAAATAACAAAAAAATCTGTAACAATATACTTTGTCCTTATAATCATAATTTTGCATTTATTAGGGGGGGTATTATAGATATAAAAATACAGCCACAAATAAATTATTATATTCACACACAAAAGTTTTGAGTTTTCTCCCCACTGTATATATATACATGAAACCCAGTTTCAGCTAAAAAGATTAAAAGAGAGTTAAAATTCATAAAAATCTCTTTTTTTTTTCTGGCGCCTTTTGCACAGTACTTCTTCTTTAAACTCCTTTCTGCTCCTTTTCATGGCGGGCCCCATCGTAACGAACCCTAACTCTCCGGCCGAATCGCCGGCGATCCCCGCGGCGAACGGCGTCGTCACGAATGGTCCGGCGATCCCTGCGGCGAACGGCGTCATGGCGAATGGTCCGGCGGTCCCTGAGGCGAACGGCGTCGTGACGAATGGTCCGGCGGCGATCCCTGCGGCGAACGGCGTCATGACGAATGGTCCGGCGGCCTTCGCCGGATTTAAGTCAGCCGTGAGCTTCGCCAACGGCGGAGTTGCGGCGGCCGTGAACTCCGCCGTCGCCGTCGATTCCGAAATGGCGGTGAAGAAGGTAAGAGGAAGAGGAAGGCCTCGGAAGTACGCCGTGAACGGAGTCGCGGTTTCTCCGTCGTCGGCGCCGCCGCAGCTCGGAGGCTCCGTGAAGAAAAAAGCTGGAAGGCCTCGTGGTTCTGGTCTTCTGCAACATTTGGCCTCCATTGGTCAGTTTCTTTCTTCACAACTTTTCTCTTTTAAATGAATGACGTGTCAATCAATACGTTACGTCGAATTGATTAGATGAAATGGCTATATAATATAGTTTGTGGTGATTATTAATTAACGAAAGATGTGATTGTGTTGGTGAAGGTGGAGAGTTTGCTGAGACTGCGGGAGGAGCCTTGACTCCTCATGTTGTAACTGTGCAACCTGGCGAGGTATATATACATAAATAATATATATAGTGTATGTGTTTAAAATGAATTTACATTATTCTAAGGAAGGACCAATGATTGTTGTTTTGTTTTGGTTATGTTTCTCTGCAGGATGTGATGAATAAAGTGATTTCATTTTGTCAGAAAGCTCCTATAACTGTTTGCGTCCTTTCTTGTATTGGCATGGTTAGCCATGTCGTCCTTCGCAACAATGGATCTCTTACCAGATTTGAGGTCCCTTATTATATATGCACTCTTGGCTTTTAAGTTAAAATGGCTCCTAACATTATTTTCAAGGCATGTATATGTGTGTGTGTTCGTTTCATTGTAGCTTTTGGTTGTCTCTTCCATTTTGGTGCATGCAGGGCCAATATGAGGTCTTATCATTTATGGGATCATACACCGTGGCTGCGTATCGCAGAGCTGGCATGTTCACTGTTTCTCTGGCTAAACCTGATGGAAAGGTCATTGGAGGTGAGGTAGAGGGCCCATTGATAGCTGCTATACCTGTTCAAGTAAGAACCTTTTTCAAGTATCCATCTAGGATTATAATATATAGGACATGCATAAGCTTTATAACTGTTACTGTAGCACTCATGAGCATCCCTGGCTGTGAAAATTATTAATCCAAGTTCCTGGTTCTCTCTCGACTGATTTGCCTGTTGATTCCTGGGTTAATAGTAACGTTAGTTTTCAACTTATGTTACAGCCGAAAACCCGCATGTACCATATATGCATTGGTTAGTGTATAACTCAGAAGATATAAATAGATGGTTGAGGAACATTTGAATAATTTATAATACTCGCATTAAGCTTGTGGGGGCCAAATTTGGTGATGCTGAGTAATAATTTAGTTAATTTGTTCATGTTTTACTATTTCCAATGAAAAACTCGTGTGTTAAAACCATTTAATATTGAAAAATTACATAACTTGTTTCTCTCAGTGAGAGGAAAACAATTACCTGAAAACTCGTGAGCCAATAAACTAATATTTTAGTACATGCATGAACCAGACTGACTCTCTATTTGTCTGCATTTATTAGCTAATAGTGGGCACTTTCAAACCAAATATCAGTAAGAGTATTCAGAAGAGACACTCAGTTGTTCCCAACTTGTCCAGTCCTCCTGAGCAGAACGGGCCTGTTACGACAACGAATGGACCATCCGACGTCGTCAATCATAAAACAAGCAATGGAATAGCGGACAATGTGGTCCCTGCAACTCAGAATATGACTTCTGCCTTTTCAAACGGTGGTATTAATGGGAACTCCCAGCACAACGCTGACCATGCATGAAGGACCCACTGATATGGGGATTAAGAAGTGAGATCAGGTATGAGATAGCCTCATTTCAAGCTTGTGAGCTTTTTTTTTTTTTTTTTAAGTATGATATTAAGGTACACAAATGATTTGTTTCGTTTCGTGATAACTATTATTAGACCCCTGTGACTTATTTTCTCGTTACCTATTTCTGGCTGGTATGGCTCATATCTTAGGCAATGATGTCTGTAATTTTGATGTAGGGGTGACGGATGTGCACTGGATGGAACTTGGAACTTGGAGCATGGAAAAAGGAGATATTAGCTCGCATCTTTTGTTCATTTTAGTTTGATTTACCTTTGTAGATCATCTAGGTGTAGTTCATTAAGTATATTTCATTAGTTATTACAAGTTTAGTTGAAGACATGACAATGCAAATGATTGATGCTAAGACCTCATATTTGATGATTTGAATGTGTGAACTGATACAGGTTACTGGCTATTCAGCTGTTTCAATCCTTTTAAAGAAAGCTGAATATGATCATACACCATAAAACAATCGTTAAACTCGTATATCAGCTGCATTTGGGGAAGAATCCAAACTACCCCCTCCCTAATATTGGATATGTTAAACATTGGATATGGATGATTGAGAGTATATATACCAAATATGTAATCATAATTTTTATTAGATTTTCAGAGAAGAAATATAACAAAAAAGAAATAATTAAAATTTGAATATGATAAAAGGCATTATCATTTAATTAGAAATTACAATAATTTTTAATTAAGATATATGAGATATTTTGGGGTTTTAAATATTTTAACGGCACGAGAAATATAACAATATTCTGATTAATAACAATTTATAATGAATATTGCTTTTTGAGCTATTAATATTCAAACTAATAATATTGGTGATAAATTAATTTCAAACATCAAACCATCCAATAATTGTTTTTTCAAAATATATTTTAAATTTTATACATCTCAACCATTTTACCTATTTTATGGGTTAAGTATTGAATTAAAATGCCCGTGAAATTGGTTTTTTTTTATCAAAAGAAATTGGGTTTATTCAATAAATGCTAATTAACAGAAATAAATATTATTTATTTGTAGGTAAGATTTAGTAGGAATCTATAAAAAGTATATATTGATTTTATCTTTTAGAAAATAAATATTTATTATTTGGGACGAGAGAAAGATGGAATGAGATCATGCTCATCCCGTATCAGTTGTACGTATATATGCTCGAAGTGGGATGAAAATAGTGGGATGAAAATATTAGCCCACTTTTTTTAATATTTTTAGAAGTCCAATTCACAAAAAATTTACCACTATTTCCTTCCAATTTTTTCGCGCAAAACAGCCCGTCAGAGTTTGAAAGTGATTCGAGTGGCCAAAATTTACGAGCAGAGAAGAGAAGCCTTTAGGGGTCTCCAAGTAATGGCTCCATCATCATTGCTTTAAAATGTTGCAAGTCTGCCTGGACTTCTAGAACGTGGTGGCCCCATATGTGATTACTGGGATTACGTTTCATGTTGACCAGTGACCAACTATATTTTAGAGTAGTCAAAGACTCATAAGCCAGTTAAAAAACAAGACTCATAAGTCAATGTCATTTCAAACATGCTCTCGGCAATTTCAACCAATTTGTTAAATTAGTGAGTTTAAGCAAACTCGTGGAAATAAGGTAAATTCGAATTGTAAACTCGTAAAAGTCTAAGTTTGCTAAGATATGTTTATCGTAAAAATTAATAATAATTTGACTCGATATATTTTAAATATAAATAGTTGATATTAAATATATCGACACTCATACTTTATGAACTTGAATAGAAAAATCGCTATTTAATTTATGTAAAAATTCATTGGATTTAGTCAAATAAAATGAATTAAAATGGTCAAGCATGCTGAGGCACATTGCAGACGAGTGCTCATAATGCAGCTTAGTTCCTACTGGCGCAACTGAAGGGATCATTGGGAGAGGAAGATGCTGTAGATTGTAGAGACAAGATGGACCAGGTTGCATGGTGGGAGAACTTTGAGATACCCCACTTGCAAACACTAGCTATAAAAGTCTCAAGTCAGGTTTCCAAGTGTTGTAATGTGTGAAAAGATATGGTAAGATAGTGGTACCTTTGGGTCAGGAGTAGATAGAAGAGAAGATCTTCTCTACATCCAAAACAATCTAAGGCTGAATCCAAGGCCATAAATATTGGTATTTTGGAATCACATCTGATTAAGAACCTTGATGTTGAGCTCGCCCTGCTGCAAGACACCAGGTGGTGCTCATGTCGACCATCTTATAAAAACGTAATTAGGATTGGGAAGTCAGTGAGCTTATAATGAGTGTAGAAATTGTACAATGAAGCCTATGCCTGCTTGTGTTCAGATACTTTTTCTTTTTGGGAAGAAGTGCTTAGACACTTTTGGTGCTGAACCTTGTACATATTCTCCCTTAGCTAGTACGAGATCTTCAAAAGAGAGAGAATATTTGAGTAGGGATGAAAGCATCAGCTCTTCTAGTTTTTGGTATGCAGAATGGAAGGAAGAATGATGGCACTTCCCCAGCTGTCCCACCCTTTGAGGTGCCTACAAATCAGAGGGGGATTAGTCTCTCACTTGTCGAGTGAGGGGATACCTTGATCATGTATAAAAAAAATGATGGCACTTCCAGCATATGAGATCCATTCTACAGGCCTATCGAAAGGGCCTGGGGTACGGCCCAGATGCCAAACCACTAGCAAGTGCCTAGTGACCCGGTTAATGGCCCACTCATGGACTAGCCTACAGTTCTCTTCTTTGTGATTGAGCTGGGGTAATTACATTACAACTTTATGAATTATGAGTGGGCCAATCAGTTTATTGATGACAATAAAATAAGAGTGAAATACTTTCACCTACACTCTATTTTACCTTAGTTATAGAAACATGAAAATGTATATATATCTTCCTCAAAATTAAAATATTTTTTATATAAAACTCCAGTCTATATTTCAGAGTTTATTTCCATTGGAACCATTAGTTAACCGTAAATTTGATTTTTAGACTTTACTTGGACCAAAATACCCTTTTAACATAATTACTAAAAATTTTATATTTGTTAAAAATAGTTTTATAAAAAAATCGTTCTCGCATCTTTCTCAAAGGTGCTCAAAAATATTATTAAAAAATTATAATTTTTCATTAATTTTAATTTTAAATAATATACTTCTAATTTATGTTTTTAAATATATTCATTAAAAACATTTTTATTTATTTTGAATTTCTAAAAAATATTTCATTTACAATTTAATTTACAGTCAAGTAAAAAAATTATTAAAAGCTTTAGACTAAATCATTCATTCAAATTTAAAATTATACAAAAGTTTGGTAAATAAATCAAGATTCTTTAATAAATACTCCCTCCGGTCCTAAATATAAGACCTAATTGACTTTTTTGAAAAATCCTAAAAAAAAACAAAATAAGTTAATTATAAATTGATTTACCTAATTTTTTCCCTTAAACTAGTTTATTTTACTTATAAACTAATAGATAATCTAAAAATATATCAAATATGTCATGATTTAATAGACTATTTTGTAACCTTAACCTCTCCAAAAAAAAAGTTATCTAGGTCCTATATTTAGGACCGGAGGTAGTATTTTTTTGGCGTATACATAACATTTTTTTTGTTACATATTGTAAACAAATTTAACCAAATAAACCAATTAGTACTCCATCCTGTTCAAAATTAGCCAGTTTAGGAAGATGGCCAGACAAATATTATAATAAGTAATTCATTTAGTTTTTTAATGAAAAAATTCAATCTTTAGGAAGAAATGGGGTAACCTGCTCTATATGATGGCAATTAATTACCGTACCACATAAAAATACCAGCTTTCTAAAGCAACTCGAATTAGCCAACTAACTTAGAGCTTGTTTGGTTGCTAGAAAAAATGTCAAAGAATTAGAAAGTAAATAAAGTATAGGTTTTTGTGTAATTTACATATATCCCGGGCCCACAAATTTTCTCTCTCCATCTCACACTTTTTCTGGGCCCCACACACTTTATTTTTCATCATTACTTAATTTACCCCTACTTTCTATCTTTACCCCTTTCACTTTCCATTTCTTCACTTTTCTTCTTACAACCAAACGGAGCCTTATATGGATGAGTGAACGCAATATACTCCCTCCGGTCTCTAATGTAAGAGCCCAAAATTTGAATGATTTTGGTCCCTAATGTAAGAGCTCACCCCATATTCTCTCCTCATTTAATGCATTTTTTCCTACTTTACCCGTAACTCTCTTTCATATTTATTAATGTTTATGTATTTCTCTCTCTTAAAAGTACCATAATAAATATGGGCAATTTTGGAAAAGAAGCATTAACACCAGACACTCAACTAACAGTTACATGTTTTCTTAAGAAGCGCTTTTTTGACGGCTAGCTCTTACACTAGGGACCGGAGGGAGTTTAAATCTAAATTTTTCTGAGGAGAACGAATCAGTAGACATAAATATCAAGGATAATAATTGAAAACAATAAGAACAAGAAATTTGGAAAAGAGGAATTCTTTTCAGAAAAGAAAAGCATATGAGAAAGATGAAGTAAGAGAAAAAGAAAATGGCTTTTGAGTAAAGTGAATTAACCAAATTCACTTCTGCCCGCATTAAAGCATGAGGCAGAATCTACTCCAGAATGGTGAGAAATCTACTCCAGAATGGTGAGAGTGGGATGACACCAAGGTTGTCAAACTCGTGAGTTTAAGTAAACTCGTGGAGATTAGGTAAACTCAGATCGGTAGACTCGAATCGTAAACTCGTAAGAGTTTACATTTATAAAAAAAATATGTATTTCTTTTATATAATTAAAAGAATACAAAAAATAATAATAAATTAACTTGACTTTATTTTAAATACAGATAGTAGATTTAAATATATCAATAGTCATATTATATCAATCTCAATAGATAAATTTTTATGAAATTCATATTTAAATTCATTTAATTTTTTCAATTAAAAATAATTAAAATGAGTTTAGTAGCAAGTTAACACAATTTTCTATAAGGTAGAAACGTAAAAACGGTGAATTCACAATGTAAACACATAAGTTTCTACTGAATTTTTGAAGACTGAAAATTTAGGTGACTAGTGACACGTTTTGTTTAGGTAGTGTCGTAAAAACGGTAAAATCAGAGAGACAACTCGCGAGTTTGACAACAATTCATGACACCCCTACCGACTACGCACCACAATTTAATTTCATTAGATTTGCAATAATAAATTGGATTCAAAATTATTACTAGAAGGATTTAGTTGGTTGACTCAATAAAGAAAAGGTGGCCAAGTGGGTCCACTTAACGATGGAATTTCAAGACACTAAATTAAGGTTGGTTTGAGACTGATGTATGAGTCTTCTCCTTCTCTTCTTGATTTTCCCGTAAAAGAAGAAACTGTCTCCTTGATACTTAGTTAAGCCCAGGAAACAAGCTAGATTTTGGTAAGATTTCTAGAAAACACAGTTTGACTTGGCTTTCCTTTCACTATTCGCTATTTTTTTTTTGTTGAAGGTAAGCTTTCACTATTTACTTTTATTTAATTATATGACACTCTATATAATAATATCTCCGATCTTATATATAAGACTTAATTGACTCTTTTTTTAAGAGATTAAGGAAATAAAACAAGCTATTTAATTACAACATATTTGATATATTTTTAGAGTATTATTAGTTTATAGGTTAAATAAATTAGTTTAAGAAAAAAATTAGATAAATTAATTTATAAGTAACTTATTTTACTTTCTTAGAATTTTTTAAAAAAGTAAAGTAGTTGAGGAGAGTAGTATATACTATGTGCACGATGTTCTCATTGCAACCACCTATTAATAATAATATCAAGCAGCACTTCTAAATTGAAATAACTATTGATGGTAGGAGATTGAGGAACTGCGATGATTGCCCATTTTCTAGCCAAAATTATTGGTACTAAAATCTCGCTCGTCAGATTATTTTTCTGTGTTCAGTAATGTAGGACCAAATTATCAGATTTGATTGTCCATTTTCCTGCTTTTTTATTTGACAAAAGAAAAAAGAAAGTTTGAATAGATTCCAAAATTAATGTTTGTAATTTCATCAGCTGGTATGGAAGGGCATGTGGAAAATACACCATCTGTCTTTTGATGGTATCTAAAGTCCATTTAAGTGGTGGTAGTTGATTAATTAGTTATCCATTAATGGCGGGAAACATAGAAATTAAAGACTGAATTTATTAGATATTCTCCTTTATTATTCATGTTTGCCTCCCCCATTTCGGAGATCATGGACACCAACAAAGACTTGGATAAAGCTAAGTGGAAGATGAATATGAATGAGACAAGTTGTAGGATACAAGACTAACTTTTTTATTATTGTGTTTCAAATAAACTGTAATAATCATCATCAAATAAATAGGTCCAACCAAAAGATTAATATTTCAGGTAAACTTGTCATGGTCTTAAGTGTTGAACGCGCGTGTTCCTAGCTTGTAACCCAAAATCTCTGTTTCTCATTTCCAATTTTGTTGAAAAAAATTCCCCAGAAGATCAAGTTATATATTACGTGCGTTGTGTCTGAGGATGATGAGGTTCAACAAATCAATAATGTAGTAAAGGAAAGTAGTGTCTAAAGGCTGGGGACAAATGGACATCCATGTGCCTTTTGTTTTAATGAAGGGTGTCACTACTAATTCTAATAAAGCATCAAAAGCGTGTACTTGCAGGGTTTTAAAGATTTTATACACAACCTAAACTAGCAGCAATCAACAATAATCATCCTCTCGATCCTTTGATTGGGGGCTAGTTTTGAGTATTTGTCTTCATCACATTCATTTTGCTAGATTTAATATTCTACAATCTAAACTTTACTTTCCACATGTTGCTAACAAAAGCAATTCTTGCACTAAGCGGAAAAACATAGCAAGAAATAAAGGTCATAATAAAGAATAATGTTCAGAGGGGAAAACGGAAATAAAGGTCATAATAAAGAATAATGTTCAGAGGGGAAAACAGTTTTCTTCTCTATCTTTTTAATTTATAAAAATGGCATTTGACTTAGTCAGATTTAATTTTGAGGAATTTCAAGCCCGATTAGAGGTTTATCTCCCAAACTCTTTTTCTACACTTTCAAATACTCAAATTCAATACTATCCAATAAACAGCTGAAGTCCCAGCTATTAGCTATATAGCACCAGTGTATGTTGGTGGTAGATCAAATTTCTGACCTTACATGTTAAAGGTTATCAGGCTCAAACTGTGACCAATGAAATTCTGATTTATATGGTGGCCAAAAAGAGGAAGAGAATTTCTGCTTTATTGTTTCTATATATGAAAAGGTTTTAAGCATTATGTTGTTGGCATATTCCAATTCCAAAACCAATAATAATAATAATAATAATAATAATAATAATAATAATAATAATAATAATAACAACAACAACAATGATAAAAAAGTTACTAATAAGTAGAAAGATGAAAGCAGAACTTTATTTGACAAAAAAATGACAGACATAACTCCTGAATTAAAGGGTTTTGCTAGATGGGGATAGATTAATCACTTATGTAGATGCCTCATTAAAATACTGCCGATATCAAGATTATCATTGCAGGCGCTAACTTTCATGTCCTTCATTCATAGCTAATATGATTAATGAGTTGTCCAAATTTCCGGTGACTACATGTATATATTGTCATGAGTCATGACTATATTGTCATGAGTCATGACTCGGCCTTCCCTTATAAACAAATACTCTCTCCGTTCCTAAATATAAGATCATTTTGGGGAAGTGAATAAGTTCCTAAATATAAGATCACTTCCTATTTTATCTCAAGTTTTGCCCAAACTACCCTTATACTCCCTCTTTTCATTGAAAACCCCTCTGATCCTCCTTTTAAAGTTAAGTAATTGAGGGGATTTTGGGAAGATCATGTAATTTTATTGTCTTTCTTAATCTCCTCAAATTAACCAAAGTGATCTTATATTTAGGAACGGAGGGAGTAATTAATTAACTTGTGCTTTCCATGTAGTATTTAATTACTATACCTTCTAAGTAAAACTAGCTTTCACCAGTAGCTTCAACGGATTTCACACTTCATCGTCCACTCCTTAATAAATTATGACGATGGAAGTGAACATCTTCTCGATCATCACAAGACTTTACCAATGTTCACAAAAACTGTATGACTTCTAACCCTTTATATATTGCCACGACATTGCTTTGGAATATTTATAAACATTTTTTGAATCCAGATAACGAAGTGGTTGGGGTTGTAAAATACGTACGATAGATGCATGCATATATGTAACCCAGCTAGCTCTCGCATAATTTAAGAAAACAGCCACTGAAATAATTTTTGTCTTGGGGAGAAATATTTCAACCAATTGGCTCGAATATTATTTAAATATATGTTGGCATATTCTTAAAGTGCTATTTTTCGAACAAACTGAAGTTGACAAAAGGAAAGAAAATGAAGGCCTACATATGTGTGTATACTTTGAAGTGCTACTTTGTGCCTAACATATATATTGATGTTGTAGATGCATGTTCAATGGGTGATTGATCAGTGGGGGAGGGATTGTGTAGTTTGTAAGGTAAACTTGAATAAATAAAATGAAAGGAGCAATATAATATTGTACAAGTGACTGAACCTAGTGGGGTTACACAAGGCTCTAAGCTCAAAATAATGCAGAAAGCAAGAGACTTTGACTTATATGATGGAGGATCGGCTGAGATCATACGCATCTCATATGATCTGTACGTAATTTAATTTGGGAAACTTGAGAGGAATTAATTTAATGTTAAAAAAAGCATCGAGAGTTAATGTAAATCTGAGTTTGACAAAGAGAAAGGCACAATGTGGGTTCATCAAATATAAAATTCCAAGATTCTTGAAGTGATTGATCAAATGAAAAATAAAGAGAATGTATAGTTAGAAGGAAGAGAGAAGGAAGAAAAGGTAAGAAAGGAAGAAACAGGATAAGATTGTAGCACATGCTGGGGTTTTAATTTGCACCTCAAATAATTGAGAAGAAGAAAGTATCACAAATATGGGCTCGTCTTCAATGATGTGCCTCCTTAATTAACACACTAATATTATGTAGTACATGGCAGTGGGTAATTAATTAGCAAGAATATGATATAACGAGCAAGAATCTAAAACCATTGGGTTAAGGAAGTAAATTAGGTGAATAGTGGAAGAGGTACATGTGATGTGAGATAGTCAAAAGGAATTACGTGAAGTGTGGTGTAGGTGGTAGATACAAAGCGTGGTGGGTGAGGTCTGCCTCTTCATCGTCATCATCACAAGTTCACAACTATAGAAAATAGAAATGAGCTCTCTCTATGTCACATCCCAAAGATCATTGAGACTAAGGCACATATGGTCTTAATTACTAAAACTACTACTGATTTATACTAAATTATAAAGTATTTTCAGCTCAAAGAAAAATTACCAAGTCTTGTTATATGACACAACATCGTCCAAAATAAACACCCCTTTCGCTGCCTTTACATGCGGAGTGACACACTGACTCAATCACACCCCCGCCGTCACTGTCCAGCCTTAAATTGTGGACTCCCATTTCCCCCACTACTTCTCAATTATAAATCAATTTAATAAATATGCGCATCTATTCATTTCTACTTATATGAATATTCCTTTTTCTCGACTTGTTACACGGTTCCCCCATTAAATTTCTTTCACGCAGAAACATATCGTGTTAATTACTTAATTATTGTCATTTTGCATTTATTTTGTTCCATAATAATGTTTCTTGTGCTGCTCAAGAGATTGTGTCTCACGCATGATATATGATCATATCCTAGTTATTTAAAAAATATTAGTGTTTCTGACTATCAATCGATCTATCAAACCCGCAATTAGAGAAAAAAACAGACTTGTTAGTTAGATTTCGATCGACACCATCCCGTATTTTTAAATCACAAAAAATCATACTATGTAAGATAAAAACATGAAAAAAAAGGAGGAACGTGTTGCTTCGTTGCTAAAGCTGCGGCATAACGAAAGATTAAATCCAGTAACAAGGCTGAGAAATATAGAATCCCAAGTTTGTAAGAAATGTTTTGATAAACAAGTGGTATATCGTATAGCCAAATATAGATATAATTGCATTAGTGTTGTTATTATTGTTGCAAGAATGCCACAAGAGAGGGCAAATATATGTATGAATAAGTGTCGGCAGACAGAAAAAAAGTTAACAAGCGACGTTTCTCTGCCATGTGGAGGGCGACGGAGTAAATTAACAATTCATATTGCGTTAGACTTTCCGTCCTGTCGTGTTTTCTTTTATAGGGTGACATAATTTTTTGCTTAATTAGCGGAAAATTTTTCAAATTCATAAATCAACTCATTGTGTGTGTGTGTATATATTAGTTTTGATTTAAAAAATTGACATTATGCATAATTAAATAAATTTGACTAGTGGACTTGTAAAATTAAGAGAATTATTTTGACGAGTGGACTTGTAAAATGAAGAGAAGTATTTTTTTTCTTTAAAAAAAATAATAAGAAGTGAGCGTTGTGAATCAAGTCATGTCACTCATGTGGAGCTTGAGAGTGTTTAATTAATAAAAGATTAAAAAGGAGGGGAAGGTGGGGAGAGAGCACGTGATGGGGCCTCTTTCTGTCTTAAAATATGGCACGTGACTCTAGTTGGAATTCAAGAGGTGTGCGATGTCAATGTGAATGTATGTAGGTAGCAGGCAATTACAAGTTTAATTTTCTCATAGTTGGTCTTTTTATTTTGTTAGCTTGTTGATAATATAGTTCTCTCTTACAATTGAGGGAGGTCTAAAATTAAAATGATGTGTTCTCATCTGATTTTTTTTGTCATTCCCAATACAAGTTACTATTATTTCATGAACAAATAATATGTTTATCATTGTTGCTGTATAGAGCTGTGGCTTTTTCTTGCTCTACACTCCATTTTCCCAAATAAGGAAGGGCATCATGTTTCAATAATAGATAAGCTATTTAAAAGATTTTGAACTCCCAATTACCCAAGTAAGAAATTCAGAAGAAAATAACAAAGCCAAAATAATGCCCTTATTGTCAATAATACCCACAGGCCACAGTTAATTAGTTCAGGCGCTTAAACATACTCCTAAATGAGGGCATTCATGGTGGTGTGGCCATGACTATTGAATACTAGCGTTACGTGATAGCCTATAAGATCCTCCCGTTGATTTCACTCTTAGTTGCACTATTACTCATGTTAAGCCTAATGAGATGGCATTAACAGCTAATTACTAATTACATTAATCCACTTCACATTTCATACAGTTGTTGCCGGGGATCATTTCTTTTATTATTTCAACTCTCCAATCATGCTCTTCCAACGCACATGTCTATCTAAGAAAATAATGATGACCGTAATAAAGTGACCATTTTGACCCTGACAACCTTGTTTCCTTCTTTTCTTCAATTAAAGTTCAAGATATAAATTAGCTTCCAAAGTGTTTTATCCACAGTTAAATTTGGCTAGCAAATGTATTCAAAATTGCGCGGAAAATTTAAAACGTAACAACATTATCCGATTTAACTATAAAATTATCACTAAGCATTAATATTTTTAATTATATTCTCTTTTAAAACTTAAAATTAGAATGCAATATTCCTCAGTCAAAACATCCAAATCATATCCTAAATGAGAACAGATGGAACTACTCTACTCACATAGGCGTAGGAACAGTTGGAAGGAGAGAGAGAGAGAGAGAGAGTAACAGACAGTAACAGATAAAACTAAAAAGAAAAAGTAACGATAGAGATTAAAAATTGCAATGCCATGAATATCTTGCTATAAAAACAAGTCCTTTATCCTTCACTTCCCCAAAGCATCATTACCCTCCCTTCCTAGTTCCTACCCCTACTCTCAAACCCCTCTCTCTCCCTCACAGACCTCTCTGCTTCCTTCTTCGAAGTGCAGAGAGATCTGTCACCTCCTTTCCAAAAACCCCACCAAATAAAAAACTAAAACAGCATAGTCAAACGTTGTTTCTTTGAGCTAAAATGGAGGAGGGTCAGCCTAGAATTATGATACCCATGTCGGTGCAGGATGATATAGCGGGACAGATAAAGATGATATGGGACGTCATAAAAGCACCATTGTTGGTGCCTCTTCTTAATGTTGGAGTCTACATTTGCCTAGCAATGTGTCTCATGCTATTCGTGGAGAGGGTCTACATGGGCATTGTCATCATCCTCGTTAAGCTCTTCTGGAAAAAACCTCAACAACGTTACAGATTTGAGCCTCTCCAGGATGAC
Source organism: Mimosa pudica (assembly GCA_029929735.1). Taxonomy (NCBI): domain Eukaryota; kingdom Viridiplantae; phylum Streptophyta; class Magnoliopsida; order Fabales; family Fabaceae; genus Mimosa; species Mimosa pudica. Next base: position 1,654,124 of record JAKELP010000001.1, read on the forward strand.
GAGGAATCTGGCACTTCTCATTACCCTCCTGTCCTCATCCAAATCCCCATGTTCAACGAAAAAGAGGTCTTTTTTCCTTTCTCTCTCACTTCTCTGTTCTGTTCTGTTTTTTTTTTTTTTGTCCAGCGAAGATTTATGTGTGTATTTATGTATATTATGTATGCGTTGTTGTGCATTGGCGTCCTCAGGTTTACAAGGTGTCAATTGGGGCAGCGTGTGGACTCTCCTGGCCTTCGGACAAACTCGTGATCCAAGTCCTCGATGATTCAACTGATCCCGCTATTAAGGTACAATTACTAACTAACCATATTTTACTAAAACTAATCTCAAATCTCAAATCCACTCAATTATTTATTAGTACCACCTCCATTTCAGTGCTTCTCATAATTACTAGTTCCTTCCTAATTACTCTTACTCCACTTCTCCACACCCACAACATGGATTCTAGTCCCTAGGAAAAACAACATAAAAAGTTACACAAATAATGAGAAAATCAAGAGTGTAGAAACATTGAATGTGTATATGTTGGCATATAGTAGGAATAATAATGTTAATGTGAAATGATGATGTGGGTGGCAGCAACTGGTGGAGAGGGAATGCCAGAGATGGGCGAGCAAAGGGATAAACATAGTGTATCAGATAAGAGAGACCAGAGGGGGCTACAAAGCTGGGGCACTTAAAGAAGGCCTTAAACGAAGCTACGTTAAGCACTGTGAATATGTGGCCATTTTCGATGCGGATTTCCGACCCGAGCCCGATTTTCTCAGACGGTCCATCCCATTCTTGGAGGGAAATCCCGATATTGCCCTCGTTCAAGCGCGCTGGAGATTTGGTAATTTACTTACTCACTTACTTCACTTATTGTGGTGTCGGTGGTATATCTTACTATAGCTAACTCTTTTCCTAATCGATTTAGAATCTTTTTTATGGTTTTCTTTTTAATTTTTAATATTCGGCTGAGTGGGCCCACCAAATTCACCCCATCAATCACGGGTGGGACCACCCTGATTGTCAAGCTTGTTTCCTTTACAGGGCCATGGGCCCCCTCTTACCAGGCGGATCCAAAATTTAATTTATAAAAAAATAAAAAAAAAATTTATCTTTCTAATATTTTATATTTGCCTTTAATTTGTTTATTCGCCGACAATATTTTGCTTTTCTTGAGCTCCAATGATAATGCTAATCTTAGAGTTTTGCCTTGCTAAACACTAAACCTTGATGGTACTCCAAATTTAACATTGCTCCTAGCTGTGTCGGAATGACTTAACTGCCTCTGCCCTTTTATGGAAGGACATGGTCAGGGTCATCTAGCCAGCAAAAAGCCTAAGGTTGTTGAGGGAGGGTATTCCAGTCATTTCCACGTTGAAAATGAAAAAAAAGTCATAATGGATTTGAAGGAGGAGGGGTGATTGCAATGAGTCAGGGACCAAGCTGAAGGAGGGGGCCACGTGGCGTAAATATTAATAACGGAATAGGGATAATAACGGAATCACACATCACATAATAATAATAAGAGAAGTACATCACTGTGGGCAGTGGCATGTGCCTCTGGGACTGCACCCAACCCACTAGTTTGCCGACACTTCATCCCCATAACTCATGCTTCTCTCACGTGCCTTTTATACACTTTGACAGTTGACTCACGTGACGACAACAACTAATTCCACAATACTGTTCTTTTCTTAATTAGAGAGATAGACACCAATGACATAAGGTTAGGAATGGAGTCAACACATGACCTCCAACTTATAGGACAGTATTTATGCCACTGGCTTTCGATTATCCTAACCAAACATTTCCCTTTTTATATGTCTTCTTAATAAAATGTAGTAGTATATTCTATTTTATGCACTCAATGTTCACTTAGACACCTGTCTTTTTTCTTGAATTAATGGGTACATAAAAATAAACTGCTCATTGAATGAATTGCATAGTCATTGAGTGATGGGGTGGAATTTTTGAACAGTGAATGCGGATGAATGCATGCTGACAAGAATGCAAGAGATGTCATTGGATTACCATTTCACGGTGGAGCAAGAAGTTGGATCAGCCACCCATGCTTTCTTTGGTTTCAATGGTAATGATTACATTCATTTGGGGCATGGGTAATTAATAGAACTACATCATCAACTAACGTTGTTGCATGCACGTATCCTAAATGCAGGCACAGCAGGAATTTGGAGAATTGCAGCTATTAATGAAGCTGGAGGATGGAAAGACAGAACCACAGTGGAGGATATGGATCTTGCTGTTCGTGCCAGTCTTAAGGGCTGGAAATTTGTGTATCTTGGAGATCTTCAGGTACTTTCTTCTCACTTGAATTCTCTTAATGCAGCCTCCATATCACATTATTGTACTTATGGTTATCTTTTATTTGCAAACACTAATATTAGGTGAAAAGTGAGCTTCCTAGTACTTTGAGAGCCTTCCGTTTCCAACAGCACAGATGGTCTTGTGGTCCTGCTAACCTTTTCCGCAAAATGGTGATGGAGATTGTAAGGAACAAGGTTAGGCCTTCATAATCCTGTATTGTTCAAAGAAAATATACATAATTCCTCTCTTGAGTTGAATATAAAATGAGCCAATAAACATTCATAGAAGTGGTGAAACTCTGATCTTGTCACACCTACTTTAGTGAATGTTACCTAAGTATTGTCTGACTTTTTTTTCCTTTTCGGGAAATTTAATTTGCAGCATGTGAAATTTTGGAAGAAAGTGTACGTTATATACAGCTTCTTCTTTGTGAGGAAGATCATAGCCCACATGGTCACATTCTTCTTTTACTGTGTGGTGATTCCCCTCACAATATTGGTCCCAGAGGTGCAGGTTCCTCTATGGGGAGCAGTCTATATTCCTTGCATTATCACCATTCTCAATTCAGTAGGAACTCCAAGGTCTGATAAGTTTCTCCTTACTTGTCATGTTATATTTATGCGGTCTTACTTCTCATTCTAATGTTGTGAAAACCATCTGGAACATTGGCAGGTCCATTCACCTATTGTTCTATTGGATCCTCTTTGAGAATGTCATGTCTCTACATCGTACAAAGGCAACCCTTATAGGACTCTTGGAAGCAGGAAGAGTCAATGAGTGGGTTGTCACTGAGAAACTTGGAGACTCTGTCAATACCAAGAACAACAATAAGACAAATGTCATCAAAGCACCCAAAAAGCCTGCATTTAAATTTGGCGAAAGGTCGGTTCTCTCTGCTTAACAGCCAGTCACACACACACACACACAGAGATAGTGAGAGACTTTTGCTTCTGCTTGGTCTTATAATTTCGAGTTCAGTGTCTGCTCTCATTTCACGTGTCCATGTCTTTATAATTATGGATCTATCTAAAATTACGGCTGGCATGAACAAATTCTATTCTCATTCCCACACCATCATTATGGAGGAGAAAGGTTCAAGAGTGTGAGGTCATGACTAGACAAATAATTTAATGATTGAGAGGAATAAGGAGTGGACACTCTGGCAATTGAGTGGCTTAGTAGCTTATTTTAACTTTATTCTAGCGTGGCAGATAAGATTCTTAGAATAGTAAGTAAATTATTTAATATTAATATTAAGACAGCAAAGTACTTGGAGATTCTCATTTCATTATAACTTTTCTTTCAAGGTGTGAAATAGGCAATCGCTAGCTACTCTTCAGCTGAACATTTGCTGTCACTTGCACATGATAGAAAATTTGGAGAACTCTGATTAAATTAAATTAATATAGAAACAAAACCAAGTAAAGACACTAAGACAAGAATCTGTTTCCTGTTGCTTTGTCACTTGGATTTCATATACAATGTTATAGATCTAACATTTAATTTTAAAGGCTAATGTGTTTGTGGACTGTGTTCTGTTGTTGAACTTGAACAGATTAAATGTGTTGGAGCTGGTATTTGCTGCCTTCCTCTTCTTGTGTGGATGCTATGATTATGTGAACGGAAAGCACAACTACTTCATCTACCTCTTTCTTCAAACCATAACCTTCTCTATAGTTGGATTTGGCTATGTTGGCACCATTGTTTAATTTAGTTAGGTTTCCCCTGTATTGTATCCGTATCTTTCTAGAGCTTCGGAATACATAGAAGGGGCTCATTAGTTTCTTCACGCAGCGCATCAGGAATGGATGATCATCAGCTAATTCATTTTCAAAGATTGGGAAAGAGAAATCTTTCCAATAGTCCTAAAGATTCAGACTGAACAAATGCAGATAGAGGAGGACTCATGTCATAATAAGATATGTATAACATAAGCTTGTATAAGGAAAAGGATGAAGATCCACTCAAATATGATTCTCCATTACAGTGCTAGGCAAAATGTAGTTGATGTTGTTAAATTGTCGGTCAGTATAGGTTGTTTTGTGAGATTTTGCAGTTTTGTTTGGACATTCTCTTTGTTAGATTCCATTATATTAGTTAAACCTTCTTATCTGGTGGGGGTTGGAAAGTGTTAATTTCTCAAGGAACGAATCTTTATGTCATTTATGTAATCAATTGCTGCTTCTGTTACAATTGTACTTGTGGCAAGTGAGATAAATGAATGAAACCTTGTTAATAATTTATTTTTCCTTGCGTTACCAATATAAAAAATCACCTTCCACAACCTCAATTAATGGCCATGATCCAGTGTTATGCTTTTATGCAAGCACACGCATCCATACCTTCACTATTTTGATCTGATTATTTAAGCAATTTCACGGCAAGACACACTATTGCGAGTTTAATATGCTCAAAGGGATATCTGATTTGCTTCAGTGAATTTTAAATTTCATAACTAGTAAATTACAGCTAGCCACTATTGACAGCCTATAGTTTTGTGTGCAAAACAAAATATTCCATTGTAAATCCTTCATTAGTACGACTTAAGTACACTGTATAGTCCCTCCGTTTCTTCTTATAAGAAACAATTAAATAAAGCATGTTCAACATTTTCATTAAGATTAGTTGAAGACCATAGAAATGTGAAAAATGCAACTTCTTTAGTAAAATAAATACCCTCATTTACGTGGAAGAGAGAGGTCGTGCCATGGAAACTAAATGCAATGATGGTATGAGTAATGAACAATTAAATTAAAATAAGTTTGAGACTACCTTATGTGTTTCTTGTAAGACATTCAAAAACTTGTTATAGAAAGAAACAAAGCGAGTAACATCAACAATCAATAATATGCATGGTAGAAGAAAGAAGACAATAGACAGAGAATAAGTGACACAAATGTGAGATAAATAGTGAAAATTAAATTGTTTAAAGTTGATGTGAATAGTAATATGAATAATTCAGGATGTTTCGTAAAGAGAAATGCAAGGAATGACTGAAATTTGATGTACAAATCAAGGAATGCCCTCTTTATATATGTCAGTGTATAGAGCAAGGACTGAAGAATTTAAACTTCAGCAAAACTGAAGAATTGTTAAAATAGCTACCTTGAATATGAAAATCCGCTTAAAAATACACTCTTATATTTCCGGTAGCTACCTACTATTTCAAATTTAAACTTCAGCAAAACTGAAAAATTATTAAAATATCTACATCAGATATGTGCATCTAATATGATTTTTTCATAGGTATAATTATTTGATCTAAGGAATTAATGGCCATGAGTTTATTAGGGGGAGAAACTTAGTTCACCTCTAGTAAGAAACGAAGGAACACTGTGCTAAGATAGTGTGAAGGAGGAAATCTCATGGAGGTGGAGAACAAGAACTGATCCATGACCCAAATCGATCATCTTTAATTTGATCATCCCTGTTGCTACCCCAGATCATATGTTTGTCATGGAAAAAATAAAATACGTCATTTGGCGTTGCTTCTGCCACAAGCGTCATGATCTGTGTGACCGTTCTTTGCTCTTTTTTTATTTTAAATTATTGTGCGTCTCATTTTATGAGTTGATAAGAATTTATATGCACATGCAATCATAATCCTATTCATCCATTAAAGTATTTTAATACTATTTAGTATGGTGGCCAGTTAAGTCTCTCGAAATCTTTTGAAGGGCCAACCATTATTTTACCTATCCACTTGTTTAAACAACGTGCCAATCATTGTCCTGTTTATACATTACAAACTTCCAATGAAAGTTTAATCCCAATATTAAAAATATGTCAAGGAAGCACCAATATAACAACTTTTTAACTCGACCCCGATTCTCGAGATAAACCATTAACTTTGCTAAGCAATGATTTCAACGTTTGTTCCAGATCGTCCAATCTCTTCAATTGCCTCATATATTATAATAATGCCTAAGTAAATTCCAGTCATATGATCAAATAGGTATTTAAAAAATACAGAAAATTGTAATTTGGTTCAAGGTGAAAATAATAGTACTTGCATTACTGAATTAAGTGACAAGGCTAATTTCATCATCATATCTTTTAAAAAATGTAGATTTTGGGATTTTCCTCGATAAATTTAGTACAAGTGGGAATCATACGCGACAATATAAAGAGTATAAAGTGCCATAAAGACTGTGAAAAGAACTTTTTTTAATAAAACTCGATCTATTACTATTATACATATAAATTTGTTAGAAATGAATCTAAATCTAAAACGTATCTATCTAACTTTTGTTTCTTTGACTGATTTACAAAACGTATCCATCTAAAACTAAAACGTTTCTTTCTATCTATTCAACCTAAAATTTACTCTAGTGCCAGGGAAAGAGCGGACAGGGTACAAATTTGAGTAAGTTTCATTTCTGAAATATGTCAAAACCATAATGGAAAATGGATTTTGGATTTATTCCGATTTTACCCTGTGCTTGGGCTGAGGTTTGGTAGGGTATTTATTGAGGGAGCCAGAGTTGTAACATGGACACATAAATGCAATATGTGTACTTGTGTGCTTATAATGAAGACAGCATTCTAACAATTTTGTTTCCAGAAAGAGAAGAGATTGGGACATGAGGTTGTCTTTTTCACGTTGGTTTGATCTTGTTTTCTGATTTACCAATATTGGATCTGGCGAGCTGGCTATGTGTCGGTTGTGTAAATGCCACTATTTTTCTCTGCCGATCAGTAATTCTAAAATAGAACTACTATCAAATAATTAAGTATTTACGTAGCAATCAATAAGACAAAGTCTATCAAACATTTAATATTCGACAGCAAATTGTATATCAGTTCCTCCTCAACCTACATTTAGCTAGTTGAACAACAACAATAATTTATTGATCATAAAAGAACATGTGATACTCGAGATCAGAGTGTTGCAATATTTTGAAGGAAAAAAGAATTCCTGTTCATTTCTTCCGAGTCCCAGCTTAGTGGTAATAATGGAGGGAACATAACAAGAGAAATCAAAGGCACAATTTCTCTGAATATGAAGAAATCAAGTAAGGCCCATGATAGCGACTTACTTCTCTGTGGCCTTTAGATTGTAGCATATATATTTTTGGTAAAGGGAAAAACTTACATCAAGTTAATTTCTCCAAGTTCTCAAGCTCTTTCAATATAGGCCATTAGATTGAATGGATAGTTGTCATAAAAGCACACGTGTCACTCCTATATTAAAAGAACTTGAGAACTTGGAGAAATTAACTTGACCTAAGTAAGGTCTTTTGGTAAAGTAACTTATTTGTAAAGAAGAAATCAATAGCGTTTGTAGTCCAACGGTTAGGATAATTGCCTTCCAAGCAATAGACCCGGGTTCGACTCCCGGCAAACGCAATTTGTTTTAATGCCTTGTTAATTGCTTCCTTCTACTATATTTTTTCTCCCTTTCTTTGATGTGAAATGTGTATTCTTAAATTGGTATTTTGACATGTTAATTGTTGATAAACTTCTCGATAAGGATTTAAAAAATCAAAACCACTCTGCCATTAATAGTCATTTTTTTTGTCAGAAATAGTCATTCTTATAGAAGGAGTCACTCTAAATGTGGTCATTCCTATCGTAGTATAAAGGACACAATCCCTTTTACTTTACAGATCATTATGAATTGAAATATTCTAGTTTATTTGTGGGTTTAGCTTTATTAACTTTCTAAGGATGGGTCTAGTAGAAAGCTTTTGCTTTTGGCTCAACAGTTATTTGGTCACCTAAGTCTCAAATAAGAAACTTAATTTTAAATAGGTCTCAAGTGTTAATAAAAGGTATTACATTTATTAACATTAGACATTTGTCTTTAACAGCTAGGTGCAATTTTCCCCATTTATTTATCCAAATGGGCTCTTTTTTTTTTAATATCATGTGGACTATTGAATTCAAAAATCATAATTCTAGTTGACTTTATTTTGGAGAGATTAAGGTTGTGAAATAGGTTATTAAATAATTACATATTTGATATATTTTTAGATTATCTATTAGTTCATAGGTAAAATAAACTAGTATAATGGAAAAAAATTAGTTAAATTAATTTATAATTGACTTATTTTATTTTTTTAAAGATTTTCCAAAAAAGTCAATAAAGTCTTATATTTAGGACAGAGAGATTATATTATATTGTGTGGTGGTCCAGAAAGTTAGATTTCTCGTATAGCAGCTGTCAGCTGAACATCTCTTGCCCAATCGACCTATGTTCATATTAAGTACAACAGCATTAAATCAAATTTTTCACAACAGATCAAAAATAACGAAGGGAAATTTGATCGTCCAGTTTGGAGATTTTTTCTGGTGAAAAGTTGGGATATTATAAGATCCTAGAAATGAAATGAATAGCACTGATTAATTTTGAGTGATTAACGGTTAATATTATGCAGAAGATAACAAGTGGGTTCAGATTGGCTTTGTTCAAGCAGTTGGTGAACGCTAACAACTCGTTTTTTTATTTTTGTTAAGTTTGTAGGTTGTATATTGTTATTTTAACATCGTCAAATTGTTTATTGTTTCTGTTTAAATAAAATTATACTTGATCATAAAATATTGATAAATAACATTTGAATATAGGCGTGAAACAAAAACCATAACCTTCAAGCATTTAATCGTAACTCAAAATTTTCCTTCTATTCAATAACCGAATGTAAAACAGACATTAAACAAAACCAAATAATTATAACCAAATGTTATCTCAAAACGTACCAAGACATAATAAGAACAAGCTGATTAACTGGCCCTCAGAAACGTCAAACTAAACTTCCTAATAGATTACTTGGGTATCCAAAAATGAACGTCTTTAGGGTGCAGATAATGCATCAGGGGAAAAATGCTACATGAGTCAGCATAGATACTCACTATCACTGACCATGCTTCGCCTTGTTATGTTGTTGAAGACCACTTTCATTGTTGAATGTCCTGACAAAAATCACAGCAACAATTAGAATAAACCAAACCTAATAAAAAAGATACTCTAATATTGGGAAATTGGGAATCAAAGAAACGTAAACGTACTTGCTGCAGGATTTGCAGGACAATTGTCCACCAGACTTAGGCCCCTTGGCATCACTGTTAGGAGTCTTTCCCCCCTTCTTCGTTGGGAAAGGAGTTGCGACATGACCACCTTTCTTAGCATCTATAGTAAAATATCAATCCGCAATCGATTAGATTACATGCCATGAAATGATTCAAAGCAGGACTTACTCTGAAGAATCCATCCATGGCAAAAAAAAAAAAATCATGTGACACTCAAAGGCACTCTGGACAAAACCAAAATCCTTACCACTCTTATCAGGTGTACCAGATTTAGCTTTCTTGGCAGAAACTGGAGTTTTTGCTGCAGAATCATTGGGCCTCTTCTTACTCAGATCAACCTTCAAAACACAATCATAATCTTTCAGCCTTCATTGCATCAAAACACAATGTTACAAGTGACCATACAATGCTTACCTTCTTGGGTGTCTCCTTCTTGGGAGTTTCCTCATCATCATCCTCATCATCATCATCGTCTTCATCATCGTCAGACTCATCATCACTATCAAAATCAGCATTCAACATATCCTACGACGATCAAAATTGAAAAATTAAGAAATTGATAGCAAGAGTAACAGGTCACAACATGAAACAACAAAAGCGGTGTTCAACTGGGCCCAAAAGAACAATAAATCAACCAAGTCACTAAAGCATCACTTTTGCAGACTTGAAGCAAAAGCATGTCATTTGCAAAAAATAAGAAGTTCAGCCCACAGGATATAAAATACCTCATCCTCAGAACCTTCGTCGTCATCGTCGTCATCCTCCTCAGAATCATCATCATTATCGTTCTTTACATCAATCTTGACTTTCTTTTTGGAATCATTATCATTGGCATCACTTTTTTTGGATGGAGCAGCAACCTTAGCTTGGGCAGCCTTAGCATCAGGTTTTCCTGGAGGAAAACAGCAATAATTCACCATAAGTCACCATTACCAATAAAATACACCAATAATACAGCTAACAGAAATTGAGCAAGCAAACACCATTAGCTATTCCCATCACTGGAAGATCCACATCCTCCTCACTATCTGTTCAAGTCAAAAAAACAAGTATCAGCAGACACTTAACAAGTATCTATAAAAATAACTTAAAAGAATTCAACCAAGTGATACTACTCACCAGACATGTCCTCAGAATCATCACCCGTGCCACAGAAACACATCGTATGTCAAGGAAAAATGACAGAAGCTATAAATATTTCATAACCAGCCAGGGATATTTTAGAATAACCTTTTTGAAAAAACCACTAATTGAAATAGAACTCTAACTTTGATTAGCCCATAAATTGGTTGGTTATTGACCACCCAATGATAATGCAGATGTGACAACAAATTCATTGGCAGTAAAATAAATTCCAAATGAAATGAAGCAACGTCCACAGCGTTTGGGAAAATAAATTCCATGAAAGACACTAGGTATATTAATATAAAATTAAAGATTTAAGAAAAAAAAGAGTAATGAATGGTAAAGGATATTCTTCATCAGGAATTTCAGCCTTATATCCAATGAAAAAGACAGATGCACTTTTGGAATTGTGGGAAAGCTCAAACTTCTTTTCTAAAACCACATCAAAGGAAATTTGGGGGATATTGTCCTTGGAAAGTGTTCCAATGACAAATGTCTTGTCATCAATTTTCAAATAAAGAACCACAGGTTCAGCTTTCTTTGTCTCAAGAGAAGCCTACAAAAGAAAACGCAACAAAATATCAACATTGACTATGAGAAAGCCAACAATAATATGTAATGAATATTTAATGGACATCAAAGTTCTAAACTAACCTGAGAAAGATGAATGTAAGCATCAAAATCTTCTGGACGAACTTCAACAGGCTCACCAGGCTTAACCTCAACACCTATTACATCTCAAGCAAGTTAAATGACGTCTAAACAGCACACTGGTAAATAGAAACCATATTTGAACAACAGAATCATGTTCCAAATAACTAAACAACTTTTCAAGAACGTAATATAAACGGTCATATTCAATTCATGCAAATATAAGCATGTTAAGAGTATTATTTATAACATCAACCTTTGAACTTATGGATTTCAGACAGATAGGCAGAGAAGCGCGGGAAATAAGAGCAGAGTCACGATTTAACAAACACTTACTCTGGTCCTAAATAAAGTATAAGAACTAAATATAATAACTAGTTGACTTGACTTTGTCGAAAAATCCTAAGTTAATTTAACTATTTTTTCCTTAAAACTAATAGATAGTTAAAAAAATAAAACATATGGAACCTATTTTACTTGGCTAAACACAAGAAACAGGCGAATAAAAAGAATATAAACATAGTGGTACGAAATAAGGAAGATAAGAGAGGAGAAAATATAGTACCCCAGAACTCCATTGGTTGAAGAAGATGAAGGAAGGGAGGGCGGCGCGTGAAAAGGGTTTTAGGGTGCAAGGAAGCTGAAGCCTGAGATGTCCGAAACTTATGAGAGGTGGGGGTTTTTATAAGCGTGTTGCCTCTTACTAGGGTTTTAGAATTACGCTCTCTCCCTTATTTTCTTTTTATTTTTTCTCTTTTGTTTCCTTTTTTTCCCCCTTTGATATTAGCTGCTGTTCCCTGTTTCGTTATTGGGCCGTAGTGGGCCTACGCTTTGTGCAATGCTGAATTGGATTGCAGGAAGAAATCTTGAAGGAGATATCATTCAACAACGCATTGGGAAACTATTGCTATCTTACACTATGTTTATTGTCAATTTTTCATTGGTGATCCATGCCTTTCTCAAACTGCAGCTCAATTTTTTCTGCTTTCAGCTTTCCAGTTGTAATTATCTGAATGTTTAGTACTATGTGTTAATTATGATGTGATCAAAATAGTTTATTGGATTGGTTATTTATTTTAATTAGTTGATTTTATTTCCATTATTTCAATTACTCAAATTATTTGAATAATTCAAAATATGTTAGGGTATTCTATTATTTTATTTAGGAAACTTTTTAGGCTGTTTTTTACATTTAACTCAAGATATTTCCTTTTAGTTAGAGTGTTAGTTTTGGAGAGATATTCTCCTATTTGTTTTCTTTTTGTCGGAATTCTCCTATTTGTTTTAGGAAATACTTTCCTATTTTTTCTATAGTCCGAGTCTTACTATAATTTGATCCAATTATTATTTGATTGTGATACTAAACCCCTGCATCATACAGATGTAGAATACCAACGGTAAAAAATTTCATGGCTGCAAAAAAATAATTTGACATAAATTATTATATTGTTTTCAAGTAACTTTTTTGGGAGGAAATATATTAGAATCAAATGTTTAGTAACAATATCTCTACATTACCTCTATCTCTGTTTTTTGAATGAAACATGAGTATTTCATTTCATTGAGATCGAATCATATTTACACGTGGGTTCTACATGACCGACAAAACATAACTATTACAACTAGCAACAACTATTAACTATCCTTACCTATTTGCTAAAAGTATATTAATAGACGCAAAGTTACTTAGAGAGTGGTTGACTATTGAAAAGGTTTGCTTGAGTAATCCTTCCACAGTGACCCTTTCCTTGGTGAAAATATGTAAGTTTTGGGACTCCCAAATTTTCCAGCACATAATCTTTATCTTTAGTGAAGAGAGAGCGCACTTATTTTTTATGTGAAAATTATTCCTGCTAATTGAAAGTGATTTGCAATTAAAAAAGATTAATTGAAATGATTTGAGAATACATTGGATCAAAATGAAGTAGAATATATCTACTTGTATGATTGGTTTTAACTTTTAAGTGGTTAATTTCAATTTTTCTTATTCATTAAATTAAATATAACATCGCAGCAAGTACAAAATAACCCATAACGGGTTTCCAAATTCCCCATTTCCTTTGGCCCTAAACAAAACTCCCCCCTTCTGATAAAAACAAAAAACAAAACTCCCCCTTTCCCAAAAGAATTAGCAGCAATGTATTTTTTTTTTTATCAAAGCAGCAATGTATTGGCTATCCCCCTTTCCTAAATAAATAAATCGCGCGATACATCTTTCATTCTTTTAAATGAACAAGATATTCCTGAAAATTACACATTTCAAACTCAACTGCTACATCTACGTTCCCTGCATTTGCATAGAAACCCCAATGCATGGGATTCTTATATAAGAAAATAAAGTCGTTCACTTTATTCAATCTAACGGGAAATATTACAAAAATATAAAACATCACATCTACCGACTACCATCTCCAAGGGGAAGAACAAAGAAACTGAATTTCCACTTGGCATGAGACAAAACAGAGATAAGAATACTAATAATAATATAATAAACACACAAGCGCGCCAACAACTGATTCTAGAATCTATTGGTTCGAAAGCGAAGGTAGTAGATTATAAGATACATGAAATAAAAAAAAAAGATTGTAAGATACAAAATATTGGATGATAAGATACAAAATTATAGTTTATGCCAAGACATGAGCGCAAACTTAGGTGCTGATCAACATATTAAATGAAATATGCTCCGCTTGGAAATGAATAACATGACAGAATCCACATGCTTAAATCTCAATCAACAAAAGATAACGCCACAAAATATCACTCTCAAATTTGCGAGTTACACTAGAGCATAAAATCAATTTGAAGTGGGTCCAAGCAAACCAGTTTTGGTGACACTGGTAAACTCTCTAGAGCAAGACGCAAACGGCGTCGTTGCACCACTTCCACTCTCACACGCATCTTCCACGTCAATTCCACGACACTTGCATGGGCACAAGAAAAAGTTCCTAGACACAAGTTCTACAAGCTTCTCCTCCCTACGTAAACCTAATAAACGTACATAAATAATCAAACCAATATAAAAGAAAATCAGAGCTAGAGAGATTTAGAATTTGAGGTACTCACTTTCTAAGCTAAACTGAGAATAGTGGAGATCGTAATGGGAGGGGTCAGTGGTGGGGACCACAGGGCGGCGACCTTCCTTCACGTACCGCCGCACCGTCGTGGCCACCAGATCGTTGACCGACGACTCCGCCGTCATCACCACCTGAACCGGCCCCAGGCTCCCCTGCACCGTCACTTTAATCAACAATTTCGGCGGAACTCGCGGCACGTCTTCAGGCATCGTCGCCGTAATTGCACCTCCGTAGGACACAAGGTCCGGCACCGTCCTAGGGCGGCTCATTTGGCCGTTACGGTGAGGCATGGTGGAGACACGGAGAAAGTTTAAAAGTGAAAGAATTAGAGTGAATATAATGAATAAATGAATTAATTAATCGGCGGTGTTAACAAATCGGATGCGAGGGAAGCCAAGAACTGAAGAGGAGCTTTGGCTGAGAGATTGAGGTGAAGCGAAGGCGATTATAACCTGAGGGGTAAAATGGTAAATGGGAAGTGAAGATAGTGCGGGAAGAAATGGCGGAGTGTGTGTGGCTTTAATGAGGGAGGGGGGATTTTTGGGACGATGTATGACACGTGTGCGGATTGGATGGACGGATGGTGACATGTGGAGGGTTTGCTGTGGCCCACGTGTTAGAGGGAGATATGAGATGTTACCTTATGATCCTCTCTCTGTCCTCACTCTACATATACGCCTTACGCCATTTACTCACATCCACACTTGCTACTGTTATAGATATCACTCGACACTCGTTGCTAATGCTTTTATTATATATTCTTTTTTTTTTTATTCATGATCGTGATTAAGGTTTCCTCCCACTCGACAAATGAGAGACTGAACTTATGCTGATTTGTAGGCATCTCAAAGGGTGAGACAACTAGTTTGGGAGATTTAATGTTTTTTTATACCCAACGCAAAGGATCAAACCTCAGACAATTGGTTAAGGGTGAATGAGTCATTATCACTCAACCACACATCCCAGTTTACTTAAATATATTCTTTTTTTTATAACACTTACCTACCTATATTCTATTCTAGGGATAATTAAGTATTTTAATGATAATGATAATGAAAGGGTCGGAAGGAAATCAGAAATTGAAGCCGCCGTTTCTGCCAGTGGTGTTACCTTGCTGCTTTATCTTATAAACATATGAGACTATTACTGAATTATACTATTATTTGTGGTTGAGCTGCAAAAAAAAAACTTTGGTTTTTGTGGCCAGATGCCAGTGAACAAAAGAAGATATCAGCTTATGTGCATACAGGAACAATAGAATGGAGCGATTTGATGAGCTGCTAATTTATTCTCTCCGACGTGGGTGACGTGGGTGCTATACTCCCTTTGTTTAATTATTGGAAGTGGGCTAGTATTATCCTAAATATAAGACTTAATTGACTTTTTTGAAAAATCTTAAAAAGGCAAAATATAAGTCAATTATAAATTGATTTACCTAATTTTTCCCCTTAAACTAGTTTATTTAACCTATAAACTAATGAGTAATATAAAAATATATCAAATATGTCATAATTTAATAACATATTTTGTAACCTTAACATCTCCAAAAAAAAGTCAATTAGGTCTTATATTTAGGACCAGAGGGAGTATTAGGGAGAAGATAGATTCTGTTGCATCGCTTCACTTTAATTTGTGACCATACGTTGATGAATGATAGAGTTGACTAAGAGCTATCGACATGATCATATGACATTGCTTTGCCCTGGCTGTTTAACTCCCGAAAATAGACACTATGTTGGTAACTCACGATATCGATAACTATTGAGTTGAGTTGTTGGAGAGGAGCTTTTAATGATCACGTTGCAAAGATGAAGTGACAATTATAGGTGTCAACTATTGTAACCTCAGAGGCTCATGTGCATTCAGTTCAAAAAAAAAAAAAAAGAGGCTCATGTGCATGCACGTAATCAATTAGACCCATGCAAATATGCCAACTATTCATTTGTAATTAAAACATGTTTGTTGCTTCTTTTTTCCTTTCATATGTGAAGTATGTTTATTAAGAGCTAATACAGCATTTAATGTTAGTTACACCTAAATATGTATTTCAACATAGAAAGAAGTTTTCAAATTTAGTGTTATAAAAAAAGAAAAAGAAGTTACTCATCGTCTGTGGGTTCAGTGACAAAGGGATTGAACAATGAGCGTCGAGTTGTCCACCACGTCGCGAGTTCGATCCTGGGAAGTGACACTTTGTTGTGTCTCCATCGCGGCGCTGGGGGAGACATCTCCGTAGCTAAGTTAAGCTGAGAGTAACTTACCTGTATGGACAGAAAGAAAGGGTTTGCTTGTCATGCTCCATAGCCCATAGGGACAGGCCCCAGTGGATCATGAGTTAGGTGTCCTGCCCTTGGATTGGGTTGAGCCCAAACCCTTCCTAAAATTTTGTTATAAAAAAAAAGAAGTTTTCAAATTTAGTGTTATAAAAAAAGAAGTTTTCAAATTCAGTTATTAAAAAAAAAGTTTCCAAATTTCATTATAGCAAACTGCTAGCTAGCTGGCAAAGAGCCAATAAGAAAAGCAAAATGTCAATGGTAAAAACTACTGGAAAAAGAACACAAACAAAATCCACATATTTTTTTTATCAGAAATCCACATATTTACTTAATAATTTTATGGAAAATTATTATTATAGATATCATGCTAACTATATTTTTCATAAATAGACCTTTTCTAATGGATGAAATTTGCTATTTTTGTTTTACATTGTCCCTTTTCTAGAGCACGTTGGTTTGGTTCCTTTTGATCTCTAAAAATTCATATGTATTCTCATTGATCATTGAATCAACGGATACACCGTTGAATTTCCTTCAAGAAAAATGATTCTAATTTTGTGCTACATCATTTATACAAATTATTAGAATCAATTTGGTATGCTAGATCTATTTTGTAGGTAAATCCTATCTTCCTAGTCAAGAACTGTAGCTACAGCCGCCTACACAAATGCTAACATGTATGGTTCATTTTAAGCAAGACAAAGATTCTCAAAAATTTTTCACATCAAAGCATACAGTTTCCTACAAATCTAATAAACTTGGTGCAATTTTAATTTCTCACACACACACTATAAATTGGGTAGTTTCATTATTCAAGATGATAATTAAAGTTGCATAGATCTACAAAATGGATACACATTGATTTTAATATTTGTTAAAATTTAATAAATTTCGCTAAAGGAGAAGACTTACCTCCAGTACTTGAACTTCATTACCTCCAGTGTACCAATTAAAAGTTGACACATATACAATATGCCACATCAGCCCTACATCTCATCATTCCCAAATAAAAACAAATCATTCTCCCTCCTCCCCACTTCATCATCTTCCCCAACCTTCTTCATACCCCTCCACCACCCACCGGCGCCTCCCACCGCCGCCGCCGCCGCCCCCACCGGCGTCGTCTCCTCCACCGGCGCATCCCGCCGCCTCCACCGGAGCATCCGCCGCCGCCGCCTCCCACCGGCGTCGCCCCCTCCACCGGCGCATCTCGCCGCCTCCGCCTCCGCCGGCGTCGTCCCCTCCACTGGCGCATCCCACTGTCGCCGTCTTCGCCGCCGCCGCAGCCCCCACCGGCGCCTCCCCACCTCCGTCGTCTCCTCCACCGGCGCCTGCACCGCCGACGCCGTCTCCTCCACCGTCGCCGTCTCCCCACCGCCGGCGGCGGCGGGAGGCGCCGGTGGAGGTGGCGGCGGCGGTTGTGGCAGACGCCGGTGGAGGTGGGTGGTGGAGGGGTATGAAGAAGGTTGGGGAAGAAGATGAAGTGGGGAGGAGAGAGGGTGATTTTTTTTATTTGGGAATGATGAGATGTAGGGCTGATGTGGCTTGTTGTATATGTGTCAACTTTTCATTGGTACACTGGAGGGAATGAAGGTCAAGTACTGGAGATAAGTTTTTCCCTTCGCTAAATTCATCTCTTACCTCTTTAATATTTTTAAAAAATATAAAAAATATTTGTTAAAATTTAATAAAGGGCTAATATGCAAATACACCCCGGAAGTATACCAAAAGGTGCAGATCCGCCCCTGACATATTTTCAGATGCAATTTTAACCTGGAAGTAACAATTCAATGCAATTTTACCCTTCTGTCAGTCAAGACTGTTTATTTTGGTATAAAATGACTCAAATACCCTCCTCATTATATTTTCTCTCCTCTTCAACCCTCCCACCCCAAATCCCAACCATTACCACCACCACCTCCGCCCCAAACCCCCAACCCCCGCCGTCGCCCCAACCACCACTACCACCACCCCAACCACCACCGCCCCAAAAAACGAGGAGGAGAGGGAGTTTTTTATAAAAAAAAATTGTGGCGTCTAGGCATACACATAGGTTCGACACTTACCATCAGGATAAGCTCTAGATATTCTATCTCGACCAACGCTTGTAAAGTGCTGCCTTTGAGGAGCAAGGATAAATCTCCCTATAGTAATTCAAGTTGTGGTATGATTCATTCAAACGCAACGGTGGGGTCATTAAATTGAAATGGTGAATAATTGACAAGAAATATTAAAATAATGAAACGAAGATCTTGTTTAATAGGAGCAGAACAATAACACGCAGAATGTTTTAAGGATCACATTATTTGCACCTTCCTCATAATATGATATTAAAATAATGAAACGAAGATCTTGTTTAATAGAGTAGAACGTTAACACGCAGAACGGGGGTTTGGGGCGGTGGTGGTTGTGGTGTGGGGAGGGTTGGGGTGGTGGCGGTGGTTGGGGGTTGGGGCGGAGGTGGTGGTGGTGATAGTGGTTGAGATTTGGGATAGGAGGGTTGAAGATAAGAGAAAATATAATAAGGAGGGCATTTGAGTCATTTTGCACAAAAAAAAACAGTTTTGACTGACAAAAGGGTAAAATTGCATTGAATTGTTACTTCCAGGTTAAAATTGCATATGAAAATATGTCAGGGGCGGATCTGCACCTTTTGGTATACTTCCGGGGTGGATTTGCATATTAACCCTTTAATAAATTTCGCTAAAATTTATCCGTTAACTGTTTTTATATTTTTTTAAAAAATGATATAACTCTACTACAATTTTATAAAATTTAACTTAGATAGACCCCAAAAAACACTCCATTCAAATCTCTCAGACAAAAAAATTGTTAGTTACATTATTTACCCATATTTACATTATTTGGATCATCCCTATTTTATAGTTAGTATTTACTTTTTAAAAAAAATTATCACACTTATAATTCGTCAATCATTTTATGCCACGTCGACATTAATATATTTAACATTGTTAGTCAAAAGTATATTTAACCTCTTCCTTTTGTTTTTTATTACAATATTTAACCTCTTCCTTACTTCTCTCTCTATTTGCTGATAAAAAACGTCTCTATCCTCCTAATTTACGTCTTCTTTTCTTTCTTTTTCCTCCTACTTATCCTCCATTCAAACACAACATCTCTCCCAACTCTTGATGAATCCTTGAAACATAGTTCACCAACCATCCATGTGGGAGAGATCACGAAGATATATATTTTGTGCGGATGCTTATGATGTGACAGTGGGTTTCTATAGCTTTTAGGCGTTTTATTTTGAAATGGGTTAAGGTGTAATTTTACCAATATTTTTTTATCAGAACAATTTTTTTTTTGATAAATTATCAGAACAATTTTACCAATAGACTATTAGCAAAAGTGTAATATACTATGTTATCAAAAAAAGTGTAATATATTCCTGATAAAAAAAAGGGTTAATATGCAAATCCACCCCTGAACTATACCAAAAGGTGCAGATCTGCCCCTCACATATTTTGAGATGCAATTTTAACCTGGAAGTAACAATTTAGGGCAATTTCGCCCTTCTGTTAGTCAAAGTTGTTTATTTTTATGCAAAATGACTCAAATACCCTCCTGATTATATTCTCTATTTTCTTCAACCTTCCCACCTTAAACCCCCACCACCACCACCCCACCACCACCACCACCACCACTGCCGTCGCCCCAACCATCCAACCACCACCCCAACCTTCTCCCCGCCACAACCACCCCCCCCCCCGGCCAATAACCACCGCCACTCCTTTCTCTTTTCTTCTTTTCCTTCCATCTTTTTCAACCCATTCATTATTTGATTACGTCTTCTCTCTCTCTCCATTCCAGTTTCATTCTTCTTCCCTTTTCACTCTCTCTCTCTGTGCTTAATTATTCCCTGTGCAATATTTTAGAAATGAAGGTATCTATGATTCTTCTATCTCTTTCACTTCAAAAAAAAAAATAATGTTGATTTATTTTTCTTACGTTCTTCCTTTATTTTGCGTTCTTTTCATAGACGAGATTTATCTTTCTTATGCCTTCCTTTATTTCTCATTTCTGGACTGTAATTCCATTAATGGGTTAGATTCTGATTCCTCATTTCTAACGGTACGGTGGTTGTTGTGTGTGTGGGGGGGGGGGAGACGGTTGGGGGTGGTGGTTGTGGCGGGGGAGGGTTGGGGCGGTGGTGGCGGCTGGATGGTTGGGGGTGGTTGGGGTGGAGGTGGCAGTGGTGGTGAGGTGGTGGTGGTGGTTGGGGTTTGTGGTGGGAAGGTTGAAGAGAAGAGAGAATATAATTAGGGGGGTATTTAAGTCATTTTGCACCAAAATAAACAACTTTGACTAACAGAAGGGCAAAATTGTTACTTCCAGGTTAAAATTGCATCTCAAAATATGTGAGGGGCAAATCTACACCTTTTGATATACTTCAGGGGTGGATTTACATATTAACCCTAAAAAAAAAGTGTAATATACGAAAACCTATTAATTATTTAATCAAGCTTGATAGTTGATCTATTATTTAATTTTTAATTTTTAATGGCATGGACTCTAAATCTGTTAATAAAAGAAAAATATAAGTAATCAATTAATTAATAAAATCTGATAAAAAAATTAATTAATAAAAGAAAAGTATAAGCAATCAACTGATTAATTAATGCAAAATATAAGATGAAAAAGTAAATCAGAATCAGCTCGAGCTTGCAATTTCTTCCTTCGTGTCCAGATTTATTTCGTGTCATACTTGTGATCCATATTCGTTGATCAGCATATCTATAATTAATTCCTTATTTTATTAGAATCTATCGTTAATTCCTTTTTTATTACAATCTATCATTAATTCCTTTTGTTATTACAATCTATCATTAATTTACTTAACAATTAAACTTAAACTTCTTTCCAAAAAATAATTTATAAATAATAAATGAAAAAGACCTGAACTTGTCAGTTTTAGAGATTTTTTATTTCTAGATTTCTAAATTTTAGGAGAGTAGTTTGTTTACGCACCAACACAATCATACCGATTTCATTATGTACTTCCTTAATTAGCTTTTGCTTTGATCCGCTTTCAGCCTATTCGATTATTCCTCACTCCCTCTCATCAACAACAATAAGGCTCCTTCTAAACTCAACCATAAGCTCCGGTTCAGTCATATAACAAAATCGATTCAATAGGTGAGTTTCTACTCTCTAATGAATTTGACATGTTTATAAATTGATTGAAAAAAATAAAGCTTTAATTTATTGATTAGGTTTACTTTAAAAGTATGTATAAGATACACATGTATAAGATAAAGCATGTATAGGATAGCTTGTATATGATACACATTCTATCCGTTAAAAGGTTTACGTAAAAAAAAGTTAAGTAAAAATGTAAACTTAGTCAAATTTAGAAGTTTTTTCATTTCATTTATAAAAAAAATTGTTTATTTACAGATTTTAGAAATAAATTAAAAAATGTAAACTTAGTCAAATTTTAGAAGTTTTTTTATTACATTTATAAAAAGAGTTGTTTATTTCCATAGAATGAGGAGTTAGTTTACCTGAGTGATCATATCTCCTTCTCATCAAAACACCATTCGGCTACTCCTCACTGTCTCTCATCAAAACACCAATCGGCCACTCCTCACTGTCTCTCATCAAAACACCAATCGGCCACTCCTCACTGTCTCTCATCAAAACACCAATCGGCTACTCCCCACTCCCTCACGTTAAGGATCCTACTAAACCCCATGAGACTCCGGTTCAATCATACAACAAAATCGGCTTAATAGGTGAGTTCCTAATGAATTTGACATATTTATAAATTGATTGAAGACATTATTGATTAGGTTAATTTACTCGTGTCTTGTACTCATATATTGGAATAGACGCTCATTTTATAAATTTCTAAATCATACTGTTAGAAATATTAGGATTATGTTTAATGAGTTTCATCTTGTAAGTGGTTAGTGGACATATTCTTTATATAAAGGATCCTAACATAAATGTTTTTGTGTTTTACACCAAGAGGGAGTTTAATATACTAGTGTTAGCGAATGATGGTCATCACCTCAAGTAGAAATGATTTTGTTGTTTTTGTATCTAATCTAATCTAAGTGGATTAAATAGATTGATTTGTTTGTATCTTTCATCGTCAATGACAAGATTTTTCTCATTGTTCAGCTCATTTCTTCTCATATCAATTTTATCAACACATATATACACCTTATAAGTTTCTATAGTCTGGTGTTAAGAAAGTGAATTTCTCATTCATAAATTGAAATTTAAAAGTTATGTATCCGTTTTTACTTTTTTGTGGGTATATATTTGATAGAGACAATTTACATGTTTAGATATGGTCCATTAAATTTAGCAGTATAACTAAATAGGTTTTTGCTGAAAGATCTTCCCCTTGCAGTGTTCTTGGTAATACTGCTGGCTAGTGCGGCATTCATACATAAAATTCATAGCTGTGCTCAAAAATTTCAAAATCACGAGTGAAATACACTAGCAATGAGACTGAATATCGGTAAATATGATTTTGAAATTTAAAAGGTATTTATTTATCAGTCATTAAGTAATTTATATATTTAGATATATAAATTTAATCTACTGCCACATGATTCATAGGAAAGTCTTTTGTAATGTAGAAAAAATTAGATGTATCTAAGTGACAACAATCAATGGCTGCCAAGCGCACCTACATTGTCCATTCACTCTTCCCATACTTGCCACAAATCCAATGAAATTGCAGAGACAATGGATACGTTTACAAAGTCAATGTCTGAACAAGATTCAACAAGCACGAGTAAGTGATGTTATTATT
This sequence comes from Mimosa pudica, assembly GCA_029929735.1. Classification (NCBI taxonomy): domain Eukaryota; kingdom Viridiplantae; phylum Streptophyta; class Magnoliopsida; order Fabales; family Fabaceae; genus Mimosa; species Mimosa pudica. The sequence continues at coordinate 1,677,388 of JAKELP010000001.1, forward strand.
TTTGAGCAATTTGAATATGGGTTAGTTTTTCTTTTTTATTTTATCAGTATTTTATAAAAAAAACTATGCTTGAATGTAGGTGATAATCTTAAAGCTGAATTTTCTACTAACTTTGAGATCTCAACCCCTGCAAAGCCTATTCCTCCAAGACCCAATTCTCATGTTGATGGAGCCTATGAAACTAATGTGATTCCAAAGGCTGAAGGATCTGATCAAGAGTCAGTAATCACGAGAATTGAGTCTGATTCACCACCCCAATGTAAATAATGTTTTATAAGTAAATTGTGAATATGCTAACTCGTACAAGGTCATTTTTTAAGCAGCTATATTTGAATGCAGGTTGCGATCTTGATGATAAGGCCTCTGAACATTTGCCAAGTTCGGATCCCAACGCCAAACTAAATGAATATTTTCCCACCAACTCTACCCCGCCTATAGAAGAGGACAGGAAAAGAAAGTTCACGGTAGAAAAAGATAATGTAGCAACACCAAAAAAGAGGAAGAAGAAATATGTGCCTAAAGTGATAGGCCAAGCAAAACGGAAGACAACACCCAAAGTATCCAATGAAAGTAAAATTGAGGGAGGGCATGTTTCAAAAAGAACTCCAAAATCAAAGTCAAAGTCAAAGTCAGGAGAGACTTCCTCACTTTCAAACAGAAAGTCATCTAAACGGTGTTTGATATTTGAACAAAAGGAGGATATCAAAGAACCTTTATATATGGTAAATGGGCTTGATGATTTGACTGTTGAAGGTGATGGTTTCCAAATGCCAGTGGAAAATATAGCTGAGATAGTCAAGTTGAGAGGTCCTTTACTTAATGATATATGTGAAAAGGAAATCAATATTCCTACTAGAAGACGATCAAAAGGTCTAAAGAAGAGCATATTTCAAAAAAGGAAAGTCCCATTTCAGCACATTGTGACGCGAAAGCGTTCAAACAATCGTAGGAGAAAAATCAACTTTGATAGTCTTATTATTCCAACTTCTTTATCACTGCAAAGTGTCAAAGATGAAAAAAAGGAAGGCCAGGGATTGATATCTGAGAGACGACAATGGAAGACAAAAGGGAAGAGAATGAAGAAAACAAAGAAGAGGGAGGAGAGAACAAATAAAGTGGAGCCAACCGACCTTAAAATAGTCACAGTCCCAAAACATGAATCTGGAACTAGTGAAACAAGTGAGGGAAGTAAGTCCCCAAGTTCTATGGGCAATTTGGTGGAGAATCCTCTTGCTGAAGATGACAAAGGTGAGGATGGAGTAAAAATGATCAAGAGTGAGGAAATGGTGAGTGATGGAGAGGTGAAAGATGTAATGGAGGTGATCATTGAGAAATTCCAATCTATGAACATTGGAACAGAAGCTCCTTATAAAAATCAAGACAGGAGGCTGGCTTCTATCAAAGGAACCAAAAAAGGACGACGAAATAAAGTCAATGGAAACAACACTGAATTGGTTGCATATGAAAACCAAGATAGGGGGTTGGTTCCTTACAAAGGAAAGAAGGAACGAGTAAAAGTGAAGGTTAATCTTGATTCAGAGACCTTAAAAGAGTGGGATGTAATTATGCATGAAATGCCACGTGTTGAAAATGAAGAAAATAATGAATATTGGAAGCAGGAAAGATTGACTTATTTAGGAAGAGTTATAGCTTTTATTGCCCGCATGCATAACTTTCTTGGTAAGCATTATACTTTCTTTTTTCAATATTAAAAGCACGAAAAATATTTGCACCATCATCGTCTTCAAATAAAGTATTTTCCACCTAAGCACCATGAATAGTGCATGGTAGAGCAGCGCCCCATACACTAGCAACTCCCATATAATAATGGCAAAGTTATAAACTTTTCAGGCAATAGATCTTTCTCGGCGTGGAAAGGTTCTGTTGTAGATTCTATCGTTGGAGTATTCCTGACTCAAAATGTCTCAGATCATTTATCAAGGTTAGGTTTAATTAATGGCTTGAATTTATTTGACATTATTTGTACATTTAATGTTTCTAATTAGGTTTCAATTTTTGCTGTAAACAGCTCTGCTTACATGTCTCTTAAAGCTACCTTCCCTATCAATAATTCTTCTGGAGAAAGAAAAGACAGTGTGCCTCTTCCGAAGCATGAAAATTCCCCCAAACCTAGTACAACAAACGAAAGTTTCAAGGGGAGGAAAAAATATCTCTCTCCAGGTATAGTATTTGGCAAGAAGAAGTTACTTCCTAAAAGGAAAAAAAGGTGATCAAACAGAGAAAGAGAGACAAATGAAGGAAGAGCAAGAAGATGAGGAACAAGACAGGCAACATTGGGAATCATTAAGAAGAGAGTATATGCCAATGTGCACCCCTCGACGCAGTGACCATGCTGACTCAGTTGATTGGGAAGCAGTGAGATGTGCAGACCTCGATAAGGTTGCTAAGGCTATTGAAGGTCGTGGTCAACATTACGTAATCGCTATAAGAATAAAGGTTGAATATAGTTTCATTTTCTATAGTTATCAAACCGAGTTTTGATTCTGAGCTTCAGTAGTTTTACTATATTATTATCACCGAATATGCTTTTCATTCAATATCTATAGGCTTTGCTCAATAAGTTGGTAGAAATGCATGGGTGTATTGATCTCGAATGGCTAAGATATGCTCCACCCAGCGAATCGAAGTAAGTCTTTGGTACGATGACATTGTTGTTATTAAACCAAAAATATTTTTATGAAGTCACTGGGACAATAAACTTTGCGTTATGTTACAGGGAGTATCTTCTAAGAGTATATGGGCTTGGATTAAAAAGTGTAGAATGCATAAGACTTTTAGCACTTGAGCAAAAGGCTTTCCCAGTAAGCATCTATGGATACATACATTTTTTTATTAAGGTAAGACATTTTTGGACTATGCTCATAAATTATTTATTTACAATGCTTTTTCTAGGTGGATGTAAATGTTGGAAGAATAGCGGTGCGATTGGGATGGGTTCCCCTTGAACCATTACCCGGATCACTTCAATTCCATCTTTTGGATCAGTATGTCATTAACTGGTTTAGATTATATAATTAAGTTGTTTTTATTAAATTAAACCGAATCATTGAGCAAGGAAATTCAACTACATTTTGTTCTCCTTTTATAGGTATCCCATAATGGATCTCGTACAACAATATCTCTGGCCACGATTATGCAACATTGACCAACCAACTTTGTAATTATGATCTATACTTTCCTTTTTTTATTTTCAGTTGTTATTATCCATTGTTTTAATTATGAATAATCATTATACTTATTACAAACTCAAATGATAAATGCTTTCTTCCTCCTCTTTAATTCTATACAGGTATCAGTTACATTATCATCTCATCACATTTGGAAAGGTATATGTCAATTCTTCTATAATTTCATCAACCATTAACTGTTCTTTTTTAGTAAGAGAAAGAAAATTTTAACTTATACCATATCTTGTTTTTAGGTATTTTGCACCAAGCAAAAGCCTAATTGCAAAGCTTGTCCAATGAGAGGAGAATGTAAGCATTTTGCAAGTGCTTCTGCAAGGTATATATACTGTAATTGATCAATAGTAAATGTTCACATTACATTTTGAATAAGATGAAGATAAAATAAGTGACAAAGCATATTGTTAGATACAGGTTAAATTATATTATTTTGATTGATTTTGTTTCATGAATGTTAGAAACGCATAAACGTAAGGATCTAATTTATACAAATTTGTGCTCGCAAATTGAGTGTTGAAATATAATATGTAATTTGTACATCTGTTATTTTGTTGTATTTATATGCAGCCCAACTTTTGCCCTGCCTGAAACCGATGCTGGTGCAACACCTAATAATAGTTCAGCGAGATCAGACATTCTTGCTACTAAACCTTTAGAAGGTTTCAGTAATCCGTTAATTATGTCTGATGTGAAGAATGACACATCAACAAGTGACACACCAACAAGTGACACACGTCAATGTGAACCTATTGTTGAATTACCTGCATCACCGAGCCATGAAGATATCCCATTTGAAATAGACGATATAGAAGACTTTGGCAAGAGTGATGATTACTGTAAAGAAGATGACATAGAGGAACTAACCACATTAAACCTCCGTGATGAATATTCCAAGGCAGTCGACGATTTCTTTAAACAAGACGATGACATGGAGAGCTCGAATGTTGTGGTTGTCTATAATCCATTCAGGGCATCCAGATTTATGCCACGGATGAAAAGTGTCAGTCGCTTAAGGACTGAGCGTATGGTGTAAGTTATTAATACCCTTTCAAGCTTATAGTTTATGCATATGCCAGTGTGTATGCTCAATTTAATACTAAATGAAAGCTCACTGATTCAGTAGTTGCATTTCTAAATTGCTGACATAAACTTTTTTATATACCATAGTATTCTGACTCTGCTCTCATCTCTGTTTTCATGAAGTTATGTGCTTCCCGATACGCATCCTCTCTTGGAAAAGGTGAGTGAAAACTTTTAGTTTCAGAAGAAAGAAACGTTTGTCATGTGAATGATCCTTATTTATTATGTACTTTTATTTGCAGTTCCCGACTAGAGAAGCTGACGACCCTTCAAACTATCTTTTTGTTATGTGGGCACCAGGTGTGGGATTGTTATAAGAAATCAAATAAGTGTTTTAGTACTTAAAAGAATTGAATGCAAATGCATGTCTATTTTCCCAAACCATTTGTAAGTTTGTTTCATTGTTTTGGATAAAATTAGGAGAGTTGAAGGAAGAATGTGAAGCAAGTAAAAAAGAAGGCAAATGCTCAATCAACAACTGCTTCTCTTGCAATAATATCAAGGAAGAAGACGACCAAACAGTGCTAGGAACTATTTTGGTTAGTGAGATTGTGTATGGTTTGAACTATGCTTTCAATAATATGAAGTTAACAACAATCCATTTTATCTGAACAGGTACCTTGTAGGACTGCAACGGATGGGAGATTTCCACTAAATGGAACTTACTTTCAAGTTAACGAGGTAGATAGATAGTCTGAATTGGCTTGCTTAGAACCACTTCACGTAGATGAAGTTTTGATTTAATTTGTTATATGTTTTGCAGGTATTTGCTGATGATGAATCTAGCCGACGTCCATTAAGGGTTTCTACGAAGTTGCTTTGGAATCTACCAACTCGAATTGTATATTTCGGGACTTCAACATCCACAATAATCAAAGGTATGGAGCTTAGAGTAATATATCTTTGATTGTGTGATTTATATATGCATCATGTTAAAAGTGTACGATTGGTTAATCTTAAATCCCAACAGGTTTGCCATTGGAAGAAATTCAAGTATGCTTTTGGAGAGGTATGATGGAATTGATATTGTTGAGTCATGATAGTTTTAAATTAAATGGAATGAAATGTAATGTTGGTGGGATTTGCACTTGATAGGATATGTTTGTGTGAGAGCAATTGAGATGAAAACGGGATTCCCCAGGCCATTGCCATACAGATTTCATTGCAAAACGACAGACCAAATTATACTGAAAAAGAAAAAACAAAGCAATGATAAAGATGTGAAAGGTGATCAATCTGAGCTTGGGCCTATTGCGAAGGAATAATTGAAGCATCGCTGTAGTGTCATGCTGATATATGATAATGAGCCTCGACTGTTTCATTCAGCCCTTCAGCCTTTTTTGTAGCATCACGGGCTTACTTTACGCCTATAAAATGCGTAGAAAGAGGCAAGTAGTTAAATCTCTCGCCCTGACTTTACATTAGTTGCTTGGGTGATTAAATTTATTTGTATCAAGAACGTGATTATATGATTATTCTTCATTTTTTTAATCTTTCAAATAAAAAGTTGTGTAGCTGATCAAACAAAAATTGTGTATGTGGATATGGATGAATATATCCTTATAAGTTTCGGATTTCTGTTGAGAGAGCTTGTCAATGTCATAGATAGCATGACCCAATCCATTAAATGAAGCTTGAGCGATTATATATACTATGGAATTTCGTTGGTAAACTACCAATTGTTGTTAATTAGTAAAATATTTATATTTTTCTTGTAAAATACACAGGCGTGGCTTGCCAGTTAAGATTTGTTGTGAATAGTCTAGGTTTCACAAGTGATGAACAAGACCGGGCCACATATATATCCTAGTCCCTGTCACAAAAATTTTTGGGGTCATTTTCAACCCAATACCTAGCCCGTTACCATATGGCCCATGATCAATATCGGACAGGACATGTCCTTCGGGCCACGTGACACGTCATGTTGGTCTTAGAACATTCAAATTCTAAACAAATAATTAATAAATAATGAAATAAACTGAAAAATAAAAGAAATTGGGAAAATAATTTATGAAATATTTTTTGTATGGTGGTATATTAAATCTTAATTATTAAATTAAGTAATTTTTAATTAGGAAACTACTTTTTTATTTATAGAAAATAATTATATTTCTAGGTTAGACCACACTAGTGGTCCTAAAGCTTATGTCTTTATCCTGATAGTTATGGTTCCTGATCATCAATTCGCCCATGACCAAATTTCATCGCCTAATCAGATCCGTGCCAGACTATTGGGCCTCTTATTCTTGATTTGAGTAAGAGTAGTTTTTTTATATAAAAATACAAGTGTACATTTTTTTACGGTTGGTTGTTCTTTTTTAAAAGTACGGTACTTTATAAACTTGCATTGTGATGTTTCAATTAAAGAATTTAATTTTGATAAAAAAAAATTAAAGAATTTAAAAACAACAATGAATAGCATATGAATTTTTTTTTTGATCAAAGAATAGCATATGAAATGGAGAAATCAATCAGAATCCTTCAGTACAAGATCTTATTATGCCCCATTTTAAGTATGTGTATATTTTTTTTTTGATACAGAAGTATGTGTATATTTTATTATGTAAGTTTCAATCTGTATTAATATAATTACTTATTATGAGATATTGGTAATCTTACATATTCATATCTGATAGGTTAACAAATCATATTTCCAATTTCAAAACTATGAAATACAATCATTCCTCATAAAATGTTGTTACTTATAATTTTAATATATGTAAATTTATTTTTGAGAGGAATTTCCGGATTAAAATATTCTGATTTTTTGTGGTCAAAATTAATCTGAGATCACAAAAAATTTCTGATTTATTTACAGAGAATGAAGTTGTGTGGATAGTGTTCAGTCAAAAATAGTTGGTAATGTTGAATTTTACACGGCCGTTTAAAATGAATTCAAAAGGTGCCGTAAAGAAAAAAATTCGTAAAAAAGTTTCTTGATTATTTATAGAGATTAGAGAGTGAGTCCTACTCTCACGGGGCAACATTATATCGCTGGCTTATGTATTTTAGATGTGAATATCCTAGTCGGAGTGAAACGTTGAGATATTTCAGCAAATTATGTGGGTACCATCGAACAGAATTTTCACAATAGAGGTGTGACTTAATCACTTATGAAATTATCAGTGCTCCTCATTTTAGTTTTATGAAAAAAAAAATGAGTTGTACTTGACTAATTTAAGAATGCTAATGAAATTAGACAAATTGCTATATTGTATTTTTATTCACTTTTTTTTTTAAAAAAAAACTGATATAAATTATGTTGTGGTGGCTAATTTATTTCCAATTTTTGCATCTTTAAAACTCATGTAATGCTTTTATTATTTATAATATCATTTTGTTTTTGATAAAAAGAACCTAAATACAAACTTCAAAAGATTGAGGGATATATACTATTATTGAATAATTGATGAAGAAACTTGACGGACTGATGTGATTGGTAAATAGTATTATCCTTTAAAGTTTAAATAAGTGATTCACAATTCAATTTCTTACCCTATGAATAGTATAACAGGTTTGGAGGCTAATTATCCACTTCCTACATAAGATTTTAGAACAACATTCTTACTATAGCATAAGATTTCGGAACAACATTCTTTCTATAGGTGGGTCAAGAATACTTGATTTATAATGACAAGAAATGGTTATATAATAAAGTTTGAATACGTTTCATAAAAGTCAGTTAAAGCATTCAGAGTCCGCAAAAGTAAAATGAAAGTCGGCAGATCCTTTTGTTACGTAGTTGGAGTTGGAGGTTTATTCTTCTGATAATTATCTTTTAAAGGTGATCCGTCATTTGCTGGGATACACGTAAGCCATATGTCATGAGAGCTGTAACATTTATCATTGAGAAAAAGGAAAGAAAAACCTATGATTTCAAATTTCCACTAACCATTTCATTTAACAACTTCAATATATAGGCATTAACAATTATTCCCTTCGTTGGCCAAAAAAAAAACAATTATTCCCTTCGCCCTTATTATAATAATCATTACAGTAAAATCAAACTCATATAAGAAAGAACAGAGGGTGAAGGAAGGAAGGTGGACCACAGGTGGGCACAGCGTACCTACAAAACAACTAGTGGTTCAATCATTAGCTCCTTTTACTTTCCTTCTTCACCAAACCTTCTCAGATCTATAGTCTAGCTATATCAAGCTTTTCTTTCATTCTGTTTTTTTTTTTTTAAATTTATCCGTTCATCAATACTCACATCTCTTACCGAGATTAACTTCTTCTAACATTGACAGTAACAACTTAATATTAGCATTTTTATTATCCGTGCATTGCCACTCGAAGGTCCTACCCGTAACTAAGTTAATAAATTATTGCATATAATGATATAATTTCTCTTAAACTAATTTATTCTACTTATAATCTAACATAAAATATAATATAATTACACGTGACATATGTTAAAAGTATCTAATTATGCTTAATTCCAGAGGTAGCATCATTGTTGGATCACCAATATACATAATTTGGGAAGAAGTTGAATGAAACTATAATTGGACATTATATTTATGATCAAAATCAACTTCGCTAATGGGTTTTATATTCATGATAAATAGTATTTTGCCTTTTAGATTAAAAAATACAAATGTCAGGTAATGTGAAAAGAGAGATGTGATGAGCCACTGAGGAAGTGAGGAAGTGCATCTTGGTGTGATAAACTTTTTCACAAATTGAAAATTCATCTTGGCCGATAAACTTTAACAGTAGTATATGCATGGATATATAATTTTAGTTTTATAGAATTTTTGCTTTGGCAGAGTATGGGTGCAAAAAACCAGAGTACAACTTTCAAAGAGATATAGAGGCAGTTGAAATACCTATTTTCTTACTCCACGAAAATACTCACGGGAAACGTGTGGTTGTAATAATATACATTAGTTTCTGATCAAAAAACATAATATACATTAGTTTATGTGATTCTATTTGAGGGTGCAGTTCCTACTCAAATCCAATCACGTAGGTAGCGAGCAAACTCTTTGTATGGCGATGTTTCGCGATTTAAGTAAAATTTATTGTTCCGTTAACATTGCTTTCGCCAAAGAAAGTGGATATCTCGTTTCTATGGGTTGTGATTCTATGCTCATCACCCACCTTCTCATCACCACAAATACACACAAAAATATAAACACATGGTGGACCCCATAACCTATCTTTTAGTGAGCCCACCATGTGCTTATTTATTTGTGTGTATTTGAGGTGATGAGAAGGGTGATGAGATGAACATAGAATCAAAACCCTCATTTCCATACAGGCGCAGCGACACTTTCAAGCAATCACATATGGACAAAAGTTAGAATATGACAGTGTATGTTGGGGGCCTGGGGGCAATGAGGAAAATGAGGGCAATAATTGCATATTACAACTGAATTACCATATCCACAACTCCTTATACCTACCTATATTTATTTGCACAGCCTGGTGAATACATGTAAACCAAAAAAAAACCAAGAAATCTTAAAAAAAATCTAAACCGAAAAGGAACCCGTTGACTCAAGGAGGACACTAGCTCTCTACTACATTTACCCAAGTTCAGTTTGGTAATCGAGGGGGCTTTTCAGCTCCGGATCCAGCTTCCCTACTAAGTGAAATTCTTAGCAATGGGCGCTAGCCAAGATGGTAAATCTTGCCCATTAAAGAGCTTTTAATATCAGTCTTTCACTCATGGTTTTACCACGAAGTGGAGGACTGCGATTAAAAGCTCCTTAATTGCTAAAATTAAATATTTTTCCTAGTCCTCCCACCTAATAATTTCGTTTAGTAAGGGAGTTGAACCCTTTAGGCCCTATTCACGGTCTCAATCAAAGAGGAGCGAGAGTCACGATTGTCCCTATACCACATTGGTCCTATCTTTTAGAGATTTACCCCAAATTCAACCAAAAAATGATAGACAGTTATGATAACAATAAAAGATAGGAGTATATACCCACTGTATTGGTGTCTCACAATATAAGTGTACAACTAACCAAACAAGAATTAAATTAAATTCAAGTATACACACTAATTCAAGTATACACACTAATGGTCCGTTTGGATGGCAAGAAAGTGAGGGAGGGAAAGTGAAAGTGAGGTGAAGGTTTTTTGGTAATTTTCATATATCCCGGGACCCACAAGTTTTTTCTCTCTGCCTCACACTCTTCATGGGCCCCACAAACTTTTACATCTCATCATTACATAATTTACCTCTACTTTCCATCTTTACCTCCTTACACTCAATTTCATTTCCAATTCCATTATACACTTTCTTGCCAACCAAACTGGCCCTAAATGGCAACGGCAAAGAGGTAGCTAGCTATCACGTTCGTTTCTCACCAAAACTTCAGAATCACATCACGTCCAATCACAACGTCTATGTACACTGAACATCCCCTGCCACCAACCCCCTCCTTTAATTTCAACCAAAGCAAATTAAATTAACCCCTATCAAAAAAGTAAAATAAAATAATAAAACCAAATTAAGCCTTCCCCTCATATTCCACCATCACATCACAGAATATTTTTATACTTTTAAAAATACGTGTGAGAAACAGGTCCTTTTATTTTGTCTTTCCCTCCCGCCAAAAACGGCGTCGTATGACATCAGAGACTCTGCAAATCTTGGCGGCAACACGTGGTGCTCAACGGAGTCATATCCATGGGATAACTCCCCAACACTCTCAAAAACGAAGTAAATTCCTGCACCTCAGCCAACGCATTCTGTGCCCTAACTTCCGCCATGGAAGCTTCAAAATCCACATAGAACAAATACTCAAAATGCTTCGCCGTGCCCACATTCGCATCATCCACAAGCCTAATCGGCCGATTCCGGTGGGGCCTACTCTCAATCTTCGTCAAACTAATATTCCTAAACGCAAACGCCGATAACACCTTGAACAACACCGACGTCCCTTTATCATGCGCAAACACTATACTCGTCTTGAACGGCCTATCCGTACGCGGAATAATCGGCTCACGCGCCAGCATCACAAAGCGCGTGACATTCCCCGGATCATCCTGTATCCCGTCCGCCAAAACCTGCAGCCCGTACAGCTCGGCGGCGCGTGCACTCGCGATCGCGGCCGTCTCGCAGAGGTTGTTCACGGCGATGTGCTCCGCGGCGCCGGCGGTGTCGTCGAAGGCCTCACGCGCGACGTTGAGGCCGAGCTTGGTGAGCGTGTGCTCGCACTGAGCGAGGGCTTGGGGGTGAGAGATGACACGTGTGAGGAAGTCTTTGCGGATGGAAGGGAGGGCGAGGAGGCAGTGGTGGACGGGGAGTTGGACTTCGCCGACGATGTGGAGGCGGTGGCGGAGGAGGAGGTCGTAGTTGCGGTGGATGGAGCCGCCGAGGGAGTTTTCGACGGGGAGGACGGCGCGGTCGGCGATCCAGAGCTCGACGGCTTGGAAGGCGACCTCGAATTGGTCGCAGGGGATGGCTTCGCAGTTAGGGTAGGCTTTGGAGGCGGCGGCCTCGGAGTAGGCGCCGGGGACGCCTTGGTAGGCCACGCGCAGCTGAGAGCCGTGCATGGGGGCGGGGGAGAGGTCGGAGATGGTGAGAGGCTTCGGAGGGAGAGGCTTGGTGGTGGTGGTGGGGACAAGGCTGAGGTCGGAGGGGGAGGCGGAGGGGTGGCCGTTGCTGTTGCCGTTGACGGTGCTGGAGAGAATGGAGAAGGAGGATTGCCAGTCGGTGCGGTTGTTGTAGGCGATGCAATGGGAATGGGGTGGTGGTGGTGGTGGTGATGACGTGGCGGGGGAGTTGGAGGGGAAGGTGCATTTGAATTTGGGGAGGGGGAGGAAGTGGAGGGGGTGAGGGGAGGAGAGAGAGTGCATGGTGAAGAGGAGGAAGGAAAGCTTGTTGTTCACCTGAAACTTGGGAACTTCAAGCTGCGAGAGAAAGGAAGAGGGTGGGGATTTTATATGAGATAAAACATTGATTGAGTTTGAGACTTGACTTGAGTCTTCAACAAGGTTGTCGGATCCAAGTAATCTGGTAAAAAGTGAAAATAATGCAGAATTGAACTGTGTAGACTTGTGTTTTCTTTTGTTAATAAACACTTATTTTTAATATATAATTAAATAAAAATGTAAAAAAACAAATAAATTGAATATATTTTAGAATTTATATATGAATAGTTGATAATAAATATATCAACATGTTTAGTTTACCAAGATAAAGATAGTTTCTACACAAATTGAATGTATAAGTTCAAATAAAAAATAATTAAGATTAATATTCAAGGCAAGTTAATCTGATTGGAGTTTATAGTGAGTTTATTGCCGGTAAAAATTTTAGCTACTCAGTACTCATGACACAAGTGGTAAAAACAATAGAATCAAGGTGTCAAATGGCGAGCGAGTTTAGCAAAATAATGTTAGCGTCAAGATGCCAAACCAAACATATGGGCTCTCCATTGGTTTCTTTCATACCCCACCCACTTGTGCTTCCTCACTCCCACACCTACCCCGCCAGCCCCTTTCTTCTTATTTTAAGCTCTCTTTTTTTCCTTTTTACTAAAATTATTAGAAACTCTTAATTAGATTGAGACCTTCATGATGGGTCATCTTTTTTTTTTCGATGCATGATGGGTCATCTTTGAACTTGTTATCACAAACTCTTTCTCTCTTTTAGTAAATTAAATTGTTTGTTTGTGATTGGTAATCTTTAAATATAGGTATAACCGGTAGAAATTTACGGTAGAAACTACCTAAACAAAACAAAACGTGTCACGAGTCACTTAAAATTTTCAGTCTTTGAAAATCGGTAGAAACTTACATGTTTACATTGTGAATTCACCGATTTTACGTTTCTACCTTACAGAAAATTGTGTTAACTTGCTACTAAACTCATTTTAATTATTTTTAATTGACAAAATTCATTGAATTCAAATATGGATTTCATAGAAATTTATCTATTGAGGTTGATATAATATGAATATTGATATATCTAAATCTACTATATGTTTTTAAAATAAATTCAAGCTAATTTATTATTATTTTTTGTATTCTTATTTCATTATATAAAAGAAATACATGTTTTTTATATAAATAAACTCTTACGAGTTTACGATTCGAATCTACCGATCCGAGTTTACCTTATCTCCACGAGTTTACTCAAACTCACGAGTTTGACAACCTTAGGTATAAGTGTACCGTTTTTTAACTCCACTCTTCATTATATGATATAGCTCAACTTTATCAGCTTTAGAAATTCATTAATAACAAGGGTAAATTGAAAAAATGTAATTAATGTGGTGATTAATGCTATATAATATGGACAAAATTCTTTTAGTTGCTATTTACTAGTGCCTTATAATAAGAACTAAGAACTAAAAGGGGTATAATCTTAGTTATTAGGTTAATCTAAGAATTTATCAATTGACAATAACTTTATTGGCATTGTAAATCATCCAGATAATCTTATGGACTCTTTGCAAAAACTTTTGTGAAGTGTGCATTTAGAAAATTTTGCAAATCGTTTTAGAAGTAATACGCTATGGTCCTTCACAAAAATTGTTTACGTAAAGCGACCAGATTTTGTGGATGAATGAGTAGGCAACACAACATGTACTTTTTTCAGTTAAAACAAATTTCTTCTTGTCCTATATTATTTTGCACTTTTTCCAGCATTATGTCCTATTATAATAATGTTATTATAAGAATAATATACTTTAGAAGCTTTTGTGAAGTGTGCATTCAGAAGATTTTGCAAATCGTTTTAGTAGTATACACTATAATCCTTCACAAAAAATGTTTACGTAAAGCGACCAAATTACACTTGTTTTGTGGACAGGATGAATGAGTAGGCAACACAATATGTACTTTTTTTAGTTAAAACAAATTTCTTCTTGTCCTATATTATTTTGCACTTTTTTCCAGCATTATATCCTATTATAATGTTATTATAAGAATAATATACTTAGAGCTAAGAACGTGTGATTGAGTCATTAGTTTCGTTTGAAAGTAAAATAATTTTTTATTGTACATCAACTCAAATGAAAATTTTTCCGAATTCCTATCGCGTTCTCTCATTGCTAATGATTCGAAAAGTTGCCTTTGTAAGCTTGGAGCCGGGGAACATGTTATTCTTACCACAAATGTTTATGCGTTAAGTTTGGACACGCAATCTGCCACTTGGAGAAACTTCCTTGCAAGCAGAATCCACTGCATCAAATAAAATTCCTGCTAAATATACACGTCTGCCTAAATTCAGTGCCACCTCAAAGCATGGACCCCATTGTTTGGATCCTCACTTTTGCCTGGTTTCACTGTGTTGTGTCTGTGTCCATTTCTTTCTCTCATAAGGAACACGCACTTCGGGCTGATTATTTCGCTTCTTTTAATCTCCTCGGTATTTGATCACCCTGCATATACAATTAAGGGAAAATCTTAAATAAATTAAGGGAAAATCTCAAATAAATCCCTTCCAATACCCAAAAGAACAAATGAGAAACTTAAACTTCCAAAAAACTATGAAGGGACCAACACCTACTTGCATCTATCTGTCATTTTAAAATTTTGCGAAAAGACAAAATTGTCTCCATCTTAAAACGCAAATTATTACCCCACCTAAACCGGCCCTAACACCCACCCTCTTCTCACAATTTGTGTTTTAGGACGGGGCAATGTTGTCTTTTTTGGAGAGGTGCGGTTGCAAAATAGTCTAAATATAGGACCTAGATAACTTTTTTTTGGAGAGGTTAAGGTTGCAAAATAGTCTATTAAATGATGACATATTTGATATATTTTTAGATTATCCATTAGTTTATAAGTAAAATAAACTAGTTTAAAGGAAAAAATTAGGTAAATCAATTTATAATTAACTTATTTTTGCTTTTTTTAGGATTATTCAAAAAAGTCAATTAGGTCTTATATTTAGGACCAGAGGGAGTACATATTATAAGGTTGAAAAATGACATAGCTTTATACGTCAATAGTCAGTACTCAGTAGTTTGATATCATTAAATCCCCAACCCAAATGATAAGTCGTGATTTGAACATGTTTCTTGCACTCTTTTAATTTTTTTTTTTAAAAAAGACACTGTCGTTATACTTATATGTGTGTGCCATTCTTTTTTTTTTATCACAAATTAAAAAGTTTAGGTGAGTTGGATCCCGGGGTTTACCAAGGTTAGGGTATGCCTCCAGGCTCAAAGATCACTTACATAGGTACTTACTGATTCGAACCCACAACCACATAGTTATGAGTCAAACCCCTTTACCAACGGAACCAACCTTTGTTGGTATGTGTGTGTCATTCTATTTGAATTCTATTTGAATACTCTTCCAAATTTCTACTGAGGACGCAGAAATTTTTTCTACAATCTCAAATTAATCGTGTTAATAGCGGAGAAATATATTTTCTTCTTGTAGGAATTCGGGTGTACCTGGAATCCGAATAATTCTCCAAGTAACCATGATATACGACAGAAAACATTTGATAGAGAATTCGATGGAAAAGGAGATTAATGACCCTGTGAAGAGCAGTTTTGTTTTCTATGTGAACGTTATGTTCATTCTACAGAGTCCTTTTTTTTTATTTCCAATAGACTTCAACTAATCCCTATAGATATGTTGCTACCGAACATCCGGACGCTCATGCTATCATACATATGCAAAATTTATTACTGATCCCTTTCACCGACTTCGCTTCAACCGGGCTAGGAGCTTCTCTTACTTCACCGGCTCGCTTTCTTGTGGAAAGATTCGCTCATAAAAAACAGGAATCTGTAGAATGAACATAACGTTCACATAGAGTCCTCTCCATGTTAGAAGTTATATTTTTGAATTACAAAAAGTCAATTGGGAAAAATAATCATTTAAACCCATAATTTTCCCGTATTCACATAATCGCCTCAATTCTCATTGGACCTAGATTTGGGCCTAATCCACCAAGTGTGGACTGAGTATTTTTCCTATACTTTAAATTTTAGATATTTTAATGAAATAAACATTCTTTAATGGGTGTAATGAAGTAGGGGTGATTGATCTATATTAAGAATTGTAATGTAATAATAGACAATGGATCGAAATCTTATGGAGTTAATGGGTTAGTTGGTAAAAATATCTTGTGGATTCGATTTCTATTTATTTGAAAATCCGATCGACTTGTGCTTTGGAAGAAGTTGAAACCCGTCTAATTGATTGTGTGGAGGGGAAAAGAACAATGCAAGATAATGTTCCAACAATAATAAAGCACATCAGCAACCACGTAGATCATCATTTGAGAGTAGCCATAAATACAATCAATGTCACCTAACTTTGCTCACTCACCAAAAATAAAATGGACGGTAGGGAAGTATCACGAACATTCTTATCACTTTATCAGAATAATTTTAAAAGCAATTAAGATTTATCTATATTAAGATGATGAAGTTGCATCAATTTGCCAAAGAATTGGACTTAAAAATATAATATTATATATATACACATAACATAACCAGGATAATTAATAATAGCCCGCCCACAAAGCAAGCAGGGAACAAAATCAACCTGGAAATTTCGAAGGAATGAAAACCACATACATGGTTGATCTAACTAGTGACAGCTGGAATCAGGTCCATCTTCAATCCTCAAATCTCAAAATATCTCCACCATAAAACCTACGAGTACTATTTTACTAAAGACATCTCATCGTGCACCGGAAATATCCAGAATCCTATATATATGTAGTTACACTATATTTGTCAATTGAGCTCGTGAAGGCGAGTATTGCATTTCAGAGGCCAACCCATTTGACCCACCTAAAAACCTTACCAACTCGGAAAGGCAATCCATAGTCTTTGGCAACAGAAGGCTCACTTCTAGCAGCCTCCGCTTCTGTCCAATCGTACGCCCCACGTTCTTGCTTACTCCCAGGAACTGTGTTATCCAGAATAACGGACACAATAAAGGCTATCACCATGTGTTGTGATAAAAGCGTGTTCCCCACATAGTTCACCTGCCAAAACAACACATTAACTCACTTGTCATACTTTCTGATTAACTCAAAAGTACACTCGCTTTTAAACTTACCCGCACTCAGTTCAAGTACCAAAATATAAAATAAAGATCACATTCATTAGCTCGTTCACGTTGTCAAGGGAAATTGGAGTATTTTCTTTTCTTTTTTTAGTTAAAAATAAATGAACAATTTCCTACCCATCATCTTTGGGAACAAACAAAAAAGAATACGCTGTAGAAAAAGGACATTTTTATATGACACAAAAGACATACCCCTCCATATCTGCTATGAAATGGGCCGTGGGAAGCAACAATGTAGGGTTGAAAATAACTTGGCACGGACAAGTTGGAATTTGGAGCGATGCCATATTGTTGAAAGTAAGCAGGTATGGAAAGAGAGAGGAATAATGACAAGCCAATAATGATGACATTGCGAGAGCTTCCAGCCTCACTATAACGTAGATTTGACAAGCCCAGAGCAGTGAGCATTGCACACATGAAGCACAGAAGAGCAGCAACTATCACTTCGGGAATTGAAGCAATCAATCCTCCAACCTTACCTGTTATATGTTATATGGCATCAACATATTCAGACACTGTTAATCGAGTTCAGACTTATGATTTTGAACTCACAAGTCATTCACATAAAAGCATTCCTAGATCATTCTTAGGATACTTACCCACAAGAGACAACACTATCAGAAAGCAAGCACCCAATTCAACTGTTCTGCGGCTTCCCATTTTAGTCACAGCAATTGTGTGAACATTTTCTGTTAATGTGGTAAATCCAGTTCCAGTTCCCCAGAAGCCAGCCAATAAACTAGAAAGTCCTTCCAAACCAATTCCTCGACTAAGAACTCCACGAGTTGGAGGTTTGGATGCTACCAATAACGAAGATGCATGGTAGGAGCCAACCTGAAGAGTTTAGCAACAGGGAATGAAAACAATATAGATGGTTTCAATAACATGTTATATGAAGCTAACTACTGTAACATTAAAAACATCGCTTCAATTCAGGGACTGAAAATGATTAAACTTGACTATTTATTTATTACAATAATATAGGCAAGGTAGAATCTATAAAACAGGAAACATGATGCAAAGAAAAGACAATGAACCAACCGAATCAACTGATGAGATAGAGGATACCACACACATCACAGCAGCCATTTTCCAGTGGAAGATAGGAGTTCCCCATTGTAGTGGATAAGGAAATCTAAACCATGGGGAAGACTTCAAGGCATGGGAAGTATCAACTCGACAATGCTTCATCCTCAAGACATGGTTTCTGCAATGGTCTGATACCATGTTAGAGGCAGGTATGTTTATATCACAGCCTTTGTAGCTATAAGCTCCTGCTTCGGTCAACAAGAAGGCAAATGCCCATGTGATTGCCAGACCCAAAGGAACCTGACAGTAAGGTAACGTGTAAATGTCAAACTTAAGAGAATTGGTTTCAACAACGAAAAAGAAAGGTTAATTACTAAAGAGAAACTTGATAGAAGCAATAATATTGAACTTGAATTTACCGCAAATATTAGAAATACACGGTGACCAAGGACAGATATCTTCCGAAGATGCTGGAGTAACAATGAAAACAATTTTTTTAGCATTTTGTAGCAAAGCCATGGAAAAGACCTCACATATGATAGACATTCAGAAGATAGAAATCAGAAAGTTTAATCAAACTAAAGGTTTCATTTCCACACTTACAAGAGAAAAAATAATAACTACTAATATCTGCACAACACCAAGCTCGAGACATTGGCCAAGTACAGGAAAACCATAGCTAAAAATTGAAAGTCCAACGGCAGCAATAGTTGAGCATACAACCACGGGATTGATCAACCTGAAAATAAAATTCATTTAAAATGAGGCTGATTATCAATTTCAATGAACTCTCAGGATACGGCATTTCCTTTCAAAACAATAATAAATTAATGTCAACACAAATTTCTTCGTCAGATGATTAAAGTGTTCTCCCCTAAAGCTAGCACATAAATACCCATTCATAAGTTCAGGAACTTCTCTATTTGAACTCTCACATTAAATTAATTACAAGATACATTCAAAAGAAAGAATTTCCCTATTTCTTGAAATCACATCAATCTTATTCATTCAGCACTACATAAAACGTTGCACCAGTAGACAATGATAACTGCTATTTGGCAAAAACATGAAGCTGGCACAAGCATGGAAAGAAATAGACAAGCAATAAGACTACAAAAAGCATACCATACCGTGCCAACAGTGACATAAGCCCACTATATCCAAGCAAAGCCTGAAAAGCTGATCCAATAATAACAGCCCCCTGTAGTTCTTTCATTATATGCTTGAATTTCTACAAATCAAGATAGAAATCATCACAACTTAAGACCAAACAATATGATCAGAGTGAAGCACAACCATTCAAAATCATTATTGACAACATCAAACTGGAAAGGAAAACCTACATTTTCATTCAATCCCTGAAACTCAGGGGAGTTAATTATAGCCAAAGCTGGAGCAAGATAAACAAAAGAAGGGCCCTGTACAAGGGGCAGCCTAGACCCAAAAGTAGTATGCAACACTGTAGTCACTCCAGACATGAAGAGCACCGTAGATATCACAGCAGAAGCATCCTCCTATAGCCACTAACACATCAGACCACAATACACACATAATTACAGGCCACAAAATATATATTCAAATAAAACATCAAACAAAACCATCCCAACCAGGCAACCACTCACTTGTGTGCCTCCCATCGCAGGAACCATCACTAGAGGAATCACAATCAACGAACCTAACATAGAAACGTAATGCTGCATACCATACAAACCAATTGGAACTACAAAACCAAAAAAAAAAAAATTAAATTTTTTTAGTATATGTCAAATTCTCAACCATAGAAAATACTCCAATAATCTTATAATCTCATTATTTGTTACCAAGACCAGGTGAATCCCTAAGCTCATACTTCATTCTCGACCGCCTACACGATATTCCATTATCTTCCACAACCTGAGGCAACACATCGATCACTTGCTCCTGCCTTCTCGTACTTCGCGGCCGTGAAGGTTTCTCCGCCGCCGTTCTTGGCGGCTGAGCATTGTTACTAGCAACCGACCGCTTATCAGGCTCTACTTCAGGATCCATGAACTTCACTGAGTGTGCTTTATTTACCGGCGTTTCAACCTTCTCACCTCCGGTCTGGCCATTCCCGACCGGAGACAACCTGGACCGGCCCGGTTCAGGGCCCACCTGCTGAGTTATCTGACCAGAATCGCCGGCATTGGTTTCGCCGGAGAATTTGGGCTTAAAGCCTGTTTTTTTGGCCCAATCGGATGATATTGTGGGCCTGGGCTCTGGCTCCGGTGGGTGCTGACGTGGAGGGTGACGGTTATTAGGATGGGAAGCTGACATTTGAAAGAATAATGTAACTGCAGATCTGGTTGGTTTAGTAAAGTTGTGCGGAAATGTGCATGGAAGGTAGAGAAGTGAAGAAGGAGAGGGAAAGGCGTTGAGGTCATACAGTACAGTATAGTACAGTTGTGAAGAAGGAAGGAGAAGGAGAAGGAGAAGTGATGAATGAAATAAGAAGAGTGTATAGAAATGAGGGAGGAAAAGGTTTAATGAATGAATCAAATTCCTTAATATGTGCAGCAATCTAATCAATTTTGTTTCTTGGCTGCGAATATTTCCTGTTTAAAAAAGTAGTATAAGCTCGTGTCATGGATGCCTCATCATTTCATTTCATTTAATTGCAGCGTGTTTACAGAGAGAGAACCACGTTCATGTTTCTTCTATAATCATCCCGCCAACTAGAGGTTTAGCTGGAGGACTAATCAGTTTAAAATTGAGTGTGCAAATGTTTTGTTTGCTAGAAAATATTAACCAGATTAGACAAAGACAATATTGCCAGAACTGTAAATTTGTGATGGGGAATATCGATCGATTAGAACTTAGAAATTACTCCATTTGTTCCTAAATATAAGAAGTGTCTAACTTTTCTTAGACAATTCTAAAACAACCTAAGTAATTAAAGATCCGGGCAAAAAAAAGTGATTAAAAATCGATGTTCCCAAATTTTCTCTAAACTAGTTCATTTGACTTATAAGCTAACATATGATCTAATAATATACTCACGCGCGACTAAATATAAGAGCTAATTGATTTGTCTTTGAGAATCTTAAGAAAAGAAAATGAGGTGGTTAAAAATTGATTTCCTAATTTTTTTCTCTAAACTAGTTTATTTGACCTATAATATAACTTATGATCTAATAATCTAATAATATAGTAACAAATATGTTATAATTAAATGGTTCATTTCGCTTTCTTAAAATTATCCAAAAAAGTTAATTAACTGTTATATTTAGAAACGCGGGAGTATAAATTATGTTATGATTAATTGTTTCATTTCGCTTTTTAAGGATTATCTAAAAAAGTTAACTAGCTCTTATATTTAGGAACGATGAAAGTATAAGATGAACTCTCATGTTTTTTGTGTCTCAAAAGTCACAACCAAATATATGGAAGGTCCTATGTGATATTTTATACTGATGTGATGCATTTAAACAATTTCTTATAAAAAAAAATTACTCGATTTTTCTTGCAATATGGGGAAAAATTAATTTAACAACTAGTTATTCAGGATGTGTAGTCAGATTAAAACATGCACATCAAAAAATTAGAGTTCGTCTAAAAATCTCTCAATATGCAATATGAAAGGTTATCTTGTTGTTGCCAAAAAAATTAAGAACAATCATTGTCAATTTCGTCACCATCAGGTCTTAAGGTGTTTAATAAACTTTGAAACGTTTAGATTAACATTTTCTTAAGATATTTGTTAGAAGTGATAGAAAAAAGTTAGCAACAGTTGTCCCAATTTGATATGTGCCTGAATATGTTTTGGTTGCTGCCGAAGTTGTTGGTGTCACTTTCCATCCCATGACCTATACACATGGTCATGGTCAATTGTCAGCCAATAAAGGTGCGTCCATAAATTTATGCTATTTTAATTTGGCTGCAATTTTTAGTTGAAACGTCGTTTGCAAACCCACTTGGCACCTGCTACTTTTTCATTAAACACTCCAACTCCACTCTTCCCTCACTGCACTTCTATAACCTAACTCAACTCTTCTTCTTCTTTTTACTTTTTGAAATAATGGGCACAACCTATTATTTTTAATCTAATTTAATTAGACTAAAGATATTACTTGAGTTAGTTATTAGCATATAATATTACTAATCATTTACCCTAACAATATACATTTATCCTTAGTCTCCCTCTGTTACTTGGTTATTTAGAAAAAAGTTTGGAAAAATTAGAAAGTATTAAGAAAGAGCTAGTTGACAATTTTTTAGAAGTTAAGGAAGAGAAATGAACCCCTTAATTATAACATATTTGTATATTATTAGATCATATGTTAGACTATAAGTCAAGTAAAATAGTTTAGAAAGCAATTATTAAAATCAATTTTTACATAACTTATTTTGCTTTTATAAGATTCTCTAGAAAAATCAACTAACTCTTATATTTAGGAATTGAGGTATTTAGGAATAGATTGAAATTCAAAAGTGATTTTAAATATTAAATATTTAGGATTGGCTGGAGAGGGAGTATATTGAACGTAAATATCTCACCCAACAGAAGCTAACTCACGCGTCTGAAAATAGATCCATTTTTCGTTGCTATTGCCTAATGTTGAGACGGGTTTTGTAGGGTCCATGTTTGCTGATAGTTTAAATTTTTGGTTGTTGCATCGAATATGACCGATTTGATCGCCCCTACGATATATTTTTCTTTTCCAATTCAATTGTATGTATCAAGTCTGAAATTGCTGATCATGCCATATCTTATCTGCTCACTTTTCTTTAATCCTGAGGGTGTTTGGAGTTATACTCTCGTGAGAATAGTTTTTGCCTGTTATAAACTACTCCCTCCGGTCCTAAATATAGGACATAGATAGAGATTTCATTTTGGTCCTAAATATAAGACCTAGATACATTTTTGGTCACTTTTTTCCTAAATTACCCTTTTTCTTCTTAACAAGAAATTTGATAAGGGGAGGAAGAGCTACTAAGTAATTAAACTAATTAAGGAGGGTATTATTGGAAAGACATCTAAAATTAAACCTTCCTTAATCTCCCCAAAAAAAGTTATATAGGTCCTATATTTAGGACGGGAGGGAATACTATGTAAGAGTCATGAAATGAGACTAATGTATATAGTACAGTACTACAGTTGCATCTTAAAAAGCAGAGAAAGAGACACAGCAAAACAAAGATTTGCAAGTTGGTACTTGTGTTTTAAGTCATCCATCCACACTCTTTCCATTACATCCCTAATTTTTTGGTCCCCCAATTCGGTGTCCATTCTTGTTTTCCCTTAATCATAGGGGTTCACGCGCGCGCGATTTGCCTATTGACAAGGTGATTAGATTCTACGAATGGAACATTATAATGCAGAAACCATTTTTAGGGGGAAAAAATACAAAATGTACGTAAATAAGTGGAGGGGCAGATAAATGTAATGGGGGGTGGCAGCAAGGTACTGTTGACAGGTGGACAGGGACATAGAGGTGGGACTCGCTCACAAGCTTATCGTTGAAGCCATAATTATATGATATATCCCTCGTTCTCTATCAATTCTATAATTGTTGGAAAAAATTAAAAAAACAAAAAACAAAAAACAAAAACGAGGGAAGAAAAAAAGCGGGGGGAGAAAGCAACGGCTAGTTTTTGGAGGCCCATTTCTGATTGATGATATCTGATAACCCAGCTAGCCGTTTTGAGGATGAAAGTGACTGCTCCTCACACCGTACGCCTCTTTTCCATTCTCGTTATTCGTTATTTTAATTCTTTTGTTTTTTCACCTTCATCCTCACTTTCATCCAATTGTACTATTATATATATTCATTCATGTTTCACAGTTCTACTTCATCGGAGCTCGTTAATATCGAAGTAGTATAAAGTTATTTAATTTCTTGCTATTCTTCAATGGTGTGAAAAAGATATTATTAACATGTACTCATTAAATGCGAATAATCATGTTGTTTTCAGTTGACCAAAAATAAAATCTTATTGTTTCAGGTGACCAGTTAAAAAAAATAGATCTGTATGAATAATAGCTTCCCATCGCTCTCAGAACGCACAAGTTCTTAGGACATTAGTAATTAGTAATTTACTAATATTTGAAGCTAGATAATTATTTTTTTGGCCGAAAAGATAATTAGTTGAGTTATGCGTATTTATAATCCTAATAAACTGGACCACGACACAAATTCTGAAAACAACTTGGCGCCTTCGAAAACCTATCAGACTGGGCTTTAAGTTTTGTGAAACAGAAGTTGTGGGGTTTTGGTTCGTGGGCTTAATTAAGAAGTCCAACTGAAAGTTTAAGCAGTGTCCGCACATAATCGGGTCTGGTTAATATGATCCAAACTGAAAGCGAAGTTTTAAGCTCATTATCCTCTTATCCCTTCTCTACCCACATCCTCACTGCTTGATTGACACTTGACCGGTCTTGATATGATAAAAGCAGGGAGAGGAAAGCCAAGTCCATTAGGGTCTGTTTGGTAGGAGGGGAGGGAAAATAGGTGGGAGGAAAATTTTTGTGATATGAATAAAAATTTGAGAAGTGAGGTTGAAAATTTTAAATTAATATAATTAACCTTTTATTTTTATTAAAATATCACAACCACACTTCTTCAATTTTTGAAAATTTATCTTACAAAATTTTCCTTTCCCTCTCCTCCCTTCTAAATCTCTCGTACCAAACAGACCATTAGAGTTGGCAAGGAGGAAGGATTGGTTCCATTTGATTGAATTATATAAAGAATTAGATCAAACAAACATGGCAAACAAATGACTGAACCGAATTAAATATGGCATAAAACTTGCTCAATTTATTCAGGGCGGGTTTATTTGGTAGGCCTGACTTAATTAGGCATTTAGGCCTTTTTTGTCTTTTTGTTAAGATCCAAGTCAGCAGTGAGGGAAGAAACAGCACAAGAAATAATATCCAGTTTAGTTCAATGTGACTGACAACCTTACAAACTGTAATGTAAGCAGCACATGATTAATGTCTTATATACTGGTATATTTCGTAATCTCCTATAACAAACTATGGATACGGTTTTATCCGTCCAATCCATGAAAAGTCAATGGCTGATATAAGTAATATTTATAATGAAGGGAGTTGTTTGTTGTGCACACATGATAAATTTATTATACAGTTTTTGTCTTTGTGATGGTTTGGAAGAAACTGGGGAAATGGAGGCATCAATTCTAAGAGTCGTTTTCAACAATCAATCAATTCATTCATTTTCCCTGTTACTATTAGCCTAACTTAAGAAGTGACTTAATCTCATTATTGTCGGAACATGTTTAGTTTTATTCTCTAAGAAGCAGATTGGCTTCAAAGTACTAGAAAGATTCCATTGCATAGCATCTCCACTTCTCTTCACTTACTATCTATACCATCGGGTTTATTTTCAGTGGCTATACATGCAGTGAAGATGCCCTGTTTGGTATATATACTTGAGTAGATGAGATGTTATTTTACCTTTAATTTAATAAATTATTGCTTTTGTGTGTATTTTGTATGCATTTAATGAAGCTGTCGGCAGTGTGAGGAAGACCCGCTCCGTATGGATCTTGGCTATATTGGATTTCTCCACTGGCCCACTCTCACCCTTTTTAAAATAGTGAGTGTTAACTAGATCCCCTGACTTTGTCTTTGGATTTAATATCGCCCTTTTCTCTAATCGTTTATCTAAAATTATTAATATCATTCCGGGGCTGGTTGGAGAATGAAACACATACCGACATTTGCTTATAAAAAGGGGAAGATCCAATTAGCAGTTTAGAGAGAATGATGGTAAATGAGATTTGCAGATGCATTCAAACATCCCTTTAATCCAAGTTCTGACTAAAAGCTAATTATTCTCTTGCTGGCTCCTCTCATTAGTTGACTGCCACTTGACAGCGATGATTCTACATTGCTAGTTTCTGAATTCCAGCTTTTCAGAAGTTAAAAAAAGTTAGTAACATAGCACCTTAATCATGGTGATCACTAACAAGAGAAGTGTAACTCAAGCTGCGTTTAAACAATTACACCAAGAAAATGCCGAGCATCATTTACTCAATGTAGAAAAGTTCGTTTCCCATCAACATTTTTTGACTTTTTCTTAATGTATATAGAGGCATATACTTTGAAGTTGTAATAAAAAACGTTACATCAAGGCAATGGGTACAATTAATATAAGTGTCCCAGATGGTGGCATGTGTGTGACTGATCTGTGAGACTCATGAATGACTATGAGCTAAGTAAAGCCAGAGAAACAGCTGACTATAAGGTTTCCGAGTCTTTTTTCAGAGTAACAACTTGTGAACGTGAATCACTTTTTAATATTGCTTGTGGGAGAAGTTTATACGTACCATTTGGATTCCCCTAAAAGCTTCTAACTCATGATCTGTTCTCTGAAGTTCCAAGCAACAAGACAACACAGATTTAAATAGGAATTCATCCAAACTGTGTCAGTTAAAAAAAGATTGTCTGCTTGAAGACAGAATTTCTCGGAATTGCACGCTGCCAACACACAATAATTCCTTCCTCTCTCTTAGATTAACACTATTCACGTTTCATGCTCTGTCAACCCGTCTTCGAAGGCACTGACATAAATTTAGAACTTGCCATGTTTGAAAGGGTAGAAAAAGGGCTGTGAGTTAATGAGCTGTTACTTTTATTTTTAATAGGCAGATACATACAAATGTGGAAAAATAAGGAGAGTTGGAGTCAAAAGTTTGACGTCTGAGTCATATTAAGCATTGGTATTTGGCAAACAGCAAGTGTAGTGGTAGGAACATGCAAAAGAGGAAAAGACATGACATGATGAGATAAATCGGGCCTACCTGATGAAATTAACTGAAGAGACTATATTTTTTTTAATTTAGTTGTGATACGTGCATATACTTGTATCATTTGAATCAGGCTGTGACTTTGCTCGTACTCATTCAATTTTCAAAGAGCTTGGGGCAAGGACAAAATATATATGGGGTTTGAAGAGATAAGTTGATGCAGGGCGTAAGTAGAGTGTAAACTCAAAGTAATGAGTAGTGAGTGAATGTTTAAGATTGTTCGTGTGGATGATAATTGAACCAGAGGGCATGCTTGTATGTGGTAATTTGTATGGGTGGTGGGGTTGGGGTTGAAACTCTTGATGATTGATGATGAAAGCAGGAGAAGGGGATATCATTATAGGGTGGGACTGCTATTAATGGGCCCATCCGGCCATTCTCATTTTTATTTTTTTGAATTGCTTCCCCCGGTGTCTTGCTTCCCCCGGTGTCCCACACCTTTCGGATAATTTTATACGAGATATCTCACATTGGATAACTTCAAACTTTCAATGCTCACTCTATTTATTTATTGAAAAAAGATTTCATACTAGTAGACTACAACACTATTGATAGTGGTTCCTTTTTAGAGTTGGTTTTTCGCCTCTTTTCTCCTCGTTATCTTCCTCCCCTTCTCTCTATTTCAGCTGTTAAGTTATGATTTTTATAACATGGATTCAAGGTTATGTAAAATTACTAATATATAGCCAAATTATTGAATAAGTAAATGAATCCAACTTGAATTTGTCAAGCCTTCTGTCATTTCTTCTTCTTCTGTCCTTGAAGACACAACTCAAATTAATAGTTTTCATTTTTGTATTTGTTTACTAACAAGTTCTTCTTTTCCGTCACATTATTTCTCATTTTAATTCCTCTTCCACACCTCACACCTTTTTCCTCGTACATTCCCTCCCAGGTTCAAAGATACCTCCTTCTAACTCGTTGTCTCCTCCCTTCACAACCTTTTCAATTTAAACAAAACAATATTGTCACTTCACCAAAAAAAAAAAAAAAAGATTGTCAGTGCAGCCTTGTTTCCCAGATACTACGATATTTTAATAACTAAACTAAAAAATGATACTCCCTCCGGTCCCTAACGTAAGAGCTAGCCGTAAAAAAAATGCTTCTTAAGAAAACATGTGAATGTTAGTTGGGTGTCTGGAGTTAATGCTTCTTTTCCAAAATTACCCATATTTATTATGGTACATTTAAGAGATAGAAATACATAAGCATTAATTAATATGGAAGAGAGTTAGGGGTAAAGTAGGAAAAAATGCATTAAATGAAGAGAGGATATGGGGTGAGCTCTCACATTAGGGACCAAAATCATTCAAATTTTGGGCTCTTACGTTAGGGACAGGAGTACCAAATAATGCAAGAAGTGTTGAGTGTTGACCAAAGCCTTAATAATTCAAGCCCCAGAGCTCTTGTTCTCATGTGTCGCCCTCCTACAACTAAATGTTGCCTCTATATTAAAGAAGGTCACATAAATTAATTAGAAGCACTAAATCTTATGACTTTAAAGAACGGTAGTCATTATATAATGTGAAGGGGCCTGCTCTCAATCGCCCATAAAGTGCTGGGAGAGTAGGAGTTGGTGGCTCTTTAGTCCTATATTTATTTTGTTGGTCCACTCTTCACTATCTTATTTTCTTCCTTCCTTTTCGTCCATCTCATCTCATCCATATATTTTTTTTCTTCTCATCCATTTTTATTAATAAAAAGATCTTCACAGTTTTGCTTCGATGTCTTCCCATTACCTTGAGTACATCCTTGTTTTCATGGAAAAGCCATATTCTGATAAATCCATTTTAAATCTCAAATCCCTTTTGAACTGTAGTATTTTTTCTCCTTTGTTGCCGGAGGACATTCAGGTTCAATGACTTCTAAATACATATATTCGAAAATGTGTTGACCATTTATTGAATCCAATTATTTTTACCATATTTTTTGGAACCAAATCTTAGAGCATAAGTTTTTGGATCATTTATTACTATGTACTGTACATTTTATGCTTAAACATTTCTCAACGAATTAACGGAGTTAGAGATATTGATGACGAGAAAATTAAAAATTAGGAGTACATTACATCTGTGGCGTCGTTCAAGTGGGTTTACCAAACTGGTGGGAAAATTTAGGCTGATGATGACACAATTGTGATGATTAGTACAACAATGAGTTTAAACTTTAAATCATGGTGGGACTACTGCTATAAATTAATGCATTGCTATAAGATTTTTTTTTTAAAAAAAAACCTTTTGGGATTAAGATTTGAGCCCGGAGATTACTTACCAACTATAACTAGCAACTTCTTCAAGTTAGCTAAACTGTACTCATCATTCTTGTTGGTAAACAAACCGTACTCATTTTTTGTCAGAATCGTACTCATTTTGCAAACGCAATCCCTCAACCAAAATACTAAACTAAATACGGTGCTTTATTTACTCATCTCTCTCTTTTTTTTAATATTTATTCATCCTCTACCAGTTTTCCTCATGTAATCACTTAGGCCGTGGCGAAAAAAAACCCATAGCCAGTCCAAGTCCATTTTTTAAAGACCATTTACAACATATTTTGCTGTAACAAAAACTCTCTCCATCTTAATTGTAAGAGTTAGTTTTTTTTTATCAGAAATTGTAAGAGTTAGTTGACAACATACAAAATATTTTATAATTGATTTGTTCATTTTACCTCATTAATTTATTAAAAAGAAATCAAATGACTCATATATTTAGGAACGAAGAGATAAAAAAGTAATTTTAAATAACTAATCCAAATAGACACCATCTGATAGTAGTATGTTCTAGGCTTCTCCCCATATGATAAATAAGTCAATTTTTTTTAATTATCCAATCAACAAAGAAAAAGGAAATTAAAAAATTTAAAACGAAAGCAAAGAAGGTACGGAGTCAATTGATTAAGGAAAACATTAATGAGCTTAATAAGGTAGTTAGTATCTTAAAAATCACTAAACCCGAGGGCCAAAAAATTTAAAGCAACCATGATCATGTCGCAAATTAGTGCCGAAATGAAGGATAATACCAACCTTGTTTATTGATAGTCGTTTTCCCTCGTTATTTCCATGTCCTTAAAAAAAACTCAAGGCATAATTAACTGGCAAATCAAATTTTTAAAAAGAGGAATAAAAAAAGGTACTCCCTCGGTTCCTGCCCCAATCTTCTATTCCATTTCCACCTTTTTCCTCTTCACATAAGATCCATATTATTATAAAGTGGTCATATTTCATGTTTTAAGGAGCCTATCTGTCAGAAACATTGGATTGCCTTCCCCAACATCTTTCTCTCTCTAAAGCTTTTCCTTTCAAATTAGAAATGCCGCGATCGCCTTCTTCATCCTTAGAATTCATTCATCATCTCTTGATGTAACCAAAAGAGCCCAAATGACCAATTAGCCCTTAAAGTTCAGATCTTTACTAGTCTTCACAAAAAATGAGAGACTTTGTGTCATGTTTCAGCGAGAACGCAGTAGACATATCCAACTCTTCATGTTCTAGCTATTCCAAAAACGCTTGCCTCTCACCCACTCTCACACCTTCAACTCAAAATTCAGTGTCATGTGTCTACAAAATCACACTCTCCTCCAAAAAGCAGCTCATAACAACAGTCACATGGTGCAAAACCCACTCAAATCAAGGCTTTACCTTGAGCTTCGGACATGGGGACCCAACAATTGCTTCATTTAGGCTCAACACTAATTCAAGATTCTTCAGGAAGATGAAAGGAAGCAAATTTCTCGAATCTGATGACTCCAAAATAGAAATCATATGGGATCTCTCAAGTGCAAAGTATGAATCTGGGCCTGAACCTGTTGATGGGTATTCTGTTTTACTTCTTGTAGATTCAGAAATAAGTCTCATTCTTGGGAATATGGGTGAAGAAATAGTGGCTAAGAAGCTTAAAGCTAATCCCTTTTTAGCTAAAGTTTCACTTATTTCACGGAGAGAGCATTGTTCCGGAAATACCCTTTACACTACGAAGGCTCAGTTCAGTGACACAGGGTCATGGCATGACATTTTGATTAAATGCTGTGGAGAAAACGAGGGGTTAAAGTGTCCTGTGTTGTCAGTGAGTATTGATAAGAAGACTGTGATTAGAGTGAAGAGGCTGCAATGGAATTTTAGGGGCAATCAGACCATTTTTGTTGATGGGTTACTTGTGGATCTGCTTTGGGATGTGCATGACTGGTTTTATAATCCTGTTTCTGGGTTAGCTGTGTTCATGTTCAGAACTAGGAGTGGCATGGATAGCAGATTGTGGTTAGAAGAGAAGACAGCACAGAAGGAGAAAGATGGTGTTGAATTTTCATTGTTGATCTATGCCTGTAAGAGCACATGAAGGCCACTTCAAATTTGTGAATTACTACTATCATAGTATCATTTTACTTATCTTAACTCTCTTTATTTAACTTCTCAGTTCTATCGTCTGGCTTTTAACTCTTTGATAGGATCAAATAGTTTTTTATAGAGTGGAAAATATTAGATTTATCTGTGACCAATGGGCTATTTTATTTTATTTTTTGTTCCAAATGGGGCTATTTTATTTGAGTCCTCATGTGATGCCATGTTCTTCCTTGTGACCAGAATGATGGTAGTGAGTATTGACCGAACTTTTCAAAATGAGATTTTTCTTGCGTATGGGGTAGGAATTAGAAGTACGGTATGATGATTTGGATTTCTGGTGAACGTGCAAGAATGAAGTATGTAATGACTATTGAACTATTGATTAGTGAAACTTAAAAGGGTGAAATCGAGGAATAGATTTAGATTAAGAAAAAGGAGGGGGGAAGCGAACTTTTCGGGATTATGACAGAGGAAATCAACGAGATTTGGTAAAAGGGCTGTAGGGGACTGTGATTGCCATCTCCATTTGCTTTTAGCCTTTATAGGAAAATAAAGTTTGAGAATATCATGAATGATCATTATTTCTTGGACGTAGTATTCTTGGTTGTTTCCATTTTTTTATCTTAGACTTTTAAATTAACATAAGTGTCGTCCGGAATTTCTTTACCCTGCATTGGTTAAATTTGACTGATAATACTTTCGGCAAAAAAAATGACTTATTATACTGTACCAAATATCATACAATTATATGAATGTTTTTTTTGTAAACATAGTTATATTTGTTATATCTAAATGCTAACGACTCCTCTATATCATCATACACACAAATTCAGACTCGAGTAATCATGACCAAGAACTTAGCATTTTCTGTTTGGAAAACTTGGAAAATATCTAGCCTCTTTCTTGTTTTTTTGCCAACAAAACATCTAGCCTCTTTGATTCAAAGATAGTACTTTTTTAGTGGTTTTCAATGTTGCCAGTTTTTAAGTAAAATAATATTAATACAATGCCACAAAAAATATATCCAATGGGTGACATCAGATGTGAGAGATGGAGGGTGAGTTGGTGAAAAACAATAAAAATATAGAAGAGGATGTGTCATGTGTGCAGTGGTGGGGGAGGGTGGATGTCTAATCTAATCATCCTTCGTGTGTGTCTTGACGGCTCTCAAGCTGTCTAACTAATCTGTGTCTTAAATATATCTTTCATTTTTCATCTATTAACTTTATATTCTCAAATCTTATTTATAACAATTTATTTCATACAATTCCACGGTTATATGTAAAAAACATAAAATAATTCCAATTAAATTTGTAATTTATTCAAAAAATTTGGTTGTTTGATATGATAGATCACAAGAAACCCTTAAAATGAAATGTGTAATTAACACTTCATTGGATAAAAAGTAAAGGGGAAAATGGCCTATCAAACCTAGTCTTTGTTTCTACTATTGTCTTTTTTCCCTTTTCTTTATCTTTAACAGCATGCTCGTGCTTTGGTATCAAGGAAAAAAATATCATGCTACCCCTTTTGATTTATGATTTCCTGTATCTAGAAAGCCATATTTTATGTTCATCAACGTCAATGACAAAATGCAATGGGTAGTTAGTTGAGTTGGTTAGTGAACTTCAATTCCTTAAGGACAAGGACATATATTCGAATCACGGAAAGCGTTTTCATGAGAGGAGACAACATTACCTCTGTGGACAACACTCTGAATCAATCGATTGCTAATAGGCACCAGATTAATGGACTATGTTTAATCAAAAGAAATGTAATTAAAAAAATACTCCTATATAAAAAAGTGTTTTTATTATAAATAACTTAAACGAAACTCTAATTAGATTTAATCTGATATTGATGACACCTAATATATCCAATGGATCGCGTGTGCGCCTTTGCTCGCTCCAAGCTAGTTTTTCAAGTCAACATAATCGAAGAAATAAACTCAAGTTAGGCTAATGATCACCCTCACTAGCGTAAAGAAACGAAAGCCCACAATGCCCAGGAACGTATTAAGAATGGAAATGCTTCAATTTTACCCGGTCTTGTACATGGAATTGGCCTACTATTTCGGTTAACCAATGTGTCCTTATAACACGTACAGGAGTAGTTGAGAGTTGAATTGGGGGGGCTTCCGGCTACTTCCTTTGATTATGGACAAGCTTAACAATGACGTGCTCGCCATCATTTGGATTCCCTCTTCTCACTTCTTTGGTTTCTTCGTCAACCTAATCCAAATACTATGCTTTGAACCTATCTTATTACTTCGTGACCTTTTTGTGTATTATAGGGAGAATATTGTATCTGTATGTATGGCTGTGTGGGGATAAATCTGGCCCGCATTTAAAATTCATTGGCATTTTTTTTTATTTTATCAGTATGAGTGCCTACGAAAGCAACCTTGAGCTCCTCGAGATTAACGAAGGTGTTGTGTTCAAAGTTTCGGAGTTCCGCATCTTTCAAAGGAGAAGTGAATCAGTGAAGGCTATCATAATGCAATTATTATCACCATTCACAAGTTGATCAACATGCCACTTGGCGGAGTATTAAGAAAGGAAAGGATTAACATGCCAACAACAGTACTCGAAGACTCTAGCCAAGAAAAAGACACTTGATGTTTTATGGTTTTGCACCTCATCTTGACAACTTTTTTACATGGGGCCTCTAACTAATCTTCCCCATGATTTTCTCGCTTGTTCATTGGATTTTTTTTTGGTTACCCAAGGGTATCCCCACCCGCCTGTCAAGTGAGACTAATCCCTCGCTGTTCTGAAGTCTCATATAGGGGGTAGACAGCTGGCCTGTGAATTTGCTCCATTCGCATGAGCTGGGGATCGAACCCCCAACCACTTGCTTAAGGGACGAGCGTACTTACCACTCACGCCAACCAGCCAGATTTAGATTTATTTTTTTTTAATCAAAGCTTTGCTCATTCGTTCACTGAACTGAAAATCAAGAAAGGGAAGATATTTTGCATTTTTTTACTTTTTTTTGGTTATCTCAAAGTACCCTACCCGCATATGTCAAGTGAAACTAATTAACTTCTCGCTGATCTGAAGTCATATAGGGTGTACAGCTGGCCTGTGCGTTTGCTCCATTCATAACATTCAGGGGTCGAATCCCAATCACTTGCTTAAGTGACGAGAGTACTTATCACTTACGTCAACCTGCCAATTTTATTTTTACTCTGTGTACATCTTTAATACTCACTTTGTTAGTAAATATAGGATTATTTTACTCTCTTTAAAAGTTATGAAAGTAAATTAAACCACTAAATTATAACATACATTACAAATGTAATTAGATTTGAAGTTACTTTATAAGTATGATAAATTAGTTTTGAGGTAAGAAGATAACGGTAGACGATTTAAATTGATTGTTACACCCTTAATCTCTTAAAAAAAATCAAAAGATGATCTTATAATTGGAACTATAGGGACCAGGGAGTACAAATTATTAATTTCATGTCTGCTATCCAAATCATTTTGATCAATTTTTTGAGGAATAATACAAGATTGGGCAAAAGACGTGATATGTTTTGCGATTTTTCGGTACAAAGAATTACATGGATTTGGTGATATATTTCCCTCTATCTTAATTATAAAATCAAATTGATTTATTTAGAAAAGTAAGGATACAAAATAAATTACTTAAATTGTTTATGTTTATCTCTCTATTTTTTCAAAACCAATTTATTTTAGTTATAAACTAACATGTAATGTAATTATATGTAGTACTATAAGTTGACATTTAGTATGTAGTGCTATAAGTTGACATTTAGTGGTTTAACTTACTCTCTCCGTTCCTAAATATAAGAGCACTTTGACTTTTTTGGAGAATCCTAAGAAAGCAAAATATGGTAATTAAAAATTGATTTTCCCAATTTTTTTCACTAAACTAGTTTATTTGACTTATGAACTTACATATGATCTAATAATATTTAAAATATGTTATGATTAAATTGTTCATTTTGCTTTCTTAGGATTCTCCAAAAAAGTCAAAGTGCTCTTATATTTAGGAACGGAGGGAGTACTTCTTTAATATCCACTAAAAATCAAGTTGATCATATAACTAGAACAGAGGGAACAGTAAGCATCAAACACGGAGAGTGACTTCATGGTGTTATAAAAAGGGCTGGGCTATCAAAACAAAAAACTGGTTGGGCTATGATCAAAGCTGAGTAGGTGACTTGTCGTCTTATCCTAATGACATATTATGAGTGCATAGGAAAACATCAAAGAACGTGCGTAGAACACTTAAAGGGTCCAAAAATGTGTGGCCCAAAACTAAAAGGCCTTAACCTATCCATTAATGAATAAGGATAATATCCATAAGGTTATCAATTTTGTTTTCGCTTCGTGTTTCTAATAAGAAACTTCGTAATTTACTAATTTGACAATCCAATTCAAATGGATGTAGCCATGTAGCCTTTCAGTTCGCGCCTAATTTACCATATAGAGGTGAAGCGTACTGTGTCAGCTCCTACACATGAGTATAACCTATTTTAAGAGGAGAGTTTGTTCTAAATAGTACTAACCGATAATCTCAATTATGAACAAGCAAAAGAGGAATTGAAGAATTGAAGATTTGGTCGAAATAAATTGATAATATGAAATGACTTCAATTCAACTAACATATTTAATATAATCAAATTAATCAATAATCTTATATTTAAGAATGAGTAGTACTTTTTGAAAGTGGGGGTTCTTAAAAAAAAGGACCAGGTAAAAATAAAAAAACATC
Source organism: Mimosa pudica (assembly GCA_029929735.1). NCBI lineage: Eukaryota > Viridiplantae > Streptophyta > Magnoliopsida > Fabales > Fabaceae > Mimosa > Mimosa pudica. Next base: position 1,713,589 of record JAKELP010000001.1, read on the forward strand.
GTGTCTCGTAATCTTAATTTACTGAGGGGCCTATGCTAAGTAGAATATGTGTTGATACACCTGAAGAACTTTCAAGGCAGGAAGGAATAAATATTAGTACATCAGATATAAGCCAATAAAAGTGCCACGGAACACTCTCATTAATGAGAAGGCGGAAATAGTTTTTAGTTCACAAGTCATACATACTTCAAGCAAGCCCGACAATCACTTGGGACGGACGATACCATAACAAAACAAGATATCACAGAGGCAAATGGATAAGCAAATCATACATATTTAGCCTTAAAAAGGTGAAATACTTATGAATAATAATCAAGCTAGTGCTTTCCCCACAGTAGCTGGGAAATCCAGCACAACGATCTTCTCAATAGCAGTTGAAAACGTTGTTGAGAACTCAACATGATTAGGGTGTCCCTGAAACGCAAGGAACTCTTCTTTCTTAGTGAATGTCATAAGGAAGGCATGCGTGAAGCCTTGTCTTAGTATATCCAGGCTTTCAGTGTCCTGTCCCCTATTTCACACCAAAAAATCAACACAAAACCCGGAAATATTTATATACCAAACAGCAAGAAACACAGTAAAGATGGCTCTTAATTACTACGTACCATTCAAATGACTTGACGATGTCAATCTCTGACACCATCTTCTCCATGGCTTCAATGAGGTCTTCAACGACCACACCATCCTTGAACTTGACAACAACTAAATGCTTATACTCTCCTTCTCCCATGTTTCTCTGACTGATCAAGTTCAAATCACTTTCTTTACTGATTATTATGAACCAGAACTAGTGGGGGGTACTTCAATTTATAACATGAGATTCAGCCTTATAGACTGTACATGACATGAGGGCACTATTAGTGATCACCCATTTGGCGGTAATGGAGCAGGAAAAGCTGATTAGGGAGACAGCATCAAGGGCTGAATCTTTGAAAAGGTACGATTGCTTGGAGGTATAGACCCACCAGATAGCAACTTATTGTGTGAATGGCACCCTAAGGGTTGTCTCGTGCCATTGTCTTGGCACAGAGAATGGGGTCATAATTATTTGGTGTTATATTCGCATAGAAGTTTGGGTTTATGAGTTGGCCTCTCAGAAAACATTATGATGGCATATATGGCAGTGTGTGTTTTTTTTTCTGCCTGGACTTTTCTTTATGTCGTCCTTTGCCCCATGTGCTCCACCTTCCCTTATTATTCTCCTCTATTCATACATTGCATCACATGTTGAGCATTCCTATTTTAATCTTTAAGGTATCTGATTGACCATCATGTTGGATTTGAGTACAAGTTCGACTTCGATTTATGAGCCAATATGTTAATCACGAGAATACGGCATACCGTGAGATAGATCTCATTAGGTTGATTTTCTCATATTCAACTATACTACTATTTGTTCACGGCTCTAATTAACTATGCCAACTACATTCGGATTGCAAAACTCGCAGCTGGAATCACTAATCTGGATTGGATTATGTGTGAGTGAAAATGTTTGAATAGACAGGCGGGAGAATCCATCTTAGTCAATAATCAACATGATTAGCTAAGCGCTGTGGGAATTATTTGAGTTTGAAAAAGAAATAAAGGAGTAAAGGATCTCACAGTCTCAATCGAGTTTAATTAAATAATAATGTCGAGATAGGCATGAATGGCTCCATCTCTTCGACATGTTACATTTGGTAGAGGTGCAACTTTAATCTACAGAATAATTGCTGTGACCAATCGTTCAATATCATCCATTTTTCATGACTTGAATATGCACATATATAGAATTGGAGAGTGAGACATGCTTTGATAAAAGTAAATATGCTAAAGCATTAACTTATGTAAAAGGAGGACAAAAGCAACAAACAGGGCTCTCGCCCTTAATTTCAAAGAATTTTAGATACGTACAGACACCACAAAGCGTGCGTCAAAATAGGCGCACTCATAACCCCTTCCCGTTATGCGTATGGTTTCCAGCTTGTGTGCGCAAAAGTCTTGGCGATTAAACTTTTAAAAGTTCTCACCAAAAAAAAAAAAACTTTTAAAAGTTACATATAATGTCAAAGCAGATTTTAAATCATGCAACAAATTTTAAATCATGCAACCATATACTATAGGATTAGTGAATATAATTTCTGCATGGTAGCTTGGTCGATGGCGACAAGCAGAAGGAGCTTCACAACTTTATCCCACGTGCATCTTCCCATGGGATTCGCATATTATTGTGTAATCCTGTCTCTTACATTTTCAAACTTCTCTCCTAACATGCCTGCATTTTGTTTCGTCACACTACATCTCAACTAAATTATTTTCCATGATTCCCTAATACTGCTGCCTTCCTTCCATCCCATTAATAAGTTATATTTCATAACTAATCTAATGCTTTTACTCATCACTTAATTTCATAACCAATCTAATGCTTTTACTCATCACTTAATTTCATAACCAATCTAATGCTTTTACTCATCACTTAATTTCTCAAAAGCAACCTGATAGTCACAAAAAAGGTTCAAAATTTCTCGCTCATGACCCTCCCAACACACACACACACACACACACACACATCCCACCCACACGTGTGCACATACAACCTTATGTTCAATTACTTGGTATGGGCTTCATCGTTCATACTCACAAAGAAATTTAGTTAAAGTTAACTTGCCTTGTTAAAGATGCTTTTGATTTGATAACCCCCCCCCCCTCTCAACAAAAAAAAAATGAAAAAGAAAAACTCCACAATCATTTTTGTTAAATCGATACCCGTTTGGCTTTGCCTCAAATGGATCCAAACACAGGCAAATTTGTGAAGCCTTTTTTTTTTTTTGACCATAATTTGTGAAGCCTTAAAACATTTAGTATTAAGGAGTATGAACTAAGCAAACACTTTGAAAGATAATACACACACACAACACTACGAGCTCTACGGGACGCGTGAAAGGAGAAATGAAGCAGCTACTAAAATCGAGCGCTGGTCACAGCATTCACTTAAATGTGGACGCAGAGGAATCAGTAATAAATAACACACAAGACTGTTGCAAACTAATATTGCACCTATTGTTGCACCAAACAGAGACTTTGCGATTTGTTCTTGAGGCTAGATATACGTTTCCGGTGTCCACGACCCTGTTTGTGCTGTTCCCACTCATGTACTCCTCTAAGCACCCTATCTCCACAGGCCTGACCAAGTGACCATAAGAAAGCCCCCAGAGAAAATAAATGAGAAAAGCATGATAGTCAAAAAGAAAAACAAATGACTTATCTTCATAGCAGACACGTGGACATTCTAAACCTAGCATACCTTGCATATATATTGACTCCAGAGGTCCCTTTGAAGTATCTTCACCCCACTGCCATTTGATGTCCCAGAATTGCAAGACAAGCTCTCATTATTACCAAGGAAACATCTAACTACCTTCACCGCAGGTTCTACCACTTGGCTATTCCAAATATCTTCTGATTTACCTGAAACATAAAACATAAAACATAGAAACAAAGATATATCGAAATTATTTCAGAAACAATATTCACTTACAGTAGCGTTGAAAGATAAAGGGACTGAGAGCATACTTGATAATGATTCAGAGGAGTCCACAAAGTGTATAGTCCAATCAAACAATTTTTGCAGTCGACTAACCATCCTCCTCTGTAAGAATAAAGCTTTCATATTAATCTCTCAGCATTTGAGTAAATGAAAGGGCACAGGCCAAGTTCTCTTCAATATCGTGTGGTCCTTAATAACAACTGTGAATTCAAGAGGATTGACTTAGGAATTTGTTGTTTTTTACTCACAGTTTGCCACCCTTGTTCCAAAATATGATTCCAAACACAAGGCCGATGAAAATTGACAGGGCAAATCAGATGGTATTGAATTCAGAGTTCCTCCAGTATGACCAATTTTGTTTCCAGAAACAAAACACACATTTACTTTTGTTACCGAGAATGCGAATTTATATAAATTGAGAGATTATTCTAACCTGACGGCGGACTAATCTCCGTGTGTTAAGCTTTACTTTTTCAACTGCTTCATCCATGAGTGAAATGGATTTTGTGTCAGAAGACAACTTTAAGAGCTCCCTCAGATCGTCATTAGACAATTTATCACCCTTTTCTCTCATGAAATCCTCACATGATTCTGTCTCTCTTCTGTAGATTTCGTCAATCACAGAGGATTTCAAGAGAGGTTCAAATTCACGGACGCCAATGGCCTGCCGCAAGCCTCGACTATAGTCAGCATTTGGATCATAAATGTCATATACTTCATTAAGTAATCCAGCATCCATCATGCAATCTACCCTCTGCTCTACATATCTATCTAGTACAGGGAGAGATGCATCCACACATATAAAACAGCAATCATATCTCGAGTTGCCAAGTTGACCCCACTTCTGCCCTGGCGCGAGCAGGATCAGCATTAGTTACAAGAAAAGAGACAAAGAAACAGAATACATACACTGCTGTAAGACAAAAGGAATCAAATATCTGTAATTCAATGTTTGAAGTTTTCCATCAATTCATTTGATGTCAGTACCAACTGCATACTTCATCCAGAAAATATCAAATATATACAACAGAAGGGGAACTAGAGATGATAGTCTGGATAAAAACCATGGCACAACAATAATAAGGACAAGAATATCCGAAATACTGACTACTTCATGATGGAAGTCAAAGAAGCTGACAAACCTGAGCCACTTTTCCTTGGAAAAGTTTGCTTGGAAGAACTCCAGTGCGAGCATACAAGCTAAGGTATTGACTGATCTGCAAATTAAACAAGAAATGTATGTAACCATACCAGCCTCAATTTAAACAATCAAGCAACACATCAAACTGGATAGCTTCTCTAAAAAAGTTTCAGAACACCAAAGTTTTCATACTAGAGCTTTGGCTGTGAACAGGAATATCATGGGAAGAAAGAATAGAAAACAGATTTAAGGAATTATTTAGTATCCTCAAAAATTGGTATAGCCCATTTCATAATGACTCAAAGATTTATTACTCAGTAGAAGAAACAGCAAAATCATGGATAGTTTTTCTTTTCCAGTTCAAACGGGATGATGTAGCTACGCAGGGATCACATGTCACACAGAATTATTTTCCTAATTTCGTAATACCCATCGAACAAAGTTTATGCTCTAAATAGGAGGACATTGTCTTTATGTTAAAGGAAAACGAGTAATGAAATTGAATCAGACACCTTTCTATGGTTATTTGGATGCATTCTATTTGCTGCAACAGGATCAATATCTTTAAGCAAATCATAATCACTGATTGAACTGTCTTTTCCAGGGATGAAACTCTCATCCAACGGTGTAGCATCTGCAAATAAAACAGATGATAAGCATAAGCATACATGAAATAACCGACTAATTAGGGAAACATATCAGATAACTAAATTGAAATTTACCAGAAGTGCTGCCCATACAGGTTTCATCCATCTCCTCAACGGACTCATCTAAAAGGAACGGACTCACAAGAGCCTAAATAAAGTAACACATAATTCATCACCCATGTCTACACATACATAACCAGTGAAAGAGAATGCAATACAAGGACAACATTAAAAACGAAAAGTAAGTAAATTTTGTAGAACTAATTGCCACAATTCCTACCTGGATGAAATAATTGGTACCCCCAACTATGACAGGCAAGCAGTTGCGAGCACATATGTCATTAATGAGCTGAAAATCAAGAAAACAAATGTTAAGAATAAAAAAGAAACTCCACGTCATCACATTAATTAAAATAAAAAAACTAAACATGTTAGTTATTATCACCATCCTAATTGCAAACATTTCTTAAAACACAAGAAATCTCCAGCTATGTATCTTCGCACCCATTGTAGCAAAGTAAAGACTTCCAAATAAAAAAATAACAATTAAGAAAAAAAAACTTACAGGGATAGCAGAATCTCTAAAATCTTTAGCTGTGAATTCCACGTTTGGGCTTATAGTCCCCAAAAGATGGTGAGGCACACCTATAACATAACATAAAATTGAATTTCAGAAAGCGAAAGAGATAGGGAAATTATTATGGAGAGTAAAAGACTGAAATACCCTTTTGGTCGGAGGGTGAAACTTTGTTGGTGAGAACATCGAGGCCTCGGTACACCTGCATGGAATCAGCGTTGATGGCTTCCACAGGAAAGTAAGAAGCCAGATCAATGGCCAGCTTTGACTTCCCAGAACCAGTGGGACCCATTATCACCACCACCTTTTGCTTATTTGGTTTTGCCGCGTCGGTAGGGTTCCAACTTTCGAACGCCTCCGTGTCGTCCATCGTCGGAGATTCTAATGTTTTTTCGGTCTCTATTCTTTCAAAAGTTATAATCATAATTATAATACCTAATACTCCCTCTACTACTGCCTGCTTGGATCATTTTTTTTTTAAAATCCTAAAAAAAACCAATATAAGTTAATTATAAATTGATTTACTAATTTTTTTTCTTAAATTAGTTTATTTTACTTATAAACTAATGGATAATCTAAAAATATATCAAATATGTCATCATTTAATAGACTATTTTACAACTTTAATCTCTCCAAAAAAAAAAAGTCATCTGGTTCTTCTATATATATTTAGGAGCTACATACTTCTTAAATTCTTAAATTCCTAAATACCCAAGTTATTCGTTTGTTGAAGATACAGGCCCAATCAGGTTTTAGGAAAAGAAGATATAGTATGCCCATTGGTTCTGGGCGGTGGGCCTATTCAGTGAATGATTAAGAATAGAGTTTTTGTTTTTCTTCAACATTTTTAATTTCCTAATCAATCTATAGGAGTATTTTTTTTGTATTACACCTAATCAATCTATATATAAAATGGAAAATTTAAATATTTATATTAAAATTAGACCATTCAATCTTATCATAAACATAGGAGTGGAGATAAGTAAATCTCAATGAAATAATTGTTTCTTAGTCAAGTAGATAGTTTTATTTGATAAAAAAAATATAGTTTTAGATTGCAAAACAAGTTGCGCATAAATTTAAATCAAATCATTAAAATATATGTTTGGTCTCTTATTTTTGCTATCCGTATGGTTCCAATTATTTAGTTTCATATAGGTAAACCTTGATTCATCAAATATAAAAGGTTGAGCTTATGATTTTAAGTCCTACAAAATATGTTTTAATTTTAAAATCTCTATAGCAATCATTTTTATATTCTAAAAAAAATTATTTTTTATCCACATTTAATTACATAATCATCATTTAGACATTGTTTTCTTTTTAAATGAAATTAAAGGTATTAGTAAAAAAAACTTGAAATTGTACTTTTCAAACTTAAAGAGTTATATTAAAATTTGACATAAACATAAAAGATTAAAATTAAAGTATACTCTAACCTTAATTTGCCCTCCCCACTGACCAATCATATACTTTTAATGTTAGTTTAAATAGCTCATAATAGGATGGAATTCTATAAATCCATTCAACTTTTTTAAGAATTCCACCCATCTGTGTGAATTTTCAATGTTTGATTAAAAGAAAATAATAGGCATCTCTATCATAAAATGTATCCTCTCTCTTAGTTTTATTCCACACATTTTAATCGGAGCTACGAGTAAAATCTATATACCTGGGTCCATGGAGTGGTCTAATGGAATTATCTAACTTAAACAATGACTTAAGACAACAAATGAAAATGATTGATTCTGTAGCCTGAAATAATATTTTAGCAATTATGTTAATAAATTTAAACCGTGAATCTAATAACAGCTAGTATTATTGAGAAAATTATGTTACTAACTTCAAATAATGTATCCCATGTCATGAACATACACGATGGCAACTTTTTTTGGGCCGAAAATAAACGAAGAGAAATCAATAACAGGTAGAGTAAAAAAGTGAATTATGCATGTCAGATATAAAAAAACGGATAGGGCGGCATTTAATTCAACAAGTGAAAAGAGAATTAAATAGACGATAGGTTAGGTGAGTTTGATGCACGGATTTTTGGTCAAAAACCGCACGGATTTGGTTGTACTAAAGTTTTCAGAATATTGGATTTGAATTTGATGATTGATGAAAGGTCAAAAACAATTTGATGATTGATGCAGCCCATCTCACAATATAGCGATTGGAAGTTTGGAACTCTTGGAGTATTTATAATTCAGATATTCTTTCACTAATTCAGTCAGTGAATTTAATACAAAACAAAAATCATATAACAACAGTAGTATCAGCATTTAATAGGGAAGGACGAAAAATCTGACTCTAGTCAACAACACAATCAATCCAATCAAAAGGGTTACATTCATCAGCATCTCAGTGCAAGGTCTCTATGTTCTTGTTCAGCTCCTCCAGTTTCTTCATCCTTAGCCTCTCACTTTCAGCCACCAACTACATAAAAAATTAAAACACACAAAAGCCAACAGAGATTTAATTTGGATTGACATATACTTAATTTATGTTTAAATAGATGTTTTTTAATAGAAAAGCCAATTTGAAAGAAACATCATCAGATAGGATATTAAAAATAAAGTTTTAGAATGTTTGAATATAGAGGGAAAAGCAAAAGTTAGAAAAACTTCCTTTAACTCCAAAGTAACTTTTGTGTAAACACTAGTCCAAGCAGAATTTGAAAGTTGATGGTCTTTTTTGCTTTCAAACATGGCTTTTCAACCTCCTAGAGCCATGTCAAACATGTTGCAAGCCTAAAATAAAAGGAATATTCCTAACCTCCATTAATCTGGAAACAAGTTGAGCCTTCTCCCTGTTCTTCTCATTGAAAGCGTCAAGGGCTTCTTTGTACTCTCTCTCCTGTAAACTCCCCCAACCCCCACAGAGAAAAATGTTTCAGAAAACGTAATGTTCTGTTTTTCTTCGGTAAGTCTATAATCCGGGGAAAAGAAGCTTCTATATATAAGTAGTAACATATAATTTCCCATTGAGACCATCCTATATCTTTCTACGTGGAAATTCCGACACAATTATTATGAATGATCCACTATAACTACCGGCATGATCAATATATCCACTTGTCTATCAGGCAATGAGACAACATGGGGCCTATTAAAGCAAATATGGTCAATTGATGAATCATGAGATTTTAAGCAGTGCTCATGTGCTTGTATCAAAAGATGTGTAATTGAAACAAATTAAGTGTCTACTACTTTGCCAATTTGCCTTCCTCTTCTTCAGAAAATACTATTTCCACAGCTCCTTTGGCATAATAAATGTTTTTCAGAAATGCCAATAGCAAATAACAAGAAGTAAATGGTAAGAAAACATGAACAAAAAAAGAAAGGAAGAAAGCTGCACCTTTCTTTGGCATGTTTGGCCCAGTGGCTTTAACTCTTTATTCACTGTGTCTATCTTCTTTCGAACTACTGTAACTTCTTTTCTCATTGGATCTGTGATGCCCTCAAGCTCCTAAAATAACATGTTCTTTTATGTTTTGGGTTAAAATAGTTAATTTTGAATGTGTACAGACCAGTTATCAATCTAGACTTGATATGCATCAAGTAAACTTGAAGTTTCATAGACTCACACATACATACATGAAGCATTAAAATATGTTAAAGTATGATGAACTCACTTCTCTAATCTCTGCCAATCGCTTTGTTTGCTCCTCAACACGACCCAGATGAGCATGAACCTTGTCCCTCACCTCCATTTTCCTCCTCTCTATTTCTTCTTCCTTGGCTCTGAACATGGCCAGAGCTGATCTTGCCATCTCTTCTTCTTTGTCATCATGTAGTGGACTCTGGTTTGAGCTGATAATTCCCGAGTTCTTCACTCTCTGCACATTTGATTGCTGCTGTTCATATAGCTGTTTTGGTGTTGCCATTAATTGCAAGCTATTTTGCTTACCAGTTTTTCTCTCTTCTTTTCTCTTTGGAATGATGGCTCTCTTTCTCTGCCTTACCTTCTTTGGTGGTTATAAACAAAGACTCGCTTTGAAGCTATGAAACCACCATATTATTTTTTTATTAACAGATCCGTATGATAATGAGCTGAAATGACAGAAAAGCCTATTCCTTTATCCATGTGTAGTCAAAAAGGGTAAAACTTTTTCTACCCCAGCTAAAATAATTTCCTTCATTCTTTTTGTTTGTCTCCTTTACGTGAAAGCCAACTTGGTTTATACCCCAGGCTCATGTATGTTGTATTATTTTGTATGTAAACAGAAGTATGCTGGAGTGTCTGCGTTGGTTAGGTAGCTATTTTATTTTCTTGAGTTGGTTTATTGGCAAATTTTGCTAACTACTGTTTCTCAATTGGACCACGGATTGTTTTTGTCATGTATAGCTACAGTTCACATAACATAATAAACATACCACAATTCCCACCTGTAAAATCTTTTAAGTAATTTGGGGGTCTTGCTATATTTTTTACAAATAACATTGATGGCATAAGGCCGTTACTGCTACACTTTTATTTATGTTTTTAAAAGGAAAAAGGAAAGGAACGTCCCACCCTGTTAACTCCAGCGAAGAAGATGGGCTAGGCATTTTCATGCCAATTTCATATTTGAAAAACTATACGTGTAGATAAAGTAGTTTGAGAGTGACCAGAGAAATCATAAAAAATGTGGTTTCTTAGAGAAGGGAAGGTGCTTGAGGCACAAGTCTAGGTCGTGGAGTGGAGGACAGAAAGGGCTCAACCACATATAGCAGGGAAGAATGAATGTGGGGGAGAGCCTTAGTGAACAAGACAGAGTAGGAGAGAGCAGCTAGGCCTAAGTATGCTTTTGTGACATTCATGATGCTCAAAACTCGCATGCTCTTACTTACAACTTGGCTTTACCACAAAGTTACAACCAAATCTACTCCCACCTTTACTTTTTTACATCAATTTAATTTTCTGTCATAAATAGGCATACGAAAATCCAAGGAAGCTGGTACGGACAGTGCATGGTAGACTTCACGGCGCGCAAATTCTAGGCTGCTGCTATTATTAAGCGCCCTGAGACTTAGAGCTTCATTAAAAGTATCTTCATTATTGGGGCTGATCATGCACCTGGATATATTTCTTATGAATTCAAGAAAATATAGATGAAAACTGCATTGGGTATGGAGGCTTTTATTGTTCAAATAATGTTATCAAATGGTTATCTTTTTGCATCAATTAAATATTAAATACTTCTCAGTCATAATTATAAGACCCCCTCTACTTTTTTGAAAATTTAGGGTATAAAATTAATTAATTTAATTTTTTGTTACTTTGTAGTTATATTTTCCCCTCAAAACTGATTTATTCCACTTATAAATAAATTTGTGATTAATATGCACTCAATATGCACTTAACATGCACTTAATATGCACAAAATATGCACTTAGCTTCAACGACAAATTTACTCAGATGTCTGCATTAAAAATAGTTATGTTGATTGTATACATAATGATGTTGATTAAATGAAACCGATTCTATGGGAGAGATTTTTTTATCAGAACTATGGGAGAGATTTGGGAACTTTATGAAAACAATTTAATAAATACCTTTCACTCGTTTTCAGACTAAAAAATTACAAAACATATGACATATATTACAATGAATCAATAAACATTTGTTATGTTTAAATATACAGAAGGAGGAGGAGGAAGGAGGCACACAAAAGTTCAAGAAAAAACTAAGGTATAAATTCATACATAAAAGGCAGATAATGAGTTGCCAAAATCCATGAAGATTTTCATCTCTTGAGGAAGTTGAGGTATCTGATGGAACCGGCAAACACTAAAATGAACAAGACGACCCATCCAATATGAGCAAAGACTACTGGTACCAGAAAGTCATGCTTGAAACCCAAGTTTTCTTCAAGGTAGTCCTTCAACCGTTGTTTGGCTTGTCCAGGTATATCAACGTCAGATGTCAAATCACCAAACTGCGATGCGAATAGTCCGTATATTGTCCAAGCAATTGGTGAACCCCAATAGTACCATCTCCACCATATAGGAATCAACTACATTTCACAACATCCACTCATTCATTAATAACAAAACAGAAAAGTGTATTCATGTACTGCAATCTAGAAATTATATATCACACAATCATTTTAATTCCTATCTTTTCTGATCTTTTATGCAATGCAAAACATAATCAAATATATAGACACAACAACATTAGATCATATACAAAATTATAGCATCATATCAACCTCGGTATAAAACTTTTACAAACAAATCATAATAATAAAAAGAGACATGCAAAGAATGATGAATGTGTAAACAAAGAACGTACCGGCCTTGGGATCATGAATCCAGAGAACAAGTTCCAGAAGTTAAACAAGAAGGACATGAGAATGGCGGCGATTTGGAGGCCAGGAGTCAAGGCAATGACCATCATACCAAACAAAGAGAAGTACGTGAGGCACATGAAGATGAAGTAGTAGAAATACAACACTTTTCCAACCTTCCATTCAAATCCGATCATTGAGTAAATAATCATAGCATACACTATGCTTTGGAAAAATGTGTAAATCATCTCCATAGCCACCTGTAATCATAACCCAAATCTTAAGTTTTCATGTTCATGGATTCCCCTTTAACAAAATTAGATCTTGATTAATCTCTCACCTGAGCAATAGTGTAAGGCAGTTCTGAATACATTCCAGCGGCTCTTTCACGGTAAAAGACAGTTCTTTCTATGGACACAACTGGTTGTACTGAAGAACAATTGGCAGCACCAAGGAAAAGAATTGCTGAATATATTGCTCCCAGCAAATTTTGCAAATCTTGTTGTTGAGACCTGCATAATAAGTCATTAAAAAATGTTAAGGTGATTCCCAAAGGAAGGACAGAAGAGGATTGGGTTTGGAATTTGTCGTTTTTTACTCACAATTTGCCACCCTTGTTCCAAAATATGATTCCAAACACAAGGCCAATGAAAATTGACATGGCAAATCGGATGGTATTGAATTCAGAGTTCCTCCAGTATGACCAATGTTGTTTCCAGAAACAAGCCACACATTGTGTGAAGAAATTCTGCGAGTATTTTGTGGGGAAGTACAGATCTTGAGAGCCTGGGGATGGAGTGCTTAATTGCTTTATAAGCTCTTGATTTCGCCTGACAAAAAATATTGACATACATTTTATTAAACATTACTAAGTTAAGATTATGTTTGAAATAATAAAGGATGGTGTTATTTGTTGAATATGTGCTATATATATGTACTTACTGGTAGAGCTCAGAGTTGGCATAAATCTCAGCAAAATCAACACCAAGTTGAGTTTCAACTGCAGTAGTGCTAACATCCAACATCCAAGTAGCAGGATTGTAACCTTCTTTGATCTTTGGAACACCTGGAATAGCCTGTTTAAAGAAGCTCTTTTCATTAGCCCTTGTGCTACTTTGACAAACAAGCTTAAGGCACATAATTAGCTATGGTAAATGACAGACCTCAAAATACTCAACAAGCTTGTGAGAATTTTGACCCAAAGGTCCAGCATAAGTGACTTGTCCTCCTCTTTTCAACAAAAAGAGCTACAGAAGATGGAAAAAGAGACAGCACAATAAATTAGTATGGACAGTCATACTATTTTTTTTCAATCTGCATTATACAGAAGAGCCCCCTAATATTAGTACCTCATCAAAAGCTTCAAAAATGTCAATGCTTGGTTGATGAATGGTGCAAACAACAGTTCTTCCTGTATCGACCGTGTTCCTTACAGTTCGCATAACAATTGCAGCAGCTCTAGCATCAAGTCCTGAAGTAGGTTCATCCATAAAGATGATTGAAGGATTTGCAACTAATTCCACTGCAATGGTCAGCCTCTTCCTCTGCTCAGTAGAAAGACCATTCTTTCCAGGAAGCCCTACTAGAGCATTCCTTATGTTGTTTAGTTCAACCAGCTCCATTACTTCCTCCACAAACATCTATTCCAAAGGTCAAAAGTTATTGTCAGAACGGGCATTAACTCTCGTGCATTGCACGGAGGATTTAAATTGCAAGATAAACATGCTAATTAGAAAAGTCATACTACATTTGATACATTGCAGATGAAATAAACATGCTGAAGGTGATGTAGGAGTGATAGTCATAATACATTGTTCCACACAACTAATGCACAAATAATGCACAACTAATGCACAAATAATGCACAACTAATGCACCTTGCGTGTTTCAGTGTTAACATCGGAGGAAAGCCGAAGCCAGGCTGAATACAAAAGGGATTCATGGACAGTGACATGTGGAGAATGAATGTCATTCTGCTCACAATAGCCACTGATTCGAGCAAAAGTTGCCTGGTTCTTAGGATAGCCAGAAATGTTTATCTCTCCTTCAATATATCCTCCTGTCTTTCTCCCTGCTAGTACATCCATCAAGGTGGTCTTTCCGGCACCACTCACTCCAACTAGCGCAGTTAAAACACCTGGCCTAAATGCACCACTCACATCTTTCAACAAGTGTAATCTGCTTTCTTCAACTCCCTGAGTCTTCATTTCCTGAAAACAAAAAACACCTTTCTTAGGCTGCAAGTAAAGAATTTGCATATATTTTATAGACCAATTCTAGCTATAAAATTCTTGGTGATGAGTAACCATGAGGTGGTTTTATGTTACTTTGCTAATGAAAAGTGCTTAGATGTCATAGTGAAGATATAAAAACTTACTGCAGGCATATCCACGTAATAATTGATATGGTTGAAAGTTAGCGAAAGAGGTTGGAAAGGCAAAACCATTCCTCTTTTGTTTTGACCACTCGTGGCAGAAGCATTGGAGGCTCTATTTCTCTCTTGCATCTCCATAGAACCTCTCTCAGTCTCATCATCTTCCGAAATCATAGTTTTGTTACTGCCAAATGCTGAAATTGGTTCAAGCAGGAAACAAGGTTAGCAAGACCTTGACTTATTTGCCTTATTCTAATAACAAAATTAGATGATTTGATTTCTGCACAGCAGTAAGTTACTTACGATTTAAAAATGTGAGTGTTAAAATGAATGCGATATTGAAAAGGACAGCAAATCCAAAAAGTGCCCCAACACTTATCCAAAACCACGATTCTGTCCTAAACAAGCCTCGAGACTTAAGAAGTGCCTTCCCAACTGTGGATTGTCCTAAGCTGTTTGTAGGCTGTCACAAAAATGTAGTTTAAATCAGATACTATTGATTATAAAGCTTTCCAGTAGATATATTAATACTCCCCCCGGTCATAAATATAAGACCTAATTGAATTTTTTAGAAAATCCTATAAAAAAGCAAAATAAGTTAATTATAAACTGACTTACCTAAATTTTTCCCTTAGATTAGTTTATTTTACCTATAAACTAATGTATAATCTAAAAATATATCAAATATGTCATGATTTAATAGACTATTTTGCAACCTTAACCTTTCCAAAAAAAAGTCATCTAGATCCTATATTTAGGACCGGAGGTAGTACTATGTAGGTTTAGGTGTTCATGTGAGAACTTACAGTACTCCATCTAGAAGCGAGAAACTCATTAATAGCAATAGCATTCTGTCCATACATCATAGGAGAGATGTAGTATCCCCAAATTAGCCAATTTGGTATGTCATCTGTTCACCAAGAGGATGAAATATTTTTGAGTGTCAAACTATAATTCAAGAAGTTTCCACTTTGAGCTTATATGGAAATAAATGATAATGCGAACCTTTTGAAATGACGTAACCTCCAAGAACAAACACAACTAGTAAGGAAAACATTCCAAATGTGTTTGCAATAACCTGTGTCCTGCTGGCACCTCCAATGAACCGGAAGAGAGAAAGAGCCATTTGATGTACCCCAATGTATGCTAGTAATTGCTTGAAAAATCTGGAAATGTAAACAACAAAAGTAAGCCAGCAATCAAGGTCATAAAAATAAAAGAACTCCTATCTGATGGTTTCAAATTGAGGACTCACCTGCTTGCAGCCGGAGCAAACCCCATTGTATAATATGTAAGAGAAACCCATAAGACAGATTCTCCAATGGAGAGAGGAATTCTGAGGACTGCCATAGGAAGGGCCCAAGCCCAAGGAGGGAAAAACAAGAAATCTCTTTGTTTATAAAACACAGGTAGCCTTTCAACTGTCATAGCTAACTCAGAAAACCCATTGAACATGACATTCATTAGACCAAAAAATAATGCTCCCCAGAATTTCGCCCCATCTGCGATTCCACCGGTTTTCATTTTGGTTCTAAAAAACACGGTGAAGCCAATTGTTCCCAGGGTTGTTAACTGCACGGTTTTAAATATGTAAAGGAACCCTTTACGTTTAGTTAGTAGCCATTCTCTTGCAAAGCATGCCTTAAATAGGTCCATGTTTGGAAGGCCATACTTTTCCTTCACCAAAGCTGCAGGATGGGTTTTAGCTTTGTCATAAGGTGTTTTAAGCTCTTCTACTAGTCGTCTGCCAATGGAGAATGACTTAAATGCTTGAGCAAATTCTAAATCTGAGACGTATCTATAAGGCTGGTTCCTTCTGAACCAATATTGCTCTTGATCCTTCTTGGAGGTCACTTCCTGAAGAAAATCTGCAACACCTTTTCTTTCAGGACATTTGAACCCCATGTGCTCAAAAAACTCAACAATGTTGTCTCGTGGACCTTGATAAACAATCTGAGCATCTGAGAGCAGAATCACATCGTCAAAAAGTTCAAATGTCTCAGGTGCTGGTTGCAAGAGAGATATGACCATAGTAACGTCCATTATATGAACCATCTGCCTCATGAACTTCACTATCTGAAAAGTGGTAGAACTATCTAACCCTGTCGATATCTCATCCATGAAAAATGCTTTCGCTGGTCCAACCAACATTTCACCTAGATCAAAATGACACATACACAATTAATTCATAACATTGAGTGGAAAACTCTCATATTGACTATCACAGACACTATTTTTTTTACAATTTTCTTACCAGTTGTCACACGCTTCTTTTGACCACCAGAAATACCCCTATTCATTTGATCTCCTACCATGATATCAGAACATATATCCAATCCCAGAATCTATTTGGTGGTGTAAACAAGTTAGTCTTGTCAGCTAATTCGTATCAAAACTAATTAGGCTCGAATAACAGCAACAACATACCTTGAGAACATAGTCTGTGATCAAGCTAGTTTCTTGGCCAGCCATAGACACGGCTTTCATAAAGGCATCTATCTCAGCGTCAGGTTTGATGCCAGCTTCTTTCTCTCTTCTGGACAACTCTGCGAGCAAATCATACCTGGTTCCAACTCCAAGACAACGGCCAGAGAAATCTAATGTCTCTCTCACTGTCATCTCCCCATGGTGAAGATCATGTTGACTAATATAAGCACATGTTCTCTGAGGAATAAATTCTTTAAACTCGTGCCCACAATAGGTGATCCTCCCAGTCATCTGTTCATGAAACACATTTTCCATCACATAAACAAAGTAAGTTATTCAAAGGGTAAAAAGTCACATTAAAAAAACGTACCTTTAGATCCTTATCAAGCTTCCCAGCAAGTGCTTTTAAGAAAGTTGTTTTTCCTGCACCTGGAGGTCCAAGAAGCAAAGTCAACCTGCAAAAGAAAAGATAAGTTATTGAAGCTTAATGAAAAGAATTATTTCAGAACGAATATAATTCTTCATTTTCAGATGATTATTCACCTTGATGGTTTCAGTATACCGCTAACATCATCAAGTATCTTGAGGGATCTTTTCTTTGATTTATAGAGTCCTACACTTCCTAGAATCCCCTGTTATTCAAAAGCAGGATTTAAAACATAGACACCTTGAAATGTAAAAAAAGTCAAAAGGAAAGATATAACAAGAAGCAGAAGAAGAAGCATTTATTTAATTTCTATCACCTCTAATGTGTTCAAGGTAGAATTGATCAAAGTTGGCAGAGCTCTAGTCCCAAGATAAGCCTGTCCTTCAATACTCAAATGTTCATATCTCACTTCAATCTTCGGAATCTCTATTCCCACCCTGTTTTCACCGTGAACAAACAACACATAAATCATAGTCCACGTAACAAACCATAAAAAAAACTAAACAAAAAAAGAGAGACAACTTTCTTACATGTCAACTCTATTCCTGAGTCTTTTAAGGAACTTCTCATTGTCTTCTTCAACAACCTTAAGAACATTTTGCATCAATATTTCCTTGTCACGAGGGCCAAGTCTAGTGACATCAACCTCATCATGTGTAACTCTTCCACTTTCAGTTAACTGCTTAAGCATGCCCTTCCTTAATCTGTCATACGTTGGAAGTCTCTCAATGGCAGCCCACATCAACTCTTCTTCATCATCTTCTTCTCTACCAGATTCTCTCCTGAATGCACTTGGTTCATTCCATATCTCTCTAACACTGCCAGACCTCCAGCTTCTGCTGCTGGACTGCCTAGACAGGTTCCCGCCAGTCAAGGCGGCAGCCATTTTTTCTAAGAGGTTGAAGTTAAGCTTTGAGTTGTTTCAGAACTAAAGAGACAGAGGAAGGACTTTGGATTTAGTTATGAAAGGTGTGTTTTTTATTTTGTGGGGTCAATGAGAGAGGCTTAGGAGGGAGAAGTTAAATTGATGGAATGGTGTTTCTCTTGTATTTATGGTATCTCCTTGTGATCCTGTTCATGTATCAACTTTGATGCTTGGTTGGACATTTTCAAACAATTCGGAATTAAAAAATGAGTAAGTAGTTTTTTTATATTATTGTTTGTGTGATTTTATCTTTTTGTGTTTAGACAATTGCTTGCCTTATCGCATGTGTTGATTTTTCTGCCTACTGGTGGCTGCTTTATAGAGTACAGTTCATTGATAGTTTATTAATAAGTTTCGGTTCAAAACAGATATTTTATGAATTAGTTAGATCTTTTCAAAGGGTACATGGGGATCTTATTCTCCATAATGAAATATTCTTGCTCATTTTTAAACTTTTGTTTTTCTTTTTGTAAAATGAATTTTTGCCTTTTATTTTATTAATTTTACAATCGAGATATATAGATTTTTAATAAATATTACAATTATGCAGTCATAAATTTTTCCATGAATGGTCATGATGCGTGACAGAACTTTGTTTATTGAAATTCCAAGTGCCTACGAGAATTCAAGTTCGTTACAGAATATTTTTTTCATTGTTTACTTTGACCGATTGCCAAATACCAATAATGGGTGGTGAACAATTTTGAACGAGGAGAAAATTCGTTGCCTATGAACTTTTATGAAAATGAATTGATTATTGGATGTGTCCACGTTCATTTTTTATACTCCCTCCGGTCCTAAATATAAGACCTAAATGACTTTTTTTGGAGATGTTAAGGTTACAAAATATGTTATTAAATTATGACATATTTAATATATTTTTAAATTAGTCATTAGTTTATAGGTTAAATAAACTAGTTTTGAGGGGAAAATTAGGTAAATTAATTTATAATTGACTTATATTTTGCTATTTTAGAATTTTTAAAAAAAGTAAACTAGGTCTTATATTTAGGACCGGAGATAGTAGTATATAAACTACTCTAGAGTTACTCTTAACTCATGATCCATTTAAATCTTTCCTTCTGGATATAATAGCATGATAAAAAAATCATATATTATATTCACACACATATATTTCACTCAAATTTATTTAGTTGTAAAACTCCGATCCCCAAACATTGCAAGTTATACTATTCCATAGGAATCAAACACATTCTAAGATGGTCATCAAATGTTCAATCTTTTGTTCAATTCCATTTATAATGGACATTCATGTTCACATATAATCAGTTTAAGTTCAAAAAATATGTAAAAGGGCAAAAAACTTTGGAAGCCAAAATGCTCATCCATCTATCTACAAGTTGCTTAAAAATCACTTGGAGACTTCCAAAATACTACTTCACCCGCAAAAAAGTAATCCTATAATTGGAACAAGCAGCGTGAAAAGCCCATCCAAGACAACAATAGAACATCGTCACACTAGGCTGAGTATGCTATACGCCCCACAACTTGTGAAAAATTATTTGTTTTAAGCTTACTTAATAGATTTCAATGAGTGGTTCAACTCGATTGTTTAAATCTTAAACAGATAGGTTGAGGGCAAACTGCCCATTTATCATTAATTATCTTACTCTAACAACTAATTAGTTTTACACCTATTTAGTGAATAATTACTTTGTGAGAGCAATAATTATAAAGACCGTTACAATTGATCTATATTATTGCTGTAAAAAAAACTTAATTTATTCTTGTTTTGAACTCAAAAGGTGTAAAAAACACTTAATGACATCATACACAAGTATAATATGACAACAAAACCACAGCTGTCTAAAGATCAATTAGATAATTGGAAGTTTGCTTTTTCGATCCATACTGATAAATGATAATCGTATCAAAAGCGTCTACTAGACTACCGCCAACAATTTGTATTCTTTTTTGGCATCCACTCCCTATCAGTGTTTTATAAAAAGAAAAAAAAGAAATAAATAAAGGAGGCCATGGCCCATGGCATGAATAAATCCTATAAATGAAAAGTGAGAAAATTATGGACGAATATTTGGTAAGTAAGAAGTTGGGAAAAAACACTTAATACTTGTATAGATTTTGCTGCAAACTTGTATAAAAAAAAATTGCCGCGAACTTCAAATATAAGGCAAGTAATTAATGAATAACGACGATTTTTTGTGGGGGATTATGACGGTGCGCGCGCGTATGTTTTGAATACGAGAAGGAAAGTAGGGAAACGTTAAATAAAAAACCAGAAAATAAAGGAAATGTACATTAAGGAAACAGAAAAATAGAGAGGAACGTGCCATTTTAGTCCAAAAAAAGGAAAGTAGTCCAGGAACCATAATTTTATTTCTAGGAGAACAGGCAAAAAGCCACATTTAAGCCTTAAAAGATTGATTTAATGATTGTTAATTTTTCAGAGCAATTTTTTTCAAAGAATGTTGCAATAATCGATTTAAAAAGCTAAGTGCCATCTTTTTGAAATTGTAACTCTTGAATTTGTTATTTTTTATTAATATTTACAAATAATTCTTTAGAAAAGTTTTTGTTAGAACCCAAGTGTCATTAGATGGATTTCTTGAGGCCTAATCTTATGCTATCCCAAAAATAAAGTAATGAAGGAAGAAGCAATGCAATTTTTAAAACACGCCAAATGGTTGAAGGGTGGACAGTTTTATTTATGATTGACGTCGGCGGAAATTAAAGAAAGAGTAGCCCTAAAATCCCTAATCCCTAGCCATATCAGCTCTAGAGGTCACTCCCTAATCTGCCATGTGAGACTTCCTTAGTTTGTCCATTCTATGCCCCACAGAAACTTTGGTTTTGGGGTGATGGAGGGTTTATGGCCATTGGATCAAATGGTTGGCTGAGATTAATTAGAGATAAAGATAGGCACCTCTCTACTTGTTAGAATAGACATGGAAATCAAATGCAATATGACAATTCCTAATTATAAAACCCTTTAACTTCTATATGAAATTAATTAAGACTGCAATAAATATTTTTTTATACATAAAAAACTAGTCACTTCAAAATGTTCGCAATTATCTCTATTTCTCAAAACTAATTTATTCTACTAATAAATTAACATATATTTTAATTTTGTGTGTCATATGTTATAATTTAGTGATATTAATATTTAGGACTAGAGGGAGGGAGTATTATGAAAAAGTTTGTTCAATTCAACCAAAAACTCTTACTTTAAAAATTTATTTTAAAGAAGTTGAAAGTGTGTGTTTTTCTATTTTGATTCTAAAATGTAAGTGTGGCCGTGTGGGCTCAAATCAATTTAGAAGAAGTGAAACCAAAGAAGCAATTAACCTATCTCCTTGTTTTTTTTAACTGTTCGACTGGTTTTGTTGTGCGTAATAAACAATTCAAAAAGGGAACAGAACCAGGCTATACGCGGCCTCATTGGTATTCGAGAGGGGTTAAAATTGAAATGATATCTTCAGCATTCACGTATAATTTACTAACCTAGCCGATGATGAAAGTATAACAAAGTTTATGATTACATGTCGATAATACTTTATAAAAATTCAATTATGCTTTGCACAGTCAACAAACTTTGACTGTGTTGCCGTCTGAATTCTGAAGTTTGAATGTGCTTAAAAATAAAATTAAAATGCAGCGTACTACTGCAGGGAGTGGGACTTTTCAATTGATTTGATTTAAAAAAATTGCAAAGACATGACAGAGGAAAATTTAACAATAAGAAGGAAAGGGGTGGCAGCAACATTCATATTATAGAATAGTTTGAAAAGAATTTTAAATAAAAAAATGGCTTCCAGAAGGAAAGATGCCTTGTATCTTGATCACCATCCCGGCGAATTCCACGAGGACTGTTTCTTTCTTTGGCTAAATCTGCACACAGTTCATTAATCATTAATTAATTATCAATAAACTAATAGCCCCATTTAAAGGCATGGGGTCTCTCAAATGGACACTTTCAAGATTAAAATATGTTCATAATGATAAGATCACTTTTCAATAATTCAATTGTTTCATTTAACTCTATTTAAATTATCCTACTAATATTTTTTAATAATTGATAAACAATTAAGAGTATATTAGTAATATCATGCAATTTAAACTAACTCAATTAGCATATTAATTTAATTAAATTAGATAAAATAGCCATATATTTGATAGCGAATGGAGTAACGTGTTTCCACCAGATCGTTAAATGTGATACTTTTTTTTTTTTGATACAGTCCTTAAATGTGATACTACGTACGTCGCAAGTGAACTATGCAAAATGGAGGCCCTTCATCGCCCGTATAACCGGGATATTAATTATTCCATCACCCATCGTGGACCACATCGATTTACTTTTAATTTTAATTTATTCATAAAGTTATTTATCTTGATTTCCTTAAAATAGTTGTTAAATATATATCGTACTGGATCATAAACTTGTTTGACAATATTTTGCGTGTCAAAACTTTTACGGAACATTAAGAAAGTTCTATTTTTTTATTCCCTCGTGAGGATTTGAAAACTTTATTAATATCTCCACATTACACAGAGCGAGATAATTATATTATAAAAAATAAGCGAATCAAATGAGATGTTTCAGACAAAATGGTAGAGGTGAAGACCTGTCAAACATATTAAGCTGAGAAGCTTCACCTCTTAATAACTGTGTGAATTTAAATGCTAATGATGGAAATTTCAAATAATTTCACGTTTATTGTGTCTTTATCTTTTTCTGTTTTTATTAGTATTTTACAAAGACGGGGACAAAAAATATTTCGCATCATCAAAAAATCTATCATGTATAAAAAAGTTTATAAACTAATCCGTTATGTGGTTCCTGAATTGTTGTAGACTTCAAGTAGATAGATAGCCAAAATATATTCATAAAATAGTACTCAAAACAGGACCAAAAGTTTATAGAATGTGTGTTTTTTTAATAAATAAAATCATGCAATAAATCTATTCTCATACAAGTGAAAATGTCTAAAACATTAATTTCTAATATGAACAGAAAGGAGTGGTGTTTTATATAAAAAAGAAAAGAGTGATACTTTAGAATAAACAATCTCGAGTCAAACTATATATATATTTAGTGCCAAAATGACCGGAGTAAACCCACCCTCTCTTTTTTCATTTTGATCAAACAAAACCTCTCTTTTTTTTCACTTTTTAACTTGAGAGGATTTTCTTGGAGATTTCTATTGACTATTCCAATTACATGAGTAGTACATATACAGTCCGCGCAATGCGCACTTATGATACTTCTGATTGATATACTCTATATTGGAAGAATAAGAAGGACAAAACTAAAATAAAATAATGCCCTTGAAATTATTGAAATGTTGAAAGATTGAATGGTCATCCAGATAACATGACGATTGACTCTGTGAATAAACAAATACACTAATGCATAGTCATAGACTCATCGCCTCGTGCCAACTTACTTATTTGACGTCCGCAGTGACGCCCTCACGTTTTGAAACCTTTTTTTCTTAATTTTAATTTTGCTATATATTCACAGTCTTCCCTCCCTCACTGTTCCTCTTCTTTTTTTAAACAAATACTTATATCATATACCGTCACTTTTGGCTGCCCGTCTTTTGCAGCATATAGTCTTCTTGCTCTCTTGTATCATAAGAACTCCCAACCGCTCCTTATTTGCGTGCCTTTTTCCAAAGGTATAGAGTGGGCAGACAGCGAGGATGACAAAATTTTACCATGCATGAAGTGATTAATTAGATAAAGCGCTACTTCAAACTTAAAACATTTGGTTAACTAATACAATCTTATGTGTCAGTTAAATCAAGTGCCTATATTGAAAAAAAAAAAAAGTTCAAGTGTTGTCGTTAAGCGTTATTATATTACACGCTAAAATATTAATGGGGCGCAGTGCTGTTTCAGAAATTTGCACTCACGATAAACATTATCCCGAAATTTTGTCGTCAGGTTTAATTAAAGGTTATCATACGAATATTAAAATAAAATAACACTGCTCTAAGTCCCTGACCTTTATTTTGATAGAAAAAAGTCCCTAACCTTTATAAATATAAACAATTAATATCAATGTTTAACATTTAATATTAATTTTTTAGTACATACAGTAGGATGACATTGTTACGTGACGATATTATATTGAACCAAAACAACTTATATAATGCTGTTGGAAATAAAAAAAAATATATAAATGCAACATTGCTTATAAAAAAAATCTTTCATGACAAATTTTGTAACTTAACCCTTCGTGCCATCGTGTTGGGTACTTGGGTTCTTACTTATAAACTTTGAACTATAATTTGACCGGAATCCATCTAGAACTACTGAACCCTTTTCACTGTAGCTAGCATGAGGAAACTCGTTGACGACAAGATAAAATTTGCACGCTCTTGCCCTTAATTGTCTCATAGGGAAACTTCTTTTCCTCATATTTTATTGGGGAATTGAATTTGTGTTTAGACTCTTCTTTTAGACAACAAATCAGTTTTTCAAAACAAACTATCGACATCCAATTTATTTGATTCCTAAACAAAAGATATTTCACTCATTAGCCGTCTCATCTTCATCTTGACGGCTATCTAGAAGTTTTGAGCATGGCACATATATATAATACTCACGCATTCATGAATAAATTTGTCTCTTTTATATGACACGCACATATAATACTAACCCATACAATATATAATAGCACGTTTAAATGCCTCTATTTAGAATAATTTTAATTTTCCATGTGGTTCTACTGGCTTATACTCACGCCTTTTATTATGTGATATGAATAATGTTTTTCCGACAAAAAAAAGATATGAATAATTTATTTGTGTATATTTCTTTTATCGTCAGGTGCAAATCTTAAGTAATGAAATAATAATAGTAAAATACTCACGCTCGTTCAAGAAAACCTTAAAAAATTACTTGCGTCAAATCTAGAAGCTCATAAGTCATAACCAAGGAGCGCGCCCTTCTTCCCGCGCACCAAACACGTACGGGAACACCGAAGGCATTTTCTTTCCATAAAAGAGGTGGCTCCATTATCTTAGTGTTCCTAATGGTGATAGATCACAATTACTCCTACTCGTCTCTGTTAAAGAGGAAACATTTTTACAATACAAATAAAGACATATTGAAATGATTAATTATGGGTAGTTTTTTTATACAGTACAGTGAGGAAATTATAATTGTAAACTAGTGAGAAACAATATATAGGAAGTCAAGAACACTCCTAATTGAGTAAAGTCCAATTGGTGAACTATTCCTGCCATGTAATATTTCCAGCCAAACCAATTGCATAATATAGATAATTTAAGTAGGAGTAGAAACTGTGGCATTTTGCAGATAAACATGTCGCGGTTCTCAAAACTAAGACACTCTAACCGCAACAAGATGGACCAAGTGTTTTTTTGTAGTGTGTGTACCACTCTCAGTTATTATTAGCCTCTAAATACAACATTCATTTGATGATTAATGTGGTTTGAATTTGAATACACGACTTTGATCCAATCTCCCCACCTCGTTTATTATTTGTTTTGAATCATTCTCATTGCTTTCCTCTTTCTCTCTTCTTCTACATTAAATATATTTATGAAAATATATAGGGCACGCACAATTTTTACCTAGCAATGTGAAATAAGAAACTTGAGTAATTTTCTTCCAGTTTCTAATCATTAATTAAGTAAAACTATACAATTCTTCTATCCCTAATTAATCCAATTAATCCCTCATTAGAAGCCCCTCTAACCATTCCTCATATGCATATTATATGAGAGGTGGCTAACCCATTAAATTTTGTGCCATTTGTTTAAAGAAAGAGATTTACTTATGTACATGTTGTATTAATGCCCCAAAGACCGTGCATGTCTTCTTAAATGTGCCTTACATTGTGATAAAAATTGTGGGGAGGAGAATTCAGGGCAAGGGCACGAGACTGACTAGATACTATACTCTATACGAGTGTTATAGCTCACCTTCTTCAATAACAGAGAATATGAAAAAAAAAAACTAGTCTTAATACGGGAGATTAAATTTCTAAACTTTATTGCTATCAGTAATAAATACTTCAATAGAATACTGCTGCAGGTCAAACACAGCAGGGCTATATCATATATATATGTCGTCTCACATATAGCAATTATCATAGTGACGAAAATACAGAGAACGAAAAAAGTACGGTATTTAAATTAAATACAATCTACATCAAGCTTAACAGCTCAAACAAAGAAATTAGTGCTCCATAGAAGATCTGACATCCGCGGAAACTGTATAGTAACTCAAGGAGTTGGCGTGCTGTGTGCGGTGGAGAAATACTAATAATTGGAGAGCGTGTGTGCATGTGGTGATACAAATAAACTAACGAAGCAAATTGGGCAACTAAATCAAACGTAGCCAAACATAGAGCGAGAACTTCAATGGCGGCTACAGTTGCTGCCCCAGAAATCCAGCCGGCTCTCATAATTACTTCCTTTTGCATTTCATGTTTTGTTGTTATCAGCTTGTGAAATTATTTCTGTTAATTAACTCTTTCATGCCATCCTCAACTGTACTGTACCATAGATTCCTCTTCCGTAAAAGAAAAAACCATATGTTGTGTGTGTGTGTTTTTTGCTTTATCCTCACTGATAAAATCAATCAAGAGGTCCTTTCTTGAAATAATTAATCGCTTTACTTGTTATTTGCAAATATCAAACCAACCAGGTAACTGAACGAGTGTAAGTAGCTACGGATCCCTTGGATCAACTGCTACTATTTTAGCTTAATTAACCGAAGTCTTTATTTCGACTTTAGAGGTGCAACATTCTTAAAACTTGTGTAGTACCACTCGAAAGGCTCCACTAAATTCGGATTAATGTGTGGCCCCGTTGAGGTTCTTAAAATATAGGTTAGCTGTGGATCTTTGCGCACGGGCGAAGCCATACTCGACAATTGCGGCATAGGAGAGGAATTGACCACTCTGACCGCTGCCCCTTCGGATGCCCGCAGGAAGAAAGCCCGATGCACATGATCTGTGATTGCGTCAATGCCAGGGACAGATGGACGGCAACTGTTGAGCAGAACCTTTTGAGTCACTTTTTCAACCTTGAGGGCCCCGATTGGCTTACTTGGAACCTTAAGAGGGAAGCGGGAAAAGACTACACCAAGAGAATCGCCTGGCCTACCCTCTTTGGTTACATGTGCTGGGATATCTGGACAGCTAGATGCAAGAAGATCTTCGACCACGAGGCTGATAACATCCCAACTTCGCCGATGGATACCTTTCTTAGAGCTAGCTGGGATAGAGCCATACTTACTAGGTGCCGCTTCTATAACCAGGACAGCAGGACAGACATCCATAGCCATGAGACTCGGGATGAGTTTAGTAGGCTCCACGTTGATGGTTCTGTTTTGAGTTCTGGTAGCAGTAGTTGTGGAGGAGTACTTAGAGACCCAGCAGGTGTGTGGCAATGCGGCTTCACCTGCAAACTAACCAATGTGCCGCCAACCATTGCAGAGCTTCTTGGGGTCATTCATGGCCTTACCATCTGCTGGGAGACCAACCAGAGGGAAATAGAGCTTAACACTGATTCTGTTGAAG
The DNA here is from genome assembly GCA_029929735.1 of Mimosa pudica. Lineage (NCBI taxonomy): Eukaryota > Viridiplantae > Streptophyta > Magnoliopsida > Fabales > Fabaceae > Mimosa > Mimosa pudica. Next base: position 1,741,451 of record JAKELP010000001.1, read on the forward strand.
CCATAAACTTACTGATGAGAGGGTGCCATAGTGACTACCCCTTCCGTGGGATTGTTGAGGATGCCCGGAACTTACTTATGCGGAATTGGGATGTTATTGTGCGTCACGTCACTAGGGAATCAAACCCCCAAGCTGACCGATTAGCAAAACTTGGTCACACTATCGTTGGAAACTTCCTTTACTTTGAGGACCCCCCTGATGTACTCACCCACGTAGGAACTTAGGCTGTTAGTTTTAGTAGTTGTTTCTGATTTGTATTTTCCTTTGTGACATTGCAATGTAGCGACTTCATGCTTTGTTGTATCCATTCTTTTCAAAAAAAAAAAATATAGGTTAGCTTAAGGTAACGAATGCATATGTGTATAAACGAGTACATGATGGGAGTATTCAATAATTGATACATATAGCGCTAGTTAGGTCTGGTAGACTAAAAGTATTTTCTTCTATAAAATTCGCGCACAAAGATATTGCGAGACAGACTTTAACTGGAGCTCTAGGATTTTGCCCAATTGGCATATCATAAGATTCTAGTACATTGAGACTCGAGCGTCACCTTTTTTTTTTTGGTTGTTTTATGTCTTATCGTCAAAGACTTTTGCATCCGATCGCAACAAAAACTATAGTTGATCCTACCGTTGAGATGTACAATGGGAAGTACCTACTTGTGCATCTTCAAGTACTTTTTACTGATTTATGGTAAAAAAAGTACTCCCTCCGTTCCTAAATATAAGACCTAGATAACCTTTTTTTGGAAAGATTAAGGTTGCGAAATAGGTTATTAAATGATGACATATTTGATATCTTTTTAGATTATCCATTAGCTTATAGGTAAAATAAATTAGTTTAAGAGAAAAAATTAGGTTAATCAATTTATAATTAACTTATTTTTTGTTTTTTTAGGATTTTTCAAAAAAGTCATCTAGGTCCTATATTTAGGAACGGAGGGAGTACTTTTTACTGATAATTCATCTACAAATTAGTTATGTCCCTTTATCTGGCACTCAATATTGAAATTTTTTAAGTCCAGTTTATTAATTTTGTTTTGAATCATTATGGTCATCGCATCAAACACCATTCAGTAATATATTTAGTCTTTCTTTAATAAATGTATCAAAATTTTTTGGGAAGATAACAGAAAAATATCTTCTCACTCATAAAACATTTTAATTATTAGTTGAGTGATTGTATTCACTAATCGATGAGTAGGAGTACATGTGCATCTGTAAATCACTTATATGAGATTTTCAATTCATAAGATATTTTACATCATTTCCTTACACTCATCTCTGTTTCACTCCTCCTCTATTCCAATATCAATTCCTTTTAAAAATGTTACTCTAAATCCAAGGGGACCTTTTCTTAATTTAAAAACTACACTCACAAGTCACAACATTGAGTTTTCAGCTAATACCAGCCCTCGAGACTTCTTGAGAATGGTAATCTATTTTTCTTTTCTTTTTCCTTTTTTTTTTTGCATGGGTATAACGTACAAAGCCCAATAAACTACATTGGAACTATAAAAGCCTAACAAATACCGGCCCCTTAAACTTATTGAGAATGGTAATCTGTTTTTATGGGCTTGAACAGAACATAAGGTGTAACGTTCCTGTGAATAAAATAAACAGAAACAACATATACCCACACAATTGCAGAAAATCAAATCAGAGAATAAACTCTGATGGAAGTATTATTAATCAACTCCAGCTGTAACCAACTTAACAAAGGAAGGGAAATACAACTGAAATAAGCAACTATGGAGGCGTGCTATGAAAGGGTCTGATCACAGAAGAATAACAGCATAGAGAGAAAGAATAACCACCATCATAGATAAGGGTGATCATAACAGAAAGGAAAGAGAAAGTACAGAGAGAGAATCTTTTCCAACTTCTTCCATGTCTCATCCTTCCACAATCATCCCTTAAATACCCAATGAGTCATGCACTTTTTGTGAAGGTCTACATGCTCTCACACCACACCTTACTTCACCTCTTTTCCCATCTGATTGGGCTTGTTCTCCATTATTGGGCTTTGCTTATGTTGGGTCAATTGAAGATCCATTGTGGTACGTAACATAAGGTATAAAGCCCAATGAACTACAAATATTTAACTAAAAAAGCCTAGTACGTGGATAATTGTCCAAGTGAAAGCCTAGCCCATATTTTTCGTGGCTGTTGAACTCAAGTCTTAGCATTACACCTGTGCCCTTCAGTTTGACTCCGAATGGTAACCACTGCCCTGCTAGGCTGCTACCGTACTCCGAACAATTAATTTTGACTCCGTTCGGTTGGAGCCAAAATTAGAGAAGGAAATGGATGGTGAGAGAGGAGATATAATATAATCTCATCTGAGTATGGATTGAGTGGTGAAAATAGAAAAAAGGAAATAAAGAAGAAGAAAAAAAGAAAATGCACAACAATGACCCACGACAATAATACTTTTTTAATATAAAATAATTATCTATCTCGCGAATTTTGCCTTGTGTGATAATGAGCTAGCCGGCAAATGCCAATGCCACGACTGCGTCTTCATATCATATGAAACCTCTCCATCACTGTAATAGGACTTGTGTAACTGGATAGCATTTGTTATAGGTTGCATTATCAGATGAAACATGCATCTTCACCACGGTAAGAGACTAGTTCAAGAGGACTTGGCCGTGTAAGTGGATAGCATTATCAATACGTGGACTACTATTTACAATACGGTTTGTGATGATTAGGATGGGCTTAATTTTCAATCATGAGGGGGGTTGGCATTTAAGTCGTAGGAACAAAACAAGCAAACGCATTCATGAGACAACTGGCTCTTTCTCCCTGTTTGCTTTTCCGTATCAAATACTACAGCAACCAATACTGTTAAACACATCAAAACAAAATTAGTGTTGGGGGGCTCTGGACTAAGTCATGTTTGGTTTATTCACACATCGATCATCGCCCGGGGGGGCAGTGTGTGATTAAACAATTCACCACACGCTAGTACTACTTGTTATAAAACTAACCATACATATTAGTACAGATTAATTCGTGTTCTGTCGTTTAGCTGACCACTCTGCTATGCCAGAACGTACATTGTAGGTCATTTTTTTCAAACGATAGTGTCAAAACCTCTTTAATACAGTGGATTCATAGAATTTCAAAAGTAGTGTGGATCGGGACCATCTCCCACATTTCCCCCCTTTCATCTAAATTAACATACCGTCTTGGTCGTGTCCGGCGCGATAAATTCTCACAGTGCTTTTGTTATAGTTAAAGTTGTCAAACTCGTGGGTTTAAGTAAACTAAGTCAAACTCGTATCGTAGATTCGAATCGTAAACTCGTAAGAGTTTAAGTTTATCAAAGAACATGTATTTCTTTAATATAATTAAATAAGAATAAAAAAATAATAATAAATTTACTTGAATTTATTTTAAATATAGATAGTAGATTTAAATATATCGATATTTATAGTATATCAATCTCAATATAGATAAATTTCTAAGAAACCCATATTTAAATTCATTGAATTTTGTCAATGAAAATAATTAAAATGAGTTTAGTAGCAAGTTAACACAATTTTCTGAGATAAAAACATAAAAAACGGTGAATTTACAATGTAAACACGTAAGTTTTTATTGAAATTTTAAAGATTGAAAATTTAGTTGACTCGTGACACATTTTGGTTAGGTAGCGATAAAATCGGAGAGGCAACTTGAGAGTTTGACAACACCTGTAGCACTGAAATGTCTTAGTATAAAAATATCTTTTACCATTTAATTACTAATCTAATGCAATGAAGACTTGGTAGAGAATTTCTTTTTGCTTTGGGGCGTAATATCACAGGTGAGTATAATTTCCTAAAAAGAACCATCATATTAAAATTCTCCCGAAATGTCGCTCGATCGCATTGTTTCGGCCCACACGTTATCTAATGTAATTTATTTTAATTTAATGTATCGCAATTTTTTGGCACATAAATGGATGCCACGTTTTGGGGGTCCTCCTTATAGTCATTCCTGAACCTTTAAAAAATAAAAAGCACCTCACTCTCCTCCCAACTTTCATTTCAACTCTTCACTTCAAACTTCAAAGTCCAAACTCCAACCAATCACTCTCTCTCACATCTCTCACAACAATGGAGACATGGCCGCCGGAGGATCTCGCCGACGACCTCCAAAGCCTAAGCTTCGCCTCCACCACTGCCACCGACATCTCTGAGTCAACCACCCTAACTGACTCAACCACCACCACCACCACCACCACCAAGCCCCACGCGCCGTCGTCCGACCCCTGCTGGGCCGCCATTCACCGGATCAGATCAGAATCCGTGAGCCGCCGGATATCCCCGTCGGACCTCCGCTTCGTCCACCGCCTTGGCGCCGGCGACATAGGGTCGGTATACCTGGCGGAGCTGAAGGATAATGGTAATGTTGAGGGGGGAAGTGTGGTGGTGATGGCGGCGAAAGTGATGGACAAGAAGGAGCTGGCGAGTAGGAGTAAGGAGGGGAGGGCGAGGACAGAAAGGGAAATATTGGAAATGTTAGACCACCCTTTTCTTCCTACGCTCTATGATGTCATTGATTCTCCCACTTGGATCTGCCTCTTGACTGAGTTCTGCCCCGGCGGTGATTTGCATATCCTCCGACAACGTCAGCCCAACAAACGCTTCCTTCAACCCGCCGTCAGGTCAGCTTCTTTATGTCTCATTCTTGAAATAGTATGACTTGTTAGTATAAAATAAATGTCAAACATATGATTTAATATGATTGGGATGCAATCATGCAATGGTTGTAAACTTAATAATCACTCCCTTAATCAAATAAGAATTCGCACTTCAGCTTGCCAACCGCGTTAGTTGGTTTTGCTGTTGTGTTTGGTCCGAAAATGTGTTTAAAAAAAGGACGTAATTGACTTTTTTTAGAGATTAATGTTGCGAAATAGGTTATTAAATGATAACATATTTGATATATTTTTAGAATATCCATTAGTTGGTAAAATAAACTAGTTTAAGGGAAAAAATTAGTTAAATCAATTTATAATTAACTTATTTTGTTTTTTTAATTATTTTCCAGAAAAAGTCAATTAGGTCTTATATTTAGTACGGAGTGAGTATTTTTTATTAAGGAAATTTAATATATGCTGGTTATGATTATTATATGTTTCTTTATAGATAAAAATAAATTATTTGTAAGGAAAAAATGTTTTTGAAATTTTATTTATTTTTTAAAAAAATGAGTTTGCTCTATGAATGAGAGGAGGAACTACGAGTTAACATCGGCGTGAAAATGATAGATACTTGGTGGGCCCAGCATCATCTGGCGGAGCTGATGCCCCTGCCAGATATGGGGCCCACTACTAGGTGTAGCTATCACTTAAGCCGTTTGCGTTTTCCGTTAGAGTTGTTTCTCCGATACTGGAAAACATATCTCCGGGAGAGTGGTCCATATAGTGTGGGTATGATTTGGTGGTTGTCATGTTGATACGGCGTCGTAAGTGGATCCTTCATAGGAACTAGCATAGTACTGCACATGCACCGTACGTTAGTTCCAGTAGATTGATAAGGTAATTATGTGATGACCCAAAGTTACTCCCACATCGTCGTTGAATATATTTTGTTATTAAGATAGATATATAGGTCAATCATCAATGGATCATGTCTAACGTGGTCATGCAATGCTTTGAACCGGTAAGATTTTTCCACGTGGCCATGGTGCCAGTGAGTTTTGCTCTTATTTAACTGTTAGATGTTAGATTGATTTCTCACCTGGGCCCGTAACCACCACGTGCGTTGCAAATAATTTAAGTGCCTGATCATTGACGTACCGTTAATTAAGGCGGCAGATATTATAGCTAGGTAAAAACGGTACTTATGTCAAAAGTCAAAAGTCAAAACGAGGCCTTACTAGGTCAGCTATTCACCAGGGTACGTAGGCTTACTCGAGTGTCGGATGATTTGTACGTATTGCTGATGTTGTTTTCTTAACTTGTCAAAGATTCGCAAATTTTGTGATTTAGCAACGTATGAGCTAGTATCACGCTATTGCTAGAGGACACATTGAATTTTTTTTAGCCGTGTGGGAGCTTTTTCGATGCCTGGAGACTACAGAGACGAATCAATGGATGAACTGAGGGATCTCAAGTGGAAACCATCCTATATTAGTTTATGATTCATCCCACAAATCTTTCCGGAAATTCTGGCGCCCCTATTTTATTTAAATTTAAAGCGGTTGTTGGTCTCGTAATGTTCCCTAATCGGAACATGTTCTTAAAACAATTTCCTATTAGATTCCGGAAATCAGGCCTTTTTTAATTAATTATAGTAATTCTCTAGTGTGACGGAGTTTTATTTGCTTAATTGCTTTCCAATCCACTGATTCTTTTGTGATTCATATTGGCTAGATGTACGCAGAGGACTTTTAGGTTCATAACTTGTCCCTCACTCTCTCTGTTTGACTTTTAACCGATGATTTTTGAAGAAAAATCCAGATACAACATATATTATACAACATATATATTGTGTCTGATTTATTTTTCTTTTTGATTAGAATTGCGTGCTTCATTCGCGATATAACCAGGCCAAACATTAAAGTAAAAGCTGGGGTTTTCAGATCATGTTCCGTCCTTCAGAGGACATGTATATAATAGGCGACAGTATTGTGAAATAAGAATACCATCTTTGGTTGAAGAATCATTTTCTCGATCGTCTTCATATTGTTGTCATTACTTGCCCGTCTTACATGAAACATAGCTTTTTTAAAAAAATGACTTTTGGTGGGCATATGTGGCAGGGATATTGACATGTTTTCTATTCCTTGAGAATAATAGAGCCGACGATTTGACATTATATGCTAGGGAAATTCAAAAGCCAGCAATATTTCTTGTCCTACAAAGACAAAGCTTGTTATCAATTGGTGTATGTCAACAGAAATATTTCTATTTGTAGGTAAAAACAGAAATCAACATGTATTTAATTAAATAAAAAAGGATTGATATATTTTGTTATGCTTAAAAAACAAGAACCATCTAGATAAACAGGGGAGAATGTCATTTTAAGATCTTAAAAGTTAATAGAATGTTTAAAAAACAAAATAAGTACAAATCATTATTCGATATGTCGACTAAATTAAAGTTGGGAGGTTGGAAGTGTTTTTTTTCTTTTGCCATAGGGGAGGTTGGGAGTTTGTTTGACACTTAAATGACTTAACTGTAATTGAAATAATTAGTATTTTTTTTGGAACAGTCATAATTCCCCCTTAAGTAATTAAAAAACATCTAAACGTTGTTATTTAATTTGTTGCTTTATGCCGGCACTTTTTTTTTTCAAGAATACATAATGACTGGAGTGACATATTTTAAATTTTTAGTGATCAAAATCAAAATGTTTAATTTGAAATTATACAAAAAATAACATTTAAGAGGAAGCTGTGGGTGGAAGAATAATTTAAGTAGCTCACAGTGTATATAACCCATTCTAGTTTATTGGTTCCATGACACATTTGGCTGGCATAATTAATATAGCCATTATTCTGTTATATACCTTGACTCTTTCGTGTGTCATGATGGTCTCAATAATCGTCTTAGTCAGGAGCATGATTAACTTATCCCCAGTGCAGGCCAGAATTTTTTTGTAACCAGTGTATGAATGACACGTACATCCATTCTCCCTTTTCCTATTATTCTATATTTAAAAGCACAGTTTGTGTGCCACAAAAAACAAAGAGCACAGCTTGTGAATATTCATGAAAAATTGTTGGATTTTACATCATATATTCGTTTTTCAAAGTATGGTGTTAACTGTTACCGGACGATCCTGTGTGTGGCGCTGATCCACGCACAGTGTGCATGTCCACAAAATGGCGACATTTCGGATGTAATCTTACCTACTTCGTCATTTTTTTGGGGGGTTGAAATGCTTCATGTGCTTTCTTAGCTTTTCCCTTTATGCATAGTAAAACCAGTGAAGAGTGAAATACCGAGACACACGAACCCCAATCTCCATATGACTTCGTGTTTACCCCCCTACTGGCACTCCAATAATTGGAAACAATAACATTTCTTTAATAATTCAGAGGCACCCAATAGAGTTATTGCAGTTAGGAGAGCTGCACAAAGCTAGATATATTACTTGCAGAACTAACTAACTGCATTATGAAAGAGCTAGATATAATTAAGCTTAAATTATGCGTAATTTAAATGATGTTATACGTTTCTAATGTTTTATATTGGTATAGATTAATTTACTCTTATGATGGCGTATTTTCAGGTTCTATGCTTCGGAGGTAGTAGTGGCTTTAGAATACCTTCATATGCTGGGGATAGTGTATCGTGATCTGAAGCCAGAGAACGTGTTAGTCCGATCGGACGGCCATATCATGCTCACCGACTTTGACCTATCATTAAAAGGAGATGATTCCACATCAACGGCTCAGATCATATCTGAACAAAACCCAGCTCCGTCGGTCCCACAAAATAAAGATTCCCACATTGACCCTCCTCCTTTTGCCTCCTCTTCTTGCATACTTCCCAATTGTATAGTCCCAGCCGTATCATGCTTCCACCCAAAACGCAAGCGCAAGAAGAAGCAAAACCTGCGTAATGGGCCTGAGTTCGTGGCCGAGCCCATTGACGTAAGGTCCATGTCATTCGTTGGGACCCACGAGTACTTGGCCCCAGAAATAGTCTCTGGTGAGGGACATGGCAGTGCCGTTGACTGGTGGACTTTGGGGATATTTATATTTGAGCTGTTTTATGGAGTGACACCGTTTAGGGGTGTGGACAATGAGTTAACACTGGCTAACATCGTGGCTCGAGCCCTCGAGTTCCCAAAAGAACCAGCCGTGCCGGCTACGGCAAAGGATCTTATATCTCAGTTATTGGCTAAGGACCCAACTAGACGGTTAGGGTCTAAGATGGGCTCATCGGCTATAAAACACCACCCCTTTTTCCAAGGTGTCAACTGGGCTTTGTTGAGGTGTACACCTCCACCCTTTGTACCACCACCTTTTAGTAAAGAATCTGTATCTGATGAAAGTTGTCCCCAGACACCTATTGATTATTACTGATATATAATAATAATGAATGATAATGCAGTTAGTACTTAAGGTAGTTGCACACAATTTAATACTTCCCCCTTCCTTTTATTTATGTTTTGTCTGGTCTGGCTAATATTACAAAGATAGAGTGCTGTCCGGCCCCAACATTTTTATAGTTGTCTCTTAATGCATGCAAGATTATGAATTGGCGAAATGTTACTGTCAAGTAGAGCCACAGTGAAGGGGACATCGATTAGTGTGTCTGTGATCTAGCGTACACGTGAATAGTTGGAAATTTCGTTTCAAATTGTTGTTTTATATACGTTTTAGGGACATCGAAATTATTGTCCATGTAATATGCTAAAAAGAAATAGAGGAGTGTTTTACATTTACTTTAAATCAATAAAGAAAACCAAACCACGCATGCACAAGTCGCACATGACTCAATATTAGCAATAAGAACAGTTCGTTGAGGAATTTAGGTGAAGTGGATTTGTTGTGTTGTATGGGTGATTTTATGGGGTAGGAGGAGGGCTTGACAAAAAAAAAAGCAGAATGTCAAATTAAAAAGGGACAAAGGCAATGGGGGGTTAAGGCAAGACAATGAAGGTACCAAATAGTAGATTGACTTTGGGGTGGCACCCGCGTGGAGGAGATGCACGAGCCATGTCCTTATGGGGTTTTCATATGTATCACACCACGTGGTTAGTAGTGTGAACCACATAATTGTGGGTCTATCTTGTTGTCGCTAGCTTCTGAGTTTTGTGATAAGTTTTTGCTTTCATAATTTCTCCTTCCTAACCATTTTCTTCTTCATCACCTTTCAACCAACAACACTACTTTGTTTTTATTGCTCCTCAATACGAACTACCCATCTGCTTCAACTAAAATAGATATGCCCAACCATTATTTGTACCTTTAATTCAGGACACCTGCACCGTCACAGTGATATAATAACTTCAAAATTGCCTCCGCCTACAAAAATTTAATTATTTTCATTTTTTTTACAGAATGTCTGAAAAATGAAGCACTGGAATTTGTAAGACAAGTATACCAATAATTAATACCATTATTCATATATAAGTGATGAAAATAAGATCGCATTTACTAGTTAAAGATTATGAACAAATGTATAACCTATGTGTATGTCTGTCTGATTACTGATAGACACACTGTGCACATAGCATTGGGCTGGGGCGCTGGGCCTGAACAACATACCAAACTGTTGTGCTTTATTGGGCATTGGAATTTATCGTGGTTTGACTCATCATCATTTTATTTTTCCCGAGTTTTACTCATCATTAACAAGATAACTCCCCCGGGGAAAAAAAAATCTTCATTCATGTGCATTGAACGACATGGCATTTTGGTGGAGTTCGGACAATATTTGTAAAAAATTAAACAATCAGATAGGACGTAAGAGTTGGCACAAACAAAGGAAAAAAACAAAACAAGAAATCAGATAGGAGGCATAATGCGAATCAGCCAAGGTCAGCTCAAAAGCTGCACATGGATGGGATGGAAAGTTGGGATCCAAACACATGAAGCTATAGATAGGTAACCCACTGTGAGTAGCACATGAAGCAAGATCATTTAACCTCTTGTTCATTTTTAAAAACACATTTACTTGGTATCCCGCACCGATATCGTTTTCTATCAAAACATGTTGGGAGTAGTAAAATAAATTAAATTTAACAAGCAAAACTCAAAAATAATAACTTCAAAATATTAATAATCATGCCCATTTGTTTGGACCATCTCATTACAATGTCTTCAACAGAAAAAACTCAAAACCTAACTCAATATGCCCCCTGCAATAACAAAAACTTTGTGGTTGTACTAATCTCAAAGCCTTACTAATCTCAAAGCCAGAACGGCAAACCCCTCTGATAAAGGAAGCAGTCAAGACCTTTTAGTCAAATAAACTAAAACCCATGTCCTGCAGTTCAAAAAAAACACAGAAGCAAGCAAAACAAGTTTATATCATCATAGAAAGAGAAATGTTTAAATCATTAGAAACAAATTCAAGTGCAAATTTGTAGCTTACATCGTCGGACTCCTCCTTCTCTTCCACCTTCTTCTCTTCCTTGGCCTCAGCAGCAGCTGCGGCACCACCGGCAGGGGAACCACCGACCGGAGCAGCAGCTACAGCAACTGCACCACCACCACAAGGTACTGAAGCCAACTTCTGTCTTCCACTAGCAATTAGCTCAGTGAGATCTTTACCTCTGACTTCAGATAAAAGCAACTCAATCATTTCAGCATCAGCCTCAGCTCCAACTGTAAATCATAAACCAAACAAGAACCTATGATCACATTTGTCAAGTCACTCACTGAGACTTTCAAAAAACTCTAAATTCATAATTCACTTCATTTTGCACTAGATTTTCAAGGGCCATTCAGCAGCACTGTAATCACTTAAATAATGCACACACTATGTTTAGTGGCATTAGATTAATCGCAGGTTGCCACGAACAACAAAACAATTTTTTATAGCGAACTTTCAGTGATTCATCAGGAATATAAAAATTATGAGCATATGACTGATAATAAATTTGAAATGAGACTGATAATAACTTTGATACAAGAAAATAATCATAGTAAATGAAATCCTTCCACATCTTCGTTCCTCTCATGGCCGCTACAACAAATCTCACACAATTAATCCTTTTTTTACTACATCACACAACTAATTCTACAAACACAGAAACTTATGCATTTGCTAATAAATCTCCAAGAATCAGTCATTGTTTGTGGAACGTGTATACTAAACAATAGACTTATAGTAGTACAGAGGAAGTGAAGAGTTGTTACATTAAAGTCATAACTAGCAAAACCGGGAGGCAACAAATAATTAAGAAAGTGGAAAAGATAATAAGTGAAGGTAAAAGAAATGAAATGTAGAGAAGATGGAGAAAGAGATGGGATTGTTGACCTGAGCCAAGGACGTGTTTGATGTCGCCGGCATCAGGGGCAGCGTTGCCTCCCAATACAGCAAGCAAATACGCAGCGATCACCTTCATCTCTGCCTCCAATATAAACTATTCTAAGTAATAATGCAAGCTTCCGAAAACACAATAATGTTTAACAACGATAAATGATTAGAAAAGAAGATGAAGAAGAAATGAAAATGAGAGTACTGAAAGAGAATGCATACTTGCTCCACGTATTGGGGAATTGCGCAGCTGGCTGGGGTGAGGGAGATTTTGGGAACAGAGGTTTATTATGTATGTATGACTAGGGTTTTTGGGCGCGCATCTTTTGTGTTACAGGGATGACTCAAAGCTGGGCTCTAAAAAATGGGTTGGGTCATGACAAAATTATGGGCCTTAGCCTAAGACTTATTTTTCACACTTGATAACAAAAAAAAAAAACGATCATATAGTACTAATTTAATGCTCTGTTATTTTTGACCAAAATGCTCTGTTTTACAATTTATAACCATATGTTTCAATCATTATATATGTTGCAAGGAATAAAGAATCATTAAATATTGTGGCTCATCAAATATTATATGGCACTCAATGTTAATGTGGAATTTTGCTTATTTATGTTGTATTAACAAACATAAAAAATATTATATATGCATGCTTAGTGTTACTATCTTAAATCTTAATTCCCTTTTACTTCTCCATCCTAGCATCCGACCACTTCTATGTGCGTAACAATAGGGAATCTAATTACCTCCAAATAATTAGCATGGTTACATACTAAGATTCAAACTCTAAATAGCTGATTAAATTAGAATAGCTAGCACCTTATTAACTTAAAAAGCTGGTTGGTGTTAATTATCTCAAAACTTTTTTATTACATGCATATAATGTGCATGGGTAATACTTACATCACACACACACATACCAAGGTCTTCTTTATCTTTAATTTCAACATCTGCAATCTGATTTTCAAAACTAAAAAGTTTAGGTGAGCTGGATATTGAGGACTCACAAAAGCCAAGGCAAACATCCGGGCTCAGAGAACGCTTACAGATATATATACTTCAAATTGCCCACCAATAAGGTACTTACAAAGGTACATTACACATATTTTGGTGATACTTGTGTAAAAAAAAGGTAAAGGTGTGAACTATGAATTAGTGAAAAATGTAAGGATACCCTTCCTCTAACAAAACCCTAATTGTCAGTTAAAAAAAAAACTAAACCCCAAGTCTATGGTAAAAAAAAATAAATAAACCCTAAGTCGGTTTGGTCCCACACGCATTCCTCCTCAAAAATAAGTAAAAATGTAGTGAAGACTGACAAGGGCAAATATGTCATAGCGGCCGAATAAATCATTATATATCTAATCATTTATTTATTATTTATATCTGGCCTGAGAAGAAAAGCGCGGGAAAATAAGCTTGCCTGGCGCTCATGGATTTTTATTCGCTTTGGCGGTAAATCTGATTGAACACTGGAGTTCTGAAAGAGTACCACAAATCAGTGCTTCTGAAGACTCTTGTGGCTTCACAATGAGCGGCGATGGCCGAAGGTGGGATCGCAGAGACTCCCACAGAGCCAGGAAGCAGAAGCTAATCCGCAACGCCGATGAAGAACTTGAGGCCAAATTAGGGTTCGATCTTTTCTCCGAGGGCGATAAACGCCTCGGATGGTTACTCAACTTTTCTTCCGTAAGCCAATTTCCACTCATACGCTCTCATCTCAATTAATTACTCAATTTTTGCCTTACAAATCTCTATTCAGCTTTCCTCCTACACTCCATTACATTATGCAAGTGGATAATTTAGGCTCATTGCTAGTGAATTACTATTTACTGTGCTATCTGTAATTACTTCACCATTAGTGAAAAAATTCACTGTTAGGTCACAAGTGATTTTGCTGTTTGCTACTGTTTTGACTTCTAGATTGTCATTACACGGCTAGTCAATTGTGTGAGATCAATACACCATCGTAACTAGTCAGTTTGTTCTTTGAGCCTATTTATAAAATGCATGTTTACTTTGATTGCATAATGGAGGGCTCTTAAGATGTGTAAGATTCGTTTCATGTATGATTTTAAAGGATTTACACATGCTTTTCATTCATTGCAGTCGTCTTGGGAGGATGAAGATACACGCAAAGTCTATAGTTGTGTGGATCTTTATTTTGTTACTCAGGTATATAATTCTGCTGGACTGCTTCTCTAGAAGATTGATTCTTACTGGTTTTTTACCATAAGGGCAACCTGGTTTGTTTGATAATTTACTGTTTGGAGTTTTCTACAGGATGGTTCTATGTTCAAGTCAAAGTATAGATTTCAGCCTTATTTTTATGTGGCTGCAAAGGTAAGCCTGCAGATTTATGCACGGACAGCTGTGAAGATGACACATTTGGGCATATACATGTGCTCATACATCTATGCAACACGCAATCACGCTTGTGTGATTGCTTTTGTTGACTTGTTCTATTTCAGTATTAATTTTAAGATACAAATCTTGATGTCAGTTTCAATGATGGTTATATGAATTCAATAGGATAAAATGGAATTGGATGTTGAAGCATATCTGAGGCGGCGTTATGAAAATCAGATTGCAGATGTTGAAATTAAAGATAAAGAAGACCTTGATCTTGTAAGCAATATATGCATCTTTTTATCTGCCTAGCTCTAGTTGATACATGATATGCATTATCTCCTCTTTTAGTGCTTTACAAATATCCCATTCTGCTTCCAGAAATATTTGCAGTACGCCAGTACCTATCTTCATGGTTGGATAATTGCTTCAATAATTTGAAAAGGCCAAATCACTATTATGTGTGATATATTTAGCACTAATTTCTTGCATATTTTTTCAGGTTCTATAATAACATGGAAATGACATAAATAATTTTATGATTTTATCAATAGGCCTACATACAATACAGTTGTGTATTATCTGATGAATTCATTTTTGATCCCTTCATGTTGTTCTTAACAGAAAAATCATTTGTCTGGATTACATGAATCTTATTTAAAGCTATCCTTTGACACTGTCCAACAATTGATGAATGTGAAGAGTGACCTGATGCATGTTGTTGAAAGAAATCAGGCAAGATCTGATGCAGCAGAAGCCTATGAATCCATATTAACTGGAAGAAGGTAGGTTCCTTTCATCTTCATGTAGTTTTATATCATGAAACATGATATTGAAGTGTTGCAGTTATTTATTCATGGTATCCTGATGTTTTCCATTGCTTTGTCCATTTGATTACTTAATCGATGCTATCCTGCCTCTTGCTTTGTAGGGAGCAAAAATCTCAAGACTTTCTAGATTATATAATTGATCTCCGTGAATATGATGTTCCTTATCACGTTCGCTTTGCCATTGATAATGGTACCTTTTAATTCAAGTTCGTGCTTTTGATAATTATCTTACTGTTCTTACATAATCTATATTTATCATGATATTTTGAATCACATGTCACTCAGATATTCGATGTGGCCAATGGTATGATGTCAGTGTGTCTAATACTGGGGTTACACTTGAGAGAAGGACCGATCTACTGCAGCGTGCTGAAGTTCGTATTTGTGCTTTTGATATAGAGACCACAAAACTTCCCTTGAAGTTCCCTGATGCTGACTATGACTCAATTATGATGATTTCATACATGGTAGATGGGCAAGGGTATTTGATCATAAATAGAGAGGTAATAGATAAATATGGTTAATGCTTAGCACTAATTACCGTTTATTCCCTCCCAGTTATTAGTTTTGTGGGGAACTCTTTTCCATGAAAAAGCCTCATGTTAGAAGTCTACTGAAAATGGTATTCATTTGCTCTCTCGTTCTCTTCAAATGAAGTCAATGTAATCTAAAAATGTGACCCTGAAAATGTATTTAGTCATTATTTATTACCTTCTTTAAGGTTCACATGACATGATGTTGGATCATCTGTGAATCTTAATCTACAATCTTGTTTGTTCCGATTAAGTACAAAACATGGCCTAGTGGATAATCCAAAATCTGTATTTTAGATTATAAGACCTATAGTGTCTATTGGGCATCAATCAAGTTTTTATTCTTAAGTTTAGTACTTGTATTGTATGGTTTTAACCTTTCGATGATCTATTGAGTAATCAAACTCTTTTTTGTTGCTTTGACTTTTAGTGTGTTGGGAATGACATAGAGGATTTGGAGTACACTCCAAAACCAGAGTTTGAATCACATTTTAAGGTGACGAATGTTCAAAATGAGGTAATTTGAATCCTCAAAGAGACGTACTAACTTGATGAAATCTGTTTCCTTAGGTTGTTTTGTTGTGATGATTTCTGATTTAGTTCGTTGTGTTGTCTTTTTACTAAGAATTCGGGATTACTTTCAGGTGGAGCTTCTTAGATTGTGGTTTTCTCATATGCAAGAGGTCAAACCCAGTATATATGTTACGTATAATGGTGATTTCTTTGATTGGCCATTTGTGGAAAGAAGGGCAGCTCATCATGGGTTCAAAATGCGTGATGTATGTTGGTAGCCTTTTCATTTTTTCAAGAACAATTAATTTCTAGTAAGAAAATGCAAGGGGGTATGATGACCATTTACTGTTTTTTTTTTGTTTTTTCTACTCTTAATATATGAATATCATTATTTATCATCAGGTAGCGATCATAGTCTGAGAAACTTGTAAGAAGTTGTCTCCCTTGTATTGCATTGGGAAAAATATCTGGGTGATTTGCGAAAGTAGTTTTGTGATTATTTTTCTCTGCATGGACCTTAGGGCATTAATCTCCTGGTTTCTTCTTTATTTCTTTGTTGGATGAACATCCATTTTTTGGGCAGCAAGGATGACCACCCTACAGGTTATGAAAGTTTCCTCTCTCAATTGTAATAGATGCTTATTCCTTTTATCTTTTTGGTTATTTAAACTTGCAGGAGTTAGGTTTTCAGTGTGACAATAATCAAGGGGAATGTCGAGCTAAATTTGCTTGCCATCTTGATTGTTTCGCTTGGGTTAAACGTGATAGTTATCTTCCTCAGGGGAGTCAAGGCCTGAAGGTACAACTTTCTACTTTGTGTTTAGTTCATTTTCATATCAAATTGGCTGAATTATCTGTTCTTCTCATTATTATTCTGCTTAATGCATGCAACAAGACAATATCTGATGAGTTAATTGTCATTTTTTTTGTTTCTTCAAAGAATAAAACCGTCTTGCAATTGTAAGAGTTGCTTATCAATATATGATATTGTAAAACATTGATTTTATACATGGTAAACCAAAATGGGGCACCCTATCATATTTTTTCTTCACTCTAATGGTGCTAGGTGCCCCTTTTACAATTTCCGATGTATATTGTTGCACTTTTACAATTTACCATGCATATTTTTTTCTCATTTTGGTTTAACATGTATATTTTTGCACCCTCAAAATTACCATAGTGCTGGGTGCCCCTTTTACAATTTAACATGTACATATTTGCACTTTCTCCCATTTTTAAAGGATATTCAGAACAAGTGCATGTTAAATCTGTAACAACCTCTTTTAAAGCATTTATGTAGACGTTTTTCTTACATCATATTCCTTGTGTTTATTAATTCCAGGTTTAGCCATGTTAACCTTTTTGTTCTGGCTTTTCCTTTATTTTTGTTTAGGCTGTTACAAAAGCAAAGCTGGGTTATGATCCCCTAGAGGTGAACCCTGAGGATATGGTTCGCTTTGCAAAGGAACAACCTCAGGTATGAGTGACTCAAATTCATAAATTAATTCAACATGGAAGGGGATATCTTAGATAAAGCATTTTCATTCTTTGAAAATCGGTGAATGGTTTTTCTGTTTGCTGATCTTTACGTTTGTCCACCATGTGGATGATGAAAATACTTGGTTTTGTGTGGCTAGTTAAGTGTGATTCACTTGTTTTTGGATGAGCATTAGAAGTTGTCTTGCTAAGCTTATTAGTGGTCACAAGATATCTTAACAAATTCTTATCTTTTCTTTTATTTTGAATTGTCATTACAGATGATGGCCTCTTATTCCGTTTCTGATGCTGTGTCAACTTATTACTTGTATACAACCTATGTTCATCCTTTTATTTTTTCTCTTGCAACAATTATACCCATGTCACCTGATGAGGTTTTGCGTAAAGGTAGTGGGACCCTCTGTGAAATGTTGCTCATGGTTCAGGTGGGTTTTTTGGGCATATTTTACTGAAAATTATATTCTTTGTTCTGAATTACTTTAGCATATCTAGTTTCCTTCACGATTATGTTTCATTCTTTACAGGCATACCAGGCTAATGTGGTCTGCCCCAACAAGCACCAGTCTGATCCTGAGAAGTTTTACAACAATCACCTTCTTGAGAGTGAGACATACATTGGTGGCCATGTGGAATGCCTTGAAAGTGGTGTTTTTAGATCTGATCTTCCCACTAGTTTTACCCTTGTACCTTCAGCATACGAGGTCTGTCATTTAATTTCCTAATACTGCTGATCATTTTGACAAAGAATGATGATTTCTAATATTCTCCCCAGAAACGAAAAGTTACCTCCTATTTACTTGTTGCGTTTGTGATTTGATATGGTTTCTAAGAAATGAATATGACATTACATTTTGAACATGCATAACTGCTCCACTAACCCTGGAATAAATTGAATTCCAGCAATTGATCAACAACCTTGATCGAGACCTGCAATATGCTATAAGAGTAGAGGGTAAGATGGACTTGGACACCATCTCTAATTATGATGAAGTTAAGAATGCTATCATGGAAAAGGTACTGGTTATAATTGTTGTCTGGCCAATTTTTTTGGTCCTCCCATACTTTCCAATCTCCATGTTTTTATCTTTATGATAATATTTTTAATTGTATTTATTACTATGTTTTTGAAAACACACATATATCGTTGTGGTTACAACATTGGTTTTTCATTATTTGGTGAAATAAAATGTATTTCTGAGAATATGGTGTAAAACTGACAATTATATTATACATTCATATAATTTTTTTTTACTCATTTCTCCTCACTCTTGCAGCTTATAAAACTGCGAGACAAGCCAGTATGTGAAGAATGCCCCCTCATTTATCATTTGGATGTAGCTGCTATGTATCCAAACATAATCTTAACAAACCGGCTTCAGGTATGATGACCAACAAAAAGTTTTCAAATCGTATGTCAGAATTTTTTGGTTTTGAAAAATCTGTCTACATTCTACTTTTGCTTTGAGGCAGGATAATCTAAACACGCACAAGATGTGATATTAAATTATAGAAAAAGTTGAATAACAAAGGAGATGAAAATAATTACATTCTTTCTGATGACTAATTTCTGCATCCATCATATCTACACTACACTTATATGTCTGTTAATTATGATATGCGTTATTTTCTGATATCATTGCTATTCTTGAAATTTGGTTGGCTGCATCTGTGACAAAGTATAAATTATATTAAGTGTTTGATACTTATTTTCTAGGCTTCTTGTATTGTTGAGAGTTATTATTTTCATGATAATGCATATTGTTCCTTCTTCCCTGAAGGAGGAATAGTTGTCTGACTCATGCTGATTAAAGACTGCTGTCTGATTGCAGCCACCTTCAATAGTTACAGATGAGGTCTGCACTGCATGTGATTTTAACCGTCCTGGAAAGACTTGCCTTCGAAAACTTGAGTGGGTTTGGCGTGGAGAAATTTTCATGGCAAAGAAAAGGTATGCTTTATTTTTTGTTTATGTTTGCTGTGAAAATTAGCAGATCTCATTATAGGACCTTATCTCGGTGTAATGTGATGATGAACTGGGGTTTTATTTGAACAATTTCAGTGATTATTATCATTTAAAGAAGCAAATTGAGTCAGAGTTTGTTGAAAGTGCTGATAGGCAGTCATCGAAATCATTTCTTGACCTGCCTAAGTCAGAGCAGCAATCCAGGCTAAAAGAACGTCTAAAGAAATACTGCCAGAAGGTTATGAATCTTTTGTTCAACTTGTTTGTTTAAATTATAAATGGCATGCTAAGTCTTAGTGTTTTTGCACAGGCATACAAACGAGTACTTGATAAACCAGTAACTGAACTCCGCGAGGCAGGGATCTGCATGCGTGAAAATTCATTTTATGTTGACACTGTTCGCAGGTGACTTAACTTTGACATATATTCAATTTGATTTTTGAATGTTACTATTATATGCTCTGTAATAAAATAATTATCATAAAATATGCCCACTCATGTTTATAGTTCATGGAAATTGGAACATAATTTTTTTACGGCTAATAAACTTAGGGCCTGTTTGGATAGCCACTCAAAATACATTCTGGAAACCAAACCTAGGTTTTAGACATTTTTTGCCAAACACTAAAAAATTTCAGAAAAACTATTTTACAGCAGAAAAACTATTTTTGGCTCCAAAACCTCATTTTGGGAAAAACTCCCCATTTTTACTTCTCAAACTACAAAAATGAGTAAAGTACAAACTCACCCTCTTCTCTCTCTTCTCCCTCACTCTTCCTTTTTGGATAAAATTGTCCTTTTTGGTAATTGATATTCAAAAAGTTATTCCACTGACATTTTATCCAAACACTCTCATTTTATCAAAAACTATTTTCCAGAAAAGCTATTCTGCTCAAAAACTATTCTCAAAAACTAGTTTTCAAAAAACTATTCTCTAGAAACTAAATCCAAACAGGCCCTTAATATTATAAAAATTAATATCTTTAGTTTAATAAATCAAAACAAATAAACTAAAGACTAAAGTGTACTTTTGACCCTTATGTTTGCATCAAATTTAAATTTAGTCCTTTATGTTTGGAAATTACACTTTTAATTTTTTTTTGTTAACTCCGTTAGTTTCACCGATTATAATTAAATTCTAAGAAAATGAATATTGAAAGAGAAATATTTATTAATATTTAGACTACTTTGAATATTTATAAATCATATTTTTCATTGATTGTTGCACTAAGCTCTGTATTTGTTCAATCTGGTTCTAGTTTTCGTGATAGAAGATATGAATACAAACATCTTAATAAGGTTTGGAAGGGAAAGTTGTCAGAAGCTAAGGCCAGTGGAAATTCTCTTAAGATCCAAGAAGCACAAGTATGAATTTTATTATTTAACTTGATGGTTATTGCATGATGCTTCACAAGTTGCTGCAATAATATTTCGCTGTTCATGTGGCTGAGTTAATATGTTGACTTTCTCTCCAGGACATGGTTGTGCTTTATGATTCATTGCAACTTGCGCACAAGTGCATACTTAATTCCTTTTATGGATATGTCATGCGCAAGTAAGTGAAGTGATATATGGTGAAGTTATGTTAAATTAAAAAAAAATCAAAGAAAAAAGAAAATGAATTGATCTCAATGCATTCTTGAAATTTTGCAATGTTTTCTCTTACTGGCATTTGTTTCTACTCTTCTTAATTTGCTACTTACAGGGGAGCAAGATGGTACTCCATGGAAATGGCTGGAGTTGTTACATATACTGGTGCGAAAATCATTCAGAATGCCCGCTTGCTTGTTGAAAAAATAGGAAAGCCACTTGAATTAGACACGGATGGTATTTGGTGTGCACTTCCTGGATCTTTTCCAGAAAATTTCACTTTTAAAACAAAGTATGCTCTGTTCTTTGTTTTCTTGTATAATATGATTACGGCAGATCACCATATCTTATTCACCATTTAATTTATTTTAACAGCATGAAAGCGGGCTTCTCTAGGATATTTTTTTTTGGGTTTAGAATTCTATAGTTTCAAGTCTAAAGACGCTGACTTAAGCTTTTTACATTTCAGAGACTCAAAGAGGAAATTGAACATTTCATACCCCTGTGTCATGCTTAACGTTGATGTGGCAAGGAATAATACAAATGATCAGTACCAGGTCAGCCTATAATATTATTTCTAAATTATTTATATTGCAATCAATTGCAAGTGTTTCTGCATCTGAGTGTTGTAATTAATACTTAATGGAGTGTAATCACTTGGCTCATATTTCGGAGTGCATTCTTTGTAACTCTGAATCTTTTGACAGACACTCACTGATCCAGTTAGAAAAACTTACACTACTCACAGCGAATGCTCTATTGAATTTGAAGTTGATGGCCCATACAAGGTATTTCAAGACATTGGAATATATTGATTTGTGTTTTCACACATGCATATGATTTGTGTTCATTCTTTGACATAGGCAATGATCCTTCCAGCTTCTAAAGAAGAAGGAATTCTAATTAAGAAGCGTTATGCTGTATTTAATGATGACGGAACGCTGGCAGAGCTCAAAGGTTTTGAGATCAAGCGTAGAGGTGAACTGAAGCTTATAAAGGTTTTTCAGGTATGCTGTCAAGGACCGTTAACTGCAAAAGCAAGCAGTCATGAGAAGATCCGACAATTATGAGGCTATGCATTACATTACACATGATGCGGTTTCTTTAACCTAATTTAAAGATATAATTGTGATTGCTTATTCTAGATTGGTATAAAAGCAAACATACATATTTTGATCATTTACAATGGGAGGAGTTTTACTTACTAGCAACTAGCAGTTAAGAATATCTCCCTTTCATAAGGCTGTTAAGAAACATTAGTTCGAGTAATGTTGGAAATAAAGGTTTTGAAACTGGTGGACAGCAATGCACTTGATGTGTGTAACAATTCAAAGAATTGTTCTGAGTTAGTTATTATTTATATACACCTTCCTATGAAGCATAACATGGCACAAAAACAGTTATTGAAGCACGTCCAATGTTTGATTTGTCCCAAAACGTTTTCGAAATGTTCATGGGATCCAGCATGAGCTTTGGCTCTTATTCTGAAGCTTCTGGACTTAATAGCTATCTTGTCCTTAACTTAAGAATAAAACTGTAACATTTTTTAACAGGTTTATTTCTTTTTTTTAAAAAAAAATCATATCTTTTGGTTCTGTTGTACTCTAGGATAATTCTTTTTTTAAGCTTGAACTAGCAAATTCAGAATCTTCATATTAGAGCATTTTTATTTGTGTCATTTATTTTAATTTGAAATGTACTTCTTGCAGGCAGAGCTTTTTGACAAGTTTCTCCACGGATCAACCATAGAGCAATGTTATTCAGCTGTCGCTAATGTGGCAAACCGCTGGCTTGAGCTTCTTGACGTAGGCTTAAGATTTATGTTTTAGTGTTTAGCATTATTATTGTGTTTAGAAACTTTGATCTTTGTTCACCCAACGTGTTTTTTTGTGTCCTTTTATCTAATTTTTTTAATACTAATTTGAGGAAGACTCTAACGGTCATATCCTGATGCAACTTCCTACACTCTTATCATGTCTATTTTTCTGTTTTACAGAACCAAGGAATGGATGTTGCAGATACTGAGTTGCTTGATTATATATCAGAATCAAGTACCATGAGCAAGTCTTTAGCTGATTATGGCGAGCAGAAGTCTTGTGCTGTTACCACTGCTAGACGGCTTGCTGACTTTCTTGGTGATGCTATGGTCAAAGATAAAGGCCTTCGCTGTCAGTACATAGTAGCATGTGAACCTAAGGTGTGACTTATGTTTTGATGAAATAACGCATGAAATAAAACTATTTTCCCTTTAAAAACAAGTTTTCGACCTTATGTAGTGCATGCACTGTAAACTTTCACAATAATATGTTTCATTAATAATGAAAATATTATTAAAAAGTGTTAATCATTTGAATGAAGCCTCTCATACTTAAATATATTTGAAGTTGTTGCATGCTATAGTTGGACAATTTAAGTGTTGAAGAATTATAATATTCAGAAAGAGTTTAACTGTAAAATAAACTTCAAAGGGAATAAGATAATTACAACACTCCTTCACAATACTCTCTTGTTATTAATAATAAACTAATTCTTTACCTATAATAAACTACTAATTCTTTACCTTGCCCACTCTATCTGTAAGATTTATCTTTAATATATCTTACAACTTTTTTGAGAGGACTAGATAACAGTTGGTGGTCAACATATGCAAGAAGAGTATGTGATTCTCATTAAGCAATCAATTGGATGCAATTTACTCTTTTCTCTCTCTCTGCTAGATTTACTTGGACATGAGTTTTATTTTTTATCCAATTTGATTAATAATAGCTTTGCGCCGATTTGTGCACATAATTTTATATATCACTAGAGCATTTGCACTATTAGTTCTTATGTCATGTTTTAATACTTTTCCCTCATGATTGCATTTTCATCTTCAATTTTTAATCTTGTTTATTCCTCAGTGATTACTGCCTAAAAAATATTTGTCTGAGCAGGGAACACCTGTAAGCGAGCGTGCTGTTCCTGTGGCAATATTTGAAACTGAAGCTGGTAAATTTTGCTTGTATTTTTGGGTAACACTAACTCTTCTGAACATTCTAAATAATGTATGTGCCCACAATTTGCAGAAATAATGAAGTTCTATGTCCGAAAATGGTGCAAGATATCAGCTGATGTTGGCATTCGGTCCATCATTGATTGGTCCTATTATAGGCAACGGCTGAGCTCTGCAATTCAAAAAATCATCACCATTCCTGCTGCCATGCAGAAGGTTTATCAAAATATGACTTTGACATTGCAATACAAAATTATCTGTTGTTTTTGTATTTTTACTGAAAGGGAGTTGTGTTCCTTCAGGTTGAAAATCCTGTTCCTAGGGTGGTTCATCCTGATTGGTTGCACAAAAAGGTTAGGGAGAAGCAGGACAAATTTCGCCAACGAAAATTAGTTGATGTCTTTAATTGCATGAACAGGGATGAACTCTCTAAAAAGAGAAGTGATTCTGCAAGTGTCTGCCATGTTATGAATGAAGAAGCTATTAATGACTTGGAGGACTTTGGTAATAAGACTGGGAACAATATTAGTGGACCAAGACCAATTATACGACATTATGAAGTTAATAATGGACAGCACTCAGTGAAGACTTATCGTAGAGAAGATTCTGAGCAGAAAAATGATGATCACGGTAATGAGCATCAGCCACCAACACAGTTAGAACACAATGAACTGTCATCTGAAAATGTTGACAAAACGGTAGATTATCAAGGATGGCTCCAGACAAAGAAGAGAAAGTGGAAAGATATAATAGCAAGAAAAAAGAAGCAAAGGTAAAAATTGTTCATTGCTATGAACATATAAAACAAAACTTCTTGCATATCAGTATTTGGGAAGTTCTTTGAATTGGGTCTTTCTGGAGGGAGTCTTCTGAGACAATCTATGTTTGATTGCGTAAAAAATTAACACATTGGAAATGATTGTGTTATGTTATATTACGCATTTGGTAATTTCACAAATTCAAGGCATAATCAACATGATAGATAGTGTCCTGCCCACTGTTATATTATGCCCAGAGCTTTGCTCGTCTTCTCTTAGATCAATTTATATTCGAGCACATTTACTTACACCTACAAGTTTTTCTAGAATTTTCTCATCCTTGTTTCTGAGTGAATTTTGTAATAACATCTTGTTTAAAGGGGACTAGTCTTGGTCTGAGTTTTTCCTTCACTGTTCACCTACAATAGTTTAGTTTATTAAGTTTGGAAGTGGATGAAGATCCTACAATTTTTATAGACGTGCTTTGTTCATTGTTTTGGTTTAAACTCTTAACCTGGTTTGGTCTGAAACTGTTACATAGTACGGTACTAAGAGAGGCATTTGATTTTCTTAGATTGGAGAATTCAAAGAAATCAGACCGTGCTAGTAGTTTTCTTGAAAGACAGATAAATAAGTTAGGTCATAAGGCTCAGGGAAGAAGTAATGTTGACTCATATTTCAGAAGGCATGAGGTAGTACTGACACGGTCTCATTGGCAGGTGAGGGAGTTGAACTTTAAAATTAAGTACTCAATTTTAAACTGAGATGAATGCTTTTTAATTTTTCCCCCCAATCTTGCTTATGTTCAGATCATTCAGCTAATTCACAGCTCACAGATGGGCGAATTTTTTGCTTGGGTTGTTGTCGATGGAGTTATGCTTAAGATTCCAGTTTCTGTTCCTAGGGTCTTTTACCTCAATTCTAGGTCACCAATTACTGAGCAGTTTATGGGTAAACGTGTCAATAAGACTCTTCCACATGGAAGGCATAGTTATAACCTGTATGAGGTACCTATTGTTTTATTTTTTATGGTTTCAGTAATTTAATTACTTTTGTTTTTCTCGTTGGAAGGGCATAATATTGGTGTTGGAATTATACAGGTTACAATTAATGAAGTTCAATTTAAAGAAACAAGCAGAAAGTTTGCAGCTCTTCTGGCAGATCCTGACATTGAGGTTTGTATATTCATTATCATCAAAAAGTGCATTTCCTTTTTTTGTTTTTTCCTGAGGAGATTATTTCTGTTGTCACCCATCATTTCATTTCTTGGGTTATGTGCTGTATTTGAAGTTCTCAATATGTTTGGTTTTTGGATTTGAACAAAAGAACTGTTTTTAAATTTTTCTGTGTTGTGTGTCATTTATTATTTTGGGCAGAATTGGTTACATGATTTTGTGTCTACCAAAAAAAGCTCGTTTGCACTTGTACCTCCATTATTAACTTAAAGTGAGAAATGAATTATTTACTTGGCTAATTTATAGCTATCATGCCAATTTTTAATGATTGGTAATGTTATATTGAATTAAAGTTGAAGGATACAATTTTGTGGTCAGGGAATATATGAAACAAAAGTGCCACTGGAATTTAATGCCATACTCCAGCTTGGTTGTGTATGCAAGGTGGACAAAACTGCTAAAAAACGCAGTCTTCAGGAACCTTGGAATCTGAGTGAACTGCATATGAAGACCACTACAGAATGCTCTTATCTTGAACAACCCATATCTTTCTTTTACCTGTATCATAGGTAAGTCATAAGTGGCGCTCTGATACTGTCAGAGGCATTATTCTGTTGCATTTACCATTTGTTTTGGCACCATATTGATCGTTTTGTTTTGCATCTAGCAGTGGAAGGTGGATAATCTTTCATGCCAAAATAGAAAACATATTTTTCTTTGTCTCTAATTTTGCAGAACCATAAATATGCTCAATGTGTACTTATTTTACATTGATAATAAAAATTCTTTTAGCAATAATGCAGTGAGATTATTTTGTTGAGATAGATCTTCAGGGAAAGAACTCTGCCTATGCTAAACCTCATGTCTATCATATGTCATAGCCGGTCTCAAGCCCGGATAAAGGAGGAGGGTTGGGTTAGGTCTTGACAACCAACGTAAAATAATGCAGTGAGATTATTTTGTTGAGATAGACCTTCAGGGAAATGCTAACAATCATTATTTAAATAATAAAAGAGGTTGGGCAGTCAGTGTGGGTCTAGTAATTCAGAAATGATGTGTTAGCAAAATAACTAACTATTTTGCTAATGATAATTAAGCATAACAGTAGAGAAAGAAGGGATTTAGAGGGTAAAAGACAAAAAACAAGAGACAAGAGGTTAAAGAGCAAGCGGTAGCTATCATGGCAACATACTTAATTCATAATGCAAGACAAAAACAACAATTAACCCTGATTCAGGTTATATAATCTTTGACCTAAAACATAATAATAATAATAATAATAATAATAATAATAATAATCCCAAGATAAACTCATTAGGCCCAACATAACATAAAACACAACAACCCACCCAAATAAAATAAAGTACTAACTAGTTAATTAATTTAATTAGTTGAGATAACTAACCAAACTAACTAACTATTTTATTCAATTAATTAAAATCATAACATAATGCTGTTGCCTCCTTGTGTTACACGCCCTCCATTTATGCCAATACGCTATTCATATTAGTAGTTTGTTGGTCATACAGCTGGATCTCTTCTCTGGAAAATTTTCTTATTCTTTTCTCTTCACTATGTAGAAGTCACATTTGTAATTTGTACTTTGGGAATCTTATTCCATGCCCTTCTTGTGCTTAGCACTGTCTTTGAAATACTCTCTCTCTCTCTCTCTCTCTTTTGTTAACACCAGCATCTCCGAGGGTCGGGCTATATATGTTGGATTTTTCCCTGCATCAAAAATTATATCCGTTGTGATAGTTAATCCATATCAAAACAAAGACTTATCTCCAGTGTTTCTTGAAAGACAATACCGTGATGCTTGTGAAGCTTTGTCTACTGAGGCACCTTCCAAAAATGTTATTAGATTCAAGGTTAGCTTCAACACACCTGCCATACTTTTTTTTTATCCTACTGTGTTTACAAGCATGTGCTACTTTCAGGTGGACTATGTTTTGCATGTCAAGGATGCTGAAACGATGATGCAAAGAGTGATAAACGATCAAAGGTTTGATTTCACATAGATCTCAGTTTGCAGTTGTTCATTTTCTGAAAGAAAATGCATTTTTTATTTTCAAAATGTCACAAACTTCCTCATATGCTTTCAATGTGTTCAGGACATTCTAGAAACTAACCACAATAAGTTTCTTTAAATACTTGATACAGCTATGCTGTAATGTGCGCTAATTCCTCTGGTCAAATAATGCAATAAAGAGTTGTCACCCCTAGCTGTTACTATATGGGTTATATTCCAAGTAAACACATGCAGAGGCTAGGGGTAAGCAAGATTCTGAATCTGTAGTGGATCAGTAATCTTTGAACTTAATTGAGTTTAGATGGGATTTTTCTGCTAAAATATTTTTAATAAGAAAAATTTAGTTAATAGAGTACATCTCTCAGCTGCCCTAACATCACAATGCTTCATGATTACTAAGCTTCCCCCATATCATAACCACATAGGACAAGACTCTGGAATGACACAACAAAAACAATGAGGTTAAGACATTCTTGGCTTTTGAGAAGCTAGTTCTTTCCCAACATCACTCCAATACTTTCTCCAATTATTTTCAGTATTTTTTCCTCGTGAAATCTCCCTGCTGCCCATCTGCTTCTGTCATTTCAGGTATATGTTGTTGTATCTTCTGCTCACATTTCCATTTTTAACCCTTCACTCCTTGTTTCCTGCCTCATGTTTTGGTGGCTGTAGTGGGTTGAGTAAAGCTGACAAGTTCATTTAGGCATATGGTTAGGACAAGATGCCAACCAATGGGATCCATACCTGACACCATCATGTATGATAAAGGGCCATCCTATGGCTTAACATCTATAGAAAACTGAATTGGTAGTCTCATTTGGGTGTTTGTGCGGACCTGCTTGAGTCTCAGTTTTTCTAATTTTCATTTTGATTTTTTACTGGTTTAGTAGTTTTCTTTTAGTTGGCCCACTCCATATTCTAGATCAAACCAGGGACACTTCTGAATGGATAATAACCACTTTTCCAGTTGAGCTAGTTGGCCTGGTTTTCATAAACTTTATTATATCAACCAACAAATGAGTGAAAGAGGCTGAAGAATTATAATTATTTGAGATTTCAGATTTGCTTAAAGCTCCTTGGCGAACTCTTAAGGGCATAATTGCTGATTTTCCAACTCTATCGTTTTTCAAATTTCTATTTAAGCTTTTAAGATATCAAACCTTATTTAGCTGTGGCACTTCCTTTAGACTAGAGTGCTTGGCTCCTCTAATATTCTTGGTTGTAGGAATGAGCATCATGGGCCTATGGTTGCTGTGATTGAGTGTCCTGATCCACAACTTATGAAATTGGCTGTTCGAGCTCTGGATGATTTTCCGTGCCTGAACATTCCCTCTAATGCGCGTGATAGTCAGTACCAGGTAAAATGCTCCATGAAACTGTTCCTTCTCAGGCATATTAGCATATACCAACTCTTTTGATGTAATTGTATATCATTTTGCTTATTACCGTTTTTTCTTCACCACACTATGGGCTGTACTTTAGGATTAAACACACTAGTACTTGCTGTAAATGGCATAATCCTAGCTTGATTTTGGCTCCTTCTAGATTCTTGGATGGCAACAAGTTGCTGCAAAAACTGGCATGCATCGCTGTGCTGCTTCAGTCCAGTGGTTAAATGATAGAATCTCTCTCTCAAGATATGCTCATGTAAGTAATTCAGATCTTTAGCAGACATACATTTTTGCTGTCTTCATTGTCCATGTATTTCTTAACATTTCTATTACAGGTGCCTTTAGGGAATTTTGAACTTGATTGGCTCATATTTACAGCAGACATCTTCTTTTCTAGAGCGTTGAGGGATAACCAACAGGTTGTTATTTTCCGTTGAAGTTTCTTTCTTCTATGTATGTACAAAGTAAAACTTACCTTGTCTGCTATTGTATTGCTTTCCTCTACCCTGAAATAGATGAATTTGCCTATTCATGTTCAAAGTTCACTCTTATAGGTAATTTGGATATCGGATGACGGCCTTCCTGATTTAGGTGGAACTAATGAAGAAGAGACATGCTTTGCTGACGAGGTCTGTTTTAGATATTCAACTTTTTTTATGGCTCAATCTGTTAAACACGGACTATTTAAGTATTTATAATATTAATAGTGGTAGTGATAGTAGTTGTTAATTTCTAAGCATGCATGTATTCTTTTCATTTGAAACTGAATACTGTGCCTTATGGGAATAGGTCCACCAACCTGTTCTTACATACCCCGGAGCATACAGAAAAGTTACAGTAGAGTTAAAGGTTGGGACTTCTTTCATTTTCTGATTTCACCAGTTGAACCAAGATTTTAAAAATTTAAAAGGATGTAATTTTCTGCAGATCCACAACCTAGCCGTAGATGCTCTTGTAAAAAGCAACCAAGTCAACGAGTTGGAAGGAGGTGCTTTGTTAGGCTTTGATCATGAGATGAACTCTGGACCATTTGCTGTAAATGATCAGAATGGCATTGATGAGGCCACCTCATGTGCGCGTGCTTTTCGAGTCCTAAAGCAGTTGATCCAACGGTGCCTTGCAGATGCAGTTACATCTGATAATGGATATGCTGATACAATATTGCAACATCTATATCGATGGCTATGCAGGTTCAAATTTATCTGTACACTTTTCATTCTCATCTTTTTGGTTTAATAACTTTCCTTCTCAAATTTCAGCCCTCAATCAAAACTTCACGATCCCGCACTTCACCAACTACTCCACAAGGTAAAGCAGCTGTACAGTAAAAGATGCTGCATGATGCATTATTATTTATTTGTTCTTTTTCTTTGCATTAAATTTGTTCACTTTGTTTGGCGAATTGTGATAGTAAATTCACAATTAGCTGAAACTAAATAGATTTTTTTTAGATGGTGAAGCTTTTCTTTATGGTTAATTGTCCCCCCACCCCAAAAAAAAATGGCCTGTTTAAGTCATCATTTTTGTATTATGCATATGGGATAAAATCGTTAACTTTTTCCCTTTGAATTACATCAACGTTTATAGGTCATGCAGAAGGTTTTTGCATTGCTGTTGGCGGAGCTCCGTAAATTGGGTGCATTAATTGTTTTTGCAAACTTCTCGAAAATAATTGTAGACACAGGAAAATATGATCTGTCTGCAGCTAAGGCTTACTGCGATAGTTTGTTACGAACTCTTCAATCTAGGTTTGTCTCCTCAATATCATATAACTTATGACAGTTATCTGTGATATTATCAATTTTTTTATTTTTGATAACAAAAATGCATGTTAAGGCAAAAAAGTTGGACAGTTTGGTCCACATCCGCATCTAAGTGAAACATCAACTACTTTTTCCTAACGAGCCTTTTTGTCTTGTGGTATAATCACTTGGACGTCAGGCTAGATGATCCTTTTAATTCTCACTAATCCATTGGTAATTTGAATCACTTGGTTCATAGCCTTTCTGACTCTTGGTGGTTCCTGTTCTGTAGAGATTTATTTGAATGGATTCAACTTGAACCGCTTCAGTTCTGGAACTCATTGCTATTCATGGATCAGGTTTGGTCAACCTTTTTTCCCTTTGTTGTTTAGCCTGCACTATATTTGTTTTTGGGTTCAAGAGTTTTTACGTTCCTTCTTTCATATCACACTATTCATTTACTGAGGCAGGATATGCAAATTTTGACTCGATGTGAAATGACTATTGGTGACCAAATAACGAATGCATCTTGTACTTGTGAAAACTTCTATTAGATATTATTTTTGTTGAAGTCAATCTGATTTTTTTATGTGCTCTGAAGTGGACCTAGTTTTGCAGTCTTGTCATCATCTCACTTTTTCCTTGTTCACATCAAAGTAGCATATATTTCATGCTTACACAAAGTCATTCTATTCCGCTTTACTCTATTCCGCTTTACTTTTTTGTAGTATAACTATGGTGGAATACCAGCGAAATCTGATGAAGCTATACATGATGAATCTCAAGTTGACATTATATCAAGTTGGAACATTGCCGACTACTTACCAAAGAAAATTCAGGTAAATTCATTGGATGAATTATGGTTTGGATTTAAATGTTTATACAGGAAAATCCCTATACATGATATTTGTTTGTTAGTTGGTTGTCCTTTTAAGTTTTAGCATGGGAGTTAATTATTTTTTCCTCCCTATGTTTGGAATTATTCTGGCTTTCTACAGGACCACTTTGTTTTCATTGTTTCTCAATTCATGTACAATCCCTGGAACTATACACGAAAACAAGCTGCAATACCAGCTTCATCACAAAATAGCGAATCCTGCACCCCATCAATCACTGTAGGAGCTGCAGAGAAATTTGAATCGCATGTGACAGAATATATTAAAGGGCAGGTATGACGATAACAGTGATTTATTGACGCTGAGTGATGTATTGATTATACATATTACGTGGTTCTTATTCTATGATGCAGATCAGCTCATACTTCACAGACAAAATTCTAGGAATTGTTGGCGATATTATGCATCATATGAAGGAGATAAGACTAGAAAAAGAACAGAACGTATCATCTGGCAATCCTCAACTTGCAGCTGATTTCCACAAAGGGGATGCAGCCTTGGAATTTATCAAGCATGTCTGTGCTGTCCTCGCCCTGGATCAGAGTGTGCAGCATGATGTTCTGGTAATATCTAATGAATAATTCCTCATCATGGAACAATAAATTAGTGAATTAACTATTGTGTTGTGATTTTGGTCTCGCAGTATCTGATTTCCGGGTAGCTGTTTCATAATAGGAATATGATCTTTGGCACAATAACAATAACAATAATAATAATATTATTTTTCTCTTGATGGGAGAGGAGTAAATAGTACTACCACTACTCAAATTCTAGTTACGTTTACCGTATAATACTCCCTCCGGTCCTAAATATAAGACCTAGTTGACTTTTTCAGAAAATCCAATAAAAAAGCAAAATAAGTTAGTTATAAATTGATTTACCTAATTTTTTCCCTTAAACTAGTTTATTTTACCTATAAATTAATGTATAATCTAAAAATATATCAAATATGTCATGATTTAATAGCCTATTTCGCAACCTTAACCTATCCAAAAAAAAGTCAATTAGGTCTTATATTTAGGACCGAAAGTAGTATTTAGTCAACAATGGTTACCACCTACATGAGCAATCAACTAGTTTGGCCCCACCCAAGGGAGGTCCCCTTGAGGGACTGCGGTGTTTGAGTGAGAATTTTCTCCACACCATGAACATAACTTGACACCCCTTGGTTAAGGGGCAAGATACCTACTACCAGAGCCAACCCTCATCATCATCATCATCATCATCATCATCATTGTCGTTATTTCAATCAGTAGCGTTCATTATTATCATGAATGCCAATTTCTTTCCTGAACAATTTGAACTGGGTAACCTTATTGGCGGTAAATCTTGTTCCCGTGCTACCCCATGGTTAACCAAGTAATAATTTTGTTTGTGTTTTGCTTGGTAGGTCATGAGAAAGAATCTGTTGAGATTTGTTCGTGTGAGGGAGTTTGCACCCGAAGCCGAGTTTCGTGATATGAGACACTCGTTCATATTACCCAACGTCATCTGCAGGTAACAAGGTTATATGCCAGTATTATTAATTGACGAGTAATTAATGTTAGAAGTTCGTTGGATCCTCTCAATGTTATTTCTCCGATGTTTCATTCTTTGAATTCTGTCAATGAGATGGAATCTAAA
Source organism: Mimosa pudica (assembly GCA_029929735.1). NCBI lineage: Eukaryota > Viridiplantae > Streptophyta > Magnoliopsida > Fabales > Fabaceae > Mimosa > Mimosa pudica. The sequence goes on from JAKELP010000001.1 coordinate 1,775,281, forward strand.
CGCAACCGTGTCATACATAGCTCGACGTTTTTACTTGTTCCTCCTCCAAATTCAAGTCAATGATCTTTCATATAAACACGACTTCCGTCTTCTTTTGGGCAGCTACTGCAATGATTGCAGAGATTTGGATTTGTGCCGTGACTCAGCTTTGTTAAGTCAGGAGTGGCATTGTGGCGTGCCGCAGTGTGGGCAGCCATATGATCGTGAGGTGATGGAAAATGCACTTCTTCAGATTGTACGGCAGAGAGAAAGATTGTACCACTTGCAAGATCTGGCGTGCGTCAGATGCTACCAGGTGAAAGCTGCTCATTTAGCTGAGCAATGCGCTTGTGCGGGATCATACAAGTGCAAAGAAGATAGAACTGAATTCCACAATAAGATGCAGGTTTTCTACAACATAGCCGTCCGCCAAAATTTCCAACTCCTTCAAGAATGCACCTCATGGATTCTAGAATTGAGATAGCTACTGACACATTCAATTGGCATAGATCCCTCCATTTTGTCAAAGAAATTCCCTACCATTACTACGCACCAAATTCGACTTGTACATGAGCAAAAGAAAAAGGGGGGGGGGGAGGTAAAAATTTAACTGTATCTGCATGCTTGGTTGGCCTACTGAATAACATCTCTCAAATGGTCGGTTTCTTCAGTTCTTATATTCGGTTGGTCATAGAGGCATGTAATGTAACTTGTGTATATAAATTATTTACACCATTGATAAATTATTGCAGCATTTAAATTTTTCCAAAGAGAAAAACCGAGAGAATGAGTTTAATTTATATAAAAAATTATTCCTAAGAGAAACGATAATCAGTGTTATAGCATTTCTATACTTTATCAAGGTAGAGAGACTTAGAGAAGTGATTTAAATGGTGGGAGAAATATGGCTACTTTGTGAACACACATTTATGGCTACTTTCCATCGCAGCCCCCTTTAAATGGAGGGAGAAATGCATGGTAGGGAAGTCTTGGTGAACTAATTTGCAGCTTCACCTGAGGAACCATCTTTTGGAAGTTGAACCACTCGTAGGTTCATTCAACTTTCTCTCGTCAATTCCCTTCTTCAAAGATTCCAACCTTCTCCTGCATGAAATTCATAGGTTATGGTTAACCAGTGAAGTGTTTTGAAGCATAGAAAATATATTTGCAAAAAATCAATGGTCAAACATGAATATAAAACAACCAGAACTTATTTCTATTCACACATTTGCTCATCAATGACTAGCTCATTCACATAATTGGCTACGCCAATTGAACAAAAAATATTGGAAACTATTCAAGGTTGTCTACGAAAAATATAGTAAATTATCATGAATCACCATAAGAGAATAAAAATAATAAAAATCATGTTCCCATCCAAGATGTGCTTCACAGAAATTACTTGGTATCAGTAAGGCGACCATGCAAGCTCCATCTTTGGCGGAATCCTTCCATACCCTCCACCCCACTAGCAAGGATCAACCGCCTGTAAATTGTACCGTGTAAGATAAATAACAGTATTCAATAAGTAAAATTTTTTGCTTTATATAACCATGAACTGAACATGGAAAAATGTGATGTCACAGTAACACATTGAGGAGCTGATTGTTAGAAAAAGTTATTGGTGTCAGTCACTTGACGATTCACTATGTACTCCTGAATAGACATACAATAGTAATAATACTTGGTCACAGTTAACTCATGATAATAATCTGTAGTCTGATTGAGGATTAATACTCACTGATAGAAAAGCAGAAAGTGGAGTAGTCCATTTATAAGTTAAACCATTTCACTCAGCAAATAAACAAAAACAACCACCTCCACCATCATGTTAACAGGAGGTCAGAAGCTATTTCCCATAGATTTGTTATTTGAAATAATAACAAAAGCGTTCTCAAATCATTCACAAATATAAGCTTAGTTTGTATCTCTTCGGTAGAATACTATCTGAATATACCTTTCCAATGATGTAACCTCTGATTCAAGATGAGCAGCCCTCTCCTTTGCATCATCTAAAGGCATGGATGAACCTAATTTCATTTCACTATCTTGAAGACGTTTTCTTATCTCCTTATCCTGCATATAATTTTTACAAAATAAAAAAACAAACGAAAAAGAATGGAACATCATACAATCGTAATTTCCTTTTACACCTCCATTTCCAATTCAGGATTGGGAAAAAAAATCTCAAACATGTCAAGAGCTACATAATAGAGAGGATAAACATGTTCATACAGTGAGAGCAAGAAGAGAGGCAACAAGTGTACCGTCTTGAACACATTTTATTCTACTTATACTACAACTCTACAAAGTTTCAACGATGAAAATATATGACACCCTAAAATTGCACTTCCAACATCCAAATGTTCATGTACTAATATTGAAGGAATATTGCACATTTCTTGAGAAATACATAAGAGAGTGCGCATGATTTGAAGCAGAAGATGAAGTTAACTCACCCTCCTTTCAGAGCATTGGCGAAACAGAGCAATCTCATCTTGACAGAATGGTTCGATGTTATTGATTTGTAAGCCTACAAAATACGAATAAATCTCAGTAATATTTTCTGGAAAAAAGAAGACTCATTAATAACATTGATCTTCAAATATTTGAACTCTAAGTTAAGGCGTTTGTTTGCTCAGGCAATCACAATTTGGTATGACCAAGAACTATGAGCTTCCAGTCCTATTTTTGGTTGACATCATGCACAAAGACAGGGAAAAATGAGGATTCCAGCTCAACAGTTTCTCTTGACACTTATACTGAACATGGTCATTCAATGTCTCAATGGATTTCTGCAAGAGTTTTTCAACGGAGTGGATTTGCCTATTATGCTCAGGAAGTGATTGCTCTTTTGATCTGTTTTTTGTTAAATGTTCTTAACTGCTTTAGGAGGATTGCTAATTCTCTGTGATTGTACTTACTTTCTCAATGAAATTTTCTAACATAGAAAATTTTCAAAAACTTTATTGATAATTAAAATATACTACCTCCGGTCCTAAATATAGGACGTAATTGACTTTTTTTTGGAGAGATTAAGGTTGCGAAATAGGTTATTAAATGATGACATATTTGATATATTTTTAGATTATCCATTAGTTTATAGGTAAAATAAACTAATTTAAGGGAAAAAATTAGGTAAATCAATCTATAATTAACTTATTTTTGCTTTTTTAAGGATTTTCTAGAAAAGTCAATTAGGTCTTATATTTAGGACCGGAGGGAGTATAATAGGCTGCACTCTTTTAGACCCGAGCTGAAATCTACAACCAGAGCTGGAAAGAAATAATCTATAGATACTAATCTGCTCCACAAAACACAAGCGAAAGATGTTATCTCCCTCCAAGGTTTTACCTCTAGTGGGCAGTGGCAACTGCGTTTTATACCACTGGAAGTAAATTTGCACAGAAAGAGCTGTGCCTTCTAAGAAAGGAAACACCATTACTTACACAAGAATAGATTCCTCAGGATTCCATCACACAAATCAACACCTTCAAGCACATGGGAAGCTATTTCTGGTGGGACCAGAGGTGATGGGGGGCCCATCATTAGATCGTCACCAACCAATATCGTCTCATCCGGAGTTGGCTGTGAATCAACTGAAGCACACAGAAAGTGATGAACATTGTAATCAGGCACCATTCATTTGTTGTCAAAAACTAAACCATCATAAACAGAAGGATCAAATCCAACACATGGAAGGTTAAACATATAAACACTTCATTAATACTTAAAAAAAACTAAGCCTGTATTAAAAACACTAAAAACAATACTTCATTATAGACCAAAGGATGAAAGTCATTCACCATTTTACCTATGTCAGCATTAAGTTATTGAGTAAATCAATCAAACGCTATGCTTGGATTTGTAATGCAGTTTTCAACAAACATATCTTAATTGTAAAGTCAACACAACTAAAGAATTCAATACTTAAGGGAATGCAAAAATAAAATTGAAAAAAGGTGATATACATTTTTTGAGCATACACAGGGGAGTAACCATATACTACTACTGTCTTCGCTTGGACAATAATAAAAGCTTTTCACGGTTCTTTGATATTCCCATCCTACACTACAAAACCTATCCACAAGTATTGTCTGCTCGTAAGGATAAAGAATTCTTAAATTAAATGCACAATCAGAAGCGGAGAATTGACGTACCATCCATGGTTTGTTTAAACTCGAAAGAGGACTGCAACGAAAAAATGGAATGTGAAATTAAATAGTACTACTATAAATGAAGATAGAAATGGTGAGTGCATGAGGTTAGGTTAATAAGCATATGAAAAGGGAGATAAAGAAGAAAAGAAATATGCTCTCTACTCTCTACTCTCTACTCTCTAATCTCTATTCTTCCTTTTTCAGCTACCTCCTCCTCCTCTCTCTGCGTTGCGTTTCACACTTTCACTTCCTCTATAGTGTGTGTGTTTTCGCTGCTAGTGTCCCCGTGCGTAATTTGGCATACAAATACAATATACTACTACTACCTGGTTCTGCTTGGTTCACAAATATAAATATAAGATCACTTTCACTAATTTAAGTAAATTAAGAAAGTCAGTTGAGTTAGTTATTTACACATGATATTACCAATTTATCCTAAATATATACATTTATCATCACTCTCCCTCTTTTGCTTATTATTATAGATAAGCATTGTAGGGTTAATTTGGGAAAAAGTATGGAAAATTTAGAAAGTGATTTTATAATTAGGAACAAACTTAATTTCAAAAGTAATCTTATATTTAGGAATGGAGGAGTATAATATACCACTTTCCTAATTTAATTAGATTAAGGATGTGAGTTAAGGTAGTTATAAACACATAATTATACCGATTTATCCTAACTAACTATGTACATTTATCCTCAACCACTCACTCTTACTTATTTATAATAGATATAGATAGATATTATTAGGTTTATCCAGCAAAAAGTTTGAGAAAAATTATATTGGAATGCAAATTAGGCACAGGGGCACTAGCAGCGAAACATACAAATAGACAAGTTCTTGAATGAATAACTACATTGTAATATGACTTACAACCTTCAAAATATCAACTAATTAATACAAATATCTTTTCAACTTGTAGAGTAATAAAAACTCTGAGATGAAACACATGATCTTCAAATATTTTATGTGCTATGTTAACTGAAAATTCTGAAACGTGACTTATATATTTATTTATAACTAATATCATTTAGAAAATCCAAATATCATTAGGAGGCTAATAGTAGTAGAATAAAATATTTTAGAGAAAAAAATACCCTTCATCAGTTTGCATGAAGAATTATCTGCATATATAATATAAAATTCGATCACAAAATAAAAACTCGATCAATGATGTGAATAATTAATTAATCATGTAATTCAAGATAATTAACTTCCCTTGTGAAAAATTGGTGTCCCTTGAGAAATTTTTTAGTATCAACTTTTCACTAACAAAGTTTTTGGAAATTACTTTTTCTTTTTGCACAGACTTACGGTTTTTCATCCGCTCGAGAAATTAGCTAAGTTCTTTGGACTTGTCCACTCAATGAATAGGTTGATCTCATCAGTATCACTACGGACTGAGAACTTTTATTCTGTTTTCCTCTTTATGGAGCGAAAGTTGATCCGTGTATTATTTCCTCTTTAATCTTTAATAAAAAAAATAGCCTTTTTGAAGTATACAGTATAAGGCTAGAAGCCTAGTTTATAAAAACATCACGTACTTAACCACTGTTGACATAATTTAACGTTTATTTGAATACATTTTTCTGAGCATTACACAAACGTGTGTGCGTGTATAATAATTCTTTCCTCTATCCTTTCTCTTCCATATAATTGAAAGCATAGGGTGGATTGTGGTTAATATGCCAAGTGATCATGCACGCCTGTACTCATCTCCACAATCACCAATCACTTTAAGCAGATTTTTTCCTTTCCCTGAGGCTTCTTTTATGCTGTTGATGTCCTCCTCATCAAGAACAAGAGAAAAGATGGCATTCGTGTCTTGAATATGTTCAGACAGGCCAAGTCTGACCCCAATCATTGATCCTGCTACAGCGGGCTGAAAGTTTGTACAAAACCAGAATGAAAGGGATATACACATGAGGTTGTCCAAGTCGCAGCTGACACTTCAAAATTACATGCAACTTTCTGGAAATAAAATATGTAAACTTCACCTGATCAAGTATATACTTCACAGCAACAGTTGGAATCGAAACCCCATGCTTTGAAGCCACTTGTTTAAGTGTCTTAAGTAAGCCCTGGAACAAACTCCACCCTCCCCACGCATCTATCATCTGTTAAATATGCAAAATATTCAAACAAGTGAATATGATAAAGATAGAAGGACAAGGATTAAATTTACAGCCCACTCTCCTAATGGTCTCATACAAACAGAAAGCCAATTAGTATAATCAATCTAATTTAGGTCTATTATCAACTGTAGGCCAAACTTTTATACTTTTGGTTGTTTCTTTAACAGTGTTCAGTGCAATTAGATCAGAAGCGGAACAAACGTCAATGGATTGAGTTATTTAAACTAAGCCATGATTAGCAATGGAAGTGAAAAATTCATACCCTTTTATATTTCTGAAGGGAGGGAGTATTTATTGCAGGACCAGCAAAAGGAATGTTTATGTTGGTGTCAAGAAACTTCTCAGACAACAGACCACCCAATACAGTCCCATACCTGCAAAAGAATATTATCTATTCAGGAAGGAATCTAAAATATCGTTGGCTAACAAGTGATGGTGTGTAGCTAAAATGACACGGGTTCATAGTACTTTCCGGAAAGAGAATATAAATATACTGTTGCCCAGCCATGAAGTTTAAAATTTAAATAGATTTTGACTTTTGAGTATAACTTGTTGGAACTCAGAAATTTCCATCCACATTTCCTCCATACTGGTAAACATCAACTAATGATCATTTCAAAGAAAAAGAAGCGGGAGGTGCAAGTTTGATTGTGTCACACACACACAGAAACAGGTGTTTGTGTGTGTGTGTGTGTGGAGAGAGAGAGAGAGAGATAGAGACGTTATCAGTTTGACTCCTGTAAGCTGACAAAGCTCCGCCATTTTCTGTTGGGGACGCATGTCAACAAGGGAATGTTGCACCTGAACATAAAAAAGTTACAATGGGACTCAGTAACTGGGAAGAAAACATCAGTAAAGCTAATAACAAATATCTAACAAGCAAAGGTAGGGCACATGGATTTACCTGATTGCTTACAACTGGAATCTCGTTCTCAAGAATTATTTGAAGCCTCTCAGTATCAAAGTTTGTCAAGGCAACGGTCTTGATTTTACCTGCACAAAACTATGCTATGTTGTTCAATCAAATGAAAAAGTTAGGACTTGCTTGTGAATACTTCGCGATTATGCAAATAATACTAACCTTCTTCTTTTAAATCTGTGAGGTGTTTTAGTGCATCTAGGTAACCAGGATTTGAGTAATCCCACCTAAATCAATCACATAGTTACTTTTTTTAAAAAAACAAAAGACACTCAACTCCAGAGAAATAAAAATAACCGCCACAGTAGTTTATCAAGATAAATTAAGTTGAACATTCATTTGAGAAGCACACTCGAGCTGAATGAAGAGTTTGCTAGGCATTAGACAGCAAGACGGATGATATTATTTTATATGTTGATCATTACTCTTTGAGTTACAACCAAATTTAAAGTCAACATTTTGACAGGAATTAATGCTATTTTTTCACCCTATCATAGCCAGGAGAACGTCAAAAGACAACAAGAGTGACACAAAGATTAAAGTACCAATGAAACTGAAGCATGTCCAGGGAAGGGACATCCATTCTTCTCCGTGAAACATCAATGCTATCTCTTACAAGGCTACTGGTCATCTTAACTGGTGGTGGAACCCACTTTGTGAGACTGCATCACAATACAATAGGTAAAGAAATTCACTTCCCCAAGGAACTTAAAAATTTGAAAGTTTCTACAAAATCAACTTAGTACATAAGCTAGTATACTACTTGAAATATAATTCAGTCACATTATCAACTCAGAACTCACCCTCTGACCTTTTCCAATAATTCAGGTGGGCGCTCACGACGAACTCGATTAATGAAGATGCCATATAGGTCTTCAGCAGGTCCATCTGCAAAGTTCAAAAAGTCAACTATAAAATGCAGAACTCACATTACTTTTGGCAAATATTTACTAAGAGGCTTCCAAAATATAAACATTAACAACATCCCACAATCACTTGATTATTAAGAGGCATGTTTAGCAATTTTAGATAGCCGTAGAGGCTCAGTCCTTTCCTTCCTGGGTTCAAAAGGAGGGAAACAAAGAGAAAAAGTAAATTTTGATTTGTGGAAGCCCCATACATATATCAGCCATATCAAAAGTGGTGAGGCCAGCATCAGCATATTTAATCATATCATCAACAGCATTATCTCTATCAATTCTGCCCCACCCACCACTCGTTTGCCACATCCCATTCACAACCCTACAAATTTCCAATGAATCATTCCCATTCTTCACCACAATGCACCTTCTATCCTCTGTTTTCACACAATAAAACAACCCCACATGCTTACATCCCCGTGCTTTAACACCCCTCCTACTTAGCCTATCATCAAAACTAAAACTCAACGGATGACGCATTAACACAGCCATTTCCAACCACAAGCTTCTGCTACAGCTTAGCTTACACAATATATAACTTCAGTAGTTTCTACTTGTTCTTTATATATATATATATATATATATATATATATAAGTAGTTTGTTCTTGTTCTAATTACCAAGTAACGGTACAAACGGACATGCAGTGTAGTTTCTCTATCCAAAATCCACCTCTCTGTGCTCTCCACCTTTAATTTTTTCCATTTGGAAAAAACATAAAAGAAAAACTAATTTTATATTTAGTTTTTTCCGTAATTAAATACAGAAGCTGACAAGAGCCAAATAGAGACATGAGAAACCACTCACAGTCTCACACTACTAAGACCAGTTTTACCATTTTCCATTTTGAAAAATTAAAAATGTAAAATTAATCATTTTAAAATGTTTAAAATTATATTTTTCAAAATTAATTTATTCTACTCAACAAACTTACACCTATGCTGTTATAAGTTTAGTGGTTAACTTCCAAGTAGAAGTGGATAGGACACGTGTAACAATGACAATAGGACACGTGGAGATTATACGTACAGTGATCGGCCATATCGAAGGTGGTTAAGCCGGCGTCGGCATATCGGAGCATGGCATCGACGGCGTTATGACGGTCAATTGGGCCCCAGCCACCACTGGTTTGCCACATGCCATTAAGGACTCGGCAGATTTCTAATGAATCCTTCTTATTGCTCAGTTTAACTTCGCGATTCTCGCTCAAAACTTCATAGGAGCAACGAATGGAGCTCCCGCAGAGGCCACGTGTGCATAGCCTTGGCCTGCTCTCCCTTCTGATGTGATTGAAGAAAGTGAGATTGGGAAATAGGTTTGGGTGGTTCACTATGGCCGCCATTTTTAACAAAAAGAGCGCGCAAACAAGATAAGGTGTTTTAATTATAGTCACTACTCACTACTACTCAGTACTGTAACAGTGTCACAATGAGTGGTGAGGAACACGCGCCACCGTTTTTTTTTTTTTGAAATTGAGCGGGCCTATTATACTGGGTGGCCCAAATCAATACGGGTTGGGATAGTATGATTTGGCGGGACTTGAATTAGCGGTTTCGAGCCGAAATAAAAGTCATGGAATTTACGTTGAGTGGGCCTATAATACTCCTCCGTTCCTAAATATAAGATCACTTTGGGGAAGTGGATAAGTTCTTAAATATAAGATCACTTCCTATTTTATCTCAAGTTTTACCCAAATTACCCTTATACTCCCTCTTTTCATTGAAAATCCCTCCTCCTTTTAAAGTTAAGTATTGAGAGGTATTTTAGGAAGATCATGTAATTTTATTGTCTTCCTTAATCTCCCCAAATTAGCCAAAGTGATCTTATATTTAGGAACGGAGGGAGTATATGTTAAGCTCTTTAAATACTTGGACCTAAAGAGCTACTAATATTAGGGCTTTTTTTATCTTAATTGCCCTGAAACTATTACTCCCTCCGTTCCTAAATGTAAGATCACTTTGGGGAAGTGGATAAGTTCCTAAATATAAGATCACTTCCTATTTTATCTCAACGGAGAGAGTATTTCATAACTTTTGTTTTTTTGAGTAAGAAGATAAAGTGCTTTACTTATATACTCGCTTCCTTCCTAAATACGGAGTATAAGATCACTTTTTCTAATTTGAGTAGATTAAGAAAGTTAATTAAATTAGTTATTTACACATGATATTGTCAATTTATCCCAACTATGTGCCTTCATCCTCACTCCCTCTCTTGCTTGTTACTACCTTCGTTCCTAAATATAAGATCACTTTAGTAAATTTGGAGAGATTAAGGAAGACATTCCAATGAGTTAGGATTATATGAAATTTCTAAAATACCCCTCACCTAAGTTTTGAAAATATCATCTCACCTTTTTTTATCAAAAATATCATCTCACCTTCAAACCACTATTTTTTGGGTGAAAGGAGTATAAGGGTAATTTGGGGAAAACTTTAGTCAAATTTGAAAGTGATCTTATATTTAGGAACAAGCTCTCCTCCCTAAAGTGATCTTATATTTGGGAACAGAGGGAGTATTATAGATAAACATGATATGGTTAATTTGGGAAAAGTTGTGAAAAGATAGAAAATGATCTTATAGTTAGGAACAAATTGAATTTTAAATATGATCTTATATTTAGGAATAAAAGGAGTATTCTGTAGAACATTCTAAATATAAGATTACTTCTACTTCTTTTTTTTAATTAAGAAAGTCAAATATACCACTTATGATGTTAAAGAATCTTACATGTAATTGTATTATATGATATATTTTGAGGAAGAAAACATAAAATAGACATTTTGAATTAAATAATTTTGCACCCATAATTTTCTAAAATACTACAAAGTAATCTCATAAATTATTATTAGGATAGTAGAATTAGTAAAAATGGTCACAATTCGTTCTTTCTAGTTTTAACTTCCAAGTAATATCAGTTGCAAACATAGCTTAACCGCCATTCAAAACAAATTTGTTAGACTGTTTGGTTACACAGATGATATAAACAAAATAATACTACTATTAATATAACATATATAATTGTAATCATGCTTTCTCATCAACTCTTGAAAGTCCTCAAAACGAATAGTCCTCAACCTATTTTTTCCTTATGAGTTTCACCCTTCCCTGCAATGTTCAATTTGTTTATTTATTTTGCTCACGCTCCAGCTTGCGTTTTATAAGACTAGAAAAATCCTAGTCAATAACGTTTGAATATATGGCACGCCCGCCATCATTTTATTTTTAGATAACGGCTACATATATTTTTTTTGCGGGAGATAACGGCTATACTATTCAAATTCAAAACAATTAAACAGAAGCAAGATGGCAATAAAAAATAATTGAAGATGATATCATTTCGTTCAAAAGTTGGACACCATCGAACTACAATCTAAATAGCAAATGCGCAGATAAGCATACAACACACAAAGAAATACAAAAAATGAGGGGATATACGAATAAGCAAAACAAGAAGAAGCATAATTTTACTGCCTAAGAGCATCCTCTAGAGGAAGAAGATACTGTTCAATAACGATTGACATAATATTCAAGAGGAGGAGGTTGGGTTCTTCTCATCCAATTGAAGACGAGAGTTCAAACTGGAGGATCGGATGAAGATTTCGCTCTTCCCTCCATTTTCCTCATGATCCTGCGCTCCATCTGCATTGACATTTTCTTGGCTAATTAGATTCCTCGTACAGATTAGAACAAAAGCTTTACATTCATCACAACAGATACAAGCATTCTATAAAATCATCAGACAAATGTTAACTCCAAATGAAGAGGAGAAAATCAGAAAAACAAAGGTAGGATACCTTAACGTAAGCCTCCAACTTGATCTTGGTATTGCCAAATTCAGTTGTTACCCACATAACACTTCGATCAAACCTTAATATCAAAGTTTCTATAAAAGAGGGGCAAAAGAACACTAACGTATATATATAGAACGCTATAATCTTGGTCTAAAAAAAGAACGCTGTAATGTCATGCTTCACAATATAAAGCAACATGAACGTATTTAATATTGAAAGAGTTCCAAATCCAAATAATAGATATAAAATGTTATGAACTTTTATTATACATTTCAAATGAAAGATTAAGTTCTGAACAAGCTAAATTCTATAGTAGAATGACTTTCCATAGGGAAAATAATAAATTCAAATTATTAAAGAAATCTTTCTGTTACAAAAGATTTGGGTGGAGTTATTAGGCATTAACCCTTCAAAGACATAATGTCAAATAATATCCAACAAGTTTATACATCAAATAAATACTTTGCAAACAAGTATGCAGCGATCACCATCAATTTATTGTACCTGATTAAATAGAAGGTCATTCCTTGCATGAATTGATTAGAAAGCATTGCACAATTTTCTCATTGAATAATTAAGCATATATTGGTTCAGATCGACAAAGCCATGTCTATGAGTATAATAGAACCGCACGTGTGATAACTAAGAAAGGGAATTTACTTTCGTTTGTGGTTCTCATCGCAAGCTTCCTGCAGACCAGTACATGCGAGCTTAACATGCTCTGCACCAATGCTGTAACACACCATCAACAAACGTAAGAATTCAAATACCTAATGAGAAGCTACAAAACCATATCTACTCTTTGGCTTCATAGCCTCCTAGATATTTTCCCCTAAACTACTTAGCTTCATAAGCTTACATACACGTATCATATGTATAAATACGGGCCAGATAGATGTGATGGATAGACTTTGGATTCTACCTTGTGCTCTTTTCCTCTATTTCACGAGCAAGGACAGACAACTTAGTCAAGTCAACATTTGACTCATCATCATCACTGTAGATATATATAGAAACACTTCTTAGAAAAACTGCATTCCATAATCATCAGCTAGAATGGAAAATTCATGAAACGAGTATTATCATTACGCGTGACTGGAAAGCTCTGAAAGGATCATTCCTACATCCTTGAAGTATGACTCAATGAGCTTCACGACACTGTCTGGTTCCTCATTTCCCATTTGAGAATGAATTGTTTTAAACTGATCATTCATTACACCCTGAAAATAAAATAATCAGATCATCTGAGCATTGTTTTTCCAACATCATTTTGAAAAGCAAACCTACTGCATGATAGAGGAATGCTGTGAAGGTAGAGAGATATTTGCACATACAGTTAAGCATAGAACACAATAAAAATGAAAAAAAAAAAAAACTCAACAAGGAATCTTCTACCTCACTAAGCAATGAATCCACATAGTTCTGTAGCAATCCTCTGAGAAGTTGCAAACTCATTTTCAATTGAAAGCCAAAAAAGAAAGAGCCCAAAATGAGAAAAGCAAAAGAAAAATTAAAGTTTTAAGCTAGAAGAGATGATCTTGACAAGAGATTCTTCCTCTCTTTATACAGAACTGAAGGCTTGATAGATGAGTTACAAATAGCTGAACATGGAAAGTCTTGTAAAACAGACTCTATCCAAGGGTCATGACTTAAGCATGAGCGCCTATGTAATTAACCACCAAAATTTGAAAATTATAATTAACAGCATTGTCAATGACAAATTTCAAGGCAATTAGTTTCAGTCAACAAATTTGTTTTATGCTATAATTTTAGTAAAGGTAGCAGTTTATAAGAAAACATTTTGCCCGGAGCGTTTTAAGGCAAAAATCTATAGCCTCAACAAGCAAGTACACGAGACTCAACAGGGCATCACATAACAAAATCTGTTGCCACACGTTGGGCATCATATGAGTATCCAACACATGTGAAGCATGAACATAACTCCTTTTTGAGTAAATTTGGGCAATGATATCTCATGATAATTCACAAATTCTACATCAGATAAGTTTCTTTAAAAGACGGCTATTACAAGGCAAGGAGAGTAGTTCCCCACAGCCCACACCACCACACCACTACTGGAGGCATTTCTCACTTCCATTATTTTGGACTTTTCAATTCCATTCTGAGGGGAGCATTAATACGGGAGACGTAAAAAATCAATTTTACACATCCATTAAAAATTAGAGGCGGAGAACATGTTACTTGTCCCCAATGAGAAAAAGGCCCAACATTTTTATTGGAATAACAGAAAAACAACACGTTAAGTGTAAAAAGATGCCAAACTGATATTTAATAAATGTTACTTACAATGCAACTTTGATCCTAAAATGTAGGGCAGTTAACAAAAAAACAACACGTAAAGTGTAAAAAAATGTAACAGAAGACATTCTCACACTAACTGACGTGCTTGTGCTTCCTCTCTTCTATGAACTTAATTTGAATGCAATTCTACTCCACATTATACTGTGTGTTAGTGGTAGAAGCCTAATAACGGAAACTAATTATTGGATTCAAAGGGTGTCTAAAATGTATGACCATTTATCTTGTGCGTCCTAGCAAGAGTGATGAGTGGCAATACAAAAGAGTGTGTTTGGTTCGACTTGTGGAAATGTAGCTTATTTTTAAGGTGACTTATTTTTAAGTCAGTTGGAAAATAAGTTTTAGGTTAGCTTATTTTTATGTTTGGATGAACTTTATAAAAAGTGGATTATTTTCCCATTTGACTTATAAACATGTTTGGATGACTTTTTGTTTAAAATGGACTTATTTTTAAGCTAGCTTATTTTTAAATCATGTAGAAAAATAAGTTGGCTTATTTTAAGAAATAAGCTACCTTGTGTGGCTTATAAATAAGCTGGCTTATTTCAAATAAGCTGGGTGAAAAATAAGCCGAAACAAACATAAAAAAAAGCCATACACCCAAAATAAGCCGGTTTATTCAAAATAAGTCAGCTTATTTTGAAAAATAAGAATAAGTCCAACCAAACACACTCAAAGATAAAGTGCAGTCAAGTGATGTGAATGGTACACAAACACACACACACATATAAAGTGAGTGTAAGAAATAAGCTAACTAGGGTCAAATCCGCAAAACAAAAACAGAGAATGAGCATACTACAGTGAATCGGCTATAACGAACAAGACGAGGCGGGTGTTTGCGGGTGTTTGGTCTTCATTTACGCGCCTTTTTTAACTCCACATTTCCTGGCTTAACGTTTTTTACGGAAATTTTATGTTAGTTGGGTTCTAAAAGTTTCTTTTAAATTATTACTATAAATGTCACGCCTCATTTATATGTTTTCTTAAGTCCAATTTAAACTAGTGGACGCCAATTAGAGTATGAAATATACTTGCCAATTCTAATAATTAACTTTCGCAATATAGATGTTTGAATTATTTATGTTTAGTGTAATGATGTTTTCATGTGGTCTTCTTCTTTGACTAAATAATCCAAAAGAATTGCTCAAGAGGGCGTAGACCAACTGGTAAGAAAGGGGAAGGTCCATGTCATAGGTTCGAACCCTTGGGAAGTCATCACCCTCAATTGAGAAATCCCAAAGGGGACCGGACACCGAAGGTTCTAAGCAAAAAAAAATAATGTAAGAGAATTTTTTTTAAAAGTTCCGATAGAAAAGACTTACCAACAAAAGATTAAAAGAAGTAAGTAGTATATAGCTCTTCAACTCTCAAATGGTCTACATATCCGTTAAGTTTCCTTAAAATTAGACCGTTAAAAGGTTTTAGATTCTCCAACTCCAATAGCTAGATTTTAGTTTTAGATCCTAAATCTCCCAAAAAAGTGTTTGTTGAGTATATTTAAATTGTTTAATATTAAAGCATAATATCATATACATTATGCTTCTTTATTGTGCACCTCCCGAAATCCATAAAATAGAATATATCCATTATGCTTCATCATTCTGTTTCTCCGTAGCTAGCTGAAATGATACTTCGTTAAACACTTAAAAACTTACTCAGTATATCTCTGAACCGAACTCCCTTGCGAAGAGACAGCCTATATATCGGACCAACGAACTAACAAATACGAGGCCAGTTTTGTGTTACTATGTATTTTACAAGCCCAATTTGTCATTCTTGGGCCCATCATTTTCCCCCTTTCCTTTGGACCCATGATGATCCTTTTTTGCCAAAATTTGTTCTTCGCACGTCTCAAAGCTAAATAGGATGGAATAGTATGGTGCCCCTCCATGCTAAATATCATACCTTTTTTTTTTTGGCCAATTAAATATCATACCTTTTTTAGGAGTTGGCTTTGGTCATATATACATGAACTAATTCTAACTTCTGTCAATATTTTTTTTGCAAATATTCTTATTTGTGCTCCTCTAACAATTCAAATAAGATAGATGGGGTGAGGAATATGAAAAGATAATTTGAATTTTCAAGAAAACATGTCATACTAAATAACATCATTAATTGAGCAAATTAGTTTAATGTATCTTATTTTAGGTTTTAGGACAGTAAAGAGTGATCCTTCCTGGCAGACAAAAATAGAGGCCGCTCATTTCTCTTGGAAATATGATAATAGTTAATTGTATTTTAGATCCTTATTGAATATTTTAATTTTCCCTCCACAATAATTTTGCATCTAAAATATATATTTTGCTATGTCCAGTTAAATTAAATTTCGTTGTTCTCATATTATTTTGTTTTGATCCATGGTTGACAGTGAACATTAAAATAAGAAATAGTTATGATAGCATTGACATGGGCTGATAATTAATTAAATGTGATTATGGACCACACCAAAAATATAATATGGAAGATGAAATGAAAGCACTAATAATAATATATGTGTATAAACTCAACTTGATGTGGCGATATATGTCAAAGTTGAAAATGAAAATGATACTTGTTTGCTGCCTCATGCTCTCCACCTAACAGTACCTACTGACTACTGAGCATTATTGGTATACATCACAATCACATATGCCTATTTTTTTAAATTAAATGACTTTTTTTTTTTGGTAACAATTAAATGACTTTTAGACCAGGCGATTTTAGTGTAATTATATACATCCCTCGCCCTTCTCTTTTCTCTCTAAGCATGCCCTTTAGTAATTTAGACTTGAGAAAGAGTTTGTCTGAGTTAGACTCTGGAGTTTTGTAAAGTTGACATTGGTGAACTTAAAATATGTCACACAGTACTAGCATATATAGAAATAGGTCCTCTATTTGCAAACGTGCTGCAAGAAGAATAATATTCTCGAGAATAACTCAAAGGAAGCATGCACTCATTCATTGTTACCCATTAGCTGGTTTAATAAACACATTAAATATTAATTAATTAACGCTAATTTTACACAAATAGATCCCAAGATGCTGCCGTGAATTGTGTATTTGTTCATTTTTTAAAAGACCATCGCAATAGTACATAATCAATGTCATCAAATTAATCCATGGTCACTTTATTATATTATATGTTTAAATGGGCGCAAAGGTGCAACTTTAATACTAGATTATGACAAGGAATGTTTCTAATACCCAATTATTGAGAGGTACATATATGATTCATTTTTTATATTTCTTTTAAATTTGGATAAGTTTCTTTCATCTTGCATCAACACCTACAAATCCCATAGTCATCATCATCCACAAACAATGCCTCAGTTTCAAATATCTTACTACGACAAGAACGTCTTATCTCATTTGAAGGAGTCTGAAGCTTGCCTGGATGTTTGAATAGTAAGATTCTGTGCCTATCGAACTGTCAAATCACAAAGTGGACCCTGACTTGACATACAGAAAAAGCACCAGAAAGAAATTCAGAGAGAAATTTTTGGAAAATTTCAGGAGAGTGGAAGTTTGTGAACGTGTTTCTATTCCACTTCTGATACAATGTAGGAGTACATAGAAACTGAAACAAAAAACTCACATTTAAATTAAATTTGAATTTTAAATGTGCTTTAATAAAAATGGGTAAATTACTTGAAATATTTTCAGAATAATTAATTCAGACCCCAAACAATTAAAGTTAATGCACCAAAGGTCCCTACATCATTAATAATGGTTAGTTACATATATAGATTAACGTCTTTCTTTGTCCAAAAAAAAAAGTTTAACGTCTTTCAAAACTAAAAGATATGTTCATCAGATTAGTTATCGATAAAGAGATTTATATAACTTCATCTATGATAATGTAGCAATTTCGTAAAACCTTAGCCTGGTTTGGATACTGAACATCATAAGTTGCAAGAGATTGATCGATGCATACATGAGCATCACGCTTCCCTTATTATGGTAACAGCCGCCGCCGCCCCACCCCTGGGGACCCCTCCCCCCTGGGGCCCCTCCGTTTTCCCTTGCCAATCACTTGCAATTTCAACTCAGTTCAACTTATAGTATATGATCCGACATATTTCTAATAGTGTGTATACTATAAGCTTTCTAGCAAGGGCCTGTTTCACACACGGGCAGGGACCTACCCCTAGCTAGAGTGTAAACTTATGAGCACACCTTGTACACATACACGTACATACGACAGGCTGATTTTATTTGAGAAATCGATCACGTGAACGACATAGTGAGAATTTAGCTAATAGAAATCGATTACGAGAACCACCTGGTTTAACAAAAGGCATGCAGAAATAATATACTTAAATACTGTACCGGTACAATATTCATAGCAACAGAAATA
Organism: Mimosa pudica; assembly: GCA_029929735.1. NCBI lineage: Eukaryota > Viridiplantae > Streptophyta > Magnoliopsida > Fabales > Fabaceae > Mimosa > Mimosa pudica. Next base: position 1,793,846 of record JAKELP010000001.1, read on the forward strand.
ATATAATATAGGGTACAGTATTTAATGCAGAAATAATATATGGTGCCATATATTCTTCTTCTCTTTTCGGCAGGGTCAGTGTTTCAAAGCTGACACCAGAAAGACCATAGCAACAGATAAGGAATCTCTATGAGCATCAACACTTATGTCGGCTTTCGCTGTTTGAATAGTGGAACACGTTTGTTTTGTGTTTGTACATATCTATATTTATTAGTTATTACCCTCTAACTCTTGGTTTGATTCTCTGCCCGAACAAAGAAACATTATATTGATTTGATTTGATTTGATTCGATTGTTATTATTAATAAGGGGCGCAGTACGATTTGATTGATAAAACACGTGCCTAAATTTCTGTTCGATCGGCCGGCATTTCTTTATTATTAGTTAAAACATGCTGCAATAATTCATGCATGCATCAGTAGTGTCGATGATGTGGTGCGTCCAAATAAGCAATTCAACCCGACCTAGTTAATTACCACTGTTAGGTCGTAATTAATTAATGTTGAGTGTTAGGCTCTTAGCTTCTGAATGCAAAATTCAGCTAGGTAGTATATAATAACAGTGCAATATGTATCAATTAGGAGACTTTTTTTTTGTGCACATACATTTCCTCGTGCTTTAAATTGCATCGTCTCGATTACTGTTAGGTAGGGAACATCTAAAGTCTAAACACATGCTTGCAATTATTTTGTCATTTTTCCATATTATAGTTACATTAACCTAACATTTCGTAATCCATCAATGTCTGATTTGCCACGTACGTGAAGCTGACTTAGAAGACAATTGTGTAAGATAGCTAGGGTTAAGTGTGGATAATGATCGATTTGAGTGTTCCTCGTCGTTGATGTCTAAAATTTGAACTCCCTATCTACCTTTTATTTCATGAATTAGCTACAAATCAATCCCAAACAAAAGGAGGATGATTGTGGTTTAGGAAAATGAATTAAACTAAATTGATTGAACCATGCACCAGAAATTGTGACATGATTACTAATTTATTTTCATTGGCAACTGAAACTACCTACATTTTTACAGAGCAAACTAGTGCCTTTTTTTTAATATCTGAATTGAAGCAATATATTAGTTGCTCTCTCTCTCTCTCTCTCTCTCTCTCTCTATATATATATATATATATATATATATAGACACATGCATACACACACATATAACACATATATATGAAGAGAAACATTTACATTGATCACAGATGATATGTGCTCTGTAATTGATTCAACTTAGAAATTCATCTAACGTATATTATAGTTATTCCTAGATATATATAAAGAGACGCATAAATAAACTAAAGAAAAATATTTATGGTTTAATCAGGGGAATCAGTAAAAGTATTTCGTTCTTACTCTCTTATACATGTTAACAATATATTCAAGTTTTGGTGATCGGCTTCATATATTGGGTGCCACACGCATATAAATTTATTGTTACTACAAATTAAGCAAAAACACGTGTCACTGAATTCGTGAATTAAGTCTCCAACTGCACATATATATATCATGCCTTGAGTCAAGTCTTGGCCACAATATTCATTCATGTTGCTATACATAATTAACTAAAGGGAACGAGATATATATTCAGCACATTCATATTTACAGCACTTCCAATAGCAATAAAAAGAAATAACGTCTGATTGGGCGATGAGATTATATACATTCGACTGCTTCATCATGTCAAGTAAATTTGACCACGATAAACCACATGATAACGGCTAACCATATATATAGTCCTGATGAATTCCGGAGTCCTTTCTTAATCTTTGGTTCTATACATCTACCGAATAATTAAGCATCACCCCCTTTTTTCATGCTCCAAATTAAAATTCACAACATGTAATCCATTATATATGAATTAGAAAATATGTCTTCCTTAGATTGAGTTCAACCATTTTCCTAAAAGTTTTGTACATATAAAAAAGCATCACCTCCTTCTTTCATGAACTTGAACTGGAAAGCCGCCTCTAAAGGTGGCGGTAAGACCCGGGGCGAACCGGGGCTCCTGACCCGACCCTACTGAAGACTTTATAACAAACCTTCGGACCAAGGCAACAACCACAGACTTCATCTCCAAAAGTGCCAACTCCTTCCCCAAACAAACCCTAAGGCCAGCTTGAAAAACTGGATATTTAAAAGGACACTCCTGCACAAAAACACCATCCTCATCCAACCACCTCTCGGGTCTAAACTCCATACAGTCGGAGCCCCATATCCGCTCCATCCGACCCATCGCATACGGGTGATATGTGACACGTGTCCCCTTCCTCACAAATGTCCCATCCGGTAACACATCATCCTCCACCGCAAATTTAGAATCAAAATGAATAGGTGGATATAATCTCATACTCTCATGAACCGCAGCGTTCACATAATGCATGTGCCGCATCTGATCATAGCTCGCCACCTCCTGCTCCGGATCCATGACCCGGTCCAGCTCATCCAAAATCAACCCCTCAACCCGGGGTTGACTCGTCAACAACATGAAAAAACCGGTCAACGCAGCTGCCACCGTGTCACGTCCAGCCAATAGGAAGCTAACAACAATGTCTCTCAAATACTTATCATCATTCGCTGAACACATAAATCTCGCGAGAAGATCTTTCCTCCCTGAAAATCCCATCTCGCGAGATTGTTTTATCATCCCTTCAGCTAAATCATTCACCACATGAATGGCTTCCCTTAGTTTCTTCTCAGACCCCACATTAAAAAACCTTTTCACCTTCCATATCACCGGCGACGCCATCATCGCCCGCTCCGCCGATAGCTTCGACGCGAGGTCAAAGGCGTCGGCGAAGTCCGACGTGGGAAGGGAAAGAATGAGACATCTAGGGTCGAAACCAAACGAGAAGTTGCAAATATTATCGAAGGAGAATCGTCGGAAAATGTCTTGCAAGTCAACCATTGATCCATTATGGTCGTTTTTGGCGGTGGTGGTGGAGGAGAGGAGAGGGATAAGCCTTGTTTGGATCTCTTGTGTGACTATGTCAAGCGCGTAGGAGCGATTGGCGACGGAGCTTATTTCGAGGCTGGCCATTTTACGTTGAAACTTCCATGATTCGCCGTCGACGTTGAAGATTCCGCGGCCGAGGAGGTCGCTGAGGATGGTGGAGAATTGTTTGCCTTTAGGGTAGTTATGAAAGTTAGTTTTAAGGATGTGTTGGACGTTGTTTGGATTTGAGGTTATGATGTTTTGGAGGACGTGGAGGTGGATGGTGCTTGTGGGGGCGTTAGTTAGGAGGTGTGTGAACCAATCGCTGAGGTTGTTGAAGTGGTTGGTCCAAGTGAGGTTAAGGTAGTTATGGCAGGTATTACAGTTGCAGCATGGTTTCATGTTTCTGAGGAGGAAGATGAGGAAGGAGAAGATAGAGAAGAGAGATGTGAAGGAGAAGAAGAGGAAGCAGAAAGTGATGGACATGGTTTGGACTGATGATATTGTTGAAGTTTCATGATGGTGATGATCCATTTTTAAGATGGAGTGTGTGTTGCGGGAGGTTGAGTGGGGAGCTAATTATATATGGTTGGATGGGATTAATTAATTAGTTAATTGGGTTGAGAAAATAATATAGTCTTATGTGTATGTGGTTTGGGTTTGGCCCTTTTGTGGTTTGGAAAATGATGAATAAAGAATAGCAGAATGTAAGGGGTTGAGATTTGAGAGTTGACGACTGACTAGATAGCGTATATGGGATTATTAGAAGTAGCAAAAAATGTAAACGGTCATGAAAAACGCGTGCGCTAAAAGACCTTCTCTTGGCTAATTGGCCACAGAACGCTGGTACAATTTTCCATCCACGTGATTATATAATATATTGTTTTAATTTTCCCGAGTTTTTCGTGAATTGGTATATTTAATGAAATATATTTAAAAAAATGGAATAGAAACAATAATTGTGCAGATGGGAGAATCGGTGTGAATATTTAAAATGACAGTGATTGACAGATTCAAAATGTACAGTAACTGCGAGTAGTCGAGTACTAGACCAGAATCAATAATGAAAGTAAGGATGGTTGAAGAAATGAAGGACTAGTTAATTCATTTTTAACTTATTTGTATGTTTAAAAAAAGGCGGCAAATTTAGATGGGGCCGGGGTGGGGTTGAGAAGGGGAAGAATGTGGCTGGAGAAGATGAAGAAGGAGCAATTGACTACGTAACTGTATATGTAATAATGAATGGAGCATTATTTTGTTGAGTTATATGGCCGATTGATATATGTCGGCTTTTATCTAGTTAGCTGGTTGCAGCTGCCCATAAACTGCCCGGTCTACCCCGGGCCTTTCCCCATGCCCGGTTGCCCGCTAATGCTCATCCCATTATCCATCATCACAAGTTGAAGTCATCAGAAATGGTATCCCATTTTATATTTACTTGTTTATTTCAATTCCTTATTCTCATGTTTTCCAAAAACAATTATTTAAACATGTGTTGTGTCAAAATTATCCACTATCAAGATCGCTGGGTTCTCCTGCATCGCCTCCAATAAAATGTTTTATGAGTGGACTTCGTAAGTAGTCTTGTGAGTGATCAGGTTGTAGTTTTATAGTTTTAAGAGATATTCTTCCATCTCATAGATTGTTGGTCTTTAATTTTACGAGATGTCTCTTTAAACTTGTATTACTCACTCACAATATAAGGGCCAAAATTTTGTATAGGTTAATCCAAAAATATTAGAGTTCATCTCACAATTTCTTCTTATATAATGCATTTTTACTACTTTATCTCTAACTCTCTTTCATATTGATCAATATTTATGTATTTCTCTCTCTTAAAAGTATCATAATAAATACAGATAATATTGAAAAAAGAACATTAACGTCATACACCTAACTGAGTTTTACATGTTTTTTTAAAAAATGTGTTTTGATAGCAGAACTCTTATATTATAAATTGAAAGGAGTGTATAAATAGAGATTTTCTAGATAAATTAAATAAGTAGAGCGTTATATATGTGGAACCCTTCAATAATGAGCATAAATGCTTAGTAAAGAGAGTTTATCAGATCACAACCATTCGTGTGTAATTTTGGATGGCTTGAATGTTTTTCCCCAGCTAATTGGATTATTTTTAAAAATTGTTTTTTAGTAAAAATTAGATTTTGAAAAATGATACGTGGATTATCCTTAATTAATTATATTTATATCCTATAGACAATGACATAATATTTAAAAAATAACAAATATATACATATAAACTTTTTTCTACAAATAAAATATAAATCATATATAAAGGTCCATATCTTCAGGTCTCTGTTTGGTGCAGCTTTTAAAATCTAAGAAGCATTTTTTCCTCCAAACAATGATTATGATGAGCTTAAACCTAGGTTTAGGTAAAAGCTACTCCTTTCCATTTTTACCTGAAGTACGAGTAGATAAAAATATATCATCATTACACATTAATTTCATATAAGTTCCATAAACAATTACTCCCTTCGCTCCGTAATATAAAAGCCTAATTTGAACGATTTTTGTCTAAAATATAAGAGCCCATATCACATTCTCTCATCATTTAATGCATTTTTTCTACTTTACCCCTTACTCTCTTTCATATTTATTCTTATGTATTTATCTCTCTTAAAAGTATTATAATAAATATATGAGCAATATTGGAAAACAAATATTAACTCCAGACACCCAACCGACTTTTACATGTTTTCTAATGATTTTTTATTTTTTGCGATTGAAGTCTTATATTATATATGGATTTGAGGGAGTATTTCATTATTAGTTTTTTAGAACAAATTCTCTTGTGTTTTTATAAATTTTTGCTCTCCAGAGAAGTGTGAGAGTACTATATTAGTATCGAATCGGGAGAGAACACCGCTACCTATATATTCAACCCAACTTGGCGCGGAGTGGGCGCCAACCTGGCATCCAATCCAAACCATCCATTCAAATATAAGGGAACGGATTCTCTCATAATCCGTTCTCTCAGTATCCCTCCTCATCCTCTCACATTGATCCTCATGTGGGCCACTCAGATTCATTTAAGAGCTCATAATTTCTCATTTGTCCCGTTAAAAATAAAAAAACAGTATTATAATATAAATTAAATGAAGAATTTTTATTTTTAAAAACTTTTTAGCATAAAAATTTCAACTATCTAGACCTATTTCATTTCAATAAAAGTATCTATAAGAGATACAGATTTACAGTTAACTGGATAAGTCTGTATCTCTTATAGATCCTTCTATTGAAATGAAATAGGTCTACATAGTTAAAATTAATAGGTGTAGATAGTTGAAATTTTTTATCCTAAAAAAATTTCAAAAATAAAAAAATTAAAAGTTTATCATTTATTTTATATTATAATACAGTTTTTTATTTTTAATGGTACATGTGACAAATTATGAGCTCTTAGATGAATCTGAATGACTCCACATGAGAACCCATGTGAGAGGATGAGGAGAGATACTGAGAGAAAGGATTCCGAGAGAATCCGTTCCCCAAATATAATTGGGAGAAATTAAATCCAAATTTTACCTTGCTGGCAGGCAACTTCAATTGATTATTGATGTGATTTTGAATAATTTTTTGTTTTTGACTGACAAATTAATTAAAACACCAACTAAAATAAACAAACTGATATCGCGTGATGATCATCAATCACTACTGTTGTTTATCAATTACTCCTATATTTGTCCAGCCACCTAATGAACAGTCATAGTAATTTATGAATTATACAAATGTTGATTATATTAGGGAAATTTAATTTGTATCATAATTAACAAGCTAGCTTATTGAGTATTGACGTGGCATTAATATATTCTCCTGGAATGAATTATTCTGGCAATGTGGCTGAAAGATCATTCTCATGTGTGTGTATTATTTTTTGGGGGAGAAACTTATAATCTGTGTTGATATTTTTGGGTGGATGTATTATAAAGAATAAATCCTACATTATTTGAGATTGTAGGGGTATAAGTTATAAGTGAACTTAGGTTATTAGTTGGGCTAAGAAGAGAAATTCACTCACAACAACAATGGCCAATTCGTCATTCAATTTTGCATGCGGTGGGTGTTGTTAGCTGCCTTTCACTCTTTCGGCTGTCTATTCAATCTTTATACTCTCTTCCCTTCTGTCCATAATATAACAGTCCAACAGCCAAACACACGTTTTTGGAGTTAATTTAGTTTTTAGAGTTAATGTTTTTTTCCAATATTGATATTTTAAAGATAGAGAAATTAAATACATAAACATTCATAAACATGCATGAAAGAGAGTTATAGTTAAATTAGGAAAAAAACATATTGAACGAGGAGATAATGTGAGATGAATTCTTGTGTTTTGGATTAAAATCATTTAAATTTTGGACTCTTATATTACTGATCGAAGGGAGTACTACTTGCATTGGTAGTTTTATTGGTCAAAAGTATGACCGTCTAAAATCCCAAAATAATAAAAAGGGACCATCTAAGTAGGCTTATATATTATTTAGTCCAAAAAAAAGGTAGGCTTACATATTTATAGTGAGTGCTCGTATCAAATTGTCGCTATTTGATTTTTGGAAGAGTATAAGAATATTTGATTTCGAGCTGCCGCACACGAATTCTAAGATGGCAAAATTGACGAATTTTATTGGAAGGTGAAAGCTTCTCTCTTCCAGAAATACCAAAACGTGAAACTTTTTTTATTTTCTACTTGCCTAGTGTCTCCCTCCCTCACAGATATGACCTCCCCTCCAATTCATTGACATAGTGACATTTATAACATATTGTTTTATTTATCTCTTTTTCGATTTGACGTTTCTTAATTAGCAGCACTGAAGTTTCGTATAGCCGAATAAACTAAATTTCATTTTGATCGCATGAAAAAATTCAATTGAATATTATTCCTTGATTTTGAAATAATCGGCACTGCTTATGATAATATCGTGTACATTTATATTGATTATATGAATATATGGATATGCGTGCTAATTTAAAAATGAGATCTGAATGGTTCAGTTTAATATATATATATATATATATATATATATATGTGTGTGTGTGTGTGTGTGTGTGAGATTCGACTTTGATTCGAGCGGCATGCTTGTTAAGACGGGTTCGGATTCTCTCCTCATCCCTCATAATCACCCCATTTTACCTATTAAAATTCATCTAAGAGTCCATAATTTGTCACTTATACTATTAAAAATAAAAAAGTTGTATTATAATATGAAATAAATGAAGAACTTTAAATTTTTTTATTTTTGAAAAAATTTTAGTATAAAAAATTTTAACTATCTAGACCTATTTCAGTTATTTTACAGTTAACTATATAAGTCTAGACTTATATAGAAGGATCTATATACAGATCTGTATCTCTTATAGATCCTTCTATTGAACATGTTCAGATAGTTGAAATTAATCGTTCCAGATAATTGACATTTTTTATGTTAAAAATTTTTCAAAGTTAAAAAAATTACAATTTCTTGATTTATTTTATATTATAATACTGATTTTTATTTTTTTAATGGTACAAGTGACAAATTATGAACTCTTAGATGAATTTCAATAGGTAAAATTGGGTGATTATGAGGGACAAGGAGAGAAAGATTAGGAGAGAATCTGAAGGATTTGGATTTTCTAAGCCTCTCTAAGCCTCCCCTTATCCTCACCCTCAATTTAATCCAATGGCACACATACAACATTAAAAAAAAGAAAGAGAAAAAGGAAATGCATCTGATCAGAGAATTGGAGTAGTGGTTCTGGTTCTGCTATAATTCTGAATATTAAGAAAAAGAAGACAAATGTGAAGATGTGAATGAAGAAGAAGAATAGGAGGATGACAATGATCAGATGCATTTCCTTTTTCTCTTTTTTTTGTTTTTAATGTTGTATGTGTGCCATTGGATTAAATTGAGGGTGAGGATAAGGGGAGGCTTAGAGAGACTTAGAAAATGGAGGCTTAGAAAATCCAGATCCGAATCTGAATACTGTTAAGACATCCTCTAGAATGAGTGGACAACTTACTTGCACTATTTGATTGATTGATTAGCATGCATTTAAGGCTTAAGGAAATGAAGTACGTGCTCTCTAGATGGAGTATATCTGTGCGCGTGCTCGCTCTCAAAATGAATGATGATGATCCGAGTACATTTAAAATCTTATCAATATTTTCTATGTATGTTTGGTGGACTTATTTTTCATCCAACTTATTTGAAATAAATCAGTTTATTTATAAGTCACTCAAGGTAGCTTATTTCAGAAAATAAGCCAGCTTATTTTTTTACATGACTTAAAAATAAGCTAGCTTAAAATTATTTTAAACAAAAAGTCGTCCAAACATGTTTATAAGTCAAATGGAAAAATAAGCCACTTTTTTTAAAGTTCATCCAAACATAAAAATAAGTCAACATAGAGCTTATTTTCTAACTGACTTAAAAATAAGTCACTTTTCCACAAGTCGAACCAAACACACCCATTATCATTATACTCCCTCCGGTCCCTAATATAAGAGTCTAAAATTTGAATGGTTTTGGTTTCTAATATAAGAGCTCATTTCACATTCTCTCCTCATTTAATACGTTTTTTCCTGTTTTGCCCCTGACTCTCTTCATATTCATTAATGCTTATATATTTCTCTCTCTTAAAAGTATCATAATAAATATGAGCAATATTGAAAAAGAAACATTAACTCTAGACACCCAACTAACATTCACATATTTTTTTAAGAACGTTTTTTGCGGTTAGCTCTTATATTAGGTACCAAAGAGAATAACATTTTACAAACAAATTGATTTAAAAAATAAAGTTTTTGTTTTCCAAATGAATTATGTAAATTTAGATTTTCACATTTAAATTTATTCATTCACGATTTCAATAATAATTCTAAAAAGTATTTACCATCCATTAATTTCATTTAATGAATATGAGAGGTAAAAATAAAGTAAAATAGCAAAATTTGCCCCAGCAATGTTTAGACAGAGTTCAAATTTTGTCCTTTTAAGTTTCTTTGTTTCAATATGGTCCTGAAAATCATAAAACATATAGTAGAAGTATTATTGTTGCCTTGGAGCTGATAGATATTAAGTTTTAAGTTTGACTACTAATTTTCGATATTGACCTATTTAATGATGATATGGTTCACTAAGATAGGAGATGTATAGTGATGTGGCAAATACCTAATGAATTTTCGAAAACACACAAAAGATCAACGAAATTACTCATTCAACCACCGCCATGACACTAAGCTAAATGCAAATTTCAACAATCTCCATCTTTCTCCACTATCTTCCTTCAATCTTCTTCTCGTTCCTTGCCAAAAATACCCATGTTTACCTATTAAAACCATAAACACATGTGAGGGAAATATGCCAATCAAATTTTTTAATAATGTCATAATCATCTAAAAAATAATTAGCTTAAACTCATATAATATATTAGCCCAATTTTCTTTTAAAAGCTCAAAATACCTATAATTAGCGTTGATTTTTTTTGAACGAATATAATTAGCGTTGATGACTCCCCGAACATATCATAAATATGTACAAATTAAAATCAATGCAAAATGAGGATTCATCATTTACATAATAAATATTGATCATTAGATAAGGGCATTCCATTACAATCTTCCGTGAACCCGTACGTACATGATGTCATTTGTGGTTTAACTGATCACAATTGAATATGTAAGGTTTGATGAATGGATTATCTTATTTGACTTGAAATCATTAAAATTTAAGTAACACACAATTTCAATGTTTTATTTTATTTTACAAGTTTTTAATATATTCTTTTAATTGTTTTTTTAAGATGTCATGTCAGATTAAAAATTACTTGTCAAACTTTATGTATTTGTCTGTGATTGATCGGACTACAAATGACGTGATTCACTAATTAAAGCAAAAAAGTTTCTCTTTATGGTATGGAGAATTTTTTCGATTTAAATTAAAGAAGTTAGTTTTATTTTCAATTAAAAAAAGTTAATTTTGTTTTTGTAAATGGAGGTATGTAGTTGTGTCATCTTGTCTAGTGAATTAGCGACCAAGATGACTCAACATAGTCGTGTGTTGGGCAGACATGTTGGATTGATAAACACGCCGATTTCGGCTCTGTAAAATATGAGAGGCTCCCTCCGATAATTATAAATGCGCACGTTTCTCACGTTTTCCATCACTTTTGCAATTAACAAACCCGAGCAGTCGTTTTGATAAGTACGTCTGCTAGCTCTTTTTTTAACGATTGGACCAAGAATTTTTACAAGCACACAGTAATCATAGTGTTGGAAAAAGATCATTTAAAGGTTGGGTCTCGGTAGGGCATATACCATGACAAATTAAAGATGCCCAATAAATAATTAAACCTGCATACTTTTTCCATCTTTATTTTCCAATACCCAGCACAGTTTCAGCCACGTGTCTCTTTTTGACCCAATGCCCTCTGACGCAATCCATGAGACGATGGATCTCTTCCAGATTAGGCTACCAAAGCAAATGATATTCATAGCATTAAAAAAATCAAGAATGAACTTTCAAAAGTCTAACAACGACTCAATTCTAAAATGCTAATTAATCAAACACGCAACAGCTGTCTTGCTTGAATGAGACTAACAACTAGATAGGCTTTTATGGCTAATCCGACTCAAAGAACTTAATTTGGGGTATCATGCAAATTTTTTTATTAGACCTGATCGATGGCCACTCACTCACCCACAAACCATTTCTCTTGTTCTTTATTAAGTGATAAGAAATTAAGTCTCGATTACATATTTTTAAGGAATTTTGCAACCTCTTAAATAGACACTCTTGCTAGATTCCGATCCGAAGGAATGAACATCTCAAGATATTTTTCCTGAAGAGTAGTGGGCCTTAAACCTTCATGGAAATTTTGTGTTATTGCTTTGTGTATTTTATATATTTGTGTGCATTGAAATCTATGGTGTTAGTCATGGACGAGGATAAAGAGAATCGCATCCATGACATAAACTTTAACGTATACGTAGTACATGGTGGTTTGAAAATATTTACTGCAATATAATAACTTGAATTAGTCATTGTATTTAATTATTAAAACTTCTTTTATAAAGTTTTTGACGTACAAGCTTACATTTTATGCCACATTATATGGTTCCCTACCTTTTTCTTTTTAAATTTCACACTAACTTCACTAATTATAGTTAATGGGATGGATTAAGAATTAAGATGGACAGTTGGACGTGTTCAAATTAAGCTTGCTTGGGTTTCATTATTCTAGTCTATATATTAGCCCAGTGTAGAACCACATGGCCTTTGAATAAACAAGACATAATGCACAAATATATCTGCGTAAAAATTAAATGATATATTTAACTTGATCGTAGAAATCAATATCTTACTCTGCAACAAAAAAACATGCTCCTACGCGATTCACATCAAGTTCTCCCAGTCATAAAATGAAACATATTCGTGCGTATGGTGAAAGATACAACCGGCTGAATAGTGTGAATGGAGCTGTAGGAAATTAAAGTAAAGAAATATAAGAAAGTAAGGCTAAATGACAAGTAATGTGATAAGTATGCTTTTTCAGTGATTGTGAAGTAGCTGTGAATTTGTGATATATATGTTCGTTTTTGGCATCTTTCTTTTTTATTAAACACCGCCTAGTAACCCGACGCATATTAACAACCGTTTAATGGTAAGAGTATTATCCACATAGGCAAAGTTGTCCCTTCTCCCAATGAATGTGTTTTATTCTTACGGGGTTGTAGCCTACTTACAGGTCAACCAATTATCAATTGGTTGCGTCTTTCCTTTTCTGGTTCTTGCTGCTCCTCTCCCATTAATTTTATAGCTCCAGTTTAATTACATGCATCTATTTCTTCCACTTTATTTTCTTTTAACAGAAACCGTGCCCACTCAGCTTTCTCCACCATGTCGACCAATTTTTGGTGACTTCCCACCAGAAAAGCAATCTAGAAGCTTCACTAATTGAATTTTCTAAATTTTAGACAATGAATTTTATAATGTCCTTGATTCTAGGCTGAACAATTGCTCTTGCATGTAATTTTATAATGGGCCAAGGTATTACGTGGGTGCGTTTGATATTTTTATTTGGGAAAATCCCAAATAAGTCCCCCCGAATACCCAAAAGGACATGTAAGTAACCTAAACTTCCAAAAGGACCATGAAGGAACCAGTACCTATCTGTCATTTTAAAATTTTGCGAAAAGACAAAATTGCCCCATCTTAAAACACAAATTGCGATAAGAGGATGGATGTCAGGGTGGGTTTAGGGTGGGGTAGGAATTTGTGTTTTAAGATGGGGGCAATTTTGCCTTTTCACAAAATTTTAAAATGACAGATAGGTGCTGGTTCCTTCATGATCCTTTGGAAGTTTAGGTTCCTTACTTGTCCTTTTGGGTATTCAGAGGGATTTATTTGAGATTTTCCCTTTTTATTTTGACCCCGCATTGAATGATTGGGCCATTTAATCATTTCAATGTATCCTACAACGAGGCCATGATCGAAGCCCATTTGTTTCTTACCGTGTTTGTACACTTGAGGCCCAAAGCATAATCTTCAAAGCACTTCTCTCCTCGGCCCGTCTTATGGATTCTCACCATGAGAGAGTGTTTGATTTCTCACTATACGGCCCCAGAGGGAGTCATCCTTGACAAATCCTTCAATTTGTATTGTTTTTAGGGTTAAATATCATTTTAGCCAATAAACTATTTTGAAAGGGTTAAATTGGTCAAAGAATAATAAAGAGACTCATTCTGGCTAAAGAAGAATAAAAGTGGTTCATTTTGGCCAATAGGTAACATGAAAATACTAAAATGCCCTTTAAGAGACTTAATTTATAAAATTTTTGAGGATGTGGGTCCTACATTTTAAAATAAAATATTACCCACCCTACCCTACCCCACCCCACCCCTCTCTCTCTCTCCACCCTTCTTCTCCTCTCCCACCCCACCGTCCCCTCCCTCTTCTTCCTCTTCCTCCTCCATTTTTGCCCTCTGCCTCCAACACAACTACCACTCAGATCAACAACAACTCACGCCAGTTTACAGAAAAGCATAAAAAACAAAAGATAACCATTACGACAATGTTAGAAGAGAAAAGGTAATTCAAAAAACAAAACAAAAGGTGTAGGGAATGCAGGACTTCAGACCCACACAAAGTTCAACTGCATCCAATTTGGTTTCATTTATGAGCATATCATGTGATTAAATTACATTAACTCACTTCCAAGACTTCTAATTAGGCCCACACACAGTTACACCAGTTCCATCCTTCCAGTTTCGTGGCGCTGGCGGTAGTAAGGAGGAAGGTGGTGGAAAGGAGAAGAGTGGGCAGCGAAGGAGTTTTTGTTGATCTGAGTGGTGGTGGTGTTGGAGGCAAAGGGCGAAAATGGAGGAGGAAGAGGAAGAAGAGGGAGGGGACGGCGGGGTGGGAGAGGAGAAGAAGGAGGAGAGAGAGAGAGGGTGGGGTGGGGCAGGGTGGGTAATATTTTATTTTAAAATGTAGGACCCACATCCTCAAAAATTTTATAAATTAAGTCTTAAAGGGCATTTTAGTATTTTCATGTTATCCATTGGCCAAAATGAACCACTTTTATTCTTCTTTGGTCAGAATGAGTCTTCTTTGGCCAATTTGACCCTCTCAAAATAGTTTATCGGCTAAAATGATATTTAACCCTTGTTTTTATATGCCCAATTTCTCACTATACCCAATTTTTTCTATGATTTGATAAATATTTTGGATGTATTTGGGGAGATACCTAATTAAAAAGATTTGCTTAGGTAATATTTTAATGTTAGGTACACCACTAAATAAATAACAAAAGCTTAAATTCTAAAAGAAAAAATAGAGAAAAGATCAATAACACACACACACACATTACATGTTCTTCTTCCCTTCAGGAAAGTAATGTGGGCCATGGGACTATGGGCTTTGAATTGATTGATAAAATTGCACCCACTGGGCTTGGCAATGAAAGAAACATTAATATCATGCAGGAGAAGCCGTTCAAATGCCTTGCTCTTGATTTGGGTCAACCTTGAACTGAGGATGAAGTTTTGTAAAGCAGAAAAAAAAAACTCCCATCTCTTAATAACATATAAAAGCAGGGGACGTATACCAATAATAATATGAGGTTATATTACTTACAACAGAGCTTCCAACGGATTTCCAAAATAATAGTACCAAGGTTCTCATTGATTTTCTGGGACCAATACTTCATGGAAATATGACACCGCGGATTATTGTTGCAATTGCAAAGATGCGCAGTAGGCGTGGGTTTAAATTTTCTTTTATCAAAAAAAGAAGTGCATAGAGTTTTCATGTGATGTGTTGACACCGAACATGGCTGATGATCCATGTATCAGGACGTACGTATCCTTTCCTCCCACATATTTATTGACTTTCCATACCGCCACAGCACAATGCTCACTCATCTTTAATGTCACTGACGACATTGAATATAGTTTACTTTTATTTTATATATTTTTTTAAATGTGTGAGTGTTGATCCAATAGCTCATAACTTGAATAAATTGTTTGCCTGCTCACAGCATGGGTGTGTTCCCTCGAGTCAATCTCATCATTTCACAAACGTCATTTATTATTATAAGTAAATGTTTTAACCAGTATATGGTTTCGTTATCTTGCTTGTTTAATTAATAATAGTCGAACTAACATCTCTCCCATCATGAGATTTGATATCTTCACCCTCGGCACCTCCTTAGCTTGTTCTTCCATTTATATTTCTTTTTCTTCTTAATATCAGTCGTCACACTTGTATTTTGATAATTTTTTCCTTAAAATAAAGAAGCAGAAGGATAGATGACAATCATTGTTATATAGTAATAATTTTCAATATGCTCTTTTCAGTGTAATCTGATTTTAAAAAAACTTTATATTGTCTCAACCAGTAGCCCTGTAAACACTTTAATAACAGTAGTAAAAACCGGTGCCAGAGGAGTGTAAAGAACAAAGAAATTTTCATAACTTCAATGATGAAATTCCACAACCATTAAGGGGGCCACTTGGCAGCTTACAGTATTATTATTGATGCTATATTACTGCCTTGGACGATTGAATATAACACACCAACATTCATAATCTCACAAATAGACTTAATTCTCTCTCTGCCTTTTCTATTTGCCCAACAAACTTGACTCTCTTAAATTCAATAAACAAATATAACACTACAAGTTACACATGACATATTGAATATATTATGCATGGTTCACTTGAGGACGTACTTAACGATGCCAGGGATATGTATATTCATGAAATAATCCTCCCACTCAATCATCTTTGGGTCAAAATAGAACAATTCCATCTCCACGTCACCCTGTGTCGCCGCCACTCTCAACTTTTCTGTGTTCATATTATCAAATCTGCATGAAGGTCAATTAAAATGATTTTCATTAGACCCAAAAGTTTTAATACATGTACGTAATATATAGCTAGCTTGTAATCAATAAAGTGACTCACACGCCATTGAAGAATAAGTAAGGCCTGTAAAGATCAACCAAGCGCATCACTATCTGAATCTTCCTGTTCAGGTCCGAATACATCCCCCGAAAGTATTGGCAAAATGCTTTATTCGCCAGATCTAGTCCCTAAAATCAATGTTTTAATATAATTAATTAATTAATTTCCTTACAAACATACTATGATTTATAGCTTAATTGGTAGTGAATAATGAACGGATATATAGATACCTTCAAGAGAAGCATATAGCGAATGAACATGTAAGTGCGAAAGCTATCCATACTGTTTAATACAGTAACATTGCCAACTTTGACGATTTTGCCCTCCTTGTTCCTCAGTGGCTTGGATGTGAAGTATCTGAACCCATAGTCCCTGAGATTGCAGTATCTAATTGGATTTCTCACGGAGGAACCCACATGATATATTATATTATCATCTCCAACATTAGCATGAGCCACCATCGCCACTAACATTGTATTCACCACCATGTCTGCTGGTATCTGCATCCTCAATAATAATAATAAATTAAATAAATAAACTCTCCAATCCATTAATCATCTATATATCACTATAATTAATTAAGATCACTAAGATTCATTTCATAGTCTCACCGCGTCAAAAATTGTGTCGATGTCCGCTGGAAAACAACTTAATTTTCCCTTGCCATATGCAACAATCAAACTGTCTATGGTCCTGTATTTAATTAATTAAACTCCCAAAGTGAGAAAAATATAATTTATATTCCTATTTAATGTATGTATTTGTGATATATGAATATATACCTTACACCTTCAACCCAACCAGGAAACGGTTCTTTGTAAGTGCTGGTAACGATGGTGGGCCGTATTATGACGACAGGTAGGTTCCCCTTTAATGCTCCTACAAGCATTTCTCCCAATGCTTTTGTGAACACGTATGTATTTGGCCAACCATATATATTTGCCCTGATGCATATAATATCAGTAAAAAATTAAAAGGTTAAAAGTGAATTGATTATTCCGACAAAAAAAAGTGAATTGATTATTAGCATTAAATTATTGTTACAAGGCCAGGATGACAGAGGTGAAACCTTTTAAGGCCCAAGTCCTTCATGGCGGATTTAATTTCATATTCAGTGGCTCCCTCCTCTCGAAGCTGTTTCAGTGTTTCTTGTGCCAAGTTGTTTTCAGTGTCAATGTCTAGTCCTGACACTCCATTTAGTGACACCCCCATTTTATACGCCTCCTCTCCTATCAGTCCTCCTTTTTCCCCACATACATATGCTTCAAAATATATAATTCAATGATTTGTCAGCCAAAATATCTATGCGTATCATGCCAAAATATCTATGCGTATTATATGTTCATGCAAATATATATATGCAATCGAGATATCATACTCCACATAGTTTTCTGGGTGTGTCCAATGATTAATTCTCGCCCATACTCTCATTTATATTTGGACTTTCAGATCGTACAAGACATTTATTGATTAATATGCTGTTGAATATAATGAAAAACAAAAGTATAACCTTAGAAGTACTGGACACACCCCATCCCCATTGCAATAAAAACTAAAATAATAAGGGAAAGTGAGTAGCGTGTGTCAAATAATAAGCTAGTAGTGCCATAGACAAAATTTACCAACCTGTTGAGACGTGGACAAGAACCTGAAGTTTAGTACATTTTTTGGCGAAGCTCAAAACATTTATAGCTCCCATGGTATTTATGCCCAGTGCAACCTCGTATCTGCATTTAAGAATAATAAAATCGAGATAAATATCTTTAGTTCTGTATCATGCATGGTATGTAACTCAAATATGGTTCCACGTTGCCACCGGAAAAGAAAAATGAAAATATTGTTGTGCAAATGTATGGATATGATTACTTATTACTTAAACACACAGACGCACGCACAGATACCTTTCATCAAAGTTAGTTGTTGCAGCTAAGTTAACTATAACATCTGTTTGTGTGCAAATCTCTTCCATCAGAACGGCATCCTTCAGATTTAAGTCCGCTTGAGAGATGTCACCAGGGACCAGAGTGGCCTTCTTTGATATAAACGAATTGAATTCTGCACCATGATTTTCCTTCAACAATCTGAACAACTCCGTTCCTATGATCTGCGTTTAGAAGAATACATCGCACATATATTATTAGCCAGCCACATAAACTTATAGAATAACTTTATTATGAGCTATATAATTCATATTATGTCTATATCTCAAGTTCTCCAAACTTAATGGTGATTATATTATTGATAGAGGTGCCTTAATTCTTGAGACATGTAAGCGACACAATAGGGCATCCCCACCTCATTATTCAAGCGTTGTGTGGCAGATATGTTATCGGAGGCTCTCAAAAGAAGGTATAATTTCTTGACATTTGGCTGAACCCTCAGTACCTTCTCCACAAAAACTGCAAATTAAAACCATATATACAAGTAACACAACATGCATTAGAAGAACGATCAATAAATGCACATTGTTCATAGAACACAGAGCATATATATATTGGAGCCATTAAAAGCAAAGTATTATATATGTGAATTATTAATGACTGAAGATTATACTTTTGGCGAGAAAGCCTGTTGCACCAGTCACTAAAATGGTCTTGTCCTGAAGAAAGTGGAGTATGCTTTCTAACTCCATTGGGGATTATCCTCTGAACTGATAAATGAAGAGATGAAAGAGAGAGAATGAAAGAGATATTTGGACTCAAAGCGATGGATTCGTTTATCTCGAATTGTGATGTGAAGGAAACAGAATGGGCATGTGCCATATTTATACATAGCAGAAGGTCAAATATAATATGCTAATAAGGTGCAAGTATTAATTATGAATAACATGCACTGCACACAACATGTCAAGTAGCAATACAGTTCGACCGCTCCCAACTTTCGTAATATAGTCGGGAGTGTAAATGCAACACAACCGTATGCGTACTCCACATATCGCTTACCAATGAACGCAGTTTCCGGCCTTCATAATAACTATTCCTTAGTTTTATTATCACTCTTTTTTTTTTTTTGAAGAACTGAACTTTTTTTATCATTGTTATTTTATATATGGTGGAGCCATATTATTCACACATTGTAAATCACTCATCTCAAGATGCATCTAATTATACTAGTTGTAGGATTTTGGTGGCATAATATTATGTACATTAATTCAATAATTTTCATATACACGTATATCTTGGCCCACACGAGATGCTGGACACAAGGGAGAAATGTCAAAGGCGGTCGAAGAGTATTCCTACTCATCAACTACTTTTGGGTTCTCTGAATAGGTGGTTGAGCCTAACCTAGCAACCCATGTATACGATCATGTATAACTCCAAATATGGTATACCAATATAACCCCACCCCTACCTTAACTCCAATATCTAGTATTGTCGACTTATACTATTTTCATGTTATTTGACTCCTTTAATGCTGGCCGGTTTCCACTCCAATTATGGCTCAACCGTATCCGATCCACAAACACTATGCAAAAGTATGCATGATAAATTTTAGTACATTAATGCATGTTCAGATTTTGGTTGCTGCTACAGAGGAATTGGGACCCTGCTCTCCTCCTATGGTGCCTTTTTTAAAAAACTATTCGGCCTACACAATATAAAACAACTCACATCTGAATAGATATTCTTTTTATATCAAGATTCAAATATATATATATATATATATATATTGATTGTGGGCATAAATCAAAGACAATGAGAGAGTGAAGTATATACTTGAATATGAGTAAGCTAATCTTGAATATTCAAAAAATATGAGACAAATTTAACTAGTCAATTGCTATATTTTTTAGTCTCAATGATGAAGCAGTTAAAGTTACTTATTCCATTATATATACTAATTATAAAATTAAGTTGATTTTTTTAGAAACTAAGGATGTAAAGTAGACCAATTTAAATTGTTTACATTTATCGTTTTTTCCTCAAAACCAATTTAAATTACTTATAATAAAACTAAAGTATAGCTAATTACACATAGTATTTGTTATAATTAGTGATTTAATCTACGTTCTTAATCTTTACATACAAAAAGTCAACTTGATGTATAATTAAAATCGGGGGTATTATGATAATGCAATTTTTATATTATGACCAATTTTTAATAATCTGTAAACGATTGATTGCAGAATTAAGATCCCCTACAGTGCAATTAACGCTACGTGGAATCGAATTTTGCTTTTAAAACCTATGTGGAATCCAAATAAAACGGAATGAGAGTAGAAAACAGGATTTGCATTTTCTTCATAGGTCGAGTGTTCACCTACCTTCGCCCCTAATTTCTGTTTTCTAGTATTTTATTGGGGTCGGTGACCCAGCCGAAGCTGTCCTGCTCAAAGTTTTGAATTGTGCACCGTACCCTTCACCATATTTATAACTAGCTAGCAAACCCACGATATGACCACTTCCTGCCATACACACTAACACACATGCATAAATAGTTTGTATCTAATAACATGAGGCAACGGCGCGTGCTGCAATTATAGGTCGATGTATTTAGTAATATTTGCTTTATCAGTTTTATCTAGTAGTGCAGCGGTGCCATATCTCATTCTAAATATAACATCAAATTAATAATTTTAGAGAGATTTTGGACATAAAATAAAATTTTTAAAATATTATAGGAGTATTTATCATTTGTTTTCAAAATTAATTTACCTTGATTTCCGATCCCATAGAGTGGCAGTTATAACATTAAATCGATCTGTACTTTTTAATAAACCTATCCGATCTTGCCCTCATTAAGTTGTAAGAGTACCAATATTAATTATTTCTTTTTTTTTCTTTGTTGCGTTGAATAGGGGTAAAATAGTCACGCTTGCATTAATTGATCTGAAACTGGAATCATAATAAGGAACAAAGTTATTAATGGGAAAGTTTGACTTACAAATAGGAATTGTGTGGTATAATCGAATTACTATATCTAATATTAAAGTTCTATTAAGTTCCTTAATATTCATAAAAAAATATTTTTATCTTATATTTAAGAATGGAATGAAAACATATATTGACTTATTCAGTTACTCTGCTTGTCATTGATCACTTGCCTTTGATCATTTAAAAAGCATAAAGCATCCAGTATCGTTTGTCAAGCGAAGCAAAAGATCTTGATTACTTACAATACGTGATTATGTCCAGAACTAACACCACCCACATGCTTATAGAAAATTATCGAAATGGGAATTGAAAAAGATATTGTCCAAACTTTTAGGCAAAGCACGAAAAGAAAAGTTATTGTAGCTAGCAAATGAGAGTAGATTTCTCTTCTGAGCAAAAAAAAGAGTAGATTTCTCTCGGTGCAACA
Organism: Mimosa pudica; assembly: GCA_029929735.1. Classification (NCBI taxonomy): domain Eukaryota; kingdom Viridiplantae; phylum Streptophyta; class Magnoliopsida; order Fabales; family Fabaceae; genus Mimosa; species Mimosa pudica. Next base: position 1,815,555 of record JAKELP010000001.1, read on the forward strand.
CATGAATCTACTATGTCATTTTCCAAAACTCACCAAATTAAACTTATATATAGAATATTCATTCAAATATACGCGTAATTAGCCAATCACTTGAGCTCATACTTACCAACATATTCCGCTGCTTCGGCTTTTTATAATATTTTAATATGAAAATATAAGTGTAAAGGTATATGGTAAAATCGATCACAACATTTACCTACCTTATTAATCGTCTCTACAAAATAAATAACATTTAACACTTAAACTTTTGTTGAAAGATGATGTCAGGAATTAGGATGATGTGATTATAATAATTAAGTAATGATGGGGAACAAGTCAATTTCTTGATCTATTGAATAAAATCATCAACACGCGTCTTGTGCTTGTCGCTTCTTGTTTCTGCAGGTAAAGTCTTCAATTATAAGTCCATCAATTGAGATGAAGAGAAAATCATATGCACCGAAATCAAAGGGCTCTTTTTATTTTATTATTTTTAAAAGGTTTCATTAACTTGCAGGCATAAGTATATCCAATTTTAAGAAAACCTATTGCTTATTGCATTTGGCTTCTGGCAAACCACAAGACTTGTCTTCTTTTTGTGGTTATACCTAACCATCATGCATCGCAATTTATTAATTGTCAAAGGTTCTCCAGGAAACATAAAATAATAAAATAGTGAAACCGCTCTTAATTGATTACCACAATTCGATGAGATTAATTCGTCAGAGAAAATCGTTTTGTTTGGTCAAGAAAATCACACCGTAGACCGTACCCCAATTGCGATGAAGTCACGCGGTCAATTTTTCTAAATACAATATGTAGAATTGTAGATATCACCGTAATTTATAGAATACAAAGTGTTTGACATGCATATTAAGTTCTGAGGGAGGTACTTGTAACGACAGGAACGAGTATTTTTTTTAACTCACTGCACGAAGTTTTTTTACATGACATTCGAATAGTTTTTTTTAACTTCAGGGCTAATAATAACAACTTATTGGCCTCACATAACAACTAGTAAGACCTCATTTTAATTATGTTTATTCCATGGACCTCTAATTAATTTTCCCATAGTTTTTTTTTCAGAGTAAAAAGTTCACTATTTAATAGTATTACGACCTTAAAAGGGAAACAACTATGAATACAATATTGGGCTTTAGTTAAAAAATACAATTGGGCTTATAAAACGGACTTGGACTTCTCTAAGCAATATTGGGCCTCTATTTATAACTTGGATACCGATTAGCAATGAAGTCATCTCACTCCATATCCCTCTGTTTAATTTGTCAAGTTAAAACTTCAACCTTGGCTATGTACTTATGTGGACAAAAAGAAGTCACAAGGCATATGCTCCTTGCAATAGTCAAACAACGAAGCTAGAACTAGAAAAGTCTTGTCATAAAAATAAGATTAACTTGATTTCTTCTATGAAGATTAAGTCAAATAAACCATTTAATCATAATATATGTTACATGTAACTAAATTATATGTTTGGTTATAAATAAAATAAATTATTCATTCTCACTTATGATTTGTCGTGACCATAACTAATTGAAAATAATACAAATACAAAAACAAGTAATAATAATCTTCAATTAATTATGGTGTGGTCGGTTGAAGATGTACTTGACGATGCCAGGAAGATGAGTGTTGAAGAAATAGTCCTCCCAGTTAATCATCTTAGGATCCAAGTAAAATAAATCGGTCTCTACCCCTCTTCCTCTTGCCGCCAGCCTCAACTTCTCTGTGTTCATGTCATCAAATCTGCATTTAATTTTTGCATGTGCCCACCACACATTTATCATCCTCTTTTATATTCTTTACTTGCTATAAGATTCAATATATTTAATACTACATCCGGTCCTAAATATAAGACCTAATTGACTTTTTTGGAGAGATTAAGGTTGCGAAATAGGGTATTAAATTATGACATATTTGATATACTTTTATATCGCCCATTAGTTTATAGGTAAAATAAACTAGTCTAAGGGAAAAAATTAGGTAAATCAATTTATAATTAACTTATTTTGTTTTTTTAGGATTTTCCTGAAAAGTCAACTAGGTCCTATATTTAGGACTGGATGGAGTACTCAATAACTTTAATTACATTATTAGTACTTACACGCCCTTGAAGAACAAGTAAGGCTTGTAAAGCTCCACCAATCGCATCACTATTTGGATCTTCCTGTTCAGCTCCAAACACTTTCCCTGAAAACTCTGACATAATGCTGTGTTTGCCAGCTCTAGCACCTATATTCATTCAACAATATAATGCACATGTATTAAGAAGTAATTTAGATTAGGTTTGATTATTTAACTAGGATTAGCTAAATAATAAAAAAGAGGAACGAACCTTTAAGGGCAGGAGGTAGTGGATGAAAAAATATGTGCGGAAGCTGTCCATGGAGTTCAACATAGTAACTTTGCCAACCTTGATGGGCCTTCCATTCTTATCTTTTTGAGGTTTTGCTGTGAAGTATTTGAAGCCATAATCATGAAGATCCCGATATGTCATTGGATTCCTCACCGAAGATCCCACATGATATACGGCACCGTCACAATTATTAGTCTCATTTGAGTGGGCCACCATGGCAACCAGAATTGCATTCACCACCATGTCAGCTGGTATCTGCACAAGTAATTAAGTAGCTCCCTAAATATAAAGATATTAAAGACATTGATCAATAGTACTTCCAGTCCCTAAAATGATATCTAGTTTGTAACACAATTTGCACTAGGATCTAGATTTTATAGTAAGGTTTAGAGTGGAGGTAGTAAATATTTATAGGCTCCTAAATAATTCAAATTAACACAGCAACTCACCACATCAACAACTGACATGAGATCTCCGACAAAGCATGTTAGTTTTCCTTTCCCATATGCAACACCTAAACTGTCAATAGTTCTGTATAACATAACAGTCACACCAGTTTAAAATCTCTTATCAACTAAATATCACCAGTATATAGATAAGTGAAACATATAAATGAGTTAACATACTACAACAATAAGCCTCATTTTATTTTAGGTGGCATTGACTACATAGATTGCCTCACACCATTGTGTTTCATCAACTACGAAATCTTTTGATAGATACTAATACATATATATTCATATTCCACATATATAGATTAATTACCTTATGCCCTCGACCCAACCAGGGAAAGGTTCCTTCCAAGTACTGGTAACAATAGCAGGACGAATGATAACAACATGCATATTCTCTCTTAGATGTTCCACTAGCATTTCTCCCATTGCTTTTGTAAATACATATGGGTTGGGCCATCCATACATCTTCGCTCTGATTGTTCATGGCCAAAAAAAAAATGATAAGAAGAACCATTTCACTTTTACTATATGGTCCAAAAGCAAAAGAGGAGCTATTAAAACCCAACTACAATGATATATTTTTTTTTTTTTTTGGTAACAACTACAATGATATTTAATATGTGGTATATTTAGTATATTTACACAAACCTGGTAATTCCCAAGTCCTTCATGGCAGCTTTAATTTCATCCTCAGAGGCTCCTTGGTGATGTAGCTCATCCAATGTATGGGACACCACATGTTGTTCTGTATCGATGTCTAAGCCAGTCACACCATTTAATGAATCCCCCAACTTAAATGGCTTCTCTAATATCAGCCCTCCTCTCTCCCCACACACATAAGCTGAAACATAGTAAAATTAATGTTTACTTTAATTAATGCCCCGAGCTTCGATGTTTTTAAACTATACACGTTTACAGTATACACTAACCATGTGAAAGCGACATGTTTTATAGTTAATGTTTGTATTTGACTTGATAAACCGATTTTTATATTAAATTATTCATTAAGCTTTTGAGTACCTGTTGATATGTGGACAAGCACTTTGAGCTTGATACACTGTTTGGCAAAGTTCATGACATGTTTAACACCCAAGGTGTTTAGATACAATGCAACATCATATCTGCAATTAAAAGAGTTAGCAGTCAAATGCAATTACAATACAAACATTAACTAAGCAATGATCGATGGACGTACGTGTACCTTTCATCAAAGTTTGTAGTTGCAGCAAAGTTAACAATAACATGTGTTTGGCTGCAAATTTCTTCCCTGAGAATGGGATCCTTCAAACCCAAGTTCTGACAAGTAATATCCCCAGGCACCAACTTCAATTTTTCCGTGACAAATGAATTAAAATTCCCTCCCATATGTTCCTTCAGCAACCTAAATAAGTCCTTTCCTATAATCTGCATCAGACACGCACGTACGTGTAATTCAGATATTTAGCTACTCTTTATTAATAATTAATGAGTAGTGAAGAGAATCTTCAAAATGGTAGTGGATAAAGAGGAATGCAGAAAACAAAACATATATTGATATATAAATATACATACATCGTTGTGGAAGCGATGGGCAGCTGATTTGGCATCTGAGGCTCTCACAAGAAGAAAAAGTTTCTCTACATTTGGTTGAATCCTTAGTACCTTCTCCACAAAAACTGTAAAAGCCAAGAAAGGTAAGGATTATCAATAGTATACTACACACACACACACACACACACACACTTACACTTATATATGTGAACAGTAAAGAAGAGGGGTTACTTTTGGCGAGAAAGCCAGTGGCACCAGTGACTAAAATGCTCTTATGCTCAAGGAAGTGTAGAACACTTTCCAACTCGTCCATGGCAAAAATCTATGAAAATGATAAATGTAAAGGGCAACTGTATGTGAAAGCGATATGACATAATGCGCTCTGCCCATTATATGATCAGACCAGTAGTGTTTATATAGACAAAAAAAGATGGGATAATTAGCTGATGAGAGTTTGAACTTATATTTCAACTACAAAAACAATGTAGATATTGAGAAGCATCCAACATAGTACAATTTATAATCTCAAAATCATCAGATCTAACTTGTAATTTAACTTTTTGTAATTGAAGTGGCTACAATACTAGTATAAAGGATAATAGGGACCTTTCTATTTCTTTATAATTTTTTTTGTTAAATATCTCCCATTAATTTGGTTTTTATTGTAAACCAACTAATCCAAACTTGAGAGGTAGGAGTGTTGGATAAATGGGTAGAGTTGTCCACTTTCGAATGCACTTTCTGTACTTCGAACACACAGTGTTATTCTTTACTAAGGGAACCTACTTACTAGCTCGATCAACTTAGTTGCATTATAATTTTTTTGATATTAAATTTTTGATATTTAAAATTAATTTTAATCTACAGTCATCAGTGAACGAAAGAGACATGTGCATGGCAAGTGGTTAAAATGTAGCCGTACTTTGGTTGGGGGGACATTAAAATTTGAAAGGATGGCGCGATCCTGGCGTTCGCTAGCACACTTAGTATACTTGCATTATTATTACACGTACGGTTTCCAATCTCACTTTATCTTTTTTTTTCCCCATGACAATCTCACTTTATCTTGCTTGACCATATTCAGAATATAACTCACTTTTAACTATATAAGTATGCAGAAGTAGTGACTAATTCAAATAGATTAAAAATGTTCAAGTTTGTTCCTATAGAAGGGTTTGGTTGAGAAAATTTACGGGTAACGGAGTTAAGGGTCTATATTTTAAACTAAAATAAAATCCTTATGCCTTAAATTTATAATGGGAAGGAAATTCTCTTCCATCCTCCTTTTTGCTTATTCCCTCTAGTCTTCTCTGTTATTAGTTTCTCAGGCACAATGTTATTTGACTTCTGTGTTTAAATATTTTTTAAAAATCATAATCATAATCATATAATTACAATCATTGTTGACTTTTATTATACTCCCTCCGGTCCCTAATGTAAGAGCTAGCCGCCAAAAAAACGCTTCTTAAGAAAACATGTGAATGTTAGTTAGATGTCTGGAGTTAATGCTTGTTTTCCAAAATTGCTCATATTTATTATGGTACTTTTAAGAGAGAGAAATACATAACCATTAATAAATATGAAAGAGAGTTAGGGGTAAAGTAGGAAAAAATGCATTAAATGAGGAGAGAATGTGGGGTGAGCTCTTACATTAGGGACCAAAATTATTCAAATTTTGGGCTCTTACATTAGGGACCGGAGGGAGTACATTTCTAGAAAGCATGGGACATATTACAAGATATTAATGGTCTGCAATCACAACTAGATAGATTCCACCCCTCCCTATGCATTTCTTGCGGCTTTCTGAGAGGTGCGAGCAGCACTCCTTTATGACTCATGCCCACAACCACAACCAACGAACAAAAGGCAACCACGAATTCCTATAAACAATTTTACAAATAATTTCCTCATTTAAATATACAGTACTGTATAAAAGCTTACTATTTATTAAAAAAAATAAAAACTATTGTACGTTTACCATATCTTTCCCGAGGTTCCTGACCCCTGGTGCCTGCACAAATGTATCCTCCATCTTTCCAACTTCAACCGCAATTCGGTTACCATCTATTTTCAAGTAAGGAGACATAGAGACAACCATGAAAAAAATATAGTAATACAATAGTGAGCAAATTTTCCACCTCTGTTTTTTTTTAAATGGCAACAATAGGCAGCGAAGAATTAAAATTATGCTAAGCTTTTCCGCCTCTGTCTTCAAACTATTTACAAGACTTCTTAGTTTTTACAAATAAGTATCATCAAAACGTCTGTGATGAGACATGATAATCCTCGCGGTTGAAAGCAGAAAGAAAGAAATGACAATATTACGAGTGGGGAAGATGTCAACCACATCACATCTAGCAAGAATCGGTCCCAGTCAGCAGGCAGTCGGACAAAAACAACGAGTAGATGCCAAAGTGATTAGCACACATTATGAACTATCAACATGTCTCATTGTAGTTTAAGTCTCACAAAAAATATTTGCATTGGGATTGATTGGTGATAAAAGGTTCGTTGCCTTTCTTGCAGAATCAAGATAATATATTGTTATTCAATCATTAAACAATATTGTCCTTTCCTGGTTCATCTTTATTCACATGTAAAAACCTGGTGGGATAAGGTGGGGGATTGGGCGCCTAGGCCAACGAAGTGGTAGGGAAGCAATAAATGAATGATTGAGAGGATGACTACAAACTGATACTCCCAAGTCACCCAACGCAATCACATAAGGTCTCATACTGAGGCTCTGACAAAAAAAAAAGACACTGCGGCTCTGACAAAAAAAAAGGACACTGAGGCATCTCTTGCCAAAACTTTCTTCATCTAACAATCTAACGGACTACTAACATACGGATTCTGTGCCCTTATACAAGAAAACAGAGACTTCATTCGGCATAGATGATACAAAATTATTCAATTTTAATTGCAACTTTACATAAACCCTCAACATTTTGAAGTGCTAAAATTATTTACCTGCTTTGTAAGACACTATTAATTAAATCCAAAATCTCAAGTCCGGGCACAAAACTAAAAAATTGCTTAGTTAAACTGCACCTTTTTAAATTTGAACTGAGTTTTTAAATTTTCATCCATACAGAATGTTGCATTATTCTGGCACCTTAATATTACTTACCCAACAAAAGCAATTGGTATCAATTACAGATAATTTTCTGAAAATCTCAAATTCTGTTCTTATACACAGTTTACATGAAACAATATAAAACACCCATGTTAGGTTAATCTCCGTACAAAAGCAAATTTCAAAATCCCCCAAACCCAGATATCAAACATGAAATTCACTTAACCAAAGTGCTAAAGAAAATATAAATCACAACAATAACCAGAGTAGGCTCTTAAATATTATTCCACCTGAATCAACCCTCCTCTCCAAACTCCTTCGTGAATCTTTCATGAACTTCAAGGTCGGATTTGCTTACAGTAGGCCTTTGTCTAGCAAGCACCTTGTCAAAGTCAGTCCTCGTAATAGGTGGTGGAAGGATCTGCCAATATATTTTTCAGCAGTAAGAACTCTCTATCTTCAATTAGATATATATAACTAATTCATACAAAACATGACTGCAGCAAATCATTAATCATCACTCTTAAAATGTATAAATATTCCTATTCTTTGACAATCAACCATCCCTCACATACCTTAGAAGCGAGTCCTTTGGCGGCAAGATCCTGCATTGTGACTTGAGTCGCACCCTCTTGCTTTGGTCCACAAGGGATCCACATACCCTCAGGATTCTTGAAGAAAAACATGGCATCTTGGGTTTTACGAACAGGTTCAAATAAAACATCCTTGACCTGATAAGGGGAACCTATAACTTAAAATTCATCTAATAAAAATGGTAACATAAACCAAGTTTAAGTCACACTTACACAGACAGAAATATCTGAACCTGAAAACCCCTCTGTCCTGCGAGCCAAGTGCTCAAAATCACTTTCGCTCAAGTTATGAGGAGTATCTCCTAAATGCACCTGTTCCATATGTGATATAGATATCATACTGCACAGAAATAATACTAAACCCATTTGAAAAGTCCGCCCAACAATTCAACTACCAAATCCCAACAAATAGAATCATGTATAATGCCTTGCCTTAAACATGTGTTGACGAGCCTTTAAATCTGGTAGTGGAATGTATATACGCTTATCAAAACGCCTCCTTATTGCCTGAGAAGATTTGATCAGTCAAAACAATGTCTCACTAACCCAAAACACGATCATGTGAACATATCTAATTTCATCTTACCTGATCTAAAGCATAAGGTGTGTTTGTTGCTGCAAGTACTAAAACTTTCTGATCATTGTTTCCTACACCCTACAAAATAAGGTGAGAATATGAACTCATTCCATCAAATGTTCGAAAATTAGGAGAAACGGGAATAAGAGAACAGTTTCCATGAAGATTGACGGCCCAAGCAAGTTTGATTTGGAGACAATAATCATTTATCAAAAACTTGTATTCAAAGAAACTTCCACAATATATCACTACATAATGACGATTCAGATTGCCCAAACATGCATAAAAAATTGAAAAGTTAAAGTCTATTCTTTACTCTTAACATCTCAACAATTTACTCATCTAAATGTAACTTCTAGTTTAATTTTCAAATAGAGCAACCCATAATCTATCAATATCATAGCAGCATTGGGCGATTCTAGCAATGCCAACCAAGATTCAAGTGATTTTAGTCATCTACGATTAACCTTGTAAATCACAGATTTTCATATGACTTAAAAATTGTAGAATTGGGAAAAATATGCCACAGTCAAGTGTCAATAAAGGAAAAAACAGAAAGATAGAGAAACTTGAAAAAAATCACAACATACAAACTATTGAAACTATAATAGTATTCAGTTTCCAAACATACAGCAAAAGATAAAAAATGAGAACTTTGACCATGAAAACCGAAAAAATGATATCAGAATTTAATTGAACAATGGATGTAACTTTCTCGAAAACCAAAGACCAGTCCATCTTAATTTACTGACACAATGAACAACCAAGAAATAAGGATTAAAAAACACAACTCCAAAGATGAAATAACTATGTAACAAAGCCACAAAAAAATAAACTGATGTAATTGGTAGCAGAAACCTATTTATAAATATTATGCTCAAACAGCTCACAATAATCAACAAACTACCTGCATCTGGACTAGAAGTTCAGTTTTGATTCGTCTAGAAGCTTCACTCTCATTGCCTTCACCACGCTGACCACATAGTGAATCTATTTCATCAATAAATATGATGGAAGGGGCACTTTCACGGGCCATTTGGAAAAGGTTTGACACCAGCTTTTCACTCTCACCCATCCACTTTGAAACCAGGTCTGATGAAGAAATACTGGTGAAAAATCAAATGTTAACAACTCTGACAAGAACAAATCCACTTACTGGCCTACATTTGTAACAAGAAAATTACATTACAAGAAGAGGGACAGACAGACTGATAATAAAATGCATGTGCAAACAAACTTAGAGTGAAATATTGAATATCATGAGCAGTGCTGTTGGGATAATATGGAAAAACAAAGAAGCAACAAGTCGAAGGACACATATATGTCAAGGGAAAAAAAACCTAACATGCATCATTCATAAACACGTCACAATCATTTCCTTTTTGTGGATCGACTAATGTACTTCACTCCACAAACAATCAAACAGTTCAACCAATGAAATAGGATCAAAGAACAACTATCTAGGTAAGCATCAGAAGCCGAGTGCAGAAGTAAATAGTACAGTACAATTAATCAGATAAACATTACCTGAAAAATGTGGAGTCAGCTTCAGTCGCAACAGCCTTAGCCAAATATGATTTTCCTGTACCAGGTGGGCCATACAACAGAAATGCTCTCCAAGGCCGTCTTTTACCTGATAGAGACCATAATTCAAAAAACATAAAAAACAATAATACATCATCCAATAAGCTCACATCATAAGCCGGCCACATGTTCCTAAACAAGAATTTATCCCTTCTTTTTTTTTTCCGGATTCACTCATCAGAATAAGCAACAAATTTGATAGCATACTGTAGAAAGGCCAACTCATACGCATCTACAATAATCCCTCCGTTCCTTAATATAAGACCACTTTCACATTTCAATTTTGTTCTTAAATATAAAATCACTTTCTAATTTTTCCCAAATTAACCTCCTGTTACTTACTAATAATAAACAAACAAGAGATAGAGAGTGGGGATAAAGGTGTGTGATTTGGACGAATTGGTAATATTATGTGATAATAACTAATATCCTTAATCTTCTAATCGAATTAAGGAAAGTGATCTTATATTTAGGAACAGAGGTATTAAATTATAATTGCTATAAACAAACATTGGCATTGTTGGACGAAAAGCAAGGACAATGACTAATGAAAAAGAATAGAACTATTCTAGTTCTACAACAGCATTACCCGAATGAAGGAATCCACAAACCATTAACTAACTGTCCAATTAAGTGTTTAAATGACACTATCTAATAATAACATTGTTCTCTAACTCCTAATCAACATTGACATGAGCTAATATTTCATATTGCAACCAACATTATCATGTACCAAGCAAACCAACCAGTGAAAAATTGAGGAAACTTGACAGGCAAAATAACAGCCTCCTGCAAAGCCTGCTTTGCACTCTCCAATCCAGCAACATCATTCCACTTCACATTAGGTTTCTCTCTAATAATCGCAGAATTCAATCCAGCCCTAAGCTTTGACTGCTCCGGATCCTCTCCATCGCCGTCTCCATCCTTGGGCTTTGTCTTGGGCCTTGCAGCTACGGCAGCGTCGCCGTTGGAGGCCGGGCCGGGCCCACCGTCGTCGAGCACGGCCCGGATCTCCTCGGCCCGGCGGAGATACTCGGTGAATTTCTGCGTGATGGCTTCGCGAATCTTAGGGTTTTTCTCGTACTTGAGATGAGTTTTGAAGTACTCTAGAGCGTTCATGTAGAGAGGGAAGGCTTTTGCGTAATTGCCTGCATTGTCTTCCTGCACAGCTTGCTTCACGTATTCTATGGCTTGCTCCTTGAAGTTGCTGTACATCTTCTTCTGAAGAAAACAAACCCTAGGGCGAAAATAGTAAATTACATTCAAAAGAAGTGATGTGAGAAATGGCGATAGGTAATATGAGAAGATAGATGCGCCGGGGGCAACTGAGGAGATTCTTCTATTCAACTTTAGCCCACCGTGAATTTCCTTGTGCGCCGCGTTTGGATCTTTTATATTCAAATATAAAATGCATTCTTGTTTTTTAAATTTAAATTTAAATTATTAGTTTGGCATGATGAAATTGGACAATAGCATTAATAAGATATTAATAAGTACAATTTAGGGGGAAATTGAGACAAATAAAAAAGTAATCTCATGTTTAGGAACAAACACACTTTCTCAAAAAGACCTTATATCTTGTAATAGATTACTTAACGTTACCTATTGTAAGTTTAATATGAGTAATTGGCTTAGAATATTTCCTAATATTGGTCAGACAACTTTTTCTCTTTACTTCAATATGTTAAGTTGGTTTTGATAAAAAAAAGAAAGTTAGGTTGGTGAAATAATATATGTAAATCATCCTAACATGCTATTCAAGTTTCACTCCCACCGAAATCTATTTTGCCAAAGATGCATGGCTATTAATCTCACTTTTTCCTAAATGATCTCCATACACAACAAATAGATAGTATAAAAAATAGATTTCATCTTTTTTAACGTGTCTATCAATTGGTAGAGGATTATATTAGTCTCTTATGAAAAATAATTTTGAACGTAGATTGCAATAAGTGCAAAATTTCATAGACATGCACAGCACATTGTTCTTGTCTCAATTGGTGAACATATGATTATGGAAAAAAAGGTGAACATATGAGAAAATGCAACAAATTAGTGCGAGTTTGATAGTGCCACTTTGGTGGGTGCCAATGAGACTTCTCCACAGTTTCAACTCTTATAAAATAATATCACAGTTTCATTATATGGTGAGCAGTGTTGTAAGAACCGAACTGGATCAGACGGTTGGACCGATCCAACCATCAACCGCTTCACATTTCGAATCACGGTTATCCGGTCCAACCATCGGTTTAAGCGGTTCAACTATGTTAAGCCGTGACCCGAAGCCTTTTCCGACTCACTTGTCGGTTCGTCTTTTACAACATTGATGGTGAGTGAACTCATTGCATTTCTTGAAAGATTTCCTAGTTAAGTTCTTTTGGGAAACAAAAACTTTTAAATTTAATTTCTTCTATAAAATTTAGCTGAACAATATTGCATATGTTTTTTTCGAGTTTTCATTTATTTGTTTTGAATACTAGCGGTACCTCCCGTGCGTCGCACGGGAGATATATGTGAAGGAAATAAATGAAGGAAACGCCAATAAAAGAAAATGATTTTCATATTTTTAGACAGATATTGGTCCCAAAATACCATCATTTGTCTGTTAAACCTATGGATCCACAAGATGAATACATATAAAAATAATATGTGATGTAGATATAACATCATTGGTCTGCTAAACCTATGGATTCATAAGATAAATACATACAAAAATAATGTGATGGAGATAGACTTCTAAATTTAAAGGGTAGCCATAAAAAATACTAAAAATTGAAAACTGATGAAGAACTTTCCTGCAAAAATACTTGCAAGTGAAAAATGATTGAGATTGAAGAAAATTAGCAATAAAATAGGAAAACTATTTTTATGAAATAATGGTAATGTAACCTTAGAGTAATCACAATAATCATAATGTAACCAATGATGATACATTATGATTAAAATGTAACTAATGCTACAAAATTAACCAATGATGATACTATGTGATGAATGAGACAATAAGAACAAAGGGTGTTTCCCACGCAATCCAAACAGAACATATTACACTCACTCTTGTTAGAATCACCATGGCTTGGGCAGGTAACAAAGTAATCAGCTTTAAGCATTGGTTTCAGCCATGGAGGTCCTATGTCGCACTTATAAAAGTTAGCTATTGGACTCACCTGAATCAAAGGATACAATATTACATTCAGCAAGAAAATCAATCACATAAATTTGATACAAAGAAATCTAAAATTAGCTTGATTTGATTCTTCATTTTCTGCTTCATCACATCCTTCATCATTATTTTCATAGTCAACATCAAAAATTATGCGTTGATGAGAATTGATATAGTCAGAGGTGTGAGACAATATTATTTAGAATCATAAATAAAAAGGCCAAAAAGATAGGAATGCTGATTGCACAGATATACAAAATGTACAGCAGCAAGCTGAATGCAAAGCTGCAGTAATAGGTATCTAAACAAAAACTGAGTGGTGCACGGTATAATAAAAAATATAGACGGGAACCATAAGAGATGACAGGAAATTTCTGCAAACATCTAGCTCCTTATGTGTAACAAATACTATTTTTGCAGAACCAACATCTGTTCAGATATATAAAGATGTTTATTTCTTTTTGTTATTTCCTTCACCTCAAAAATCTCACTAATGTTGTTTCACTTTCATCCTTCACAGTGTATGTTAGTCTCATCCTTCTATTGGTTGACAAAAAGCAGAAAATCAGACAGGACTTGACAGATACATTAATTTCACATTGCACATATCAATACTAATTAAAAGAGTAAGCATGTAGTTCTAGAAGAACTTGATCACTTTGATTATTTGATCAGGTCTAGAAGGAATCTATTCATTTTGTGCTTTACACATGACCAGTAAGCATATTATCTGTCTTTATTATCTTGAATGTCTTTATTTTCTGCTTTACACATGACCAGTAAGCAAATCTAGTATACACAGGGCATTGATCATTCGAAATATTCCAAGCATACATGAGTCAATTCTTTCATGTGAAATGGCAAAAACAAACTAATAAAGTATATCTTTTCATGTCTTGGCATACTTTTATTTATATATGATCAGGAAATATAAGATGCAATCTAATCTGGTAATATTTTAAGTATAACATTTTTGACATATAAGTTCATAATTTTTGGTTCCAAAACAGAGAATATTTACATTCAGAGACATGGTGTCACTTAACTAAAAAGCATAGATTCTTGCCATAGCAGCCGTCAAAATACAGACTAAAACAGATAACACCTGAACACAAGGATATCTACATGATCCACCATTTATAGGACATAATGGACAATCAAAACAACAGAAAAGACCTCAAAAGATAGGAGATTTGATTCACTGTACATGTTAAAAGATAGCATAACTTAAGCAAATTCACATATTGTCAGCATAGCTATCCTTAGAGCACAGACCAAAATAGACTACACATATAGATGTCCTCAGACTACTAAAATAAACCCTAAACACTGAACATCACCATGCCTACACAATTCAGAGCTTATAAGTCTGAATGGACCAGGAGCAGGACATGGACAAACTACTTCTCTTGTTTTATATTCTTGAGCAATCTTTCCCCAGAAGTAACAGAACTTGGATATGCATAAGGAATCCCACTAACATTGCTTTCTCAGGAGGATGAAACATATCATCCTATGTCATGGAAATGCCAAATTCTATTCTAAACATATAATTCAATGCACAATGTACAAAAACAAAAGTACCTGAGCCAAATAGCCTCCCAATGTTGGGCCAACAACTAAACCGATTCCCCAAGCTGCACTGATCCGAAAATTGATCAGACTAATAAATTACCCTGATGAAATGTGCTAATAAACACTTAGTATGGATCAAAGTAAAGTAAACTTACAGTTGAGAGTCTTATAGCTTGGTATTCATCTCGAAAATTTCAACAGCATAAGCCTAGTGAAAGCAAGTGTGGGTATGTTAGTGGGGGCCACAATCATATAGAAAATAAGTCTTGTAAATAACAACAAAAAAATGGACTGCTTATAAATTACACCAACTCAAAATTCTGATTGTGAAATTTTTAGATTCAATTAACAAATTAGACAACTAAAGCTACCATCTCAGTTTGATCTCCTCAGTTTCAGGTGGATGTCTCACCTTAATACTTTCAAAGAGCTTTTCATCTCTAATATTTTCATTATGAGCCTTGTGTTGAGCCACTTAATAGATAACTAATGAAAATGGGCTATATGACCTACTATAAAGCCAACATAGCCCTTGGATCATTTGAATTTTCCATGGCAAAGAACTAAAATAGAATAGTGCTGTCAAGCTAAAAGCACTTAGTGATCATGTCGATGTTTCTTCAAGCCATTTTATCCGTCTTAATGAATTCTCTAGGAGCAGGCTTACATAAGAACAGAACTGAAGACAAATATTCTTTCATAGTCCAAAATTAGACATCAAAAGTTTAGAGGGCCAAATTGAGTTTAATTGCACTTTTCATAGACCACAAAATCAATTCGCTCAATTTAGAACAACTACCAGTTGGTCTGTCTATAAATGGTACCTTCATTGGCCTCAGCAATCCATTCAAGGCCCCAAGAAAGAACCTTGATGTAACAGCCATCCAAAAACTTGTGCTAACGCCAAAAAGATAAGAAGCAATATCAGTATTGCAAACCTTGTCATTAAAGGCTTAGAAGAAACCATCCACACCAGTGGCATGCTTGCTTACACTGGAATAATTCCCAAAATTGCAACAGGTGGTCGACCATATCGATCTGCCACTATTCCCCATGGTATAGATGTCAACCCTCTACCAAACATGAATGCAGATCCTACAGCACAATTTTAGTGGGGATCAGTAATTTAACTATTGAAAATTGACTATTTCATAATGATGAGAAAGCATAAGGTAAAACAATTGCATCCATTCAAAGAGTCTATTAATATATAAATATCCAAACACATAGGCACAAGCAATAAAAGCACAAAGAAATTAAACATATTGAAAATTGACTTAAACCCAGATAATTGCACCAACCCACAGTATCTGATAACAGTATAAACATCCAAAGACATACTTATAAAACCCATATATTATAGGCAATAAGGGAAATTGAACATACTGTTAGCAATTTCAGCTGCACTTTTGTATTTAGTGAAAAGTTCAGGAGAAGAGAGAGATCCAACTCCTTCCCTCCTCTCTCATCGTCTGACATGGAAACACAGATGCTAAATCCCTAAACCTTCTGAAAACCCTAGAAATGAGCGAAAACGGAAGAAAAAACGAACTTTAGATGTAATACCAAGTAATTAAAACCTAAAAATAATGATTTTATTTTTTTTGAAATTGATGAGGTGCTTAGTGAAAGGAGATAACTTGACGGCGATTTTGGGGAAAAGAGAAAAAGAGAAGAATAGGGTTCCAGGGAAAGTTGAAGAAGAAGAAGAAGAAGTTTAAAGGAGGCAGTGTCGTATCAGCCTCTTCCAGGGAAACTGAGGTTCAGCGAGAGAGAGATATGGGGAGGCAGCGACGGGAGGAGAGGTAGAAATGATAAGAATGAGAATGAGAATGAGAAAAGAGAAAAAGAAAAATAATAAAAAGGAGGATCAACTTCTTACGCGGCTAATGAACAGTGTAAATGAGTGTATAGCCAAACAAAAGCATCGGCTTCTACAGTGTTTTGTGTCTGTGGGAAGGATCCCAATGCATCATAATCCGGTGGAACACTTTTATTTGATATATTGATGATGATATTGATGATTTTCAAGTTTTCTATTTTCATATTTTTACACATAATCTGTAATGCAACTATGCAAGGACGTTTTAGTAAATTTTGCAAAATAACTCTTGCAAAAAAAAAGTATAATATGGAAAATAAGAAAGGGGCAAAAAGTGGACGTTGACCTTTCATCCCTGCAGTGGAGAAAAAAGTTTGGTGTTGTTGTGGCGGCGGCGGTAAAAAGAGAAAGGAGAAGCAAATAATGGGAAAGAAAGAAAAGAAGCAGAAACATCAACGAAATCATCAACGCGGTGCCTTCAACTACTGCCAAGACGAAGAAGATTACAACTCTGTCTACCAGCCCTGCCCTTCCTCTTCCTCCCCTCCCAGGGATTCTCTCTCAGACAAAGACAATGAGCACGAAGAAGAAGAAGAAGACTATGATGATGAAGACAACGGTGAAAAAGAAGCTTCGAATGACGAATCTTCATCAGATGATATGCCTTCCAAGTTTCTTCTTTACCAACAATCTGTACAGGTCTGAGCTACCATCTAGCTGCTTAGTCACTTCTCTGTCTAGTTGCTAGGATCATATTTATTGAGCTTTTCTACATATAATTTTCATGTTTGGTATATATAACCAGTTAAATACATTTTGTTTTTTTTACATTATTTCTAGAAGAGTCTGTGTTGTCACTAATCAAATCGTGTTTTGTTGCAGTCTCCCAAAGGAGACATAAGCTATCTGCAAAAATTCTTTCTCATGTACGTTGGTGGAAGATTGCCCTTGCATTTTCAAGAAGATTTCTGTGGCACTGCTCTTCTTAGGTTGGTACATTTTAGTTACCTTGGTTTATATGACTTTTTTGAATTGACAATCCAATTTAAAAGCTTCTTTATTTGGAATGTAGTATTAACAGAAATGTATCCTTTGGTAGGTGGAAGTCATTCTCAAAAACTGTTTAACAATGATCTTCTAACTTTTGACAGTACAGAGTGGCTCCGTAGTGATCCAAGAAGGACTGCAGTAGGATTGGATTTGGATCTTGAGGCACTTCAATGGTGCATTGAGAACAACATACCAAAAGTTGGAGCAGATAGGTTTTCTAGGATATCACTGTTTCATGGGAATGTCTTGCAACCTCTTCAATCTAAACTTGTTATCAGTAGTCCTCAAGGATTGATAAGCAACATTACACTAGAAGATAATAGAAAGATTCCAGAGACGGATATTCCAGAAGCTAAAAGTCAAGTAGGCCTTGGTGATCAAGATTATAATTGTATTAAAAGAAATGTTTCACTGCCTGCTAGAGATATTGTGTGCGCTTTTAACTACAGTTGCTGTTGCCTCCATAAAAGAGCGGATCTAGTTTTGTATTTTAGGCAGGCTCACTCTGTCTTGTCAACTAAAGGTGGAATCTTTGTGATGGATTTATATGGGGGCACATCTTCAGAGCATAAGCTTAGGCTTCAGAGGAGATTTCCTAATTTTACGGTACCCTTAAGTTTTATGAGTTACATGTGATTAGGAATTTTTATGAGGGAAATTTCTATTTCTGTTAGGACTATTATCTTTTCCAACCCATCAGCATCATATATGCAGTTGAAGCAAGCAATTGTTCAACTTTTGCTATCAAATAGCTTACTAGGTGATGGGGTTTAGGGCGTATAGTACACAGCAGCTTCTTATTTTAAAATGTGCACTTTGTGATCAAACTCTGCAGTATGTATGGGAGCAAGCTGATTTTGATATTATTGAGAGGAAAACAAGGATCAGCCTCCATTTTCATCTCAAGAAGCAGCAAAGAAAGATCCGTCATGCATTTTCCTACAGCTGGAGGCTGTAAGTTTACACTTATTGTATGCCTGTATTTTCTTAAATAGAAAGGAAAAATTTCCAACAATTTGGACATACAAATTCAGTTTAATGGCAAAAACTTCTTTATAGCTAAAAGTTTAGCCGGGAAAATGCCATTTAAATCCCTCCGAATATACAAAAGGACAATTCAGGAACTCAAACTTCCAAAAGGACCATGAAGGAACCAGGACTTAGTTGACATTTTAAAATTGTGTGAAAAGACAAAAGTGCCCTAATCATAAAACAGAAATTACTAACCACCCTATTGAAAATGATGGGTGTAAGGGTGATTAGTAATTTTTGTTTTATGATTTGGGCAATTTTGTCTTTTCATACAATTTTAAAATGTCAACTAGGTCCTAGTTCCTTCATGGTCCTCTTGGAAGTTTGAGTTCCTGAATTGTCCTTTTGTATATTCGGAGGTATTTAAATGACATTTTCCCTTAGCTGCTTAGCTATATGAGTATATCATAATATTGGTAGTTTTCTAATATGATGGGAGCTGTGCTTACCAGGTGGACATTGCCTGAGATCAGGGACTGTTTAGAAGAGGCTGGATTTCAGTCTGTTCACTTTTGGCTTCGACAAATGCCAGACACTACTGAATTCGCAAAAACAGAAGGGTTTGGGAAGGGGAGAGACGTAAAGTATGAAGAGGTAACAAGTTTTCAACAAGAAGACGCCTGGAACGCCTACATAGTAGGAGTTGCATAGAGTATGAATCATGAAGACTACAAAGTGGTGGAAACCTGATAGCCAAGATTTAAATAACTGGACTTTAACTGTATTTTCTTTTGAATTTAGTTTTGCATTGAGGTTGAAAACTTGAGATCACTGAGGAGAAATTCTGTGGAAATGCACCTTATCAATTTTTTTAGTGCACAATTTCTGCAAAATATGATGTGAAAGATATGTACCGTAAGGATATTGGCTCCACGATTGTTCATGCCAGGTTCCTTGTACCGTGTAATCTTGGGTCTATTAGTTCATATTTAGTATAGTATTCTTGTTCAAACAGGCTTCTATGTAATTAACCCATGCAATGTATATCTCAAGAATGATGAAAAAGATCATGCATTGTTTGGTTGATTTTTTTTTTAGAGGAGTTCGTAACCTTTTTTCCTCTTCAAGTGATCTGCATCTCACATACAAATGCCGGTGCATCAAAATATATCAGGAAAATTGCATTCATTGCCCTCAACTTCTCAATTATTTTAAAAATCATTGACTTCACGTCAGATGGCTTTTCACAGTTTGGGAGAGAACAAAATAGTATACATCTTCATGAATTCAGATCCGTGCAAAAGGGAGTTCACATCCCAAAAATAAAATTTCAAAAAGATGTATTTCATTTGTTCCATTCAAGAGAATACAAACAATATTTCTAAACATACATCCTTTGAGTAAAATTCTATAGAATCAACCTTCTTCTCCAAACTCTTTGGTAAATCTCTCATGAACTTCAAGGTCAGCTTTGCTTACTGTAGGCCTTTGTCTCGCCAGCACCTTGTCAAAATCTGTTCTTGTAATAGGTGGTGGAAGGATCTGCCAGCATATACTTAAAACAATTAGCACTTCTTACCAAAATGAAATTCAAGCAGAATAACCTATCCCATTACAAAGACATCACAAGTCTGCCTTATCTGATTTTCATATCCAAAAAGCCAGCAGAATTCATGTGACAATCAAAATTAGTTGTGCATTATCCATACCTTTGATGCAAGTCCTTTTGCAGCAAGATCCTGCATGGTGATCTGTACTGCACCCTGTTGCTTTGGTCCACAAGGTATCCACATACCCTCAGGACTTTTGAAGAAAAACATGGCATCTTGGGTTTTCCGAACAGGCTCAAATAAAACATCCTTGACCTGTCATGGAAGAGGGGATGACCCTTTACTTGAAATTCATCTAAATGAAATCTATTTAAAATCAGGATTTTCATTTAAAAATCAAACTTACACAAACAGCTACATCTGAGCCAGAAAAACCCTCGGTCCTACGAGCCAAATGTTCAAAATCACTTTCACTCAAATTATGAGGAGTATCACCCAAATGCACCTGTTCAACAAACATTGTAAAATCAATCCTAGATCTTCCATGGCCCAATAAAATCTATCCTACAATATGCATAATCAATTATATCGCCCTTACCTTAAACATATGTTGGCGAGCCTTCAAATCTGGCAGTGGTATGTATATTCGCTTGTCAAAACGCCGCCTTATTGCCTGATATTATGATGAACTGATAAGTGAAAAAAACACCATGTCATCTGAAAAAATAAGATCACATTAGCATATCTATGTTCTTATAACCTGATCAAGAGCATATGGTGTATTTGTTGCTGCAAGAACGAGAACTTTCTGATCATTGTTTCCCACACCCTGAAATGTAAGTTAGATTTAAGTTTAGATGACAAGATGAAACTGCAAGAAATCCTGCCTTTGTAAATGAATGGTAAGGCATTAGGGCCCAACCAGCTCACTAAATATGGCATATAATCTATTCACTGTAAGATAAGATTACAATTGAGTTTTGCAAATGACACACAAAAATTGAAATTTAAGTGCCTTGTTGATACAGAATAATGCAATTTAAAATTCAATTTACCAAGAAGGTTATCATGTTTGTCAAGCATCAACAACTCCCCGCAAAAACTATTACCTGCATCTGCACTAAAAGTTCAGTCTTGATCCTCCTAGAAGCTTCGCTCTCATTACCTTCTCCACGCTGACCACATAAAGAATCTATTTCATCAACAAATATGATGGACGGGGCACTTTCTCGAGCCATTTGGAAAAGGTTAGAAACTAGCTTTTCACTTTCACCCATCCACTTAGAAACCAAGTCCGATGAAGAAACACTGATGGAAATCAAGAGTCAAAGAACGGATGTTATAAAGGTTCCTACCATTCATAATTCATCAATTCAAATGCAAAAGGCAGCAACAAACCAAGTCATTCATTATATGCAATAATCAGTCCCCTCACATTCAACTTCACAAGACATCCAACTAAAACCACCAAAATAAATCAAACTAACAATACCTAAAAAATGTGGATTCAGCTTCAGTTGCAACAGCCTTGGCCAAATATGATTTCCCAGTTCCAGGTGGCCCATACAACAAGAAAGCTCTCCAAGGTCGTCTTTTACCTGAATAAACAAAACATCAAACACTTGTGAGCACATACAATTATAGATCATCAACCTAACTCATTAACCAATCAGGAAAACAATGATCAAATTATGAACCTTTCAGAGCAACTCTTATGATCAAATTACTAATACCATCTCATAGCAACTCATATGATCAATATTCTATCATAATCATCAACCACACAAACCACTAACCAGTGAAAAATTGAGGAAACTTGACAGGCAAAATAACAGCCTCCTGCAAAGCCTGTTTTGCACTCTCCAATCCAGCAACATCATTCCACTTCACATTAGGTTTCTCTCTAATAATCGCAGAATTCAATCCAGCCCTAAGCTTTGACTGCTCTGGATCCTCCCCATCTCCGTCTCCATCCTTGGGCTTTGTCTTGGGCCTCGTAGCCACCGCAGCATCCCCGTTGGAGGCCGGGCCCGGCCCACCGTCGTCGAGAACAGCTCGAATCTCCTCGGCCCGGCGAAGATACTCGGTGAATTTCTGCGTGATGGCTTCTTTAATCTTAGGGTTTTTCTCGTACTTAAGATGCGTCTTGAAGTACTCCAAAGCGTTCATATATAAAGGGAAGGCTTTCGCATAATTACCAGCGTTATCTTCCTGCACAGCTTGTTTTACGTACTCTATTGCTTGCTCCTTAAAGTTGCTATACATCTTGTTTAGAAAGCATACGCGAATTCAAATTACCTGGCCAACTAACCCTAGAGCTGCGATCAAATTATTCCAAACAATAGATAGATAAAGAGATATTGAGATCGATCTGTGGAATCTGATAAGATTAATTGTATATATGTATGTATGTATGTGGATTAGTAAGAATGATAGGGGGAAAGGAAGAAGAAAGAGGAGAAATTTTGTGAGTCACGAGGACGCGTTTCGATGGCTAAGGCAGGACGACATTGTAAGATTCTGTATTTCTGTATGTGGGAACTTTCCTAATACAAATGGGCAATTATAAATTTTAATGATTTTGATTAAAAGTAATTTTTGGCAATATTTTTCAACAAATATATGCCATACATTTAACTATTACGGTGTTAACAAAAGGAAATCACACATAAACGAAAATCATGTGGGCTGTGGCGTGTCTTTTCAACTTTTTGGCGGGTGTGTCATTTTTTAATTTATTCACTTATATTTCGCGCTACTAATGACTCACATTTAATCTAAGGTATGTTGATATAAGTACTAAGTAGTGTATTAGCTTTCATCTTGTTCTCTTTGAATCCATTCTGACTTTATATGATTATTTTGAAGGATTTAATTCTGGCTTTCATGAAGACTAGTGTTATCATATTAATATGCACGATTATGTAAGGCTATATTTCCTCCATCCCATATAGTAATTGTGCAGACTTTTTAATAGTTTTGTCCCCACATGTAAAGTAAAATTTGAATTATCAACATAATAAAAATGTTTTGGAATATTGTCCTCATTAAATGTATGTATTTGAATATTACTTTCATTTCACTGGCAAAAAAAAGAATATTACTTTCATTTCTGTGATTGTTCTTTATTTAAGAATTTATATGTGAAGTAAACATTCTTGAGTGAAATACCTCATCTTAGAGAAGGAATAAATATAAACCAACAATGTTATTGAATATTAATTTTTTATTACAGTATTATTGAATATTAATAGGATCATGAATGCACAAAAGCAAAAAAGAGTAAGATTTGAAATCTTTTTATTGAGAAGGACCATGAGCAGTTGGACACCACTACAAAAATAAATGGGACAAACAAAATTTAATGATGCAACGCCAAGAAAATCCACTAATTCAAAAACGATGGCTCCTTTAAAGATTAGAATAGTGACGTCAACAATTAAACAAAAATCTACAATATTTGGAAACCAATTTGCATGAAGCTAAGGGGCATCAAACTTGTCACGAAAGAAAGGATACTAGTCCACGCAATGTTTGTTTCAGTTGTATACATTAAAAATATTTCCTATAGCAATGATTTCAAATTTTCAATGTCTAAATAGAAACTTTGACCATAATGGCGTTACGTTACTACTAAAGAATTAAGAAAAAATACAACAAAATATATGCGGTTCTTTTAAGTTATATGAGGGAGAAAATACAGAACATAACAAGGGGAAAAACCCCAGATGCATATTGCATTATCATCTGCAGGAGTTTAATTATGTGACATGTAAAAACTCAAAAAAGCTGCAAATGAAGAATACAGCTACATTTGCGTAAAAAATTAGAGTTAAGAGAAAACGTATTTGTGGAGCACTCTGTGTGTGAAGAATACAACTCACTAAACTCCCCTATTTCTCGCCCAAAGTAATTTTTTTGTTGAAATTCTGACTATAGTTAAATTTAAAGTGATAAATGGCGTTTAGGAGCAACTCTAATTCACATATCTCAACACAATGGGAAGAAAGGAGTGAGTCTAGTGATTGGGTCTACATTGAACAAGTTAAAAACTGATCCAAGAAACAATTTTCATTGATTACTACAACAAGAGATTTTACTCTTTTGGATTTTTGGGTGGTGATAACTCATGTAGTCTCTAAAAGATACTACCTCCGGTCCTAAATATTCTAGATGACTTTTTTTTGGAGAGGTTAAAGTTGTAAAATAGTCTATTAAATCATGACATATTTGATATATTTTCAGATTATACATTAGTTTATAAGTAAAATAAACTAGTTTAAGGGAAAAAATTAGGTAAATCAATTTATAATTAACTTATTTTGTTTTTTTTAGGATTTTTCAAAAATGTCAATTAGGTCTTATATTTAGGACCGGAGAGAGTAATAGTCTTGGTTGTGCTAGTAGCATTAACTATGATATTTTTCTTCTTGAGATTTGTTTTAAAATCCCAATGGTTTTACACCCTTTTGATCAAGGTGTGTTTGGAACTTCACTAATTGCAGAGTTGACATCAAAAAGCGTGGGTTCTACAGAGCATGTCTTTGGACAACCATCATTTATCACCTCTTCCTTTGATCATGGTTGCTCATAAGTTGGTCTCCTCACTACCAACCTATATTAAGATGACCCTTATCTGTCTTTTTAGTCTTAATGTGTTGGTTGCTCTCAATGGACCTTTATTTTTATGATGTTTAGTGCTATAATAATATGTAAGTAGCTAACTAGCTATGCTATCGGCTTTAGTCTTTCTGTTTTTCATCGAGTCTGTAATGATTTTACTATGGTAAAAAAGATAAAATAAAAGATAATAGCCCGGTTGCAGAATGATGACGTGGAACAGTGTGTGCCTGTGAGAGAAACACCGCAGAGAGTTAGGGACCATCGGAACCCATCAAATTACATTACAACTTAATAGTATGTTACACAGTTTTGTTTCCTTTTTTGTTTTACCAATACAGTTTTGTTTCCTTGAAACTTCTAGAACGGGCATTGAATAAGTAAAAGTAAAAATAAAATAAATTGGCATAAATTAATTAATAATGATAATGAATTGGTTAATAGGAGGAGAAGGTAAATGGAAAGTGGTTTCAGGCGCGTGAAGGGAATGAGACTGCCCCTTCCTATATACATACGGGTGGAGATGCTTTTGTTTTGGACAGCCCCTTTTCTCTCATTCCCAATATTCTCTTCTCCTTCCCCTTGGATTTTCCATCTGCCCCTAACACCCCCAGGCGGAAAATCTCAGATTCCCTCTTAATTCCCCACGCTAATCACATATTCCATTCCTCTCTTTTAAAACCCCTTCTTCCCCTTCCATCTTCCACATATTTCCTCCTCTCAGGTTCTCATATGGCTGAAGAACATCCATGCCAGGCTCCTCAGCTATGCGCCAATAACTGCGGCTTCTTCGGCAGCCCAGCCACGCAAAACATGTGTTCTAAATGCTTCAGAGATTTCCAGCTCAAACAACAACAATCCTCTTCTGCCAAATTAGTTCTCAACCAAACTCTAGCTTCTTCCTCCCTAACCATCCCCCAATCGCCTCTTCAGATCCATGGAGATTCGTCTTCTCCGGCGGTTCACCCGCCGATCGAGGTGTCGGCGCAGCCACCGGCTCAGGCGACCCGGTGTTTGACCTGCAGGAGGCGCGTGGGGCTCACGGGATTCAAGTGCAGGTGCGGCTCCACGTTTTGTGGGTCCCACAGGTATCCGGAGCAGCATGGATGCGAGTTTGATTTCAAGGGCATGGATAGGGAGCAGATCGCGAAGGCGAATCCGGTGGTGAAGGGTGAAAAGCTCGACAAGATCTGAAAAATGGTAAGGGCGTGACGGCCACGCTCCTTGTTTGCGCGTGGGAGAGATGTTCGGGTCCTTGTCCGGGTGGTTTCCGGTCCGTTGGGTCGGTTTGGGTGTTACGGGTTGGGGTTCGGTGAGTGGTGGTTGGGTGGGTTTGTGGATCGTGATCCTTATCGTTTTCGTCATCATTATTATCATTATGTAAATGTATTTAGTAAACTTTCCAATTGTCATCCATTGTCTGTGTTTGGAAATTACTTTTTTTTACCAATTAGAATTAGAAATTTAGAATAGAACCTTGTGGCCACGTGGAGTTAATTAAACCGGAAAACAACATCACTTTGGTATTTTTTTTTTAACTGAAACATCACTTTGGTATTACTATTACAAGTTTATAATTTTATAAGTACAAAATAGGAAATTAATTTCGGCCAAAAAAAAATAGGAAATTAAGGATAGGATGCTCTTTTTTTTTTTTGTTTCTTGAAGGGATATTAAGGACAGGACATTATTCTTGTTCTCCAATATGACCAAATGGACAAGTCTAACAGTAATAGGTGCATGCTTTAGTTGAGTTTAAAGCTATCTTGGCCGTAAATTAAACATAACAAATATTGGGTGTGGAGAAAAAACGGATCAAGAGAAAGAAATGAGTACTCGTTGAGAACGTTAATGGAGAGTAAAGAGAGATATTTGGCGTAAGATGAAAGTTTCTAATATCCCAGCAAAAGTGTGATCCAAATTAAGTGTGTGTTTGGGAGAAGTGGTGGAGAAGCGGCTTTTTTTCAACTTAGCTTTTTCATATGTAAGTTTGGATAAAAGTCAGTTTGTGTAAACTAGTTTATGTTTGGATCTTTAGTTGTAGAAGTGACTCTTTTTAAGCTGACTT
The DNA here is from genome assembly GCA_029929735.1 of Mimosa pudica. Taxonomy (NCBI): domain Eukaryota; kingdom Viridiplantae; phylum Streptophyta; class Magnoliopsida; order Fabales; family Fabaceae; genus Mimosa; species Mimosa pudica. The sequence goes on from JAKELP010000001.1 coordinate 1,842,540, forward strand.
TTACAAACATGTTTGGATGATTATTTTGAGAAGTCAGTTTAGATAAAAACATTCTTTTTACTGAATAATACACAATTACAATATTAATATATTTTCAATAATTTAAAATTACAAAAATTAATAGATTAAATTGCATAAAATTTTCAATAATCGAAAATAAGAAAAAATTAATAGATTAAAGTGCATATAAATTATAGGTCATGTTACATTATATTTGGATAGTTGAATTACATAATTTGTTGTATCAAAGATCCCGTACAGTTTGTAAGCCTCCGAATATCAAATGAAGGGAAAAAGAAAGCACCAACCTGTTTGTAAGCGGCGGTGGCGGCAAGCTATTGGGTGAGAGCAATTTGGCTCCAAATTCTTTTATGGGGATTTACAGTTTAGTCCCTGATAAGGGAAATTAATACTGGAAGGTCCCAATACATTCCAAAATAATTGTAAAGTCTCAGGGGGCCTTTCCTGCAATTGTTTGCTTAACTTCAATGACTATTTTGCCCTCATTAAAGATGGTTGTCATCTCACTGGTCCCTACATGGGGACTATGCTTTCATCTTATGAGGGCAAAATGGTCATTGAACATAAGCAAACAATTGCAGGAAAGGGCCCCTGAGACTTTATAATTTATTTGGAATGTATTGGGACCTTCCAGTATTAATTTCCCTTACCAGGGACTAAACCGCAAATTTCTCTTCTTTTATATATGGTGTTGTGTGAAGGAGGTGAGAAAGGTGAGATGCAATGAAAAAGGAAATTTGGTGGTGTGTGATATGAGAGATGTGATGAGTATAATCATCATAAATATTATAATTATCATAAATGCACAGAAGCTCCAATGGAAAAGCTAGTCATGGAAGCCAAAAGCTCCAAATTGTAGCTTCTTAAAATAAGCTGATTTAACCCATAAGTTCAGTGAAAAATAAGTAAGACCCAAACATGCACTAAAAGCTGAAAACAACTTATCCAGTCCAAACCAGCTTTTTTGGGTCTAAAAGCTGCTCCCAAACACACACACACTAAGAATAGTAACAAACAAGCTCGCTTGGGAATGACGGAGGTGATCATTTTACGAAAAGTTGATGCTTAAGGAAAGGACAAGAAGATAAATTTATTAAAATTATTGGAAAATTAAAAATGGACTTGCTATATATTTTTATATGGAATTATATTTTATATTGTCGTTTGGCTGATTATACGGGTGTTTGCTTTTCGCGCCAATAAAAGTTGACATGTCAAAGTAATTTTTTTTTACACTTAGAAACCTGTCTAAACTCTCAAACATACTTTGCTGACGATCCTCTAGTTCTAAAGTCTTTCATCCTCTCTTTTCTAGACTCGTTTGGTTAATTGGAAATGAACTTGGGAATCTTAGACAAAAAATGAACTTTGGAAATGATCTTCAAGCAAAATGGTAGAAAATAGAAAATGATTTCATGAACTAAACCTATCAACAATTTAATTTCTCGGAGTCCATCTGTCCATAACATCATATTCATTATCGCTGAAGTCCTAGCACAGCCGGCCACATTTTATTCCACATTTTAAAGTCTTAAGTGAAGCACATAAACCACGGCTAAAGCTTTGAATCTAATGTAAGATTGCTTTCCTAGGTTGTACCTACAGGTCATGACACCGGGAAAAAAAAACACCTTTAGGAATGAAAAAAGGTAAAAAAAAAAAAACCAATTAAAGTAAAAAATTTGCTCAAGCACGGCAAGATTTTAGAGGCATATGAGCTCAAACACAACCTGTGAAGTCTGCCATAAATTTCGCGAAGGAATGAAGGAGTTTTGTAATTCCACCACAATTTCGAAGTGGCTTCTACAGTGGTTAAGTCCAAGAATAGATGAAAGCTAATCTGACTACCCACACTGTTAGCTCAAGATGGAGAATTATTTTTGTCTCTCTGCTGGAGATTATGGGATGCTAGAAAACAAAAACTCTTTGCTCAAGAGAACATACATGCGCTTAGAATAGTTAATGAAGTACTAGATTGGACAGAGTACATTTTGCATGCTAAAACTTATATACAACTTTGTTGTCAATTTCATATATCTTAATTTGTCCCTACAATTTTGAGCGTATTGTAGATAACTGTATATAATAAAATTACACTTTTCCATTAAAAAAGGGTGAAAACTAGCACGAGGGCTTTTTGTTACAACGCTATGCATTAATATTTGAAACCTTACTTAGTACATGCTCATCAAAAAGGAGAAAATTATGGCAATGGAAGGTGAGAATCCAAATGTGTGGTCAATCAAGGTTTTTCTTTAGTGGTAAAGTAATGGCAATGTAACATGAGAATCCAAATATGAAGTCATCAATTACTAGTGACAAAAGTCCAAGATGAAGGCCTGCAATCTCACTTCATTTTCACGACGGCATTAACTCTGAAAACTCCCCTCCTCGAATCCACCTGTCTGCATCATCCCTCCCCAGCAAAACCGCACTCTAATGCCCACAACACAAGCCTCAAAAATTAAATTTTCAATAGCCATCATTGCCAATTGTCACGAACCACTAATAATTTAAATAAAATTACTAAAATAATAAATTTCCGGAGATGTCCAGAACAATCCGGAATAATCCGGAACAGTTTAGATCATTCTGGAACATTCTAGAATGCTCTAGAACACTCTGGAATCTTCTAGAATTTTCTAGAAGAAAGTGGAAGCATCTGGAAGATCCTGGAAGCTTCTGAAACTCTGTGGAAGCTTGTAGAGCTTTATGGAGAATCCTGGAGTATTCAGGAATATTCTAGAATAGTTTAGAATATTGTAAATAGTTAGAGAGATTGGTAGAATATTCTAGAGAATCAATTGTAACCGTTAGATCAAATAGATCTTAGCCGTCCATTGAGGAGGTGGAATTATTATAAATAGGCCTCACCACCTCTCATTTTCAACGAACCAAAGTTAGAGAACTTTGTAAAGACCTTTGAGAGAGATTAATAGAAAGTTCCTTTCCTTGTAAATCAAAGTACCTTCATATTACTTAACTTCTTTTGAAAGTTAAGAGTAAGGCTGACTAGCATTCTAGAGCAAGAAGTTTGCTAGTGCCGCACGTGACAAATTGGTATTAAAACCAAGTCCGTGACAGTTGGTATCAGAGCGCAAGGTTAAAGGTTCGTTGGAACAAAGAGGGAAATGGAAACCGGGAGCAACACTTCTCAGGTGGAGAAGGTAGTCGAGAAGAAACAAAAGAGCCAGAGATCTCGTTCGAGGGAACTCATGGAAGGATTCGAGACACGGCTAGCCAAGGTGGAGTTGGCCATAGTTGATGGGGAGGAAAGGTTTGAGGAGGTTGGACGGAACATGGAGGAGTTCCGTGAGGAGGTGCTAACCGCCATCAACAAAGTACTCGCCCAATGTCAGGATCGGGTAGATTCCATGGAGGAGTCTCATAGGGCTGAAGTTTCTTCGCTTCGTGTGGAACTCAGTGAGGTCAAGGAGGAGCTCGCGTTGTGCAAGAAGGCACTTGCACATGATGTTCCATCAACGTCTGAGGTAAGGACTACTCCCTCTAGGGTTGATGTTCCACGACCCAAATCCTTTAAAGGATCAAGGAACGCGAAGGAACTTGATAATTTCCTATGGAGTATGGAGCAACACTTTAGGGCGCTCATCATCAATGATGACGCCTTGAAGATAGATATGGCAAGTCTCTACCTCGAGGACATCGCAATGGTATGGTGGAGGAGGAGACAAGGGGATATTGAGAAGGGCACATGCACCATGAGTACATGGGATGATTTCAAGAGAGAACTCAAGAGACAGTTCTATCCAAACAATGTTGAAGAAGAAGCTAGAGCAAAGCTAAGGCGTCTTCAACATAAGGGAGGCATCCGGGACTACGTGAAGGAATTCACAGAGGTACTTCTCGAAATCCCTGACTATCCTGATAAAGAAGCTTTCTTTACTTTTATGGATGGTTTACAAACTTGGGCTAAGTTGGAGATACAAAGACGGGGTGCTCAAGATTTAACCACCGCTATTTCCATTGCCGAGTCTCTTATCGAATTCAAGAAGCCGGAGAAGTCTAAGCCAAAAGATAAGAGCGGCAAAGGAAAGAGTGGGGGAGAGTACCACCGAGGCAAGGAATCAAACTATAAGCCCAAGGGTGCTAAGGAGTACAAGAGTGGGGAACACCCACCACTTAAGTGTTTCCTTTGCGAAGGACCACATAGGGCAAGGGAATGCCCAAAGAAGGCCAAGCTCTCTGCCCTAATTGAGAGAGAGGAGCAAGAGCAAGAAGAAAGGAGGGTGGGATCCTTACAACTTCTTAACGCCATCAAGGCTAAAGTTGAGGTGCCCAAATTCGGAGAAAAGGGGCGCTTGTTTGTGGAGACTAAGATTGGAGGACGTGCCGTGAAAGCACTTGTGGACACGGGAGCTTCCAACAATTTTCTGCGAGTAGAAGAGGCAAAGAAGATGGGGATCCCTTATGAGAAGAAGCAGGGATGGCTTAAGGCTGTCAACTCGGAGCCGAAGGCCACCTTTGGAGTTGCAAGAGAAGTGAAGGTGAACCTAGGAGATTGGAGCGGTCTCATGGACTTCTCAGTAGTCACCATGGATGACCATCCAATTGTTTTAGGTATGGAGTTCATCGACAAAGTTAAGGCAGTTCCCATCCCTTTTGCAAACACTATGTGCATCTTGAAGGAAGGCAACATGCGTCTAGTACCTCTAGAGCGTGAAGCCCGACTTCAAGAGAATCAGATTTCAGCTATGCAGCTCTCCAAGGGAATCTCAAAGAAGCAGCCGACCTACCTCGCAGCCTTGAAGGAGGAGGTAGATGCCCCGGCCATGGAAGATGTTCCTAAGAGCATTGAACGTGTCCTTGAAGAGTTCAAGGATGTGATGCCACCCGAGTTGCCTAAGAAGTTACCACCTAAGAGGGAGGTGGATCACAAGATCGAGTTGGTACCTGGTGCAACCCCGCCAGCGGCAGTGCCATACCGCATGGCGCCTCCGGAACTTGAGGAGTTAAGGAGGCAGTTGAAGGAGTTGGTGGACATGGGATACATACGTCCATCAAAAGCACCCTATGGAGCGCCGGTATTGTTTCAGAAGAAGCATGATGGGTCGCTTCGATTGTGCATTGACTATCGGGCGCTTAACAAGATCACGGTGAAAAACAAGTACCCAATTCCACTCATTGCAGATCTCTTTGATCAGCTTGGTCAAGCTCGATGGTTCTCCAAGTTGGATCTAAGATCAGGGTACTATCAAGTAAGGATAGCCGAAGGGGATGAACCGAAGACCACATGTGTGACGAGGTACGGTTCTTTTGAATTTCTGGTTATGCCCTTTGGACTCACAAATGCTCCAGCTACCTTTTGCACTCTCATGAACCGAGTCCTACAACCCTTCTTGGACAAGTTCGTGGTGGTGTACTTGGATGACATTGTCATATATAGCAATACATTGGAGGATCATGTCCAACACTTGAGGCAAGTCTTCCAAGTGTTAAGAGAGAATGAGCTATATGTCAAGAAGGAGAAGTGTGCCTTTGCTCAACGAGAAGTCACTTTCCTTGGGCACATTGTGGGAGAAGGAAAACTACGAATGGATGGGTCCAAGGTACGAGCTATACAAGAGTGGGAACCACCAAAGAAGGTAACCGAACTTCGTTCTTTCCTTGGTTTGGCTAACTATTATCGGAAGTTCATACGAGGTTACTCTTCATTAGCCACACCCCTCACCAATTTATTGAAGAAGAACAAGGCTTGGAATTGGGACAAGGGTTGTCAACAAGCCTTTGAAAATCTTAAGGAGGCCGTGATCCAGGAGCCGGTGTTGGCCTTGCCCGACCACACCAAACCATATGAGGTGCAGACTGATGCTTCGGACTTTGCCTTAGGAGGAGTCCTAATGCAAGAGGGTCATCCAGTAGCTTACGAGAGTCGTAAGCTAAATGATGTGGAACGGAGGTACACGGTCCAGGAAAAGGAGATGACGGCCGTGGTCCATTGCTTGAGAGTTTGGAGGCATTACTTGTTGGGAACCAAGTTCGTGGTGAAGACTGATAATGTTGCCACGAGCTACTTCCTTAAGCAAAAGAAGCTTACACCAAAGCAGATAAGGTGGCAAGCTTTCTTAGCCGAGTTTGACTTTGTGATGGAGTATAAGCCAGGGAAAGACAATGTTGTGGCCGATGCGTTGAGTAGAAAGGCCGAACTTGCTGCCATCACAAGCCCAAATTTTCCTATGGTGGAACGTCTTAAGGAGGGACTTGAGCAAGACCCACAAGCCAAAAGTTTGATGGAATTGGCAAGTCAAGGGAGGACCCGCCGGTTTTGGCTTGAGGATGGGATGCTCATCACCAAGGGAAATCGAGTATATGTGCCTAAGTGGCAAGGCTTAAGGAAGGAGATCATTAAGGAGTGCCACGACTCAAGGTGGGCTGGTCACCCTGGAGTTAGGCGAACTTTGGCACTCATTGAGCGAGTATACTATTGGCCCCAGATGTGGGACGATGTGGAACTATATGTGAAGACTTGTCTGGTGTGTCAACAAGACAAGATAGAACAACGCCCTACAGCTGGTTTGCTTGAACCACTACCAATTCCGGAGAGACCATGGGAGAGTATTTCCATGGACTTCATCACTTGTTTGCCAAAATCCGAGGGATGCAGCAACATTATGGTCGTGGTGGACAGATTTAGTAAGTACGGAGTATTCATTCCCGTGCAAACTAAGTTCTCTGCCGAGGATGCTGCACGATTATTTTTCAAGTATGTGGTGAAGTATTGGGGCATTCCGAAGACTATAGTGAGTGACAGGGACACTCGCTTCACGGGAAGATTTTGGATGGAGCTCTTTAAGATCATAGGATCTGAGCTCAACTTTTCAACAAGTTTTCACCCACAGACAGATGGTCAGACGGAGAGGGTGAATGCACTATTGGAGCTCTACTTGAGGCACTATGTGAGTGCCAATCAACAAGATTGGGCTAAGTATCTAGACATCGCTCAGTTCTCCTACAACTTGCAAAAGAGCGAGTCTACGGGGTCGAGTCCATTTGAGTTAGCTACCGGACAGCAGCCATTAACCCCACATACTCTAGCCGTTGGTTATCAAGGCCCAAGTCCTGCCGCGTTCAAGTTTGCCAAAGGGTGGCATGAGAAGTCTGACTTGGCGAAAGCTTACTTGGCCAAGGCAGCGAAGAAGATGAAGAAGTGGGCCGATGCGAAGAGAAGGCATCTTGAATTTGAGGAAGGAGACCTGGTCATGGTGAAACTCCTTCCCCATCAGAGTCGGCGGTTTGCCAAAGTTCATAAAGGGCTAGTAAGGCGTTACGAGGGACCGTTTCCAATTGAGAAACGAATTGGTAAGCTAGCCTACCGCTTAACCTTGCCTTCACACTTGGAGATGCATCATGTTTTTCATGTGAGTCTCTTAAAGCCATTCCACGAGGATGAGGATGATCCAAGTAGAGGCGAGTCAAAGAGAGCGCCAACTGCCATCACTACTGTGCCAGAACGTGAAGTTGAAGAAATTTTGGCACACCGAGTAATCCCACGACGCGGGAGTCATCCAAGTTATGTGGAGTATTTAGTCAAGTGGAAAGGAGCTCCCGACAGTGAGGCAAGCTGGGAACATGAACTTACATTATGGGATTACAAGGACTCCGAGGACGTCGCCATATTGAGTGGGGGAGAATGTCACGAACCACTAATAATTTAAATAAAATTACTAAAATAATAAATTTCCGGAGATGTCCAGAACAATCCGGAATAATCCGGAACAGTTTAGATCATTCTGGAACATTCTAGAATGCTCTAGAACACTCTGGAATCTTCTAGAATTTTCTAGAAGAAAGTGGAAGCATCTGGAAGATCCTGGAAGCTTCTGGAACTCTGTGGAAGCTTGTAGAGCTTTATGGAGAATCCTGGAGTATTCAGGAATATTCTAGAATAGTTTAGAATATTGTAAATAGTTAGAGAGATTGGTAGAATATTCTAGAGAATCAATTGTAACCGTTAGATCAAATAGATCTTAGCCGTCCATTGAGGAGGTGGAATTATTATAAATAGGCCTCACCACCTCTCATTTTCAACGAACCAAAGTTAGAGAACTTTGTAAAGACCTTTGAGAGAGATTAATAGAAAGTTCCTTTCCTTGTAAATCAAAGTACCTTCATATTACTTAACTTCTTTTGAAAGTTAAGAGTAAGGCTGACTAGCATTCTAGAGCAAGAAGTTTGCTAGTGCCGCACGTGATAAATTGGTATTAAAACCAAGTCCGTGACACAATGCACAGGTCTCAACTCAACTACTCCAATCTCCAGTTTGTTTTAGCATTCTGGGCTTTCAAGCTTTAAATCCCTCTTCCTTCTACCCTTCAACATTTATCATATTCTCTTGTCAACTTTCATATCTTCGTTCTCTCTACTCTACATATCAACTCCTGTGCTTCTTTATCCTATTCTTCTTCCATGTCAAAGCTTGCCAAAGACAAAGATGTCTCCGTTACACTCAACTCTAACATCTCTTTCATTGAACTTCAGCCTCATCTAGCAACAACAAAATCACCCACCAAGTGTTTCATGCAACACATATCACCAATGGGATGCTCGCTCCGTTCTCTCTTTTTCATTCTACTCATAATCGTCTTCCTCGCCTTTCTTAGCTGCCAAGCCATGTCTTATAAAGGCCTTGTCTCAATGGAGCTCATAAAGAGCTTATTGGTTCTGAGAGCAACTTCAGTATCCAACGAGGTACTTATAAAACATGCTGCCATAGACACTGGAGAACAACAACTAAACCAAGAAATCCACAAGATTCTTGACGTTGACTTTGGCAGTCAACCAAAAAAGCCACCATTTTTTCCTTCGCAAGTCAATGCCCACCTTGGTCATCGCTTTGGACAATATTTAGAATTCCAAAAGGTCTTGTCCAACTGGGCTCAAAAGAGAAGATTTGAACCAAATATCATGTCCCAATCGACACGTCTCATAAAGCATGCAATAGATAAACATAGTAGTGGCACTATGGTCTTCCACCGCAGGTACAAGTCATGTGCTGTGGTTGGAAATAGTGGGATTCTGCTAAACAGTGACTATGGCGAGCTGATTGATAACCATGAAGTGGTTATTCGGTTGAACAATGCGAGAATTGAGAGGTTTGAGAAAAAAGTAGGTGTAAAAACCAACATTTCGTTTGTAAATAGCAATATTTTGCATTCATGCACGAGAAATAGAGATTGCTTTTGTCACCCATATGGACCACACATTCCAATGGTCATGTACATATGCCAACCATTACATTTAATGGATTACATTCTGTGCAATTCGTCTCACAAGGCACCACTTTTGGTCACTGATCCAAGGTTTGATGTGCTGTGTGCCAGAATTGTGAAGTACTCCCTCCGTTCCTAAATATAAGAGCACTTTGACTTTTTTGGAGAATCCTAAGAAAGCAAAATGAACAATTTAATCATAACATATTTTAAATATTATTAGATCATATGTAAGTTCATAAGTCAAATAAACTAGTTTAGTGAAAATTTTTTGAAAAATCAATTTTTAATTACCATATTTTGCTTTCTTAGGATTCTCCAAAAAAGTCAAAGTACTCTTATATTTAGGAACGGAGGGAGTACTATTCTCTCAAACGTTTTGTTGAGGAGACGGGGAGGAGGTTAGAGGAATGGGGCTTTGTTCATGATGAGATTTTCTTTCATTATTCTTCAGGCATGCAAGCTGTTATGATGGCTTTGGGGATATGTGAGGAAGTGAACTTGTTTGGTTTTGGCAAGTCAGCTTCTGATAAACACCATTATCACACTAGCCAGATGGCCGAGCTTGATTTGCATGATTATGAAGCAGAATATGCTTTTTACAAAGACCTAGTCAATGGACAGCCTGTACCATTTCTTCCAAACAGCTTCAAGATTCCTCCACTAACCATATATCAATAACGACATTTTATTATTTGTATACTCATTTTTCTTAGATATTGAAGTTTAAAGGAAGACCGGGAACTGCTCGTAATAAATATTTAAATCACATACAGGAGCATGCAACTACACAGTAACAACTTTGTCTAGGATTATCTAGTGGAACTCTTACTATGATGCAAGAGCAGAACAAAACATTTTTTTACTTACAACACAAGTTAGTGCCCGTTGACCTATTTAAAGGTCCAAACATGCAAACCACAACAGTCCACTGCTCTATATGTACCTAACTATATTATTTTTCATAGCTTATATACACACATCAAAATATATAGGCACTGCCTTGATCCGTCACTAGATACTAGCAAAGGTTACATCAAAAAACTCATCAGGCAAGAAGCTCTTGAAAGGTTCAACCTTCTGACCCTTCCTTATTCTGCCGTGTCCATCACCATGCCTTTTTCTTCATATTTCACTCCCACCAAGTAGCTTATGCGCACCTGCCAAGAAAAAATGAACTTAGATTTCACTAAAAACATATCAAGTAGTTACAGTGTTTTTTAACATAAGATACGTTGTGTGGAAATTATTGCTGTATTACCTGCTTAGGATCGTAGACAGCGTACTCATTGTATTCCAAAGGGCTATCTTTATGTTCTGAGGGAACTATCCGACCTGAGGGAACTTTAATGTCATCTTTCCAGACAAAATGTTCTGATTCATCTGTTTTCTTCCTCCCCAACCCTTTCACTCCAATTTTCTTTTCTTCCAACGATTTTGTGTCCTGTATCAATAAAATATAATGACTCTGAAACATATTATAATAGAATCAAGGAAATGTTGTTAAAGTAGTTACCACCTCGGGAGGGTTTTTCAGCTCTGTAATATTATCTCCTAAGGAAGCAATGGCTAACACCAAGAAGCCTTCAGGTCTGTCCACAGCAGTAAAACCATATCTTGCAGCCTCAGCTGCAGCATCAGAACAAACAATGGCTTGCCCAAACTGTGATAAAAGCCAAAATTACAAGACGAGCGTGAAGAAATGCTAGTGTTTGACCATATTATTGAAGTTGAATGAGCTTATGAGTACCATATAGCCGGGAACTGGTAGGGAGCATATTGCTGGCAAGAAGCCCTTGTACAAGTGCCTCAAAAGATTTGAGCTTCGTGAACCTGACATTGTATTTAACATTATTGATATATTTCCTTCTATAGAACCAATATAGAATTGCATAAGTTCAAACGTATCTTACCACACCAAAGTAGGACTTTATTAGGCAACTTAATAATTTCTTCATAGGAAGGGCAAGCCTTGGTTTGTACCGCAAAGATGTTCTCTACAGACACTCCATAATCCTGAAATTTGCATAAAGATGTAAAAAACGCACAGAAAAAAGGTATATCCATACAAGGTAAAATAAAGAAGGATCTCAATCTTACAACTTCCCCAACTCGGACAGGTTGGTAAGTTTTCTCCAGGTATTTCACTATCATGTCATAATCACTAGAGCTTTTGTCCAATGGAGAAATTGAGCAACCCAGCTTCTTGCATCTGTCAGATAATGGATCATCAATGGTTGATCCACTCATATCTCCTATGAGGTGAGAAGCCACAGTAATGTCCCGAACACACTCTAATGCAGAAGCCGCCTGGGAATATTAGGACAAACATGAAGTGGTATTCAAGAGAAGTGGCTGAATTGTGAAGGAGAATGCTTAGTGTTTTACTTACATGATCTGCAATCTCTTGATAATCTCTGAAATTGAAAGGTCTTGTGGAATGCATCAGAGTGAACCATCTTTGGCTAAAGTCAGACCAAACAGCCTCAGCTTTTGGCCCTCCATCTTTCATTGATTTCACCTTCTCTATGAATTCAAGCAGAACCTCCTCACCTGATTGGATTCAACCATCAATCATTCCAGAACAAGACAATATTATCAATTGCGATTCCAAAATTTTGGAAAAGAAAATGACATGACTGCTACTCACATCTTTTCAGGTGAAGATCTGTAACCATGCCCACTGGAAGGTCAGGAGAATCATATGCCATCTCCATCAATGCATACCTATATACAAAAAGGTCATTTCAGATCCTTTTTCAATTGAAGTTAAGAAAAGTTTTGAGAAATGCTTCATACTTGTATATCTCCTGGCTGCAAATAACTTTCATAAAATTTGCAACCAAAGGCTCAAGTTTACAGTGTGTTACTGCAATCCCAAGCTGCCTAAGAGCTAGAGCTCCATGTCTAACTTCAACTCCATCATCCTGTGCAGTACCACAAAAACTGTTGTTTATCATCCACAAGAACAAACTTATGTTGAATCATCTATGGGATTAGAATCATAGAGTACCATGTCAATGGGATAAAACTTCAGTAGTTTCTTCTGAAATTTCTTGTCCTGTTCCCAAGGTTCAAACTCATTTCCCGTTATCTCCTCAAAAAGCCTCACAAACTCTTTCACAGCACTCTCCACATTTTGAAACTCCTCTAGACGCTCCTCTGCATTCGGATCATCTCCCACTCTCCCTTTCTTGTAGTATAAATGCAAACGATTCTCTGGCACCATAATCAGTTGCATAACACAGAAGCTGCTCCAAGTGGACATTACTGATTAGCTACTTGCTCAGTAAGTCAAATTAAGTGAAGAAACAGAAAGAATGAATAAATAAAGTTGGCCTCTGATATTTACTCGTTCAATCCTCGTCCCTGGTCACAAAGAGAGAAGGCACAGTTGTACAATATTCCATCCTTTTCAAATATCTTTCCACCTTGGTCCTGCAGTTTGGTATCCTTATAGACTCCTCTTTTTCCATAAAGCTTGAGCTACAATAAAAACGGATTTTGTTACATGTTTTTCTTTTATAGTAAATATGAGATAGTAGGAAAGAAGGTGCTGTGTACTTCTGCAGAAAGAGATTCAATAGCTTCTTCCCCGGGATCTTGTTTATCCCATGGTATTCCTTTGCCATCAACAGAGAGGTCAGAGACAAGTTCATAAGCTTCCAAAGGTTGAGCCTCTTGTTTCTCTATGCTGTCACTCAACCAACCCTCCCTCACCACAGGTATTCCTCTCTCCCTACAAGAAAAATGCTAGACTTTAGTAAGAACTACGGTCTCTTCTCTAATAAACAAGGACATCTTAACTTCTTATTTTCACTTATTCTGTATCATTGAACATAGAGTACAAATGTTTGAAGACATTTCATCTTACACAAGTAATGCAGTACTAATTTCTTTTTGGACATTATTATATTTATTCAATATTGGAAATAAAAAAAGGCTAAATAAAACTAAAACTGGCAGTGATGCAAACAGTCCAAATGAAAATCACTCACATGGCTTCTGCAAGTTTGGATGTCCCACCTCGTTCTCGCTCAGCAGGTGAAGCCACCAAGCAAGTTGCACCTATGAATAGTTCAATAAACCAATCTGATTATACAAAAAGCAGTTTGACCAACACTGAAAGAAAGGGGTCCTAAAAATACAACATTACCTATTACAGAGTTTGTCACCTTCCCACCGTGCTTCTCAATAGTTGCTTTCCAATAATGCTATGCAAGCCAAAACAAGAGCCAATCAACAACATGAAGCTATAGTGATAACATGAAAACTTAAAAAGGAAAAGAAAAAAAGTTGTGAAGGGCGATAAGCACATGTGTACGAGAAAGACGGCCCATGAGAGAAATCATCATTCCATTGAAAGGCTTCTCAGCTGAGCCTAAATCCCTGTGAGGCCTATGAACTGGATCTTGATATTTCTTCAACAGCTGCAAAACGCACAATTATAAATGATCAAGACCTCTGGTTTAGAGTAACAAAAGTTTTATCTATACAAGGACAAGACAGGATAATGAGTCACGTCTGAAATAGGAGAATCCTGCACAAAATCTGGTAGTTTAATTGCTTCCTCTCTCCTTGGAGGATCCCTTGTCCTAAAAGTGCAACTAGACCATTCGCTGTAAAATCCTCTGCAAGAATAACGTCTCCCATCGAACTCCAAAGTTCCATTACAAACCGGACATTTTTCCAATGCACCATAAAACATCATGTCTTGGCTGTTCATAAAATAAAAGTTACTGTACTATTTATTTTGTGGACATTTAAATCTTGTCCATGAAATTTGGATGCGGTCTAACCATCTTCGAGTGATTTCAAGATCAGAGCCAGAGGAATCGAGGCCGTTCATTTCAAGAACTTGACGTAGTTGATCAACAGAAAGGTGCTCATTCATGGCTTTGCAAAACTCATCATATTCAGCTGTAACATCAGAAACAGACTTGCCATTGGTGTAGCCGTCTTCTCCACTTTCTTCATGCTTAGGCTTCTTTGGAGAATTCTCAGCCTCCTGTAGCTTTGTCTCTGCCTTCTGTTTCCTCGTCATCACCTTCTCTTCTTCCCCAGGCGCATGCACGTGGTGAGCTTGAGACCTCGTTTCATGAACCTTCAACGTGAAAACATAACATGCAAAGTAAGTATGAATGGAATTAAAAAGATATAAAGAAAGAAAGGAGGAAATAGCTAGAGTGTGCCTTCATATTGGAGGTGGATTTCAAAGTGAAGTGGCGAGAACAAGTGTAGAAAAAAACGAGGGAGATGTGAGAATAGAACAGAAGATTAAGATTTAGAGGGAGACAAGGTGGTGACTAAATAAGGAATGGAAAACAAGTTCATGAGGACAGCTCCGAACTGCCACGTACGAGGAGGTTTTCTAAGAAACAAGGTGTCCTGTCGTTGGGAAAGTATGCCACGTGTCCTGCGACGTAGGAGGTGGTGACACGCGGCTAAGTGGGTATATTTCCTGAGCTAAATGATGGACAGGTGGGAGAATGGTTTATATGGTTTGATGTGTCAAAGCATTGTAGGGGCATATATGCCAATCGGCTCGAGTTGGGAAACGGTGATATTTTAATCGGCAGACATGAGAGAAGAAAATAGCTTAAATGTGCGGTATATCATGTCCTGTAGTGGAATCTCCAATAAATATTTCCTTCCCGCATTAAGCTAGAATATAAGATTTAATATTTAATTTTGATCTGTTTCTGTTGGGCACATGCATATTTTTTAAGAAATGTGGGCTAAAGATAGATGTAAGGTTATTAAAGACATTTATGAATGCGAACGAGTGAACACTTGGGTGACAAAGGCACCAACCAAACATGTAACGAAGCCCATGAGGCCGTGAAAAATGTGAAGGTTTCCTCGAAGGCCGGGTATGTCCTCGTGTGTTGTGAGTATTATTGGAAGTATACATATCCTCCTTCCCTTATCTGTGTCCTTTTAAGATTAGAAGATACGGGCTGCATAAAACACGAGAAGATCCTTTCAAATGGGCTTTCTTCTAATTTTCTAATTTTGCTGCATTTTCATCCCATGCATGTGTCTCGAATGTGGCGTATGAATTGTGGTGAAGGTTGCCTATGCCATGTCTCTAGCTTGTGATTGGAAGGTGATATACAATGGACCATCTTTAGGCCCAAATCAATGATTAAATTCTTTTTGTTTTCATAATGAAAACTTGGACAGATCCACCTCCGCTAGTGTTATATTTATTTCATATAGAAATAATTTAATTTCTATACAAAAAAACTTGGGGTAATTACTATTTACAAATTTATATATTATTTTTAAGCTATTTTTCCATATTATAAATTTGATGAACGCTATAATTTTAGTTTTTTTACGAATATAATTTAAATTTGTTAGTTACTACTATAGAATTTGACGTTCAAAAATTGAACTTTATCAGTTGATATGCAAATACTACATTAACTAATGTCTTTTATAATATGAGTAGTAATTTGTACAAAGCAAGTGATGCTAAAAACATTTATCCAAACACCTTGATTTTACTAAAGTTCATTTTTTTCATAAAAAGCTATTATTATCAAAACCTATTCTATAAATTAAAGAACCCTTTTATATTTTTTTTATTAAGATCTATTATCGGAATTTAGTTTAAACATGCTTTTAGAAAACACTTTGAGATGTGCTTTTAGAGATGCTCTCACGTCACCTTTTAAGTCAACATTTGGCTTGGTCAGTCAGGCAAGCCTAACATCAGAAAACACCGAAATATCAACACCCTTCTTCTCACGCCTACCTTTCTCGATCATGGTCAGATTAAGGATTACCCAATTTTTGAGGAAACACGATCGCTTTTTC
This sequence comes from Mimosa pudica, assembly GCA_029929735.1. Taxonomy (NCBI): domain Eukaryota; kingdom Viridiplantae; phylum Streptophyta; class Magnoliopsida; order Fabales; family Fabaceae; genus Mimosa; species Mimosa pudica. The sequence goes on from JAKELP010000001.1 coordinate 1,858,613, forward strand.
ATATTCTCCATTTGGCTGCTTTTCTACTTAGCCGATCATCTAATCTCTAACCATACATGACATACTGGCATCAGTCAACTTTAGAGGTTGATTTAATTCCTTTCATATATTCAAACTGAACTTAAACGTAACCAATACCATTCTCCCATTTATACCTGATGATAAAATTTCAATAGATATTTATTAGAGAGAATGTTGGACAAAGAAAAAACTGATTCACTTTCAACGTTGATGATGATATTTCTCGAAAAGTAGTGGTAAATATTTCAAAAGCTCCAGGCCGCACTCATACAATTTCCAAATTTTCATGCGTCACCAACGCCAAGATTAGAATAATGTACGTGCTAACGCAGCCTTAATCTTAAAAGGGATTTTGCGATTCTTTAAAAAACCCTCAAGCGCAATCTTAGGAGTAAATCAATTATTAGGACAATCAGCCTCTAATCCTATACACAATATTATCTGGTTATTTATCCCGTGTGCCTTCACCTAGCATATCATATATATCTAGCGTCAAACTGGTGATAGTACTAAGAATGAAAGAGTTTAATTAACAGAAGTAAAAACTAGATTAACATTCAGTTAGATAGATTTTCCGCATTAAAGACTTTTACATAGACAATGCAATACGGTCCACCATGCACCCCGGCCCCTCCTTTGCAATGGAGATGAGAAAATTCTCGTCTATTTCATCACTTGATGTGAATGTCTTATTTTGTTCACTCCTTCCTTAAGTGTTGAAAACTTAGTGCCCCTATATATTAAATATAAGAGCTAATTATTAACTTTTTTTAGAATTATGAGAAAGCTAAATAGGTTACTTAAAAATTATTTTTTCTGAATTTTTTTCCTCTCAATTAGTTTGACTTATAAGCTAACATATGATCTAATAATATACAAAATATGTCATGATTTAGTGGTTCGTTTTGCTTCATTAATTCCTTTAAAATAAACTCCAATAACTCTTATAATTTAGGAACAAATTAAAAAGTATATTTGAGGAAACTACACTTTATTCCTTGAATTATATATAGTTTAATTACAAAATTAACCTATGAATTTTAGATGATAGAAAAAAAAAGAAAGAAAGAAAGGTCCAGTATGAGGAGACCAAGGAAAAAGAGTAAATCGGAAGGTTATGTGCTAATCTTATAATTTAAACTCGATGTTCAAGTGAATGTACTTAGTATCCCTCAGCTGATCGATCCATCAGAGGCAATAGAAACTTAAGAATCTTGATCAGAGGCAGTGGTACAAGTAGTGATGGAATAACATTGCTTGTCATCATCATGTTCATCAAACCGAGGGGAGTGACCTTTTCCAAAGGAGATGATATGATCTTTGAGAGATCTCTTGTGCTTGAAATCAGAACCACAAGAACAATACCAGAACTTGCCACAGTTCTTCTCGTGAGTCCTCCAATCTCCTTTAACAGCGAAGGTTTTTGCACATTTTCTGCAGGCAAAAGGCTTAGAACCATGCTTCCTCTTGAAGTGGGTTTGGAGGGTTCTGAAGTCCTTAAGAGGCTTCCCTCTTGGATGGTTAATATTGTGCTTGCAGCCTTGCACACAACAATAACATGGCAGCCTCAACATTGCTGTTGGCTGTGTTCCTCTCAGTGATTCTGCTCCTTTTCTATACTCTGATCCATGGCCCCACATGTGCATCTGCATATAGTAGTAGTTATGCCGAAAAAACAAGTCATTATTACTCTTCTTATGGGGAGAAAAATTAGACGGGAAATCTCAACATATCACTATAAGAAAGTGATCAGTTTTAAAATGATAATGAGGGGTGCAATGTGGTAGATACATTGATGAAATAGATACATTGACCCCTTAACCAAAGAGGGAAGCTTTACCCCTTTAAAAAAATCGGTTTTGTAAGGTCATATAATATTCAAGATATTGATATAATATAAGATTTAAATGTTAGGGGTGCTTTCATCCTAATAAATGAAACCTCATTAATTATTGGTTGAGGTGCGATCAAACTCGAGACTTGATGTGAATGACTGTATATAGGCTATCCTAGCTCTCCTTATGATTCATGTCACAGACTTTTTTAGAAAAAAGATAACAATTATGTGTATCTTCAAAGATCATGAATTAATGTAATGCCCATCATGATTTGCGCCCTATTCCAGCGGCAATAGTGGATTCCTTTACGGTATATGAACCTTTCTGGTATTTGAATAAGAGGAAAGGGTATGATTAATACCAAGAGTCATTATTACAATCTCTTGAAAAGTTTCTATTTACCGCTTTTCTAAAATCATTTCTACACTATCTATTGGACAGGAGAATCCATGGACAATGATGTCGTTTAAATTAAGAAAATCTAATACAATTGATAGACCAAAAAAGCATATATATAGAGCCGAAATCTTTTCTCCATTTAAACAATAAAATTTATTACCTGCAGGTTGCAGCTAGCTAGGAGATCTTTCTTCAGATTAAGATCGATAAATTAAGAAGATATACTCAGCCCCTGACTTTTACAACCTCCGATCGATGACATGTTTATATTTCCAATTAAAAACATAATTTCAAATCAAGTAACAGCCTTGTCATGAAATTTAGTCGTAGTTAGTCCAAAAAAAAAATTGCACTGATTGTAATTATTACTTCCTCTCAAAGCAAGGGAGCCAGCTATAATGATGCATGTGTTGTTTGTGATCCTCCCCTACCTTATGGGAGAATATGGAAGCACGGTACTAACGTATTTTTAAAAGATTGCAATTAAAAAAACTTTGATCCAAACTAAAAAATTAAAATTTTGGATATGATGAAAAATTGAGATTAAGAAAAAAACTAACCTGCAAATTGTTATGCCTATTGAAGGTCCTGTTGCATATGGAGCAAGTAAACTGCATCGGCCCAACAAGGATCTGTGCTGGAGTTGGTATCCAGAACCTTCTCTCTGAGTTAGAGTTCTTAGAGAACCCTTGAAAGTTTTTATTATTCACTACTCTTTCTTCCTCCTTCACATCAGAAACTTCCGTATTCTCCTTCTTATCATCAACACCATCCTCAAAACCTTGTGTGTTAGGTAATCCTATGTGCAATAAAGCCACAGTCACTTGCTCATTTACGCCATCGTCCCTTTTCTCTTCTTTGATCACTCCAGTAGTAGTACGTGCACAATCTTCCTCTTTTGAGGGCATTTCATCAGTTAAAGTTGGCAAAAACTGGATAGTCTCTTGATGATGATGTAACATCGTAGATGAAGGAAGAGGAAGAAATGAAGATGGTTTGAGCCATTCAAAAAACCTTGGAGCTTGAGAGTCCATACTTTTGCCTTCTACACTGAAATATCCCCTCAAATCCATATATCTTTAGATCATAAAGATCAGAAGACCGAGAAGAAAGAGTTATTGGTTCATCTCCTTAAATTCTCTCCTCAGAAAAGGGCCATACAGAATAATCCAGACTTATAATTGTTGGTGAGAATTATACCTGCACTGTACTCATAGGGTTTTGATTTATGAAAGATGACATGGGTCATCTTTAGCTTTCCCTTTCCTATATAAATGGAACTTTTAAATTTAAATGCTTAGACTTAATTAATCTATTGATTTAATTAATCTAATGAAAAATTGATACAGACTAATCAAATTGAGCAGGGCACAGAGTAAAAGTATTCTTTCAATTAACACACATTCTAATGGAATTTTTGTGCCAATTTGACCGTGCATTGGATTGGTCAGGCTGATTTGATTTTTATCTTTTAAAGGGAGGGAAGGAAGGAGAGAGTGAATGGTGGGAGATAGTAAATGTCGTGCCAAATGAGACTTACCAATCACTGATAATTAGTGGAAAAAGAATATTACATTGTCCCACAAGAATTCAAATAAAATTACTTAGTAATTGTCTAATTGATTATGACTCGATATTATAGTAATAATAAGAGCTCAATGATTAAATTATTTCGTTTGCGAAAAATAGATGAAATTAGTTTGAAGCAACAAATATGTAAGAACTATTTTTTCCAGTCATATATAGCATTATTTTTTTAGAGGAATAAGTGATAGAGAGAGAGAGAGAGAGTAATACTAAGAGGAAGTATTACAGAAGGGGATGATAATGGAGGAAGAGAGATATAATAGAATTGATTAGGGCAAAAATGATATAAATAATGCATTAAATTAAATGTTTCCAATTAATTAGTGAGTTATTGTAAAAATGACTGAAAATACATATTTTAGGTTTAATCATAATTAGATATTGAGTAGCAAGCATACGTATGTGAATTGGAATTTGACCCAACAATGCACATATTTTCTTATACATTGACATTCAAGGAGCTGAAATCGAATAAGAGAATCCAAACATAGACGCATCTGGTCAATACCTAAACGTAGAAATGTGTGTGTGTGTGGCTAGATCGATATAATAATGAACAATCTCTCTCAAACAGTAATTAACAAGGACTAATTAAACGGAATTTTGTACTTTTCGTGTTAGTTAATCTTAACCCCTCTAGGTCAATAATTTGATTAAGAGAATGTATCGAAAAAAATTGATCAAGAGAAAAGTGTACAGCTGATTGACGATGCATGTCTAGCTTCACTTTCAATTTTCAACTCACTATGCACGTACGCGCTCCCGGAAGCTTCCTATATATATCTCAAATGATTCAAACAGAAACAGCTTATTTTCTCCTTTTAAACCCCACACTTCTATATGAATTAAAGGTGCATATATATAGAATTACACAATGAAAACCCTTTTGTATACACTGTGAAATTAATCAAATATAATTTGTATACTTATGTGATACGTATATGTGCCTGATTTATTTTTAAATCATAAACTGTGGAATTAGATATTTTGTATATATGCATGACGACCCACGATGTTAACTCAACAAACATTTACAAGAATGCTTACGAACGTATCGCATTATTTTACAAGGTCATCGCATCAACATTGAGATTGATGAATTGGCGGATTTCTGTTAGTTATAAATTAAAGGGTTAAGGTGCATTTCTAGTACTCCACAATATGGCAAAGTGCACTTACAGTAATACACAATTTCGGGGTGCATTTGTGGTAAGCAAGAATAAATATCGTTGCCCCTATAATAACTCCGTTAAATAAGTCATCTTTGACGTTAGGAGTAACATTTGACTGTTAAAAGGTGACATGGGGAGGAATTATTAATGACGTGGCAATGACTGGACGGACATGTGGCAATGCATGCTGACTGGATTAAGTTGTCAGGCCAAATTAAATTAATACTGGAAAATTAATTAGAGGTCCCCCACAAGGGAGTTAATACTGGAAAAGTCCCAAAAGTTGAAAATATTAATGTAGGGTCCCAATTCAAGGGACCTCACATTAATATATTTGAAAAGTGAAAAGACAGTTTTGCCCCTAGCCTTAAAAAAAATTTACCCCTCCTCCCCCCACCCCCACCCTCCTCCCCCACCCTCCACCTCCCCCTCCAGCCACCCTCCCCCTCCAGCGCCCCCCCCACCGCCTCCCTCCAGAGGAAGGGAGGCGGTGGGGGGCGCTGGAGGGGGAGGGTGTGGGTGGTGGGGGGCGCTGGAGGGGGAGGGTGGGGGTGGGGGGCGAGCTGGAGGGGCAGGGAGGCGGTGGGGGGCGCTGGAGGGGGAGGGTGTGGGTGGTGGGGGGGCGCTGGAGGGGGAGGGTGTGGGTGGTGGGGGGGCGCTGGAGGGGGAGGGTGTGGGTGGTGGGGGGCGCTGGAGGGGGAGGGTGGGGGTGGGGGGCACTGGAGGGGGAGGGTGGCGGGTGAGGGAGGAAGGTGGGGGAGGAGGAGGGGCGCTGGAGGGGGGTGGGTGGTGGGTGAGGGAGGAGGATGTGGGGTAATTTTTTATTAAGGTTATGGGCAAAACTTTCCAGTATTAACTCCCTTGTGGGGACTTCTAATTAATTTTTCCCTTTTTTTTTCCACTCAAGTAATGCACAACTAAATATCTTACCTGCCACTGTGGAGCATTAGATAAGGGCCACCTATCAACAATTAATGCCAAATCAGCATTAAATTGACGGAAGTGAGCTCCACTTAACGGGTTATAATCGATGCAACGATATTTATTCTTGCTTACCACAAATGCACCCTGAAATTGTGCATTACTGTAAGTGCACTTTGCCATATTGTGGAGTACTAGAAATGCACCTTAACCCTAAATTAAATTCTTAGCCGTTGAATCACCCTTTATATTGGCTAATATGTCAAACTTTTACTTGTAGTTGGCCCATGACATGCATATATAGACAATTATATAAGAATGTTTAGACATTTATGTTATGCTCATCCTGTGTGATGATCTTTTGTGGCACCACATAATTTATTCGTGCGCGCGCGGGTGACCATGACACTAATTATGTTGCACGGAGATTTTAAGTTTTTTACAAATATTCTCAATTTGTTGGTGCCGTCAATTAATATACCCTTCAATTCTCATCAATAGAGAGTACTTCACCAATCAGTATGTGTGTGTATATATATATATATATATATATATATATGGGCAAAAGTGCTGATCTAATAATTAACTCTTTCAGTTTGGGCAAAACTAATAAATGACTATTTCGCGGTGTATAAATAATATTTAATTTTGTGACCCGGTGCAAAAATGATAAAACTGGTTTTGAATGTTAATTTGTAGTTCTATGGGACCTTTCTGATATTATTTTGAAAGTGAAAAATACATTTTTCTCCTCCCAATTAAAACATTGCTGATACTAGTTAGCATAGGAAGATGAAGGGCGGAAGAAAGAAAGGTTAAGTTTTAATTGTGAGAGGGTAAAATGGTATTTTTACTTTAGAAAATAATATCAGAAATGTTCCACAAAACAACAAATTAACATTTAGTACCGGTTTTATTATTTTTGCACCGGGTCACAAAGTTGGTTATTATTTGTGCACCGCGAAACAGTCATTTATTATTTTTGCCCAAAATGAAATAGTTAATTACTAGATTAGCTCTTTTGCCCTATATATATTTGTGTTACTATGCGTATATATATAGTTCCATGATCTTAGACACGGTATTATATAGTATAAGACATTATAATGGCAATATGTGACTAAATATACCACTAATCAATGCACAGAAATCAGATGAAGGGAGTATATAAAAAGGTAAAGGTGAAAAAATGAGTCCAAACTATTACGCCAGGAGCACATAGGGGTGACAAGTATTTTCGGGTTCAATTCTGGGACTGAAGAATAAATATTAGTGCAATATAGGAACGTCGTTTATGTTGACCGATGTTGACTATTAAACGCTGACGTGGCGGGGGAAATAGGATTTTTTGCTGAAGTGACGTGCTTATGTGGCAATTATTTTTCTGAGTGTGTGGGCCCACATTATTTAAAGTAATAAAAAAATATTAGAGAGGGTGAGGTGGTGGGCCCCACACACTCAGAAATAATTGTCACATAAGCACGCCACGTCAGCAAAGAAAATATTATTTCCCCCGCCACGTCAGCGTTTAACGGTCAACGTCGGTCAACATAAACGATGTTCCCTATATTGCACCAATATTTATTCTTCAGTCCCAGAATTGAACCCGAAAATACTTGTTACCCCTATGTGCTTCTGGCGTAATAGTTTGGACTCATTTTTGCACCTTTAACCTATATAAAAGTGTGTGTAAATTAGCTCTCATTGATGAAAAAATAAAATTGTGCAAAGTGTGATTAATGCTTTCGGGACTTTTCTATCATTTTCCATGATAATTATTACGGATTTAAATTTGCATGTCTCGATCAACAATTATTGATCAGCTGTAGCTTATTTCTCCTTGGTACTCCCTCCGGTCCCATTTATAAGTCGTCAACCGCCCATATTGTACATAACAAGGAATGACGGTTAATGGCGGTTACATCATTAAATTGGTCTTGTTTTATTTTTCATTTCCATCTTTGCCCCTCCTCACAATTTTTTCACTTTGGATCAATCATCTACATATGCCTACACATATTTTTTATTTTCTCTCTCCTCTCAATCTCATCTTCCAATGTCATTTCTCAACACCTAACATGATGAGGGAGGTTTTGAGTGGTTGAGTCATAATGAGATAAGGAAAAGTAAAGTGGAGTAAAAGATCTCTTTTTTCAATGACAGAGGTATATTTGGAAAATTATAATAAATGAGTTAGTTAGTGGTAGTTGGTGACTTATATTAAGGACCAAAATTTAGTGGCAGTTGGCGACTTATAAATAGGACCGGAGGGAGTATATCGATAAAGACATGACACTTTTACAACATCTAATTATTGAATTTTCTCTCCAGGAAAGGACACAATTATTGGAGGACTCTCCATTTTTTATTGCCATTCCAAATTATCCAAGGCGTCGCTCATACTGATTATCCAAGGAGTATAATCAGTACACTAGTTTATAACGTGAAAAACAATTCGGTTCAATATCATTTTGACATGAGTTATCGGCCGCAATCATCATCTGGCATAAATATGTGTGTATAATGGGCGGTCCGGGCAGCCCGACCTGTGCAAATCGCCCACCCATTTCATATTCGATTAGCATGGGTTTGCCCATAGTCTTAAACCTCAACCCATTAAACCCATTCCTCGACCCATTTAATGGTGGTTAAATGGATAATGAGTAAACTCATTAATCCCTTATCCTATTTTTTACTATAGTAAATTTGAAATTTTTGATGATAAAAAAAGTTGATTTTAGATAAAGTTGAACAATTATGTGTCACATTGACATATTAGAAGTGACAACCATAAAATTCAAAATTATGCACCAATACTTACAATATATTGTTGCATAAAAGAATTTATTAAATTCAGACAAATAGCATAATAACAACTTTTTAATGTTTAAACTTTAAAAAATGCAACAACCACAACTTTTTAAATTGTAATGATTACTTATTATAATTATTTAGGAAAAAAATTATAAAAAACATTTAAATGGGATGGTGTGGGCAGCCCGCCCATTTAACTCTTCAATGGGCTGGGTTTTAACTCGCTCATCATAAACTTGAATTGGGAAGACTTATAATGAGTAAAAAATATGAATGGTGGCTAACCGATCATGTTATGGATTTTTTGCTCAAAGCGGAAATGATGAGTCACCTTTATATTTGAGTTTTTTTAGATGATAAGGAAGTAAAATGGTGAGTTGTAAGTCAAGATCAAGTAAATCAATTTAGGCAAAAGTATGTTTTTGGTCCTTAATTTTAGAGAAAATCATATTTTGGTCCCTTAACTTTGAAAAGTGTGTTTTTGGTCCCTTAATTTTGGACAAAGTCATCTTTTTAGTCCTTTAACTTTAAAAAGTGTGTTTTTAGTCCTTTTAAATTCAGTTTAAATATGTTTTCAGTCCGTTAAGTTTGCAAAAAGTCATGTTTTAGTCCCTTAATTTTGAAAAAGAAGAGACTAAAAACATTTTTATCATTTTTTCAAAGGACTAAAAATATTACTTTATCCAAAGTTAAAGGACAAGAAACACACTTTTCAAAACTAAGGGACCAAAAACACACTTTCTCCAAAATTAAGGGACTAAAAACACACTTTTCAAAGTTAAGGGACCAAAACATGACTTTGTGCAAACTTAATGGACCAAAAACATACTTTAGCCATCAATTTATAAATATCTTATTTAGTCTTCTTAAGCTTTTGAAAAAAATATTAATCAGGTAGCATACTTTGAAATAGAAGGATCCAATTACAAGTGATGGAGTTTGTTTTATACTCCCTCCGGTCCTAAATATAAGACCTAGTTTACTTTTTTGAAAAATCATAAAAAAGCAAAATATAAGTCAATTATAAATTGATTTACCTAATTTTTCCCCTTAAACTAGTTTATTTAACCTATAAACTAATGACTAATTTAAAAATATATCAAATATGTCATAATTTAATATCATATTTTGTAACCTTAATATCTCCAAAAAAAGTCATATAGGTCTTATATTTAGGACCGGAGGGAGTACAATTTTTCAAATCTTAAAATTTCATGAAAAAATAGTCCTGCATTTTGTTATAAGAAAGGGTTAGTCGAGTTCAATTGTTAAAAATACATTTAATGAATTTTGATCTTCGAATAGCGCATAGCAAGAGATTCATAACTTTTTTTTCATTGAAGTCAATATATATCTGCACTAATTAAAAAAGCTCTTCTAATGCGATATTACGCCGTATTGACCTTGAGAATCACTGCATCGACAAAATTTGGAAGTAAATTGATAGACATCATGTAGACCGATATTCTGGGAGAGAATAGTCCTTCTTTAAGGGCCTGTTTGGTTTGAGGGAAGGGGAGGGAAGGGAAAGGGAGGGGAGACCCTTCCTTTGTTTGGTTTGAAAAATTGGAGGGGAGGAGGCCTAAAATATTCCCTCCCCTTCCCTTCAAACCCTCAATTTTGGTTCTCTCCAAATTGGGGGGATTTGGAGGGGAACCAAAACTTTTGACTAAATTGCCCCACCCTATTTTATTATATTTCTACACATGTATATGTGAAAAAAATAAAAAACTTCCACATATACCCCCTTCCCATAATAATAAAAAAAACTTTTACCTCCTCCTATGTAGTTTTTTTTATATACTGGGTAGCTTTTTTATAGCTCATTTTCTTTTTTAAGGGTTCAATAGAAATCCACATATGGTTTTTGTTCTCTTGATTTTTCAGTTACGGTGGCATTGAAGATGGGTCTCTAGCTCCACCATTTTCGGGTTGTATATATGGAGAAGATGGGTCTCCACCATTTTCAAAAATTTGCTTTTTCCCATGTTAGTTGCTGAAAAATTTGGTTCAAAGGAGGAGAATGGTAGTTTCATATTTGGAAAGGGAATAATTTTAATAATTTGTTAAATATAGTTTTTATAAATTAAATAAGATTTTATAGTACTATTATATCAATTATATATCTTTTTAATAAGCAACTTAATTTGAATCAAAATGTAAGTTATTTTATATGATAGATGTAACACCCCAAGGTTTTATTGTAAAATATAATTAAATTAAAATGGAATAGGAAATTTAAATTACAAATTATAGTTTGTAAAATGGAATAAAAAGGAAAACTCTGGACAAATAAGTTTCATTAAATAAATAGGAAGAAGGGGGGATTAAATAAAAAGAAGGGTATGTGTGCCATATATAGGATGTTGGGGATAAAAATATAATCTAAATTAAACTAGTGGGTACATAATTGGGATTTTCCTAATTAATATGTATATGTATATATACATAAGTAGCCTACACCTTTCCACCCTAGGTCTAGCCGTCACTTTTCTTTTCCCTTCTCCAAACACTCATCTACTTCTCTACAATTCTCGTCACTTCTTCCCTCTCCCAAGCCTGCGCCCTTTTATTATTTTCCCTTCTCTGCTGAATGCTAACGGCCTCTGTTCTATCAGTGGCGGCGAACTCGTGACCTCCGACGGTGGAGAGGTTGTTCAGGGCACAAGATCAATTTCAAACTCAGGTGAATGTCTTCTCCCATTACTACACTTTGTTCTTACAATTTTGTGCGAGTTTTACGGGAGAGGTTGAATGGGTACTGTTAGGAAAGAAAAAAAAATGAGGTCTCTGCATGTTTAATTACTCAAGTTAAGTGAATATTAGTTCACAAATTCTTCCCTCCTTCTCTTTGATGCGTGAAGGAGTACCCTTTTATGTAGGTGAAATATTGAAGAGTCAAAACATAAATTCTATGATAGTGAGAATCTAATGAAGTTCATTTGTTTTTGTTGTTGAATTGTTTCTCTGTTTTGCTGTTTGGTATGAGGAAGAGATGGACTGATTTTTGTCCATGTGGCCTTGCTTGTTAGTATACTCTTTGGTTTCATTGATGGTGAACTATGGATTTAATTTTGTGATGATTATCCATTTTTTTTTTATATATCTCCCTCTCTTTGTTATTCTGTGAATCCAATATTCTTGGATATGACCCATGTACAAATAATAAAATATATACTTAAAGTAGGAATTTGCACTTAGAGTGATTGATTTAAATTGACAGTAAAGAGGAGAAATTTTATTTTGAAGAGGTGCTTAAATACTAATTGAACTACTATTGCAATATCATGAATGGTTGTTGTAAGCTTCGGGTTGTATAGTTCTTTTTCTCAATTGTGTTTTTAAATGACTCTTACTAACTTGAAGTATGTTTTATCACCAAACTTGCCGATTAGATGTGATGAGGATTAATCTGAAAGTTTCACTAGTTCAGGATAGTGTTTTGGAAGGACTTTGGCTTTTTCTACTTTGGTTATGTTGGTTGATGTTAATACTCATAGTATTATATTTGAATGTATGTTTGCAGTGCTGTGACTATTGTTCACTAATTTGAAATTAAGTTATGGGATATAGGATTTTGATAACTTGATATAAGCATGATTACGAAAATGGATATGAAAGGATTATGTGAACTGTGATAGATTGGTTAATGAACTGATAGAATTTGGTATATGGTATGGGTCCTTATGGTTTGTGAAATTTGAGTGAAATGAAGTGTAATTTTGGTTGAAAACTCTTGATCTTTGTAGTGATCAAGTTCTTTGCAAAAAAGTGCTTAGTTGATGAGTTGATGTCATTATTTGAATTCTGATTTTCTTGTTTAAAGTGAAATTGGACTGAATGTAACATGATAGTTGTTCTTATTTGGAAAAGAAAATGATATGTATGTGTGACTTGTACATGTTAAATTAGAAAAACAAAGAATAATAGGAAAATATATCATGAAGGGGTGGGTAGTATTATTAGGATCGAGAGCGACGTAAATAACTTGCACATGGATAGTTTTTCACATTCTTTATTATATGATATAATAATAGGAGAATATAATAAAGGAGGTACTTGGAGGCAAGGTACAAGCACGGATAAAGGGAAACAGTAAAGTGTTAAGCACAACAGGTAGCGGTTTATTTCATGCACATTAGGTTTATTTTCTGTCATAACTAATATTACTGCTTCAGATATTGGTAGGGTTTATTTTCAGCATTTTAAATTTATGTGGAGTACTCCAGGTATAAGGAGGGTCGCTCCCCTATACCATATTGTTTTGTTGAATTTATTTTTCCTAGAAAATCCTGTCAGGTATGCCTACTACGAAAGGTGAATATATTACTATAAGTAGTGAGGTGGTGCAATAGGCACATGTATTTAATATTCTACCTATAACAAATATATTGTTAAGGTAGGGGCCCTGTATGAGTGTTTTACTAATAGGTAGTAATCACCAACAGGTAGCGTCACTATCATTATCTGAAGTAGGATTAAATGAATCAGCTTCTAGGTGAAGTATTAGAGTGTATGAAATAAACTGCGGTAAATTTGGTTTCAGGTATACTAGATAGGTGAACTTTGGAGTGAAGAAGGAAAAGAGAGAAGGCAGGAATGCCTGCTTTTGTTTTTGTAATAAATTATAAACATTTTTGCAATTGATACTTTAGCAAAGATTTATTTTCTAAGTGGATGTAAGGTTTTGATAACACAGGATTATTCGTTGTACTTGTTTTATTTTCATGTTAACTATTTTGAGGATATTCTTGAAACTTATATACTCATAGTAAATTTCTTTTTGGTAGTAAGATTTCATGATTTTTGTAATTGTACTTGTAGTAGTAGTAGATAAATTATGTTTTAGAAAATCAATACTTGTCTATATTATTATATATAAATATTATATTTCCAATTATTTCTGGGAAATCAATACTCTTTTATGTTATTCTATATAATTATTATTATTCCTTTCATATGCCTAAAGAATTTTTATAAATAGAAATATTGTCTTAAATGTGACAAAAAGATTTTGGTCAAATGTCACTTTTTGAAAAGATTTAATTAGGACCGTTTTCTGTCAACTTGCATAAACTTTTAAAGTTCTCAAAATATATTTTATAACTAAAATTTCTAAAATTAATTTAAATATATTTTATATTTTAATAAATTAGAATAAAATAACTAAGTGTGACAATTTGGTATCAGAGCCAGGTTTCTGGCACAAGAGTTGGAATTCTTTGCTGAGAGAATGGTTAGGATAGAAAAGGGTAGATAGTTAGCTCTTGTGATTCAGGGGTAATTACAAGTGGCTATAGGATTAGGGGTTAAAAAAAAATGGATAATCATCACAAAATTAAATCCATAGTTCACCATCAATGAAACCAAAGAGTATACTAACAAGCAAGGCCACATGGACAAAAATCAGTCTATCTCTTCCTCATACCAAACAGCAAAACAGAGAAACAATTCAACAACAAAAACAAATGAACTTCATTAGATTCTCACTATCATAGAATTTATGTTTTGACTCTTCAATATTTCACCTACATAAAAGGGTACTCCTTCACGCATCAAAGAGAAGGAGGGAAGAATTTGTGAACTAATATTCACTTAACTTGATTAATTAAACATGCAGAGACCTCATTTTTTTTTCTTTCCTAACAGTACCCATTCAACCTCTCCCGTAAAACTCGCACAAAATTGTAAGAACAAAGTGTAGTAATGGGAGAAGACATTCACCTGAGTTTGAAATTGATCTTGTGCCCTGAACAACCTCTCCACCGTCGGAGGTCACGAGTTCGCCGCCACTGATAGAACAGAGGCCGTTAGCATTCAGCAGAGAAGGGAAAATAATAAAAGGGCGCAGGCTTGGGAGAGGGAAGAAGTGACGAGAATTGTAGAGAAGTAGATGAGTGTTTGGAGAAGGGAAAAGAAAAGTGACGGCTAGACCTAGGGTGGAAAGGTGTAGGCTACTTATGTATATATACATATACATATTAATTAGGAAAATCCCAATTATGTACCCACTAGTTTAATTTAGATTATATTTTTATCCCCAACATCCTATATATGACACACATACCTTTTTCTTTTTATTTAATCCCCCCTTCTTCCTATTTATTTAATGAAACTTATTTGTCCAGAGTTTTCCTTTTTATTCCATTTTACAAACTATAATTTGTAATTTAAATTTCCTATTCCATTTTAATTTAATTATATTTTACAATAAAACCTTGGGGTGTTACAATAGACAATAATTAATTAACATATAAGGATAAAGTGATAAATTCATCATTATCACCCTCCCCTCCCCTCCTTGAACCAAACAAATAATCATTAAATTCTCTCCCTCCCTTCCCTTCCCTTTCCCCTTCTTATCAAACCAAACAAAGTACTATTAAACCCTTCCCTTCCCTTCCCTTCCTTACTTCCCTTCCCCTCCCCTTCCCCTCCTCTCCCTCAAACCAAACAGGCCCTAACTGAGGGAAAAAATAATCCTCATCAGTCCTCTTATTTTAATCATACGTTATATACATGTATCGAAATAGGCACAAACTTGATCTCTCACTTGCTACTAACAAATTGGTACCATAAAGAAAATGTTCTGAGGCAACTATCTGACCTGAGGGAACTTTAATGTCATCTTTTTGAACAAAATGTTCTGATTCATCTGTTTTCTTAGCTTCTTCCCCAGCCCCTTCACTCCAATTTTCTTTTCTTTCAACGATTTTGTGTCCCGTCTCAATAAATTATAATGACTCAGTGAAACAAAATTATAATAGAATCAAGAAACGCTATCAACAGAGTTATCAACTCGGGAGGGTTTTTCAGCTCTGTAATCTCATCTCCCAAGGAAGCAATGGCTAGAACTAAGAAGCCTTCTGGTCTGTCCACAGCAGTAAAACCATATCTTGCAGCCTGGGCTGCAGCATCAGAATTCAGAACAAACAATGGTTTGCCCAAACTGATAAAAACAAAAAAGACAGGACAGGCAATGAGGAAATTCTAGTGTTGGAAAATATTATTGGAGCTGAACTGAATGAGTTTATGAGTACCATATAGCCTGGAACTGGTAGAGAGCATATTGCTGGCAAGAAATAAATTTGGTGACATTATACTAATAAAAATAAATGAACTTCCTAATTATGGAATACGTTGCATAATGTTTCAAAAGCTTATGTATATAATTAGATTATACTAGCTTATGACTTAGACAAATTAGTATGAAGCAAAACAATATAAGAGATAAAATGAAAAAAAACCTTGCATTTAGAATAAAAATATCAACCCCAAAACTCCTATGTGATGATCAAATGTCCCACGAATTTAAATAATTCGCGTGTGTGTGTGTTTGTGTGAGTAGATTGTTTGGCTTCAATATATGTATTCCTTGAAATTTAAAAATTTAATTCTAAATATTGTGCCTAGTTATAAATGACAATGTCTTTGGTATAGATGTCCAAGATTGATAGATGTGACTTATAATCCACGGAGGGCATGGTTCCAATTTCCACTATCCCACCAAAGATATTAGTGTCGGTGACTAAACCATGAGATTTAGTTATGGTCTGGAAAAAAGAGAGAGATTTACTTATGGGAATAATTTTAGAATTTATGCCTTGTCTTTATCATTATTATTATTATTATTATTTACCAGAGTCTTTAGCGTTATTCAATTCGTTTGCATTAATCAACAATATCTAACTCATCGGTTTATCTCTATTATCATAATCATTTACAATATTTCTTGGGAAAATCTTAGATAAATGACAGTTAAATTTTAAAATTGTTTTAACTATCAAAATCTCTTTCTCAGTTTTTGAAATTCAACAGCCATTTATCTAAGATTTCCCTAATTTCTTAATATGTTGCTGTGGATCTTACGAAATGCTCAGATTAAAAATTGAATGAGTACAGTTTAATTTGTAAGATTCGAAGATATCTAGGACTAGGAAGAAAAAGTATATAGAAGGAGAAGTATATAATTGAATGGAGTTAAGACGGCCGGTCCCTCAAAGCTGCAAATTGAAGCATCTTTCTCTGCACTCTGTCTCCCCTACTAATGCTGTTCTCTCCCACAACCCTCCCTATACTCTCAACATTCAATGTATCTCTTCTATTTCGGGATGAGATTCTCTGGTAATCGCTCCCCTTAGAATCCCTCATTTTCCTCTCTTACACTCTCACATGGCTTCTTATATTGGTCATTCAAATTCATTTAGGAGCTCATAATTTACTACTTGTACCATTAAAAATAAAAAACATTATAAAATGAATGAAGAAATTTTAATTTTTTATTTTTGAAAACTTTTTAACATAAAAAATTTTAACTATCTAGACCTATTTCATTTCAATATAAGGATCTATAAGAGATACAGACTTATCCAGTTAACTGTAAAACAATTTTACAGTCTGTATCTCTTATAATTGGATAAGTCTGTATCACTTATAAATCCTTATATTGAAATGAAATAGGTCTAGATAGTTGAAATTTTTTATGTTAAAAAGTTTTCAAGAATAAAATAATAAAATTTCTTCATTTATTTTATAATGTTTTTTATTTTTAATGATACAAGCGACAAATTATGGGCTCCTAAATTAACCTGAATGGCCAAAAGTGATAGCTTGTGACAGGAAAATGAGAGATTACGAGGGGAGGGATTCTGAGAGAATCCCGACCCTTCTATTTCTTGTAAAAAAAAACTGATATGGATATTTGCGCATTATTGGTAGACCAAGTTCGCATTAGGCCATCTCTACAATTCATCACCATGTATACTTAGCTTGAGCCCTCATCTGTGTAAACACATTTATCCCTCAGCTCACAAAATTATCCAGTACATGAGGCTCTCTCCGGTTCTACAGACCGAGAAGAGGCAATTTACAGTGTCATATAATTAAGTAATTATTTAATCATAAAAAGTTTCATAACTAACATGAGAGTAGCCTTCAATTTTATATGATTCGGTAAAAAAATGCCTATGTGAGTTTCTCAATTGTTGTGGGGATTCTTGATTTAAAAATTACACAGTCTTACTATTCAATTAATAATGGTAAGATACATCAATCAGACGATGATACACAATTTTTAAGTTTCTTAGTTAAAGGTGCACACAAATTTTTAAGATGATTATAATAGCGCTAAACAATCAACTTACAAAGGCTCGCCCATACCTTATCTGGCATGAGGCCAATCGGGTCCTAGGGAAAATTGGTCGGAAAACATAACAAACAGAACAAGAATTAACCCAACAACCTGGTTGGATGGAAGAAGGACAGAGATATTAAAACCAGTGGCTTGACCCAGAGATATTATTAGTTTTTAAAAATAATGTTTTTAATTGTTAATACTTAATACACCATACTATTCTTGGCCAACCAAGCGAGCCCTAAGGGCCATTTGGGTGGCCAAGGAAAGTAGGAAGGAAATGGAAAGTGAGGAAAGTGGGGGCATTTTGGTCATTTATATATATCTCGTGACTTACAAACTTTAATTTCTCTCTCTATCTCACATTTTTTTTCACTCACAAACTTTACTTTCATCATTTCCTCTACTTTTCATTTTTCTTCACTTTCCTTTACTTCAACCAAATGTACCCCAAAGGCTTCATTTTCTAGTAACTTAGTTTGAATTTCTTTCCTCCGATATGAGCATGTTTCTTTTAGAAAAAAAATTGTTTTTGGGTTGCAAGGATAGATGCATGCAGCCTACCCTGCCTTACTTAGAATGATCACATCTATGCCTCTAAAATAACAATCATAATAGGAGTTTAAATTGGGTCAATAAAACTTGTGCATATGGATTAAGTACAATTTCCAAATCGAAGGCTCGCGTGACATTTCCCTTCTTGGCTTCACTTGAATAGTGGTGACTAGTGAGTACCCATTTTCCACTATCTATGCCACTCCCTAATGAGGCGTACCAGCTAGCTAGAGAGGACGCAATAGTTAAAATAGGTATTTTGACGAAGATTTAGATCAAGATGAGTGGCTCGTTTTTACTTTCCGGGGAAGCCAAACGCTATATAACAAATGTCTAGCCACTTCGTGATGAAATGCCGGCTCATAACTTACCTCTGAGTTCTTGGAACTATTATACATAAGCTATATATACGCGATATGCTTTGCTTCTTTCTCTAAGCCATATGATGATTCAGAGGGAACAAAATCTTTGATACAAAGGAGAAACGGAAAAAGATATATATGCAGCTACAAATTAAAGGCGAGTGCGTGTGTGTGAGTGGATATAGATAAGCTCACAGCGTGAATAATTGAAGAGGCTATGAAAGATATATATACCTAAAGTTTCTTAATGCTAGGCTGTCAGATCAGCTTCTGTACGCCCGTCGCTTTAGTTTCTCTTGTCTTCTATTTTCACATAATTATCCTGTTCCGATTTTTTACTCGCTTTTTTGTCACACAAATTAGACAAGAATCTCATAGATGAACTGTCCTACTATTGGCTCCCCATTTTTCTTCAAAAAGAAGGCCCAAAAGAGTAAACTATGACTAATCATGTCAACTCACATCAGAACCTTTTGAATTTGAGCGGCACCTAAACGTGGCAGACAGTTCAGTTCATATAGCCACCTCTCTAAACTTTGAGTTCATGTAATATACAGTTTAAGGCCAAAAATATAGATACACTTGTACTTTTCTCAAATCATTATCTGTCTTTAAATATTTTTTGCAATAGAACTACACAAGCTTTTATATTGTGTTTAAAAATCACATAATCCGTTGATGAAAGAGAGAAATTCACTACTATAATCTTTGGTCAACAGATTATGATTTTGGAATTCAATACAGAATTTATTTGTACTTTTAATTAGTAAAAAGAAAATTTAGCGCTGAGTGATCTTTTGAAAATATTAAATGAGTATTTTTACCATTAACTTTTTTATATATATATATATATATATATATATATATATATATATATATATATATATATATATATATACACACCACGATCATTATTATTTTTTTAGTTAGTTAAAATCTTCTCATTAGCTTTAGGTCAACTATTTACAAGAAATTAAGGTGTCACTTATTAGTAGCTGTATGAAAAAGTAACCTTTTAGCTTATAATTCTAAGTAAGTTGTAACTCTCACAACTTACTTATAATTATATATAAGCCAAAAGTTAGGAATGGATCAGTGTAGTGGGTTAAAGTTCAGAGATTAATTACAATCGAGCCAATCCTATGGGGACCGATTCATACCAAGTCAGAGTATATGAAAATTGAAATGCAATAATCCGGTCAAAATTATATGAACCATGGCCAATAGATCAGATTAATTTTCTCTCACCGTTGTTTTCTCAACAACACACAAATGTTAGGGCCCGTTTGGTTGACCGGAAAGTGTATGATGGAAATGGAAATAAAAATGAAATTGAGTAAGGGGGTAAAAATGGAAAGTAGACTTAAATTAGGTAATGATGTGATGTAAAAGTTTGTGGGACCCAGGTAAAGTGTGAGATGGAGAGAGAAAGATTGTGGGACCCGAGATATATGTAAATTACAATTTACATTTCCTTCTTCCATTTCCAATTCACAATTCTTGTCAACCAAACCTACCCTTAGGGCTTAAGAGATGTAATACATGTAAATAGAAACACTAATTAATTGTAATAAAAAAGAAACCCTAATTAATAATTAATCTAATAAACAAAATACTTTTTTATTTAACAAATCCAAATAAAAATTGGTCCTAAAGAGATATAGACAACTAATTTAAATAATATTAAAACACCCTCTTAAATCACCCTTTTTTTTGTTTGGCCTAAACCACCCTCTTTAGACATGTGTATTTCAACTGTTCTATAACTGCAATCCTTTCCATAATACGTATTGTCAAGGAGAGCATGCAAAAAATTTCTGACCGACTGACCAATGCACAAAAATTGTAACTATATCATCAAAGTGTTCACAATAAGTTATTTATATTAATCTAGTACTGTTAATATGTTTAAAAGATAGTTTACCCTAACATATTGGAGGAGAAATAGACAAAATAGAAATAATTTTGACTTTTAGAAAGAAAACATATTGGAAGTGTCCTATTTAGGATTAAAGTAAATTTGTTTACATCTAGGGTATGACAAGATTATTATTCTCTTACCTTATTGTGTTTTAGGGGCATATTGAATGGGAAAGAAGTTCAATCATCTCAAATTTTTTTAACAAATTAAATTTGTGATTATATTATTGAAAATTAATTAATCTCGTCATTTGGGATAGCCCAAAAAAATTGTTAATTAGGCCAAAGTGTCGAGTTAAAAAATACATATCACAATATTAAGCATGATTGAACTATACTAAGCCTATAGGATTCGTAATCGTGATTTTACTTAGAATCAAATACTTGAAATACTATAGATATTTATAATTTTGACCTATACAAAAAGATGCAAGAGCAAGATCGACTATATATACAAGATTTGAGATTTGTTGAGAGGGGTACTTTCAAAGACTGAGCTTCTATCCAAACATATATAATTCACACGATAAGTTGTATAATCGGATAAAAATACACATTTGGTTAAATAATCTGCATTTGAAAGAGGGATGACTATAAGAACAATATTTTACCCATAACAATCAAATGCATGAAGAAGATTGTCGTTGAAGAGAGGTATAGCTTTAAGATCCCTTCATACTCATGAAAGAGATATAAACTTGGAAACTTATTAACTCTGTTTCGATTATAAAAAAACAAAGTTGCTTCACTTTATTTGTCCGATATATCCAGACATGTCACAACCACTACACTTACAAAGAAACTTGACCCATAAAGACACATCTTTCAGAAAATTCTACACAAACTGAAAATAAAACAGCAGCAGCAGCAAACACTAAGAGGGATAAGTTCGCCCTACTGGTTTGGCAAATTTCTAACTACCACTAAGCAAGCTACCTAAGTCCCTCCATAAACTTTGTCAGACTTAATAATCATACACACATAGACACATACAAAAAGCCATTAATTGCAGAGCTGAGTGGTTTGACTTAGAAGTCAACGTCTTCTGGCAGCAGTTTCCCTCTGAGCATTGAAGAACACAGCAGCCACCGGAGTACCTAGCTCGTTCTCCTCCGCATATTTTCTTGCGTTGAATCCATCTCTTGAATTTGGTACCTCCATCATTATTGTCTGTCTTCGTTTCTGTTTATACAGCACAAACACATACCTGTGTATCCCTATATTCGGCCTCGGCATTTCATACTTCACCAACTCTTTTCCTGCCAATATTTAATAGTTTTGTGGCAAAACAACAAAACATTAATGGAATAGACACTGTTCAATCATTTGAAAACTAAAAAGGGAAAAATTAAAGCACACGCACTTACCAAACGAGGCATCCGTTGTGCCTGGAATGTCTGTTACTATCCTGTGAATATAATCAGAAATCGCCAAACACTTTCCTTTAGTGAAAATATTTTTACTCAAGTGATGGTGACCAAGCACTTATTTTTCCCATTAGAAAAAAATTATCAAGAAAGAGGTAAAGTCAGAGGAAAAATATTGACACATACTTGACTTCATACACATAAATTTCTAAGAATAACTAGGACTTGTGGTTTATTGAGATGGATTGGAATATTTGTCTGTATGACTAAATAATATATCGGAGCTCGAAAGCCGATTATGAAGTCAAAGCAACCCCCAACTCAAAATAAAATAAAGTTTTATCGTAGGTATACATGTCAATAATGTGCTACAACTTTCCATGGGCTCTAATTTATTTATATATGATGTGTATAGGATTCAAAGCTGTCCAAGAATTGAGAAAAAGTTGGCAGGGAAACAAACGGCCGTTGAGCCAGTATTATTCATGATTAACTCACTTGATATAATAAATACAATTAAGTAATAAATAAAGGAGAAGAGATATAAGCTGGTAAGCCATATACCAGTGTAAGTGTTCTCTCAGGTATGGATCACTAGGGCCAGGAACATCAGGGTCTGTCATGATCTAACGAAAAATTCAAAACGTATACATATGAATAATGGAGAAGAAGCGAAGACATGGAAAGTGAAGGAGAATATAATGGAAAAGTACCAATGTGAAAAAAGATCTCATATCGCCACCTTGAACCTGAACTTTGGGTTTAGAGGAAACAGCAGAAGGCAAGAACTCATGGCCGTTGTAAACCTGCTTGTTGGAACCATAAGTAACGGTCATTTTTACTGTTGGAGTGAAGTCATTAATGACTTCTCCAATCACTCTTCCAACAGCTAAAGGATCAGAAGGTATTGTTTTCATGGCCATTTGATCACTCCTTTGATCCAAATAAAGAAACAAGAGGATGGAGAGCTTTCTGAATTGAAAGTTTACAGGTTTGATTTCCAAGGATTTTGTATGCTACTGTGAGAACGGAACCCTATATTTATAGAGCAGATACCTCCACTTTCAAGTCCTTAAAATTAAGGAGGAATTAGAGTTTTAAAAGAGGGATATCATGACAACAAAGTAACCCAAGCTCTCTCTAGTGTTTATAATGGATGTTTTTTATTATTTTTGGTGTTTTATGAGATAAAAATATTATTTTTGTTCCTATTTAACAACCGAGGGTGTAAATTATTTATAACCAATTTGTCTGAATTATTCTTCAAAGCATTGCGTAATTAACTTATAAATTAAACTGACAAATAATGAAGATTAAGATAATGGATGAGAGCACCTTTCTTAGTACTCACACACTGCACCCACCCCTTCTTGTCAACTTGTGGTATCCAACCCATGCATCTCAATGAGAAGACATGGGGTGCCAATTGAGCTATAAAGCTCATGGCATTTTGAGTACCTGGCCTGTTCCAAAATAAATGCATTATGATAAATCATATGAAAAGACATTGACGACTAAAATTTTTTCAGTTTTATTCATTAATAAGTAGGACACATTGGATATTAGAGAAGATAAGAGAGAGACGAGACAAATTGATCGAATAGGAGAACACTTGGGGGAAACGTAATTAATAAAGGCTAATTTAACATGCTGATGTCTCTTCCTTAGTTTCGTGATAGCTGATGTAAGTATAAAACAACATACTAATCTAGACTGGAGTATGAATATCAGATATAGGTGTTCTCGTTTATAATGATATACTCCCTCTGCTCCCTAGTATAATAGCCCAAAATTTGAATGATTTTGCTCCATAATATAAGAGTTCATCTCACATTATCTCTTCATTTAATTCATTTTTCCTACTTTTCTCCTAACTCTTTTTCATATTTATTAATACTTATGTATTTCTCTCTTAAGAGTATCATAATAAATATGGGTAATATTAGAAATGAAGCATTAACTCTAGACACCCAACTAACATTCACATGTTTTCTTAACAAGCGTTTTTTTACGGTTAACTCTTATATTAGGGACCAGGGGGAGTATTAGTTAAGAGAATATCATTTATGTTTTAGATATAATTTTGCGTAGAAGTATTTAAAGTTGCATATATGCGTGTAAATTTGTGATGAGGAAAAATTAAATTAAAGCAGATAATAATCTAGTGGGTTGATAATAGTGATAATATTCTCGTCCTTTAAACAAGTGATTGAGTTCTAAAGATTGCGGAATATATTGGGAAAAAAAATTAAATGAGATAATTAAAATGATGTAACATATATAAGTGAAATAGTGAGGGGGCTAGCTTTTGCATTAAGGGTATAAAAAGGTAAAATTCCTAGGCGTGAGTGGTGCTAGAACCTTCCTTATATGCAATTTTTTGGATAATGTAAGAGAGTATAAGTAAATAAAGCTCCTCCACCCACACATATAAAACCTATGTTCCAGTGGTTTAGAGCTGTCAAAACGGGACGGCCCGTCCCTTAAGGGCAAACCCTTAAGGGTAAGGGCTAAACGGGCCAAGCTCAGCAGGGCTTTTTTCCAAAAAAACCTCTGTTTTCTAAAGCCCGGCCCTAGAGCAATCGGGCTAGGGTCGGCCCTCAGGGCTTCGACCCATATAAAAAATTTAAAATTTCAACTACATACTACACAAGTTTTAACTTTTAATACGCAAGTATACTACATAAAACTCAAGTATTAATATAAATAAACCAAAACATTAACAAGGAAATAAAAAAACATTCAAATACTAATAATCCACAAGACACAATTACAACTCATAAAAAAAAATCACAATAAATATCAGTCGACAACATTTGATTGTGTTTGGCTATGAGTTGCCTCCTCATCTTCTCCATTGACAAAAATATCAAGTTTTTTCATTTCTTCTTTACACCATAAGCATTATCACCTCCATCATTTGCAAAAAAAAAGTAGCTGATAATAAATTGTCTTTCAAGCATATTTGAATCTATTATCAAATAATTAATTGTCCTTCAAGCATATATGATAAAAAACTCACAATCATATTTAAATTCATGCAATTAATTTCTTGTGCAAATAAAAACCTGAACATTAATTAGATGGATGCAACTTGGCACATTTAGCCCATTACACTATTACAAACTTACATTGAGACTAAGGACTTTGAGAGTGAAGACCTCTATTTTTTTTATTTTTTTTAGTTTAGGAAAAAGGGTCGGGCCTAACAGGGTCGGCCCTCAGCCCGGCCCTCAAAAGCCCTAGCCCTTAAGGGCCGGCCCTTCAGGGCCCACACCCCTATTTTTCCCTCTAAATCCCAAACCCAGCCCTACAGGACTTAAGCAAAAACGGGTCGGCCCTACGGGCTCGGCCCATATTAACGGCTCTACAGTGATTTATGTCTTTTTAATTGTACCGTATGCATGTTTGTGTCTATATATGTGAATTATTGTCCTTCAATCCGTACAATAATATCATTATATTCTCAGCATGGACCACATCTTACATATATTCCTCAAAGTCGAAATATAAATTCATTTGCTAAAAAGAGGCAACACATCCCAACTAGGTAAGAATCTAGCTTGATGCGTTCCTATAATTCCCATCAATAATATGTAAGTTAGTTACTAATTAGGACGCTGTTAAGTTCCCTTCAATTAGATTCTATATGATTTGTTTCCACAATGCCCTCTTGCTATAAAGAACACAGGGTAGGACAAATTTAGTTTTCCTTATTGTATTTGATCGACTACATACAGTTTTTTTAATCTGTTAATAAATCACTAGTTTATATATAAGCATGTTTGCTTTATTAGGGAGGAGCACTAAACTTTGTTAAGTTATAAGCAAAGTAGATCAGATGGTAGTATTTCTTGTAATTTAAAGAAGATCTATTTCAATTAAAACAAATAAACCAACCATTAGATAGACTTCATATATAGTAGGGTAAAGGAGCAAATCTGGCCCCCAAGTAACCACCAAGGAGCGCTGAGGACCCTAAACTAACCACAGGCCCGGATCTGTACCCCAAGTAACCAAGATGTTAAAAAAATACCCCGGTTAGACGGTCAATTACGTTTGACCGTTACCTTACTTATTTGGATGCCACGCGAGCTCCTGCTGTGCCACCTCTGTATGCCATGTGGCATGTTAGTTTAGGGTACTCAGCGCTCCTTGGTGGTTACTTGGGGGCCAGATTTGCTCCTTTACCCAAATTTTAAATTTGTATCCATCAAATTATTTTGATAAGATTCAATTAAATACTTAAATATTTAGGAAAGGTAATTAGAATTAGTTAACTTATGATTAAGTTTGACATTAGATAAAAGATGTTAATTAACACTATAAATGTTATATTATGTTACAACATTCAAATTTCATTTGTACATGCTTTCAGTAGGGGAAAAAATTTGAGCGAGAAATGACAAAAGAAAACTTGTTAAATTATTCTTAAAAATAGTTTTATTGCTATAAAACAAGAATTCTCACTTAATATATCCAATCTATAGCCACTTAATATCAAACCTCATTCGAGTAATTTGAGTAATTACCTACGTTTCTCAACTAGTTATTTGAGATATATGAGTAGTTAATGGGGTTTTGAAATGTCTCAAAGTAATGGAAAATTCTAGCAATTAAAAGCGATACTCGAGTAGTTACCTATGTTACTAAACTAGTTATATGTGATACATGAGTAGTGAATGGATTTTTTTCATTTCACAAATAAGATATAGTCGTCAATTTGTCTAAAATGAAATTTAGGAAAAATGAAAAAAATAAGATATATCTTATTTGTGAAATGAAAAAAATCCATTCACTACTCATGTATCGCATATAACTAGTTTAGTAACATAGGTAACTACTCGAGTATCGCTTTTAATTGCTAGAATTTTCCATTACTTTGAGACATTTCAAAACCCCATTAACTACTCAAATAACTAGTTGAGAAACGTAGGTAATTACTCAAATTACTCGAATGAGGTTTGATATTAAGTGGCTATAGATTGGATATACTAAGTGGGAATTCTTGTTTTATAGCAATAAAACTATTTTTAAGAATAATTTAACAAGTTTTCTTTTGTCATTTCTCGCTCAAATTTTTTTCCCTACTGAAAGCATGTACAAATGAAATTTGAATGTTGTAACATAATATAACATTTATAGTGTTAATTAACATCTTTTATCTAATGTCAAACTTAATCATAAGTTAACTAATTCTAATTACCTTTCCTAAATATTTAAGTATTTAATTGAATCTTATCAAAAGAATTTGATGGATACAAATTTAAAATTTGGGTAAATGTGCAAATCTGGCCCCCAAGTAACCACCAAGGAGCGCTGAGTACCCTAAACTAACATGCCACGTGGCATGCAGAGGTGGCACAGCAGGAGCTCGCGTGGCATCCAAATAAGTAAAGTAACGGTCAAACGTAGTTGACCGTCCAACCGAGGTATTTTTTTAACATCTTGGTTACTTGGGGTACAGATCCGGGCTTGTGGTTAGTTTAGGGTCCTCAGCGCTCCTTGGTGGTTACTTGGGGGCCAGATTTGCTCCTTTACCCTATATAGTAAAGATGGAGTATCGGTTTTCCACAAATTATAATATTATTTTAATTGTATTAGATCTGGATCATTGAAAGCAAATATAATAATATAGGTGGAGAGGAAATGGAGATTATGCCGTGGAGACACCCTTAACTGAAGTAAAATTAAAAAAATATATATTCAAAAGTATAATGGTATAAAATACCAACCAAGAATTTTGTTCCAGAGATAATCTAATTTTATTTTGTATCCTTATTCTTCATTCATTAAAAACTGGAGGGGAAGTGACTTGTATGGCATTACTATAGTTTGGAAATAGTTTAAATGATATTTAACCCTACAATTAATCGTGTAAGGGATTATTCTGATGTAAGAAAATAAATGTCAACTTTTGGATTGGAAGTATAATAATTTATAACAAGGCTTCCATCTACGATTGCACAGTGAAATTTTAAATACGCTTTCTTTAATTAGTACTCTTGGAATAACATAAACTAATTGAGGATGTAATTTTATTAATAAATGTTTTTTGAATATTAATAGATTATTAGAAAATAATTTACTAAAAATAGAGTGTATCAACATCAACAGTAAAAATTTACAAGTCACAGAATGTAACATTAGCACAAAAAATAATAGATTGATTTGCTTACGTAAACATGCTTTCAATCATCACATTATGTTAAACACGATTTATTCCCCAAGCGAGAGAAGAGAACAATTTAAGCGATGTCTGACTTGCAGTGTGGAATGGATATTCAAATAATAAATAATAGTTAAATTGAATAAACGATTTTTTCTATGAAATGCCATTAATTTGTATCCTTTGAAAAAAAAAAGTCTTGTCCGTGGTGATTTTTGGGCCAAGCCAGCCCAACATTTTAACCTTTGAAAAAAAAAGGCTTGTCATTGGTGACTTTTGGGCTAAGCAGCCCATGATTGTTTTGTTTAATCCATTTCATTTATCATATAAAACTTAAATAAAAAAGGTACGCGGAATTTTCAAGAGAAGGAATACCGTTAGTATTGAGGCGGGAAATTTGACAACCATGATAAGCGCATCAATATGTGTTTCTGTTATTACTGCAAACAACACAGTGACATTGTTAGAGAAATGCAAAACTCTGAACCAAGTTCGTCAAGTTCATTCCTTTATGATAAAAACAAACCTCGTTAGTCACAAAATGTCTGTCTCTAAACTCATCTCTGTCTGCTCTCACATGGGTGAACTCAACTATGCTTTCTCCATTCTTCTTCGAATTCAAAACCCCACTTCATGTATCCTCTTTCACCCTCTCATTAAGGCCTTTTCTGAAAGTTCTAATCCTTTTCTGGCTATAATGCTTTATGCCCACATGGTTTTTTGTTTACAAGATTTGAGTGGAATTGATTTTTCTGTTCCCTCTGTACTTAAAGCTTGTGGCAGATCCTCTGCTTTCAGAGAAGGGAGCCAAATATTGGGTTTTATATTGAAGACCCATTTGTGGTTTGACCCGTATGTGACAAATTCTGTGGTTCGTATGTGGTTGGAGCTTGGTGAGATTGAGCTTGCAAGATTGGTGTTTGATAGAATGCCTGTGAGAGACTTGATTTCTTGGAATTCGTTGATTACGGGTTATTTGAGGATGGGAGAAATTGGGCTTGCTCGAGAGCTGTTCAAGGGAATGCCTGAGCGGGATTTGGTTTCGTGTAACGCTATGATTGATGGGTATGCAAAGCAAGGAATGTATGAACTTGCTGAGGATGTTTTTATGACAATGAAGGTTAAGGATTTGGTAACTTGGACCGCAATGATTTCAGCTCATGTTCTTAATCAGCGCCCTGTGAAAGGCTTAGCTTTATTTAGAGAAATGTTGAGTGATGGAATTCGGCCTGATGGCCCTGCTATTGTCTGTGTCCTTTCTGCCATTGCTGATTTGGGTTTTGTTGAGGAGGGAAAATGGATACATACTTATATATCTACTAATAGGATTGATAGTTGTTCTAGTTTTATTGGATCAGCTCTCATAAACATGTATTCAAAATGCGGCCAAATTGAAAATGCCTACCATGTATTTAGAAGCATGTCTCATCAAAGGAACATTGGGGATTGGAATTCTATGATCTCTGGATTTTCTTTGCACGGGCTTGGTCATGAAGCCATCGAGCTTTTCTTGGAGATGGAAGAAAGGGAAGAACTTAAGCCTGATGATGTCACTTTCTTGGGAATTTTAAGTGCTTGCAACCATGGAGGCCTAGTGAATGAGGGTCTATCTTTTTTTGAAACCATGCAGGTGAAATACAAGATCGTTCCTAGGATTCAGCACTATGGATGCATCATTGACCTTCTCAGTAGATTAGGTCGTTTGAAAGAAGCACTTGAGATTATATATGATATGCCTGTGGAGCCTGATGTTTTGATATGGAAGGCCATTCTGAGTGGCAGTGTGAAGCATAATAACATCGAAATTGGTCAGAATGCTGCATTGCGAGCTATGGAGTTAGCTCCAGATGATTCAAGTTGCTATGTTCTCCTGTCAAATCTGTATGCCAAATTGGGAAGGTGGGATGACGTGGACAGAGTTAGAACATTGATGAAAAAGAGAGGAGTGACAAAAATTCCTGGGTGCAGCTCCATTTTGGTGGATGGTAAAGTTTATGAATTTCTTATTGGGAAATCAATGGATGTGGAGAGCAACCAGAACATTCTCTTCATCATGATAGAGGAAGTGGTCTCCAAGTTGAGATTGGAAGGGTATGAGCCTGAACTTAATCAAGTTCTTTTGGACCTTGAAGACGATGAAAAGGTAAGCCATTTAGCTCTTCACAGTGAGAAGATGGCTCTTGCTTTTGGACTCTTGAATACCTCTCATGGGACCCCTATTCATATAGTGAAGAACTTGAGGATTTGCTGTGACTGTCACTCGTTCATGAAGCTGGTTTCTAAAATATACAACCGCAGAATTATCATCAGGGACCAGAACCGTTTTCATCATTTTGAAAATGGTTATTGTTCTTGCAAAGATCATTGGTAATTTTGATGTTTTGTTGTTGTGGAGCGAGCATGAATACGTGGTCAAAGGGGCAGATTTGATTGGGCCATGTTGGACGGATTGCCAAAATCATTGTTTTTTCTAATTCTAACACTGATACTATAATATGGTAAAAAAAACACGGACACTATTAAAATTTAATTTAGTAACAAAGTTCTATAGCTCCAATGATCTTGATTCCATTTAACCAACTTCAATGATTGGATGAACATAATTTGAGAGTTTAAGTGAATCACAAGTCTATCATTCTGATTCTGTGGTGCTGTAAAAACAGGCGTCCTCTGCTACGTGAGAGTTGTCAGCGAGAAGGAATAGATTTCCTTAATTTTAATTGTGAAAAGTGAGAGGAGGATGTGAGAATGAGACCCGTTCGGATATACAGAACAGCAGGATTTTCCCTGCTCTGGATCCTCTTCCTCTTCTTTTCATTCTAGATAAAAATAAATTAACAAAAATGATGATTTTTTACATTAATCCTGCTACTTAATTGTTATTTGTACATGTACAATGGACCAATCATTCCATGCGAAATTGAATAATATTTTTCATGTTAAATTCATAATCTTAAGGTTGGAGAAAAAACGGCACCCCCCCCCCCCCCGGGTTTTTCTTTCTTTGTTTTTTTTAAAAAAAAAGGTTGGCGATTCTTTATCAGAACTTTAGGTGATTTGGCATTTTGCTTTTTCACTGCTTGCATGAATGGAAACGATTATTGGGTGGTTAGTAAAAAGAGTGAACCAACCACATGAAAACCCACTGCCCAAGCACACAGTTAGTTGCCACCCAGGAACTGGCATACCAGGTTCCCATTGTGCCCCTCAACGTGTCAATAAATACCATACATTTCCTGATCTCCATATTTGTTTCAGTAGCACTTCTGGTTAAATTGATTGAAAATTACAATGCAGTCCCTCAATCCAATTACACACCATCCAAGGACCTATATATTTTAAGTTTTTAACCCCTTCAACTTTGCAGGTAAAAAAAACTCCTATTTTAATGTTTTCCAGTTAGAATATTCACCCAAACTTAAAGAACAAACATTACTTTTCATCCATCTGTTGTTTATTCGCCGCAACACTGCCAATACGCACTGAAATTGAAGCATCCAAGCCAAGAAACTACTACTATCAAACTAGGAGTTTAACAATTTTGAAAAAATAGAAATGCCACACATATGGGAAAATTTAGGACTAGGTTGAAATATTCAGATGAGTGGAGGGGCATAATAAGGAAAGAGGAAACAAATAAATAAGCTGGAGAAATATACCTCCCTCACTCCCAAACAAAACTTTATTAATGGCAGTTAAAGTCACAGTTTTTCTTTGTATCTTCCCCCCACTCCCCTTCTTCTTTCTTCTTATATCTCTCTGCTTCCCATTCCTCTCCTTCAGATCTCTCATGCCCTTCAATTTCAGGTATTTTTGTTTTTCTCTCTTTTTCTGCTTCTGTCTCTCTCTCACACATCATAGCCATTCATTTGATATGCTTCTCTCTATTTTTTCTCATCTTTCTACAATTTTTCTGCATTGCTTTCCATGCCTAGATCTTATTCATATTCATGCATGCATGTAACATGCAAGTATCATAGTCACTTCCCTACTTTAACTTCAATAGCCTCTGCATTTCAGATCAGTGATTGCACATGATATCCTTTTGCTATTCAATTAATTTCATTTAAGTTCTGTTTTATAATAATGGCTTCTAATAATTGAATACTGGTTCATGCAATTTGACTAGAAACCACATTCAACAATTGGCATATTCTCTTCGTCTCTATATTTGCCTCTTCCGCAATTTCTGCCGCCAAATAAAGAAGCCTCATCAATAATTTCCTCACACAACAATGTCACTCATCAAGATTCAATTTTCTCTCTCACCCTCAAGGAAATCCAAATCAAGTGTTGGATGCTGTTTGGATCGATGAGCATGGACGAATTCCTAGCTAACATTTGGAGTTCTGACGTTAACTACGTCGATTCACAGCTGGAATTTCCAGTTCAAAACAAGAACTCAAGTGTAGAAGCAGAGGAAGTTGAACCATTGTTAGTTGCACCTCCCATTTGCAAGAAAACAGTGGAAGAGGTTTGGTCTGAGATCCGTAAAGAGAAGAGGCCACAGCAAAATGAAGAAGTAGATGTAGAAGGTAAAAAAGAGATTATTAAGGAGAGTGAGAGTTTGAAAAGGCAACAAACACTTGGGGAAATGACTTTGGAGGATTTCCTTGTAAAAGCTGGGGTGGTTCAACAATCATGTATACCATTTCATATCCCAAGTGGGGATATGACTATGAGAGATCATAATGGAGTATTGGATGGGGGTTATAAGATGGATAGTTGTAGCCAACAAAATGTTGGAGATGTGAAATGTGGAAGGGAAGGAGAGTCAAGTAGGAAGAAGAGGATAATTGATGGACCTCCTCAAGTGGTGATTGAGAGAAGGCAGCGCAGGATGTTGAAGAATCGTGAATCTGCCGCACGTTCTCGAGCTAGAAGACAGGTTTTGCTCTCTCTTTCCTTCACAAATTAGCTCCTTTGACTGTATAAATTTACATATATACAGACAATCAAGCGATGTTGGTGTAGTGGTTGTCTCACTTTAGTATGAGACTTTTTATAATGTATGTACACGTATATGCTTCATATTTCATTTTGTGGATGTCAGTGTATGTATTGCTGATATGGTTTAGAACTTTGATTTTTGTACTGTTTATTTTCAGACTCGATCCAATTTGACAGATTTTTTGGTTTTAATTAGAATTTGTAGGCATTTTCTAGTTTCCTTGCAATCGTTTATTTGAGTTGGTTGATCTCTTCTCATTATGTGATGTTTGGCACTTATGTGTTGTAGGCATACACGGTGGAATTAGAAGCAGGTCTGAGTCAACTTAGACAAGAAAACGAAAGGCTTAAAGAGATTCTGGTACAAAATACTACCTCTGATCCTAAATATAAGACTTAAATTACGTTTTTTTTTGGAGAGATTAATGTTGCGAAATAGGTTATTAAATTATGACATATTTGATATATTTTTAGATTATCCATTAGTTTATAGGTAAAACATACTAGTCTAAGGGAAAAATTAGGTAAACCATCAATTAATAATTAACTTATTTTACTTTTTCAGGATTTTCTAATAAAGTTAATTAGGTCTTATATTTAGGACCGGATGGAGTATATATTTTTATATTTTACGGTTTATTGTATTCATTGTGTTCTTGCCTTTTAACTCCCTTTTAATTTATCAACAAAAAAATCTCCGTTTTCCTCAAAAAATAATATGGAACAGGCTGAAGCTGAGAAGAAGAGGAAGCAAGAGGTAAGTGATATTAGCCTTCATTTTTTGAATGTATATATAGGTCATCATAATCTGAAAAAAAAGCATGCAATAATGCTTGATATGTTTTGGTTTTGCACTGTGTATATAGATATCGCGGAAGAAGCATGCAACTAATAATAAGGCTCAGAAATTAACAGACAAGTTTAAAGCTATGAGGAGGACATCGAGTGCAGCATGGTGATCATTTACCAAATATTTAGTACATACATATAGCATATGCTTGAAGTGATACTTTAATTTTGTGAGTTATTTGTATAAACACACAGCAACGAGCCTATACTGCTATATATACCCGTTGCCAACGGTCCTTCTTTTTTGGCCAATCATTTCATGCTTTAAAACTTGTGTTCATCTGGGAGTTGGAGACAATTTTACAGATTTATCGCAAACTCTGAGTGTGTGTATTAAGCCACTAACCTCTTTAATTGATGTGTATTTTATGTGAACGACTCTGCACATGAATGATGTCTAAATGCAAAATGGCAAAGAAAGAAAAACAAAACTGATTTCTCCATTTTTTAATGCTTTGAATATTTATTATTTGATTAATTTGATTGAATAATTAGATGAAAAACTGATTAATTAGTTTATTAGATCAGAACTATCAATTACAATTATGTTACATTTACACACACAATAATGAAAAACAATCATATTATTATTATTATTAATTGATTGAATACAAATAAAATAAAATTTAATTATTCAAGGAATTCGTATAAAAAAAGATAATATTTTTGTTTGAGTCATCTTTTTTAAATTTAGAATAATTTGGTATCCATGTGGCCCAAATCATATTGTGCTAAGTGGTCCATTAGGAATGTCGCAATGAGATTTTATATAGATAATAGATAGATTAAAAGATATTGTTCCAACAATTTTGGAATTTTAAAATTAAATACACACGAAATAAAAATTAATGATTCATTGCATTCAGATAAAAAAGATAATATTTATGTATGAATTATCATTTTCTAACTTTAAATAATTAAATATGCATGTGATTCAATAATATTGTTGCAAGTTTTTCAATAGGAATATCGTGGTGAGCTTTTATATATATTAGATTGCATCACCACACTAGAATTAGAAATTTGGATCCACCAAAATTACACACAAAACCTCTTTCCATGCTGTCTCTGTCTCTCATCACTTCAACATCTAGACTCACACTCCTAATCCTCCCGACTTCATATGCATGACTCTCATATCATCATTGATTAATATTATCTGCCAAGATTTGTCTCCTATCTCTCTTGGTATTTTTCTGTTTCTTATATTTCCTTCCTTGTATTTTCAATGATTTTAGTTTCTATTTTTATTCTTTTATATTTTTTGAGCGATACAACAATATAAAATATTTTTCATAAATAGTTCAACATTATAGAAATATATTTTTTAACCGATATAAAAAATGATTTTATAAAATATTGAAAACAGATAGATTTAACCATGCAAACATTTATTATATTTTAATTATTTAATTTTCTATTTTCCACTGGAATAAAATTTTTGAAACCAAAGAAAATTAAATTTTCTATGATTTTGGGATTTATTAGAATGAATGGTGAATTAAAAAGCTGAACTCAATCAGAGTAGAGTGAGACTGTGAAATTTCTCCAAGAAGAATCTTCAAGACTTTCAAGAATTTTCAAGGCCAATAGGCTTTGATTATCACAAGATTTTTCAAGAACTAGGTTGGGATGGAGGTTAGAAAGAGCGAAGGAGGGAGTGATGGTGAGCTATCAGAGCAATTGGGAGAGAGAAAACAGGAGGGGATGCCTAAAAGAGGTTTAAATGTCTCTTTTAAGGATAAGTTGCTGCAAGTGGAGGGCTCAAGTTTCTCAGTTGATTCTCGTGGTTGTGGTGTGTTTGAGGATGCATGGCGTGAATATCTAGATAACTTGAAAGGTTTCTTTGACGGGGAATCCTTAGATGGGGAAAATTCTGGTGGAAGGAGTGAAGAAGAAGAGGATTCTTTGCCTACTTTGACATTTTCTAGGGAACAATATGAAAGATGGTGTGCTCCTTGGCGAAAATCTTTGATTGTTAGATTGTTGGGGAAATCTATGTCTTTGTGGAATATGCAATCCGGACTTCTTAGGCTTTGGAAGACGAAGGAGAAATTCACGGTGCGAGATATTGGGAACAATTGCTTTGTGGTTTCTTTCTTGTGTGAAGAAGACATGGAATATGTGTATATGGAGGGACCTTGGATGTTGGCCGATCACTATTTGGTGGTACAGAGATGACAACCAAATTTTGATCCTTTAGATGAGAATTATCATCGCAAGATAGCAGCATGGATTCGTATTCCTGTCCTTCCTTTAGAATTTTTTAATGCAGAGAGCCTCCAATATGATTGGAAATCTAGTGGGTAAAACTTTGAAGGTGGATTCTAGAACTTATCTTACTGAAAGAGGTAAGTTTGCTAGAATTTGCGTTAAATTGGATTTGGATAAGAAGCTTTGGCCAGCGATTCGAATTTTCGGGAAAGAACTTATAGCGGAATATGAATGGTTGCATAAAATTTGCTTTTGTTGTGGTAAATATGGTCATTGTCGGGAGGTTTGTCCGGAGAAAGATTTGAGCATGACCTCTCGTGTCTTTGATAATAATGATGAGGTTAAACTTTCATCGCTTATGGAGGTAGTGAAGAATGAAAGTATAAAGGGGTTAGGAGGTCATTTGAATGAGGTGGAGAATCTTTCGGAGCGCGTGTATGTGGAGGCAGGCGAAGGGGAGACTCACCAGTTGCAAAGGTTAGGGGAATGGAACTTAGTTAGAAAGTCAACGAAAAAGAGGAGGAATGTTCAGCCGAAAGATACGAAGAAGAAGAGATCTGCGTCGATTGTTATGGATAGAGCGAAGATCATGGGTTCAGTTAGAAATTGGAGAGCTAATGATGGGGAGAATATTCCTATTTCTCAGCGAAGGAATAATTTGAAATCTGATGGCAATAAAGGGCGTTTAAGGGAGTCAGTTATTGATTTACAAATGTTTGACTCTTCAACCACCAATCCCGTTAAAAATGCTCAAGGATTAAATGATAAAAAAGAGTGGGTCCCAAGATCATATAGTGAAAGAAAGGAGGAATGAAGGCATGTGTATAAGAGAAAATTATGTTCTTTGTCTTGTAAGAAGTTAAATTCAACATCTAATTCAGTGGTCACTAATAATATGAATGAGACCAAGAATGCTTTTGGAGTTTTAATGGATTTGGAGGAGGAATCGAATAATGAGGGAGAAAGATTCATATTATTATCTCGTAATGAGAGTTTGTTGCCTTCATCTTCTAATGTTGATAATATTCTACATGCTCAGGTGAGTGGTTCTTTAGAAAATGTTAATGGTGGTTGTGAGAACCACAATCTCAATTCAATGATTCCCCAATGAATGTTATTTTCTGGAATTGTAGAGGGGTGGGAGCAAGATCTTTCCCAGGATTAATAAGAGAATTACAGTATAAGTATAAAGTAGACATTGTTTTATTGCTTGAGACTCGTTGTGGAGGTATGAAAGCAAAGAAGATAATCTCTGAGATGGGATTTAATGGCTCATATGTTGTTGACGCTCAAGGGTTTAGTGGAGGTCTGTGGGTGTTATGGCGTGATGAGAGTTGGGCTGTTAGTATAATTGGTTCATCTGAGCAATGTGTTCATTTGAGTTTTGATCATAATGGGGAGAAATGCTTAGTTTCTGCGGTGTACGCAAGCCCTTATTATGTGAAAAGAAGGAGTTTATGGAGAGAGTTGGAGGAGTTTGGTAATGAGGTGGAAGGTCCGTGGTGTGTAGGAGGAGATTTTAATGCTATTTTATTTGAGAATGAACGACGGTCTACTAGGAAGGAGTATTCTTTGGTGGATAAGGATTTTTCTAATTGGTATGGGGAGTCCGGTCTATCTCATATTCATACTATGGGGTCTTTTTTTACTTGGAGTAGAGAGGGTTGTGAGAGCAGACTGGATCGTATTCTAGCAAATGATATGTTTATGGATAGATTCACTGAAGCTAAAACAACAGTTTTGTATAGTTTCAAGTCGGATCATAAGGCTTTGTTATTGACGATGGAGGTGTCTCATTGTTCGGTTGCTTTTGAACGACCTTTTAGGTTTGTGGCTTCATGGTTGTTACATAATGATTTTAATGAATTTATGAAGCGGGTATGGGATAAGAATTTGTCATGGTCCCAAAATGTGAATGTTTTTACCCAGCAAGTGGAGGTGTGGAAGACGGAGGTATATGGTCATGTGGGAAGAAGAAAGAAACAAATTCTTGCTAGGCTTGATGGTATTAGTAGAAGTTTAAAGAATCAAGGTTCTTGGTCTTCTCTCTCTCAGCTTCAGAAAGAACTATGGCAAGAACTAGAGACACTAATTTTGCAGGAAGATATTATGTGGGCTCAAAGGCAAGGTGTGAGTGGTTTTATTTAGGGGATAAAAATTCAAAATATTTTCATCGAAGGGCGAATGCAAGGAGGAGGATAAATCGTATTGAAGCTCTTAAGAGTGAGGATGAAGAGTGGATATTTGATGTGGATCAGATAAAGAATGTAGCTGTGAATTTTTATCATATGCTTTTTTCTGAAGATCGTGCGCATAGAGATATGTTGAATGTTGATGTATCTTATCCTATGCTTACGGAGGGTGTTATTAGTAATATGAATATTGATGTGAAAGAGGTGGAAGTTGAGACTGCTTTGAAGAGTATGGGCCCTCTTAAAGCTCCAGGTCCTGATGGTTTTAATCCTCTATTCTTTCAAGGTCAATGGAAACAGGTTAGTGGAAATGTTATTGATTTTGTGCGAAAGGTGTTTGAGAATCCTTGTTTGATTAGGGAGGTTAATCAAACTTTTCTTGTGCTTATTCCTTAAGTCCCAAACCCAGAATTTATAAGAGATTTTCGTCCGATTAGCCTTTATAATGTGATTTATAAATTGATAACGAAAATCATAGTTAATCGGATTAAGCCTGTTATGTCGACTATTATTTCCCCTAATCAGTGTAGTTTTGTTCCGGGACGTTTGAGCTCCGACAATATTATTGTTGCTCAAGAGGTGATCCATACCATGAAAACTATGAAGGGAAAGAAAGGTTTTATGGCTGTAAAAATTGATTTGGAGAAAGCGTATGATAGAATTAATTGGGAATTCGCTATTAACTGTTTAAGGGAGGTGGGAATTCCGGAGAGCTTGATCTTCTTGATTCAGGAGTGTATATCTTCTCCCTCTATGCAACTATTGATCTTCTTGATTCAGGAGTGTATATCTTCTCCCTCTATGCAACTATTGTGGAATGGTAGTAAGTCAAATGTTTTTAATCCTTCCCGAGGTATTAGACAATGTGATCCTTTGTCTCCGTTTTTATTTGTGATTTGTATGGAGAAGTTGACTCATTTGAATCAGTCAAATATTTCATCTGGAAACTGGAGACCAATTCGTCTTAATAAAGGGGACCACCATTATCTCATTTGTTTTTTGCTGATGATTTGATTATTTTTGCTGAAGCTCATTTAGACCAGGTACAAGTGATTAAAGATTGTCTTAATGCGTTTTGTGATGCTTCGGGTCAAAAGATAAATGAAGGAAAGACAAGAGTTTTCTTTTCTCGCAATATTAATCATAATATTAAATCTCAACTAAGTCATAGTTTGGGATTTAATATGTCTGCTGATTTGGGTAAATATCTTGGGGTTCCTCTTCATCATGAGAGGGTTTCTAAGTCAATGTATCAATTTACGGTGGATAAGGTAAAACAAAGATTGGCTAGCTGGAAGTGTCATTCTTTGTCTCTGACAGGGAGGAATACTCTTATTAATTCAGTGGCTTTGTCTATTCCTAATCATGTGATGCAAACGTCTATTATTCCTATTGCTTGTTGCGATGAGATTTAGAGGAATGCCCGGAATTTTTTATGGGGTTCAACAAGTGATAAGAAGAAAGCTCATTTGGTGGTGTGGGACAAAGTTTGTTATCCTTAAGTGTGTGGTGGATTGGGTCTTCGTCACGCTTCTCTTCAGAATAAGGCTTTTATGATGAAAGTGGGATGGGGGTTGGTGAATAACAAGGATGCATTGTGGGCCCGAGTAATTAGAAGTAAATATAATTGTGGTCAAGATTTGATCCCAATTTTACGAGCAAAGAAGTCGGGGTCAAGAGTGTGGAGTGGAATTAAAGCTGTTTGGGAGAATGTTAAGAATGAGATTGAGGTTGTTCACAGGAATGAGGAGTATAAAGTTAGATGGAAGCTTGAGAGGAGTGGGATGTTCTCTGTCAGATCAGCATATACGAAAGTTGCTGATTTTAATGCTCAGGAGGATCAATGTTGGAGGAACATTTGGAGGCTCAAGGTCCCTCAGAGATGTAAAATGCAGATGTGGTTTTTTATGCATGATAGACTTCCTACTAATGAGAGGTTGCTTAAATGGAGAATTCATTCAGATGGTTCTTGCGCGTCGTGTCATTCGCAGTTGGAATCAACGGTATATGTGATAAGAGAATGTAGTAATGCTAAAGAGGTTTGGCTTAACTTGGGAATCTCTTTTGCAAATAAAGAATTTTGGGAAAGTAATTTACATGATTGGTTAAGGAAGAATGTGAATATGCGTAGAGGGTATGAGATGGATAATTGGAATGAAGTTTTTTGTGTGTCTTGCTGGTTGATTTGGAGAAGAAGGAATGAAGTGACCCATAATAATGAATGTTCAAGTGTGTATGAAGCCATAGCAGAGATCAAAGGCATTATTAGATGTATGCATAGGGCGAATTCTGTCTTACCCAATTTAAGGATGTAGGTTAATTTTTTGTTTGTATTTTCCTTCCTTTTTATCAAAAAAAAAAGAATGAATGGTGAAATAGTAAATTAAATATCAATAAAGTTGAAAATTATATTATTAGAATTTATAATTTTTTTCATAGATGTTAACAGATTTGACTGAAATGTAGTTCGAGTAATTAATTAATTATGGTAAAATAGAAGTGTGGTTAGTGTGTTTTACTCAAAAATAAAAAAGTTTAACATTTTCCGCATAAATCCTTTTTTTAAAAAAGATAACTTTCCGTTAATTAATTTCCATTTCAGTCTCTCTTTATTATTGTATCGGTCCATCTGAGTTTGCCAAATATTAAAACCCATAAGTAATATGGTACAGATCCATTATTAACACGGTCCGTTGGATGAAAAACAAAAATAGGCTCCTTCATCTTTCACATTCACAAAAGTGGTGTAATTTTTACAATTCTCTCGATTACGCATTTCAAAAAATTGAATACCCACAGCCGGCAAGATCGAAACCTGTCCCTGATACCATAAAAAAAGGTACTTCCCTTTCATACTACCCTTTCGCTTACGCTTTTTTTAGGTACAATACGTGTTCTATAATACCATTATTTTATTTAAATACCTTCATTTTTCAATTGAGAACTCTCAACAAGCTCTAACATTCACTATGGTCACTTATGTAGGGTTCTGAAGTCCCAAATTCTAATATTCTACTTTGAGATACTAACATTATTGAATTATATCTGGTCGTATTTAAAATCACGTTTTTTCTAACCATCACATGCATGAATTGTTCTAAGTATAGTCATATTAGAAAAAAGGGAGGGCATTCATTGAAAAAAGAAAAGGAGGAAAAGGTAATTTTCTTGTAAAATGAGTATACGGTAATTTGGGCAAAACTTGAGAAAAAATAGAAAGTGATATTATATTTAAGAACTAACCTAACTTCCCAAAGTGATCTTATATTTAGGAATAGAGACGGTATATTCTAATTTCTGATATATTCAAAATTCAAAATAATATAGTTTGAATACATTTATTTAGGAGGGAATAAAAAGACAATCCGGAAGAGGAAAGTGATTACAGGTAACCTTTGCATCCTTTCCCTTACATGCTCCCCTTTCGCTTGTGCTTTTTTGTAGGTACTTCGTTTCATGCTACCCTTTCGCTTGTGCTTTTTTTAGGTACAATACATGTTTTATAATACCATTATTTTATTTAAATACCTTCATTTTTCAATTGAGAACTTCCAACAAGCTCTCACCTTCACTATGGTCACTTATGTTAGGCTCCGAAGTCCCAAATTCTAATATTCTATGAGAAACTAACATTATTGAATTATATCTGGTTGTATTTAAGATTACGTTTTTTCTACCATCACATGCATGAATTGTTCTAAGCCTAGTCATATTAGAAAAAAAGGGAGGACATATATTGAAAAAAGAAAAAGAGGAGGGGGTAATTTTCTTGTAAAATGAGTATAGAGGTAATTTGGGCAAAACTTGAGA
Organism: Mimosa pudica; assembly: GCA_029929735.1. Classification (NCBI taxonomy): domain Eukaryota; kingdom Viridiplantae; phylum Streptophyta; class Magnoliopsida; order Fabales; family Fabaceae; genus Mimosa; species Mimosa pudica. The sequence goes on from JAKELP010000001.1 coordinate 1,900,886, forward strand.
AAAAATAGAAAGTGATATTATATTTAGGAACTAACCTAACTTCCCAAAATGATCTTATATTTAGGAATAGAGGGAGTATATTCTAATTTATGATATATTCAAAATTAAAAATAATATATTTTGAATACATTTATTTAGGAGGGAACAAAAAACAATCCGGAAGAGGAAAGTGGATCCAGGTAACCTTGCTTACTTTCATGCTCCGTTTTACTTGTGCTTTTTTAAGGTACAATACGTGTTCTATAATACCATTATTTTATTTAAGTATTCATTTTTCAATTGAGAACTCCCATCATTTTTTTAACTGAGAACTCCCAACAAGCTCTCACCTTCACTATGGCTTATGTTAGACTCCGAAGTCCCAAATTCTAATATTCTACCTTTTTTTTATCAGAAATCTAATATTCTACCTTGAGATACTAAGATTATTGAATTATTGATCATATTTAAGATCACGTTAGTTTAATTACATATATGTGACTCTAATGCCAAACTATTTTTTCTAGCCATGCACACATCAATCATTCTATGTTGTTGACATTTAATATGTTGTACATTTAAGATTTTAGTGTTTAAACTTTGATTTTAGGGTTTAGTTTCTCCTTCACCTCTTTTTATTGAAACAGTTAGATTACTCTTATCATTTTAAGTACATATAAAGCTTACGCCCTAAACTATTTATTGTTACCCGTGCATCAATTCATGCATCAGTTGTTCTATGTTCTTGACATTCTTTTAATTTTTTTTTCATTACCTGTGCTCCACTCCTCGTTCTTAGGCAGCTAACATCTTTTTAATATCTAATTTTGTTCATTGCATCGTGTCAAGTGGATGGAGTTTCATCAAATAAGAAATGTACATATATAGGTTATTATCTATATGAACCACTGAACGTGTGTATTTGATTTCATTCTCTGAATTTTGTTCACCCATTTTCATTATATTCAACAAGACAGTATGTCATCAACTACCATGAGACTGAATATTGGGGGGAAGAAGGACGAGAGTTATGTTCAAAATGGAGATAATAAAGGGCTGTCCAATAAAATAGTAAAGAGGAAAAGGTCTACTAGTGTTGTGCGTAACAAAGTTCCAACTGATGTTCAAAATGTAAAACGAACGAGTCATCCACTAACCCAGTGGGATGGTGAGAGGCAGCAGAAAAAATCACGCTCAAAAAGAAAGAATGTAGTTGCTTCTGTCTCAAGCAATGTTGAAGATCATATCTCATTTGAAGGTTATCTGCTTTTGATTTCAGTCACAAAGATTATTCCCATGTTGTGTGGTTTTTAACTCCTTTAATTTTCCTGTTGTCATCTTTGCAGATCCTACATTTTCTAGTCTAAGGGAAAAAGTAGAGTTTAGTTTGGTTAATATCAGCCAGGAGAATGTATCATTCTTGAATCAACAGGTAGCTATAAGTTGATTTTTTGGGCCATACGGATTTTTTAATTTAATTCTCGATATGTAATCTATCGTCTGGCATGTTTCTTGTTTGATTGGTGGTTGACAAAACAGATGGTATTGGCCGAGGAACTTGGTAAAACCTTTACTCAGATGCTCAATGCTAATTACATCATGGTAATTGCTTTCTAGTCCATATTGCTTAGCAAAAACTTTAGTCATTATCTCTCTTTCAGTACTTTCACTTTAATTTCACTGCAGCTACTGAGTTGTATATTAAAGCTTTGTTGGTTCATGACATTCATTAAACTTGCAGCCTTTTTCGTTGCATCCTGATTTGGTTGATGAAGACGAAGCCGAAAATCAACCCCAGGAGAAGCTATGCCAACAGGTTTGCACTGCAAGAGATTTTATTAAATATATCACCTTCACCTAATTTAATGCATGTTGGAATGTGATTTCTTAATAAATTTCATTACATTTGTTTTATTGGCCTCGAGTTGTGTTCCTTCCTTTACCACTCACATTTATTTTTGATTGATTGATATAGAATGAGGGGAGGAAGAATTTTGACCCGACTGATATGTCTATCATAAAGGGAAGAGATCCAGAAAGGCAGTATGTTTTTATGACTGCCTTGAATGATTGTTTCCTACATTTCTTTGTTCCCTTTTATTTGATCCACCTAAAGTTTCAGATTAAAGTTTTAGATTCTGGTTTCCTTGTTCCCTTTTCATCAGCATTCTTGACTTTCCTTGTATGTCCTTTAGACAATCTAAATGCATTATAAAACTGAACTACTTACTGTGCAGGAAAATTGTGCAAGTTATATCTGATCAATTCATCGTGATGGCTTACAGGATGATATTGGTAAAGCTTAAGCAAACTTTTGCTCTCTTATTTATGTGATGGTGCTGAGATTGAGTTGAAGATAATAGTTATTTTGCTCCTTTGTTTCCCTAGGATGGCTTGCATTTTTTTTATTGGAGATTAATAAATGTGACTGCATATAGCATCTCCTCTGTTAAATTATTATTATGTGTTTTTTTTAGATAAACACTATTGTTTTCTTTATATATTGAATTGAAAAATGAAAACTTGAGCCATTGGATAACCATTTAGTTATTATTGATTTAACATTGGTAGGCATGCATTGGAAGCAAGAGTTCAAAAGATGCAGATATCAAGGTTCCCAAACAAGTTGCCTTGAAAATTGTCAAACTCAAACAGGCTCTTATAAGCTGTAAAATAAATGAAGAAACTGAAAATATCTGTCCGAGTGAATCTAACTTGAAAAGTGATGAGGATGACAATAATGTTGGCCTTATAGGGAGAGAAGGGACAACATCAAGTGGTAGCCATGATACATTATCTAAAGGGAAGCAAACTTCTGAACCTGGGAACTTGCAGCCTGCACAATTAGATCCAACCGAAGAAATATATCGGTCCGGTGATCTTGATGGGCTTCCTGATTTTAATGATTTAATGAACGATGGACCAGAAGATGATTTAGTGGGCCTCGCTATACCGATGGATGACTTACGTGACATACCGTTTTTGTTGGGTCTTGAACGTAGCCATGATACATTATCTAAAGGGAAGCAAACTTCTAAACCTGGGAACTTGCAGCCTGCACAATTAGATCCAACAGAAGAAATATATCGGTCTGGTGATCTTGATGGGCTTCCTGATTTTAATGATTTAATGAACGATGGACCAGAAGATGATTTAGTGGGCCTCTCTATACCGGTGGATGACTTACGTGACATACCGTTTTTGTTGGGCCTTGAACATAGCCATGATACATTATCTCAAGGGTAGCAAACTTCTAAACCTGGGAACTTGCAGCCTGCACAATTAGATCCAACAGAAGAAATATATCGGTCTGGTGATCTTGATGGGCTTCCTGATTTTAATGATTTAATGAACGATGGACCAGAAGATGATTTAGTGGGCCTCGCTATACCGGTGGATGACTTACGTGACATACCGTTTTTGTTGGGCCTTGAACGTAGTCATGATACATTATCTGAAGGGAAACAAACTTCTGAACCTGGGAACTTGCAGCCTGCACAATTAGATCTAACAGAAGAAATATATCTGTCTGGTGATCTTGATGGGCTTCCTGATTTTGATGATTCAATGAACGATGTACCAGAAGATGATTTATTGGGCCTCGCTATACCGATGGATGACTTACGTGACATACCGTTTTTGTTGAGCCTTGAACCTGATCAAAGACAAAGACCATAGTTAAGAAACAAGACTTGGAGGCAACACCTCAGCATAATGAGGACAAAGGCTGGTGGAGAAGGGTTGTGGATGAATTTGGAAAATGTCTCTCTTATCCCTCTCTTCTCTGAGATTTTAGGCAATTCTTATTTAATCTTCAATTTTTTTCACTTCTATTTTTGTGATACTGAGATTTCTTTGTTGTTGATGGACTTGTAATTCTTGAATGTCATCTCCATCATTTGACAGATTATAGTTGAAATCCAATCAGTAGTGTTCAATGATTCTTTGTGAAATTGTATTGTGTTCTTCATTTTAGGTCATTACAACATATCACAAATTTTATGAATGCTTTTGAATACACCTACTTCTGCTGAACTGAAATTACTGCTGTTGTTCTGATCTCCCAATGTGTCTCATTGATTCCATGCTGGTCTGCTTTCCCTGTTCATGCATGGGCCTTTTTATTGGGCGGCCAATTGAGGCAATTTATTAGTGGTGTTCACTTGCTATGAAAATAATTAAAAACAACATAAAATTTGAGTTTGTGGTAGTAAAATTTTTATATCAGGAATATTACTGTCCGAAAAAAATACAAATAGTAAAATTTTTGCATTGCACATCACACACACTCACATGCACGTTTCATGCATCTACCAAACTTTATATCACTCACATTTTTATAGAATTAGAATTCACCAACCAAACCCACATCTTATTTAAAAAATTAAGAATGAGCCGATTGCTACACAGAAAATTATGGGAGAAAAGAACTAAATCCTTTCTGTCCTCTCACGGCCTCGAAAGGGCATAACAGAATGAATTGTCTCATCCTTGCATGCTGTTGTATGTCTCATGAAGAAACTCTGTGGATAGGCCTGCCTTTAGATTTTAATTAGAGCTAGAGACAGATAAAAAGGGTATAAAAGAATTAATTTATGCAATCTTATTATCTATATTATTCTATCCCTCTTGTTTGAGAGGTACTACTCTACATCTCGCATGCATATATAGTTTATAACTTTATATTCACTGGGAAGCTCCTCTTAAGTAGGTCGTTTTTAATTAAGTTCCTATTTTTTTGGCAATATTTTAAACTTCCTATTTCATTCTCCCATCTGATACTATTACCATGGAAACAAAAGGGTAGCTATTTGCCAATTGCATCACATGATAGCTTCTTAAGGCTTGTGGATTTGATGATCTTCCTAGTAATATAATATCAATTTTAGCGTTTGCTCGTTTGAATTAAATTAGGGGGTATGCTGCTTCAGAAAACCATAAACAAAAGTAGAATCGTTTTTTTTTTCATCTTCGAAAAAGGAGAAACATTTTGGCCACAAGTAAATATTTAATTACATGAAACCAATGAGCGATGAATGAATATTTTTTTTCGCACTGAAAGAGCGTGGAATAGATTGAAGAATTTAGATCATAATTATCCCCAGGCATGTATTGAATGTGTATGTGATGACAAGAGCAGCATTAGTCTTTATCTAATGATTAATTAAAGTGGCGTATACACTAAATTATACTCCCTTCGTTCCTAAATATAATATCACTTTAGGGAGGAGAGTTTGTTCCAAATATAAGATCATTTTCTAATTTGACTCAAGTTTTTTCCAAATTACCTTTATAATCTCTTCACCCAAAAAATATTGGTTTGAAGTTTTTAAAACTTAGGTCAGAGGTATTTTGGAAATTTCAGTCTTCCTTAATCTCTCCAAATTTGCTAAAGTGGTCTTGTATTTTAGTAACGGAGGGAGTAATATTAAACAAGACAAACTCATGTGGCATTCTCGTTCTGCTGATATCCCTTCATTCTATATATATTCTCATAAAAAGTAATAATAATGATTAATATAACACCCGGATCGTGCATGAGATCTATATCACTATCCCTTCCAATTATTTAAATCCCATATATTTTTCATGATGGATCTAAAAGTAAAACACAAACATAGAATAACTTTGTCTTTAAAAAAAAAACTAAAAAGACAAACTCGTGCTGAGCAAATATGTAAATGTCCTCGCTAGATCCAGCACTTGCATGCATATAAATAGATTATCGTAGCAAATCATCATGAAGAGTTGTGCCTTATGACTTAACCCTAATGTGACGTGATTGTGTATTAATTTGGTAGTGTGTTTATGGATGGAAACTATACACCTGTTAATAGTGCATGCAATGACCACCACCAAACGACAAGACAGTTGGGTTTATTTTCTCATAATTATATAATTTGACTTATCGGTGTAATCATTTTACTCCCCCAGTTCTTAAATATAAAATCTCTTTTAAGTTTTAGTTTTTGTTCTTAAATATAATATCACTTTCTAATATTTCTCAAATTAATCATAATAAAACTTATCTATAAAGAACAAATAAGAGACGAAGAGTGTGTATAAATGTGTGTAGCTAAGATGAATTACAATATCATGAGCTAATAAATAATTTAACTAATATCTTTAATTTGATTAAATTAGAGAAATTAATCTTATATTTAAGAACTATATTACACATACACTCACACTTCCAACCCCTACACGTATAACACAAACCAAGTTGCAGCCATCTTTCTCTAGATCTCTCTAGGATTTGCAACCACTACGTATAATGTACAATGAGAAAAGAAAGCTAAAAAGGTGGAAGGTAAGGACAAAATACGAGATGACATAAATTTTATATATATACGTATATAAGCTGTCCACATAATTAATTTCATACCTCCTCATATAGATTTGTTTTAATTGTACGACTCCTTTAATTTATAGCAAAAGTAGAAGCTAAGCTTCCTCGTCAAGCACATGAAACTCGATCTACATTTACACACACACAAACACATATATGAAGGTGGCGAAAAGGATGTATTCGATGCTGAAAAGGAAGCTAACATATAGAGATACATGTTCTTCTTGATATAATCCATCTTCATTCGCAGCAAAAACGACTTTCAGATATTAACAGAAACTCGAGAAATGATTCTGGGACGACTGATGAACTATTGGCATGTTCGTTGCTATTTGGTGGCATGTCTCATCGTTGATCAATGACCTGTTGGAATAGTGCATCGCAGTATACAACAATTAATATTGATAGTATTCCATATTCTTCAATTAAAACTTAAAAATGGGAGCATTTGCTAAATGAAGATCATGAAGAAAACAAAAAAAAGAATATAATGTATATAGCAATTAATATAATGTTTGAGTTTAGTGTTGTTGGTAAGGGTAATAATATTGTAAATCACTTGAATTTTAGGACAAATTTAATTCTTTTAGCCAATCTTAATTAATTAGTGCATGCCTTATAATAAGACTGGTAAGTAAGGATGGGTAAAGATAATGAGAGAGGATAAATCTTACTCTCGGGGTCGTGATGCCCAGAGAGAACTAAGAGCTCGAAGACGACCATAGTACTCTCCCATCACAAGAAAACATTTTGCTGCTTGGCGAACTGTTAGTAGTCGACACAGATGGTGAAGTGTTTGCTGTCTCAAATTATCAGCCTACATTTCATGATGAGCACACACATATGCATTAATATAATTGAGTCATCCTTTCAAAATTCACCAAATTAATTTATAAGCCAAGCAGTCAAGTATTGAACAACTAAGACTTATATAAAGAATGAAGGGATAATTAATTAGAGGTCCCTCATAAGGGAGTTAATACTGGAAAAGTCCCAAAAGTTGAAAATATTAATGTAGGGTCCCAAGGGACCTCACATTAATATATTTGAAAAGTGAAAAGACAGTTTTACCCCCTAGCCTTAATAAAAAATTACCCCCCACCCCCACCCTCCTCCCTCACCCAACCCCCACCCACACCCTCGCTCCTCCCCACGCCCTCCAGCCGCCCCCCCTCTAGCTCGGCCCCCCACCCCTACCCTCCTCCCTCCACGCCCCCACCCTCACTCCTCCTCGCGAGCTGGAGTGGGGGCGGGGGCGTGGAGGGAGGAGGGTAGGGGTGGGGGGCGTGAGGGTGGAGGGTGGGGTGGGGGGCGTGGGGAGGAGGGTGGGGGTGGGGGGAGGAGGGAGGAGGGTGGAGGGCTGAGGGAGGAGGGTGGGGTGGGGGGGGCGGAGGGTGTGAGGGAGGAGGGTGGGGGTGGGGGGTAATTTTTTATTAAGGCTAGGGGTAAAACTGTCTTTTCACTTTTCAAATATATTAATGTGAGGTCCCTTGGGACCCTACATTAATATTTTCAACTTTTGGGACTTTTCCAGTATTAACTCTCTTGTAAGGGACCTCTAATTAAATTTCCCAAGAATGAATTCATTTAGTTATTGTTATTTCTTCCGTCTATCATATATAGATATAAATATAAGCAAATCAAAGTTCAAAATTCAAAGGGATTGGAACAGATGGGATTGTCATATCTATGATTTTTTTGTATAATCATAGAAATAATTGATGAGTAATCATTCGTGGAAAAATTGACGATCTCTAATTAAGGCCTTGATATATTTGTTCAAGTTTAGCCCACGTCACTTTCAATACCAACTTCTGATTAATACGTCGATTTAAAATTGAGAAAAGAATGCAACTTGCGCATATATATAATGTTTAGCAACACCTAGCAGCAAAGCAATATTATACTCACGTTTTTTTACTAAATATAAAAATTAGTTAATGTAGAGAAATCGAGAAATTAATTGAGTGAAATGAAACAATTAATTATAGCATGTTTTGAATATTATTTCATCGTATGTCAACTTAAATAAAATAAGCTACTAGTTTAGAGAAAAGAATTATGAAAATCAATTTTTAAATAATTGATTTGAACTTTTAAAATTCTCTAAAAATGTCAACTAACTCTTATATTTAAAAACGAAGTGAATATTATTTTACCAACATTGAACAACTGCTAGTCTAGCTATAGGTAAGGGTTCTGAGAAGGGAGGCATGCTATGTATAATTCCATGCGTGATGCTTCTTGTTAGAGGCTACGCACAAAATTAATTCATGAAGACGGGAAAAAGAGCTATATATTTAGGCGAGTAGTAAGTAGGCAGTGGAGTATGCAAACTGAATATAGTTTCATGTCAGAATATTGCGGCGCAAAACATGTGCATGCAAAGTCGAGGAAGAATGATTAAAAGAAGTGCAGATGGAGACAAAATAAAACCAGAAAGTTACGTTTCCATGACCACAGGCTACTGTAATATGTAAAAGTATTGATGAATATAAAAAAAGAAAGAATAATGATGGGAAATGGGTATTTTTTGTGTGACGTAGGCCATTAAATCAAAGATGAGAAAAATGGTACTCCCTCCGTTCCTAAATATAGGACCTAGATGACTTTTTTGAAAAATCCTAAAAAGAGCAAAAAATAAGTTAATTATAAATTGATTTATCTAATTTTTTCTCTTAAACTAGTTTATTTTACCTATAAGCTAATGGATAATCTAAAAAGATATCAAATATGTTATCATTTAATAACCTATTTCGCAACCTTAATCTTTCCAAAAAATAGTTATCTAGGTCTTATATTTAGGAACGGAGGGAGTATTCTTTTGTTCCTAAATATAAGATCACTTTTTATTTTATCTCAATTTTGGTCCAAGTTACCCTTATACTTCTTAGCTCCCTCACTTCTTCAAATCCCTATTTATTGTATTTTAAATTTAAGTGAGGGGTATTTTGGGAAGATCATGTAATTCTAATTTATTGGAAAACCTTCCTTAATCTCTCCAAATTAGCCATAAAGTGATCTTATATCTAGGAATGGAGGTAGTAATAATGAAGATAGAAACAGATATCGCCTGAGAGGAAAAGAGAGACACACACATATATACATACATACCTGGCGGATAAAAGCTTCAAGATTGGAGAGCTTGGTCATGGCAAGAAACATCTGGTGGACGCCGTCAAGGGCGAGGCCTCCCACAACGGTGTGAAGAAGAGAGTGCTGAAGCTGGTCAAGCCCTTGACTCAGAGCCTCCTCCGCTTGCTGTGTTGACTGCCTCAGCTCACACATTCCCACTATTTGCTGCTCCGCTACTGGCTCTAGCTGCTGTATCAACATCTGTACGTACACTATATTAAATAAACCACTTAATTATAATTATAGGTTACTTTTCATTTCTAATACTCCAATCCCACTTTCACTTTTTTTTAGAAACTCGGCTACACATAATAAATCAAACGGACATATAATCGAATTATATGTAACACATATTATGATTTAGTTATTTGATTTGTTTCTTTAACTTTTTTAAAAAAAACTCGATAAAAAAATTCTAAGAGAAGTGAAATGAATCTTATATATAGCGTAACATGCTAGTGGTAAAATATAAATTGGTTCCATTGAAAATTAGTATTTTTTGAAGTGGTTTATTTGGATCAATTTGTTACCCCAATGAGATCGGAGGGTCTGAAGCCAGAAATCCAGAGGAAGCATCGCTCGGCCGGGGTGGTCCACATTCCGTTCATGACATGAAACACGTCTGATTTTGCTGCCACTCCCTTCAGCTCAAATATCTCATCATAATGTTTCAGATAACTCTCCACCATCACTCTCAGTTCATTGTCCGACACCGCCGCCTCTAGGCTCCGCCGCAGCTCCTCCACGTGCCTTTGGTCTTCTTCCAACCATCTCCCATATTCCACGTCAAATATTGCTGCACCTGTATATATATCGCCCATGCTAATCTTTTTATTACTATATAGTTATGAATTATATTATTTGCTTTAATTTGTCACAAGTTGTTTGTTTTGTTTACATGCATGAAAGGGTATAATAATATATCAAATGAATCTATATGTAAAACAATATATACTTTAATGTTGGGATCTATCGATGACTGATTATTACGTACGACTTCCACCAATGTTGTTGATTTGGCAAGCAATATTACGTGGCCCCGATGAAATAGATGCATTACCATATTCCATTAATTTGTCATATTCAATGTTTTTTTTTAAAAAAATCTAGTCGTTTATCCATGATAAATCAAAGTGCATTCCTCTGAGTGCCTATAATTAGTATTGCACTGTTTTCATTATTATCGCTATTATTTGTTCTTATGAACGAACTTTAATTTTGTCTTTCTGGGCGAAATGATTAAGCTTTTTCACTAGCTTTAAAGGTGCATTTTACTAAAAGAGGAATGGAGCAGTGCCAGATGAAATCAATAATTCTCTGAAAAAGTTAAAGTAAATAAGCTTACTTTATGTTCAGAAAAGCTAAGCCACCACCCTAAATCCTCATCTCATTCATATGTCCATCACAGTATGAGACGATTTATTAAAATATCTCCCGCTTTAATTTTCCCCCTTAGAATACAAGACAGAAACTTGGCCCACATAATTCGTTTATTTTTTAAAATGGGGTTTGATATTTTCCCCCTTTTTGTTATTCATCACTACATTATTTTATTTTTTTTCCGGTGAGTGAAGAGGGAAAGGCCTGGTTACATTCATCATTACATTATTATTCCTCAATATGCCAAAGTTTCGTAGAATACATTGCTAATAATCCTAATAAAGTTTAATAAGAATATACCATACACGATCTCTTCCACTAATTAACGGTTAACGGTCACATGTATTGACATGTTTCTTGGTTCTTACAGACGTATTATGGAATTTTAGGATTGTTTCATTACAAAAGATAAGTTAGAGGAACAGTTAAACTCACCGGAACTCATATTGGTACTAGCAATTCCACCACCACAGCCCATCACTAGTCCCTATCAAACATATGACCAAACAAAAATTCGTTGAAATAAATAGTACTAGTATTTAGGAAACCCGCAACATTATACAATTTCTTCATCTATAGATTTCTTAAAAAAAAACCTGAGAACGTGCTCTTTGAAGCTCTTGTTCTAGCTGGGAAAGCTTTATTCTACTCGTCTCTAGCTGCTGCACGTAAGCCTGCTTGCATACAGAACCACATATAAATCACAATAATACATATATATACTTTCTCGCACTTTCCATTTGCTAGTTTTTACTTTTGGCCATACTGTGATGTGTACAATACCTTCTTTCTTAGACGGCTTTTCCTTGCAGCTTCTCTGTTTTGAGCTAGACGCCTCAATGTCTGATGAAACCAATCAAGGAAACATTAGCTCTTTTACATATCATTTTTAAATAAATTAACAAGAAAGAAGTATTTTTTGTTTTGTCTATTTAGTGTCATATTCAAATTAAATACCTTAGGATCAAGTTGCTTCTCTGATGTAGAACCTTCTCCTTTTCGCTGCAAAGCAAATAGCACATGTTCTTTCATTGAGTTTTAAAATTAAAAGTGATGAATATGTGTATTATAGCTATGTTATTAGGTGGACTAAATGGAAAGAATGATTCAAACCTCAATGAATTTTTTAATTCAGTTTCTATCATTAGGTGAAAATGCAGAGGTTTATTAAAGCTTAACATACTGAGGAGAAGCAAGGATTAAAGAAAGAGACACTACAATAGTAATACTGCACAGTAAAATTTAATGTACGAATAAAAGATGGAATTATTAAAGCTGCTCACAGAATTTGCGTTAATCCATTTCTGTTGAGGCATGCAATCATCAATACCATAAGGGTAGCAAAAGGCATCGTTATCTGAGGCCATTGTTTTAGTGATGTTTAATGTTGTTGAGGATTCAACTCTAAAGAAACCACAAATTTTCTCTTAGTTTACCCCGGACTCATGAAAAGGATAACTCCAACTTTTATAATGACAAAGTTGACGAGTACTGACAAGATTCTCTCTGCTTATTATTTTATTTTTCCTTTTAATAATAAATTCCAATTCGTCTGTACACACCACATACACGTCTCTCTCTTTCTCTCTCAAATCATATCATATCATATCATATCACACATTCATCAGAAGTCAGAAAACCTCTGTTTTCATTTGATTTTCTGAGAGATTTTGGGATCTGTGCTGCTCTTTTATGAAGATAGACAGAGATAGATAAAAGCAGTTATGATAGCATTAATGAGAGTAACTTTTTTCCGGGTTCTGGGGGAAACAGTTATACAGAAGAGAATAAGAGAAGTGAGAGATTAATTGGTTATAGAAAATAGTGGTATTATTATTATTAACTAATAAATATTAAATACCTTTGCCTGAAATGGTTTAGTGGCTGATTGATTCTGATGATTCAGTGTTTGGCATCTTGAGGCATCGCTTGCAATCTCCTGTTCTAGTTGCTGTAGCTGCTGTTTCTGCTGTTGATCGTAAGCCTGATAGTCTGCACAAGATGCTTTTTTACTCATAGGAGATTCAGATTCTGGTTCAAACTGTGCTTCTGTTTTGCTTGAAATAGTATGCAGTCCTGATCCTGAGTCTGTGCTTTCCTCTCCTGATTTTGAACCACCCTATGTATTACCAAGTTTTGTTTTTTCATTAATATGAGGTGAGATGCCCAAGGAACCAAGATAATATTTCACATGCAAACTTCTGAAAAAATCTGGCCTTTTTTGTTTATTTTAAAAAAATGGAAGTGAGTATAGTGAGTACTTCTCTTGGGGTGTGCTGGAATCTCATGGGCCATGAAGGAAACATTGCTAGTGTAGTGGCAGGTTTGCCTGTGTATAAAGCTGCAAGAATCATGGAGACAGAGTTTTAGAGGATCACCAAAATTTTTGTTTAGAAAAAAAATGACTGCTTGATTCTAAACTATATCAAAAAGTTGATGAACCGAATCCTCTTTTCAGCAGATACAGAACCAGAAAATCAAGTCATGTGTTTTACTTTAATTTAACGTCAGAAAACAAGAGGGATGTAAAAGAAATAGGACCATACATGCTTTGGCTTCTTCATTATTCCTGATCTTCACTCCTTGCAGAATTGCCTCTTCCAAGCCTCCAAAGTAATAACCAGATCCTTGATTGCTAAGAAAACCGAACAAAAACATCAAGGAGAAACAAAATATAGTCATGTAAGGAAAAAGCTTCTATGGTTTATAAAAGCAAAAGAAGAAACTATAAAAAAGTACATTAAGCTGGATGAAGGAGAAGTGATCCCATGAAGAACACCATAAGGGGCATGCAGATAACTTGAAGTGGAAGGTCCTGACTCAGATAAACCAGTTTCTCCCATTCTGTGTGTTGCCATGCAAAGCTCATCAGACCATTCCCTTGTTTTTTCCTGAAACCAAAGTGAAAAAGTTGGCATTTTGTGGAAATAAATTAACCACAAGTACAGTAGAGATAGAAAACTGTTACCCAGAAAGAAGTCATGGTGGTGGTTGTTGTTTACCTCTGTGTTTCTGAGGTATTGTAAGGATATATAGCAATAGAATTGGTAGATAGGTATGGTCACAGACAGAGGAGGGAAAGATCGAAGCTTTCTTGTCAAAGTAGTATCTTTTCAAGTTGCCACAAAGAAGGTTGAGTCCTTTTCTCAAATTATTTCTTTTTTATCCTTCATGGCTTGTCTCTATCCCTTTCTTTTCTCCTTCTCAGCGAAGAAAGCTGATTGATTAGTCCCCTTGGCTTTCTTTTTATTTCACTATTTCAGATAGATTACTCATTCACTAGCAGCAGCCTTGTCTCAGCTTCTCTGGACTTGTGGGGTTTGTAGGCAGCAAAAAATAAAATTATAGTAGAAGTTCTCTTTCAAGTTTCAACTATTTGAGGGTGGAATTTGTTGCATATAATAGTTCAAGAGAGACATATAGCTTATCAATAAAAAATGGAGTAAAATTAGGTGTGTGTGTGTGTGTTTTGTCTTCAAACTAATTGAGCAGGAAATCAAGTTTTTTGATAATTAAATTAAAAGGCAAATAAAATAATGTATTAAAATCTGAATTGAATTGTGAAGGAATCCACTAGAATCACTGACTCCTACTCCACTTTCTCTCTCCCCCCCTCCTAACCGTCTAAGTTTTCTTATTGGTTCTTTCATGGGTTGAGGGGCCACAGGACTGCATGTCTGCATGTACTTCACTGACAAAGTCATGTATATTTGTTTATTTTGTGTGAGAAGCATAAGACAAATTTTTTCACCTCCCATTATAATCATGATAATTAAAGATCGATAGATGGCGATAAATGAAGAAAAAGAAAACAAAAAATCCATCTAGAGATCACTTTTTTATTACTCTGTGTCTTTATAGCCAAGGGTCAATGCATTTTTCTCCATGTTTCGTCTCAACCAAGAGCCGATTTATTTAAAGGTCAAGTTATTTTACACACTAAATGTGTATCAAAGTAATATATACGCGCTTGTACGTGGTGATCCCATTTGATGAACCAAAACAATTAGAATAATAGTCCACAAGCACACCCACTTCGTGTATTTAATCCCTGGCTTTGAGATGGATCAGTTTGGTATTATCTGTTCTTTGTTGATGAGTCAACATCTGTTCCTTGTCATTACCTAAAACTCTGCCACGTTAAGATTCTTTTAATTTTCTTTCCAATTTATAGAAATATATATGTTGTGTGTGTGTGTGTGAGTGAGTATGTGTGTGTGTGTGTGTGTGTGTTTTAATCTGCAGAGAGCTACTACATTTGTGTGTGTGTGTGTTTTAATCTGCAGAGAGCTACTACATTTGTGTGTGTGTGTGTGTGTGGTACGCTTTATGAAGATGTAGTTTAGTTTATTTGTGTCGCAGAGTCAGAAACGAGGAAAAACAAACATGTAGTACACATTATGTATATATACAACTTGAGGTTTTTTGTGTAGCATTATTGAGGATAGAGTCTATACAAGCGTTTATTTGATGTGTGTGGTCTACATTCAAGTACAGAGGGAGGGGGAGAGAGAGAGTAGATATATTAATATATTATATACATAATCATATATATGCCTCCTACCATAATGATTAATTTTGTATGGTTCTCAAAAATCAATAATTAATCTTTTTTGAAAAGGTGTTTTGATCCAGATTAATATAAAAGTGCCTTAAAATAGGTTGTCGCCCAAATGTTGATAATTTATTTTATACATATACACTCGTACAAATTGACGTGCATGTGTGTTGCGAAAGGAGTTCAAGATAAAGGGAATGTTGTTGGGAAGGTTATTATTTAGGAACAGATCAGAGTCCATAAAAGATGGCATTCCCTTAAGCCGTAATTCACTGAGATAAAGTTCCCTCAGCTAGCTAGCATTTTGCGGGAGAGGTAATTGGTCGGAATCAAAAACCTAAAATCCTATAATCAAGTATTCATTTGAAGATTATGTTCCACTATGTTAAGTCATTACTTGCCGTCTAAGCAATAGCAGTATATTTGAAAGCAAGCACATTCGTTTTGTTCATAATTTTTTTTTACAGACTCACATCAATACATACTAAGGTTGATGAGCAGTTTGTGATGGGAGTTTATCATATACCAGTATTCATAGAGAAGAAAGGTTTGGTATTCTTGTTGTACCGTCTTTTGGTGATGATGGGAAAATCATAGTAGTCCATTATTGGCAATAAAACCTTTGCTGGGTCCCATAAAATTCAAAAGGTTTTAGATTTGTACTATATTTTAAATCTCAGCCGTTGGTTTTATAAATCTCAAGAGGAACTGCAAGAGGACACTTGCATGAAATGGATGAGTGCGCTCTTAATAAAACAGGATTAATCAAAACAATATTGGTGGTACAAATCTGAGCCCCAAATGAACCCCAAAAGCAAGAAAACAAAGATATATTTTCCAATATTAAGAATGGACTTAATAGGTGTTAAGTCAGAGAGTGACACACACATATTACAGGAATTGCTTTAATAGGGATCGTGGCGGAGACTGTAGTACATTCATAAAATCAATCTGGAGTTAATGTTTTTTTGTTGGAAGGTGCATGGTGGAAGAGTCAATTAGTCAAACTCATTTGCTCAAAATGAAAGAAAATGGGGCACACAAGTTGCCGCTTGTGGAATCTGCCTGTGTTTTTGCTTTCAAACTCTCCATTTATAACACACCAGACTACTCCAAATAACTTATTTGTGGCTCACATCCTCACACTGTTAAAATGATCCTTCACATTTCTGTTAAAGCGCAGACAAAAGTGGTCCGAGTAAGAAAATTATCTGTCACATATTATTTCTTTAAATTATATATGAGTATATATTATAAGAGATTTAGGCACCATATCACCGCATGTTACAACTAAAACACACTATATCCTGCATGAGGTTCAAAGGACATGGTGAGGCGCACAGCTTTTCCTGTTGGTCTATTTGGCAGGGTGATGCTCTGTGTTATTATATATTTTTAGTTGGTTCATGATAAGATGCCTTGTGCTCCTTCCATATTAGTAATAGTTACATGGATTCAACTTATGCAAATGGTCATTGTTATTTTCTATCCACTTATATATGTGTGTTTGAATGATGCAATATTCATTCATTAGTTTTTTTTCTCCCATCAAAATTTTTATTTTCCATCTATGTCACCCTCTATTGATATGTCGAGATGCAACAAGCACAAGTCTTTAAGAGAATCACATCCAAAAATTAATCGTTGAGGTGGGGGACCCCTTGTGAAGAAACCTCCTTTCAACTAGCAACGTCTATCACATGATATTTTAACTTGGTGTATGATTAAACTTGAACTCCACATTTTGGTTAATCTAAATGAATCAATGACTATAGAAAGCTATATAAAACTGGAATCCATAATTTTAAAAAGACAAGAGTAAAAATTAGACTACCATACAAATTAAATTGCAAGAAGGAAAGTTACCTAATTACCCCTAACGCCTGATACTGCACAGTGCACAGTGGGGTTTCATGTTTGACTTGGAGGACTCTGAATCTGCGTGATTCGTTTTCATTTGTGAGCATCAATGAGTGAAATTCGTGAAGCCCTTCACCTTCTTCTTCTATCCACCGCCCTCCTTTTTCCGATTCCTCCCGTCGCGGCCTTTCCGGCGAATCACCGGTACAATGTCGGCGATTCCGTCCCTTTCTTTGTCAACAAAGTGGGCCCCTTCAACAATCCCAGGTACTACTATCCTCATTCTCTTGCGTAAAATCCTTCTCTTAAATTAATTGTTTTCAATGATTTGTTATTGTATTGAAATTTCTCTCTTGCAGTGAGACATACGAATACTATGATTTCCCATTCTGCCGCCCAGGTCAGTTATTAATTTCTTTGTTCAATGCTCAATGTACTTACTTAGCTGAAGATTTTTTTGTATTGAAGCATGTATGCACCTTGGTAGATATATATTCCCTCCCTTCCTAAATACGTACTTTTGAATTTCAATTTGTTCCTAAATATAAACGATCATTTTCTAATTTTTTTTTTCAATTTTTTAGAAATTAACCCTAATAATGCTTATCTATCATAACAAGCAAGAGGTGAGGATGAAGGTATATAGCTAGGATAAATTGGTAATATCATGTGTTAATAACTAACTTAATTGGGATCCTTAATCTGCCAAGGTGCATGCATGCTCCACCGCATCATCATCATGGCGTTAAAGCTTGAAACATTTTTCAGCATTGAGTTTGAGCTACATGGAGCTAGGCAATTGATATACATTAACTTTTGTGGCTCACAGACCCGGTTATTAGAAAGAAAGAATCTCTTGGGGAAGTTTTGAATGGTGATCGTTTGAGCAATAGTTTATATCAGTTTGAATTCCCGAAGCACAAAATTGGTGAGACCTTGTGTCAAAAGAAGCTTACCATTGATGAAGTTGTAAAGTTCAGGCAGGCGATAGTTGATGAATTTTACTTCCAGATGTACCTTGATGATCTTCCATTCTGGGGTTTCATTGGTAGAATTGAAGCGGGAAGCTGGGATGTTGATGCCAATGGCCCAAAGTATTACCTTTTCAAACATGTTCAGTTTGATATCCTATACAATGGAAATCAAATCATAGAAATAAATGCAATTGGTGATCCGAATCTTGCCATAGACATAACTGAAAATGCCGATGTTGATGTTACATTCACTTATTCAGTTATCTGGAACACTACTTCTACACATTTTGAGAACAGGATGAACAGATACTCAAGAACTTCATTGCTTCCTATTTATCAAAAAGTTCATTGGTTCTCATTTCTCAACTCAATCGTTATTATTTTTCTTCTGATGGGTTTGCTTTCAGTGCTTTATATGCGGCATCTGAAGAGTGATTTGAAAAGGTAGCTTTCTTTGTTCATAAATTATATGGAGGCAAATTTTCATTCTGGGTGTTTTTATCTGTAACCCTAACAGCTTTGTTGACATTATAGATTTTCTACTGTAAATAATGAAGATGATAAAGAGGCCGGTTGGAAGTATGTCCATGGTGATGCATTCCGGCAACCTCCCAACTCACCCTTATTTTTTGCTGTCCTGGGCACGGGTACCCAATTGCTAATCTTGTGAGTAACTTTGGTGTTCAAATCACTTATTTCCCATTGCATTGACACGGATACAATGTGTGAAGGTGCATAACAATTGGTTTATTTGTACTGGTGTCTTATTACGTCTTCCTCATGATCTCCTATTTGTAAAGTGTGCAAAATGGTTCTATTGAAGTGGTAGTAAATCATGAATATTGGTTGCCTTGACGGAAGCAACTTTTCAAAATTGATTTTTGTGTACTGTGTTCAGAGTTGTAGATTTTTCTGTCTTAATAAGTGTACAAATCATTTTACAGTTAATGTATGTTATGTGATATGAGAAAACCTACAGCGGAAAATTTTCACTATGCTTTTCCCCTCATTTTAATGCAAGTATTTTTCCCATTTTTTCTCAGGGTATGTATATTACTTTTTCTAGCATGTATTGGCATACTCTATCCCTACAATCGTGGAAGACTACTAAACTATCTTGTCCTGCTGTATGTTCTTTCTTCTATTATTGCCGGGTACTCAGCATCATCTTTCCATGCCCAGTTTGCTCATAATAGATCGGTAATTTTACATGAATTTCCACAACACAGTGCTTTATGTTTAATTGTATTCTTTACTTTTCAATAAATACTCATTGACCTAATTAAAATTTCAGGAGAAGAGTGTTATTCTATCCGGATTACTTTACACTGGACCAGTGTTTGTCACAGTTTCTATCCTCAACATCATTGCATTGTCTTATGGGGCCACAGCTGCACTTCCATTTGGCTCTATTGTTGTGATTCTTGTTTTATTAATATTTCTCGTGATTCCTCTGCTTGCACTCGGTGGAATGATTGGATATTGGCTTCGGTCTGAATTTCAAGTACCTTCTACAGCAAGGAGACATCCTAGGGAAATCCAACGGTTTGCTTGGTATATGAGAACACCCTGTCAAATGTTTATTGGGGGTCTTGTACCTTTTGGTGCTGTTGTCCTTCAATTACATCAGTTGTATGCAAGTATGTGGGGCTACAAAATATACACTCTTCCTGGCATGTTGTTCGTCACCTTCATTGCTGTCATTTTGATCACTGCACTCGTCAATATTGGTTTGACATACATTCAAATATCTGTGGAAGACCATGAATGGTGGTGGAGGTATGTTATGCTACAACACCTGCAATAGCTTCCATTCAACGCTCTTCTTTCCCCTACCCTCAGCCCTTTTAGTACGCTATGAATATATCCTAATCTCAAATTGAATGAAGTTCAATTTAAAATTTTTCTGTACTGCAGTAGGTTATATCTCAAAAACTATTGATGAGACATGTTTCTGTCTCTGCAAATAATTAATCTTCAATATTTAGATTGCATATTGGGACACATTGCTGTGATAATGTTTCCATGACCCTGGATTCAGTTGCAGGTTCAGTGTGTTAAATTGTGACACACAACTTTGTTATTTTGTAAACTGTCTGTTTTTTTCTCTCTATATAAATTAAAAATCCAAAAAGTAATATTTCTTAACATTAATGGGCACCTACCTTCTGTATGAGGCACATATCATTGATACTATTGCAGGTTTGGTTAAAAAAAATACTATTGCAGGCTCTATGTTTGTTATTCCTTCTTTTGCTGCATTTTTTCAACATTTTCCTCTCTTTTCTTGTGAATGCAGATCTGTACTGTGCGGGGGCTCAACGGCCATTTTTATGTTCTTGTATAGCATCTGCTTCTATATGAGATCCAGTATGAGTGGCTTAATGCAGCTATTTTTCTTTATTGGCTATAATGCGTGCATGTGTTATGCGTTCTTCTTAATACTGGGTGTAATCAGTTTCCGAGCTGCGCTGTTGCTTGTTCGCCATATAGATCATGCTGTTAAAAGGGAGTGAATATACTTATAGTATCTACGACAATGCCCTAAAAGGAGGCAGGAAATCAATTATCCGTGGAGAAGATGAAAATGTACACGAGCAGGATACAGACAGAGCCATGTTGATACAGATTTGTGGATTGCTCTACACCATACTTTCTCTGGCCACAGGACACAAGTACTAGCTGAGGAAATGACTGCTCAATTTTAACGGAGGTTCGTTAACGACCCCCTAATTTCAGATGGGCTTCCTTATGGCCATAGCTTTTTTCGTTTCTGGCCTGAGGAGGATTTGATTGTTTAAATGCTACATTGATGTTTCAATTTGATTTCCGGGCTTCTGTTTCCATTGAGTTTAATTTAACTAGCTAACAGATAATGCGTTGCGAAGGAATTGCTTTACCCTTAACTAGGCAAAACTCCATTAAACGGTCACGTGGCAAATGTTAATACTCGCATATTCCAAAATCCATGAATTAAATAGGTTATGAACTGTAGCATGTGAATAAAACTAAAACAGAATAGTACACCAAAATGTCTAGTTCATATTTGCTTGATGCCCCAGTGAAGGAGACAGCACGCAAAATCATTCCTAATGCCTAGAATGGTTGCCCAGCAAAGACGGTTTTCTGAAACTATTTGCTGTTTGATTCACTTTATGCCGTTATAAAATGGTAAAAATAGGCAGATAAAGTTTTTAGTTGCCAGCATGGGTAGATAAAGTTTGAAGTATAACTGACCATGCAGAATGTAAGTGTCGCATCAACTAAATGGAGTAATTTATAATTCGTATGTTATCGTATATTTTTATATTCTATATAATACATGAAAACCACATTTTTTTTTGGCGGGAGGCGTATTTGTGGATTCTAACTTCAGAATAAGCAATACGGTGCATGCACTTTCCTAAAGGGATAGCGGTACTTATTTAATTTAGATAAGTTAAAATCAACTACTCAATAGAGGTGAGGACCCACACATATCTGCCTTACCCTTGTTTTGGTTACATGGTGCATAAAGCCTACAACCTTCTTCATGTTGAGGTATTACTTGAGGTACAAATACTTGGCAATGCGTAACTCTCGCTGAGGGAAATCATAATAGATACCCTAAGTGTGTTAAGTTACGTATTTATGTTGTTCATGCTATTTTTTCCCTTGAATAACATACTCATGGAAGGGATCCACATCTCTCAACTTCATAATGAACACCTTCCAAAACGATTTTTCAAATTCTTAACCATTCCATATTAGACATGCAAATCCTTGGGTGGGGTAAAGAAGCAGCCAACCAGAATAACCTACAACCACGTCAACATCGAACTATATTCTTCTCTTGTCTCTATTTTTTCATGGACTGGTATTTTTAATCTCTGTTATTAATCACCCAATATAATCAACCCACCTACTAGTCATATTCAACCGGTTATTATAAGGGAAAAAACAAGTTCCATATTTAAGAATGGAATTATATGATCAACCTACATGCTGTAATTCTCATAAAAATGATCGTATCAAATGTGGAAACTTGGATAAATCTATCATAAATGAAATACTGACAAATCACAAAAAAAAAATAGTCTCAATCTTCAAGATTAAGACGATCATGTGCATTAAGTCCATCATATGCCCATGCTTTGGTCTACGCTCCTTCATATATCATAGAACAACCAATGAAACGCAGGGAGAGAATAAGAACAAGTGGAAAATATACTGGAATTATCCGAGTGAGGGGACAACTTGAAAACCAATCAACTAGGAGACCTGAACAAATGTCAACCAGGTCACTTCTCAGGTGAATGATAGGGAAAAAGGTTAAGACAAACCCATATCATAAATAATCTTTAAACAATGAAATTCCCAGAAATGATAACAATCCCGTTAAGGACATGACAGTAATATTGAATGCTGAAAGGCATCTGATTACATTAAGTAAAAAGTTGAGTGGGGAATTGGGTATCCATTTTTTGTGGTTTCCGGAGAAGATGAATAAGCAAATTCTTTGCTTAAGAATAAGGTCTATGGACTTTAGTTTGAGTTAAGATTCTCATATTCACATTCCACAGAACCTTTGAAACTTTCTTCTTCCCTGCTTTATTTATTTATTTTTTTCCTTTTCTCATCAAGAATATCATTCCGTGGTCATTTCTTGCTTTGAATTTGAGCCAATGCCATCATCTGTGCTGCGTGATCAACAAAATCACAGCCAATAGCATTTCTAGCAAATGGCTTAGCTCATGATTGACCACCAGTCTGTAAGTTGATTCTCGTATTTTGTCCTGTGTTTCTAATTTAAAGTTTTTTTCCACTCAGAAGTGAATCTATCCATGTTAAGATAACATTTGTGAAAAAGGAGATTCAAGTACAAAGAACAAAAGTTTCTGTTCCAAGTCCTAAGTGGGACATCTTCCATATTTGTTTTTGTTACATGGGACATCTACCATATTAATAGTGAAGGCAATTGGATATTACTTGCACAAGTTACCCATTTTTGACAGGAAGGTAGTAAGCACAATTTGACAGCACCAATGCAAGCAGACTACTTGGCACAGGGGGATGAAAAGGAAAAAACTGAAATTTTTGGAAACTTTAATATGACACCATTATAATTAGAGGGTACATCAAACCACGTAGAATGAGTTTTCCCACAATAAAAAAGGAGGTAGTCGGTTTCATTTAGCAGTTTCTCTTTTGTTGTTACTTAGTTTACTTTTGGTGTCTTGGTATTTTTCTTTTCATGGATTGCCAATGTATTTTATTTGTATTTGGTTCATTTCATTTTCCCAAAGTTATTAACTTTAGGTCATAGGTCTTGGCTTATAAGGACCAATGTCCCAGTTTTTAGTTCGTGATGTTTTGCGTTTGTTTTGTTTGTTTCTATCCTTGATGCAGTCATGGTATTTATCCACTATAAAGGAAGGAATATTAAGAATGTTGCCATGTGATCGACATGAACTCCTAGATGTCATAAGGTCAAATACTGAAAAAAATAGTCTTTTCACTAATGGGTGTAGGTTAAGTACATCTATCCCTCCCCAAAGGCCCAGACTCCACCTGGTGAGAGCCTTATACGTTTTGGAAAAATAAAAACATCTATAAAGTTTAGAGATGATTTCCTCTTTCTTGGTCCTTATAATTTATAATAATGTGAATGCTGCCGTCCCTGAAAAGCATATATGAGAGACCTCAAGCTTCTTCTTCAAGGTTTTGCTTACGACAGCTTTACGTTGTCCAGTGATTATGCATGTGCATAAACAGCACCAAAGCATGCGTTGAGCCAAAAATAGAATGTGGTCTGGTTAAGGAAATTGTCGCAACAAATTTTTCTATGTATGGTTAATTATGAATACTTTGAAAACATGCAGACAACATTGATTCCAACAGACAGAACCTTAAACAGTAAGATCAATAATGATACAAGTTAAAAGAGACATAAAAAGTTAATTCCCTTCTAATTTCACCCACTGTTCTGTCCTTTTTATTTCTGTTCGGAGAGCAAGATTTTAAGAGTTCTTGTAGAATATCTTTGCCCTCTCAAGCTTACATGAAGAGTTATATTATATGTGCATTATTTGAAGCTTTTATTATCTGAAAGGGTTTTGAGTTGTTACAAAATAGCAGCTTCAGAAAAAATGTTCTCAGAGTATTAACACTGTGCTAGACACATTTTTAAACACCAAATTATTGCCAGACATCCGATTGCTAGAATAGTTTTCTTTTATATGTTATAAAATATACTCTTCTAGCTGTCATGATAAGCTTCTGTTATCATGATATAGACTAGAGGATCTGCCAAGTGGTATAATTAAGTCCATCTAAGGGAGCACATTCGATATCAAGACTGAAAAGCAGCAGATCAATCCTCTTGAACAAATTATTCCAATCCACATGCCAGAACACTACTTACAAGCTCAGCTTTAAAGCCTTTAGCTTTACCAAAAGGCTCCCATACTGATTCTCCTGGCCGCATTATATATTCCCGCAAATCAGAATCAAGAACAAGAAAAGGAAGAAGTGATATGAAGATACTGTTCAAGGAATCCTTGCTCTATTTATTTTCATGGTTACTAAGTTGTCTGTATAATGCTTGTCTTTGCAGATCTCTCGAGCACCTTATAAAAAGATATGATAGTAGGCAAGCCTCTACTTCTGCGTCTCTCCAATGAAAAATTCTTTAACTACTTACGCATAATTAACTTACCTGTTGATCACTTAAACGATGATATTCCTAGAATTTTAATCAAACATCCATACACCACTCAACCATAGTGTACAAAACTGCATATCTTTTAGATTGAATAATGCAGTTCTGCATGCAGTTGACACGTGCATTGTATTGGAAAATGAATCAGATTCTGATGAATTGTTTGATCATTCTTTCCCATTTTGGTTTAGACAGGTATATGCACGAATTCTCAACAATCTCAGGCCATTAAATATTTAAAACATTTAGACATCATTATTGAATGCTAGTATAATTTAGGTCTAGATGCATGCTTAATTATATGCGTAAGAACCACATGCATTAAGCGAAGGCACTACATGTATGGATAAGAAGAACCAGAGAAAGCTTGTCATGTAAATTAAATAAAATTAAATGTAATGATTGATTGTTACATGGGAATCTGCTACATACGCCAAGGTGCAAGTGAAGTGGTCCTCTGATGTTGTCCCGTATTGAGGTGCAAGTACTATTCTAACTTTCCAAGGAATGGGCCCTGAGTTTTTGGGCCAAAGAATGACAAGTTTAGGGCCCATTTTCATTCTATTTTATAAGGTGCCAAGGTGGTGGCTGAATAAGTACCAAGCTTATTGAAGGAGACATAAAAGAACGTATTCTTATTCTATTCCTTACCTCCATATAGCACCACTGGAAGCATCTTCTTTCATTTTCTTTTCCTTTTTATTTTACCCCTCTATTTTTTCTATCGATTACTGCAGACTTTAAAGATGCTTTAGTCAATTGGAATACTTCTTTTGAGTTCTCCATATAATATACAATCAATCAAGACTTTCTTTCTTGCATGCATGGCTCTTCCATCATGCTCTGCATGCCTTAGCTAGAGCAATATTTAAAGTTCATGATCATTGATATTTAAAATTACTGCAATATCATAATGAGGAATAAAAAGTCAGGGTTTCAACTTAACCTCTCAGGATTTTTCATATCAAAAAAGAAATTGAAAAAGATTATTTATAAATATCATGGGCTTTGGCGTTTCAAAGTCGAGAGGAATATGATATTCCTTATTTCCAAGTGAGGGGAAAAAACCAAAGAAACTCTCTTTCATAATTTGGAATATGATTCCTACTTTTACCAGGCGAACAAATTAATTTTTTTAAAAGGATAGGTGTTTAAGAAAGTTGTAATGTTATAGAGCTCCAAAGGTACACCACTGTCTAAGAATGGAAAACTGAACTAGAAAATCGGGCCCACAATATAGAACAAAAGTAGGAGGGAACAAAATCTATTTTTCAAGTTACCGCAAAACAAAGCATTAATTTGGGTTTTCCATTGGTCCGATCTAAGATTCCATTCGCTATAAACTAAACTCCCCTCCAACTCTCCTATATAAACATCAGTTTGAGCACGCTTTCTGCAGAACATACAAAAATATGTGTAGAGAAGAAACGAGACAAGCATCACAAGTTGTCAGAAGTTATTGAAGATCAGAGAAGAGAACTTCATCAGATAATTATAGTCCAACAACAGGTAACATGTAACACAGCACTACAAAGTTGTCATCAGCATGCATGCAAGAGGGATTAGAAGTTGGTATATATGTTTTAGAATAGGAGAACAACGCTTACTAGTGGGGTTTTATGGCATGCAGGTGGGTTATATATATTATTATGTATCATAATCACCAGAACCACGCAAGGAACATCCATTCTTCTGCTTCTTCTTCAAGAATGACGATTCCTTCAGAGAGGCATTTGTTCCTTCAAAGTGGGAATGGTTCTGGAGATTCTGGACTTGTGCTTTCAACTGATGCTAAACCAAGATTGAAATGGACACCAGATCTTCATGCCCGATTCATTGAAGCAGTCAATCAGCTGGGAGGAGCTGACAGTGAGTATTACGTAACCACTAACCAAACTGGTAGATAATCTCATAGCAATAAAACATAGAACCTTGGATTGTTTACTCATGAAAGTGTGACGTTTATGTTGCAGAGGCAACTCCAAAAACAGTAATGAAACTCATGGGGATTCCCGGGCTTACTTTATATCACCTTAAGAGCCATCTTCAGGTACGTTTCGTACTCAACTACCTTGTACGTATAGTAACCTTTTTGATATCTACACGTCTTAATTATTTGGAAGTTACTATGGCGAGTACGTTTTTTATGTCCCAGTTATAGGTGCATGCTTCTTTTCATACGCAATCTCAACCACATGATAGCCTAATATAAATATACTTGATCATATGATCTTGTTTCTGAGGTCTGATTCGAAAACTTTCAAACAGTATGAATTTTGAGATATCAAACATTGAGGGCATGCAAATTTCTTTTCCTTTTACCTACACTTGATGAAATTTTTTTTTCTTATGCTATTTTATGTATATATTTTATACCTTTTGCTTTCACCTATAATTTTTATGGCCCGAATAAAAAGTCAGAAATTATTGATCCTTTACCTTTTTGTCCCCAGAAGTACAGACTGAGCAAGAATCTGCATGGACAAAGCAGCAGCAGTGTTACACATAAAATCAGTTAAGAGAACTATATTTTCCAATTTCATCTGATGTTGTATTTGTGACTGTGAGCCATTTAATTAACTCAACTTTTATGCTTACAAAGAACATGTTTATCTCACTATTCATAACAGCAACAAATACAAGTGCTGTTAGCGGAGAGAGAGTACTTTCTGAAGCTAATGGAACTCATCACAATCATATGAACAATCTAACCCTTGGGCCGCAGGCTAATAACAAGTAAGCAATTTAATTACCGTCTTCACAGTCTTCCTCTTCCATTTGGAGAACTATATTATAGTATTCCTTAAAATACTTGCTAATTAAAAATCATGTTTTTTGAATTATCCAGAGATTTACATATAAGTGAGGCGTTGCAGATGCAGATTGAGGTGCAGCGAAGGCTAAATGAACAACTTGAGGTATGTACTCCCTCAACTCTTCATTAACTGCCTTTTTTTATAGAAATGTTAAATTATACATAGTTATTCTTTTTTCTCAAAATTAATTTATTCTACTTATCAACTAATTCATACTCTAATTAATTACAAGTAGAATATATTATATTAATTATCTAATTTGATCCCTTTACTTCTATAAGAAAAGTCAAAGTGATTTTACTTTTAGGGTCAGAAAGAGTATATGTCACAAGCATAAGAAACATTCTCATATGTACTATTATGCTCCTAAATAAGAGGTTTAGTTTGAAAAATAATTTTAACTAGTTTATAAGATATATTTTAAATTTTATCTCGTATATTTATCATTATTGTTCAAACTATTTTGCTTGAGTTATAAACTCATATACACACACAGACAATGTTCATCAGTTCAAAAAAATATACACCATGCATAATATATACTTATTTAGCTTTTTTATTAAGTATATCTATAATTAAGTAATTTATTTAGCTTTTTAGACAACCCTCTAAGTTAGACAAATGGTTATTTAGACAAATAGTATATGCTATAAAAAAAAATATACACCATTTTTTAACCTCTCTGAGTTAGATAAATACTCCCTCCGGTCCCTAATGTAAGAGCCCAAAATTTGAATGGTTCTGGTCCCTAATGTAAGAGCTCACCCCATATTCTCTCCTCATTTAATGCATTTTTTCCTACTTTACCCCTAACTCTCTTTCATATTTATTAATGCTTATGTATTTCTCTCTTAAAAGTATCATATGGGCAATTTTGGAAAAGAAGCATTAACTCCAGACACCCAACTAACATTCACATGTTTTCTTAAGAAGCGCTTTTTTGACGGTTAGCTCTTACATTAGGGACCGGAGGGAGTAGTTATTTAGACAACCTTAATTTTTTTTAAAAAAAAACATGGGTAAGATTGTGACAGTTTCCGTGCCCCATCAACCACAGGTTCAAAGACACTTGCAGCTGCGAATAGAGGCTCAGGGGAAATACCTGCAGGCTGTACTTGAGAAAGCGCAGGAGACACTTGGGAGACAGAACTTAGGAGTAGTGGGCCTCGAAGCTGCCAAAGTGCAACTATCAGAGCTAGTGTCCAAAGTATCGTCCCAATGTCTGACTTCTGCTTTTACTGATGACATGAAGGGACTAAACACATATAGCCCCCAGCACATAATAATGATGATGAACACAAGAAGCAACCAACCCAATAACAACAACAATAATGACTGCTCAGTGGATAGTAGTCTCACTTCCTGCGACGTCGACGGCTCTCAAAGGGATCATCATCATCATCATCAAGATATGCCAATTGGTGCTGCCACGTGCTTAACAACAACCAGACCTTATCATGCCCACACCTTCTTGGAACCACACAAGGACACCTCTTCTGAGCCCAAAAATAATCACCAAAATAATAATAATTTTCTGAATTCTTTGGGGAGGAATATATCTGCAGAGAGGAGTAGTGGGGGCAACTTAACAATGAGCATTGGACCAGTTGAAGGAGAAACCAGAAATGGGAGCAGCACCTATAGTAATGGTGAGAGAATAATAATGGGGAGAGAATCACAAGGGATGAAATTAGCAGTGGATCGTGAAAAAGTCACTGCTGGCGAAGATTATAGATTGCCATACTTTGCTACACCGAGATTAGACCTTAACACGCACCAAGAAAACGATGGTGCCGTGAGTTGCAAGCAACTGGACCTGAATGGATTCAGCTGGAACTGATGGTTCAGCCTCAGCCACAATTCCACATGCAGCAGTAAACAATTGTGCACCAAATTTTGGATTTGTATGTGTTGCAACATATCAGTTTCTTCTGAGTTGTCTCTCGGCACAGTTGTCTATAGATGAGTGTATTAATTATTTAGAAATATGGAATAAGTTGAAATAACGTAAAAATGCAGATACACATGATCCTAGCTTGTTCAAAGTTGTAGGCGTAGAATGCTGGCATACTTGTAATAACCTGCGCGCGTTTGCAGATATCATATTACCAGACTTGAGCTAATACTGACATCAAGTATATAATGATCTAAGACTTGCCACGAGAATTTAATTTTTGAAGATGATTGGATGCACTTTGATCTAGAGGGAAACACGATGCTATCAATTAGCTAGGGCGGCTTCGTCAAAGCTTGCCATGAAAAGGTCGCATGTGATTTTGGCTTTAGTGTTTTAAGGGATGATGAACTCATTCATTTAAATGAGTAGTACCCTCCCTCCTCGTCCTAAACTTTTTTTTTTAGAAGATAATGAATTAAATTAGACTACTGAATTATTATAATATAAGACATGCAATTTAATTATGTGTTAGTAATGGAATAAATTAAACTAATGAAAAAAAGATAACTATGAACAGTTCAAAGTAAATAATTTTGAATCCTAAATTTCTTTAAAAAAGTTATAAGACTTAATGTTTATATTTACCCCTTTTGAAATATGCACTGGAGCCATATTTTCAATAGTGTGCACAAATAATCATATTTGACCGTTAATATTTCAACAATAAATGAAGAATAAGATATATTTTGTATCAGAGTTCGGACTAAAAAATACTTCAAGGACATATATAATCATCTTGACAAATTTTACCCTTAACTTTTAAATAAGACCAAATGGGAGGGAGCATATAATATTATAAAAGCTTGAAATCTTTTGGTACTACGGTTGGAATGGCCTTTTCCTATTTAAGGCCCGGCCACTCTCATATTTGAATTTGAATGTAACTAATGAGAGAGAAAAATATTATTTTTCTTCTTTTAATATCTCCTCTTACAAAAATCTCATAGAGCTACCTACTTAGCAATAGCATGGATAAATTTCAATCTATTCGTAAACCCAATAACTTCCTAATTAAGTCACTTACTCAATTTAGGATATCAAATATAGGTAAAATGCCATTATTACCCTCGTTTCTCTCTCCTCGTTTTCCCAACATTTTCTAAATCTATGCAAAGAAGAACCATGATCCTTTATAAATTTACATATTCTACGTCCATGCAACAAAAAATTTATAAACTTGCTTATCAGGCAAAAAAAAATTTTTAATAGAATTTATGGAAAAATGCATGTTATTTTTATTGAGGAGAAACTGCTTTGGGCTTCAGATACTGGGTCAGTGGGTTTGGTGAAAACTTGGATGGACCTTTGGGCCCTTGAAGGTGGCAAGACATCATTCTCATTGACATGGTCATACGTGGCACCACATAAGAAAGTGAGATGGTTTTCTTTAATGACTTGTGCTATACTTGTGTGACTAGCACTTTAAGATTGAGGATTACCTCAATCTAACGCATCATCAAGTCAATGATGAGAGTGCTGTGTGTAATCCTCTCGTAATGTATTAGGCCATCCAACAATGAATTAAAATCCTACCATTAACCAAATATATTGCAGGCTCCATAAAGGATTCGGGTGAGGAGTGTTCACTACAAGAAAAGTGGAAGGTAGTCACGTTATGTATGTAGCGCATGGTGCAAGCGTGACACAACAAAACCTTATGTGGAGCATGGAATTCCCCAAACGTGACAAACAATGTGAGAAAATAATATTTGTATTATCTTTGTCGCGTATGGAGATGTTGGAGCGCGACAAACGAATATATTTATTTATTTTTCATTTCTTTCATAGTTTGTCACGTATTGAAAAACGCAGCAAGGTAAATTTATGCGCGACACATTTATATAAACACTTTTTTTTAATATAAGTGTTGTACAATAATTCATAAATGAGACACTTAATTATACATATCTAATAATAACATCTAATAATCCTTATCAAAGATTGGAAATCGAGTTTTCATGATCATCCACCTTATTTGCTTTTCTTCCTCAGACAAGTGCTCAAATGTAGGCCCATTTAAATAGCCATTATATGGTAACCTGTTCAAGTCAATATCATAATTATCAGAGCGTAGTGACACCTTGCAGCCTGAATGATCCCCAACTTCTTTGATGTTTGGCGTCATCGAAGCTTCTTCTGGCAGCTTGTTCAAGTCAACTGTTAGACATAAGGTCTCTCCCGGTTTTACTTTATTTCATATGCGTCACTACATGTCGCGTATGGCTCATACGCGACAAACTAGTTTCATGCGTGACATAATGCTCCACACGCGACATATTTCATGCGCCACACATTGTTCATGTGCCACACTGTGTCATGGCCCAAATATGTTCATACGCCACATGTCTTCTTGCGTGACATGTCTCATGCGTGACAACTAGTTCATGCGCCACATTGTTCAATAATCAAATGTATTCATACGCCACATGTCTTCATGCGTGACATAATTTCATACGCGACAAGTACTTAGAATCAAAGTTTCCCGCCACCAATTCCCTTATATAAACTCATTTCTAAAATCTCCATATTCACCTCTCATTTCATTTATTTCCTTTACCATCTCCATCTTTCTTCCTACCCGCTAACATTATTTCTTCACTTAAGGTAATGGCCAACTTGAATTTACACATTTTCTACAATTAATTTCATCTACTATTCTTTCACTTTCTTTACTCTACTAACTAATGTTCTTAGTCTATTATTATATGAATTATGCTAATTTTGTTCTTTCATTTTGTAGGTTGCTTTCAACATTGGCTAGCTAAATTTGGGACAAAAGACTCATTTACTATTTAGTAACACAATAAAATGTCAAATTCCAAAACTGGACCCCTAAAAAATTATACATATTACAATAAAAACATTTTAGAACCAGAAAAATAAAATTAAAATTTGATTTGGGTAAAAATTTAAATTTCCTGCTTTGCATAAAAAATTTGAACTTCGCTCGCAAAATAAAATTCATTTGCGCGCCACATACAATGGAGAACATTTGCTTATGTCGCGTATGGAGTATGGAGAATGTCGCGTATGGAGTATGGAGTATGTCACGTTTACAACTTATGTCGCGTATGGAGTATGGAGAATGTCACGTTTCAAACTTATGTCGCGTATGGAATATGTCGCGTTTGGACCAGGTCCATACGCGACATAAACAACTACTTTTATATTCTCCACCTCTTCTGTCTTTGTCGCGTATGGCGCTACTTGTCACGTGTATATCATCTTGTTACGTCATGTTTTTTCGCGTCTGCTTCATACGTGACATACATATGTTGTCACGAATTTCAACGCGACTAACTCCTAATTTTATACGCCACTAGCATATATTTTTCTTGTAGTGGTTATTACATCCTTTTTTGGGGGCTTCAGTCATTTTTACAAGTATATCCAAAGTGACTGGGAACATTTGCAGAGTAATCCGACAACCAGTAGTGATAAAAAATTCACACTTTGTAAATGACTGACTATTGTAAAAATAATATTTTCACATTTGAAGCGGGTTAGTTGAATCATATTTGACATTTGGTAAAAGCCAGAGAGTGGGGGTTGTGGGATATTCTAATCCACGTCAAGTGGACGTAAATAGCAATAGTAGTTGCCTTTTTATTAAATCCAAAGCAAGATCTTTTAGAATATCTCACGTTTAAAAAATATTCGACTTTGGTTAGAGAAAGGCTGGCTGGAACAGATTTGACTCCCTTCCCAGGTTCATGTGGGATTAGGGAGTTTATAATAGTTTTATCCAGGCAAGACATATAATTTAAAAGGTAGAAACAAATTAATATTGTCACAGATCGGATGAATTTCACAATTCATCAAACACTTTCAGGTATCAAAAGATGTGAGCGTGGATATGAATAGTAAGTAAAGGAATGTAAATTATTCAGATACAGGTCCTTTTTACCTGAGAACAGTCAACCTATATCGTTAAAGCCACGTTTTTCGTTATCCTTATTAATAAAAATATTAAATTGTAGGATTTCAAGCAAGGTTTTAAAACCCGAGCCGGACGTCGAGCCGGAAAACTGAGCGGGTCATGGTTGAAACGGTTGAAACGGTTGGACCGTTCGGTCGAACCGGTGACGTAATAATTTAATGAAAATTAAATATATAAATATTGTTAATACTTAATAACTTAATATAATTAGGATGAAGATATTTTTTTAATCAAGTTCATTTTTTTCTGTTGATATATTTTTTCTGCAGTTGTCAATTTCTGGCCGGGTCAAAAGCGGGTCAAAAGCGGTTCAACCCGGGTCAAACCCGGGTCAAAAGCGGTCGACCCGGGTCAACTCCGGGTCAAACCGGGTTGTACAGTAAAACGGCCCAATCGAGGTGGTTGGGCCGTTTTAGCCACCGGTCGGACCGTCCGGCTCGGTCCGGGTGTGAAAACCTTGATTTCAAGTTTGTCCTCACAGATGAGACCTTTTTATCAATGTAATCAAAATTGCAAGTTGTCATGTTCGACAATGACGGCGCTTAACTGGAAAGGCCGAAAGAGGATTACTTGCTTTACTCTGAAGCCGCGTTTCAATCAAATTTGTGACTATCTTATTATAATTCAATATTCCAAAAGGAAGCTTAATTTCATGTGCCCCAGTTAACACTACGACGTGTTATAAATATTTTAATGGACACCATATATTAGTTATTATTAGTTAGAATCATGTAAAATAAATTACTAGTATATAAATAATCATAGTGCTACCATTATTCATTGTGCATCATTAAGAATTATCAACCACGCAATTATGCAACTTGGTGGCCTCTGAGTAGTGCACCAGTCAATCTTGCATCACTATAGTTGAGATTGGGAGTGTGACTTACAACTCATTTCTTTTTTCCTACAAGTAATATTAATAAATCATAATGCTAAGGGAAAATCTGAAATGTCACAGATTTAATAAACTTAAAACAAATAGATAAAACATATTACTAACTACATAAAAACATCAAACTTGAGCTGATAAAAATATATATGTACTTCTCATATCCTTCCCCAAAATATTCATTAATTGTTCAAGAGGTCGTCATTACCCATTCCAAGGGCAAGGCCAGTACTAAAAAAGTTTTAACGTACAATTCAGTATGCTGATAAGTGTGCATCCATAATTCCATAAAAATCCAACTAAAGGCTTTATCCAATTAAGACTTTTCAAGAAATAACAACTTGTTCCCCTAGGAATCTGACTAAAAGCACTTTTAATACACAATCATGAACATATAATTTATTATTGTGTCCACTTAGAAATAATAACAATTAACTCATTAAATATGTCTTTATAATTTTTTTAAAAAAATTTTCCTTATCGCATTAAAATTTCTCTATCTTTACTTACAAAATATTTCCAGGTCTCTCTCCTTTTCAACAATCATCAAATAGGGTAAAATTAAAAAAAATATATTAAAATGTTCTTTGAAATGTCCTATATATCGACTATTTAAAACAGGAAGCTAAGGTGGTATAGGAAATCTAAACTTTTTGATGGTCAAACTAAATCAACTACATAAAGCCATATAAAACTAATTGGACTACTGTAGTATTTGTACGATAAGGATTTTATTTCACTCTGAACTAAACTAACTCGTGCATTTTCACGACCATGGACATAAATCATATGCAATCTTATAGGTTTGGGGTATTCAAAATGGAGAGAATGAAGGTGTAAAGAAGACTCTTGAAGGAAGTTTCTAAAATTGAAATAACGCGCCTTCATGGAACTGTTGTGTAATAATCAGTGAGTTGGTGTAGTGATGAAGTCATGATTTAAAGTGAGGGAGACAGATTATTAATGTGTGTGCTACGTATACATACAGTCATACACTTATGAAGAAATAAGATAGCAATGAAATAAATAAAACAGGAGGGACATGGGTGGCCCCAAAAAGTTAAGTTGGGTGGCCCCAACTCCCCAAGCAGTGTGTATAAGAGAGAGTGGGATCTTAAGGCGTTTGCTTAGATGCGAATAATTAAATGGATTGAGGTGGTCTCGCATTCCCCAAACTTATAACTCAGACGTGCCCTCTCTCAGGTGTCAGCCCACCCTCAGAAAAGGCGGTGCTCCTCACGTGGGCTCCACTCACTTTGACCTTCTTTCAAATTATAAGGAGTACAAAAATTCAGAAAATCTCTTTCAAAAATGAAAAATAAGTCCCTAAATTTAGAAAAATATATATTTTCAATAAGGGAACTGATTTTCAAATAGTATTGAGTACATTTTACTGAAAAAAAAATAAAAGGTACAAATACCCAACAGTTGGGTTGTGAATTTGAATTGTTCACGTGAATTTAAAAGTTGTTATAATTATATTGAAAATTTTCATGTTGAATTTGTGAGCCATTATTATATTATGCTTTATCAATTTTTAGCGAGTAAAATGTTTATTGGTGAATTATTAACATGGATCTAAAATTTTTTATACTCAAATAGAAAGTTCATAATGTTTTGATTGATGAATGTGGATGGCAAACTCAATATAAGTAGCATTATTTTTCAGTTACAAAGAATTGAATTGATATTTTTTAAAAAAGATTTCTGAACCTTGAATTAAATAACGCACCAACGAAGTAACGATCTGCGTATTATTAAATGAGAAAAGCAGTTCCGTTGTACAGGAGGTGAATTAAATATATCCGGCTATGCAGAGATTATTTGCAGTTTAAGTCCAAAAGAGACAGCCAACCTAAACAATAGATGAAGCCAAAATAATGGCACTACATTAAATTAATCAAACTATACGGTGAAGCTCTATATATACATATATTCCCATGAGGAGAAGCTCTGTTAGGTGAATGGTCTCACATTTCTGTACCTTGAAGCCCGGTGGTTTTAGTTGGCTACTATGGCCAAGATCAGATCACCAATCACCACCCTTTCTCTCTTCCTCTTACTTCTCTCTCTTTCTGGTTAGTCATTCTTCACTTGTTTCTTTTTACATCATTTTGTGTTAACCCCAGTAAACCATCAACATCAAGAGTCTGTTCCTCATAATACGCCTTTGTTCTGTTTTCATGTTATATGTAACTCTATTTACATCACATCCCATTGGATATTTGTTCATGTGCCTTATAAGGCCACATCTTAAGTAGAACAAGTTTTGCAGCATGTAGTGATTTTTTCCCTGCAATTATATTGCATGTCTTGGTTAAATTTTACTCATTTGCCTAATGTGTGTGTGTGTGTATTTTGTAACGTGTTAGATGTTTCTCAACATTGAAGCTCTATGTGCAGAACGTTTCTTAGTGATACAAGGCGTTGGGTTTGGAATTAACTACGGACAAATAGCCAACAATCTACCTTCTCCATCTCGTGTTGCGCTTCTTATAAAATCTATGAACGTGAGCAGAATCAAACTATATGATGCTGATCCAAATGTTCTACTTGCCTTTGCCGATTCCAATGTAGAATTTGTTGTAGGACTAGGAAATGAATATCTCCAAAGCATGAGTGATCCATCCAATGCTCAAACTTGGATTCAACAGCATCTTCAACCTTATCTCTCTCGCACCAAAATCACTTGCATTAATGTAGGAAACGAAGTGTTTGATCTCAACAATACCCAGTTAGCCTCAAGCCTTCTCCCAGCTATGCAAAGTGTCCATAATGCCCTTGTAAATC
This sequence comes from Mimosa pudica, assembly GCA_029929735.1. Taxonomy (NCBI): domain Eukaryota; kingdom Viridiplantae; phylum Streptophyta; class Magnoliopsida; order Fabales; family Fabaceae; genus Mimosa; species Mimosa pudica. The sequence continues at coordinate 1,938,216 of JAKELP010000001.1, forward strand.
TTGGCCTAGATCAACAAGTTAGTGTCACTAGTGCTCATTCTTTTAAGATTTTATCCATGTCATACCCTCCATCTTCTGGGACTTTTAGGCAGGATCTGATACAATATATTCAACCCATTTTAAGCTTTCTATCTCAGATCAGATCACCGTTTCTCATCAATGCTTACCCATTTTTCGCCTACATGAGTAGCCCAGAAAATATTCCTTTAAAACTATGCACTGTTTCAGCCAAATCCAGGAGTCACTGATCCAAAAACGAAATTGCATTATGATAATATGTTGTTTGCTCAGATTGATGCTGTGTACTCTGCAATCAAAGCTTTAGGATATAGTGATATTGAGGTTAGGATATCAGAGACGGGTTGGCCTTCTAAGGGAGACCCTGATGAAATAGGAGCTACCCCAGAGAATGCAGGAATATATAATGCTAATTTGGTGAAAATAATGGAACAAAAGCAAGGCACTCCAGCTAATCCCTCAGTGCCAATTGATTTATATGTCTTTGCACTTTTTAATGAGAATTTAAAACCTGGCCCCACATCGGAGAGGAACTATGGCCTCTATTATCCTGATGGAACTCCAGTTTATAGCATAGGATTACAGGGTTATCTACCAGAAATGATTATATCCTCCAAGTCCAATGTAAGTAGACACATGATTGTTTTTGCCGTTAAATATGTTATTCATCTCACCTATGCTAATACACACGGTTGTTTGTCTTATTCCACAGGTTGTATCTGTCAATTTTCTCGTCTACTTAATTTTAGGATTAGTTTATGTTGTTGGAGATATTTCCAGATTGTGATAAGAGGGGACCGTTATGAGATCACACATGAAGATGTGGATTTTTCTTGGTATATCATTCTTTAATACAAGGAAGATGGCAAAGGTAAGGAAAATTGTTTCAGCATATTACTTTCTTCTCTTTGATGTCATTGATCCTAAATTCTGACTACTCCTACCACTATTCTTAGTGATAAATCATTCTTCCATAGCATAACTAAACGAATATCATAGCCAAAAAGGGATGGAAAGGAATGTCAGGAAGTCCAGTATTCTGTGCGAAAGGGAAAGCATTTTTTGGCTGTTGTGCTTTTGTTGACTTTATCACACGAGAAACTCGTGTAACTTTGATTTATAAAGACAGATAGATCAACGATGTATAAATAAATTGCAGTCAAATGGGAAAAAAGACTTTGGACTGAGTCATTCTGATTGGTCTATCAATTTCCATCCAAAACAAAATTTTTATGAATGTACCAATTAGACTTGTGTGAGCTGTGACTCACCCAGAGTCTGAATAAAAGCCCTCCTTTTCATTGTTTATTAAAGGGAATTTAATGGCAAACTGGCCATAATTCTTTATCTTTGTTTTATCTTCCTCTTTCAATCAAGAATACGAATGTGGGAACGACTTCTTCTGACCTTCTGGCCATAATTTTTTATCTCATGCATTTTTACATTGGATCCTGTCCATGTTCAAAAAGGCTCACTGAATAAAATTTTCCTATCTTGGAAATTGAACTCTCTTTTTTTGGACCTGAATTTTGTAGAAAACCTACACGGAACATTGAGTGACAGCATGTGAGGTGGCACCACATGGTGGTCAAAACAAAGAGATGTGATTGCTAGCCAGCCAGCCTAGCTGCTCCCATACCTGATCTTCTTGTTCCTTTTTTTTTTCTGAGTTGGCCCTATTTCTTTAGAACCCCAAACAAAATACTTCAACTTTCACTTCATGACTGATTGACTGGTTTACTGTAACTCTGGAAATTTTATGTTATTGACTAACTTCGCTGCACATTGCATTTTTCAGGTTTCAAAATCAGCAAAAATTTTACTTGTTGGCAAATTCTACGCTTCCATGGATACACGCAGCTGCAAGAGGCTGCACATAAGAAATGGAGTATAGTGATTCTATGAAGCCCTCTTGATAACCTTTCAAATATTACTGATTGGATGGTTGGTTCTGTTGTACATGTAGAACTACTAATGTATTGTAGTGGCCTTTGAGCCAGACATTTTGGTTTTATACTTTTTCTTCACACAAAGATTTCCTAGCTAGGACAATAATCTGTATTGATTCAATTGATGATTATTTATTAATAAATTGACCTAAAGCTCATAATCCACCAGTATTAAATCTACTTTTTAAATATTTAGGAATTAGGTGTAGGCCTAATGCATCCCATTCCATTGTATCAAGTTAAAATGAATCACTCCGTTTGTACTAATGAATGTCGCAAATTTTTTTATTGAGAATAACTTTGGATAATTTTTTTTTTATTTTGAACTTAGGTTTATTATGTATTGTCAATTTCAAGAAAAATTCTTAAGTGAACCTTGTTTGCAATGTTATTTGTGGTGTCCTCAAATCACAAATAAACACATAGGATATGATGTGGATATTATAATTTGAGTGTTCACACTAAACCAATTAACTGTTAGATAAATTTATTTTTTCCACCTGTAAAGTTAGGAAAACACATAATAAATTTTTCACATGACAAGTAAAATTTTAGAGTGTATACTTAGATGACAATATCCACATCACATCCTATATGTTTGCCTTTAATTAGGAGAGACCACAAATGACGTAACAAACCGGGTTCACCTAAGAATTTCATCACTTTCAATACTTATAAAGTAGTATATGTTATATATTAATATAATAAGTTAATATGGGATTGGATTAATTAGTTTATTAATAGTTAAAAAATCCATATTTCAATTCTTAAAAGTTAAAATATAATCCGTCTTTATAAGTTGTTACCAATTAAAATACTAATGCATTTCCCGTGCATCCCACCAGCGGATAAAATAATATAATAATGATACTAGCAACAAAACGGGCCTCATAATGGAAAGAACTAAATTGGGCCTGAAACAGTTGTTGGGTCATGAGGGGTTTAGGGTTAATGGTGGCGGGAAACAAAAGTTGAAATGCATATTATATGGCGGGTGAAGTGAATGAATGAAAGCGGTAGGTGGGCCATAGAAAATGGGGGAGGCAGAGAATGTGGCGGCGGCGGCGGCGGTGGAGGAGCTGCCCAAGGCTATTGTGCGGCGCGTGGTGAAGGATGAGCTTTCTCGCTGCTCCGACGGAGACATCAATATTCTCAAAGATTCCCTCCTCGCTTTCTCCGAAAGCGCCCGCATCTTCATCCACTACATCTCCGCCACGTCAGCATCCCCTCCAACCCTAATTTTCTTTCCTTACTCTCTTCTCTTATTAGGCTTTTCGCTTTAATTTCCCCCTCCCTTTCATATATCGTGATTAAGCTTGTGAATTTGTAGTTAATAGCAGTTCAGCTTTTCAATATTGATGATGAATCATTGCATTGGTATTGGTGATGGGAATATGTGACTTCAGTATCAACTTTCCAGAAAATACTCCCTAATACTCCCTCCCCTCCTAAATATAAGACCTAATTGACTTAAGTGACAAACCAGGGAATGATATTGTACAAGTAGAAGAGGCATTGGGAGAAGGAGAAGGAAACCGAAACTTTTTTCTCAGTAAATTTGCTGCTATCAGACGCAGAGACATTGCGATTTGCGAATTACAGAGAATGATGCATTAATTTGACTAACATTGAGGGGAACCAAAATTAGGGTTTAGGGTTTTAGAAGAAGGTAAGCTTTTAGTAGTGTAGACATTGATAATGCCTTCAGAATTTCTTATAAAATACTACCTCCGGTCCTAAATATAGGACCTAATTGACTTTTTTTTTGGAGAGATTAAAGTTGTGAAATATGTTATTAAATCATGACATATTTGATAGATTTTTAGATTATCCATTAGTTTATACGTAAAATAAACTAGTTTAAGGGGAAAAAATTAGGTAAATCAATTTATAATTAACTTATTTTGCTTTTTTAAGGATTTTCCAGAAAAAGTCAATTAGGTCTTATATTTAGGACCGGGGGGAGTATTAGGAATTCTGTTATCATTGGTGTTGGTGATGGGAATATGTGACTTCAGTATCAATATGTACTTTCATGTATCAATATCTACTTTCATTGCTTAGGGTTGTCTACATTCCTTATTCTGGACGATTGATAATAGTAACAGTGTTTATTACAATGGGCAGGGCTAATGACATATGCAAGGAATCAAAGAGGCAGATTATAAGTGCCAATGATGTGTTCAAAGCTCTTGAAGAGACTGACTATTCCCAGTTTATCCCGCCCCTGAAAGCTTCTCTTGAAGGTCAATTAACTTCCTTTATTTCCTCTCTGCAATTTCGTTGGCCAAGATATTTGATAATTGATATTCCACACTATGCTGATGTCTCATTCTATTCCTTGCTGTCAAAATCTGAATTTACTTTTTGTGGACAAGCAAGGCATGGTGTTTCTTAGATTTGGTATGGCTTATTTTGGTAAATTGTCTGTTCAAAACCATTTGAGGTGTGCTTTATTTTCAGTTATTTGGCTACACTTGAGGTTGCTTTGCCTTTTTGTGTGATTGAACTCTTCTAACCTGAGCATGGCTTGCTTTTGATGAAAATTTGGCTCAGGGCTTACCCGCTCTATTGATGGTAGATGAGGCACATACTTGAAATACGAACTTTGATGCTGTAAATTAGCAGTGGGTCCTAGACTTATGCTTGTTATAAGGGTGATTGTGTGTCTGGGAACTTCTATGCTGTGGCCTACCCTTACAATTTTTCTTCATTGCTTACAGAGTTTAAGAAGAAGAATGCTGGAAAGAGAGGAAGTGCGTCAAAGGAAAAGGATGAGAAAAAGAAAAGGAAATTAGAAGATGAGTCGTCTAATAAAGATGAGGATGGTGGCAACGAATGAGAAGTTAGGAGAAGAGTAGTAAAGAGAAGTTGCAATTGTCATGACTGCCTCTATTATACGAACTTTGGTAACATGCACCAAAATTGTTGCATTTTATGCTGCATCATACCCGTCTCAAACTCTAAAAAATGTGGCTTTTAGCTACACCCCTGCTTTAATACTACAACTCCTCGGCAATGAAAGTGGCTTCTCCCCTTACTGGTCTCTAATGTTTAAACAAGCTAGTTCATTGTACAGGAAAAATCTGGGAGGACTGCATTCTTCCATAAAAGTGTGCCAGGTTAAAATTGTGTTTATAAGCTCACCTTAACTTTCACAATTACATAGAAAATCCTGTTTCATTTATTTTGAATTTAATATTAACATTTTAACAATTTGAGAAACACGTTGCATGACCTCTTTTAATGTGATTAAGTTTTTACTTCTGAGTGGTCATCCATATGAATCTCAATCGCACGAGGGAAATGAATTGCCGAGTGAGACTTACATTTGGTTTCTTGGTTCGTATTCAAATGGAAGATTTATTTTGAATCGTTTATATGTAAAATTTAAAAACATTAGTCGTCAATTTGGAATTAAGTTTTGATCGCAGAATAAAATTTAGAAATCTGAAATCTAAAACTTTAATCGTCCACGTAAATATAAACGAACGAAATTTCACCTTTAAGGTATAGTATATACCATCAACTTATTCTTAAGATGAACAAGAATCCGATATTTCACCTACGATCCGTTCGCTTTCCATCAAATTGTTCCCGCAAGTATAGAGGGAATCCAAAGCGTGAAAGCAATAAACATCCTATATAGAATTAAACAGCTAATTCAAACTTCTACGGGGACAGGAAATTATGGGATAAACTATCAACATAGAAACAGCAGGGCTTAAATGGTCAAATAGAAGGGAATCCTTACATCCTATGTAATCAATACAGAGCCTATCAAAATTGTATAGTCAATAAAAACAATGTTACAGCACACTTGGATGAATTAAGGTCAAGACACCAAGCAAACTTGAAATTGAGAGACCATCTAATATGGACGGTATCTGCGCCCTTGGCCACTAGCATTGTGGTTGTACCTCCCCTTGCTTGAACTGCCAAAGTTCCTGCTACCATTCCCACCTCCACTCCTGCCGCCTCTATGTTGTGATATAGGTGGGGTCTGAGGCTGCATTCCTGGTTGTTGCCTACGCAAGGAAATAATTGCTCAAAATGTCAGACACTGGTATTTAGCATGCAACTACATGTGCTGGTAAATTCAGTTTCACATTACACTTTGTGGTATTTCTGTCTAATTATATTCGAAAGTGTAGAAGAACGAGAACAAAAGTATCGACACAGTCAAAAAAATGCACAATCATACTTACAGGACATATCCAATTCGTCCATCAGGCAAAAGCATGGGCATCATGGCCATGCCACTTGGAGCAGGACCCCTTCCATGTATCATTGGCTGCAAGGGATGCAACTATTTAACATCAGACTAAATGATTACAAATGCCACCTAAAATCAGTAGCTCATTATCATACACCTCTTGTATGTAATATTCAACTCAAAGCACTAGCATAATATGTATTTAAAATTGAAAAGTACTGCACTTGTGGTCCAAGAGTAGAAAAAAGGAGGTAGGAGACTGAGAGATAGAGGGAGAAGGAAAGTGGGGAGTATATAATCATGTGTGTCCATTTTCTTGTCAAAAATGGATAAACAAATTCTCTCATCTCCATTTTCTTTTCCTCTCATTTTCTCCTCCCCTAGTTTTCTCTCTAGCTTTCTCCCCAACCAAACACAACCTTAGATTCGAGAAGAAAAATAAGATAACTGGGGCAGCTTAAGTAAAACGCCAAAAAAACAACTACATAACATTCTCCAAACAAGCAGAAAAGTGTCTCAAAAAAGAAAAGAAAGAAAACGCACATGTGCCACCTGTGCAAGGCCTGCAGCACCGTATCCAGAGCCTAGGCCACCATAGGCACCTCCAATCAAATTATAACCAACATGGGGAGGGTAACCAGGAAGCAATCCTGCCTTCGATATATTTGGTCCTCCTCCAGATTTGTCAACCTGTGGCTTTGCTAGAGAGCACTCCAAAACTTGACCTAAATTCAGGGTAAACAAAATCAAACATTAAACAATATGTTCAAAATCTAGGAAAAAAACATTAAACAACTTTAAACGATATGGGCATTTAGGGGAAAAATTAGTTCAGAAATTACCATTTAATTCATATCTTTCCGTATTTTTAAGTGCTTTCATAGCACTTGACTTCTCCGCAAAATGTACAAAGCCAATTCTATTCTTTTCTTGGCCAGACCTTGCTGGTGGCAGAACCACCTTTAAAATCTTGCCATGATGTTCAAAAAGTTTCTTTACTTCATCTCCAGTTACATCCTTAGGTAAGTTTTTGACATATACTGCCCTCACCTGCTTATAAAATGTAAAAGCAAAACAAGAAAAATCAAAAATTCGTTTCAAAGAAAGGTAAAGTTTGAGGACAACAAATTATAATCTGCTTCATCTTTTTTTTTTTTAAACTTCATCTTTTTTTTTAAAAAAAAAAGATGAAGCAGGACTTTTGGAAAATGTCTTGAAAAATCTTAAAAATCAGAAACTGAACACTGATATATGATATATACACAGTATCAATGGCTCGATCAAGGTTTCATCTTATTATAATTCTTAGTTTCCCATCACATCAATCACAGTTATAAAATTATCAAATACGCTTAAAATACAAGATAACTACTAAATAAGAGATTTGAAACCTGAGATGTAGCAGCAGAGGAATCAGTATTTTTAGGGTCAGCCCAGCTCACTGTTGGAGCATTGTCACCTAGCTTGAAATCTGGATTCGTCATCTTTTTCCTTGAATATTCAGCACATGCATGATTATAATAGTTGACAAAAGCAAAACCACGATTGTTTGTTGGGTTCTTTATGTCCTGAAATGAAGATTTGGCATCTAAATTATAAAACTAAAAACTACCAATATGTCATAAAATGTGCATGTGCCCGTCTGTAGACTACTGAATGTGATTCCAGAATTATTTTGGCAAAAAAACGTTTTTGATTCATGGTGACTGTAACCATAAATTCCTAGATATTACTCAACCATATAATAAAGAAGCAAAGCAGTAAGGTATATTATACCCTGACGAGTTCCACAGTTGTAACTCCTGGCCCAATCTTCGTTATAACCTTTCTTAGATCCTCATCTCCCCAGCTTCTAGGAACATTGCCAATGAAAAGTCGGTGTTTTGCTTGAGATGATGAACATTTTATCCTTCTACCCTGAGAAGATTGATAGTTGATGAGGTCAGGAAACAATAAGAAAAAGTATCAGTTTTCACATCATATATGTCTGCAATGTTAGGAAAGCATAAGTTGCACAGTGCTTTCCTATGACAAGGAAGAATTAGATGTGATAACGCCGCCTTACCTTAAATATTTTATCATTCAGCTCGTCCATGGCTTTAGATGCCAATTCCACACTTTTGAAGGTTACAAAACCAAAGCCCTTGTTTTCAACAGAATCTTTTCCTTTCATAACCCTCACCTGTTTCCATCAAACTTTCATGTTAGAGGGTATTTTGCATTGAAGATAAATTAAGGAAAATATTGATCAATAAGCTCACCTCTGTAACTTCACCAATAGACTCACAAAAAGCCTTCAAATCCTCATCTGAGGCATCATGAGGAATTCCACCAATGTAAACTTCAGACCCATGAGGAGGAAGAGAAAGAAGTTCTGCATGTCTTTTCTTCTCATCCTCATCTTCTGCCTTCGCTTCATCACTGCTAATGTTTTGCAAGGCATCGGTATCATTGGCATGATCAGCATCATCCTCTTCCTCCTCCTCCTCCTCTTCCTCCTCCTCTTCAACCTCTTCCTCTTCCTCCTCTTCTTCCACCTCTTCTTCTATCTCTTCCACTTCCTCCTCCTCTTCTACTTCTTCATATTCAATTTCTTCATCCATCGGTTCCTCGGGATCATTTTCTTCATCAAGATCAACCTTCTCATCAGACTCAGTTGGCTTTTCGGGTTCAGATGGCTTATCAACTGATGAAGAATTTGCCTTTCCTCGTGGCATCTTATAGAACTAAGTAAACAAGCTAGTGAGGAAACTGTGAAGATGGCACAGAGGCCAGAAGAATTCCTGGGAAGAATTATACACATATCGAAAGGAGGAAACTAAAGAACGGCCAAAAAAAGGACTTGCAGCGAAATGAAGAAGGCACAGAGGCCGTGCAATGAGATGAGACTTAAGGGTCACAGTGTGAAAGAACTTTACTAAAGGGGCATTGATAACAGAACTAGCAGCACTGAAGGGCAAGCAAAAGAGATTCGCAGCACAAGATAATGAAGGCGACGCAAAGAAATGAATCTCTTGTAATCAAAAGCAAGTTTTTGAGTTCAAGTCTTAATTATAAAAATGTCAAAAGGGAGGCAAATGCTGACCCTCAAGCGAATCTAGAATTTCAGGAGTATCATATGCAAGTATGAAACATTAGGAGATATATAATATGCAAGGTGAACAGCCAAAGTTATAAATAAGAGCCCCAGATTATTTTTAGAGTCAAGTCGAGTTTAGGCATTAAGGGAATATGACGGCAGAACAAAAAGGGTGTATATGGAAGTTTCAGAAACACACATAAGTGTCCAATCTCAAAAACAATAGCAGTTCCAAACTAAACGTACCAATCAGAGCACCCTCCTGCAATAAATTTACAGATGACTGAGATAAACTACTCCGGCCAGTTTCCAAGGCATGCTTAAACAATACATTGGAGTTTCAAAAAACATAAAGAACAAAAAAGAAAGCCACTGATTTCAACTTTTCCAGGAACAAGACTCCAAACCTAACACTATTGTCTCCCTCAAAACAACATGAAATGGAAACTTGCTAATTACTGGACATAAAATATCCCCTCATCCTCATAATCATTCCACAATAAACAACTACAGCCCATTGTTTCAGCCAGCTACATTTGAAATGTGGTAAACCTAAGTAATTATCAGGGGCTCAATGTTAAAGCATGAAAATCACAAATTTGTTGCACAAAGTTAGTTGCTTTAGGTTTGACATTGAAAATTTTCCAATCCCTAATCAGTTTTAGTGCAGCATACTAGTAATCAATCTCAGATTGAGAGAAAAATGCAAGTACATAATCAGGATTGAAGGGAAATATATATATCTATATATAGTACCTGAAGAAGTAATCTGCGAGAGGAAGGAAATGTGGGTAGAGAGTGGGAAAAGCTAAAGTTGAAGGAAAACGAGGAAAAAGAAGTAACGAAATTGTGGGGTGCTATTTCTTCGCATTAAATCAATTTCAGAGCGAAGTGACGCAGGAATGGAGCGAACCCTAGAAGAAGCTCCCTTTTTTCTTTCGTTCTGTGAATGTGAAGGATTATGATTTACAATTTACAATTTACAAAACACGATACCATTGGAGAGCTGGCAATGGTAAAAACGGTGACAAACTGACTGCCCAAAATTACCGTCTCATTTTATTATTATATTATTATTTAGTTAGTTTTACTGCGTATTTTAATATAACAGGTTTGCTTGCTTTCTTCTACTACTGTCTATAATATAAGAGTTAGCTGCCAAAAAAAAGCTTCTTAAGAAAACATGTAAATGTTAGTTGAATGTCTGGAGTTAATGTTTCTTTTCCAGTATTGCTCATATTTATTATGACACTTAGTTCAAAAAAATATATTTATTATGACACTTTTAAGAGAAAAAAATATATAAACATTAATAAATGTGAAAGAGAGTTAGGGGCAAAGTAGGAAAAAAAGTATTAAATGAGGAGAGAATGTGAGATGAACTCTTATATTAGAGACCAAAATCATTCAAATTTTGGGTTTCTTTTTATAACATTTCTTCTACCTTAGGAAAAAATAAAAATCTTTGGGCTATTGGCCTTGGGCAAAGATCATGGTTGTATTGACATGAATAGTTTAATACATGTAGTTAACACTAACGCTTAATATAGAATAACACTTTGTTGTGTTTATTGATATTTTTATCAATGCATAATTTATAACAAGTCAAGTGAAATGCATGTCACCCAACATGTAATCTCAACTACGATATGATGATTTACACAGGTATTAATGATAAGTTTGCCAAATATCTCCCCACTCTCTCAAGAATCTTGAGCGGCCCACTCTTCTCTTCTATATAATCCTAATGTGCAAATGCACCAATCATTAACTCTCCTCACTATCACTCAAGCTTATAGTCGATTTTATTTACAGTGCTTTTGCAATTAGGGATTGAAATAGCTTAGGTCTTGTCCTTAAGCTGACTTATTACAGGCTTGTCCAAACAGAGATTTAATGGGCTATGGGTCTAGACCTAAACTTTTTTTAAAGTCTATTTAAATAAACAGGTCATGCTCATACCTTTTAAAAAACTCATGTTAGACTAATAGGTCGGTCTAGGCGCTTAACTATATATATTAAAAAATATATATTTTAATAGTATGATACTTTTACCATTAACTTGAAATAAAATTACACATGTTTGTATACTATATATGTTCTTTCACTGTTAGTAGCGTCTCCATTTCCATCTACGTGTTCTCTCTTTTTCCCCGACTTTAAATGTTTTCCTTTATCTTGGGGTCCAATTTGATATAATTTTGATGAATAATGGCTTTACTTTAATGTGCTTTTTGTTGTTTTATTTAATGTTATATGATTTTGGAAATTATATATTTATTCTTGTTAATTGTATCGAATCATTAGCTTTATTGCTGTGGACTTGCATTGTTGTTTTCATGTATTGGATTCGTATTTTTGTAATGTCAATGTGTGTCATACTATTGTTTAACATAACAGTGTTTAAGCAGGCTTTAGAACAAACCTAGTTTGTGAATAGGTCAAGCCTAAGCCTAAAAAAATGTCTTTTCAAGGAAAAGACTAGATTCATGCTGATCAATTACATCACAGAAGATACTTATTTATGAACAAACTAGGCCAAACTTCAACTATTTCCACTCCTATAGGTAATTCATGACCGAATCAAATTGGTTAACTGGTTTAAATTGCAAAATTACCACTTCCTTAATATTATTTTTTTATGAGTACTTCTTTGAGGGATATTCTTCATATGAAACATAGTAACATTTTGTTGAATGACTTGAAGAAAAATAAAGAGCATAAATAATTACTATTTTACCTTTTATTTGATGTGTATTGACTTTATTTTCATTTTGTGTGATGAATATTAAATATGAGTAAAATTTAAAAGTAATTAGATTTTATTAATATCAAAGGATATTCACTATGCAGAAATGGAGAAAATAGTATTCATTTTTTGCACGAATCATATGAATCTCTTGCATTTATCATGTAAAATATTGGGATTTATCCTCACACATCCACACTCAACCCCACTATAAATCCAGCGGACGAGGATTTCAGAATCCAGTGCGCTTGATAAATGGAAATCAGATTTATAGTTGGTAATAGTAATTGACTAATTATTTTGCGCACCGAAGCCATTAAACATGTAATAAAAAGCCAATCAATCCGCAATATTCAAAATAACACCGCCCAACTGAGAATATTCACACTAAATGAAAATGAATCAAAGCAAGATAACATTGATGGGTTATGTGGGACTTGTTCAGATCAACGAGAATCATCTATTCATGTGTTACGAGATTGTACGAGATCTCGTCAAATATGGCTTAAGCTGGGGGTTAATGAATTTGATATTGATTTCTGGTCAAGTGATGACAGACAATGGCTAGTTGGCAACATTGAGCTATCTAACAGAAATGTGATAGAGAATTGGAAGTCTTTGTTTTGTGTAGCTTGTTGGTTGATTTGGAGGCGGAGGAATGAAGTCATTCACAATAATTCTTGTCCTTGTTTTGATGAAGGCGTGACTGAGATAAGAGACATATTTCGTTGCATGTTAAGGGCCAGAGAGTTGTTAGAGGGTCCGAGAAGCTTTATATAGTAAAAAAAAACTTTGTTTTAGTTTACTTTTAATTTTGTATCTTTACTTTCTTATGTATCAAAAAAAGCAAGATAGCATTGATGATAATTAGTGTGTTTGGCTCGACTTATTTTGAGAAATAAGCCAGCTTATTTTGGGTTTTTGGTCTTGAAAATCCAAAATAAGCTGACTTATTTCTCAAAATAAGTCGAGTTAAACACGCTGAATGTTGCCCCATCAAGGGCTGATTAGTTGTTAATCTCATACCCAAATATGATTAATCCCAAGAATGAATGGGTTTGATCTTTGATGTACATATGGTTTGACGCGCAAGAGCAATAAATTAGAAACACCAGAATTTTGACAATCTCTCTACTATTTCTCTCTCTCGCTGTTTTTTTTTTTTATAACTATTTCTCTCTTATTATTACTACTATATGTTTCAACTTTCAACTACCTCATTTGCCATCAACTATATATCTCTTCAGTTCACTCTCTCCAAGAGAGTGTCTGTTTCCAACTTCCACGTGTGTCTCTCTAGCCGCTTCTTCTTCTTTTACTATAATCAAGAAACAAACTTTGTTCATCATTCTCACCCCCCTCCATTTTCTTCAATCTAACTCCACCATCAATCTTTTTCTTTTCCCTCCCTAGAAATTCCCAACTCTCCCTTTACTGATTTCTCAAGTCACATATCTCCTTTCCCATTTGAGATTTCCTTTAGTTTCTTTCAAAGAAAGAGTCTTTTTTTTATTATTACCAGTCATGGCCCAAGTTCTTCATTCCTCACCCCATTTCTCTTCCCCATCATCTTTTTGTACAGACCCTCCAGGCGAAGGCATAATGATCATTAGTGACCAAGATACTCCGTCACCGTCACCGTCATCTCTGGCCGTGGAGGGCTATTCGCCGGCGACGGAATGTGATGAGACGGAGGGGCTGAAGGAGAGGGAGACACGAAGGACGGAACAGCTTTCAGCTTTGACGATTCTCGTGGCTCTTTTCAGGAAATCATTGTTTGCTTGCGATGGTGGTATGACTATGAGTGATGAGATTCCCTCCATGCAGATTGGAGGGCCTTCCAATGTCCGCCACGTGTCACATGTCACGTTTGATAGGTTCAATGGTTTCTTGGGTTTGCCTCTTGAGTTTGAACCTGAAGTTCCCAGAAGGCCCCCTAGTGCAAGGTAAGTGCACCTTTTTCTTTATTATTATTGCCTGTTCATTTATTTCCTTCTAGATTATTCACTATTAGTGGATACTTATCACCTCTTTTTTGTTCCATTTGAATTTGCACTTGTAGTGCAACTGTTTTTGGAGTGTCAACGGATTCCATGCAATTATCATATGACATGAGGGGGAACATTGTGCCAACAATTCTGCTACGAATGCAGAAACGCTTATATGCTCAAGGAGGGTTGCAGGTTGTTAATCATATGACTTGTTGACTTTACATCAACAAGACAAAAAAAAAACCTGAAGTAATCATTTTATAGAATGCTAATTATGTGCGCTTGATCGGTTAATCGTTGTATTTAATGTGCAGGCGGAAGGGATTTTCAGGATCAATGCAGAAAATAGTCGTGAAGAATATGTTAGGGACCAAATAAACAGTGGAGTGGTCCCACAGGACGTTGACGTACATTGTTTGGCAGGGCTAATCAAGGTATACCATTGCATGTTTCCTATAAATTTCAGTGATTTAGTAAAGGACTTTTAATCTAATGACCACGTTGACACAGAAATTGAGCCTTCAATGATCTTATAATGGAGAATAAGTTTGCTCTTTGGATTTCTTTTTTTTAAAATAAAATCACCGGGGTGAACTTAACTCAGAAAAATTGTAAATATAGTTTTAATTAGACAATCAGCTATCCAGTGCACAGATTAAATTCATTAAATCGTTTACTAAAGAAAGAAGCATTTCTTTAGGTCTTCTAGATGAAGGAATATCGATTATAAGTGCTACAATAATTATATTGTTTTCATCAATGATAACAGTCTTTCCACATGGACAGATTAAATTCAGCAAGTCATTTACTAAACAAAGAATTATTTGTTTAGATCTTATGGATGAAGCCGATTATCAATATATCTACTGTTTTCATCAATGACACATGTCCTTCCACATGGATACATATTTGGTCTCACCAGACTTCAGAGCTAATAAGTAATGATTTGGTTTGTTATTCATGTATATTCGAAGGCTTGGTTTCGTGAGCTGCCAAGGGGTTTACTGGATTCTTTATCCACCGACCAGGTAATGCATTGCCAGACTGAGGAGGACTGTGTTGAACTAATAAGGCATCTGCCTTCTACTGAAGCTGCCCTCTTGGACTGGGCCCTCAATCTCATGGCTGATGTTGTACTACTTGAACATCTCAACAAGATGAATGCCCGCAACATTGCCATGGTTTTTGCGCCAAATATGACTAAGGTGAGTTCAAATCAATTTCTAATCTTTCAAGGAAATAAAGGGATCCTTGTGAAATTGCATTTGGACATCTTGCAAAGTCAGTAACTTTTTTTTTATGGTTGGTTTAACTTCTAGTTTGTTAAAGCACCCTGAGTTTGTGGTTGCAGATGGCAGATCCTTTGATTGCACTAATGTATGCAGTCCAAGTAATGAATTTGTTAAAGACACTTGTCCTGAAGACCCTTCGAGAGAGAAAGAATTTGTTGGAAGAATCTTCTCTTCAATTTCATTTTGAGCCTTCAAATGAGAATGGACACCATAGCCCTTTGCAATCCTGCCAGCAAAATGCTAATGAAGCAAGTGGAGATGAACATGAAAACTGCATATCTCAGAAAACTAAGCAACAATATCTCCGCATTAGCCAAACTGGAGAAGAATCTCGCAGCTTGTCATCCTCTTCCGATCATCCAAATTGTGATGAAGGTTTTTGGTGTAAGTTTTCGCCCAAAGCGAATGCCGGGAAGATCAAGATTGGTAGACCAAGTAATCTGAATGCTAGATGGAAGGCCAAAAAAGCCAGAGTGCAACAACCTACAATACATGGAAAAGTGGCTGTAGAGAAGAGGGGGATTAGCAATCTGAGTCGGTTGGATTCAAGATCAGAGAGGATAGAAGCCTGGAGGTGAAAGAAGCAAATGTGCCGTGTGGCTCTGGATAAGCTAGATTGGATTGGAAGTTGTGAAGGAAATTGTTTACTGGTTCCTCTTTCTTTGTATTCTTGGGTATGCTTAACTTGCCTGATTTTAGAAACAGTTATGTGATCACTCTAACCATGAAATGAAGTCGCATCAGTTGTGTTTACTCTTGCTCTGAACTCATTCCTAAGTGATCTTATTTGCTTACTTTAGTTCTTGGGATGGTACACTAGATTCATATAATCCCAATTTTGATTGATAAGGTGATTAACTACAATCTATTGGCAGCAGTGACTAACCACTTGAATTGTATACTTTTTGAAGGTGTTCTAGTGCAGGACACGAGACCACCTTATTACTCCATATGTTAAAGGAGCCTAACTAAATGCTAACATGCTAGCCCTTGAGGATAAAAACTCTGCTTTCTTAGTGAAAGTAACAGAATTGTAATCGGTCCTAGACATATAATGCGTAATAATATCACAAAAGAATGGACAGGCATGACATTGTCATGCAACATTGAATGGTGTGAAACTATTTGGCACTTGGCAAGTGGTGAAAAGGGAAGGAGGTGGGAATGATCACTGTAAAGAACCTTCATACGATCTGAAAAAAACATATCACAAATTGGACTGCGCATCGCATACTAGAAAGCAGTGGTCCTTCCCTTGAAACGGTTGAGTTTCATCCTCATCTTGCTCCATACATTTCATCTATTTAAGTACGTATATGTACTTAGAAGGTTAACAACTTTGTCTTGATAAAATTTGTTTGTCACAGCCAAAATCGGCTATTTGTTATCCATCAACAAACCATATAAGTTATGATCACAATCTAATAATCATTAGTTAATTACAGAGATAATGATATATAAAAAAATTGAATATATAAACTTTTCATTATGAATTATCCTCATCAAATAGGCAAATACTACTGACACTCTGACAGGACATTCAAATCTTGTGGTCAAACATTTTTTAGTTTAAGGTATTAAATATTTAGGAAGTATTATTTTGTAGCATTAATACAGAAAATATGAGTCTTAAGCGCGATTATAGTATTATTTTGTAGCATTAAATTCCAAAATTTGGGTTTTAAATGCCATGAAATTATTATTTATTTAGGTATTAATGCTACGAAAGTAATACTTTTAGATCATTTAAGAAGCAAAATTTTGGGAACAAATGCTACAAAATAATTCTTTTTTTATAAATACAAAATAATTCTTTAATTACATTTAAAATTATAAAAAAAATCCATAAATAGCTGTAATTATAATTTATAATTTATAAACTATGAAGATAAACTTCAATACTTTCTCCCCTTTCGATTAGATGCTTTTTCCTAAACAGAAAGAAGCGAGGGACCTAGAATCCATCCAATCTCATACGCGCATTAGTATTCCTTTTTCGGCCAGATACGCGTATTAGTAATTACTAGTATTTTGAAGATAGAAAGCTGTGCACTCTATTTCCTAAAATCTATAGACGCCTGTGGTTGCAAAATTCACACCAGTCTTTGTAACGACCCATTGATTTTCTAAACCTATCATCATACAAGAAAAAAAATCAAAAAATAAAAATAGAACCTCCTACTTAATAGCATCTTCATCCCGACTTTTTTAAATCAAACCATTCTTGAGTCATAACCATTTTATATTTTTTCGCCCCATTTCTCTCTGCCTCTCAAGTCTCAACCATCATATCTGTGATCTTCTAGCTCTTGTGTATGAGAACTGAAAATAAAGCATTAGGCCTCATGGCTTCTGGTACGAGCCTGCAACACATCTTTAGTGAAAACTCATTAGCAGAAAAACCAACTCTTATGCAATCTCTCTCACTCGGCCGAATCAGACCCGTTAAAACCGTTGATAATTCTTCCCTTGAGCTATTTGGTGAACTTCATTACAGAGAGGGCCCTCGAAAATCCTCTTCATCACCATCATTAGACACTACTGCCTCAACCACCCAAGAGGATCTTGATTTCTATGATCCCTATCCAGAAAGCCCAACTCTTCTTGAAGCCCTCTCCTTGAATAAAATTAGACCCCCAAGACCCTTTGATGAATCCTCCATTACTGAATTCTTTGGTGAACTTCATTTCAATGATATTCCCACACCTTCCTCTTGTTCATCTACCCATGGCCTCCATCAAGAAGATGTTTTTGACACCCAGAAATCAAACCACATCACACGTCAAGATAGTGGTGAAAGTTTTTCATCTTTGAGTCCTGAGAGTCTGCATTTTTGCACAGAGAGTCTTGGTTTTGAGAGCTCAGATGATGTGGAAGACTTGAAGGCTGAAATGGATGAGTATTGTTGGAAGACTGAATGTGATGAAGTGGGTACAAAGGAGAAGACTTTGGCCTCAGAAGATGGTTATGGAGAATGCAGAAGGTCAAGGCTAAGGAGGGTAGAGTTCCCTCCTCCTATTAAATGCATAGGGACTACAGGAAAGCCTTGGGTTTATTTCAAGTCTTATAGGGAAAATGGGAGGTTTGTTTTGAAAGAAATAAGTGTACCCACGCGTGAGTTTCTTTATGCTAATAGAGAAGATGGGAGGCTGAAGCTGCACTTTATTCTGCCGAGTGATGAGTGCAAGGAAGATCAGAATGTGGAAGGAGAAGAAGAAGAAGAAGATGATGATGATGATGATGATGATGATGATGATGCAGAGAGCATAGACGAGAAAGAAAAGAAAGATGATGACATCGCAGGTTGAGATGAGGGTGAAGAGAGCACGGAAAAAAGAGCAAGAGATCAGGATAACGAAGGAAAAGAGATTGATGTGTAAGTAATTCATGGAACGTAGGAAGAGTTGAATAAAATAGTATTTCCGCTAAGCTGTTCTGCTCTAATTCACATGCTACAGTTCTGCGTTTTCTAAATTGAGTCCCCTCTTACTATCAGACGATGCCTAGGCTTGTCCACTTTTAGTTGAAGGAACTTTGAATTTAAGAGCATGAATTTATCAATGTGAAACTAAACATGTACTATACTGTTTTTGATCAATTGCCTTAGTACTACTACTACTTCATTTGTTTACACAGACTAAGAACCTAGCCAGTTCAAATGAGATCATAAAAATCATCAGACTACTTAAGCTTGAGCACGTTTAACAAGATTATGCACCACTTAAGCATCATTAACAACTTCGCGTTGTATTTAAACTGGAGTCTTTATTAACAACTTCTTTCAGCCTTCGGGCGTGGCAGACTTGAAAAATAGGAAGAACCAGTTGCAGGGCAAAAAAATTTGGGGCATTCCGAGAATTGAACTCGGGACCTCTCGCACCCTAAGCGAGAATCATACCACTAGACCAAATGCCCAGGCTGTAAGTTCCCTGACGCTTACTTAAAAGATAATGTAAGTCAAGATCATGTTCTGACTATTCTCCAATAGTTCAATGTACAAAAATAAAAGTGCCAAAACGAGGGAAAAGAGTGGCCTGATCTAGAAATAAAATCTTAAGGCAGAATCAAAGTGATGACTATAAGATTGTGAAAGGGACGCCAACAAATCAAGATAAGAAGAGCATTTAATACAGGATCTGGCCTGGGACCATATATATATATATGTTGTGGTAACATATGTACATCGTGATGTGAATGGAGCACCGACTGTAATTTATAATGCAGCATCCGATTTTCTTCTGATCTCAATCCATGTATCATTATGTCATCCACATGAATTGCATCGCGAGAATTCGGAGACGAAAGAAAGAAAGAGGTTCTTCCCTTTTCCTCTATAATTAACTGAATCAAATCACAGATGCTATATTTAGGAGGATCCAAAACAATACCCTTTAAGAAAAGAATAGAAGCACCTTCTTTGCCCGAACATATCTTTACTGTGTCTTACTTTTCTTTTGATCAAATACCAACGATACAAGTGGACAGACAGATTAATTTCCACATGCCACATGGCACAAAAAAAAATAACCAGATATTTGGATTGCAAAATTAAAAATGAGTTTGTTTTCTTCAGCAGGGAGCTGACGTCGAGACCAACAAGTCATTAGAAACAGTGCAACCAGCCACCACAATGCTCAGTAGTGAGAACAAAATGCGTTAGCGATACATCATCCATGTAAGGAGTGAAAACACATAGATGTCATGGATGCTGAAAGATATTTATCCAGACATTGGGTAAAAAAATTCGAGCTAAATATAAGTCCTCAACCTCCAGTTTGGTTTTACATTCATTGTATTGATATTTTCTCGTTGGAAAAGAAAGGACCGCAATAGCTCAACCACAATTTCACATCGGTGCAATAAGATAGCGACTGTCATAATCAAATTCAAGTTGTAAATATCTAAAATGCTTAATTTGTAAGGTTTAAATAATAAGTTCTTATTTTTGTGATTATAATAAGCTTTTTTTCTGATAAAAAATTATAAGTTCTTATTTTGGTCAATAAAAAAAATAAGTTATTTTTCTTAAAAACAATCCAAACTTATTTATTCCAGCATGTACCAGAATAAAAAAATATATGAAATATACAATTACATAAAACATTGAAATGTTCAATTCGTACCTGACAGTTCTACATGATGAGCATCCAGTCTGCCGTTTCAAAAATAAATTCATCTATTTATAATTTATAAATATAAATTCACTTTCCATAAATTATTAATAAGTTGACTCCAGATGTTTTGCTTTTCTTATTTGTGACGAAGCGGGCCAGGCTCAGAACTACTACATACACTCCAAATGTTGTCATATATTGATTAACAAATAAGGGTAATCACAACAATTAGGTATATCATAAGGCAATTAATCACGTTTAGGTCCTAAAAAATCATTAAATTACGTTGAAGTCTAAAGTGCATTGAAAACTCACAAAGCTAGTATAAACAACTCAATGACAAGTCATTTAAATATCCATCAATTCCCCTGGAACATTAGCTCAATTTCACCATTCTTTAGAAACTAAATATGATTAATTGGCTTATGAGGGATCTCATTGTAATTTTAGCTAATAAATAATCATTTTCCCTCTCCCTCCTTGGTGTGTAGAAATTCAAAATACTGTACTGTTTTATAGGCATCCTACGAACAATTTTTATCGCCATGACAAAATAAGAGTATCACAACTTATCAATAACAGGTCATTAGAACTATTTCAGTCAAAACAAATTCGATGTTCTGTTCCCTCAGTCCTCACGCAAAGTGCGTAGAATCCAGAAAATATATATCAACCGCAAATATTAAGAACAGAAAAGAAATCAATCATATTGATAGTATGTTGGATCAAAGAACACAGGCATTGTGTTATTTATTTGCCTAGCTGCTACAACCATTACCAACTGTGGGATCAGCAACTGGTCATCGAAATGAGCCTCAATCCTGCGGTTCTGGCTTCTTCGCAGATCCTTTAAGGTACCACCCCAAAGCACCAAGAATTGTAATGGTACCAGCGACAACTGCATAGTTTCGGTAATTATCAGTTGAAACTTTCTCGGCAGATGATGATCCTGTTGAGCCTGAGCTGGGTTTGGCATCAGTTACTGAACCCCCGGAATCTGCTGCTGCCTTATTTTCTGGTTGAAGACCCTAATTTAGATTGAATATCGACGGATAAGTTTAAAGCATAACAAAATGCATGTGCGCACGTGAAATATATTCACCCAAAGGTGACACATTGATATGAGACATTTTAACCTGTTAGTAGAGTGACCTCCATTACAATATAGTGGGAAAATCTCAAGAACAATTAACATCATAGAAGTAACTTATTCTACTATTTAAAGTGGATGTGAAAATGGTTATACATACAGTCAAGATCAAGGAGCTGAAAGGTTTAAGAGTTCATGCATAACTATGATTTAAAGTTTAAACAATATAGTTGTACCATTTAAAAAATAAAAAGCAAGTTCCCAGCCTCATTTTTACAGCTAATTTCAGCCAAATTATCTGACGATAAATCTGTTCCCAAATGTTCCCTTGACTTACCACGCCCTTCATCTTTCATAACTCACTGATCATTTTTCTTATTCATTACTATCACTCAATGTCACTGAGCATTAAATAGAAATTTGGAACTGCTTGACAAAAAACCTCTAACTAAAGGCAAAAATCTAAAACTCATACAATTTTGATATATGAAATCAAGAAACATTAAATGATCACATCATTAAAAGCCATTAGATCAACAAGTACGAATCAATAACATAATATGAAAAGTACGCTATACCTTGCGAGCAAGCTTCTCTAATTTCTCCTGCTCAGTTTTCTGCAATATCACCATTGAACACATAAGGCAGGAGGAATTGACAAAGCAAACTCCACTGATGAAGTACATAGTACACAAAGAAAGTCGATAGCAAAGAGTAGCGTCATTATTTCAATGTACCTATAATTCAAATTCAATTATCACTATACCTTGTTCCTAGTACCAGCCATCAAGGCAGTTTTACATTACCAATGCAAATGAACAAAAAAATTTCCCAAACATTGATTTCAGGAGAGATTCTAAACCTATTTTAAAGCTTGCAAGATAGAATCATGAAAATAACTTCCATACAAATTATAATCTGCTAATTTTTTTTCAACAATATGAGATTCAAAGCTTGCAAAAAGAACACTACACTATCACCTCGAATCCACTCATACTAATAATATCATCAATATGCGAAAATTCGTATCAGGATAAAATAAACATTCAGAAGCGAGATTATGCTAGAAGATTCATAGATTACCTTAATGTAAACATTTTCTGCAGCCTTTTCCTCCTCACTAAGTATTTTGCCACTGCCACTGCTATACAGCCTTCTGGACATAAATCGCCTAGCCATTCGCGAAGCCATCTTGAGCTCTGTGAATATGATTAAGCATGCAAAAGCTACTCGTTATATCAGAATTTAATATGCTTAAAAAAACAAACATAAGGAAGGCGAAAACCTCCATAAATTGTCGCTTGAAATAAAATGAAAGCTAAGTAAACTCTCAGGAAAAATTGATTAAATTAATGAAATCAGAAAGTAAATGTAGATTAAGCACAGCAAAATCGAGATGGTTTATAACGAAATGATGGTGAAATTTTTGGGAATACGAGAAAGAGGTACCTGATGATTCAGTCTTCAGAGAAAGAAATGCGAGAGTTCTCATGTGAGGAGGCTCTTGAGGGTTTAATTACGCCGTTTTGTTTGGATTCGGTCGAAGTGGACCGGTTCAAGCAATGAATGACTTCGATGGAAAGATTCGGTTTTCTCTGTTTTTTTGCAAAAGTTTTTCTTTGTTTTATTTCAGGTCTTTTTTTGAACCAGAAAAAATTGAAGGTTGTAGAATTTTCTTAGTACTTCTTCCAAGTTCTAACAGCAGGCCATAGAAACTTGAAAAGGCATCCATACTAATTTAATTTAAACATGAAAAGCAGAATAGCACATTTTTTATGAATAGAATGACACTAAAAATATATTGATATAATTTTTTATGGTGATATTTTTCTTTGATTTTGTGTGAGACATATTTATATCCATCCGTCTCTTCTTGCATCTTGTTTGGCGGATACTATAATTCTTGAGGTCGTTGCAAGATTTCTAACCGGACAATGGTTTGAAAGAGATAAGAAATTGACAAACAAACGCCCGGTCTTTTGATAAAGAAAATGCTGGGTCTAAAAATTATAGAATGGGATATTGTCAATTATATTAACATTTAATAGATTATATTTGGCATATATTATTTATAACAATTAATAATTAATGGTCAGTACTCAGAAAGAATATTTTCAAATTTTCAATTATATTTTCACTCATCATCCCCGTATTCATCTTTAGTTGCCTTTTTAATTCAGTCTCATCCACAGCTTATTTTAACTTTTTTTTAAAAAAAAAATTACATTTTTTTTAAAAAAATGTAGTAATCAGGTTGGACAATGGGCATCCATGAAATTTGTGCACTGCTAGCTATGCGATAGTGGCCCTCTCATCAAGGTTTCCCCTGTTTCATCTTATTTCTTCTGAAGATAAATGATGAGGCCAAACTTCTATGCACACATAATTTATAATTTCTTTTGTTCCTTATCACTTGCAGGCACCAAAGAAAGATAGTAAAGCTCCTTCTGCATCCTTAAAGTCCGCCAAGTCTTGAGGAGGGAATCAAAACAAGAAGGTAAGAGTGTTCAATCTTTTACTTGACCAGCTGCTCACAATGTAAGTCGCTTTGAAGAATCAGACCATTGTTTTCCCGATAGCCTATATGGCTTGTGTATATAGTTTTCCTTGGACCTATAGAAGCCTCATTGAATGTGCATATGAATGTTACCACTTACCACTGTGCAGAAGTGGAGCAAGGGAAAGCAGTAGGAGAAGGTGAACAACTCAACAAAGGTATTATTTGATCAAGCAATCCATAGCACAGGCTTAGATCAATATTGCAAGTGGTTACATATTTGTCATCATTTTTTGTTTGTATCTGTCAACAAGTTAACGATGCAAATTATCTTAGCTGTGACTTTGTTTTTCTCTTCACCATTTTCAGATGAATGAATCCTTGGCTTGTTGGGCGATTAAGGACTTGATGGAAAGAGGGCCAATTAGGCTAAAAGATGATCATGCCCGCCAACAAATTTACACCAGATACACCAACACCTAAGCTTAAAAATATTTCTCTCTCACGGAGAATGGTTGCCCTCAATGCATGCCTGTGCTTCATATCACAATCATGGCACGCATTCTTACTTTCTAATTTGGTCCTGGACAATTGTCAAAGTTGTTGACAATTTTGCTGGTCCACAGGAGTAAATATTTTTCTTCTTTCCCTCTCATCTCCACGCGTCAATTACATGTCACTTTGAAGATGAAATGCAAGGAAACGCCATCTGGCATCTACATAGCATAATGCCCAATATGTCCAAATTCCAACAGCACCATGAACCGTTTCCCAAAACAACAAAAAGACATCAAGAATGACGACTCCTTCATTCATTCACAAATCACAAATTAAACACCCAACGCCTTGGCATTCATAAAAATCCAAACAGAAGATAGTATATGTCGTGTGAATGTGTGACTATGGTTTGTTACATTGCAACTATTTTCACTGCCACATGATTAAGAAATGATAATATATACATTTTGCATAGGCGACTAGTATGCCAATGAGACTTATTTGCCCCTTAAAAAGTGAAATTACATTAGTGAGAGGTTCCAACTTCCAAGGCCTATGAGGAAAACATCTCCAACTCAGAGCGATTTTCCTGATCAATAACATCAAGAAACAAGGGATCAACGGTGATATGGCTATCCACGTGGACCCTAAACTTATGGTCCCACCAAAGAACCTTGGCCGTACCAGAGATATCCACAGCGGCATCGAGCACCATCTCACGCTTGGCCACGTCAGCCACGAAGCGAGCGGCGTGGTGGGCCAGCTCCAAGCCGTTAAGCCGAGCCGGGAGATGTAACAGCTGGCAAGAGCGTGGGGGCTGTGAACCGGCCTGGACGTCAGCTGAACCGAGAAGCGAGCCCTGGTAGTAGATTGACATGGAGGTGGAGGAGTAGTGGATTGGGGCTATGTTGGGGTTGGTGACGTGTACGGTGAGGATGAGCTCGGCGTCTAGGAGTGGAAGATTGAGCTTTAAGGATGTGAAGCTTATTGATATTAGGTGGAAGGTTGGGTCCTTTGGCTTGGCTGATACAATAGCTGTTGCTGCCACCGCCGAGGCTGCTCCGATCATGGCTGAGCTCCAGCTCCATTTTACCTTTTTGCCCATGCTTTCACTGCTCTCTGCTTCACTTACTCAGGATTGGATACGATTTGATGTGCACTTCAGAATGGAGGAGGGAGGGGACCGGTTATTGAATGACGTAAATGCCCTCGGGTTAAGTACTTATTTGTGGTCGTACCTTCATGGCTTTGCAGACGGCGAGGGTGGGTTCGTCATTGAGTTATAAGTGGAAGTAGAAGGCCGCATGGAGAATGACGCAAGGAGAGCACGTGGGCACATGACCTCAGAAGTTCATATTTATCTGCGAGAAAACTTACATCAAGTTCTTTTCTCTATGTTCTCAAGTTCTTTTAATATAGGAGTGACACGTGTCCTTTTATAATAACCATTCATTCAATCTAACGGCCAGTAATTAGAGAAATGGAGAACCTGGAAGGAGGAACTTAACCTAGGTAAGATCCTTTATCTATTTTCTTTCTCCTTTATTCGGATGGACATGTACGTATGTACTACACCTTATAGTAAGCTTTTGGGTTCTATTGAATTGAACAATTATGAGCATTTAGGAGTATAGGCAGTCATTCATTCATAAAATTAATTTTAAGTCCCACCAACACATAATATAGAAAAAGTTTAACTAATTATCTAAATTAAAGTAGTGTTCTAAGGGACCTTACTTTTATCATCTAGAAAAACTAATTTACTCTTATACCCCTACAAGTTGAAAAGAGAAAGAAATAGAATTTTTCATATTCCTTCTCCAATAGAATTAGTTTGTTATATTGTTGTGTTACCTAGATTTCGTATAATCTAAATAACTTTAATAAAATAAATATATCATGTATCTAATAATGATTTATTAACATAAAATGTAAAGCAAACATGGATTATTGATTTCCAGATATGAACCTGAGTAGTAATATTAAGCTCTTAGGCTGGATTCAGTAATATAGTAAACGTGGATTATGAATTGGAAACAGTAGGAATAAATCAGAGATAAGACGAAATATGATAATTAATAAGAAATAATAGAGATATTATGAGATAAGAACTGGAATAGTAAAACATAAAGCATAAACAAATATTAATGGATAGAACCTGGCGAGCTTTATTGAATTGGATAATCAGAATACAAGATGAATAGCTGGTTACAAGAGATCTCTCAATACAAGAAAGTAAAAAGTGATTGTGTTCTTACTCTCAGATATTCCTTACCCTAAACCCTAATCGGACCTCTCTTATATAATCTAAGGGTTCCATTTATTTCTCCCTGACGTTATGCCAGGTGTCCACCTCGAAGAGCCGTTTGGCTGCCAGGTCTTCAGCATGCCCGAGTCTTCAGGGCCGAGATCGTCGCCTGATTCCTTGAACAGTTATTTCCTTCTTATCCTTTAACGTCAGTCTAGGCCTCCACCTTCCGAAATTTCTGCTGCACGTGTCTTTCCTCCAACTTCCACCTTCTCTATTCAGTTAAATGTATGTTAAAGCCGTTTCATCTTCTCTGGTATTTGGGCCCGGCCCAAATTTGATTTCTGCGAGCCAAGGGAACACAATTGTAATAAAAAAAAAGAATTAGTTTGTTATAATTGCCTTACGCATTGTTACATACACTCAAGAACATGTTATGAGTTTGTCAAAAGTTGTCATACACTACTTTATAAGTAAAATGAGGTAATTTTGAAGCAAAATAGACTACAAAATTTGAATATACAGGACATATAATATGATTTTATAATATTTTATAATAACAAAGTGTTAGTTTTGAAACAAAATATAATTAAATTTCAACATATACAACATATAATTTGATTATATGTTATTTATAATGATAAAATGGACCAAATATTTCAATATACATTACATGTAATTTTATTTTACGCTAGTTTATAAGTAAATAAGTTAAATTTTAAATAAAATGAACCATTAAATTTGGATTATGTGCTAGTTGTATTAGTTTATATGTTAGTTTGTAAGGAAGAAAAAATAATTTTGAAACAAAATAAACCACTAGATTTCAGCATGCTCTACATATAATTTGATTATACTCTAATTTATAAGTGAAATAAATTAATTTTGAAACAAAATGTGCCACTAATATTATTACTATATATTGGTTTCTAAGGAAAAAAATTAATTTTGAAACAAAATAAACTACTAAATTTCAACATGCACTACATTTAAATTGGTTATACACTGGTTTATAAGTAAAAAAAATTAATTTTGAAACAAAATGTAGCTATATTTTTATATACGACACTTGCATTATTATCACATATTAGTTTCCAAGGGAAAATTTAAATTTTGAAACAAAATAAACAACTAAATTTGAACATGCGCTACATATAATTTGGTTATACAATAGTTCATAAGTAAAAGTAAGTTGATTTTGAACAAAATATTCCATTAAATCTGAACATACGCTACATATAATATGATTTTACATTAGGTTAAGTGGAAAAATTAATTGTGAAACATAATAGACTACTAAATATCAGCACAAACTACATGTGATATGGTTATACATTGGTTTTTAGAAAAAAATTAACTAATGAGGCGATAAATTAAACCACTAAATTTAAACATAGGATGCATATAATTTGATTAAGCTCTATTTTATAGGTAAAAAAAAAACTGCGAGAAAAAAATACACTATTAAATTTCAACACACAATATATGGAATTTTATTATAAGTTAGTTTATAAATAAATAAAATAAATGAATCTTTTAAAAAATATAAGTAGAAACCATTCGAATTAATTTCTATTTTCTATCATTATTTTTTTCAAAAAAACCTATTTCATCTTATCACTAAGAGTCTATGATAAGAAGAATCATGATTCTTTTATTGGCTTGACACCGCTTTCTTACCATGTGGGTTTGTTTTTTATTACATACCAGGTTTCTAAATCTTTTGTTTCTCATGCATATCTTAACCTTTGTATATTGTTTGTTGAACATTGTGTTGTTCTGTTTTCATAGTATATTTATTAATTATTGTTTTATTTTATTGTTGAATATTGTGGTTGTTCTGTTTTATTGTTTATTGTATATTGTTATTTATTTATTCTTTGTTTATGTATTATTTTATTTTGTTTTTATGGTTTTATTGTATTGTGTTATTATTTTATTATATTGTGATTATTGTTTTTATTGTTTATCGCTTTATTTATTTGTTATTATTTGTGCTAGTTTAATTATTATTAGTGTTTAGTGTTATTATTTTATTGTATTTTATTATTATTGTATGTAATACTCTGCCTATAATATAGCCGGTCCTAAGTCCGGATAAAAAAAGAGTAGGTTGTGTTAGACTTCGGCAGCCAACGTAAAAATTTGTCTAATCTTAAAGCATGGACACACACAACTATTTTTGCAATATGTCATCGTCTAGCATTTTACAGAAGAAGAGATATATAAAGAAGCAAGTGAATGAGTGTAGGATTAGATTTAGTACGTGGAATGTTGGAACCTTAAATGGCAAAGCTTGGGAGATAATAGGTGTGATGAGAGATAGAAAGATAAACATTTTATGTATACAAGAGATTAAATAGGTAGGTGAAAAGGATAATGATATTAATGGTTATAAACTTGGGTACACTGGTAAAGTGAGTCATATGAATGGTGTAAGTATAATTGTGGATGAAGTATGGAAGAAGAATGTGGTTGAAGTTTATAGAAGTGGTGACAGATTATTATCGATAAAAATGGTAATTGAGGAGGAAACAATTTATGTAAACCGTGAATGATGGGCAGTTAAAAAACAACAAGACATAAGATGGATGTGACAGAGATGAAAATGTTGAGAGGGATGAGTGAGTATATATTAAAAGATATGATTCGTAATGATCACATTAGTGAAAGAGTTGGATATGTTCAAAGAAGAGAATTAGATGTGCTAGTAAGAATAGTGGAGTAGATGGTAAGAGAGCCGTATATAAGAAATAGAGGGAGACCAAAGAGAACTCTTGATGAAGTTATTCAAAAAGATATGTTAGTGAAAGGTTTATCTCCAGGAATGACTAGGGATATAGCAATATAGCAAAATGGCGTCGTGTGATCCATGTAGCCGACCCCACTTGAGTGGAATAAGGTTTACGTTGTTATTATTATACCATGTGGGGTGTAACATCCTGATTTTTTTAATTATAAAATTATAAAACAAATTAATAAATAAATACATAAAATTTAATATTGCAATTAATTTAAAAAGTTTAGTTTAAGGAATTTTATTTAGAATGTGATATAGAATGTAAGTGAATAAATCTAAATGAGTATGATTCAATATCTAATTAAAGAAAAATAAAATGATGTTTACTCTTCCATAAAAATAGAAAAGTTCATAGGGTATTTTTGTAATTTTCTTCTTTGGCCACAAACCCTAAATTTCCCAACTATATATATGTTCACTTCTTCTCTTCTTCCTTCATGCGCAGCCGCACACAAATCTTCGTGGTCTTCTTCCTCACTCCCTTTGAATTTTGTTTAGCCGCAACACACACCAAACAACCTTTCTTCTCTAGATTCTTCTTCCTTCCTCAAACTAAGCATCTCCTTTCTTTATCATATCACCGAGTTTCCATCCCTTCTCACCGTCTTCGTTCTCCTCCAACCCAGCAGCTTCGTTCATCGTGTCTTCATCCTCTCCGATTCCAACAACGCCGGTTTCCGCCACTGTTCACCGTGGCTCTTCTCTTCCATCTCTGTGAAGCCGGTCACTGCGGAGGAGAAGTAATTTTCTGTCGCCGGTGTACATGTTGAGACGTGGTCGTGAAAGAGTTCGAAGCTAAGCCACCGTGTTGTGCCGCCTTATACGCCGTCTTGTTTTCCGTTCTTGCATGTGGTGTTCGGGTTTCCTCCTCCCATCCGACCAACATTTTGTCATGAGTACACACACCATGTTCCTCAATAGCTTCCTATTGTGCATGCATTGTTTACACCTCGTTTCCAACCATCCCTCTCTCTAGTCATTATTTGGTCAAAGCAAGTTTGGCTTTCCTTATTTTGTTGCTTCTCGTTGGGTTAGTATCTTTCAACTTTGTTTTAAATTACATGGGATTGTAATATGGATTTATATGGGAATAGTCAAAAACTGAAATTATAGATACTTTAATACACATATGAACTACTGTGGTTATTTAAAATATGGGTGTTTACTTTCACAAGTAATGTGGCAGAGAAGGAATTAGCTATTTTAGATGTCCTTGTAAGTTGGTAGAGACTCATTTATTAGACTTAGTGTAATTTTATTTTGGGGTTAGTAATGATTCATAAATATGATATTTAGAAACAAAATGAGAAAATATATATATATATATATATATATATATATATATATATATATATATTAATAGTAATATTAATAAATAAATAAGGATAATTATTAGATAATCATATCAATAGTTATAATCATAATTTAATGAATTAAAAGATTAAGGAATAATAAAGAAGTAGTAGTAGTAGTGATAAAAACAATTAAAAAAAAAAACTTAAGAAACAATAATAACAAATGCTAATAATTATAATGAAATAATAATGATAATGAAATGATGGCAACAAGAAGTAATAAATAGACACTTTTAAATTAGGAACTTATAGTTGTGAGAATGGGTAGTAAGAGAATTGCTTATATTTATGTTTTAGTTTATTGTTTAGTGATTATACTATAAACGATATAGGTAGCATTTAACTATGCGGGAGTGTTTTGCTTGGTTTGTGCTGTGGAAATAAATTCAAGTTACCAGGTAACTACTTAAACTTGTTTGCGTGTGTGTGTATGTTGGTAAGCATATAGGTTAGTTTATGAATTTGCGATGTTTATTATATGCTTTCTGAGAATTGATGATTTGTTTGGTGCACACCGGTTAATATGATTATAATAATGCCATTCCGGAATGAGGTTCCCTGTAAAAACCCCCAGGGACTAAAATGAATAAGACAATATTGTTACATGTTCAGTAGGGTTGTTAGTCCCTTTGAACCAGTTCAAGCGAGGGTATATCGACCATCGAGTCGTGAGTCCCTATTGAACTGAGATATTACGGTGTGTTGTGTTTGATTTAATTGTTATTATTGATGTTTTAATTATTATTATTGATGTGTTGAGTTGCGATGTTTTGAGTTATGATGTATCCGTATATTTGTGTTGCTGCAATACATGATAATTGGTAGTTACTTGAAATTAGCATAGACAATATGTTCATGCAACACAACATGCAGCACACACCACTTTACACATAATCACACACCACCTTGCGGGCATGCACATGCACGTAGTGCAAAGATGTACGTAAGCGAGTGGTAGTAGTTGTGATTTCTGGGTCTACCCCAATCGTTGATATTACAGGTACTAGATCGGGCCAGGAGTGATGAGAAGAATCTGGAGACTTAGGAACTAAGCCTTGTGGTTGCATACTATTTTTCATGTTTCATTTATTAATTTGTAAACCCTTTAAATCATTTTCCTTAGACTACTGTATGTTTGTGTATAATTTTAGGGTGGATAACTGTAATTATTTCTTAAACATGTTTGTGTGCTATTTGTAAAATTATTGTGAAAGAATTTAATCAGATATTATTCGATTTGTTTAAATATCCATGTTAGTCAATTTTTATCTAACATGGATATATCAGATTTGATAATTTTAAATAAACGATTTGCAATTGTTAATTTTTATATTTCATTATAAAATGAATTATTTTAATTTATTTATTTCTAAATTACATGAAATCTTTTTCTAACCATGATAGTTTATTTGTTACTAAAATTCTTTTTTCTATCATGGTTAGCATATTAGTTTAAATTTTATGGAAAATAAAAAGAAAAATAAGAAAAATTGTTTTCTAACTATGTTAGTCATTATTATAACATAAATTCTTTTTCTAACATAGTTAGACTTTAAACTATTTTTAATTAAGGCTACTTACTTGTTTCTTTTGAAAAGTAAGAAAAGTCTTTTTCTAACTATGTTAGCTACTATTTTGTTAACTAGATTCTTTTCTAACATAGTTAGTAATTAAAAAAAAAATATAGCGTAAAAATGGTTATAAAAGTGTGGTTGTTACAATTTGGTATCAGAGCATATGAAAGGCCTGGATGTTGTATTGTCTGCATTTGTTGATTCGGTTTATTCATTGCATAAAATTTGGTATCTACCAATCCTAGTCATTAGACTAGGGGTAGATGGTCTAGGGATAC
Source organism: Mimosa pudica (assembly GCA_029929735.1). NCBI lineage: Eukaryota > Viridiplantae > Streptophyta > Magnoliopsida > Fabales > Fabaceae > Mimosa > Mimosa pudica. The sequence goes on from JAKELP010000001.1 coordinate 1,970,964, forward strand.
GGAAGTAGTTAGAATCGTGTTTGTAACCATGACTGCAGCATGAATTACAAACAGGTGCTTCTACAACCAAGTCTCAGGTGTCACATTTTAATTTCATTAAAAATAGGTCACATTGTTTGTGCAAATCATGTGAAAAGAAAATTTTGAAAAGAATTTACATTGATAGAAAATATGTGTGTGAGATTGATTTTGCATCATGCAGTGTACGTGCATTAGTATTAATTGTGAGATAGTTTTCCGATCCTTTCCCGATTTGTTCACTATATAGGAAAATTCTTATTGTATAAATTCTCTTTTAGGTCTTTATTATTGTGAATTAATTATTTATTTGGAGTAACTCTCATCCCTGGGTGGGTGGGGGAAAGTGCATAACAGCATGGAAATGTTTAGTCTATTGGTGGGGAGAGTGATAAGGTCAAAAGAACCTACATAGGCAACAGAATATGTTATTTTGATCATATAGTAAGTTTGTTGGAAGAGCTTTTGTGATTGAAAGAGGAAGTCATGTTATTAAATAAATGAGATTTTGAACGTTTTTGAATTGATTCTTGTGCTTTTATGTATGTGTGATGAAGAGGGAATAATAAATTTATTCTCTAGTATTTTCTCAATAGTAATAGGAAATTAAAGCCAAATAAATTGAAAATGTAATACTTATGCTTTGATGGATAGCTAAAGCTTAATGATGATTGTTATCGATTTTTTTTTTATATCTTTGTAGGTACAAATTTTAGTTATTGATTGAGATGTAATTGGATGATAGTTAGTAGCTCAGATGATTATTTGATAGAGTAATTGTGATAGATGCTTCTAGAATAATTTTCTCTTTTACAAAGTATTTTGCGAGATTGTTAAGGATCGGATGTCTTGGTTGACTATCAATTTTGAAGTAAAAGAATTTAGCTGGTTTAAATTGTTATATATCATTTTATAACGGATATTTTAACAGATTTTGAGTAGCGAAGGCTATAGTTGGGTTTCTGATTTGAGAATTTAAGAGTTGTTGGAATCTTTTTGTTTCAGATTTATAGGTGTATATGGAAAATTTATTGTGAATTGTGAGCTGATTGATGTAGGTTGACTTAGAATTAATTGAAAATTTGAGGATTTAAGCATTCTTTATGGGATAGATATTGACAGAGAGTGAATGAGTTGAATATTATAACTGAGTTTGATATAGGATCTATAGTTTGTAAAATATGGTTGATATAGGGTGAAGAAGTAATGATTGATTGAGTGACTTTAATTGGCATGGATGGTAGGGGTTAATGATTACTTAATTTGATAGTCATATATATATTTTGAACTACATTAAATAGGGATTGTTAGTGTAGCATAGTTGAAGCTAAATTTAAAATTAGAGCTTGTTTCTGAAAATAGAATTGAAGCATGTACCTTTTTGAGTATGGATTATTTGGAATTAAAGGATAGGAAAATAATGATTTCAACCATTAAGGAAATTGAGGGAAGTAAAAAAAAAAAAGATAGAGAGAGAAATGGTGTCAAGTACTTCAAAGGAACCTAAGATAATAGGAAAAGTGTCATATGCTTTGCTTTAAGGGAGAGATTGCGAACTTATTCAGTGTTGTTTTATCTTGAGCTAGTAGGAATATAGTTGATTTGATGATTTCTGAGATTAAGGATTGCATTTAAAAGGTTCGACGTATTTGGATATTTAGAATATTGTTAGTCTATGTGAGAAAATTTGTGAGAACTATATGATTTTACTATGATGAAGAGTTTAATTATGGATTTTGGTAGAGGAGTAATCAATTAAGCTTTGAATTTGAAAAGACAATGTTGGTTTTAGATTTCGATATCTTGGCAATTTCTATGGTTTAATAGTTTTGCTAGTTTTAGTGACTTTTGGGTGTGACTTTAGTAAGTGCGAATTGTTAATGGTTAATTATATGATATTGCTGACAAGTTGAAGAGGGTTATGTATGTTATGAACAAGATTAGGGCATGAAATTTTAAAGAACATTAAGATTTTTCTAGGGCTGTTAGGCGTATCGATATGAATACTAATGAAGAGTTCATTCGATCAAAATTGTTGGAATTGATATAGGCGAAATAATGAGATTGAAATACGACTATTTAGCTTGTATGAACTAAGTTAGATGTATTTGAGAGGAGTCTGCGACTATATGGATTGGAGTATATTATATTACTTATGAATTGATGATTGACTCTCTAAGTTTTGATTAAAGGTGAAATAGGAAGACTTAGGCTTTGTATTAAAGTTAACTAAGAGGATTGCTTGGAATTGAACCATGGTTTGATGATTTGGATATAATGGATTGATCTTGAATTATGACTATGTGGGATAATTTATTGAAATTTGAGGTTTTACAATGGGTTAAGGAGTGGATATGCTAGATTTATCAGGAAACAAAATTTTTTTTTTATAGGAATGACTTTTTAGGCTTATTGATGGAATTAAAATAGATAGGTATGATATTGGTAAACAATCCGTGAGTAAATTTGTTTGAATAGATTTGTTATGAATTCATGAGTTTTGGAGATAGATAGAATTTTCTATTGATTTTAAAGACTACTAAAGAGTGAGTTTGATCGTATTGATTAAAGGTAGTATTATCGATATTGTGATCTATTAAGAGAATAAGGGAAAAAAATGTGAGTTATTGCTAGACTTTTGTTGAGGAGTTTAAGAACTAGTGATGAATTTTGAAGTTGTGATCATGAGGCTGAATGGATTAAGAAGTTATTTGTGCTGAATATTTTATATTGGAGTTTGAGCAAATGTTTATAATAAAGTGGAATGAAAGACAATTGATTTTAATTTTGATGATGATGTTAGTTTGGAATATGACAAAGGTGAATAGTTGGACTTGGAAGATGAGATTAGCAAATTGGATGTGTTATTGAATAGTACTTTTGAGGAGTAATGCTTATTGTGAAATGTTTAATGAATGATTGGATAATTGAGGTGTTATTTGTTTTTGAAGTTAAATCAAGTCAAATCAATTGTTTGATTAAATGAGGAGTTATTCAATAGTTACTAAATTGATATTCCATAGGTTCAAAGATTAGTTTTCATGTCATAGGAAATTGGTTCAAAGGTTTGGTGATATACCTTTATTAGGATGAGATATGATGGTGGGCTATTAAAAATGATTTTTTTTGTTTGAAACAGTCACGAGAAGTAGAAATGGATTTGTGAAATATGATGTTTTGAGACTAGATTGAAATTGCAAGGTTTGGATCAACATTAATGGTGGGAAAATATTTCTGAGATAGTATTGATGGAATGACATAAAGAGGGAGAAATTATATGATTAAGTTGTATGGACCACTCATTATAAGAAGAGGTTCAATATAAGTTTGGATGCGATGTGATAGTACAAGTATAAGAAATAATCTATATGTTGGCAAATAAGGTGTAGCAAAGAAAAAAAAAAGACTTGAAAATTTAGAAGGTTAGAGTAATGACATATTATTTTTACTAGAATTAAACGTTTTATGGACTAATTTAAGTTCCTAGGGATGTATTGAGTGACTTATGTTATGTTATTATTTCTTAGAGTTTTTTTTTATATAGTGAATTTTGGGGACAAAATTTCTAAAAGGTGGTTAGAATTGTAACATCCTGATTTTTTTAATTATAAAATTATAAAACAAATTAATAAATAAATACATAAAATTTAATATTACAATTAATTTAAAAAGTTTAGTTTAAGGAATTTTATTTAGAATGTGATATAGAATGTAAGTGAATAAATCTAAATGAGTATGATTCAATATCTAATTAAAGAAAAATAAAATGATGTTTACTCTTCCATAAAAATAGAAAAGTTCACAGGGTATTTTTGTAATTTTCTTCTTTGGCCACAAACCCTAAATTTCCCAACTATATATATGTTCACTTCTTCTCTTCTTCCTTCATGCGCAGCCGCACACAAATCTTCGTGGTCTTCTTCCTCACTCCCTTTGAATTTTGTTTAGCCGCAACACACACCAAACAACCTTTCTTCTCTAGATTCTTCTTCCTTCCTCAAACTAAGCATCTCCTTTCTTTATCATATCACCGAGTTTCCATCCCTTCTCACCGTCTTCGTTCTCCTCCAACCCAGCAGCTTCGTTCATCGTGTCTTCATCCTCTCTGATATTACATGGGATTGTAATATGGATTTATATGGGAATAGTCAAAAACTGAAATTATAGATACTTTAATACACATATGAACTACTGTGGTTATTTAAAATATGGGTGTTTACTTTCACAAGTAATGTGGCAGAGAAGGAATTAGCTATTTTAGATGTCCTTGTAAGTTGGTAGAGACTCATTTATTAGACTTAGTGTAATTTTATTTTGGGGTTAGTAATGATTCATAAATATGATATTTAGAAACAAAATGAGAATATATATATATATATATATATATATATATATATATATATATATATATATATATATATATATATATATATATATTAATAGTAATATTAATAAATAAATAAGGATAATTATTAGATAATCATATCAATAGTTATAATCATAATTTAATGAATTAAAAGATTAAGGAATAATAAAGAAGTAGTGGTAGTAGTGATAAAAACAATTAAAAAAAAAACTTAAGAAACAATAATAACAAATGCTAATAATTATAATGAAATAATAATGATAATGAAATGATGGCAACAAGAAGTAATAAATAGACACTTTTAAATTAGGAACTTATAGTTGTGAGAATGGGTAGTAAGAGAATTGCTTATATTTATGTTTTAGTTTATTGTTTAGTGATTATACTATAAACGATATAGGTAGCATTTAACTATGCGGGAGTGTTTTGCTTGGTTTGTGCTGTGGAAATAAATTCAAGTTATCAGGTAACTACTTAAACTTGTTTGCGTGTGTGTGTATGTTGGTAAGCATATAGGTTAGTTTATGAATTTGCGATGTTTATTATATGCTTTCTGAGAATTGATGATTTGTTTGGTGCACACCGGTTAATATGATTATAATAATGCCATTCCGGAATGAGGTTCCCTGTAAAAACCCCCAGGGACTAAAATGAATAAGACAATATTGTTACATGTTCAGTAGGGTTGTTAGTCCCTTTGAACCAGTTCAAGCGAGGGTATATCGACCATCGAGTCGTGAGTCCCTATTGAACTGAGATATTACGGTGTGTTGTGTTTGATTTAATTGTTATTATTGATGTTTTAATTATTATTATTGATGTGTTGAGTTGCGATGTTTTGAGTTATGATGTATCCGTATATTTGTGTTGCTGCAATACATGATAATTGGTAGTTACTTGAAATTAGCATAGACAATATGTTCATGCAACACAACATGCAGCACACACCACTTTACACATAATCACACACCACCTTGAGGGCATGCACATGCACGTAGTGCAAAGATGTACGTAAGCGAGTGGTAGTAGTTGCGATTTCTGGGTCTACCCCAATCGTTGATATTACAGGTACTAGATCGGGCCAGGAGTGATGCGAAGAATCTGGAGACTTAGGAACTAAGCCTTGTGGTTGCATACTATTTTTCATGTTTCATTTATTAATTTGTAAACCCTTTAAATCATTTTCCTTAGACTACTGTATGTTTGTGTATAATTTTAGGGTGGATAACTGTAATTATTTCTTAAACATGTTTGTGTGCTATTTGTAAAATTATTGTGAAAGAATTTAATCAGATATTATTCGATTTGTTTAAATATCCATGTTAGTCAATTTTTATCTAACATGGATATATCAGATTTGATAATTTTAAATAAACGATTTGCAATTGTTAATTTTTATATTTCATTATAAAATGAATTATTTTAATTTATTTATTTCTAAATTACATGAAATCTTTTTCTAACCATGATAGTTTATTTGTTACTAAAATTCTTTTTCTATCATGGTTAGCATATTAGTTTAAATTTTATGGAAAATAAAAAGAAAAATAAGAAAAATTGTTTTCTAACTATGTTAGTCATTATTATAACATAAATTCTTTTTCTAACATAGTTAGACTTTAAACTATTTTTAATTAAGGCTACTTACTTGTTTCTTTTGAAAAGTAAGAAAAGTCTTTTTCTAACTATGTTAGCTACTATTTTGTTAACTAGATTCTTTTCTAACATAGTTAGTAATTAAAAAAAAAATATAGCGTAAAAATGGTTATAAAAGTGTGGTTGTTACATGGGGTTTCTACTTTCAATAAGATGTGTTGATAACACATCACTTAAATTTGGAAATTTAATAAATAGTTGTGATATAGGGAAAACTAGAACATTTCCCCGCGCGATGAGCATGATGAGCAACTTAATTATGTAAAAGCAAGCGGAAATACATATACATAATGTAATAATAAATGGTCATATTTAAGTTTCTATATATTTTCAGCACAATTTAGCATCTATAAATGAATAATACGAAACACAATTGTGTAGATATAATCAATGAGTGAGATGAATTGAGAAACAAAAATGGATGGAGAAGGAAGCAAAATTAGAATTTAGAAAATCATTATTAATGCACTTCTACATAAATAAAAGTAACAATTTAGAGACAAACTCAAATACAATACGAATAACTACATAATTGCCTATTCTTTTCTTGAGTCAACCATCAACCAAATTAATGAGCCAATTTCAATTACACACTAAAATAATTTGAACATAGTCCAATGATCAATTATCTATACTTGCCATCCAACCACAAAAAGCAAAGGATATTCTTCATTATGAAACAAAATGTCCATGGCATCGCTGAAATTCATCCCTCCACCTCTTCGTTGCCTTTGAAATAGAACAAAAGAAAATTCAGTTTGTATATAAACAAAAATATTATAGATAGTAATTAATTCTGTAAAAAACATCAATCAATCACTATATAGGCAACTAAAAGATCAATTCTCTACCAAATACAAAAACTATATGAAGATTACCTTTGATGTTTCGAAAAACTTCTTTATGTCACAAAAATTGTAGAAACCACTAAAGGTAATTGATAAATGGTCAAAAACTCCAGTAACATGAAATGTGCAACTTTCTTAAAACCTTCTTGTACATACATTATTTGTTTTGTAGGTTTATAATCCAACCATGTTGGACAATAAATTTTAACAAAGTGAATACTAAGTCATATATCAAAATATCATTATAAATGAGAAATCTTGAAAGCTCAGTTGTTGTTGCCTCTACCTGCATGCATCTGCAAGAAAGAGATATTATTCTTCCATGTACATTAGTTATTACAACATCTATAATAAAAACCTAAAAAACTGAATGGGTTGATATAAGCATGCCAAGATTGACTTCATTGCTTTTCGGATTTGTTAAGGCAAATAGATAGTTATTATCTTTATTCATAGGAAAACATAGTAGGTAAATCCACACCATAATTACTGGATTAGGTCATCGTCATGTCACAGTAATAGAATATCCATGCCTGAAAGCCAAAAACCAAACTCCAATTTCCAAACATGCATGACAGTTTTAATTAACAGAAAAGAGTAAATAACCTCAAAAAGATCATTTTATCAATTCACCTGAAAATTATGCTATGCTCATTTTAAAAAATAAACCAAAGAAAGTGATATCTCTAACAGCCATAAAGGTGATATCACAATCCTATTGCTTGCACATAGAGCAAAGGAAAATAATGTTCTTCTAGAAGATTTACATAACCTTAAGCTCACTTTGGATTTTAGACGGCAATTAAGTCTCTGACAAGAAAGAGAGTTTATACACAGAGAATGCCTAACTCTCAAAATGAATCACTTTGTATGCAGTATCCATCTTCCCATGAAGCATTTTTAGCATTTCTTGCCCATCACAATTTTTAACATGGACAAAAGACTTAAACTCCAAACTGAAATGCGCATCAGTTTTTTTGGACTATATGCATTGTAAGAGTAACAATTTGTCTGCACCTCAGCATGATCATTTAATAACTATATTGATGTTAACCATCAGTAAAAATTAAAAAAGAAATAAATCATGCCACATAAGCTTACTGGCCATATACCAGAAAAATTGATAATAAAACAGAGCGAATCACCAAGGCAAACAATGCAGAGGCCATGAAGTCAGCAAATTAATCATTGCCCCTCTTCCGTAAATATCAAAGAAAAGAAAAGGAAATTCAATTTAAGCTCTCAAGCTATGGTAAAGATATGAGAACACTGACCTGTAAAGTATTTTTAACTGAAACCTGAAAGTGTTGGGAAGAATCGATTGAAGATAATTTCCTGTTACAAAAGATAGTCATTGACAATCTGCTGAAAGCCTACTTGTTAAGTGACCAACTTGCTCTCTATCAAAATAAGATATATCCTATATCAAGGAGAAGTCCTAAACAACGTCATAATAAAATATAAAGTACATATAAAGACAGAAATAGACAATAAACCCACAAATAGAATGTAGATATGTCACAAGAACTGCTAAAGAATTCTACCTGAATAAAAAAAGTACATACACATTTTCCAGTAGATGCTTAACCTACAAAATGATTATCACAGCATCAGAAAGGTGCCACACCCCTGAATTCTAAAGATAAATGCTTGAAGGAAATAAATTTAATACATGAAATGTGGAGGGTGCCATTATTTGTCAGAATATTGAAAAATGGTAGCCAGTCCATTTTGGTGAGTGGAGAGAGTGGTGCTGGTAAAACAGAAACAACAAAGATGCTTATGAGATATCTAGCTTTCATAGGGGGTAGATCTAATACCGAAGGAAGAACAATAGAACAACAGGTTTTAGAGGTGAGTTTGAGTTTGAGTTTGAGTTTGAGTTTGAGTTTGGAGCACTTAAATTTAATTTCTCATTTTTAGCTCATGAAAATCATAGATGGAATGACTTTCTCTATTTTCAGTCCAATCCAGTATTGGAAGCATTTGGTAATGCCAAAGCTGTCAAAAATAACAATTCAAGGTAAACCATATACACTTCTTTTACTGTTAATGTTTCATTTCCTTACTATAAAGTCCTTTTCAGTTGTTCTTATAAACATATTTGAAATCATGCCAGTCGTTTTGGTTAATTTGTTGAAATACAATTTGACAAACATGGAAAGATATCCGGAGCTGCTATCCGTACTTACCTCCTCGAAAGGTCACGAGTATGCCAAGTGTCAGACCCAGAGAGGAACTATCACTGCTTTTACATGCTTTGTGCACCACCACCAGAGGTGACTTCTAAACAATATGGCACCAAAAGAGAAAAATTAAGAAAATTATAACCTCACAAGATCTAACTGCTAAAACTTTGACCATAGGATGTCAAGAAGTACAGGTTAGGGGATCCAAGGAAATTTCATTACTTCAATCAATCAAACTGCTACGAAGTAGCAAATGTGGATGATGCAAAGGAATATCTGGAGACCAGAAATGCAATGAATATTGTAGGCATAAGCCAGGATGAGCAGATTTGGAGCCAAGGCATCAGTTCTTCATATCACATTCCAATGAAACAGTAAATTAATTCAATACATTCCTACATTTTGATCCATGAATGTTCTCCATTTATTCATAGGATGCTATTTTCCGCGTGGTAGCAGCAATCCTCTATCTTGGAAACTATGACTTCTTCAAAGGAAAGGAAGTTGATTCTTCCAAATTAAAAGGTAAAAAATCAAAAGTCGACCATCACACTGCTGCAGAGCTACTGTAGAAACATTATAACTGAAAGATTAAGCGTATCAATGTGCATGGAGAAGCAAAGCTATATAAGACCAATGAATACAACATACGTACTTAATTTTACAATCAAGAAGAATGAAGTTGCAAGGAAAACGGATTGAGAAAAACTTAATGAAAAAACACATAAAAGAAGTACAACTATTTTTGAGATATAATCAGCATAGTGTTCACTATTTTATCAGCATATCCATCATTAATACTGGAACATTACATGAAATAGTCCCTTCCTCTTGTTCCCACAAGTATTATATGAAGTAATCCAACTTGGATTGTCCAGCCACTTGTTAGTGAAATAAATTAAAGGAGAAAGGAACTTTAATTTAATGGCCATAAGAGTAAATATTTGTGGTCTGGTAGCTAATCATGCGAAAAATATTTGGATGAATTCATAGAAGTAAAATACACAAGTATGAACAAAGAAGTAAAATCCCGCCCACAAGTGGTCTGATAGTGGAGAAAGAATGCTCATATTATATGACTTAGGTTTTTAGGAATTAAATCTTTTTTCCATCATTTTTGGAAATTAAATCACAACAACTTTATAGACCAAAATGCATATCTTACCAAAATAATTTCTTTGCACCTTATGCCCTTAGACAACTGAATAAGGCTTATTGTGTTTTAGTGATGAATTCTCCCATTTTTCACTGAAAAGCTGCACAGATAAGGAAAGATATTGACAAAAGCTGCAAAAAGCAACAACTAAAGAACTTTTCCCTGAAAATAAGGGATTTTGGTGGGGATAGGCAATCTTTTGCTGTTCATCTAACAACTTTACATTCCAACATCATGGGGCCCCACACAAATTCCACAATTCCTGCATGATCATCATATATAAAGAGAGTATATGTCAGCAATCCCATTAAACATGGAACTAAGTTAAATTGGTAAATGGTGTATAAGTTAAATTGGTAAATTGTGTATAAGTTCCCCACTAAATTTATTTGCCCTACATAAATACAAAGAGAAGAAATTAAATTGGTAAATGGTGTATAAGTTCCCCACTAAATTAACGGTGACCTTAGCATCATACATCAGCACATGATTTATCAATTAATTGGCAGTGAATTTATGACTATTGATAAAATAAGAGAAAACAACTTTAAAAAATAACTGGGATGCACATATCAATGAATATGATGAAGCAGCAAGGTATAGAAGCCCATAGAGTAAAACATAATTGTCAGCATGTATTAAGGTTTCAAGAATAACGTAGAACAAATTAAAAGAACCTTTAAACCTAATTAATGAAGTACTAAACTTATACAAGTATATGTCTTTTCCCAATTAAATATGCATACTTTGCATCTATTTAAACATCTCTAGATATTTAATATAAGACAATGATTTTTAATATAACACAATTTAATATATACATCATAACACACAAAAGTAGAAAAGGCAAATCCATTTAATAATTAGAAACAGAATCATTTCATCCATAAAACCTTGTGCAATATGAAAGGTGAGGTAGAAGGAGGAGGCATAAAAGGCTGATTAATAAAGGATCTGGTATAGAGGATGTTGAAGAGAGTACCTGAGTCCATAACTTGAATTCAGCAGCAAGAACTCCCAAGTGAACACAACTTTGCTTCTAAATGATTTACACATTAACTCAACCCATGTTTTAGTGGCTTGTGAAACCCTATCAAGTGACAACAGATATTCATGATTCTCAACTATTAAAGAATAAAGAAATACATTCATATATTCTATAAAGCCTGCAAGCAAATCTTTACCACTGTTTAAATAGAATGAAAGAAACAAACTTCATTGATCATTGCTCACAAAACAGTATGAAAAAGTCAAAAACAGAAGCGCATAAAGATTATGCTACATACTATGAATGAAGCTCCAAAAAACACTAGAGACTCTTGACCCCAGACCCCCTAAACCCTAAACACGAGAACAAAAGAAATAAGACAACATTAAGCTTACCAAACAGACCACGTCCGGGTATGCCCCATCCTCAAAATAAAACTCAGGCCATCTACCTTTCGTCGAATCAAAAACCTGAAATTGTGTACACCCCATCTTCACAAACCCCCTTATTGAAAAACACTACTGCCAAGCTTTACCTTCACATATCAAGTCACCAGCGATGATGCCGACGACGTCGATGATGAAGGATCTTTCAGAAAAAATGGATCTTGGTGGGTATTGCAAGTGGGTTCTAAAGCAAGAGCAAGGGTTTTAATGGAATTGCAATTGAAGTGTTTGATGATCAATGTAACATCCTGGAAAATTTAATTCAGGATTAGAGAGTATTTTGGGCAATTTTGGAATTTTTAGGAATTTTTGGGATATTTTTGAAAATTTTGAGTAATTAATATGCATATAATTAATTAAGAAATGAAGAGTTTGAAATATGAGGGAGTGGTAAAGCTAAAAATATTTTGGAGTTTAAGAAGATTGGAGGCTGGTTTAAGTGGTTTTAAATCAAAATATGTACACTATGGCAAGTTTGGGCTACAAATCATTAGAGAACCCCCTAATTACAACAAAACAAACGCGCCCTCCCCCCTTTTTATATAAAACCAGCGAACTCCCTCCAGTCTTCTTCTTCTTCTTCGTCCGACTTCTTCTTCCTCTCCTCCGTTCATGCGATTTCCGGCGGCCACAGGCGGGGCGGCGCCACCCCCCTCACAAATCCATCATCTTTCTCTCTTTTCCTTCATCCTCCTCACCAAAAACCATCTTCTACCTTACTCCCTCGCGTCTTCTCTCTCCTCTGGTTCTTCATCATTTCCGGCGGGTTCCTTGGCTCCGGCGACCCAGGCAACGTCAGACCCGAGATAAGGTAAGCCTTGCCATTTCTTTGCTCCATGCTCTTCTTTCCAACTTCGATTTTCCTCTTCTCCGTTCCTTACTCTGCTCCGTCGTGTTCTTTGGTTTTTCCGGCGGATGCAGCGGCGGCTGGCATGGGAAAGGTAAGTCTTTGCCTTTTCTTTCGTCCCTCAAGTTATTGGTTTCCTTTCAAAGTCGTTTTTCCCACTCTTCCTTTTCTTTTGGGTTTCTGTTTTAGTTCACTTAAGGCAGCGGCCATTTCCGGCGGTTTCCGGCGACGGCGAAGCCATTTTGGCGCACCTGCAAGTGGGGTTCAAGCTTAGGTTTGTCTCTTTTTATTCTATGTGACTTCTTGGCGAGATTTGAGAGTTAGGGTTTGAGTGGGGTTTTAGGATTCAGGTTCAATAATCACCAAAAATCAAAGCTTAGAGTTAGATTTTGTGTTTTCCTAAATCAAATTGAGCATGTATGATGAATTTTAAAGGGAATGCTAAGATCCTCTTCTTTCTCCTTGTGTTGGTCGATGGGTTTTCAAGAGGGTTTGAGTTCAAAATCATTAATTTGTTTTGGTAGGAATGTAATGGAGCTGAAAGATTTTGTGGCATGTTTGTTGTTGTTGAAGTTGGTGATTTCACAAATTCATATTCATCTCTTTGCTCTGTCCGTGTGGGATATTGGTGTGGAAATAAAATTATGATTTCATTTTGAATATGGATATCAAATTTATGATTTTGTGCGCATTGTATGTTAAATTGCTGGATGATTTGAAAGGTTATTAATTCATATTCGCTCATACATTGACTTGGGCTGATTTGTGTCATTAGTGTTTGTCAATGCATATTTGATTCTTGATAGTCTGATTATATATTAGATGCTGGAATTTAATGACTTGCTAAGTGTTAAAGAAGAGTAGGATTCTGTTTGGAGATTTTAACATATAAGTTTTAATCGAAAAGGTGCACATTTGTTGAAGCTTGGGCTGTTTTGCTTTGATTGTAAGATAGATGTCCTACCATATTTTTGTTTTTCCAAGGAAATCAGTTGCTCTAAATCAGATTTTGTGCAGTGAAAATTTTATTTGATAGTATCTTGTTATTTGATAAGTTTATGCCATTCTCATGCCTTGTATATGTCATTTGAATTGTTAGGTGCTAGTAAATTCTGAATTTGAAACTAATGAATTGTTGATAATGTTATTGCGTTATTTAAGATAATGTTAATGCTGAATTTGGTGGGTAAAGTTGCTATTTACATTTCATGTGGTATGAAGGTGACATTCTTAGTTTGGTTTTGCTTATGGATATAATCATCCATGCTTGAACTTAAAGATTGATATGTTAATGTTGCAATATGAAAATGTATGAGAAACTAGTTGTATCCTTGAGTTTTGAATGGAAAAGAATTTGCAAATGGTTGCATTGAAGTATGTAAAAACAATCTGAATTATGTTTGACAGTGAAATGTAAAGAGGGATAACAATACTAATCTTGAATATTGAGGATTGGATAGGAATGAGTTATGTTAATGTTGAATATGAAGTTGTGTCATAGTTAAAAATCTTAGTAACTTTTTGTTTGATTCCTAAAAGTGAAATGACCTCATAGTTTCCTAAAAAGGTTAATATGTGTGTGTAAGAATATATTACTGTAAGTTAGCATGTTTGATTGTTGAGGTGATTATGCTTATTTGTTGAATGTGACTAGGCTATTGTACAACAGAATGTTGTTTTGATCAAACGGCAAGCATGAGGAATTTGTTTTCCTTGCTGTATCAATTCAATTAATTGTAATTGGTAAGTTTTTGGTTGGCCATGAATTGAAAATCTAAAGCCTTGATGATTATTGTATTTGTGTTACTTGCATGTGCTCATTTTGCAAAAGAAAGAAAAATTAGGAATAACATATTCATGTAGGGATTGGGTAGTCATATAGGAACGAGAGAGACGTTAAAATACTTTAAAAGGGGAAATGCTATTAATTTATCATTTGGTTCTATATTATTATAGGAGTGGATGCAAGTAGGCTTTTCTGGCATCAATAAAGAAAGGTTGAGAAATTTGTGCAAAAGTGCTAAAGGGCGACAGGTAATCACACTTACCTTACTATAACATTGAGGGTGATGTTAGCTAGGATTTTGTAAAATCCTTTTTCACCCTCTATATATATATATATTATCTTTGAAAGGTTATTTTTATATAAAACAGGCTATCGGGTGCCTTTTAAACACGATTATTTCTGTATAAAAGATTTTTACACATTATATATATATTATTATCCTGCCTGGTGGTGGCCATCGATCTGGAATGGCGTGGAATGTATATAGGGATAGTATTGGATAGTGGTTTAAGAGGTGATAAAGATAGAAAAGAGGGTTATATGCTGAGTTGAGATAGTTGAGAGTTATATTGATGGAATATAGAGTAGGGATTGTAAGTATTGCATGACACTGATAGTACCGTCGGCCGATGTAACCTATCGATCTGCGCAATCGATAGGTTAATTGTACAGGTTCCTCGGATTTTAAAGGAACCAGGGACGTTTTCACTTTTTATAGTGCTCCCTTTTCAGGGACGTTTTCACTATTTAAAGTGCTCCCTTTTTATGCTTTCAGATTTGAGACTGGGCACAGTGTCAATCACGTTTATTTTTGTTGTTGAGTTTGAGATAGTGGTGAGTTAGGTTGTGGGGAATCATTTGATGTTGTTGATTAAAGTATTGACAAGTGATGTGGAATTGATGGAGGGATATTGAGAGATGAATGGAAGAAGAATTGACACGGATATATATATATTACTGGTTTTAAAATGAGGTACCCTTTAGACGCCCTCGCTACCGCACATCTCACTGTTATAGTGAATTAAGCGGTGATTACTGGGACAAATTGTCTCATTCCACGATTACTGACATTTTTGCAGGTATTCATGCACTGATGCAAGCAGCAGGAAAGGGAATTAGGTAGTAAGGGCTATATAGGCTATTTAAATTGTATATTGCCAATTTGTATAGGCCTGCATACGTTTCCGCATATATTTGTATGTATTTGATATTATTGAACATTAGGTTATTTATTTTTCTAACCATGTTAGGTGATTCTTTTCTAACATGGTTAGCTATTAATTATCCATGATAGTATTCAGGTTATATTAGTTTATTCTTTCCTATCATGGATAAATTATAAAAGGATTAGAATAATGAATTGAAATAAATATTATTGGTTAATTAGGTAATTAGTAACACAATGTTACAACTTGGTTATCAGTATTTGGTATACGATAACCCTGGACTGTGTTGCATTGCATATAGATTGGCAATATACATTCTTAGTATTCCCTTCCTTTTGTGCATGAATATCTGGCCTTTTTGAGAGGATTATCACTCATCCCGTGGTGGGGAGAGAGTGATAAGAGAAATTGAATAGGTACTGTGGAGAGATTGAGATGAACATAGAAAGAATAACAAAATAAATGTTGATATGTATAAAATTTAGGAAAAATAGCGAAATAAGGATGTTTTCTCTGGGGTCTCGAGTATAGTTATGTGCCGGCCATAATCATAGTCGAGGCATCATGAGATCCCTTATTGGGTTTAAGGGATAAGATAATTTGAAATAACATTTAGTAACCTAAAAGAGGAAGTCATGAAGTTGTGCTTTGATAATAATAAGCTAAGTGGTTTGCTGAGTGTTATATTGAAATCTATGATTTTGTGAATGATTGGTTGTTAGTCATTGTTTGGCTTTATTGGTAAATGAATTAAGTTGGACTGACAGACGCCTACAAATGGTATTGATTCCTTATAATTGTATAGTGGACTATTTTTGGAGTATGATTTTTGTTGGATTCGTGTTTTCATGTTTCCAGTGGATTGAAATGCATCCGAGTTTTATGTATGCTTTAAGTAATAAGACTAAATTTGAAAGATGAAGGCGAATATCTAATGTGAAATTGCTCTTTTTCTACATGTATAATGTATTATCATTCCAAATTACTAGTATTATTGTTTCTTGAAAGGTTTTTATGATCTTCATACATAATGAAATTGTAGAAAGTAGTGTACTATAGGGATTATGGTGGAGATCTAGGTTATGAATTAAAGTGACATTAGAAAAAGGGGATTGGGAGGTTTTCCTTAGTTTATACGGCATGTGGATATTACTACTAATGAAGAATTCAATTGGTACAGATTGTTACAGTTAAAATAGGGCAAATAATGAGATTAAGTTTATGATTATTTAGCTAGTAGTGATTAAGTTAGATGTAATTAAAGAGGAGTTATGATTTTGATGATCGGAGTATACAATAATGATTATGGATTGAGTTGGATAGTGTCAAGTATATTTGGTGTTAGCGATATGGTGATTTATTAAGACATTAAGAGGAAGTGCGGAGTTCTATGAGAAGATGTCGTTATTCTATTGATGAAAGTAAGACCATGCGAAGTAGAAATGATTTTAGAATTGTGATCGAGGGTGAGTTAAATAGATATAAAAGCTATTGATTCATTGGGATGAAGTGATTTAGATATGGTGGGACATTTTAAGTTAGAGTCACGAGTTAAACTAAGGAATAAACTCTTGGGGAAATATTATCTGACTGTAAGAAGTAAAGGTCTTGGAGTAGGAGTGAGAAAAACAATTTGATGGGAAGGTGAGACTAGGAAAATTTGATCCAATTGAGGGTAGTGCTTGCATGAGTTATGCTTGATTGGGAAGAGATAGGGAATGATTGAGATAATTAAAGCCAAGGCAGTTTTGATGTTAAATAGAGGGGAAACCAATTATTAGAGCAAAAGAGGAAGATGGTCGATAGATGATGGATCGGTTTTGGCATAGTTTTGAGATTTGTTTACAATTCTTTTGACTTGTGAAATGATTTCATAAAAAAAAAAAAAAAATTATGTGTGTGCTTACAATTCTTTTGAAATGCTGCATGACTCTATAATGAGAGAGTGTGGTAGTTAAGTGGTAGAGATTTGAGTAGAAATGAAATTTTATGCTAGTATGGTATGTAGTTTAACTTAAGCTTAAGTGATTCATAAAGCCATTGGAAAGTAACTTAGTAGTTGTTAATGATAATTATGGTTAATCATGATTGGGTATTGGTGAATCAAATAGGTTTGTACCAAGTTATTAAGTTTAAATTGGTATTGATGCGAGGAAGGATGAAGGGATGTCAAATATATGAATGAGATTGCTTCTCTTGTACTGGTTGAAAGAGTGCTTGTAATTTGGAGAAGAATTTTAATAAGAAGCATTTAAAATTATGATCATAAATATAATCCTTTGGTCCCTGGTTTTGAGTGCGTGGTCAGATTTATATTTATAATGAAAGAAGAAGAGGATGATTAAGAATGTTAATCTATGATGCTTTGTTAATGTGGAACAAATTATATTTCTCCCTACTATTTTATCATTATGTTCAATTGGGACAAGTATATGTGGATATAAGCTAGAGTGGTAAGGATTATTTTAAGTGATAAATGTGACCAAATACTTTGGATGGTGTTGTTTGAGATATACAAATGAATAATAAAGCTAGATTGGTGATGATGATTTTATATGTGACTAGTATGTATGAAATTTGTGTTTGCCCTTTTCTTGCTTTTAGAAAATGAGAAAAACTTAGTTAACTATGCATTCAGAAGTCTTGAAAATGGTGAGATTGGTGTGCTAAGATGCTTTTAAATTGTGGATGTGATTCATTTTGAAAGAAGTGGATTGTGAAATTAAGGAAGTATGATTTAGAAGAAGGGGATTGGATGGTTGAATGAGTAAATCGATTTAATTTTAAGGACATTTTCAACTATATTTTAATTATAGGGAATGAACGGTGTTGTCTAGTACGCATGAACATTAGGATTAGAATGAGAGTGATGAACTTTCATGATTGTCATGGTTCATATATCTTGCCTTGGACTGAATATATTGCTTATTGAATTTGCTTTCTGTTGATTTCATTGTTTTGGATTAGTTTGATTTGGGACTTTTTATGTTGTTGTTTGGCGGTTGGTATAGTCATGTGTGGGTGATGAATGTAACTTGGTAGGATGTATATTGTTGTGACATGGTAGATTTTCAATGGAATGATCATTTGGTTATCCACCTTATGGATTGAATGCATGTTGATCCTTATAATTGTTACAGTGTGACTTAGTTGCTCTCATTTTCTATGACTTGAGCCATTGTTCTTGGAATATTGAATGATTTACATGTCCATAAATTGAAGAATTCATTGCTGGATTTAGTGCACTAGAGTTGTTGTGCAGGATAGATTTAATGGTGTTTAAAACTCTTGCATCATTCATGCTTTGTGCAGCAAATTTTGTAGTGGAATTTGGTCTCGGTATCGTTGGTGCTTTGTGATTCTTGACAAATTTGTTCATTAAGTTGCAAATATAACGAAATTAATTGGGATTTAGTTTAGGATTTTATTTATACACCTAGTCTTTTGGCGTTGTGCTTTGACTACATTCTTAGAAAATTTCGGACAACCGCCTCAGTTAGAACATTCATCTCTAAATCATCGATAGCTTCTCCATTGAGTTATAGGGATGACACGCATGACAATGAATTTTCATTGCAAATGAGTGCAATTTTCCTAAATTATATCCAAATTTCTCTTTCTACCACTTGAAATAGGATTATCAATTCAAGAAACTGTTTCCTTTCTTTGTATCTAATGATAGTTTCTACTAATTTCGAGGACGAAATTAATTAAGAGGGGTAGAATTGTAACATCCTGGAAAATTTAATTCAGGATTAGAGAGTATTTTGGGCAATTTTGGAATTTTTAGGAATTTTTGGGATATTTTTGAAAATTTTGAGTAATTAATATGCATATAATTAATTAAGAAATGAAGAGTTTGAAATATGAGGGAGTGGTAAAGCTAAAAATATTTTGGAGTTTAAGAAGATTGGAGGCTGGTTTAAGTGGTTTTAAATCAAAATATGTACACTATGGCAAGTTTGGGCTACAAATCATTAGAGAACCCCCTAATTACAACAAAACAAACGCGCCCTCCCCCCTTTTTATATAAAACCAGCGAACTCCCTCCAGTCTTCTTCTTCTTCTTCGTCCGACTTCTTCTTCCTCTCCTCCGTTCATGCGATTTCCGGCGGCCACAGGCGGGGCGGCGCCACCCCCCTCACAAATCCATCATCTTTCTCTCTTTTCCTTCATCCTCCTCACCAAAAACCATCTTCTACCTTACTCCCTCGCGTCTTCTCTCTCCTCTGGTTCTTCATCATTTCCGGCGGGTTCCTTGGCTCCGGCGACCCAGGCAACGTCAGACCCGAGATAAGGTAAGCCTTGCCATTTCTTTGCTCCATGCTCTTCTTTCCAACTTCGATTTTCCTCTTCTCCGTTCCTTACTCTGCTCCGTCGTGTTCTTTGGTTTTTCCGGCGGATGCAGCGGCGGCTGGCATGGGAAAGGTAAGTCTTTGCCTTTTCTTTCGTCCCTCAAGTTATTGGTTTCCTTTCAAAGTCGTTTTTCCCACTCTTCCTTTTCTTTTGGGTTTCTGTTTTAGTTCACTTAAGGCAGCGGCCATTTCCGGCGGTTTCCGGCGACGGCGAAGCCATTTTGGCGCACCTGCAAGTGGGGTTCAAGCTTAGGTTTGTCTCTTTTTATTCTATGTGACTTCTTGGCGAGATTTGAGAGTTAGGGTTTGAGTGGGGTTTTAGGATTCAGGTTCAATAATCACCAAAAATCAAAGCTTAGAGTTAGATTTTGTGTTTTCCTAAATCAAATTGAGCATGTATGATGAATTTTAAAGGGAATGCTAAGATCCTCTTCTTTCTCCTTGTGTTGGTCGATGGGTTTTCAAGAGGGTTTGAGTTCAAAATCATTAATTTGTTTTGGTAGGAATGTAATGGAGCTGAAAGATTTTGTGGCATGTTTGTTGTTGTTGAAGTTGGTGATTTCACAAATTCATATTCATCTCTTTGCTCTGTCCGTGTGGGATATTGGTGTGGAAATAAAATTATGATTTCATTTTGAATATGGATATCAAATTTATGATTTTGTGCGCATTGTATGTTAAATTGCTGGATGATTTGAAAGGTTATTAATTCATATTCGCTCATACATTGACTTGGGCTGATTTGTGTCATTAGTGTTTGTCAATGCATATTTGATTCTTGATAGTCTGATTATATATTAGATGCTGGAATTTAATGACTTGCTAAGTGTTAAAGAAGAGTAGGATTCTGTTTGGAGATTTTAACATATAAGTTTTAATCGAAAAGGTGCACATTTGTTGAAGCTTGGGCTGTTTTGCTTTGATTGTAAGATAGATGTCCTACCATATTTTTGTTTTTCCAAGGAAATCAGTTGCTCTAAATCAGATTTTGTGCAGTGAACATTTTATTTGATAGTATCTTGTTATTTGATAAGTTTATGACATTCTCATGCCTTGTATATGTCATTTGAATTGTTAGGTGCTAGTAAATTCTGAATTTGAAACTAATGAATTGTTGATAATGTTATTGCGTTATTTAAGATAATGTTAATGCTGAATTTGGTGGGTAAAGTTGCTATTTACATTTCATGTGGTATGAAGGTGACATTCTTAGTTTGGTTTTGCTTATGGATATAATCATCCATGCTTGAACTTAAAGATTGATATGTTAATGTTGCAATATGAAAATGTATGAGAAACTAGTTGTATCCTTGAGTTTTGAATGGAAAAGAATTTGCAAATGGTTGCATTGAAGTATGTAAAAACAATCTGAATTATGTTTGACAGTGAAATGTAAAGAGGGATAACAATACTAATCTTGAATATTGAGGATTGGATAGGAATGAGTTATGTTAATGTTGAATATGAAGTTGTGTCATAGTTAAAAATCTTAGTAACTTTTTGTTTGATTCCTAAAAGTGAAATGACCTCATAGTTTCCTAAAAAGGTTAATATGTGTGTGTAAGAATATATTACTGTAAGTTAGCATGTTTGATTGTTGAGGTGATTATGCTTATTTGTTGAATGTGACTAGGCTATTGTACAACAGAATGTTGTTTTGATCAAACGGCAAGCATGAGGAATTTGTTTTCCTTGCTGTATCAATTCAATTAATTGTAATTGGTAAGTTTTTGGTTGGCCATGAATTGAAAATCTAAAGCCTTGATGATTATTGTATTTGTGTTACTTGCATGTGCTCATTTTGCAAAAGAAAGAAAAATTAGGAATAACATATTCATGTAGGGATTGGGTAGTCATATAGGAACGAGAGAGACGTTAAAATACTTTAAAAGGGGAAATGCTATTAATTTATCATTTGGTTCTATATTATTATAGGAGTGGATGCAAGTAGGCTTTTCTGGCATCAATAAAGAAAGGTTGAGAAATTTGTGCAAAAGTGCTAAAGGGCGACAGGTAATCACACTTACCTTACTATAACATTGAGGGTGATGTTAGCTAGGATTTTGTAAAATCCTTTTTCACCCTCTATATATATATATATTATCTTTGAAAGGTTATTTTTATATAAAACAGGCTATCGGGTGCCTTTTAAACACGATTATTTCTGTATAAAAGATTTTTACACATTATATATATATTATTATCCTGCCTGGTGGTGGCCATCGATCTGGAATGACGTGGAATGTATATAGGGATAGTATTGGATAGTGGTTTAAGAGGTGATAAAGATAGAAAAGAGGGTTATATGCTGAGTTGAGATAGTTGAGAGTTATATTGATGGAATATAGAGTAGGGATTGTAAGTATTGCATGACACTGATAGTACCGTCGGCCGATGTAACCTATCGATCTGCGCAATCGATAGGTTAATTGTACAGGTTCCTCGGATTTTAAAGGAACCAGAGACGTTTTCACTTTTTATAGTGCTCCCTTTTCAGGGACGTTTTCACTATTTAAAGTGCTCCCTTTTTATGCTTTCAGATTTGAGACTGGGCACAGTGTCAATCACGTTTATTTTTGTTGTTGAGTTTGAGATAGTGGTGAGTTAGGTTGTGGGGAATCATTTGATGTTGTTGATTAAAGTATTGACAAGTGATGTGGAATTGATGGAGGGATATTGAGAGATGAATGGAAGAAGAATTGACACGGATATATATATATTACTGGTTTTAAAATGAGGTACCCTTTAGACGCCCTCGCTACCGCACATCTCACTGTTATAGTGAGTTAAGCGGTGATTACTGGGACAAATTGTCTCATTCCACGATTACTGACATTTTTGCAGGTATTCATGCACTGATGCAAGCAGCAGGAAAGGGAATTAGGTAGTAAGGGCTATATAGGCTATTTAAATTGTATATTGCCAATTTGTATAGGCCTGCATACGTTTCCGCATATATTTGTATGTATTTGATATTATTGAACATTAGGTTATTTATTTTTCTAACCATGTTAAGTGATTCTTTTCTAACATGGTTAGCTATTAATTATCCATGATAGTATTCAGGTTATATTAGTTTATTCTTTCCTATCATGGATAAATTATAAAAGGATTAGAATAATGAATTGAAATAAATATTATTGGTTAATTAGGTAATTAGTAACACAATGTTACAACTTGGTTATCAGTATTTGGTATACGATAACCCTGGACTGTGTTGCATTGCATATAGATTGGCAATATACATTCTTAGTATTCCCTTCCTTTTGTGCATGAATATCTGGCCTTTTTGAGAGGATTATCACTCATCCCGTGGTGGGGAGAGAGTGATAAGAGAAATTAAATAGGTACTGTGGAGAGATTGAGATGAACATAGAAAGAATAACAAAATAAATGTTGATATGTATAAAATTTAGGAAAACCACCCCTCACCGGACGCCCAAACCTCCTCCTCCTCCCATTTATTCCACAAATCCTCCGTCTCCTCCACCTCCTCCTCCTCCTCTCGCTCCATCCCTCTCATCCCCAAGCCTCCGCTCGAGAGAATCCCTTCCTACTCCTCCGCCGTATCCTCGTCGTTCAAGTTTCCTCAGTCGGCGCCGGTGAATGTGCCGCTCATGTCCGCCGCCATGATGAAGGAGCCACGGAGACCTCGCGATTTCGACGAGGATGTTAATGATGAGGATGAGGATGAGGAAGGGAATGAGCATGAGATGATTCCTCCTCATGTGCACATAGCGAGAAGGCTTGCGCAGACGCCTGTGTATTCTACCTCCGTTCTTGAAGGCGTAGGGAGGACTTTGAAAGGACGAGATTTAAGGCAAGTAAGGAACGCTGTTTGGAGGCACACAGGCTTTCTTGATTGATGATACATTGTCTTCGGATTTTCTTTTTCTTCTTTTTTTTTTTTGGCTAGGTTTGAGATTATTATTTTTAGCTTGCTCTGGATTAGTGTAATTTTGTGGCCATTTGTGGCTGGCTCCATTATTATTATAAGTATGCGGCAAGTTGCTGTTTTATATATTTTGTTTATCGTGTCTATTTTTTTTTTTTTTTTTTTTGCTATTATAGCTTGCTCTTCAAGAAATAGGGATCAAGATTCGATCATTTATTAGCTCACTAATGTTTTATTTCCTTCGTGGTTATTCTGCATGTTGCGTCGCTTTCAATTAGCACATTCTGGTTTTGATCGTCTTTTGGAGAAGAGTGTGATGCTCTTGTAATATGATTTCGTTAAAGTTAAATCATTGGATGTGTTGCGATGTGAGTTTGCCATTTAGACAAACTCTGGGCCCCAACTAAGTGGGTGATATTATGCAATGCTCCTTATTGAGATCAGTTTAGAGTATCTCTTGCCGGCGTGGGTTTGACGCCCTGGTTGAAAGGGGAGAGTAAGACCCTGTATACCCGCCAGGTCTTGTGTTCGAACCCTGAGAAGTCCCAAACAAAGGGGCGATTCCGGATTAGTCTGCACCCAAAAGGTGTGGGACATCGGGGCTCTAAGCAAAAAGTTTATAGTATGTCTTTATTGAAACACTCGAGGTTAGAGAACTGGTGTTTCTAAAAAGAAAATTGCATGGTCATGGCCTCTGTGGCATACTATATTGTGGTTTAGCTACTACTTTTCCCATTATCTACGGCGATTAAAAAATAACAACTTTATAAATTGACAGTATCATGACATCAATTAAGTGGCATCCTTCCATCCATTTCATTCACTTGTTAAGTGTTCCGTTTTCGTTTGTTTTTGGACAATGGGATCCAAACGAAATCTTAGCTGGTTGTTGCTCCTTCTGGTGGATCAGATCACCTGTGTTTCACAGATATTTGGCAGTGCGTTTTGAGGTACTGAGCTGTCAGAGATGCTGTAATCTGCGTTAAAATGTCCGTGGATGATTGTTCCTGATTTGTTTTCTTTTCCTTTTATGAATGAACTAGTGTGCTGGCCTTCTGGGAAGCCAATGTTGTTTGGGACTTTTCTGTGAATCGAAGTTGCGTCTATTTAGGAGGAAGCTATGTGATAAAAATTCAAGATCCTAATGGAAAAATCAACTTAAAAGATCAGGTTGACTGAAAACAAATAAAAATAATGCATTTAACTTGGTAATGCTGCTCATCGTTGCCAAGAATACATGCATCAATCTAGAAGGTGAATGAAGTGGAGAGAGAGAATGGCCAAGTTGATGCAGGACTGTAATTGGTTTATGATGGCCAAGTTGATGCTCGGCCTTGCATGTGTTTAGATGATTTATGTTATGCACTGTTGGTGAATGGCATGCATTTTTATTTCAAGCAATACTTTTTTCCTTTTTTTTTTCAAGCAAAACTCTTTATCATTAAATAGTTAGCTTCAATAAATTATAAACAAATGAAGAAGTTATCCAATTATACTTGTTCAATCTTGAGTTCTCTCATACGCGAGTGAATTTTGAAGTGACAACAAACCCAAGCCTTTTGGATAATCAAAGATATAAAAAGGTCTGCCTCACGCATCCTCATGAACTTCGATGGTATGGTAACAACAGTTATTACTTACGACTTGAAAAAGGTTGCTGGCATGATTCTGGATCACATTTGATTTTACCCCAAACAATGTTCACATTATATGTCAAACTCTTTTGGGTAAAGGATGGCCCCTGTTTCGGTGTGTCGGGGCTTCTACCAGAACGAGTGACATCTTTATTTAAGTGCTTTTGCGTGGAGTAGGTTGTCCGGGTGATTTTCATTACTCCACATTTACTTTCATGTGCTGTTGGAAGCTCTTTACCAAAAAACGCCTTCACGAGTCGGTGGAGCTATAAATATATCTTACTGTTTGTGGCCAGTTTGAAGTTTTGATTGGATACGGTTTACTGATTATCTTATTAAATGACTTGGTGTATGCAATATGGTTATTGAATTCTGAGTCATAGAAGTCACGCTGACTTAAGTCTACCAACACGACTTGGTTAATGATAATAAACATTGGTAGTTTTGGAACTATTCGTTGATATAGGCAATAAGAATCGGTGTTATATTTGAGTAGTAATTATCCCAAGGACTTGTTACATGACCTGCACCTTTTGACTTTTTGTAAGAGTCTATAATATTAAAAACTTAATTTAGGTAAGATATTGTTAAAAACATTTGATTGTAATAAAATGCTGAGTTTTTAAAGATTAGTTTGATTGATTTGGTGAAGCTCAATGATTCTGGGTGGCAAGTGGGAAATTAAAGGAAACACCCTGACACTTTTTATGGGGCAGGAGGATGGAGGTACTGGCAGCATGCATTAGTAATGACAAGTTGACTATAGTGATAGTGTCTTTGCCCAGGAAATAAAATAGTACCAAATATATTCAACACAATATAAATTCGGGCGTTGCGTATTTATCAAGCCATGAAAGACAGAATACGACCCCAGTGGGGCTTCTTTCTTGTAGAACCAAGCCTTGGACTTGATCGGTGATCCTAAGAATCGCATTTAAGTGAATTACGTAGTTGATTTGTCGGGTATCTCTGTGTCATCAATACCACGGCGTGTGACAATAACAATTTGTTGTTAGAACAAAAATACTCAATTATTTGTCTTAATTTTTCCTTCATCGCTCGAAAGAAATGTTTTGTCGACTATGTTCTCAAGCTTTCTTTTTTTTTCCCCGCAAAACATATTGATTAGTTATTTGTCCCATCTAAAATGGTTCTTAGATGATTTCATAGTATATTAATTATGGCAATATTGAACTCATATTTTTGAGATATCCTTGTCATATGTTCGGGATTCGGGGGTTAGCACAGTCATCACTCAAGATTGCCCCCATACACACTTCATAAATACTCTCTGACCTCGGCAGTTCCACTAGATATGATCATCAAATCACATTATTTGCTCTTATCACAAAATATCTGGGTCTTCTCACGACACGTTTCTTGCTGAGATAAGAATTTTTAGATACTCGAAACAGCACCAAAAATCTGCGCACCATATATTTTATACTCTCTCCTAAATATAAGACCTAATTTATTTTTTTGAAAAATCCTAAAAAAGAAAAATATAAGTCAATTATAAATTGATTTACCTAATTTTCCCCTTAAACTAGTTTATTTAACCTATAAACTAATGACTAATCTAAAAATATATCAAATATGTCATAATTTAATAACATATTTTGCAACTTTAAAATCTCCAAAAAAAAGTCAATTAAGTCTTATATTTAGGACCGGAGGGAGTATATATTTTTTATGCTTTTCTTTCAACTCTAGTCCTTACTTTTGAATGTCTAGGCTTTCAAATATTCTTCCAATTGTAGTGGACTTGACATGCATCAGCTAACTTTAATCAGAAAAAGTGAGGTTGTGGTGCTCAAAGTTATAACTATTAATGACAACATCTTCTGATCTACACACGTTATTGTGACATGTTGATAACTATTTAATTTCGCTTTGAGAGTGTGATTTATGTCTACAAATATAAAATTATTGTATAGAAATTGCCCATGTATTACTGACATTGGACAAGTTTCACAGAGCAAAAATTAACTGCAATCGATGAAAACCAACTACCGGTGTCAGCTTTGAGCCCACTCCCATTTATTATGCTCACGTTATAAGCTGCAAACTTGTCTTTCTTCCTTCAGACTTCAAACTTGGAACTCGTCTGTCAGCCATTTCTTCCTTTTTCTTTCTTCAGCAGCTAGTCTCATGGCGTTTCCTCAGGTTATCACGGCTCTACTCTTTGCATTAGCTCTAGCCACAATTGACCCATCCACATGCCAAGAAGTAAAGGCTAAAGTCTCCTGCCTTGACTGCCCCAAGAATGTTGACCTCTCTGGTTTGTCTCATAATCTTCTAATGCACCAGTTCATTCATATATATGTGACACACTAGCTTTCACTTTATATTCTTATGCTATGTGGTTTGATTTATTTCAGGGATTAAGATTTCAGTGAAGTGTGATAAAGTGGTGAAGTTGGTGGAGGCAACTACAGAACATGATGGCTCCTTTATGGTTAAGCTTCCTACAGACTCGGGGAAGTGTCTTGCACAGCTTGTGGGAGGACCAGAACAGCTTTATGCTTCCAGGAAGAACATGTTCTCTCAAATTGTGAAGGCTAAACAGCCCAACATGTTCACCATATCCACTCCTCTCAGCTTCTCCACAAAATCTAACCTTGGCTCCTCCAAAACTGTGGATCTCCCTCTTCCTAGAGAATGGGGTTTGGCACCCTCTAGCTACTATGTCCCTTTCTTTCCCATTATAGGAATACCTTGATTAGGTACAACCGATCTATATATCTATATATATAAGTAAATTCTGCTGTGTGGTAAGATCTGTATTTATGCTCTACTCTTGTTAAGTAAGCTTGTGAAGAAACAACAGGGAAGATAGTTTTTCTCTGTTTGAAAGCAGACATGTATATGATGCGTGCTGCCCTATCCATGTATGTATGTCCCATGTTAATGATAGTGCTAAATCATAAAGCACAAGTTTTAGATTACACTTTTGTCTTGCTCAAATTTGTTGTTTTTATGTATAACTCTTTGTTGGTTGGAAATGTTAGAAGTGTTACCATCCAATATTTATTTAATTTAACGTTAGATCATCATGTGCATGTTCGGAGGATAATGAAAAATGAAGGGAAGGATACAACTTGTAATTATAACCAGCAGGTGGCCTGCATGAACCAAGCAATAGAAAGTAATAGGATCCAAGAAAAGTAGAAAACGAAACTTTACATGTGAGAAGTCTTAAATAAAATGCTTTAAAAATTAAATCAAATTCTGCCAGTAGTTTGAAGTCTTATCTTGTAGTAGTCTCTAAACACAATGTTTTTGTGTAAAGAAATGTGAGAAGACAAGAAAGTTGTTGAAAAGGACAGGAATTTCAAACCCCATATTACCTAAATTAAGCTAAAGGAATGTGAGAAGAATTAATACATCTCTGTTTCTCTTTACATGTTACCTAAATTAAGCTTAAGGAATGTGAATTTTTTTATTAATTTCCTCTTATGAATGTAACCTTAAATGATACTGCGAAGGAAGAGAGAAAATAAAATTGCTAAATCAAAGTAAGCCTACCTAGTGACATTCATAAATGCTGCCAGAGAGTAAAAGGAAATACTGCCACTAAATTTTATTTTGTATACAATCACAAGTGTTACCGTTGACACACTATGAATATGTGCAAGTGCAAATAAAGCAGACGACAGCTTTTAAAAAGAATTTGCTGACTGTAAGAATCAATTCCCCCAACTTTTTTCTATACTGTAACATTTTCATAGTTTCCTTAACTGTAACATAGTTTTCTTTCTTTGAAAATCATAAAAACACAGCCACTACACTATTGTAAAGTGCAATTTGTTTCGAAATGAATTTCATATATCAGTCAAAGTCAAAGACAGGAACACTTCCGTAGATATTGCATGTTATTATTAGTGGAGTAAAAGAGTAAAAATTCATGCTTGGTTTTAACTAGTGTAATGTGGTGGGAGTTGGTGTGTTCTATAATATAAGTTAATGTGGGGAATGATTTGAGGAGTTATGGTATTTTTATCTTTTGTTGACAACACTCTCTCATTTTCTCTATACACACTCTCTCATTTTTTTCCTTATTGATTAACCATCCCACTTATCCTCTTCGTATGAGCAAAGTTGGAAAAAAGAATATCTTCTAAACATATTGATTGCTTTCAATAATTTGCAAACAGTTTTCTTAAACATAATAATTTGGTAAACATTAGTTCATATTGTGGAAAGGGGGAGTGTTACTTTTTTTCACTGAAATTTAGCTATTATTTACTTTAAGCAAGAATTAAACATGTGGCCTTATCTAAATATTAGCAGATTGTTTACAAAAAATTCCAAGCTGTTAGGTATGGTAAGTGAGATGAAGGCAAACTAAAGTTACATCAAGTAGCAGACATACCGCGTGTGAAGATTGAGATTCGACCCTATTTTGGAATTTGCTAGTCAATGCATGGGACACCAAAGGCAGATATTGTTTTGTCTCTGATTTAGACGACGGAGATTTCACTATCTGAAGTACAACTTAGTATATTGACTAACTTCATCTACCCATTAATCTATCAACTTGGTAGTCCTTAAAACATTGATGACTCCATGAAAAGAAGCTAATCTTGCATCATAAATGCGTCAATGGAGATAGCAGTGGTGGATTTGGTCATTTGGATGCCCACTGGACCTGAGTGAAAATTGTGTTGAGTATTCAATAAGTTGGGAAGGTGCCTTATGAAAGCAGTATCTAATCTGATCTTTTTATATTTGAAGTATATTAAAGTAAGGTCCCTAGAGACCCTACTTTAATATGTGGAGTTTATGAGACTTTTCTACTATTAATTCCCTCTTGAGGACTACAAATTTTTTTCCCTTGAAATTATCCCATTATTATTTAGTTAATAGACCGTAAACATTTGTTACCTGGCGTATTGGATTTATAATCATCCAAAAGGTGCATGTTAATTAAATACTCCCTTCTACCCTTATTATAACTATAAAATCATTATTTTCTAGAAAAATTAAAATACAAAACTAATCACTTAAAAATGTCAATCATTTTGTTTTTCAAAACTAATTACATATAAGTTGTATTAAAATTAAGAGGCATATTTAGGTTTCATAATCTAAAAAAGTCAAAATAATCTTATATGTTCTATCTATTCCCTTTACCATCTCTTTCAAAACACTTGGCGATGTCAACAAGTTTAGAGAGTCATCACATGTGTTTATGAGATGTATCAATATATATAGTAATAAAATAGCAGAGCAGGAGCAGATTAGTTGAGTGAAAAACAAATTAAATGCCAGCTCATAGAAAAGGAAGAAGGCACTAAGATTAATATAAGGAGAGGAAGACTGATTCAAAGGTGGGATTTTGTTGGGATAATTAGCATAACTAATAAAGACAAGCACAAAGACGTTTTCTTTCACCCCTAACCGCGTCCTCGTGGAAGTTTCTCACCAATCCAAACTCAGCCCTCTTCTTTATTAACTTGCTCCCTCATGCATCCTTCATCTCCACACATATCAATGGAACATCTTCATCTTCCTCCTCCTCCTCCTGGTTTTCGCTTCTTCCCAACAGAAGAAGAGCTCGTTGCTTTCTACCTCCATAACAAGCTCCAAGGTCGAAGCCACCTCTTCAACAAAGTCATCCCTGACATTGCCATCTATGACTTTGAACCCTCCCACCTTCCCAGTATACTTCCTTTTCCTTCTTTTACACTCTCATTAATTAGCTCTTCTCCTTCTCTCCCTATACTATTATGTTACTCCCTCCCGTCCTAAATATAGGACGTATTTATCTAATCAAATTAGACTAAGAATGTTAGTTAAGTTAGTTAAAATGACATGATATTACCAATAACATCAATAACAGAGCTAGGGAGTACATGTTATTGACTGTTTTATATGGTGTAATGTGTTGTAGAGCTGGCGGGAGAGATGTGTAGAGAAGACACAGAACAATGGTTCTTTTTCTCGCCGAGACAAGAGAGAGAAGCCAGAGGAGGAAGGCCAACTAGAAGCACCGCTTGTGGGTATTGGAAAGCCACAGGTTCTCCAGGTTATGTTTACTCTTCTGAAAACAAAGTCATTGGTGTGAAGAAAACAATGGTGTATTACAGAGGCAAAGCTCCTTTGGGAAGGAAAACCAAGTGGAAAATGAACGAATATAGAGCCATTGAATTCTCTCATCAATCCTCTGATGTCACCCCTAAGGTATATTAATATAATCAAGACCCAACCTTTCAATTTCTTTATTCTCATAATTTATTTTTATTTATGTTGTTTGATTTCGTTTATGTTTGAATATATATAGTTGAGGCATGAATTTAGCTTATGCCGAGTTTATGTGATATCGGGAAGCTTTCGAGCATTTGATCGCCGCCCTTCAGCTTCTTCAATTGTAGATCAGAAGAAGAGGGTGGATGAATTAAGCTCAATTGAAATCACCCAAGTTCCAGTACCACCAGGAGGTGGAGGATCAAGTGATGTGATTAATGAGAAAGAAAAAGAGCCTCTTTTGGACTGGGAACACTTTAATTATGACTCCAATCCTTGAATGATATATTCATTTGACCATTGTATAATTACTTTATTTGTATTTTGTGGCTTTGTTGACATATTCTTTATGAACTTTTTGCCATAAGGCTTTGACCCCTGGTGGTCTGGCCTCTCTGGATAGATTAAGTGTCGGAATTAGTATGGTTTAGATTTATCCACTTATTAGTGGATTGGTGGAAAATAGGGATGTATAGTCCAAATGGTTTGTTCATCGTATTTGCTCGTAGCTTTCTGCTAATTTATAAATAACAGAAATAATGTCTCTCTCGTAAATAAGAATATATCAGTTCGCTTTTCAATTTAAAACAAATACTATTATGCTTTGCACATATGCTTGTCATTTAACCACAATTGGAGCAAATATGCTTTTTTATTCAGTTTTATGGTTATCTCGGTAAAAGAGAAACAAATGATTATGAAGTAGAAGCGTATTAACAAGGAATGCCACCCAACGGTATCATTCCCCGCTCCCGGCAGAAAACGACCTAGCCTGAAAACTTTCCCCCTTTTTGAATTTTTTCTCGCTTTTTTTTAGCTAGTAAAAGGAAGGTTTTCTTTTCTTTTTCATGAAAAAGGAAGGTTTTCTTTATGCAAGCAAAACACATGGTACCGTTATAAGGTGGGCTTTTTTGTTTAATTTGAGGAAGCAAAATAGACCACTAAATTTTAATATATATATATATATATATATATATATATATATATACACATACATACACACACGCACATTAGCAAATTATATTTTCGTAAAATAAATTATTTTTCAAACAAGGTCAAACATAAACAATTTAATGAAATTTATTTTGTAAACTTAAATTCTCAAAATAGGTGAACTTAATCTTAGAATTATGAGAAAAAAATAATTAAAAAGGTAAATGCTTTGTAAAATAATTTTGAATTCTAGCCAATGCCTAATATTTTTCTTCATTTCTATAATTTTTTCAGCTTTTATTTTCAGCGTATTCCATCATTCTCAATATAGGTTTTGTTGACTTAATTTCATTATATTAAGATTATTGATTAAATCGGTAATTATAAAATACTTTTTAAAAAATTTAAAAATGTTTTAATAATCTCTTTTAGTTCATTCACCATTTTTTACTTCGATTCTTATTAAGGGCCATTAATTTGGATAATGTGCATAATATAATAACTAGACAAGCATGCTTACTCTTATCTGATAACTTGTGGTACTCTAATGGTATTTGGCATTCCTGTTTTTAACTAACTCCACGGCGCTCTTTGACACCTCTCACTCTTTGGAGGAAACTATTTTAGATAGAATATAATTGAGTCCTGTAAAAAATATAACCGACCTCACTTATGATAGAATAAAGGCTCCATAGTTGTATAGAATTAGTCCCTCCGATCTTAATTCCAATATCACTTTAATTTCTTTAAGAATAATTAATGATACAAATCACTATAAATTTTGTAAATTTATTTTTTTCCCAAAACTAATTTATTCTACTTATAAACAAACTTATAATTTAATTATATGTGGTATAGTTATAATTTATTTGTCTAATTTATTTCCGGGAAAAATTTAAAAATGATGTTATATTTAAAATAGGAGGGAGTATAACACATCAAATTGGGTGTTTAAAGTTTGGTTGATCTTTTTTATAAAAAGACAATTTCTTTAAAATAAAATAAAATAAAATAGAACTACTCCCTCCGTTCCTAAATATAAGATCACTTTGGAGAAGTGAATAAGTTCCTAAATATAAGATCATTTTCTATTTTATCTCAATTTTGGTCCAAATTACTCCTATACTTCTTAGCTCCCTCACTTCTCTCTCAAATCCCTATTTGTCTTTTAAATTTAAGTGAAGAGTATTTTTTTTTTGATTCAAAAGTTTGGTTGCATTTTACTAATAGAAATAAATAAGAGACTTAATTTTATAGAGTTCCCAATAATTTGTTAATAATAATACCTATTAATGGGAGCTATTTCAGTTGTTAAAAGTACTTTGAAATTAAAAAAATTCCCAATCCAACAATCATATAGTTACTCAAATAATACAGTAAATTAACTGCTCCTTCTGTACCTGTAAAAGCATTGCAGTTAATGTGGGGTAGTAATTCAATAGAAATGTTTTACTATATTTCTTGCTGGACAAAGGGTCTGAAAGGAAAATTGACTATACTGGAATTGATGTATAGCTGCCAACACTTAATTAATTTATATTAAAGTGTACTTGTCTTCTTATTGTATATGTATATAACGAAAGTCATTGCATCAGAAAAGTGGCGGATAAAGACAAGCTTCCCGTGCGTAGCACGGGAGTTTCTGCTCTTTTGAGGCCACAGAAATGAATCCCAAGTCAGCGGGGTCGTAGGTATATCTGATCAGTTCCCCTCTGTCTTATCTGCATCTGCAAGCTTGTGATTTTCCTACTCCTCCTCGAAAAGTTGAATCTCATATCAATCTAATACCTGAAGTATGGAAGCAACAGCTGTAATCTGGGATGCATCCAAGTGCTTATGCGGTAGCACAGCCAAACATGCAGCTATCATTTGCCGTTTGGAGGACAACCTAGGATCACTGAGGGACCAGAGGGAAGAACTCCAAATCCTAAGGCAAGATGTGAATGCAAGAATCCAACAAGCTGAGAGTTTGGCTCATATGAGAAGGACCAGAGAAGTTGATGCTTGGCTGCAAAGTGTAAACTCTCTAGAACAGGTCAACTCAACCCACATTGAACATCATGTGTTCAAATCAAGTACAAATATCAATGATATATAGATAGATTTGAGCTGAAAATCTAGTTTTACGTTTATGCAGGTAATGGAGGATATTATACAACAAGCTGCTAATGTTATCCAGTTCAAGTGTTTTGGAAGGTTATTTCCAAAGAACTGTTTCTCAAGCTACATTACAGGCAAAGAGGTTGTTAAAACTCTGGATCGTGTCAGAGAATTGATAGCTAGAGGGCACAGATTTGATAATGATGCTAATATTGCTTATCAGCTGCCTTGTGAGCCTGTGAATGAGATGCCGGTGGCCATGACAGTGGGCATGGATTCAATGATAAAGAAGGTATGGCATAGCATTGAAGATGTAAATGTGGGTGTTATTGGTTTATATGGGATGGGCGGTTCTGGAAAAACAACCCTCATGAGGAAACTCAATAATGAGTTAGCTAATAGAAGTCATGATTTTGTGTTAGTAATATGGGTAGTTGTTTCTAAGGACTTTAATGTTGATCAAATCATGGAAGACATCCGACAAAAATGTGGGATTAGTGACAAGAAATGGAAGAACTATAGTAAAGATGAGAAAGCCATGGAAATATTTAGGACCATGAAGCAGAAAAAGTTCATTTTGTTGTTAGATGATATATGGGATGAGCTAGACTTAGGAAGTATTGGGGTTCCACTGCCAAATGAGGTCAATCAATCAAAGATATTGTTCACTACACGTCTTGAAAATGTATGTGATCAAATGCAAGCCAAGAAGTTCAAAGTGGAATGTTTGACAGAAAAAGAAGCATTGGATTTGTTTTGCATGAAAGTGGGTGCAGAAACTCTAAATTCACACCCAAGCATCAATGGGCTAGCACAAGAGCTTGTGAAAGAATGTAAAGGATTGCCACTTGCAGTGATAACAGTGGGACGAGCCATGGCTGGCCGGAAAAGTCCACAGGCATGGAAACATGCTATAAGGGAGCTACAAAGTTTCCCTTCAGGAGTTTCTGGTATGGAGAAAGAAGTATTCAGCACTCTAAAGTTCAGCTATGACAGCCTTCCCACTGACATAGAGAGAAAGTGTTTCTTGTACTGCGCATTATTCCCCGATGATCGAACAGTTTATGTCCCTCGCTTGATTCGCTTATGGATTGGGGAAGGACTTCTCAAGGAGCATGATAGTATACATGATGCCTATAATCATGGGGAAGATATAGTGGAAAGGTTGAAACTAGCATGTTTATTGGAAGGTGAGGAATTTCTTTGGGTTAAAATGCATGTTGTAGTTCGAGACATGGCACTATGGTTAGCTCGTAACGAAGATCAAGAGAAAAACAAAGTTCTAGTGCAAGGTGAAGCGCTGGGATCATCACAACTTGGTAATCCTGAAAGATCAATGATGATAGAAAGGATTTCAATTATGTATGCAAAAGGAGATTACTGGCATGTTCCAATTTGTCCAAATCTTTTGACACTGATTGTGTGGGGCAATGACTGCAAAGTAGATTTTACAAACGTCCAATTCTTGAGCATTTTGAAAGTTTTAAGCCTAAGGATGGAGAGGATTTCGGAAATCCCTGCTGAAATAGGCCAACTGATTCACTTGGAATATCTGGAGCTATCTGAAATGCACATTAAGGAAAAATTACCGCTTCAGATGAAAAATTTAAAGAGCTTGAGGGTATTTCTCCTAGAGTATGTTCATTTCAATCTTGAAATCATTCCTTTGGAGGTAATATCAAATCTTGAGGCATTAAGAGTGTTCTCATTTATCGAAAGTAGATTCAAAGAGTGGAAACCCTCATTACAAAAGATGAAGTCCTCACTCCTTGCCGCCATTCACTTCACTCATAATTTGGAGAAATCGTTTTTGGAGCAGCTAGAGTTACTGCCATTTTTGGAGGATCTAAGCATCACTTTGGAGACTGCCACAGGTATCAAGAAATTGCTTAGCTCAACCAAATTGAAACCTTGTGTGAGATTGATGGGACTTCATCAATACGAAATGGCAGCTAACACGACAACATTGTTGCCATCTGTAACAAATATGCAACATCTGGAGCGTATGACTTTAGTTGGATTACAAGACAATATGACACAGTCCTCTGTTAATCATGCATACCCATTTTGCAAGCTCCGTTGGGTCACCATTTTGGATTGCCATAATGTAAGTCATTTGACATGGCTTAAGTATGCCGAAGTCCTTGATTATCTTATTGTAGAAAAGTGTAACAGAATGGAAGAAGTTATGAAAGAGGCTCAAGAAAACAAAGACAACAGAAATATGGATGACATATTCTCAAATCTCAGATACATAAGCTTGAGGAATTTGCCTATGCTGAAGAGTATCTACAAGAAAGCCCTGCTTTTTCCTATGCTTCAATACATGGACATTATGGAATGCCCAAATTTGAAGAGGCTTCCTTTAGATTCCAACTCTGCAAGAAATAAGTTAAGGGCAATTTGGGGAGATAAACCATGGTGGAACAACTTAGAGTGGGATGACCAAACCATTAAGGAACATTTCTATTCAAAATTTGTAGACTAATCGGTGATGAAGGTTTTTCACCTTTAACTCCCATTTTCTGCGTTCCATGGTGTCATTAGTTATCCTATTATACAGACAAGCATGCGTGCACATTATCTGTGTTTGTGAGACATTATAAATTCATTGCATCATATAGCAATCTTCTTTTATTGCTCCCCTTTTGTTCCTCTTCTGCATCATCATTGTGTCCTCTTTGGCTTTCAAGAGATACTGATCATTTCCTTGTAGGCTTAAACCTTCCTATGTTTCTGTATTCCACCTTCATCATAGTGGTCTTGTCATTTGTAAATTATGTGTGGATTGTTCAGTGGCACAAAACAATATACATGTGCAGATTCCAGAAAGACATTACAATGAATTGAGCATTTAGTTTTGACATTGATAAGTACGGAGTATTATTTTATCAAATCAAATCAAACATCGAGCCAACAAAAACCCCATTCATCATTAACCTTGCAAATAAACAAGTGGCTTTTAGAAAGAGGGTGGAACGTTATCTTTTGGGATGCACTCCCCCTACCCTTGACATAATATCCTTTGAATTTTTTTAAAAAACTATAGAATAAAATTTTATCACTAAATTATACTCCTCTAATCCCTTATATAAAAACTCAAAATTTGAATGAATTTTGTCCAAAATATAAAAGCTCATCTCAAATTGTCTCCTCAATTAATGCATTTTTTCTTATTTTACTCCAACTTTCTTTTATATTTATTAATGTTTATGTATTTCTCTCTCTAGTATCATAATAAATATGGGTAACATTGAAAAAATAACATTAATTTCATACACTCAACTAATTTTCACATGTTCTCTTAATAAATGTTTTTTGGTGGTTAACTCTTATATTAAGGACCCGAGAGAGTAACATATGTCACATATAATTAGATAATAGATTAGTTTATAAGTAGAATAAATTAATTTTAAATAGAAATGTCTGCAAACAATTTAATTTAAAGTAATTAAATTATCCATTGTTACAAAAAAAAGGTAAAAGAATATGTGGAGGTTATAGTACTAGTAGCCACTAGCCAGTAGGTGAAGAGTGAAGAGAATGGTGCGCGCGCGCGCGTGACGCCAAGGTTGAGGCGAAGCGGCACGTGAGTGAAAAGGCGGCACGTGCAACGAACGAACCATGGTGGGTTCGCCACCTGTAACATCATCTCTCTCTTCACTTTCACTCACCGTTAAATTCCAACCTCCACACGCGCCTTTCTCTTCTTCTGTGATGTGTAATGTGTTATGTGTTTCCCTCTAATCTATAATTCTATCCTTACCCCCCAAGTTTCCTCTTTTCCCTAAACCCTAATTATCCCATCCCTTCCTCTCACTCTTCTTCCAACCCCTTCCTCTCTCAGGTCACTTCCCTTTCTTCTTACTCTTTCTTTCTTAATCTTCCCGAATTGTCTCACATTCATTATTAATTGCCATGTTTTCTAAGATTTCTCTTTAGATGTTTGTGATATGATGATACTGTGTTATTCTATCTTCATTTCTTGGAAAATTGATGGTGTGTGTGCAGATAAATAAGGGTAGCGAAGATTACTGTGTGTTGTTACTATTTTTGGGTAATTTGGAGAAGTTAAGAAGGTTTTATTATTGTTTAAAAGTTGGAGGTGTGGGTCTGATGAGAATTGTTAGGGGAATGCAGAGATCGTTGCTTTGCGAGGACCTCAACAACTCATTCATCCGAGGCATTGGTATCACTGCGCCCAAAGCCAGAACACGTGGCAAACTTATTTGTTTGTAGGCCGAGAAAATTCAATTACAATAATGACTCGCATCTTTGTTCAGCGTGGTTCCTCAGCCACCTCTTCAACCTCAACTCGCTCTTCTGTGAATTCATCAGCTCCATTAGAGCCACAAGTTACTGTGACAGATGAGAATATTGTAGAGGAGGCTCAGGACTTTGTTGCTGACCAGGTTTTGGAGACTCCTAGGACTGAAGATAATAAGCCTCAAAGGGATGACATAACGGAAAGTTTTCATAATGATCAGATTGACACCTTAAGTGATGAGGCAAGTGATGACAAGGATGTTAAGGAAGAGGTTGATGGTGTAGGAGAAGAAATGAAGGGGCTGCTGAGTGGTCAGAGTAATTTATCAGATAATGTGGTGTTAAAGGAGGATTCTTTGCTGACTGCAAGTGGTAGTTCATATCCGCCACCTCCGCCTCTTCCACCTCCTCCACCTCCAAGGCTTTCTGCTGCTAACTTGAATTCAAGAAGAGTTGTGTCAGGAATTCCAAGCGCTGTCCATATAGGATCGCCTAGGAGAGTGTCTGCGCGGCATGGTGGCTTGGCTAGAACTTCACCATCTGGGTCCTGTCCATCTTCTCCCAGGTCTCTCAATGAAAATGAGGGGTACAATAGTGCTGATGAACATAGCCCTTGCTTTGTATCACTTTATGATGATCTAGTAAGTTCATTGTCCAATAATTATAAACCTGTTGATTGACAGATTTTATTGAAAGGTTTGTTTGATATTGAAATGATGTTATGATCTATTTAGGAAAGAGAGCGACAGTTTGAAATTGACATCAGAAGGGCAAGAGGTTATGAAGTAAAAAAAATGGTGGGGGATGGAAATTGTCTTTTCCGCGCAGTTGCAGATCAGGTGTATGGGGATCCTGAAGTGTATGATTTGACCAGACAGATGTGCATTGATTACATGGTATGATAGCTTTGTGATTCACACTCACATTTAGATAGATTAGAGCTTCCTTTAATAGGTATATTTTGAGTTCCAAAGTTGTAGTTTTGTGGTATGTAATTTAAGAAGGTTGGTTATAGAGTTCACTGATCCCTCATCTGGTTATTGAGGGTTTTATATGCTTTCAGGTGTCAGTTTCACAATGTGTGCGCTTGACTTTCTAGACATTACAGAAAATAATTATTTCACTATTTTCGGGGGCAAAGCAATAAGATATCAAGAAGATTGAATGAATGAGAAAGGATGGGAGCTTATATTTGTTTTTTTACAAGGAAGGAACAGAGTTTAGAATGTTCTATCATCTGTATAAAGTAGTTGATGAATAGCAACAATATGATAAACAATGGTGGGTAAACTTGGATAAATTTCATAGTGCAATATACATTAGTAGGAGGAGATTGATCCAAATAGAAACTAATTCAAGGATTTTTTTTTTCTCTCCAATTTCTTATGTGGGTTTTCTCATTCTCTCTGAACTCCCCTCAATTGTTGCACTGTACCATATTTTTACTGCTATTTTCACTGCATGAATTGTATTCATCCATGTTTCTAACCAATTGATGGCGGCTTTATTGAACTTTTTTATTTCTGGTTTTGTATCAGGAGCGTGAAAGGGATCATTTTTCCCAATTTATCACTGAAGGCTTTATGTCTTACTGTAGAAGGAAGAGAAGAGATAAGGTATGCTGAAGTTTGATTTGGGTGGCTATTTTTTGTAGGCTTTATATGTGTCAAAAACTGGCAGTGATCTCAATTATTGTTTTTTGATCTGATTGATTAGCTTCTCCCTTCTATTCTCCACTACATGTATAGTGGAGCATTGCTTAAGAAACATGCAGGCCAATGTGATTTGTATTTGCAATGTTTATAACTGATTCTACCACAGTTTAGGACAAACCAATATCTTCAAATTGGATAATAAGTTTCCTTAATGATGTAACAATTTGATATGTACAAACAGATTCTAAGTCTAGCAACAACTCCTCATAACTAATTTTAAGTTTAACGGCTATTTCTAGTAAATAACCCTCTTTTTAGTATTTATGATCACATATCAGAAACATATAATGATATTCACCCTGCTTGGCAGGTCTATGGGAACAATGTGGAGATCCAAGCCATGTGTGAAATGTATAATCGGCCCATTCATATCTATTCATACACTACTGGTACTGTCAAAGCTTGTGTATCAGTAATAGTGATCTCTTTTTTGTGTAGTTAGTGGGTTGTGTATTATATCATAACATAAACCGTTTGGTGCAGAACCTATTAATATTTTCCAAGGAAGCTATAATACTGACTCGCCACCAATACGATTAAGTTATCATCAAGGGAATCATTACAACTCCCTCATTGACCCACGACGCTTGA
The DNA here is from genome assembly GCA_029929735.1 of Mimosa pudica. Taxonomy (NCBI): domain Eukaryota; kingdom Viridiplantae; phylum Streptophyta; class Magnoliopsida; order Fabales; family Fabaceae; genus Mimosa; species Mimosa pudica. The sequence goes on from JAKELP010000001.1 coordinate 2,012,168, forward strand.
CAATTGGTGCAGGACTTGGATTCAGTAGTCTTAGAGAGGTGTATATGATTTGTTTCTATAAAATTATATAACTAGTTGTGGTCAACTCTCTTTGGTGTTTTTTATATCTGCACTAAATATCAAGAGTTTAGGTTCCTCAGCCTATTGGAAAATTATATTTGGCAGTAAATTTAATTCTGAGGCATCTTGCGATTGGCACTATTTGTGATCTTGGGAAAATGACTTGTCATTGCATATTCTATTAATCAAATTGTGGCTAATGATTTGCACTTTTGGTTTACAATACAGACTAATGTTGACAAAGATAAAATTAAGGCCGCTATTAAAGCTCAGCAAGACCAACAGATTGATAATGTAAGGACATCAATTTCTATAGGGGTGAACTAGGGGTTGCATAGTTTGATTTTGTTCACACGATTTTCTTGGGTGTTATTTCTGTCAACAGGCACTTTTTGCTCAGGGGCAGTTCTACTCTGATCTTGATCTCACAGAGAAGGAAATAGAGCGTGCGGTGATGGAAGTTTCTCGGGCTGAGTATCTTGCAAACAAACAGCTTGGTCTCATGGGGTCCTCTACCTCCAAAGCAGAGCCGTCATCTTCTGGCGCAAGTTAGTGTCTTTAGTATCCTCACACAGTTTGGCCTGTAATACCTCTAGTGTTTCTTTGGGGCCACTAGAGTTTAGGCAAATTGAGGCCTGAAACTGATGTGAAGTAGAAATTAAGTGATTTTTTTCTTTTAAGATGCTATGAGTTATGTATCCAATTATAATAACTAGCTAAAAGAAATGGAAATGGCAGGATCATCAGGTAGTGATGGCAATATGGAGGGTGGAAAGGAGAAAGGTGCTGATATGAGCAACAGTATGCAGATGGTGCTGTCGATGGGATTTAGCTACATGCAAGCGAGTGAGGCATTTAGCATATTTGGGGATGATGTTGATTCTGTGGTTTGTTACCTCTTGGAAACTGGCAGTGGCAGCAAACAAAAAGGCAAGGCCACCCAATAATTGGTGAATGGATCTGTCTATTCCATTGTAGTTAACTTAGAAATTTTGGCTTCCAATGCCACGGCTTCAATAAATTCCTTTGTAGCTTGATAGTTTAGTTGCTTATTTATATTTGCTGTCATTAGCGTCTTTGTTAAGTTGAGGGAGATATGAATCATGAACATGGCCCTGATCTTAAGTGTAGCACAATCCCTTGTCAATTGCAGCCCGTAAATTATGATACTCGGCTGCAAGGGAGAATAATCTCAGTTGTCATAATTACGTTGAAAAGAGTAGAATGGAAACCAATTGTGCACAGCCTCCTAAATTTGTATGTAAAATGCATGTGTACATAAAATCAAATTATATGAACAGTAAATGAATAGTAAATTTCTCATCATATAATTTATTCAAAATAAAATTATAATGTACTCCTTTTCTCATAGATATAAAATCACTTTTAAACTTCAAAACTTCAATTTGTTCATAAATATAATATCACTTTCTTATTGTTTTCCAAATTTTTCCCAAATTAACGTTAATAATGTTTATCAATAATAAGCAAACAAGAATAATAAGCAAATAAGAGAGGAGTGAGGATAAAGCTATATGTTTCGAGGTGAATTGGTAATATTATTTGATAATAACTTTACTAATATATTCAATCTAATCAGATTACGTAAAATAGACTTATATTTAGAAATGAAGAGTGTTTTAAATAAAACACCAAATTACAAAAGGCATGTACACACATTTGACTTTAAATATGATATCTACTTGGGGAGTTGAATATGATATCTACTTGGGGAGTTGATTTGGTCTGAAATATATAATCTTGTTTTGATGTCAACTTCTTCCCAAATTATATCTAATAGTGCTCATATTAATTAAGATGGGGAATAAGATGATTAGTGTGTTTTTGAAAAAAAAAACATCACACTAATATAACTAACGCATGTAACTATAATTAATTAAATAGGTTTTATATTTAGAATCATAAGGAGTTTAGTTTCTTATTGAAAAAATAACAAACTTTCCACTCTTGTTCCTTAGTAAAAAATTGCACTTATATTTCAAGTAAGCGATTTAATTATCAGACATGTTTATTAACAATTTTTTAATCTGTTATCAAGGATATTTCATGAATTAGCGCCAACCCCATTAACGTGCTCCATTAATATTTCATTACGTGAACAAATCTGTAGTTTAAGATTGGTTGCATGGTTTCGTATAAAAATCTGAACCAACCCCATTAACTAGCATCTGCATCTCTTAATAATCATATTCAGTTTCAGTTTGAGTATTGAACAACTCCTGAGAAACCAACAACCCCATTGTCTAGTAATTAACACCCTCTTTATGACCCTATATAAGCACAAGCTTTGGCACTGCATGTCATATCTAACATTCTTCAAAGTAAAAGGCCAACTGATATATATGGAGTCAGCCTCTGCAGAATCCAAATCCAAAGGAAAGGCCGTTGCATTTGCAGAGCCTCCTCCTGCTCGTACCACCGAAGCTGCCCCTCTGCCCTTACTCAAATGGAAAAAGGGTCTTTCCATCTTAGATTTCATCCTCAGACTTGGCGCCATTGGAGCCACCATGGGCTCCTTCGCCCTCATGGGCAACAACGAGCAGATGCTTCCATTTTTCACTCAGTTCCTTCAGTTCCACGCTCAGTGGAACGAGTTTCGCATGTTCCAGTAACAAAAATATCTTCCCTTCCCTCGTCTCACAACTTTCAAACTATATTCTCACCACCTCGTTTTAATTATAAGACCACTTTGATTATTTAGAAAAATAAAGTACACAAAATTATTCACTTCAAACTGTTATCTAATGACAACTAACATGTCACATGTGTAATAATTTGTGGTCTAACTTGTTTATTTAACTTAAAAGTTTCAGTAATCTTATATATTTAGGACTGGAACGACCATTTGATATGGGGTTTTTGGAATTTCTAATATTTGAATATAATCATCCCATTTTATATGCAGGTTTTTTGTGGTAGCAAATGGAGCAGTAGCTGGATACCTTGTACTCTCCCTCCCATTCTCATTTGTGTGCATTTTTCGGCCCCTTGCTGTAGCACCCAGGCTGCTTCTTATAATCTTGGACTCTGTAAGCTTCACTGTTTGCTTGACTTTACCGGTCCCATTAATTAATAGTCATTGGCCCTTGATATAGTGAGATAAATTAAGCAAGCAAAATGTACCACTAATAAACTAGCCTATAAGTGAGATAAATTAGTTCTGAAGAAAAAAGATGGATATGAATATTTAAAAATGAATTAATTTAAGCATCAGCAAGTAATTGATTAGTTGATCATATTCTATGATCAGTGATGAAGCCAGTACTTGATTGTAATGATGGGTGCAGGTGATGATGGCGGTGGTGGCCGCGGGTGCTTCGGCGGCTGCGGGGATAACATACTTGGCACATAATGGGAGTCAAGATGCAAATTGGATGGAGGTGTGCTCACAATTCACAGACTTCTGCCAAACTGCGAGCGAGTCTGTGGTGATTTCTTTCATTGCTGTCGTTTTCTTCCTCTGCCTTCTCCTTGTCTCCTCTTTGGCTCTCAAGAGATATTGATCCTATTGATCAAGTTCAAGCTCTCTTTGTGTTGTCTTATACTATAATATGTCTATTGATGATGGGATTGTAATATGTGTGAATTCGGTGCTGATTTCTTGTGTGTAGCAGCTCATGTTTTGAGCTATATCATACCTTTTTATTTTGTGATTAATCGATGTCAATCAGTGTTAGCTTACAGATCATGTGAGAATGATATACCTGTTGGCTGTCCAAAATGATGTTCTAAATTAGACCAGCATATATGCTATCATCTTTGGGCGTTTAGTTTTAATTTTAGTGTAATAGTTTTTAATTAAGGGACACGTATCCCTTAATTAATTTGAAATTTGATGATGTTGTCTGTATGATGATACGTTTTGGAAGGTTTATGCATCGTTGGACATTTAAAAATACAACTATACAAGTGAAGGGCCAATGTTGAATATGCTGTGGATTCTTGATTTTTATACAGACAATAAGCTTTCACATGTTACTCAAATAAAGCGATTAAAATTTTATTTTATGATTTGCTGTTGTGTTTGGTCCGAAAATAAAGTACTCCCTCCTCCGTTCCTAAATATAAAATTACTTTTGAAATTCAATTTGTTCCTAAATATTAAGTACTCCCCTCCGTTCTTAAAACACAAATTACTACTCCACCCTAACACTCACTCTCTTCTCGCTTTTCCCAACTTTTTCTCAAATAACCCTATCACACTTATCTAAAATATAACAAATAAGAGAGGGAGAGTGAGAATAAAAGTATATAATTCGGATAAATTAATAATATCATGTGTAAATAACTAATTTAAGTAACTTTTTTTAAGGACCTTACTTACTTAGATCAAGTTCCTTTCTCCAAGTTCTCAAGTTCTTTTAATATAGGAGTGAAACGTGTCCTTTTATAACAACAAATTGAATGGATTGTTGTTATAAAAGAACACGTGTCACTCGTATATTAAAAGAACTTGAGAATCTGGAGAAAGGAAATTGATGTAAGTTTTTCCCTTTTTTAATCTATTGAAATTAGGAGGAAAAATAGTGAGGGAATACTACATTGCCTATAGTCAGCGTGTTTGGCTCGACTTATTTTGAGAAATAAGCCAGCTTATTTTAGATTTTCAAGGTCAAAAACCCAAAATAAGCTGACTTATTTCTCAAAATAAGCCGAGCCAAACCACACACTAAGTCTTGGCTCAGTCTCTGATTTATGCGCTCTCTGTTTCAACGTCTCTGAAGTGAATTCCCAAAATGTTTGAGCGCGGGAAGCTAACACCAAAGTTTGACGAGCAGACAAGGAAGCTTCACAACCTGGGCGTGTTGCAAAGAATGGACCCCTCCGTCCATCGAATTCTCCTCACCGCTCGCCACGTCACCCTCTATCATTTCAACGACGACCCTCTCTCACCATGGGTTCGCCAACTTCTCTTCTCTTCTTTCTTTCTTTCTTTCTTCAATCTTCCTCTTCTCTTCCCTCTCTTATTCATTTCATTTCCCTCCTCTTTCTTTCTCATCGCTTTCCAGAGCTTCAAGAACATCGAAGGACCTCTCTTCCTCGTCAACAGGTCACTTTCTTTCTCTCCTCTTTATTATACTACTATTTCATTTTGCTTTATTTCTTTATTTATTTATTTATTACTCATGCCTTTCTTTCATTATCAATTTTTTTGTCGTATTATCAGGAACACGCCACCTCGATTTCAATTTATTGTGCTCAATCGTCGTAGTCCTGGTCAGTCACTCTATTATATGCATTTCTTTCTATGTTCAAGATTTGTTTTCTTCCAACTTGTATTCTGCATTGTGAGTCATAGCTTTCATCTTTTGGCCTTCTCCTTTGAAAACGCCACAATTCCATTCGCATATCCAATGCTGAGTGTAGTAGAACAGTAAATACTCCCTCCGTTCCTAAATATAAGATCACTTTTGTTAGTTAAGTTAGTTATTGACACGTGATATTACCAATTTATCCCAACTATATTGTTTTAGATAAGCATGATAGGGTTAATTTGGGAAAAAGTTGAGAAAAGTTAGAAAGTGATCTTATAATTAGGAGCAAATTGAATTTCAAAAGTGATCTTATATTTAGGAACGGAGGGAGGGAGTGTGTGGCTTGGGAAAATGTCTACATTGTTACTTTCAATGGTAAAATATAGGATGCTCGTCCTAGTTTTCCCTATATGCAACTTGGGATTAACTCTACTATAATGCTCCACTGAGAGATTTGTGTTGTCACAAGCAGAAAACTTGGTGGAGAATATCTTGGAAGATTTTTTGTATGAAATTCAGGATTCGTATCTGATGTATACAAATCCTGGTCAAGAAGTGACTTGTATGTGGTTTTACGAGGCTCATGAATGCAAAGAGGTGGCAAATCTTTTGGACAGGTAATGTTTGTGCTTGGATACATTCAAATGGCTTATCTTTAATCTATATGGGATCTTTGTTGATTGAATGTGTGTCTTCTAGTTGTAATATGAGCGTTCTTTTTCCCCTTCTCTATCACTCTTGAAACTTATAAACTAATTCAATTACTTCTGGTCTGCGTCTTTTCCTAATAAAATATGTGGTTCAACTAAGAGTTTATTGATCAAATTGGGTGTTTATAGTACATTCTCACCTTCAATTCCCTAACTCAATTTATGATGGTTCAAAATTGTTGATATAATTGTTCTGTTTGATTATTTGATTTGTGGTTTCTATTCACTTGCTCCTTTTTGGCGCGTTGTAGACTTATGTTGGCACAGAGGCATATTTCCTAATGCATAATGAGACACTGATGCACTGTCAGTTACTTGAAGTGCAGAAGATCTAGCTTATAACAATGGCAACTATATATATGGAGAATGTTAGCACTGAGATAATTTCTAGAAATGAGGCTATGAATAATGACCTGTGTGCTACCTTGCATTTTGTATAAGAAAAGAAAATTACTTGTTTGATCAAAGAATAATGATGTATGGTGGGGGAGTAGAATGAAGAATGAGTTTTTATATTTGTTAATAATAGCATTAGTTGGCAATGTTATCGAGAATATTTGTTGATTTGTATCTGGTCAAATTCTTATTAAATATTCTCCCAACTCTTATCCTCATTTAACCTGGTCACTCACTTATATTTGGATATTTTTCAGGATCCTAAATGCATATTCCAAGGTTCCTATGAATTTGAAAGTATCTCCTACAAAGAGGTAGTAATACGTGTTTTCCTATTCTGATGAACCTATGTTTCCACTTAAATACCTCCCTCAAGGTGTGGGGTCGGTGGTCTAATCCATGTTTAGGAAAACGATAAAAGAAATGTGTATGAGATTTGATAAAATGAGATATGATATGATGAACAGTGTCGCTTGGTTTGACCATTTGACAAATTATATAATTAGGGAATCTACTAGTACATCAATAATGAAAATTGCCTTTGATTATATTGAAGACAGAGGTTCGATTTAGGCAGTGCCATGATTTATGACATTATTGACATGCCATCCCTCCCTTTTCCTTTCTTGACTTTCCTAGTGTTTGAAGAGAATTATAAAATATAGGGTAGTGGGGCTTCTATAAATTGCCTTTAATTACATGTATGCATCGTATTTCTATTGACTGTGGGTACAATATGCCTACCTCCGTTCACTGTGGCTGCAAAACATACTTGTCTATCTTGTTTCTATTGACTGTCAACTTCTGCCAGTTTACTTTTTTTCTAGTTATACTGGAATTTCTATTAAAATACATCAGTACTAACTTGAATAAAAGGTGGGCAAAGGTGCAAAAATAGCCACCGTAAATTTAAAAATGGGCAACTATAACGCTGGTAAATTTAAGGGGGCAAAACTGTACACTGTAAACTAAAATGGGGCAAAACCATACATTATAAACCAAAATGAGGCAAAAGTAACCTCTCTGTTAGGCTGAGTTAAACAGACATTTTCCAGACGTGGGCTCCACCATCAGTAAATGACATGTCAATTCCAAAATCTAACGTGAAAGCTAAAATGCATCCAGTTAACCTAAATCACTAAAAACGAACTCTAAACCCCCTAATCATTTCGATAAGAAACCAAATAGAACCCCAAATCATGTGAAATTCATCTTACTTCCACGTAATCATGTGAAAAAATAAAGTCTCATCAAACAATTAAAGTCTCATCAACATATTGCACCCTTAAATGTATGACACATCATTTACTGATGGTGGGGCCACGTCTGGAAAACGTACGTTTAAATTTACGATGGCTATTTTTGCACATTTGCCCAATTTTGCCCCATTTTGATTTACAGTGTACAGTTTTGCCCTCTTCAATTTACCAGAGTTATAGTTGCACATTTTTAAATTTACGATAGCTATTTTTGCACCTTTACCCATAAAAGGTTAGTATTAGACAAAAACCTTTAAATTTGGTTAATCAAATGTGCTGGACTATAGAAAACTTACCTATCATATTTCGGTAGGAGAATTTGATAACAAATACCCATGGATCTAAGTTTTTCCCTCATCATCATCACAGCCATTATCAATTGATTATGTTGTTGATAGTATACACTAGTTGATAGCATACACTTGAGACTTGAGAATGTATTTTATTCGGGCATCTTCTTGTAGTGACTTTGGGGAACTGAAAGCAGTGTCAACTATGGCAGTTATAGATGATCATCATGAGCCATCGCCGTCAACCACTTTTAATGCAGCTGGCATATCAGATGATCCTTCCTTTGTGAATTTGTTCAGTGTATGTATCATGGAAAACTTTCCTTTTTGTATTTTTTATGGCCGCCTTTCATCCATTTCTCACCTTCACACTTCTGTTAATTTGATGACAACTGAGTGGGTATGGATATTTTCGTTCATGGCTGTGTTCCTAGTTTTCTCATATCTTTTCACAAATGCATGTAAATTTTCTGAATGTGTCAGAAGATTTCTTCTCGATCATCCGAGAAAGGTTATCTGATTAGACTAGATATTTATAACTCTTGTCCTTCTATGCAGCTGGGGTTGTAAGGTTCAGCTGTAGTACAAATTTTAAGATAATAGTTTGAACTGACTTTGAATGATTTATTGAGCCCTTGAAGCATAATGACATGAAGTAGTTGGAAGTTGAACATCTAGTTTTTAGTTCTTATATAGGATATGTTTTGCTGCTCCTCTGTTGTTGGCTTCTTTGACAATTGGGAACACTACAAATGCTCCAATTACCGCACAACCTTACCAGTCTTCTGCTACAATTTCTCCTACTTCTCTGCCCGTCAATGAAGCTCCAGTCATTGCTCATTCCTTGCAGTTGCCCTCCCATTCTCACCATGACACCCGTGATTCCGGTGGTGGCAACCAAGCTACTAATCTCGTGAAGCCTTCATTTGTTACCCCTACTCCTTCCCCTTCAACAATGATGACCCCTCCTGATTTTAAGGACGCACCAGAGTTCCCTCCACTTCCTACTACTCCCAGCAAACAGCGCCCATATGGTCCTTGGATGCAAAGCCATTTCCACCACCAACTCCATCCCATTCTCTTGTTCCTGCTCCTGCTCCTACTCCCCATGCAAATTACGGTTCAGTTGTAACCAGAGAAATGGTCCGAGATGCTGTTCTGGAGCTTATTCAGGTGAGTTCACTTGCTTGTAGAAGTGTATGATATCTCTGGCTACTATTATATCTCCATTAGGATGATGTGAATGTAGACAATGTGGAAGGAGGTTATCATATTTTCTTGTGTTCTACTGATTTGTACTTGTGTCCTTTTCTTCCTATTACAGTCTCCTTTTAGTCTCCTTTTTAAGTGATGTTTTTTCTTGCTGCGTTTTAGGACAATCAATTCATTGATATGGCCTACAAAGCTCTGTCCAATGCTCACCAATCGTGACTGTCGTTTCTAAACTTTCTGGAGAATTGCTTTTTGGGCGTACATACATTTACTATAGGTTAGGCTTCAATCTTGTCCTAGGCTTCAGATGTTTCCGTGAAGCAGGTAATATGCAACGTTATTTTAAGTTTTGAACTCAATAGCTGATGGTTTATTGGAAGAAGCTACATATGAGCAACGACACATAACTGAATTGACTTAGCAAATTGAATGCATCAACATCGCCAGTTTAACATCGAGTTAACAACTTTGATTCGGTCGAAAAAACACGCCACAGTACGATTTTAAAAAAAATAGACGCAGCCAAAAAATATTAAAAAAATTATCAGCAAACTTAATCACACCACCGTGAACACAAAAAATTATAAAGTTTTTCATAAAATGGAACGATCATCCACATGCAAAATATTTCTTCAAAAAAAGATCTAAACTTCAAACAAATAAATGTCCCTCTATCAGCTTGAACTAGATAACAAAGAATTCTTAGGCTCCGCAGCAGACTCCAAAAGGAAAAACTCTTAAAAGACACGGTATGATTTTCCCATGGTGCTCTTCAAATACAAGCACCGAACCTGAACCACAAAAATACAACTCATTAGATAACAGATCCAAGCGTGTTGAAGTACATGTACAAGTGCAGGAAGTCCTAAAGATTTCTGCCAACTAAACTTGTTAACATGTAAATAATCTTATGCTCACCATGCTACTAATCTTTAGATCGAATGTTGACTATTTTGTGGTAATTAAATAAGCAAATTATACCACTAAATTATACATATTATATTGTAATTATGTTAGTTCATAATAAGAATAAATAAGTTTTAAGCGGCAAATATAAATAGAAACAATTTGAAATAATATAATTAGGACTGAGGTAGTATTGTAGTAATATACCACATGCCTCACATTGCAAATCAGTTATCATAGCAGACAGCTATTCTAAGGTTCTAAACGGTTGCTTACATAAATTTGTAGAACAAGGGGGGACCAATGATGTGCCAATTAAAAGCAGAATTAATCTAGTTAGTGCAAAGGAGAGATGGCTCACATTTTGCCAATTCTTTTTCAACAAGGACACAAGGAAGTTAACGCTGAGCTGCACATTTTGGAAGATTTGCTTTTCCTCCATGCTAACATTTCCCACAGCAACTCCCATGCACAAAACTTTCTTGAGCTGAAATTTAACCATGGCCTTTGTTTCATTGACCTTTGACTCGAGGGATTCTTGGTGAGTAACAAGTGTGGGGAATTTCCCTATATCATGCAAACATTACATATACTTAGTTACGTGAAATGAAAGAATAAAAGACGCCTATCTATCAATGCAAGGAAAACAAACTTGAACTCTAATAGGATAGTGCAGCTTCTCGTGCAGTCAAAATCATTAGAATCATTTTTATGGTCCGGATAAAAGACTTGCCTGCCTTGTTGAGACCTGGACCCAATAGACGAGGGATCTGCTTTATGACTGCTTCAGATGCTAAAAAGGCATGGTACTTTTTGGCCAGTTTTTTAACTAATTTCTTGTTCTTGTTTAGCTTCTTTAAAGCTTCCACATCCATCCAGTCCAAACCAGTCTTCTCGGCCTACACAATTATATTGGCTAAATCAAACATACAATAGCAATTTCATTTCACCTCTATACTACAAATAAAAAGCCAATAGCAATTATAACTAAATGCAACCAACTACACAAACTGAACCAGTCTCAATCAAACAAAAGTGCCAAACAATGATATAGTTGAGTTAAAACGGTATTAAAAAGGCCTCCCAAGTAACATCCTTTTCAAACAATGTGATGAGAAAAAATAGAGACAAAACAATAAAGGCATATTGCTAAACTTCAGAACAAATACTGCAATACCTAATGAATAATTCAACAGTTTGTTTATCAAAAGAAATCTGTACCTCTTCAACATGTTGGGCATCTCCAAGCATGCATATTTTCATCTTAGGGCGAGGGATGTGAGGCAACTTGACAGAGCCACTGAAACGCTTATCCTTTTGAGGATCATAGTTCTTGAGACCAATCTGGAGCTCAATGGTCTCAACAAATTTGCGGTCAGTATTCTTGGAATCAGTCATGATTCCAGATATAGCTTCCCTCACAGCATCACTCTGAAGCTTACTACACAATCAACCCAAAAAAATCAATTAAAAACCATCTCCCATATAGCATAATAGCCAACCAAACATTCAAAGGCAACAATCCACACTAAACAGATATCCTCCTCATTAAAAGTCTCATCCACATTATGACATACGATGAAAATCGATATACCAAGATAAATTTTTAGAGCCAAAAGCTGAACTAGTGAAATCAGAAAAAGCTAACATAAACCAAAAAACAGTCCCACAATGCAAGTTTGAAACTTTTGTCAAATGTGAACGAAAAAAGAAAATAATTATGTTGAAAATACCTCATTTTCTAGGCTGGGCCTTTCCGCCGCCGTTGCTCCAGATCTCACTACTGTAATATAATTGCATCGTATCAGATAACAGAATAAAAATCAAACGATGTATAAACATGTAAAAAATCGAGAGAAAAGAATTGAACGAAGGAAAAGAAGATACACTGGAAGGAAAAATTGAGAGATGGGAAAGTTACCAATAAGTGAGAAGCTTTTAGGGTTTGTGGTGGCAGGTTAGTGACTACTTTTATAGATAAGACAATGATGTTGTTGGGCCAAAAAAAATAGAAGCCTTTCTATTGGGCTATAGGATTCCATACGGGCCAATCTTGAATTATGTTTAGAACTTAATTCAAGATTTAAACTATTTTTTTATTGGACTATAGGATTTTCTCAATTCAGTTCAAAAAAATAGGATTTTCTCAAAAACTCTTTTTTTCAGAATTTCATTCAGATATGCAAAAAGGGTGAAGGGGCGAAACTAGCCATCGTAAATTTTCAAATGGACAACTTTGGCACCTGTAAATTGGATGGTGCAAAACCATACATTATAAATCAAAATGAGATAAATTTAGTCACGCCGGTAAGTTGAAGCTAACAAACGTTTGTGTTGGCGTGGGGCCCACCTTCATTAAATCAAAACGTCTGTTAGCTTCAACTTAACGGCGTGACTAAATTTGTCCCATTTTAATTTATAATGTACGGCTTTGCACCATCCAATTTACGGGTGCCAAAGTTGTCCATTTGGAAATTTACGGTGGCTAGTTTTGCACCTTCGTCCTATGCAAGAATTGGTCCCAAAAAAATTCAGAATGCAAGAGCTCTAAAAATTAATTAATGTAAAAATGTTACTCCGTTTAAATACTATGTATAAGCTGAGCCGAATTTTAAAATTAAATCAATGTATATATGTTACTCCCTTAAGTCCTAAATACCAAAACTAATTATTTTTTTAGATTAAAGTACAATTGACCACTGTGTGAGGATCAAACAACATATTATGAAAAAAAAACAACATTTTATGAATAAGGTAAATTGGGTTTAGAAAAAATATAAATATAAATAATTTGATTTGGTTCATTTATGCAAAAAATAAAATTTGATCTTATAGTACTTTATATATAAGAGAGAAAGAGGGTACAAACAAACAATAACAAAGGCTTTATCCTAACTAGGTGGGGTCGGCTAGAGAGAAAGAGGGTAGAAAATGACAAAAAAATTCATATATGTGGGATCTATCTTTTTCGGTATTAGTATGATACATTTTTTAAATATTTGTTGATAAGAAGAAAATAACTTAAGAGGCTCAAGTCACGTTAAGGTTAACGGGTGCCCGATTATTTAAAATTCGAAGCAATTAATGTGGTGTGACTTATTCAATTGTGGGGAAATACTCCCTCCGTTGGGGGTGGGGTTTTTTTTTTTATTTTTTTATTAATTTAAATAATATGGGTCCCACACACTAAGAAAAATATTGTCACATAAGCATGTCACGTCAGAAAAAAATCTTATTTCCCCGACGTCAGCTTTTAACAGTCAACGTCGGTCAACATAAACGACTTTCCCTATATTGCACCAATATTTATTCTTCAGTCCCAGAATTGAACCCGAAAATACTTTTTACCCCTATTTGCTCCTGGCGTAATAGTTTGGACTCATTTTTGCACATTTACCCAATTAACAATCCTCTCTTATATGCTTGAGGGGATTTAGGTGCAATTCTCCCTTTTCTAAATAAGGTAAATTGATTTTGATATATATATATATATATATATATATATATATATATATATATATATATTAAAATTGGTTCATTGACATCAATAGTTTATTTAAAAATTAATTTGATTTTATATTTAGAACAATTGTGATATGTTAGGAAATAACAATAGAATTCATGTAATTACATTTTAATCGAGGTAGTTAGGTTCTGTTCTTTCTGTGTTATGATATGTTTTTTAAAATATTTATTGATGATAATAAAAATATCTTTGAGAAGAAAATAATACCCACATATAGTTGAAAGGCGCACAATTATTTAAAATTGGAAGCAACTAATGTGTTGTGACGTATTCAATTGTGGGGCTAAATTGAAAGAAAATCGATAAGTCGTTTATTAGAGGTAGTGGAGAGAATTTAAGTAGCAATAGGGATGGTGAAAAGGATAGAATAGGCTATTCCATTGGAGGCGGCCATGTATTGGATTTAAAAATTAATTGAGTTTAGACTTTAGAGACAGAGTTATATCCAAACAGAGCAAGATAAAAAGAAGAGACAGTGGCTACTTGCGTTGTTGTGACGGAGGAAAAGTCATATGAAGATGTCAACAAGCAACAATGTGAGCTGATCACTCCAACTTGGTATTTTAAGTCAATACGCTTTTTCTTTCGTTCAAACGAAAAGCTGGGACAATGTCAACAGCGTATGGAGTATATGGTCAGATCTTCAATTATACTATTCATCCCCTTTCAAAATAATTATGATTCAACGTCACACGCCAAGTTCATAAGCAAGTTTGAAGACTCCTTCCAGTTCTAAATTTAGGATATAGCTAGGTGACTTTTCTAGACATTGAAGAAACAAATTAATTAATTATATATGATTTCTTTTAAGAGATCATGTAATAATCATTTATAGGTAAAAAGCAATTTAAAAATACAAAATAATATTATCACTGATTCATTTACTTTTTATATAAATTCGGAAAAAAAGAGTCCAAGAAATTGAATCAGATGAATAATGATTTAAACAAGATAAACAAATTAATTCGTATAGCAAGGCAATATCTATGCCAATCAAACCTATCTTAGAACCTGCGGGAAAGGGCTTGAACAATTAGACAAATCTTATATTTCATAGAAAGGAGTAATGGAGAGTAGGAAAGGAAAGGATGCAAGTACTGATTTGGCCAGTAGAGATGCATCTTTGGAGGAGAATTAATGTTTTTAACCAACTAAAGAGAACTATACTTCCTAATGTTGCAGAAAGACACTGCACTAGATAAAATCAAACTAAAATATTGATTTTATCCTTCCACAATTTAAAGATCATTATAAAATCAATTTATCCTTCAAATGGTACACACACAAATATATGTATAGACGAATGATGCATGTAAGACCACCGAGAGTTTTGGATTAACTAACCATGTACTATTACAGTTAAACCAGTGGCATTGAATTCAAGTTCTAAATATATTTGTTGTGGAATTTCTTCCACATTGTGAATAGACATTATTGAAAACTAGATTAATGAATTGTTAGTAGCGCTATATAAAATAAATCTTCAAACATTCTTACACACATGATTAATATGGATTGCATATAATGATTGTTACATTGATAAAAGGCACGTTTTTTGGATAAAAGAAGATAAAATGCATGTTTGAAACGAGGATGCAAAGTACGAAGAGTGAAGGAGGAAGGAAGTTGTGTGAAGTAGGAACCCAATACTTGGAACCAAGCTGGCGCCAAGTGGGTAACCGGCCGAAGCCTCACAATCAATTGGAGCTTCCTCTGCCCCCCACTTACTTGGCCACTTGTGCCGCTTTCATCCTTCCATCCACAATTTAACTAATCTACACTTCTCAATGCCCAAAATTATATTATTATATTATAATAACAATAATAGCCTATTCCTGGGTAGACTATGCATGGATTTATCCATAGTGACAATTAAAAGTTTGAACACATTGGAGGTGAAGACTGAAGACGATAAATATCTGGCTGCTCTTGGTCTGGAGCCACGAAAATTACACACGTGCTGATGATGCCGAAAATATAGAGGAGGGATTCCGTGTCATCAAGTGTGGAAAAGAAAATGCCAATGTATGTGGGCGAGGGATCCCTCCTATTCCCTTCTCCCCTATTCCCCTCCTATTCCCCCATCTCCACCCTCCATCAGATCAAATGGCTCACACCCCATTCATTCTCCTACACCCCACATCACCATATCTCTCCCTATCTTCTCTCCCAATCTCACCCTAGGCTCTCACACACCTCTCTCCATCGCCTCCCTATCCTCCGCCGCCGACCGCCGCCATCCTCCTCCACTCCGTTTCCTTCCTCCCACGTTCTCCTTTGCCTTGCACCACCTCTTCCGATCACCGCCAGCGACAGCGATGGCGACGGCGCCGACGAAAATCAATTTGAGATCGACCACTTTCTCCGATCATCGCCGACAACGGTGACGGCGCTAACGAAAATTGATTCGAGATCCGACCATCTCGTTATGTAATATAACTAAAGAAAGTCTGATTTAAATTTGAGATTTGATTTTAATGTCACGCAGATTCGTAAAAATTGTTAAAAAATCACAAGATGATCGCTCTTAATAAATGAATAATGAATCTGAGAGGAAAGTGGTCGTGAATTGAGAACAAGAGAGGTGAAGAGAGGGAAGAAGGAGAGGGGAAAGAGAGGAGGAGGAGAGGGCACGATGGTTGTTAGTGAATTTGGGAAATTACAGGAGAGGGAGAGTTATATGGTGCTGTGAGTTGTAGGAGATTGTGTGAGATGTGAGCCATTAGATCAAATAGAAGGTGAGGATGAAAGAATAGGAGGGAATAGGGGGAAGGGAATAGGAGGGATACTTCACCCAACTTATGTATGGTGGGACTTGGGGGCATTCATTAGAGGACGCGAACCAAGTACAAGGATTTCCATTAACGTCGCACACTAAACACACCTGTGTACACCCGAGTGTTACTACAATCAAGGGAAACAAAACCATCAGTCTCGCCCTAAATAAATGTTTTGAAACTTCATCACTATAAGCGGTTCATGGTCCAAACAGTTGATTCAACTGGGTCATTTGGTCGATGACATAATAATTTAATTAAAATCCAGTCACATAGATTCTCCATTCCAAAATCCCCACACTTTTGAAATTCTCTCTTTACCTAGAATTTTTACCCTTTTCTCGTCTGTTGAAAAATAATTTAATTTATGCCTTGTTCAACCCACTCCCTCTACTGTTCCTACTGTTCCAGTGTCTTTTCAAAAGTTAAAGCCCAATTGCCTCCATCTCCTTCCACGTCCTCAGTGTCTGGATAAGTAGTAGGAGTAATATTTTCACCAATTGCTTTGACTCTCCATGCTACCACATCACATACAAATTAAAGTAGACCCCAAGCAGCCATCATTCACAAGAAAAACGGAACGGAATATAATAATATTAATAATAGCTCGGCCCGCGAAAAAAGAACTCGGAATAATAATAATAATATTAATAATAACAACAACAATAATAAAATCACATTTAAAATATTGATTCACGATAGAAAAAGAAAAAAAAAAATAGTCATATAGTTGAGTCAGCAACTAAATAGCGTATAGTGCGTGGAAAAGCGCCATCCAAAGAGGACGAGGCCTCTCTATAAGTATATATAAAACCCCCCCTCCCATCACATATTCCCCCAACTCTCATCATATCATAAGTCATAACATCAGAATATTAAAAAAAAAACAAATAACATCACATTGTTAGATGATGATGGCTTCGTCTTCGGAATCAGATCTCTCTACCCTCCACTCAGACCTCTTCCACTCCCACATCCTCACACGCCTCGACGGCCCCTCCCTCGCCGCCGCCTCTGCCGCCTCCTCCGCCATCCGCCGCCTCTGCCTGCACGACCCCCTCTGGCGCCAAATCTCCACCTCCACGTGGCCTTCCCTCCAAGACCCCTCCCTCCGCCACGTCATCTCCAACTTCCCCTCCTCCCACCGCTCCCTCTTCCTCGACTCCTACCCCACCATCCAAAACTACTCCCCCCCACAAACCAATCCCCACCCTCCATCTCCCACCATCCCCCAAGAATTCATCTCAGCCGTTGATATCTACTACCACGACAAACCAATCTTCTCCAAACTCCACCGAACCCAAACCCAAACCTCCTGGTTCAACTGTTCCCCCCTATGGATCGACCTACTGGACCCCAAAGAGTTTGTCCCCACGCCCATCAGCCACGTCAGCAAGGATGTTGACTTGGTGAAGCACTTAGAGGAGAATTTAACGCTGAGCTGGATCATGATTGACCCGTCGAGGAATAGGGCGGTGAATTTGTCTAGCCGTAGGGCGGTGACGGCGAAGAGAATGTGGATAACGGGGGACGTGGAGGTGGTTTATGCGGTGGTGTTGGAGGGGCCCACGTTGGGGGAGTGGGTCCAGTGTAATATAAAGGTGTTGTGTAGCACGTGCGGGGAGGAGGAGGAGGGAGGGAAGATGCACGTGCGGGAGGTGAGTTTGACTGTGGAGGATTGTGATGGGAGGAGTATGTGTGGGGAGCAGAGTTTGATGATTATGCAGAGCGCTGTTGAATGTGGGAGGAGGAAGAGGGTGGACCATGATGAGGCTAAGGCTAGGTTTGATGCGTTTTTGGAGCTCAAGAAACATAGGAGGGAGGTACGAGAGAGGAATGATCAAGCCATTGATATGGTTTTGATTTTCTCTGTCATCTCCTTGTTCCTTTTCTTCTCCTGGTTCTTCTTCTTTTGATGATTCAAGTTTGGGTTCACACATACACCAAAGACAAATAGCAAAAAGCCAAAACATATATATGATTAGTTACTTTTTTGTTTTACACTGTAAATTTACGTTCAAAGTGATCTTATCATAATTACAATTGTTATTTTTTTTCGTTCGTCCATACATGATTAATGTTGTTATTTGATGAGGATTTTTCGTGTTTTTTCTTAATTCACATTGTACGTGAATCTGTTAGGAAATGCCTATCATGTTGAATAAATTAAAATATGCTCAAAAATTTTACCGAAATTATAAATCTCAAGTAGGGTCAGAAAGTTTCGATGCATAGAAAGAGACAGCATGCTCACGTAATGTGCCTGGGCTTGTTATTCATTAATTTTGACAGAGGAATATGTAAACAGGTTCTTTTTTAGGCGCAACTTGTTAGCATTAGTCAACAAATGACTTAACTCAGACCTAACACATAAAATAATGAATTTTTTTAAAAAAAGATGAAGTTATCAGGAAAAACTTATATCAATTTACTTTCTCCAGGTTCTCAAGTTCTTTTAATATAGGAGTGACATGTGTCCTTTTATAACAACCATCCATTCAATCTAACGGCCAGTAATTGAAGAAATGGAGAACCTGAATGGATGAACTTGACCTAAGTAAGGTCCAAAGTTATCTTGTAGAAAAATAGAAACGGCAGAATAGTCTGACAATTTTATTAATGATGATCTCCCATATTTATAATAATATGAGGAGAGAGAAAAACAAATAGAAGAATAAGTCAAACTAGCAACAATCTAGCTAGATAAACTAAACAAATAAATAATATAAAAATCAATAACAAACCCTAGAAAAACTAGATCAACCTAAATTGACTAATTCAAATTATTCAGTGTTGAATTATTTCCAACACTCCCCCATAATTCAAAAGTGAATTATGCTTGAAAACACAACACTTCATCATCCGCGATACTCACAGAGACAATAGTGTTATCAATAACTGTAGCCCGAATCACCATTCTTGGATTAGATTTGAACTCCCCCTGAACATTAAGGCTCTGTTCGGTTGGAGAGTTCTGGAGGGGAGGTGAGGGGAGGGGAGGGATGAAAAGCAAGATACCTTGTTTGGTTCAAAAAAGTGAAAGGGAGGGGAGGGAAAAAATTTGTCCTTTTCTGGCCCCTTGCTCTCTCTCTCCTCACCCCCAAAAGTGGGGTTTTTTGGAGGGGTGAGAAATCTGGACTAAATTGCCCATATCTTTTTTCAATATTCCAATGTTAACCTCGTCTCTATCTTCTTCATGATTTCCAGAAAGAGCACAATTCTTCTGGAAATGATATATACATAATTAATACGCACAACCCAACAATAATACTTAAAACGAATTAAGCATGTCATTTAATATAAAATCTTTCATAATTAGATATCGAAATATCAAGTACAACCATATTCTTTGGAAATAATAATATAACAACTACATCATTTTTATTGGCGTCCCTTTATCCCACGTGCAACGCACGGGGTGAAATACTTGTTGTTGTTCTTCTTCTTCTTGCCTACCATGTTGGCGGCTTCACCGTCTCCGGCGGTTACCGCCACCACACCACAAACCTTCACTAATAGTAGTTCTCCACCGTCACCTCCGTCATCGAAGACGTCCTCTCCGCATCTTGCGACTCCGCTGACACCTCCTCTCGCCGTAACATTGCCTCCATCGACACAACCGCCTCCGGCACCTTCATCTTCTCCATAACAGTAGCGACCTTGTCTTCCTACTGCTACACCATTTTTCTTTCTACTGCATACCCACCCAAGAAGAAGCAGAATTATTTTATGCTTGAAGGCTGTGATTGGATGGGTTTATGCTTGCAATGGAGGCTTTGATGGTGATGAAGGTTCATCAGACGCGTTCACATTATGTGATTTATTTTAGGTTGATTGATTTGCTTGCTTCATTTTTTTAAATGAAAGATCTGCTTGCTTCTGTCATGAAGCATTATATTTTCTTTGGCGAGGAAGAAGAAGGGTTATTTTAGTATCATTATTTTAGATGTTTTGTGTATAAACTAATTTTTAAAAATTGTATAAGTTGTTGTGATATATTTTCCATTAATTTCTAAGGTAAGTTGTATTGTTTTTCTAAGGTAAGTTGTATTGTTATATTGAACCCAATCAAGATAATTGAAAGTTGAAACTAATAAGAGTAAGGATATAATTGTCAACTAATAAATTATCTCCCTCCCCTCCCCTTTTGAACCAAATAAGAAATTAAACCTCTTCTCCTCCCTTCCCCTAACCTCCCCTCCCCTAACCTCCCTTTAATGAACCTCCCCCCCTTCCCTAGTTGAACCTAACATAGCCTAAAACTATGCACTTGACCTAAAATTAGAACTGACATTTGAACACTCAACACAGAGATCAATCAAATAAGGCACAGATGCACCAATATAGAGCTTGTCGTATCCCAACACAAAACCTGAATGCAATCACCACTAGGATCTACCGGAAACAGGATGACAACTCCAAAACACCTCATCATACCATGACAAAACAGATCTGAAAAACCAAAATCAATCCCAAAGATTGAACAAATCAGGCCAAAGCATCAAAATCAGTCCAAAGCTGAACAAATGAGATCCAAATAGATGTCCAAAGCACCAAAGAAAACACAGCAACAAACTCGTCAAATCTGGCCATACTTGCAACTCGTAGGATTTACTGGTTCTCCTACAACCAACGGTTTTACAGGTTAACCGACAACCTTAAAAAACTTTTACAGGCTTAACTTCAACCTATAGGATTTACTGGCTCTCCTGTGACCACCGGTTTTATGGGCTAACCGACAACCTTAAAAAGTTTTTACACAATTAACTTCAACCTACAGGATTTACCGGCTCTCCTGCAACCACAGGTTTTACGGGCTAACCTGAAACCTTACGGAGCTTCAAAGGCAACCATCGGGAAACACATTGAAACTCCAAAAAACTGGACGACCCACATAACACAACCGCCACAAAACGACCGGAAATCAGTACACCCGCTTCACGCACCGGCAAGTGGATGAACAGCGACGACGCGTGAACGCCACGCGCTTACCTCCCGCTGTCATAAGTTGATTCCCACTGTCATAAGTTGATCGGACCACCAGGAATAAACCGATGGGTCCCATATGAACCCATATATGTGGTGTGTGTCTTCAAAAAAGTGCCGAGAAACAAAACTCCTAAATTCGACGCTCTTCCCTTTAAAGAAAAGTAGCCTCCACGAACAATGACAAAGAAGACTATAGAGAATATGGGAAAGATCTCGACTCTTTTGAGTTTCTAATTACAAAGGCAACTTAGACTAATTGCCTAGGGATCGGACTATCCTTTCTTTAACCTAGCTCTGATACCATGTAGAAAAATAGAAACGGCAGAATAGTCCGACAATTTTATTAATGATGATCTCCCATATTTATAGTAATACGAGGAGAGAGAAATACAAATAGAAGAATAAGTCAAACTAGCAACAATCTAACTAGATAAACTAAACAAATAAATAATATAAAAATCAATAACAAACCCTAGAAAAACTAGATCAACCTAAATTGACTAATTCAAATTATTCAGTGTTGAATTATTTCCAACATATCTTTCTCAAGTGGCACCTATTATTTCTAGTGCTCGTCAACATTTAAGGAATGGGAGATTCAATAAAAAGTGTTTCTTACCTTAATTAATAAACATCCTCACTTGAATGAATCATATAAGAGTTAAATTCTTAACTCTATGTAAGTACAAAGTGTAAATTGACTTTCTTATTCTTTTATCCTAGAGAAAGAGATTATACCATCGTTTGACTCAAGACAGGATTTTACTGCGTAACAGTAAGTCGGCATTGACTTAACGATTTAAATTAATGAAATATTAAATGTCACGTGGCACATCACATTCAGTAGTTAGTGCCTTAGTGGTATGATTTAAAGTAAGAATTTGTTTACCCACCATAATATTGAACTGGAATGAACGTCAAAGCTTTTGTCGTCACTTGCACTGTATGTGGTTAGGTTAGGAGTATATGTCACAGTCAGGGGTTAGGATTCCTATCTCACGTCACACAAGTCCCACCTTGATAACAGAAACGGAATATCGGAGAAAGTAATCATGTCAACTAGCTGTTCGTTTAATGTAAAAAATAGAAATGTTTATGTACGTACGGCCCTTCATGATTAAAAAAACAGTGAGGAAGTACAAATATAATATTACCATTGGGGAAGAGCCGAAGGGGAGAAAGGGATACGATAACTATGTAAACACAGACGAACCTGGGACGATGCTCAAATTTTCACCATAGCTCGTCCAATTCAATTAATGCGTTGAAGTGAAAAAAGAACGAAAGAAAGTTTGCGCTTTTCATTGGTTTGATTAGACCCTTTTTTTCCTGTAGAAGTTGAAATTACACGAAATGGGAACGTGTTTTCAAATTTCCATCACATACTGGATTATGTCATCGTGGCATAATTTATTCACGCGTTCAGAGACTTTCTGGTTTGTTTCTTTTTTTTTTGTTTATATTATATAGTTGGTGTGGTGGATCATTAATAATTGGTTTAAGTCCAAGAAAGAAAGATCAGGATTAAGTAGGAATACAACTAAGAGATTTGACGATGATGTGTTGATGCACAATATAGGGGAACTATTGAATATGAATGAATAATCGAAGCACTTTATTAATAATATGATTGAATACAATGAAAGGGGTCACCGGCAACGGTGGTTACAAATATGGGCGTAAATGCCTTGATCACAAAGACTTAATTCAGAGTACAATGATAATCAGAGAGAAGAATACAAAGAAAGAGAGAGAGAGAGATCGCAGAGAATTGATTGTGTCCTTCTGAGTGGGTTCGTGGCCTTCTTATAGTTGAAGCTCAGTCCTGGTAGTTGCGAAATCATAGGCGGCCGTTATGGATAAGAGACGTTGCACGTGCTCCGAAAAAGGTGGGCGACTGCTCAGAAAAAGGTGGGCGACCAAGTCAATCTGCTTTATTGCCGTTGGTGACATTGTCCTTGACGCTCATAGGGCGTCTATCTTGCTTTTAGACTTCCACTGTCGCTAGTGACGTTATCTTCGACGCCCCAAAGGCGTCTATCTCTTTATTGGGCCTCTGTTGAGGCCCAAGCCCATTAAGGTATAACGGTGTATAACATTAGTCCCCCCACTTCTCAATGCTGACGTCAGAAAGTATTGGGAAGTAGCGGTTATCCCAAGTCCAACGGCTCAGATCTTCGCTTATATTTTCCCTCTCAAATCAACGACCTAGATGGTTTTACTAAATTAACACCGTAACTTAACGACGTCTGACGGTTCGCATATACTCGATTTCGACTGTTCATTTTCCCACTTCACTTCGCAGACGTTCTTCTTCTCCATTCCTCCAATACTTCGAAAAATTGAAACTTTGTTCGTTCGCTTGCATCAACACGTCATCCTACTTTCTGCGAAGGTATCTTCTTACAAAAATCTTATCTTTTTATTATTTTCATGAGTAAATTCGTAGTCATGTCATCGTCATCTGATTCTGAGAAAACTACTTCCAACAAATTTCATGCTAACGATAACACCCAATCTAGTTCTTCGTCTTCCCCTAGTGATTCTAATAATATTATTGATTTAGAGACTACTGAAACTTCTAGAGACAACCCTGTAGATGTTGTAGATACATCGGAAAAAGGGAAAGAAATCAAGAAGTCTAGAAAATCCAGGATGTCTAGGAAATACTTAAAGGTCTATGATAGTCGATATCAAGAATGGGTTGATGCTGGTTCATCACCCTCTACTAGTTCTGGGAGGAAATACATCCCTAATCCCCAGATTGTAAACGCTCCTTATGCTTGTGAAACAGGGGGTTTAGAGACGTCTAGGGCTAACATTCTAAACGATGTTAAAGAGCCAGTTTTGAGATTCCTGGAAATCTCAAAAATGCCGTCTATCTATTATTTCGATCCTAGGGTACCCTTTAGGTTGCCAGAAATTAGGGAAGCTCTCGACTCTTGGTCTAGCGACACTATCGCTTTGAGTTTTGAGAGTTTTCGCTACGTCAATCCTTTCCCTCTTCCAAACATAGCCTTAGAGCTATGTGTTTTCTATGAACTCTCCCCTTCCCAACTTTCTCCCCATACCTGGCGTCTCATCGCCGTGGCTGAATTGATGCAAGAAGAGATAGGGGTCGAATTAGATATGTTCGATCTATTTGGCTCCTACAAACTTCAAGAAATTCGGACGGGCGTCTACTCTTTCGTCCATCCCAGAGAGGGGTTACCATCCTGGACTCATGGGTCTCTTCCCAATGATCGTCAATGGGACGCCCGCTTTGTGATGGTGCCTTTCCAAGCTGTCGCCCAAGAGGATTTTGTGTCTCCAATCTGGCGTCGTTTAAGTAAGTTGTCGTCTCTATAACGTCTTTCTTATTGCACTTGTTATCTGATTTATAATGTTTCACATTTTTTGTAGGTGCGTACGAGTTAAGGATCTCGCCACGCTCCAACAGCGACACAAAAAAGAAAATCAAGAAAATCCTCCAAATTCCGGCAGACCAGCGGAAATTCAAAATCATGATGGATAGTAAGTTTCTTGTCACTTATACTCTACATTTCATTCGAATATTTTCATCTCCATTATCTTACTCTAAATTTCTTCCTATCAACCAGGAAAGAAACTCATCCCTAAGGCGTCAGAGCAGAAAATTGATAAGGAAGCTCTGTTGAAAGCGAGGGCTGCGCGAATGGAGAAGCTAAAAGCCAGGAGGGGCGAGTATGACGCTGAAGCAAGGAAAGAAGGCCATGATCCTCATGGCGCCCCTCCTCCAAATCCTGAGTCAACTACGACTACTTCTCCACGACCTCCTCATCCGCCAAAAAACGATAAGCCTGCTCCCTCAACAAATAAAGAAGTCGTCTCATCGGGGAAGAGACCGGCAGAGCCGTCCGCCAAAGAGCCAATCGCCAAAAAATCGAGGGCTTCTAAGTCCTCGAAATCTGCCAAAGTCAAGGGCGACAAAGAGGACTCTGGCGAGGTCGCCTTATCTTTTCCTCCCAACTCTTTTGTCAGAAATAAGGAAGGGTGGGACGACGTCTACTCGGAATTAAGTAAACTAGAATTCGAGTACGACAAAGCCGCCTTAGAGTCTCTTGGGAGGAAAGAGGCTTTCAAGAAGGCCGTCCGCCACCAAATGAAGGTATTTTCACTTAAACATTCATTAACTTTGTTCTGTCTTTTTAACATTGGATGTCTAATTATTTTCGTTCTTTTTATTCTCAGTCCCTACAAGTCCTCCTCCATTATGCTGAGGAGAACGATGATGATAAGGCGACACTCGTCGCCCAGAGGGACGCCGCTCTAGCCGACAGAGAACAATTGATGGCCGATTTAAAGTCGGCCCTGGCCTTCAAGAAGCAAGCTCATGAAGACAGAAGGAGGGCTGAAGAAATAATGAAACGCTCTGACGCCAAACAAGAAGAGCTCAAAGCCACCATAGAAAAATTAAAGGCTGAGCACTTCAAAGACGTAGAAAATCTTAAGGATTACATCAACCTGGCCAGAGCTGAGTCGTCGGCTAAAGATGAAGAGATAAAGGCTCTCCAGTCGGCCTTGGAAAAATCCGAAGCTGCCAATCACCAGCTTGAAAAGGATATGGGTCAGATGGCTGAAAACTATGAGACTCATATCCTGGAGGTCGATGCTCGCGCTCGGATGGAGCTTATGAAGGAATACAAAAGCGGCGACCATGTAAACTGGAAGCCTGACGATGTAATCGACGACTATTACCAACTCTTCCCTGAAGAAGAATCTGAGTTCAATCCTTCTTAAGAGGACAGTCAAACTATCAATGAAATGAGGGCTCAGGGCGACAACCAAGGGGGCGGCGAGCATAGGGCCGACAATCAAGGGGATGACAACCCTGGCGGCGACAAGGCTTAATGTCATTTATGTTTAAATTTCATATTTTGTAATTTTAACTTTAAACATTCACAATATACCTTTTTCTAAGTTATTTGTCGCCTATCTTTTTTATGTCAGATTTGATTTTCATCTTCACAATCAATAGTCTTTGCGCCTCTTCATTTATTTTCTTCGTTAAACACCCACACTTCCGACGGGTGTGGGTGACATCCTACCAAGATAAAAAGAATCCATCCATTAATAAAGGAATCTCTGAAATTATATTTATCAAATATCAATTCACAACATAGTCACTCGTACCTTAATCGAACGTTGGTGACCCTGCCAAATAGTTATCGATCATTAGTCTGAGCGTCGACTATCAATTAATCGAATAAAAACCACTCAATATAACTCGGGTAATATATACCTTTTTCAAATCAACTTCTTATCAACCTCTCAGGGCGTTATGTCATCATGCCTTCACGGCGTCGTCTTATCATCAAATTCTTTGTGTCAATTCATCACATTATCTGGGAAATGACATCTCACAACAAAACATCTCAAAAGATAGGGTTAAATTGCATCAGATTATCACGTCCACAGCTAAACTAATCGTCAGACACTAGGTCTTTTAGCTGGGCTCATCGCCTACAGGCGTTTCTCATCATTTGCATTCTTTCTCAAATAATCTTGTCAGTATCATCGTTCTTTAAATCAAATAATCAAATAACTTAGAAATAATACCTCTTTAGGTGGATGGCGTTCCAACTCCTTGGGACGTCTTTACCATGGACGTCAACCAACTTATAAGCTCCAGGACCAGTGATTTCTACCACTTTGTAGGGGCCTTCATATGAAGCATTTAACTTTCCATCTTTATGCTCAGGTGTGTTAGGAAAGATTTTTCGAAGAACCCAATCTCCTACTTGGAAATGGCGCTCCTTAACACCTTTGTTCCAAAATTTCGTCGCCCTTTGCTGATAGGCAGCGACTCTAATAAGAACTTGTTCTCTACGTTCATCTAATAAATCTAAATCTTGGGCTAAGTGTTCATTATTAGATTCTTCTCTAGTCCACTGTCTTCTTAAAGATGGCATTCCTACCTCTACTGGTATCATTGCTTCAGATCCATAAACTAGAGAGAAAGGCGTTTCACCAGTCGACGTCCTAGACGTCGTTCGGTACGCCCACAAGACGGCGGGCAGTTCTTCAGCCCACCTACCTTTAGCTTTATCTAGCCTCTTTTTCAAAGACGTCACTATGGTTTTGTTACTAGCTTCAGCCTGCCCGTTCGATTGTGGATTTCTAGGAGTGGAAAACTTAAGTTTAATATGCCACTTATCACAAAATTTTCTAAATTTTCTTCCTATAAATTGAGATCCATTATCACATACAATTTCCTGGGGCAGACCAAATCTACATACTATATTTTTCCAAACAAAATCAATTACCTGGGGTTCTTGTACCTGGCTCAAGGCGACGGCCTCTACCCATTTGGTGAAGTAATCTGTGGCGACCAACAAGAAAACTAGTCGTCCAGGTGCTGGAGTAAACTTGCCTACAATATCCATTCCCCATTTAAGGAAAGGCCACGAAGGCACTATCACATGCAATTGTTCAGGGGGTTGTCTTGCCACGGTGCAAAATTTTTGGCAGCGTTCACACTTAGTCACCAAACTTAATGCATCTTTCTGCATAGTCGGCCAAAAATAACCTGCTCTAGTCACCTTTCTTATCAACGATCGACTTCCACTATGGTCTCCGCATTCTCCTTCATGAATTTCTCTTAACACATAATTTGCCTCAGACGGAGAGACACATTTCAGCAAAGGTCCACCGGTGAAAGTTCGTCTATAAAGATCATCGCCTATAGTAGTAAATCTGGCAGCTCTAACAACTATTCGTCGCCTTTGATCTCTCTCACACCCCAAGGTGTAGAGAACTTAATTGATTGATGTAACGTCGAAGGGACTGCCTTCATCTGATGAATCCACGGACGTCCTAATAAAGCATTGTAAGTGGTCGGGCAATCCATTACCTGAAACTTGACTAAAGCATTAATTCCAGCAGCAAAAGTCATCAAAGATATTTCTCCAATCGTCCTATCTGGTGTTCCATTTCCAAATACTAAGACAGTTGGAGCCTTAATTATTTGGGATTCTAATTGTAATTCTTTGACAGTTTGCAAATAAATAATATTAACGGAACTACCTGCATCAACTAATATTCTTTTAGTCAAACAATTAGCTACTAGTAAAGATATTACCAGAGCGTCGTCGTGCATCTGGACGTTCTGAATATCAGCGTCGTTGAAGGTTATTGGACCTTCAACCACCTGATCATTACTCACATTACCATTAATACACTCCAATTCTTTTGGCAAAGACCTTGCATGTCGCTTTGCAGCGGAGTAAGACATCCCACTTATCGCCGACCCCCCAATGATTGTGTTAATTGTTCTGACGGCCTGCGGGGGTTGAGCTGGGGCGTTCTGCCTTTGATCTCTACCTGCATTGTTAGTAGTATTACTCTTAAGGAGATGTTGTAAGTTACCATGCTTAAGTTGGAAGGCTACTTCTTTTCTGAACCTCCAACAATCCTCTGTTCGATGGCCGACGTCTTTGTGGTAGTCACAGTATCTAGTGGTGTCTCTCTCATTGACAGGCGTCGTCATGGGTTTAGGCCATTTCACCCTATCCATCTTTTCAAATGCACTTACCATTTCAGCTGGTCCAATGGACATGTTGAACTCTTCATATCTAGGAGGGGGTGGGTCTCTCTTCTGTTTGTCGCCCTGCTCATTATTGTTAGTATAAGGGTGAAAACGAAAATTTCTACCTCGTTGCCGTTTGGAACGGCGGTCTGTGGATCCCAAATTATTTTGTTGTTGATTAGCTGTCTTTTCCGCGTTTGTGGCAATCACTGAATTAGCGGGGAGACTGGTTGTCGCCAGTCCCTGATTCATTTTAAGGGCATGATTTCTACTGGCGTCGTCCTCTTGAAGATTAATATGGGACCACACGTATGATTGGACTTCTGGCCAAGTTGTCACCTGTTTCAAAACCAATTCTTGATAGAGGCCGCAAGTGGGTGGTAATGCTCTCTTAAACGCCTGCACAGCAATGTTAGGATCACAATTTGGAATACTTACCATTTCTGCCGTAAACCTTTTCAGAAGGTCTCTGTATGACTCGTCCGGCCTCATGACAATTCGATACAAGTCGTCTGACGTCTTAACCATGACTCTGCTGCTTGCAAATTGTTCAACAAAAATGTCAGTTAAATGACTAAATGAAGTTATTTTACCTTGGGGGAGATTAGTCCACCACATCAGGGCTGGGCCAATCAAACTTATACCAAATCCACGACACATAGCAGCATGTCGTTTGTCGGCTGGGAGGACCGCTGCTAGCATAATCTGCCTGTATTGGGCCAAGTGTTGGTCTGGATCTGACTTGCCATCATACTTTGGCATAGTAGGAAAAGCAAATCTTTCAGGCAGATCAGCAAACGCGATGTCGTCTATGAAGGGCGACTCTGAATAACTCCCTAAACGGGCTGCATCAAGTGGCTTTTGAACACCTGGAATCGAGTACATCTTTTTCTTTATCTCAGCGACCTCCTTCTCCATTCGAAGGGCAAAAGAGAGAATTTCGTCTTCCCTCTTTTGTCCTCCTTGTGGATGATTTTGAGGGATCCTTGCCTGTGACTTCTGAGCGGACTGCTCACCTTGTTCTCGACTATCATAAGACTGAAAATCATCATATCCCTCTTCGTCGTCTCTACCTGTTTCATCATTAGGAATATCATTATTGTCAGTATTCTTACCTTTATTACCTTTTTCACCATTAGGATTGCGTTCATGGTCATTTGGGTTTGGCACTTGGCGAATCTCCCTTTCAGGTCCGCTCTGCCTTCTTTTGTTTTTCCTAGACTCTAAACCTGCTAAGTGCAGTTTCAATTCATTGTTTTCTTCCTCCAAACGTTTCATCCTCTCAGATTGAATTCCTGCGGATTGTTCGAGACGCTTCATTTGTTCAGACTGAGAGGTCAAGGCTTCTAGGACTTTTTGGAGGTCAGTGGAAGAGCTAGTTGGCTTGGGAACAGGCTTTGGTTGCTGTTCCATCTTAAAGTTCAATCGGCTCGCTCAGAGAACGTGAAGCTTTTAGAAATAAAGTTGCCGGATTCCCCACGGTCGGCGCCAAAATGTTGATGCACAATATAGGGGAACTATTGAATATGAATGAATAATCGAAGCACTTTATTAATAATATGATTGAATACAATGAAAGGGGTCACCGGCAACGGTGGTTACAAATATGGGCGTAAATGCCTTGATCACAAAGACTTAATTTAGAGTACAATGATAATCAGAGAGAAGAATACAAAGAAAGAGAGAGAGAGAGATCGCAGAGAATTGATTGTGTCCTTCTGAGTGGGTTCGTGGCCTTCTTATAGTTGAAGTTCAGTCCTGGTAGTTGCGAAATCATAGGCGGCCTTTATGGATAAGAGACGTTGCACGTGCTCCGAAAAAGGTGGGCGACCAAGTCAATCTGCTTTATTGCCGTTGGTGACATTGTCCTTGACGCTCATAGGGCGTCTATCTTGCTTTTAGACTTCCACTGTCGCTAGTGACGTTATCTTCGACGCCCCAAAGGCGTCTATCTCTTTATTGGGCCTCTGTTGAGGCCCAAGCCCATTAAGGTATAACGGTGTATAACATGATGTATGACACACGAAAAAAATCCACTATCAGAATTGGTTTAGAAGTATATTTTAATAATCTAAGACATTTCTTTTATTTAATCCCATACTCTTCCTATATGTATAATTAATATGTTGGACTCAAATTATAATTATAAATTAGAATATGAAGTCCATTGATAGTCTAGTGGTAAAAAAGGTCGATTATTGGAATCTTATTAATAGAGAAACAGAGTCCACCAAGGACCATGGTTTAAGTACAAATACAAATGGATAATCATGAGTTAATAAAAATTACAACAAATTAAATTGAAATTCATAGCGAAATGTAGGGCATAGAAAGAAAGGGAGGAAGAGAAGAATAGTTTCATTGTATCACAGGAGCTTGTGACAACACTGGAGCAGCGAGCCCATAATGCTTTAAAGTTACCGAGAGAATGTTTTCAAAAAAAAGAAACCCTTCTTCTAGTGTATTGATTATGTTGTTATATACAGGCTGCAAGAATGACTAGTTGCTCATGAGTTAGTTGCAAGGTTTTAGTACATCGTCACTTATTGTTTTAGATAAGTGAAAGAGATTTGGAACCAGAAAAAAAAAATCAGTGAAAGAGATCATGGATCTAACTTGGTAAACTAATTTGCAGTGGACTCAACTTTTGATTAAAGGAGCCTTCCGATCTTGACCTTTTCTTCTCCTAGCTAGCCACTCGGTGTCTTTCATGACTGGTGCTAATGGGGTTCGGTTTCCTAAGCCCAAGTTAAAATTTGATGCACGCACATAGATATAAGTTAGGTTGATCATGTAACATATATCATTATTTTCATCAATCTTTTCAAACTAATCAACTACCTATGAATAGAGGTAATATTAGAGAGTATATTTACTCATCACACCTAGGCCTGGGCAGACAATATTGGTGTTAATATTTATGAAATTCAACTCCATCGTTTCTTTTGGCGGGAAGTTTAACTCCTTTCAATGGCCAACAAAACCATCAAATATAACATACAAAAATGAAAAATCATATTGTTTATATAAACCTCTGTACTGGGAGGGGAAGCTATTCCAGACTAAACTAAATGATCCAAAAATGAATACTTATTGTCCAGGTATATATTAGGATCCAGATTTCAGACTATAAGCTAATTGATGAGGGAACTAAAATGATTAAATGAATAAAAACACTAGCGTAAAAAGGAGGAGGAAATTGGGAAGTAGCATGTCCCACAAAGGAGAAAACTCGCCACGTACAGAGGAGTAGAGGACCATATACCGTGGTCCTAAGTCCTAATCACGAAAAGGCAATTCAGATCCATGGTCCGGGATGCATCCATTTTAAACTCCATCTCCCACTTTTGAATTTCTAAGTTGAATGCTTTTCTATTTTGAATTTCTGTTCCTTCTCGTTATTTGCGGAACTACGCAATCATAACTCTTCCGTTCAGGTTTATACCAACGGGATGCTCCCAATATTTAAGAAAAAGGCAAGTACTAGTGTTTCATTTTGGAGCTGCCAATTTTCTGGCAGACAAAACAGCCAAATCAGCCATCAATATGACCCCATCTTTGGCATCTCTTGCTTGCCTTGCGTGTCCGCATTTTTTTAAAAAGAAAAAATTGAAGCTCTCAATGTTTGACTGAACTTGTGGAAAAGTAACTATTCATACAATGGCCACATGAAATCAATGAAGGATGTTCCTAAAGAAAGGCTGCCCAAATCGGCAACGAAAGGGGTGAAACATGGACATGAATTGTAACATTTATTTAGGACCACTAGGCTCTGCTTATTTGTTAAAACTAAAAAAAAAAACAGCGATGAATTCTCCGTGACATGAGCTTTTGGTGGTTTCCACCTTTGGACGGCCTTCTTGGTGTCTACCTTTAATCCACCCAAATGAATGAGAATATCATAATAAAAAAAGTTATTAATGATGTGATTAGGCAACTAATTGAAAGCCACCATTCATGGTTTTTGTTCCGTGCTTCCAACGTTTGTGTCCAGCTCTCCTTGTCCCGCTTTCAACTTAATGCTACGATATCTTATCTGCTGACTGCTGTTTATGTTTCAGCTAAAAGTTGATATAATATGTCTTAAATTGACTCCCAGTCTTGGGATTATCTTCTTAACCCGACTCATTAAAATTGACTTCGGTCTTGGGATTATATCTTGTGAGATTACTGTTATGGTTTAACTTTCAATGTGCTAATTGCAATGATTGGTAAGATACAAAAGAGAAGGCCATGCAAGGACATGCACTTGACACTCACGTGATTTCCATGTCATCACTTCTCTTCTTTTTAATTAAGAAATCAAATGTTAACGTTTGACAGTACAAGTGTGTCCCTTTCTTTACTTCCCTGCCACTCTCTCTTCACTGTTTTTTTCAATGCTTTTTCTTTCCCTCCTAAGATTTCTGAAGCGAAGACAAGCCTAAAGCTTCCATTTTTATTTATCTCTAACGTATCTTTCCATTTATTGGCAGGTTTCACTTTCTTTCTCGGTCTACATTCTCAATTCACTTTAGATATTCAAACACGCCACTTTTTCATGGTGCTCAAGACTGAAGACCAAAGAAGATCTTTCATGACCCACTTTTTCTTCACTAAATCCATGGCCTAACATTTCCCAACATTGAAAAATAGACCATGATGCTGACAAAGACTGTTTCTAGACTTCCATGACGTATGTGAAGGTCCTTTGTCCAACTTAATTTTGACACATTCAGGAAATTGGCTTCAGTCCCCTGACATTTACTCACAATTTCAGCTATGTCTTCGTGGCAGCAGAGCCTCAATTTAGACAAATCAATCATTATTAGCGACAAACCCAACAAGATCAGGAAGAGAGGTTCATCCTCATCGTCCTCGTCTTCTTTGGTCAGGAAATATAGATTTAAGAGAGCAGTTTTGGTGCCCATGTGGAACACTAGGACAAAGTCTTCTTCTATGGGAACTCAACACACAAAGCATTTCACTTCTTCTATGATGAGTGGCAAAGAGAAGGAACTTTCAGTTTCTGCCAGGAAGCTTGCTGCTACGTTGTGGGAAAGTAATGACATGCCAGAATCCAGAATGAAGAAGGATTCAAATGCAGACAAAGTGATGAGAAGCAAGAAGAAAGGCATGAGGAAGCAGAAAGCTGCCAACTCATTGGAGCTATGTTTGTCAGATAAATCATACAGTCCTGTCTGTGAGTCTGAGGTCAGTTTATATCACTTATACTCCCTCTATTCCTAAATATAAGATTATTTTCCCAATTTGATTAAATTAATGATGTTAGTTAAATTAGTTATTAGCACATAATATTACAAATCTATTTTAACCATATACATTTATTTTCACTCTCCTTCTCTTGTTTGTCTATATATATAAACATTATTAAGTTTGATTTAGAAAAAAAGTTGGGAAACATTAGAAAATATCTTATATTTGGGAACAAATTAAAATTTGAAATGATCTTTATATTTAGGAATTGAGGAGGCCATCCAAGTAGTGTCTTCATATTAAGATCTAACTGGCTTTAAAATTGATATTGAAGAGAGTGAAAGGATTTGAAGGTGAGGTTAGCAGGAGAAGAGAATCGGTGGCATCTCATAAGCATCAATTGGAGGATTACTACTTGGGAGGCTTTGATGATCTTAGCAATGTCATTTTCAATGAGGTAATGTTAATTTTCCAATCAATTGGGCCATGATTCTGACTATGGTTTTTTTTAAATAAAGTAATTTATTCCCTTTAAATAAAGTACTCCCTCCGTTCGTAAATATAAGATCACTTTGACTAATTTGGGGAGATTAAGGAAGATAATAAAATTACATGATCTTCCCAAAATCCCCTCAATCACTTTACTTTAAAAAGAGGAGTGATTTTCAATGAAAAGAGGGAGTATAAGGGTAGTTTGGGCAAAATTTGAGATAAAATAGAAAATGATTTTATATTTAGGAACTTATCCACTTCCCCAAAGTGATTTTATATTTAGGAACATAGGGAGTATTATTTTCATGGATAATTCTGCGCAATGATCATAATTTTCTTCAACACTAAATGTAGTCTTTCCTTAGCTTAAGATGAACCCGCCACTTTTCACCCTAAATGGCAAGAGTATTATATTTTTTTTAAGGCCGGCAAGAGTATTATATGCTAACACATAGATCTGATTAATCACTGTAAATAAATTGTACATAATTATTTTTGTTGAAATTCAGGTTGGAAATCAACCAAGAAACAGTGCTTATAATAAGGGCACATTAAGAGTTAAGAACAGCCTGAACAAAGCCAGAACTGGTCTATCCACATCAAAGAAACTTCTCAAGGCATTAAATCAATTATGCCTTCATGAACATCATTCATCAACCCTGCCTTTGATCTTAGCCCTACGCAGCGAGCTCGATCAGGCATGCAACCAAATTGATCAAGTAATCCAAGACCATGGTGCAAAGGAGGATGATATAGAGTATCTCTTGAAGCATTTTGTTGAAGAAAAGGCCACTTGGAAAAGAAAAGAGCAAGGTAAAGTTCGTGATGCAATATCACGCATGGCAGAAGAGATTGAAGTGGAGAAAAAGCTGAGAAGGCAAACTGAGAGGTTAAACAAGAAGATTGCTCAAGAAATGGCCGATGTAAAAGCTTCCCATTTGAAAATTTCTCAAGAACTAGAAGCAGAGAGAAGGGCAAGGCAAACATTGGAGAATATTTGTGAAGAACTAGCTAAAGGCAGTGTTGAAGACAGGGCTAAGGTAGAAGAATTGAAAAGAGAATATGTTAAGTTTCGAGATGAGGTAGAAAAGGAGCAAGAAATGCTTCAATTTGCTGATGTTTTGCGTGAGGAGAGAGTCCAGATGAAACTTTCAGAGGCTAGGTACCAATTTGAGGAGAAAAATGCAGTGTTCGAGAAGCTAAGAACTGAGCTTGAAACTTTCCTAAAAAATAGAGGTGAAAATAGTGACATTTCTCCCTTGTTACAAAAGATCAAAGATCTTGGGTCATATTTAAATAGAAGTCGCTGGGGGTCTGAATCAGCAGAGAAAAAAGATGATATAGGCATTGGAGAGCAAGAAAAGCCAGGAAATGAATCGGATGATAGTGATCTGCATTCCATTGAATTGAGTTTGGATAATAATAAGAGAAGCTTCAAATGGAGTTATGCATGTGACAATGATGCAGGATTTGAAGTGAAGAGAGTTTCAACTGATGGTAAAGGAAGGAAATCTGTGTCTGAGATAATTCAGTGGGGGAATATCAGCTTCAACAAGGATGACCATGAATCATCTAATAAATTGCTCTTAGGGGCTCATATACTAGATAAAATAGATGGATTAGAGAATTGCAAGTGTAAACCAGTGTTACCCTTGCAGGATGGTGGAGGTGGTGAAGCAGAGATAAGTTTTTTGTTGGATGGAGATCAATTGAAGCAAGAGGCTGAGGCCATAGTATAGAAATTTTAAACCAAGGTTTTGAATTTGATTGATTAATGTAATAGATCTGTCACTGTCTTTTTCAATTCTGAATGCTTTCCCCTTATCTAATTTTCAAGTGTTAAAATTTTCATTAATCATTGTAGCATCTATGGGCGCAATTCTGAATGTAAGAAGAGGGGTAAATTCAAGTTTGTGGTAAAAAACGGAGAATGTACCCCAACAAGGTGGTAGCAGTGAATGAAAGGCAATCCACACATGACCGTTGCCACCTATCAAAAGAAAGAACGGATATTTCAGAGATCACAATTAAATTTGAGGCGTATGAGTTACATGAAACAACACTGGACCTGACAGCACGACAGGTAGTGGCATTATTATATACTCCCTCGATTACTAAATATAAGATCACTTTGGGGAAGTGGATACGTTCCTAAATATAAGATCACTTCCTATTTTGTCTCAATTTTGGTCCAAATTACCCCTATACTTCTTAGCTCCCTAACTTCTCTCTCAAATCCCTATTTGTCTTTTAAATTTAAGTGAGAGGTATTTTGGGAAGATCATGTAATCCTAATTCATTGGAAAGCCTTCCTTAATCTCTCTAAATTAGCCAAAGTGATCTTATATTTAGGAACGGAGGTAGTACTTCCAAATCACTCAAACATATCAACCCTTGCCTTCGTTCAGCGGCAACAGCGGGAAAACTCTAACCCAGGACCATATATATTACTATCTTTTCTATAGTCTTACACCCTTATTGATTACCTATAATTAGAAAAGGGAATAATAATTGAAAATTTAATATATAGCACTCACTCCAATCCTATAATATCATATTGAATTTTGTGGAGTGATTAAATATATATAAAAAAAAGATAACTTCAAAACATTAATTTTATCATTTTTTTCAAAAAATAACTTTATTTATAAACAGAAACATAACTACATGTGATATATAGAGTGTGTTTGGTTGGACTTATTTTTCAAACTAAACTGGCTTATTTTAAATAAGCCAGCTTATTTTGGGTGTGTGGTTTTT
Organism: Mimosa pudica; assembly: GCA_029929735.1. Lineage (NCBI taxonomy): Eukaryota > Viridiplantae > Streptophyta > Magnoliopsida > Fabales > Fabaceae > Mimosa > Mimosa pudica. Next base: position 2,049,563 of record JAKELP010000001.1, read on the forward strand.
TTTTATGTTTAGTTCGGATCATTTTTCACCCAGCTTATTTGAAATAAGTCAGCTTATTTATAAGCCACACAAGGTAGCTTATTTCTGAAAATAAGCCAACTTATTTTTCTACATGACTTAAAAATAAGCTAGCTTAAAAATAAGTCCCCTTTAAACAAAAAGTCATCCAAACATGTTTATAAGTCAAATGGGAAAATAAGCCACTTTTTTCAAAGTTCATCCAAACATAAAAACAAGTCAACCTAGAACTTATTTTCCAACTGACTTAAAAATAAGTCACCTTAAAAATAAGTCACATTTCCACGAGTCGAGTCGAACTAAACACACTCGTACACATGTGCGTATATTAAAACTACGCTGTGTATTTGACTTGCTTAATAACCAAGAAAAAGGGGGAAAAGCCAACATGATAGTGGGAGCATTGACCTGCATGATATGCAGACGCCTATTATCATTATAGGAAACTCAAGAATGGGATGGGGAGTCAGACATCTCGAAAAGCAGATGCATGAGTTTTTGGCCCATCCCTTTTGTGACAAAATATTAAAAGAAAAGGCAGAGGTCTATGAATCATCTTGATTAATGCTTTTTCTAACAGTATTTGTTGACATGATTAAAAAAGATAAGCACATAAACATTAAGAAATACTATAAAAGAGAATTAGAGACAAAGGAGCAGGAAAAAGCGCATTAATTAAATGAAGAGAATATGTTAAATGAAGAGAATATGTGAGCATCTCTTGTACAAAATTTATTCAAATGTTGGGCTATTATATCATAGACATGAGTGAGTATATCCGTACAAATACAACATGTCCTACGTGGCGGTGGCACAACATTCGGCCGCCGACTCTGTCCTCAACCTCACTGAAATCCATACCAAGTTGCCAACTTGGTTTTAGCACAAGGAAGCAAAGTACAAATCACGATCACATAAACATATTTCCGACGAAGAAGCCACGCAGACAAATTAAGGAATAACCTCTCACAAACAAAGTCTCAAAATTCCACCTTTCTTCTGATTCTATTCCTCCCCACAAAGCCAAAACCATTTCTTCTGTCTTCATTCTCTTTTGAACCCTAAAAACTACATCTGAATCTGCTAAGTGGAAATAATAAAATAATGCAAGGAGCTGAGAGGATGGCCGATGCGGTTTCAAGAGAAGCACAGATGTCAATTGCCGCTTCTTCCATGTTTCCTGGCTTCAGATTCTGTCCTACCGATGAAGAGTTGATTTCATATTACCTCAGGAAGAAGTTGGATGGCCATGAAGAGAGCGTTCAGGTCATTTCTGAGGTTGAGATTTGCAGATATGAGCCTTGGGATTTACCAGGTTGGTTTTTTCTTTATCCTCTTGCATCAAAATCTTATATTTTAGCAAGTTGGCCCTGTTGGGACCATAGATTGGTAATTATTGATTCTATGATAGCTCATAGTACCAGTTTAGGAAGATAGACAAGAAATGAGATTGTAAGACTGAACAATAAATATGTGTTTGTGCAAATTGACAAACAAGGTCAAATATTAAATTATAGCGAAGTAGGCTGCGATTTTTTTTAAAAAAAATAGTGTAATGAAGTTGGGAGTTGTTTTCATGTTTGACTTATTAGTGCTGATTGATTTGTGAGCAGCCAAATCATTCATTCAATCAGATACGGAGTGGTTCTTCTTCTCCCCTCGTGGAAGGAAGTACCCAAATGGTTCACAAAGTAAGAGGGCGACCGAATGTGGCTATTGGAAGGCTACAGGAAAAGAACGCAATGTGAAGTCAGGTTCTAACATTATAGGCACCAAGCGAACCTTAGTATTCCATATGGGTCGTGCCCCAAAAGGGGAAAGAACTGAATGGATCATGCACGAGTACTGCATCAACGACAAATCCCAGGTGACCAAATTGCACTATCAAATCCAGCTTTCAAACTAGCTTTTCCTTATGATGTGAGAACATGTTTAAGAAATATTCCTGAACTAGAATGAATGATGCGGTTATGTTTTAGGATTCATTAGTTATTTGTCGGCTAAAGAGGAACACGGAGTTTCGTCAGAATGATGCTGCTAACAGAGCATCTTCAAGTCACCAACAGGCAGTAAATTCTCATGAAAGCAACTGTGCTGTATCGGAAGCAGAGATAGATCAAAGGGGTTTGTCTGAACAAGATAAAGGGGTGGGATGTAGTTCAAAACGCAGCAGTTGCAGTTATGATTCTCCTTCAGTGGAGCAAATTGATTCTGCCTCTGAATCCAATCAAAGAACAGCCAACTATGATGCTGCTGTGGCAGAATCTTCGAGTCATCGAAAGGTACCTCCAATTAAGTTCAAGGAATAAGAGTTCTTTTTCTTTAACAGTTGCTGGATTTTGATACATTGTTTGATGTAGGAGGTGGATGAAGAGGATTGTTATGCTGAGATACTTAAGAATGATATAATAAAATTGGATGAAGAATCTGCACTGACCACGCAAGAGACTCATGCAAGATTGCAGGATCCTCCTCAGACACATGCATTCCAAGGCACTGCTCAACGAAGAATTAGACTAAAGGTGAATAAAGCAAGGCCGCGTTCAGCTGCTTCAGGACTTGGTTTTCCCAGCTCAAAGCGTCCATCCAAGAGTACCATTACCACCCTCTTTGGTACATTAACAAATCGAATTCTGTTATGTGTGTTCTTCGTGTTGACTCTGATCGCCCTATATTTGTCTTTCATGGGTTTGGGGAGTGTCACACCTGTGACAAACATTGGTAGAATTGGTTCCCTTTGAAAATTATATAAGCAACACATTATGCAAGGTTAGGGTATCTTAAGTGGGTTCCCTCCCAATAATGCACTAGCCTTTTGGATTTTGGTGTATGTTTCATGCAAAAGCTTTTAAAAACGGGGACTGTCTAAATAGTCTTGTGAAGAACTTATACCAAAGATGCAACATTGTCCGTGTCCATTTAGAAGGAAATGAATGAAATTCCAAATTATGTCGTCTATATATTAAGTTTGGGTGAAAATTACTAGTGAGGCTAGGTAGAGGTTGAAGATCAAAATACACACGTTTCTGACACAACAAAGGCAGGGAGATGGCATCAAAATCATAAAGTTGCTTTTGGGGCAGGGTGGGACCATATATCTTAAGCGGGTTTTTCACGGAAATTGGAATTACTCACCTCGTAGGTGCTGTTGACTGTTGTTTTATTGGATGCGACATTATTAACACAATCAAAACATGTGTTTCGTAATTTATGTTATTTAATTATCCCACGACAATAGTAACCTCTAAAAACACACAAGGTACAGGAATATAAACTTGAATCATGCAATTCTAAACACATTAGACTTTATTTTTATCGATACAAATATGTTCAACACATGCAATTAAATAACAGTTATAAAAATGATATCAATTGATCAAAATACATTTTTTTAATATGAATCTGTTTACATTAAATATATTAATATGCACTGCTGAATAAAACTTAATAAAGAAATTTCATAGAATTCATATAAAGGCATGAATACAGTCCAATAAGAAAAAATAATACTAGTACTAATTTAGAAAAAGCCATGAAATTACTTTTAAAGACAAAAAAACATAGGAATGGTAAATTCAGTCCCAATTTAAAAAACTTAAAACACATTTTCTGACTTTTCTTTCTGGACGATTTAAATGACAACTTTTATAACAACCCAAATTCCAAAATAATCTTTAAAAAGATAATCTTACTATCAGTTAGTATAACAATGTAAGAAAAAGACAAAAGAAAGCATACAACTTGACTTACTGATGGATAAGTGGATGACGTGGACCAAGTCTCCACTTGACTTAAAGGCTAAAGCCACCAAGTTGGATCGGTGCAAGTTTTTGACGCGTTGAATCTGCACACTCTACACCCACTTCTAATCAAATCATAACATTTCCACCTTTCCAAGCAACTTCCTCCTCTCCCTTATATAACCAACCCATCCCTCTAAACCTTCCTCCCCCAAAATAACACCAACAAAAAACAAAAAAAAAAAACAAAATCATCAATTTCTATTCCGATGGGCTCAGATCAAGGCCTAGAATCAAAACCAGTCATCATCCGCCACGTGTGGGCCTCAAATCTCGACTCCGAATTTCACCTCATCCGCCAGCTCATCGATCGCTACCACTTCATCTCCATGGACACCGAATTCCCCGGCGTCATCTACCGTCCCACGCCCGCCGTCAACCGCCGTCATCTCCGCCCCTCCGACCACTACCTCCTCCTGAAATCCAACGTCGACGCCTTGAACCTCATCCAGCTCGGCCTCACCCTCTCCGACGCCGACGGCAACCTCCCCCACCTCGGATCTGAGAATCGCTACATTTGGGAATTCAATTTCAGGGATTTTGACGTGGCGCGTGACCTCCACGCTCCTGACTCCATCGCGTTGCTCCGCGAGCAGGGCATTGACTTTGAGCGTAACGCCGTTGACGGCATCGACTCGGCCCGGTTCGCTGAGTTGATGATGTCATCGGGGCTCGTTTGTAACGAGTTAGTGAGTTGGGTGACGTTTCATAGCTCGTATGATTTCGGGTATTTGATTAAGATTTTGACCCGACGGGTTATGCCGAATGGGCTGGAGGAGTTTTTGGGGATGATGAGGGTGTTTTTTGGGGATAATGTTTATGATGTGAAGCATATGATGCGTTTCTGTAGTATGGGCCTTTATGGGGGTTTGGACCGCGTGGCCCGGACACTTAATGTTGACCGGGCCGTTGGGAAATGCCATCAGGCTGGGTCGGATAGTTTGCTGACGTGGCACGCATTTCAGAAGATGAGGGATACTTACTTTGTGAAGGAAGGCCCCCAAAAGCATGCGGGTGTTTTGTATGGATTAGAACCTGTTGTTTGTTGATAATGGCAAAGTAAATTTAATTTATTTGATATATATCCCCTTTTGTATATGTAGTAAGTAGTAGGGAATTAAAACTGGGTAATTACCCTTTTATCTTAGTTGAAAATAAAAATGATAACCTGTCAATTTTAGCTTCAGAAAGTGATGAAATTGGTTTGTTAACGACTGAATTTAATTCATTTAGTTTTTTTTACCTTTAATTCATTTAGTTATTTACATCGGTTTCTTTATTTTTTTCGGTTAAGAGTTATTTCAGTTTTTTTGGAATGACTATAAATTATGAAAAGATCAAGTTAGTTAAGGCCTATTGGCTATTTGTGTCTCAATGTTCGAAAGGGATTGAGGGACAGTGTTGTGTTTGAGACTTATTATGGATTTTTATTAGTGGGCTTAAGCTTCTTTCTGAAGATTCCCAAAAAATTGAAAAAGAGTTTTTTCCCATTTAAAAACATAATAGAATAGAATGTGCAGATAAACATGTAAGTAATTGACAAAAAAAAAAAAGATAAACATGTAAGTAATTCAGTGTAACGTGTCCAAAAATGAAGCGGGCGTCTCAAAGCAGAAAAGATCAAGTACCAACAAATGGCAAGTTTGATTTAACTATATAGATCTTAATATCCAATAATATGCATAATAAGATAAGAAGGCAAATTATTAGACCTTCAAAACACAATATACAAAATATTCAACAAATAAAACATCGTGTCAAACGTAATCTTTTCTTTTAAAAAAACCAAATTAGTATTTTCTTAGCACGCTAGCGCTGAAGATTCATTACACAACTTGATGGAGGTCAAACTAATACTTCCATCTTAGGCCTGAAGCAAGGAAAGAATAAGATAAAACTTCCGACGTGAAATGAAGTTACTTAAAATGACTGCATCGGAAGCTCATCCGCCTCTCAATATCAACCTTTTAAAAATTTGGCCTGTCACGACTAGCTAGGAGACATGTTAAAGTTGCTTGGCGCGGGCGGGAAGAGTCTAAAAACGTAATTTTCTGCATATATGCGGTAAAAAGAAAAGGCGCGAAAAGAAATTAAAAAAGTAGTTATTGATGTATATCATGGATATATATGGGTGTGATGATGTTGTAGAAGAGATGATTCATAAGACAGAAACGTTGGGATGATGTTGGGGTGAAGAGAGAAGTAAATTGATGAGATGGCAGACGTCGGTGAAAGCGTCGAGGATGAGCTGGTGATGACATGGCAGATTCAAGTCCAGAAAGCAGTTGAGAAGATCTCTGAGGTCAGAGGATGAGTAAATGTTGTTATGGATGATCATTTGGATGATGGAGTGCTTGAAGTCTTCATATGGGTTTGCTGACTTCATCTCCACTGCCATGCTTCCCCTCACCCTCCCTGACGTGGATCTGGATGCCACGTGGCGGTGGTTATCATTGGATGGTGAAGTAGTTAAGATTGTTGAACTATTTGGGATTTTGGGATGGGGGGAGATTTTGGGTTTAGGTGTGGGGTCGTATACATCTGAGGCCTTTGGTTTCCCACAATTTCCACACCCAATTCCATTCGGCCTAAACACACTTCTTAACAGCCTCCTTTTATTCCTGCCCATTAACCGGTAATTGCAATTGAGATAATTCTATGGCAAGGTAGTAGTGGGAAGTGAGAATTAATACTTGGAATTGCATACCCTGTCTCCGAGAGCTTCCAAAGCGTTTTATGAAGCCATCTTTGTTGACCTTAATCATATTATATCCTTAACCATTCTTTACAAGGCACTCTCTTCACACACACACGATAATGAAAGATTCTTCTGATCTCTTGGATTTCTTTTACAGATACATGTATATTTGTTTTATAAATTTATTTATTTTCCAAGTAATAGTGCTATATATATATACACACACACACTCCCTCCGGTTCTAAATATAAGACCTAATTGACTTTTCTGGAAAATCCTTAAAAAAACAAAATAAGTTAATTATAAATTGATTTACCTAATTTTTTTCCCTTAAACTAGTTTATTTTACCTATAAACTAATGGATAATCTAAAAATATATCAAATATGTCATCATTTAATAACCTATTTTGCAACATTAATCTCTAAAAAAAGTCAATTAAGTCCTATATTTAGGACCGGAGGTAGTATATTATAACTATCAATAGTTGCCTAATCCGAATTCTATTATCATGTAGTGAAGCAACTAATTACTCTAATTTCAATTTTCATAGATTTTCCTCGTGCACAAACGTCCCCTCTATATGAGAAAACTCAATACCACAAGGGATATCATGAGGCCTTATACCGCTATATCAATTTTGGAGTTATATTTTTTTTGGCCGAATTTTTTTCAGAGTTATATTGAGCTAATAAGTATCAAAGAAGATATTGATTTAATACTGCATTCTGTTAGAGTCCATACTTATCTTTCTAAATTAAACCACCCTAACCCTCACATCACAATACACATAACTCTAGAATAAACATAATCTATAAGTTAAATAGTATACTGTACTCTTTTGTGGATGGCTAGATGCCTTAAACTTTGGTCCGAAAATGTGATAAAAAAAATGTCATAAATTTATTACTTTTAAATGAATATAAACAATAGGAACGTGAAATTCCTATGTGCCCCCACTAGTTTTCTTCCTATTTTCTTTCACCAATCGTTTTCTTATATGAGTTTTTTTCCCAGCGCCTTTGTTTACGTATTTGCGGCATGAATGATGAAACAAAATAATTCAAAATTTAATATGGATACGACTTATTTCTAAGTAAGCTTCAAACGTCGGGATATCGGACTGCTTCCCCGTGGCACGTAAAACGGTGTAGATTGCCCATTTACCCCTTTGGATTGAGGTAATGGGATTCAAATATCCAAAGCAAATTTAATAACTTAAGTCTTCAGACACAAGTCAAACAGCAACCGAGTAAATAATATTCCATATATTTAAAAATAGTATATATTTAAATTAAAATGATAAATATATCTAAAACAATTGTTTCTCAAGTTTGTCATTATCAATGAAGTGGTATATACCTCGTAAAAAATGACGTGGTATATAAGAGAAAGAAATATGATAATAATGATAATAATAAGTAGGAAATAGAATGTAACTAGAAAAAAAACTGCGTTCAAAGCAAGAAAAAAATCATTAAATGCATTAATAAATCAAAGTATTCTTTTAATAAAAAAAAGTATCCATAGTTTAGAACGTCCAGACCAGTGCAACGACACTAGTTCCAAAATAAAGTTAGTTTCCAAAAGAGTGGAGCATGAAGCATTGTTTACATTATATGTCTTTCTATCCACCAAAAGAAAGAAGGCTTTCACACAAGACCAAATCAAGCCAAAAAAAAAAAAAAAGTCCCAAAGTGAAGAGGACATGAAATGAAACCAACATTTCACCCCTAAGACTTCCTAGTTTCATAGGAATATCCTTTTCCCGAGCTGTTAGAGTCAGCAGGAACATTCCTCCATGAATTTACGCGATCGGAGGCATATGATCCTCTGCCTCTGCCACCGCCTCTGCCCCTGCTCCAAACAAAAGGATTTGCTTCTGCTCGGAAGCCACGGTTGTATGTGAAGCCATTTTGTTTGGTTCCTGAATGTGATATTCCCAGTGACTCCATTTTCCGATGAAGTCCCACTTCATTATTCCCATGTGGACCATGAGCTTGTTTTCCTCTGCCCAAACCTGAACTCCACCCTACACCTGCACCTTTGTGATTGTCGCTACTAGAAGAGGAGGGTTGACATCTGCTTCTGCTTCCTTCATTACTTTTCCATGTATCATTATTGTTGTTGTAATTGTTTGTACTTCTAAACTTGTCATCATACCGGGACCTTCATTTTCAACGGAGCATTACAAAAATGAAGAAAGAATATGTACAATAAAACAGGAGCTAATACCGTTCATGCCACAGTATCGTGTCCATGATATCATCTCTAGAGATACTCTGCACATATCATTTCATACATGTTAATCGCAAAATCTACTGAATGTTTAAACCACATAAGCGTCTTGTCATCTGCTAGTTTTTACCTCTTCTGGTAGGTTCAAGCCATGAAGTAAACCGTGGATGAGTTTACCACCACCACCTGGTAGCTCGTAATACGCACATATGCTGAATAATAAAGTAAACATCATGCGACGGTGAAAAACAATATGAAACATGAATCTGAATTAAAGGAAAAAGGGGAAAATGTTTTGTTTTGAGCTTATACACATACACGACACTATCTTCTTCGTGAGTGTGCAAATCAACCTTCACATTATCAGTGCAGAGTCTTGCAAAGCCCCCGATTCCATCACTATCAAGTATCAACAATGATGATAAGAGTCAAGTCATGGGATCTCCACGGGATCTCATCAAAATATACTCCTATAACACTAAAGTGACAATCCACAGACCTTATGTTAATTTCAATTTTACTTCCTACATTTTGCAAGGAACACCGGATTTTCCCAGCCAGCTTGTTTGTTTTGGCAACAAACAACAAGTCTGAGCCTACTGAATTCCTGATTGCTTCTTCCTCCTAAAAAGAACACAAGAATCGCAGTTGAAGAGTGTTCTTTTAGTATCAACGAAAGAAACGTTAATTATTTTTCCTCTAAAAAAAAAGTTGACCATACAGTTAATTCCTTCTCAAGTTTTCTTGATTCATTCAAAAGACGCGCTTCATCTATAAATGGAAGTTTTAAGAAGCCCTGCCACAGATCGATGGTTCTGTTAGCAAATAGCACGACATTGACATAAAAGAGATTCTTGTTACTCTGCAAGTGAGAAATCGAAAAATAAAATAACCTGCCACATGAACCGCTTTCCGTCCAAGTCAACTTCAACATCTGCAAAATTCAAAGGAGGACAAGTATATGAGATAAATAAAATAGAAACAATTAAAATTTCAAATGCCTCAGATTCTTAACATAAACATTACCAAGAGGATAAAAGTCAATTATGGTTGACCTCTCATCAATCATTAACTGTGAATAGGACTTTGGTAATGCACGAGCGCTGCCAGCAATAAAATCAGTTTCATTTTTCGTAGGATTGAAAAATAAACATGAAATATTATCAGATAATAATAATTACCTCCTTGGTGGCAGAACAGCTAGGAGCTGATCAAAAGGTTTCCATGGGACACCTTTCTGAAAGTTTAATTTCACCTGAGTCATGCCCCTAAAATCTGAAGCAAAAGGTGCATGATTGTACGGATAAAACCTGCATGATACATTTTTTATTTCTTACAATTTATATTTCATAAATTCATAAATAAAGATATAATACAAACAAAAATTTCATTCAATGTATCCAAATAGATGGACTTACCAGGACCATGAAGGAACACCGGAATAATAGTATTTAAGCACCCACAACAGTCCCTCTGTGTACTTATTGACCTACAGGAAAATATTGTTGTCAAATATGCTCCCTTCACCATGGAGTATGGAAAGTAAATACAAGAAAATAATATAACCATAAATGTGACAATGGTCCGAAGAAGAAACAATTAAACTCTTACCACTTCTTTTCTCTTTGATTCAATACTCTCGGCTGAGAACTTCACTTTATAATACCTTTCTTTCCAACCATTTGCTCCTAATCTTACCTGCATTGAATTGGAACAGAGCATGATAATTGATATTTGATATCCGTCAGGTTCCAAAATATTCATGCTGGTAGAGAATAAAAAAATGATTAAAACAAACTAATCAAGAGCCTTCCATGTGAAAGAGTCATTACCTTATCAATTGGGGACACTCCACTTTTAAATAGATCAGATTTGCGTCTTATGCAATGATTCAACTGTTCTTTTAACTCCATTGTGTTCTTCAAAATCTGCTGCTCCTTCATTGCGGATCACATTAAAATACCATTTACCACGTGAAACAGTACACTATTATTGTCTCTTAATAAATACCATAAAAATTGTTCTTCAAAAGAAGACTGGCCAACTTACTTCTGAATCACTAGAAATAGTGGGCTTCTCACATATGAAGCCAAATGCAGAAAAACTCTCGTTAGATGGTTCAAAAAATGAATTCTCCTCTTCCTGTTTCTGGATAAGAAGGATAAGAATGAGTGAGTTAGGTATATCTTAGATTAACGAAAACGTATGAAGTTTCAAGGTTAAGCATTTCAACTTACAGACTCCTCATATTCTCTCATACATCTTCTCAACGTCTTCTCTCTTATTTCGAATCTTTTTGCAAAAATTCTCTCTTCATATGTTCCAACCAAAAGTATGAACTTTTCAACTCTTGATAACTTCACAAAAGCAGCTTTTCTGTCCTCTACCTGTTATAGCAATCACAGACGCACATATAATGCTCGCAAAACAAAGTTAGAACACAGAAAAAAAAAATTCATGCCACATGCATGCAAGAAATAAACGGAAGTTTACCTTACTCATGTCGACAAGATACCCTCCAATATTCTCGAACTCTTTCTTGTAAACTGTGATCAGTAAATCAACAGCATCCTACAGGACAAGAAGAATATAATTTACACGAGTAGGCAGAATCTGAGGCTGATATAATATAAATACTCCTTCACTCACTCCTAAAAATAAAAATAAGACTTATTATTTGACTTTTTTTGGAAGTCAAAAGGTAACAAGTGGACCACTAAAATTATAACATATATGTCACAATTAATTAGTTAATTTATCAGTAGAATAATTATAGACAATTTAAAATCATTAAAATTTCCAATCCTTAATTTATAAAAAAGTCAAAGTAGTCATTTAATTAATTATAATTAGGACGGATAGAGTACATATCATTCGCAAAAAAAAGGTTAAATTTACCTCGTGAATTTCCAGGGAAGGCAAGTGTGGCAGGAAATCATTTCCAGCAAAAACACAAATGAAGATGAAATCATCAATCATCCTCTCAAACTCGTTGATGTCTTTAGGTGGAGGATCTTGTATAGTCAAGTCAAGTTTAAGATATTCCCTCAACAACCCAATGTCCAGAAACTGCGGAATGGAGCATTATTAGACAGTTGAAACTAATTTAAATCAACAATATCTACCAAGAGGCGATTACCTCGAAAGTTATGCCTGCACTTTCTGGTTGCTGATGCACATTCTGTATAGCAAATGACAATATATGTAATAATAAATGTAATTTAATTAAATCTGTCAATAAACATAATTATAAGTAACTTTCAAAATTCAAACTACCTCTCGTAGAATTGAAAAATGTGGTTCATGCGTTGCCAGGGCTAGCATTATCAAATCAGCATCCTGCATTACAAAGAAGAAATTAGAAACTTCCAGCAAAATGGAACTATATAAAAAACTAGTGAAACTGATTATTTTATTTTTTCTACCAGCCCATATAAGCAATGCCTAGTATTTGGATCATAATCTTGGAGAGCCCTCTGCCTTCGGATGAAAGACATGATTTTGTGTTCACCTTCTCCACAGACATTAGCATCAGAGAGGATTACCTGATGATGTACAAGACAATTGTTACATGTGTCTTATAGTGGTTAATAATAATAAAAAAAAAAAAGTAAAGCCAAGCCCACGTGTAAGAAAAAACCTAAGACGCACCACAATATTCCTCCAAGCAGGATCGTGGCTTATCTTTTTAGAGATATAGTGTTGCAGGGCTATTGAGAGTTTATGCATGAATTCTGTGCCAGGTGTAATGACATTGGAGTCTGAAACATCTGATTTTAGTTTTGGAAGAACCTGTTTGCCTTCCATTAGAAACTTTTTTCTCAACCTCTCTTCCTCGAGTTCCTATGGTAAAAATGGAGAAAATATTAAATATCAAGCCCCCATACATAATCAACAAAAGAAGTCAGTATTCGAATTACATTACTCAAACTCACCCTTGTTTCCGCGTCTTTTGCTGATCGAAAACGCCTCAATCGCTGCTGGTTCATTTTGGCCCGAGGGGCTACCCCATCTGAATGAAAAACACGCACAGCATTTTTTTTTCTTATAGTAAAAAAATATTGTTACATATATCTACCAAAAAACAAGGAGACAAAGCTCTTCTAGTTATAATTTTGATTTAGTTTTGGTGATGAAATAAAATATATGCCGCTCACCTATTGCCATGTACAAGAGCTTGCGAGGCCTAACTATGTTGAAAAGCCTATCGATGTATTCAAAGACATTTTTAAACACTTCTTCGAACGTTGTAGGCTGCTTGACCTTGCATATAAAATAAATATCATATTTAAATGTAGTCTCCTAAGTTTATTATGCAAGATCAGAATATCACAAAACATCAACACACAAACACACACGTGAAAAAGAAAGAAGATTGAGAGAGTAGTGAGATACGTACTTTGTCACCATCTGGGTGGAAGCAAGGGTGGATGACTCCATTCAAGTCAAGGTACAAGTTATCAAACACTCGAACATTATTAGATTTAAAAACGGTGGAATCTTGGGTTTCATCGGTGTATTGGCTGGCCTTCACTACCACTCTTTCATATTTCTTGACGAGCCACTTGTAGAATGCAGGCACACCCATTTCCTTCTGCCAAACTCCTGTGTGAATGAAACTGAAAGGACATATAGCAGTGCTAGTGTGCTACATTATATATAAGATTGGGGAAACAGGGGAAAAGAAAGAGGGAGCCAATAGGTGTGATCATTGTGAGTTGTGATGTGACACGGTTTGCGAAGTACTTCCTTTAATGGCAAAGAATTGATTGACTGGGCTGATAATACTAGCACCTAGATGTGGCTCTTCACTTCACGCGCTCATACTTCAAACTCCAAATGATGAAAATTAAATCCACCTTAGTGGAAAATCAAAATGAGCTTGACAGAGTTTGTTTTGGATGAGTGTTCACATTGGCGGGTCACATTTCTTCATTTTTACGGGTAGTGGTTGCTTTTATTTACCCTTGACTTTACTTATTACGAGCTGAATCCATCCTTCGTTTTGTTCTATATAAAACTATTTTTATTTGGAAAAAAAAATATTTTTTGAAATAAGAAAAAATGTCTGTTTAGATAGCTTACTTTTTTGGATAAATCTCTTCCAATACCCAAAAGTACAAGTGAGGAATCTAAACTTCCAAAAGGACCATGAAGGAATCAGCACCTAGCTGTCATTTTAAAATTTTGTGAAAAGACAAAATTGCCCCCATCCTAAAACACAAATTGCTACCCCACCCTAAACTCACCCTAACACCCACACTCTTCTCGCAATTTGTGTTTAAGGATGAGGACAATTTTGTCTTTTTGCAGAATTTTAAAATGACAGATAGATGCTGGTTCCTTCATGGTCATTTTAGAAGTTTAGGTTCTTCACTTATCCTTTTGGTATTGAGAGAGATTTATTTGAGATTTTCCCTTTCTTTTTGCTAAAATATTTGGGATTTGCATTAAAAAAATATTATGTTGGGGTGTTCTAACAAAAAACATCAAAAGTATCGGTTATGACTTCTTAGGGTCCGTTTGATTGCAAAGGGAATTGAAGTGAGAAAGTGAAATGGAAGGAAAGTGATGATTTGTTTAGTAATTTAGATATATACTTGGGCCTACAATTTTCTCTCTTCATCACACACTTCTCCTGGGCCCACAAACTTTATTTCTCATTATTACCTCTACTTTCCATACTTTACCCCTATACCTATTTCCAATTCCAATTCCTTTACCTCAATTCTATCTATACAAACGGACTCCTTATGTGGTGAAGGCGAGGAATAAAAAATAATTAAAAATAAAACATTATGCCCACAAAAAGTACTAAAACATTATTTGCTCTTTAGGTTGATGGAACTACAGGTGGGAAATGAGCGATGAGGGAAAAAGTGAGAAAAACACTTTGACTAACGTGTTCAATACGTATAAGGTAATTAGTTGTTTTTTTACAAAAAGAATGCAAGTCTTCCTCTGATGACGGGAGAGATATTTTCAAGTTTCTAGCTATATGTTTCTTGATTATGACTAAAGCAATTTATAATTTGATTGGAGTCCTCCTTAAAGCTTATCAAATCTGATCAACATCGCCGTGCTCCGTATTCATGGGCCAATAGGCTCAATCATTTCTTTCATTTTCCATGCAGGATCAAGCCTGGTTGTATGAATATTATTGGTTCATCCACATGAAATAACAAGCCTTGATAACTCAAGAGACTGTGCAAAAAGCCCAAGGCCTCTTCCACTAGTATGCAGACAAGCTCTTATTTGAGGTGGAAAGCCATCTTATTCCCGGAAGAGAGAGGATAAAAGTCGAACACTATTGTATATACGTACGTGTGAGAGACAGGAATTCTAGCTGACCCAAAAAAAGAGAGACAGGAATTCTAGGTGTCTGAAGTTTCAATGTGTAGATTTAAATTCAAAGGGACTTTAATGATACCCTTAATTCTAAAGAAATGAAATCCTTTAGTTCTTTATGATTATGGAACATAAAAATGCAATGACATCAAACAGAAAAAGAAATACGACCAAAATTTTAAGATTATACGGACAATTGATGAGAAGTCTTAGTTTAAAAATTGTATTGGACATGCAAGAACCAGAATATGAAATCCCAGAGTACTAATAATATTTTTTATATGAAATCTCACGAAGTATTATGTCAATAAAAACACACAAACGTGACTTTTGTGATCGGCAAAAATCTTTAATAGAGATGAAATCGTTAATATATTTGGTGTTTGAAAATGTATGTAAAATTTATATAAAATTCTGATTTCAAATCGTTAATAAAATTTAAGATTCTGATTTTTTTCCTAGCCAGAGACCTGATTGTTTGGGAGCACGAGAAGATGGTGGCAACTTAGGTTTTGATTTCATGCCCATCTCATCACCCTTCTCATCATCACAAATACACACAAATAAATAAGCACATGGTGGGCCCCACTAGGAGAGAGGTTATGGGACCCACCATATGCTTATATTTTTATGTGTATTTGTGGTGATGAGAAGGTGAGTGATGAGTATGGAATCACAACCCATGGCAACCTTGGATCCAAAGACACACAAGTCTTTGTCCATTGTGGGCATCAATGTTGACTGACTAGCTGAGCGAGCAATTTCCTTTAGATTTGTCATATGAAAGCTCGAGGAAGTACTAACCTCATATAAGATTGTATCCACAACCTTCTATCAATAATCAATGGGGAGGTGTCATACCACTAGACTACAAAACTTTTGATATGAAAACTTCTTTTTACATGATACTCCCTCCGTTCCTAAATATAAGATCATTTTGTTTAATTTGAGGAGGTTAATGAAGACAATAAAATTACATGATATATTCCCAAAATCCCCTCATTTACTTAACTTCAAAAAGAATGAGGGGATTTCAATGAAAGATGGAGTACAAGGGTAGTTTGGGCAAAATTTGAGATAAAATAGGAAGTGATCTTATATTTATGAACTTATATCCACTTTCCCAAAGTGATCTTATATTTAGGAACGGAGGGAGTAACAATTTCAACTTGTAATCCTAGCCAGCCATGACCACCATACGGTTCATTTCAAGTTTCACAAATGTCATATGGATTTATAATCAATTATTTAACAAGTAGCCAGCTCTCTCATTTGTCATCTGGTTCATTTCCAAAGCTTACAACCGGTTGTTATTTGTCATTGTCATTGGCATAATAGTAATAATATGAAAGCACCAAGTCTAAGTCTTCGATCACATTAAAAAATAAAAAAGTAAGTCTTCGTAGACTCCGTGGAAGTATATTGCATACTTTTAAGAGCCATTCCGAACAAAACAAACCGTTGTCCATACGTGCCTTTCAATTTTTACGATTAAGAAACAATTTGGTCAGAAACAAACCACCTAGGCCCACCCAAACCGATGAAGCTGGTTCTCTACTATAAAACGCCACATGCACACACACCACATGCACCAGTTAGCCATCAATTAATTAAGTTAGAAAACACCATGTTCTTGTTCAAGTGGTGGAAGCACCACGACTGCTCTGACTACTACCACGATGAGCACCACAAGCTCACCCGCCGCATACTCATCGGAATCCTGGCCTTAGCCGCCCTCATGCTCATCATCATAATCCTAATACTGATAATATTAAGGCCCACCAAACCACGTTTCACCCTCCAAGACGCCACCCTCTACAACTTCAACATCTCTTCCACCTCCGAACTTCCTTATTCCACACTCAACCTCACCATGCAAGCCACTCTCTCTGCTCACAATCCCAATGACAAAATAGGCATTTTCTATCGGTTTCTCGACGTGTATGTCTCTTACCGTGGCCAACAAGTGTCAAAGACAGTTGTACTTCCTCCCTCGTACCAAGACAATAAGGATATTACAGTGTGGTCCCCGTACTTGTACGGAGTGGAAGTGCCGATGCCGCAGTACATGGTGGAGGCTTTGAAGGAGGATGAGAATGCAGGGGCGTTGATGGTGAAGGTGGTGGTGGAAGGAGGGGTTAAATGGAAAGTGGGTTCTTGGGTGTCAGGCATGTACCACTTGCACGTTAACTGTCCCGCTTACATTAGGCTCTCCGCTGGCCGCCTCGAAGCCAAGCAAAGTTGTGGTGTTGATGTTTAAGGTTTCAACTTGAAGTGAGTGAGTGTGTGAAGTTATTATTCAAACATATGTACGTTGTTTTATATGATATAGAGGGTGATTTGCCATTGAACTTGAAACACTCTTACGTTTGATTTGTATCACTACTGTATTATGTACTTCTCCCCATGTGAGCCATACGTTCCATTATATTTCGTCTCAAGGTGTTCTTGATCAGATTTACTATCATTAATGCGCCAAACCAATTGCGAACGCTTCAACTTCCTCCCTTGAGAACCAGATAGATATGGAAGTATTACATCATAAATTTGGGCTTAATATAACTAATTTTCATCATTTTCTAATATGGATTTCTTAAATAAAATGAAGTTAAATCAGAAACTTAATTATAATATGTTTGTGTGTATTATTAATTAGATTATATGTTATTTAACAAGTCAAATGAACTAATTTAAAAAAATTTGGCAAAAATCAATTTATGAATAACTTATTTAGCTTTCTTATTATTTTCTAAAAAAAAGTTATCGATCAGCTCGATCTTACATTTAGGAAGCAAAAGAGTGTACATTAACATATAAACATTTGTAAATATGGTTTTAAAAATAATACTCCCGCCGGTCCCTAATATAAGAGTCAACAGCAAAAAAAAAGCTTCTTAAAAAACATGTTAATGTTATTTGGGTGTCTGAAGTTAATGCATCTTTTCCAATATTGCCCATATTTATTATGATAATTTTAAGAGAGAGAAATACATAACCATCGATAAATATGAAAGAGAGTTCGAGGCAAAGTAGAAAAAAACACATTAAATGAGAAGAAAATTTGAGATGAGCTATTATATTTTGAATTAAAACCATTCAAATTTTGACTCTTATATTAGCGACCGATGGATAGGGAGTATTAATTTGAAGAATAGTGGAGCATAAATGCATAATTATGGTAGGGTTAAGAAGAGTTGGAGCAGTTGATGAGGACCTCAGATTTGCCAAAGACCAACGTTGACGGACTCTTTAAGTCAACTAGAGTTTAGAGCATGTCCCACTTGCAATGGAACTCAAGAATTTTGTTATACCAATATTTATTTTCTCCAACATTCTTAATTATTGGAATTGATTCTTTGAGTCAAATATAATTAGAAGATCATATAGTTTTATATGATTCACTGGAAAATGTTTTGTTTAATTAACCTGACCGTCAGATTGTATTTATGGTTTTTAAATATGGAGTACCTGGCAAAAAAATTGTCTTGCAAATGAGTAACTATTAGCCTTTATTTATTATATTTTTTTTCAATAGCTATCAAATTTATTGTTTTTTTAAACGTAACTCAAATTTATTGTTAATGAAAAAATGAAGGGAAAATGCCAAAACAATCTCTCCGAATACCTAAAAGGACAAGTGAGGAACCTAAACTTCCAAAAGGACTATGAAGGAACTCACATCTACTTGACAGTTATGAAAAGACCAGATTGCCCTTAAATCTTTCTTCGTCAACCTTCTTCAAAACGAATGAGAAATTTGAAAGAAAGA
Source organism: Mimosa pudica (assembly GCA_029929735.1). Lineage (NCBI taxonomy): Eukaryota > Viridiplantae > Streptophyta > Magnoliopsida > Fabales > Fabaceae > Mimosa > Mimosa pudica. The sequence goes on from JAKELP010000001.1 coordinate 2,068,433, forward strand.
ACAACGAAAGAGACAGCCTTCATCCTCCCTGTCCTTGTACATAGTGTCATAGACTATAGTCTATAAGTAATCATATATCATATAGTCTATAAGTAATCATGATTGTCTCCATTGGGCTAAGTAAGCGCGGTGAACACGGAACCATGAAATGGCATTTATTTCAAGGCTAAGGGTGAAATATAGAGTACCTATCTGTTGGCCAAAAAAAAAAATATAGAGTACCTATCTTTAATTATGAAAAAGTTCACCAAGTAAAATTAGAAAAATGTGGTTTAACAGTAGTACTCTCTCCTACCCTAATTATAAGTCACTAATTACTAATTTTTCTTGATTCTTTTTATAGGTCACTCCATGGTTTCCAATGTGCATTAATTATTTTTTTCCACATATACTCATGTTTAATAATAGGGGTAGTAAACCTGGCGAGTTGGCGTGAGTGGTAAGTACTCTCGTCCCTTAAACAAGTGGTTGGGGGTTCAATCCCCAGCTCTTGCGAATGGAGCAAATTCACAGGCCAGCTGTCTACCCCCTATATGGGATTTCAGAACAGCGGGGATTAGTCTCACTTGACAAGCTGGTGGAGATACCCTTGGGTAACCAAAAAAAATAATAGGGGTAGTAGGAGAGAGTGATAGTTAATAGTTTAGGAAATAAGTGTAATTATTAGGGGTAATATTGGAAAGTACTTGAATTATAAGATAAATTAAATATATTTAACCAATTTTATTGTTATGTGATAAAGTTAGTTAGGTAACTTCTAATAAGAACCGGAGGAAGTACTACCTATGTAAATTACAAAAAAGTTTAAAATATAGTGCATTTCGTCCGTCCAATCCTCTTTACCTTAAAGTAATGAGATACGGCTTGGCTTAATTACGGCTCTTCTCTTGCTATACTGTTCATCGAAGTCGTTCTGTAGCTCTTTGTCATTTCGTTGGGCCCCAGGCGAGCTTATGCATGTGGCTGTGTAGAATGCAGTTTTTCCCTCATTTGGTGGGCCCTTGCGTTTACTAATCGATGCTTGCTTATGTCTGTCAAGATAAAAAAAAATTCCACATATTCTACGTACACGTCACATACAAATATTTACCAGTGTCATTTGCTGAGTTTTGTGGTGTGGTACCATTAATGAAAAATACATACATTGCATTATCATTTAAAATATGTTTACAGTTTCTTTAAACTCCACCAAACATTGTACTCCCCTAATTCCTAATAAAAAACTTGAATGGTTTTATTTCCTAATATAAGAGTTTATCTCACATTTTCTCATCATTTAATGCGTTTTTTCCTACTTTGCCCCTAACTCTCTTTCATATTATTATTAATGTTTATGTATTTCTCTCTCTTAAAAGTATCATGATAAATATGGTCAATATTAGAAAATAAGCATTAATTTTATACACCCAACTAACATTCACATGTTTTCTTAAGAAGCGTTTTTCTTTGCGTCTATCTTTTATGTTAGGGACCAAAACCATTCAAATTTTGAGCTCTTATATTAGGGACCAGAGGGAGTAGTTTTGTGGACTGTGCTTCCACGTCCAAAAAAAAATTCCACGCTCACATATATAAATTGGTCAATTACTTAATTATTATCTTTTCTTAGTTGGTCGTTGTTTGTTGATTCGAAATGACCGCTGCCCGGGGAGTAAATTCTAGTTGCGTTTACCATGAGTTGTGGACCCATAAAAACGTGGTGCACCCAATGATACTCAGCTGAAAGGATAAGAAACGGTATTTCCAAGGAGTATTGGACAACATGAAAGGAATAAAAACCCTCAATATAGATTTTATCGTCAACCATTCTTTTTTTGATTTCTCAAGGTATCCCACATACGTGTCAAGTGAGACTAATCCTTTGCTGTTCTGAAGTCCCATGTAGGGGATAGACAACTGGCCTGTGAATTTGCTCCATTCGCAAGGGTTGGGGATCGAACCCCCAACCACTTGTTTAAGGGGCGAGAGTACTTACCACTCACGCCAACCCACCAGGTTTTATCGTCAACCATTCTACTCTCAAAGAATTAATTTGTTTTTAAGTAATGACTCAATTTCACTTATTTTATACTCTCCATTCTCTCCATGGATTTCGTTGTTCATTGTAATATGGTGTCAAGTGAAGGAAATTCAAATGACCATGGCATTTAAGATTTTTTTTGTATTTTTGAACCACATTTTTTTAATATGATTCCAATTCCAATTTCCAAATAAAATTTCTATAAATGTAATTAGACATATTTGACCCTTCACCTTTTATTTCATGGTGAAGTATGCTTTCCATCCTTTATACGGAGTATTTAATTTGAAATTTCGAATATACTTTAAATTTGTTGAGTTTAAAGAGTATATAGTTTTTTTAACAATAATTGTTTTTTTTTGTTACAACTAGATGGTATACCCCGGGCGATGCCCGAGTAGCATTGATTCTTAAAGGGTAAAATATACTTAATCTAGAAGGGGAGAGACATTACCTATAGTTAATTTATGCATGATAAGAAAGAGTAGTGAAGTTGCGAATTTCCAAAGTAAAGGAATGCACATATAATTGGAAGGCATGTGATTAATAAGCAAACGAAAGGAAAACGCAACCTATATATTGACATCTTAAAGGAAAAGAAAAATACAATGGAAAATGGTAGATTAAACGCTAACATTTCAAAAAATTTCTATGAAAGCGAATTGGAGGCAAAGTAAAAAAATGCATCAAATGATGAAAGAATGTAAGGGTGTATTTTTATATTTGAAAAAAAAATATTTAAATTTTGGGCTCTTATATTACGGATCAGAGAGAGAGTACTATTCTTTGATGATAATGATAACAATAATACACCATTTGTCCTTAAATATAATGCGAAAACAACCACTTTTTTTATTCGAAAAAACTTAAAAATATAAAATATTTATTTGTCTCAAATATATTTACTTGTCCAACTTTATCTTTATTGATAAGATAAGATAAGATAAGATGTATAGAAAAAGTAAGGATAGAGTGTGATGCTACCAAAATTTTGATAAAAATTCCGCAAGTGTAAGGATCGTAGATTAGTAAAGTGTAAATCAAGGTCGATCCCACAAAGACTCTGACAATTAATAACTAGTCTATTTAAAATTCCCTCTTCCGAGTCCAATTCTAAATTCCCTAAACATGTCTAATGGTGATCAAACACTAAACAAGTTAATCAATAATAGCAAGATTAAATAAACTAAATCAAATTAACCATACTAAATAGTGGGAAATAAAATACTAAGTTACAAACAAGTTAATAATACTATAGGTTGTAAAAGGAAATTAACCACACATAATATCTATCACAAAAATTAATTCAAAATCTATATTCAAACCCATTTGCAACTGTAGTGAAGATCAAATCTCCTCCTTTACGTGTTCGTACGCAACAGACTTGATGGTGATACCCAAGAAAAGACAAAGAAAGACAAAATGGTGCTCCCTCCTTCCTTGCTTGCCCCGGTTTGCTTCACTTGCTTATGTGTCCACAAAAATTGCCTTGTGCTTGCGTGCGTCTTGCTCTCCGTGTTGTTCAATTCGCCCAACATTCTTTCTTCTCGTGAATATGTGTAGGCTTTAGTAAATCGGAAGAATTGTAACCAGTCTTCTCTTCACAAGCTCCTCCTTTCCTTTTTATAATGAGTGATCTTCTTAGTCAATTAGGTCACCAAAGATCTAGCCCAAGACTCATCCTTTCTTTTTTCTTTTGTTTCCAAATCTGCATTGTCCTATGATAAGAGAAAGAAAGGAAATAAGAAATAATTAGCTCAATCATATAATCTCGTTAATAAGAAACTTTCCTTTTAAAATATTTTCTTTTATTATTTCAAGTTTGCTATTTCAATTCCCAAATAATATTTCAAATTAATAAATTTCTAATTCACATCAAAATCTCTTATTTATTTAATTAATGACTCCCCAAATACAACAAAATATTTCCCAAAGACCACTAAATATGGGGAGTCATCAGAGTGTCTCAAATATATTTAATTTTTCAACTTTATCTCTATTGATAAGATAAGATGTATAGGAAAAATAAGGATAGAGTGTGTAGCAAAGAAGAGAAAGAACAAAAACCTAGTTGCAATATGTAGAGTAAACAAAGGGCAAAATTGTAAAAAAATACTACCTCCGGTCTTAAATATAAGACCTAGATGACTTTTTTTTGGAGAGATTAAGGTTGCGAAATAGGTTATTAAATTATGACATATTTGATATATTTTTAGATTATCCATTAGTTTATAGTCAAAATATACTAGTCTAAGGGAAATAATAGGTAAATCATCAATTTATAATTAACTTATTTTGTTTTTTAGGATTTTTTAAAAAAGTCAATTAGGTCTTATATTTAGGACCGGAGGGAGTATTAAATTGTGATGGACATAAAGAAGAAAGGAGCAAATCATAATTTTTTTTTAAAAAAAAAAGATATTTTTTTTAAAAAAATATTGTAATTAATTTTAGAATTTATATTTTTGAAATATATATATACTATAATATAAATATAATATAAACATACTATACAAAGGGATGACATATAATAATAATAAAGCATTGAAAAGGGGTACTGTTCTGGCCGAAAAAAAAGAAGAAGAAAAGGGGGTAATGTTAAATGAACAGTTATTTCCCCACAGTTAATTTTGTTTTAATTAACAGAGAATACGTTGACAAAAAAGGCCCATTACTCGAGGCCCACAATAGTTGGAGGCATGCTGCCCAACATTTGGCGTCTGCCATGTTTCTTGTTTGACATTCTGTTGTGTCAGAAGCATCTGATTTCGTCACCGGAGAAATCATCCGATGGAGAAGAATGATGGAAAGAGAGTGGTTGTTGTCGGCGGAGGTGTCGCCGGCTCCGTCGTAGCTCATTCTCTCCAATTCAATTCTCATCTCACTCTCATTGATCCGTATGTATCATATCATCCTCTCTTTCTTATCTCCTCTTTGCCTTTTCAAATTCATTATCTACATAGTTTCATTCGATAATATTCCATCTATGTATATATTTTAGACCTTAATTCACAGAATACTGCAGCTTTATGAATGATTTATGAATGTAGAGGGAAGGAAATTTTGAGTAAGACCAGCCTTGGAAAATTTTATGAATATAAGACATATTTAATCATCTTACTAACTATTCTTCTGTGTGATAATTAATTATAGTGGATGTATAATAAGGAACAGAATGGTTGAATTTAGTGTGAAAGAGAATGTTATTTGATTAGAGAGAATAATTGTGGATCAGGTGGGAAAAAAAGTCATCTAATGCCATGACAAATTTAGGCAAACCGACAAAACTATTCAAATTTTGGTTCTTACGTATGGTGATGCATAAGCCTTTTCATGGAACTTTCCGTTGATATGGTTGTCATTTTCATTAAGTTGGTTGAGTACATTTTTTTAATTCAGGAAGGAATATTTTGAGATACCATGGGCAAGCTTGAGGGCAATGGTTGAACCATCCTTTGCAGAGAGGGCTCTGATCAACCATAGAGATTACTTCACCAATGGCAACATTGTTACGTCCTGTGCTGCCAGTATTACAGAAACTGAAGTATTCACTTCTGATGGCCATCAGATTCCCTATGACTATCTTGTACTTGCCACAGGCCATAAAGATTCTGTTGCCAAAAGTAGGAAAGACAGGCTTGATCAATTCCTATCAGGTAATCCATACATTTAACTTGGGTAGAGGTGGAGTAAAGAAATCCACGATAGATTCTGTTTGCATATGTGTAGGCAGTAATCTGTTCCAACAACATAAACACTCGACTGCATTCTCTGCATTCTGTAGTTTTTGAGGAGAAAAGTTTATTGCCATTGAACCATGGCACTGTTGTACAGCCATGGAAGATATTTTATAACACAGAGCACTATCTGGGATAATTTATTGTGACTGTTCTCTTGATGCAATCATATGAAGCATCAATAGTGTCTATTGTGGATTTTGGCATTATGCTGTGTGAATGTTTGTATATATAGTAGATTCTTCCATGTAATGCATTGACCTCACTAAATCACAAGTCATCAAGTTTCTTTATGTTGGCAGAAAATGGAAAGATAAAATCTTCAAATTCCGTACTGATCATTGGAGGCGGTCCGACTGGTGTTGAACTGGCTGGAGAGATTGCTGTTGATTATCCAGATAAAAAGGTCAGTCTAGTGCACAAAGGATCCAGACTGATGGAATTCATTGGGCCAAAAGCTGCTGATAAGGCTCTAAAATGGTTTGAATCAAAGGGAGTTGAGGTGAAGCTAGAGCAAATAGTCGACTTGAATTCCGTTACCGATGGAAACAAGACATATCAAACTTCACTTGGAGAGAACATTAAAGCAGATTGTCATTTTGTTTGCACGGCAAAGCCTCTTGGTACAGCATGGCTTACGGAAACCGTGTTGAAGAACGCCTTGGATGCTCATGGAAGGATCACGGTGGATGAACACTTGAGAGTCAAGGGTCGGAGAAACATCTTTGCAATTGGAGATATCACAGATATTCCAGTAAGTTCTTCATGCTGCCAAGTTGTAAACTTGTAACAAAATAGTAAGGTTACTCAAGGTCATTTTGATGAAAGTGAAAAGTCTTTTAATGTGAATTTTAGCTCTGAAAATGTGGGGGATGAAATCAGGGATGAATTTGTATTTAAAATCTACTGCACTTTTCTGTCTTGTATTACTTTTGATTCCGTGGCGTTATAAATTTTATTGCACGTTAACCTGAATGGAAATTCTTTTATGTCAATGTGCACAAAATGCAGGAAATCAAACAGGGGTTTCTGGCACAGAAGCAGGCTGAGATGGTTGTAAATAACTTGAGGCTATTGATGGAGGGAGGTGATGAGAAGAAGATGAAAAGTTATAAGCCAAATTCAGCATTGGCAATTGTATCACTTGGGAGGAAAGATGCGGTGGCACAGTTCCCATTCTTGACTATCAGTGGTAGACTTCCTGGCATGATCAAGTCAGGAGATTTGTTTGTTGGCAAAACAAGGAAGCGTTTGGGACTGGAACAGTAAATATATGTGATGCTGATGTATATTATAATATAAACAATGGTCTCACTCTTCCATCGTATATACTATATACACTGTGCATTATTTTGCCGGCCTGTCTTACAATTTATTTGTAAGCGAGTAATGGCATGCAGGCTTTTTATCATTAACTCTGTACTACAAGAAATTTGATATTAATACTACTTCCCGTGCCTAACTATAAGTCTACTCTGACTTTTTTTTGCAAAAATTAAGGAAACAAGTTACATCACTAAACTATAGCATACGACAAATGTAATCACAATATATATTTGTTTATAAGTGGAATAAACGTAGTTTTACGAAAAAAAAACGTAATTTTAAACAGTTTTAAGTTATCAATTTTGCAACTTTAACTTTTTTTTTTAAAAAAAAAAAGACAGTGAACGGGTATTACATCTCAACTTTCTAAGTTAGGCGACGAGTTCCAATCGTAGCGGGAAAAGGAAGCAAAGTTTGATTTAAATATAACTTAACGAACTTAAGTAGTGTAATAAGAATTGAGTTAATTCTATCAATTTTTCATGGCGATAAAGATGTTTGCAGATAAAACTCTAAAACGAAGCAACGAATAGCATCTGCATTTTCCCCGTTATTTAATGGCAAACATGTATCTAAAAAGTAACAAATATTGTAATATATTACCTCCCTTCCTAAATATAAGATCACTTGGGTTAATTTGGAAAGATTAAGGAAGACAAAAAAATTACATGATCTTCCCAAAATCCCCTCAATTACTTAACTTTAAAATGAGGAGGGGTTTTCAATGAAAATAGGGAGTATAAGGGTAGTTTGGGCAAAACTTGAGATAAAATAGGAAGTGGTCTTATATTTAGGAACTTATCCACTTCCCCAAAGTGATCTTATATTTAGGAACAGAGTGAGTATTTCATCAATTCCGTAATATAAGAGATAATTTACTTTCTTTGGATAAATTAATGAAGTAAAATGAATCACTTAATAATAACGTATTTGTATATTATTATATTATGTGTTAACTTAGCCAAATAAACTAGTTTTGAGGAAAAAAATCAAGATAATCAATTTTGAATAACCTAGTTAGCTTATTTTTAGGATTCTCCGGAGAGTCAATTAGCACTTATAATTAGGAATGAAGGAGTAATAAAGCATTGTAGCTAGATAATCGAGTTAACTAATTTTGGGGTATACAAAATTCTAATTGGGAATAGCGTAATTATTTTCTCCTTTATTTAATGGCAAATATGATATATCCAGTAAATAACAATGCTGTGATAAATTTTAAAATGCATCGGAGCCTTGTAGCATCATGACACCAAGTAATGCATATGGGTTATGGTTAGTCAATACATATGTTTCCAATTCAAGGATCAGAAGGTAGTTAATAACTTAATATATAATGAACAAATGAGTTTCTTTCATCTGGGTTTCATCTGGGCCAGCATGATAAACGAGTATGCTATTCATTATATATACCCTATTTTCAAAGCATCATTCTTCGTTTGTGTGTGTATTGCTATTCGAATTGAGTTGTTAGGGGTATAATTATAATGCTTTGTTGTATGAATTAATAGTAATAGAAATATTCAAAACTATACTACTGGCCTATACTTTGAGGGGTAAGTTATTGTTACATCGGTGTCATTATCATTGATAACATCTCATATCTTAATATGCTAGCATTAGACTATACTGGATCAAGTGGTTGACCTCTATATTGCACTCTGTTAATAATCTGAAGCCGTTTGACCTACAAGTAAATATTACTACCTCCGGCCCTAAATATAAGATCTAATTGACTTTTTTTGGAGAGGTAGAAATAAGCTACTCCCTCCGTTCCTAAATATAGGACCTAGATGACTTTTTTGAAAAATCCTAAAAAAAGCAAAAGATAAGTTAATTATAAATTGATTTACCTAATTTTTTCTCTTAAACTAGTTTATTTTACCTATAAGCTAATGAATAATCTAAAAAGATATCAAATATGTTATCATTTAATAACCTTTTTCGCAACCTTAATATTTCCAAAAAAAAGTTATCTAAGTCTTATATTTAGGAACGGAGGGAGTATTAAATCATGACACATTTGATTTATTTTTAGATTATCCGTAAGTTTATAGGTAAAATAAACTAGTCTAAGGAAAAAATTAGGTAAATCAATTTATAATTAACTTATTTTGCTTTTTTAGTATTTTCCAAAAAAGTCAATTAGGTCTTATATTTAGGACCGGAGCGAGTATCATGGACGATAGAATCTACGCCATAAGGATTTCAGTGAGGGATGTTAAATTGAAGTTCCTGAAGAATCTGGAAACCTCCATTATCCATAATTATCCCTCCATCTAGAGTCCGTTATAACGTTAAGGTTCATCATATTTTATTACCTTCAAAAGACAAGTTGAATAGATGATAAGTGTCCATCTAGAAACGAAGATAAAAGTCAATTATTTTTCCATTAGTCAATGACAGGAATGGATAATCTAACATATGTTTAGACGAAGCCCTTCACGCAACGAAACTAATAATACAAATTAGTATATTGTCAACATGTATAACAGGATCCTCAAAACTACAGGATGGAGGATTCCCATTAGCATCAACATAATCAAACAGAAAACTTGAAATTGGATGGATATTCTTCCTCTTTCTTTAAGCTTCCACACTGGCCGTCTTATTTGATTATTTTCTTGCTACAAGATTGTTGACCTGGATTATCAAGTAAAGGCTGATGCATTGCTAGCGACAGCTGGAGATTTTTTAGTTGTTAAGGAAGCATCTCAATAGTACTATATATCTCAGGATCTTTGTTTATTTGTTTTAAACTGTTCCACTTTAGTTAATAAATAATATTAAGGGAGACGTAGTAAGCTAATGTATGCTGTTTGTAATACTGGATGGATGCACTAATTTGAAAATAGGCCCTCTTGATTGTATATTCAAATTCATTGTTTATATTCGTTTTCATAATTTTGAAATTGAGTGACTTCTAGCACACGCAATGATGCAAGCAAGCAACTTCAACTCTATTTATGTTGTCATGTTTTCGTCTGTGAACGAATCCATTAGCATAACAAACTTCAGCCAAAGAAAACAAAGCATCCACAAATGTCGAAGAAAGTTGTCATCATTGGAGGCGGTGTCGCCGGAGCTGTCCTTGCCAAAACTCTGCAAGACCATACCAACGTCACTCTTATTGATCCGTAAGCTCTCTTAATATTTTACAACAATCATAATCTATCTGTCATTTACTAGTTTAATTCTCTTCTCTATACTGCTGTGTTTTTGTTCCCACATAACTTCCATTGAGCTTTGCTGTACTTCTACTATACTAAAAGAAAATCTTCATGTTTTTACCTCACTTCTTTATTGCCAACTTATCAGCATTCAAATTTAATGTTCTTTTTGTGATGAATGACACCCTGCATGTACATGGAACTGTCTGATTGAGTGATATTGATATCAGGAAGGAGTATTTTGAGATTCCATGGGCATCTTTGAGGGCCATGGTTGAGCCATCTTTTGCAGAAAGGATAGTGGTCAACCATAGGGATTACTTCAAAAAAGGAGACCTTGTTACATCCAGTGCTGTCAATATAACGGAAGCTGAAGTAGTTACTGAAGATGGTTCTCATATTTCTTACGACTTTCTTGTTATTGCCACTGGACATAAAGAGCCTGTTCCAAAAACTAGGACTGAAAGAATTGACTATTACAAAGCAGGTAATTTTTTAGCCTTTGCTCTTGGAAAGTCTATACCTTTGCGTGAATAACTATTAACTTGTGAGGGGTGTTTCCATTGGCAGAACATGAAAAGATAAAATCTGCAAGTTCAATCTTGATAGTTGGAGGGGGACCTACTGGCGTGGAACTTGCTGGGGAGATAGCTGTTGACTTCCCAGAGAAGAAGGTGACTTTAGTGCACAGAGGATCAAGATTGCTAGAATTCATTGGGCCCAAGGCTTCCAGGAAGGCCTTGAAGTGGTTGAAATCAAAGAAAGTTCAAGTGAAGCTAGAGCAATCAGTCAATTTGGACTCAGCTTCTAACAGTACGTACCAAACTTCAGGTGGAGAAGCCATCGAAGCAGATGTTCATTTTCTCTGCACAGGGAAACCACTCAGCTCAACATGGCTCAAAGAAACCGTGTTAAGGGATCACTTGAATTCTGAGGGGAGGATCCAGATTGATCAGAATTTGCGAGTCAAGGGCAAGAACAACATTTTTGCAATAGGGGATATTACTGATGTTGCGGTAAATTGAGTGCTAACTTAGTAGCCTTCTTTATGGCCAAATGCCAAACCTTTGCACTTTGACTTTTCTTGTTTCTTTTTTACTTTATAATGTAAGAAAAATTCCATATGCTGCAGGAACTTAAACAAGGGGCGAATGCATCAGCGCATGCTCAAGTGGTTGCTAAGAATCTGAGAGTACTGATAGGGGAAGGGAAAGACAAAAAACTGGGAGAATACAAGGCATCGCCAGCTATAGCAATTGTTTCACTTGGAAGGAAACAGGGTCTTGCACAGTTCCCTTTCATGACAGTGCTTGGAAGATTCCCAGGCCTCATCAAGTCTGGTGATCTGTTTGTGGGCAAAACAAGAAAGGATTTGGGATTGGAACCTAAATAGATTAATATTTGAGAGCAGTGTGTTGCGTACAGATTTGTATAAACTCTTTGTCCATTGTCATGTCCCCAGGTTGATAATTTTTTTTCACTATCAGTTTGTCTTCATCCTAAAAGAAATTGTTTTCCATAATGTTTCTGTGAAGAGTTTGAATATTACGAGTGTTGTTAATCAAGATGAATTTGTTTGAATCAGTCAAAGGATGTATCTATAAGTTACAAATGAATCAATGGAGCTTTATTTTGTTTGGTGTTTATATAGCTGACTGTATCGTGATTTCAACTTCATTAAATATTTGAAACTAGTCTTTGCAGCATGACTTAAAAACACTGATTGCTGGGACACAGGAAAACTCTTGTTTACCAGATACCCTCCATGTTCCTGAATACCTCATGATTCGAAGGCTGTTACAGCCTCATCCTAGTCTCGGAGGTCAACTCTAGTCCCTCTAAGAATCGACTGAGTAAAAGGTAGCAATCTTTGATGAAGTTCAAGTGAAAGACTATCTTTCCCCAGCCCTTATCGAATCCGTCTTAAAACATAACCGATATCCTTCACTAATAGTATCATAGCTTGTCTGGTTAGCAATGAGATCAAAATATCAAATACTTCATCTTCTTATTCATCCAAAACACCATGATTCAAACACAATCAATTAATGGAGATAGTTGCATTCCTACCAATACTAAACACCCAAACACAAACTAATCAAACTGACGACGCTAGCCTAAACCCTTTTGCACAAAACCTCTCAGCCACTTCAAACTTGCCATGAAGTTTACAAGCCCCCAACAATGCATTTAACACAGCTCCATCAGGCTCAATCTCCATTCTCAAAACAAACTTCTCTGCTTCCTCCACCTGACCATTCCTCCCCAACATATCCACCATGCATGTGTAATGTTCCAACCTCGGTTTCACCTCAAACCTCCTCTCCATCATCTCAAAATACTCCTTCCCCTTCTCTATCAAACCGCCATGACTACAAGCCGCCAAAACACCACTAAAAATCACACCATCCGGCCTCTCTCCTTCTCCCACCATTCTATCAAACAACTCAAACACTTCACCAAACTTCCCATGCATCCCATATCCCGACATAATAACAGAAGACCACGTCACCACACTCCTCTGACACATTCTATCAAACACCTTACGTGCCCCAACCAAATCACCACACTTTGCATCCATGCTCACCAAAGCAGTTGAATTTCCCAAATCAGACGCAAACCCATTAACAAAAACAACTCCATGGACTTGCCTACCAAGCTGTAGAGCCGACAAAGCAGCACAAGATTTAGGGCCTGTTTGGTTTGAGGGAAGGGAAGGGGAGGGGAGGGAAAATGAGTCCCTCCCCTTGCATGGTTTAAAAAATTGGAGGGGAGGGAGCCCAAAATATTCCCTCCCCTTCCCTTCCACTCCCTCATTTTAGCTCCCTCCAAATTGGGGGTTCTGGAGGGGAGCCAAATATCTTGACTAAAATACCCTCATTCTACATTCATCCATTCTATACTCCTCACACTTTTGCAGCCTGAAGACCACTCCCTCACTTTCTTCTTTCACTCCCATAGATTAAGATTGAACTGGTGGGAGTAATGAATAGTCAATAATAATGAGAATTGTACTCTCTCAATCTCTATGTCCCTCATACCTCGTCACAAAATGCATAAGCAAATTCACGTGATTGAAAATTTCCTTCTCACTGCAAGAAAAATTTCCTTCTCATTGCAAGAAGGAAGGATGCAAGGTCAGTGAACATCAAGAGGAGTAGGGATGTCGTGAAGTTCAAGGTCAGATGCTCCAAGTACTTGTTCACACCTTGTGTGTTTGACCCAGAGAAGGCTGATCGATAAGTTGAAGCAATCACTTCCTTAAAGTTTGAGTGTCCAAGACCTGTGAACGAATTGTCGAACTGTGGAACTTTTGGGTGTATTTTATTGTTGCTGTTTTAATTTTTCTATAATGCCTTTTATCTAGAGATGTGGCTTTTTTCATGAGTGCAATGGATTCATTTTCCTCAACCTATATGCTGTCACTAATTTAGAGAAAAGGGATAATTTTAATAACTTGTCAATTATATTTTTTTATAAATTGAATAAGATTCCTAGAGTACTATGATATCAATTTTTATGTGACTTTTAATTTTAATAATAAGCAACTTAATTTGAATCAAAATGTAAGTTATTTTATGTTATAGACAATTAAATTATGAAATAACATGTAAGGATAAAATGGTAAATTAATCATTATCATCCTCCCCTTCCCTCCTTAACCAAACAAATGAAATAATCATTAAATCCTCCCCTTCCCTTCCATTCCCTTCCCTCCTTTAGACCAAACAAAGTAATATTAAACTCTCTCCTTCCCTCCCATCCCCTTCCCTCCTCCCCTCCCCTTCCCTTCCCTTAAACCAAACAGGCCCTAAGGACCGTTGGTAAGGTATGGGAGTCGGAGTGAAAGGGCTTGAGGGAAAGGAGCATTTGGCGGAAGATAGAGAGGGAATGAAAGAATAAGCTGAGACTGATGAGAGAGAGTTGAAGAGGAAAGTGGGTCGGCGATTGGTGAAGGAGAAGACGAGATTGGCTTCATGTAGTTGGGAACAAGAGGCATAGGAAGATAGTGATACGAGTTTGACGGGAATGAAGTCATGGCTAGAGATTCCTATCACTATTGTGCGTGCGTGGATTAGTTTAAGATTATGTAAGTTCTTTGTGGAGGAGCAAGCATCGAGAAGAGATGCGTCAAACGGAATTCGCATTTTACAAACAGAGAATGGCATAGTCAAAACATGAAGCAACGACCAGACCACGTGCTTCCTAATTGCTAATTAACATACAAACGTCATAGTGATCATACTCACTCCCTTCACTCCTTATCATAAATCATCAACTGCCACTAAATTTTAGTTCTTAATATAAGTCGCCATCCATCATTAATTAATTCATTTATTAATTTTTTCCAATATACCCTCATCATCCATGGCAAAAAGAGAACTCTTAATTGTATTGACTTTTCCCCCTACTCTTGTTTTCAATATGAAAGAGCATTGGAAAGATGAAAAGAGAGAGAGATGAGAGGGGCAGAAATGGAAAATACAAATAAAATATGACTCATTTAATAATGTAACTTTCATTCCTTGGTATGTAAGAATTAGGGGATTAATAACTTATAATAAGAACCGGAGGAAGTATATATATATATATATTTCTAGGTTAATTTTGATTTGCTCTCCAGCCTAAATCTAGATATTACTTTTGTGTGGAAGTAACTCATATTGATAGAATTGAGCAAAAAAAGAAAAGTACAAACCAATAAGTACCAAAGGGAATTAGAAAAAGAATGGCCTGTCTAATATTTTGAAATTCTCAACATTATTAGATAAGCTTTATTTAAGATCAAAAACACCACATGAGTGATTCACCTTTTTAGCTTAGCTCAGGAGCTTACAATCACATATCTACTAGCTAGTCAGATACTCACATTTATAGTAACTAAATGAACCGACTATATAGTATAACTTAATGTTATATGGTAAGTTATGATACCATGTAAAAAATGGTTCACTTCAGTGAAGTCACATATGCATGTCCATCACACTTTGTTTGTCTTGTGTTGATCAGACAATGTTTTAGATTCTGGTAAATTAGTTGGAACTGAATCTTCAACCAGAATCACGACGTGGGAGTTATTATCACCATGTGGGGTACATTGTGGTCTGCTTGGGGGTTTAGCTGTTTCTACTAGTCCGAACTCCTCAAGAGTGGGAATTTCATTCACAGCATCTGCAATTTCTGCAGTGCAGGAAACAATATCAATCAGAAGAGAAGCCACTGTGGCTGCTGGAAGGACCGATAAAAGATCTGTTTCTTTCCATAAGCTTGACTTGAGCAATGAATTGAGGTTCTCAGAAGCAGATTTTGAGTTTCTAATGTGGATATCAGCAAAGCATGGCTTCTTCATCGTGACCATTGCATCTCCTAGATCCTTCAGAGCTTTAGCTGACTCCAAACACATCACAGAACACGCCTCTTGGATTATACTTTTAATCTCCTGTGAGGCCTGCAACAAAATTGTTGCAACCATTGTTAATAAGAGTTGATTGACATTATTGGAGTTCACCGTAAAATATAGATTCCTAGGCCCTGTGTGTGTCTATACATACTTGGAGGTTGCAGTTCAGTTGAGTATGTAGTGCTTCCATTCGGTAGGCACATTTTCGGGTAAGTGCTCCAACTTTAAGGTATTTGTCCCAAGGATGACGAAATTGGAACCTCCCATGACCTGGTTCCCATCTTGCAAAATTAGCCTAAGTAGCGAAACATTATGTATATATTAGACCATGTGTTTTTTAGAAGCTAAGGATGGAGAATCAATTACTTTAAATTGTTTTAATTTAGTGGTCTATGTTTTATTCTACTTATAAACTAACTTATAATCTAATTACATGTGACATATATTATATAGTGGTTTAATTTGTTTCATTAACTTACACAAAAAAGATTAAAAAATTTTATATCTAGGATAGGAGGGACTGTTTGAAAGAAATGAGAGAAAATATCTCTTTTAGTTTACCAACCGTGGACTCTTCATTACTCTTTGAATTGAGGACAGTTTTGTATCCCTCCAGCAAGGTATTTTTGTCATCCTTATGCTCTCTTTCCTTTGAGTTTCTAAAATACTCCTCTTCAAACTCTGCAATATATTAAAAAGAAAGGATGCCTTAGCAGTTTTACTTCTCATAAATATTCTTCAGTGAACCAAAAGGAGTAATTTCTCATCAAGTTTACAATTGAATATTCTAACCTTGTAAGAAGTTGGAAAGATTTTCCAAGTTTATGGCAATTAAGCTGTGGAGTTCTTCACCTGCCCACACAGGACAAATAAAAATGGATATCATGACACATGCAGATCCCCCAATGAAAATAGTGGAGAGCCTCTTGTGTGCCATCTCTATTACTTCATCCTCTCGGAAACCAGATACAGATATCAATGAAAATGTCAAGATGAAAATGAGCAGCCCATAATCGTATCTTGCTTTAACCTCAGGGAAGAATCTCATGTATGTCATTATTGCAGCTGTATAAAAACATATAAACCAAGGACCACGTCAACATTTTCAAGTTCAACGATCGTAGTTATTATCTACTAAATGTATGTTAGTCAATATTTAATGTTTAATCACCTAGAGAAAACACAGAGATGCTAAGTAGTATGGGTTCTACTGTCTGTCCAGATAGTTCGCCCAAGTAATGAGTTCCAACGCCTAAAGCACCAGCAATTAGCGTTGCTAGTGCCCTATTTAAACCTTTTCCTAGTGTGGCTCCTGAAAAGTGTCACAATAAACCATATATAAGTACAAAAATTTCAATATGCATACATCACACCATAGAGTTTTGGATCAATAACAATGAAGTCATTACTTACCCACAGAGTACTCAAAAACTACACCAACGGTCATAACAGCCCACATTGCAGAGAGACCAAAACTGTCGAAAAGTGGTTGATAGTAGTAAAATAGAGACACCAGAGTAAGCGTCAGTCCTACTTTGAGGGCATGAATGACTTTTCTTGGGTCATCTTGCCCTATCTCTTTGGCTTTCCTACAAATATCCAAAACCTTGTCCTTCAAACTCTTAGGCATAGCCTTAAGCTTCACCCATCCACGGGATATTATACCTGATGATGTGAGCTGGTTTGCAGAACTCATCTGCATAAACACTGAAGGTGGAAACTGGGAAGGAAAAGTAATAATGCATGCACTGAACCAAAAAATAAGATGGTTTGATAATTGCTCAATAATTCCTAGTTGGGACCTTCTATTTATTTTGGATGGTGGGGGGCAGCATCTACCTAAAGATTTGAGGAATAATCTTAAGTTCTTATAAACATGTGTTGGGAAGTAATTTGTACGGTTATGTTAGCACAATCAAGGAAAGTTAGTAAACTATAATTAGGTTTGAGCTTGAGTGTGCGACAAAACTAAGAATGGTGACATAGACACATGAAGGAATAATAAATAATCTGATAGTTAAGCCACGCAGACGTCTATAATGTTGCATCTCAACTTTGTGTGGACATAGACACGCATTACTAATAGCCCGCAAATCTTGAAAACCAAATTGAAGGCTACACTAGAGCCACTTGGTGTTGTAACTGTGTAACATTTCATGAATGCAAAAAATCTAAAGCAATTTTATCTCGTTCATTCACATACCGTATGCTCTATGTGATGAAGATTGAAATCCATTAACCGATCATTTTTAAAATTGAGGTATCATAACAATTAATTTTTATCATGTATGAACACGTTGAAGAATGAATTCAACTTCTATTGAGTTTGCTTAAATTCAGTATACCAATCTCCTGGACACTCTTAGTAGCACGTCATGTGGGAGTGTCATTTTCAATATTTAAAAGAAGCCATGCACCAAGCAATTTTAATACACCTCACATCATCCCAAAAATAATTATGTGACTTAGCTATCATTTTCCTAACTTCTCAAATTCAAGCATCAGCTTGGGTAACATCAGTGATAAAGACACGTTTTCATGAAAGGGACTATTCTGGACTTATATGCATTAAATGAGAAGAGATCTTCTTCTTATGATCTTATCTTTATCTTATTTACAATTGTTTGATGGAGCAGCTTTGTAGGTCCCTGGCTCCCTGCTGGTAAAACCACAAAGTGCAAATAGCTGGCAGTCGAAAAGAACCATTTTCTAACATAAACTTATATTCAGTTCTCTCTGTTTGTTTCTGATCATTGTTCAGAAAAGCAGGCAAGTTCTATAATTATATGAGCTACTATTTGATTGAATAATTATCATTCTATGACGCGTAGAACCGCTTATCTGCAAATCTGCTTATACCCTTTGTCCTTTTGCATCTCCCCCAAAAGAAGCATCTTTCCAGCACATTCATGATCCTTACGGGTGCTTCTAGTGAAATATGAAATCAGATTTGAATTGAAAACGACGATCTTGATAGTCATTTTTGGTTATTGATTGTTTTTAAAGTGACTGAAAATGAAACTCCTTCTCAGTTGTTTGATAAGAGAAGAAAATTATCAGTGACATTGCAATTCTGTATACACATGGATGCTTGATCGTACTCCAAAAGAAACATTTCTTAATCAGACATCAAGCGTTCACTTGACTTCTGACTTACTGATTTATTCCCCTTAGCATGGTTTTGTTCAGTTTTCTGGACCTTTTATTTCATTTCTGTTCTGACATGACATGTAGTTTAGGCTTATAATTTTCAGACCTTCTATAAATAGTAGCTCACTCCACAAAGGTATATTCTCAGAAAAGATTACTCACGTGGAAAAAGAAAGTGTGTTCTGTCCGTTCTTTACAACCCTTATTTATCTTTTAGACGAACTCTTCAAATCATAGAATAAATCTGTATGGTAATATTTGTTAAGCTTAGGCTGTATCTTATGTGCTTGGAACAGTTTTGTTATCTCACTATGGACAGAACACAAGCTTGTTTCGATCAGAATATATACAGTAAAATAAAATGGTGGCTGAATTAAACTTATGGATTAACCAAAACCAAGAAGGCAAAGAAAGTTACGTATGTAATCACAGGAGATTATGTGGAGAAAATGTTCTGTGAGGGGAACCTAGTTATTTCCTAACCATGGGATGTGTCTGCCATGATCTTTTTGAATCTTTGCATGTCGTATTGTCATACTATTAGCAGAGAATGGTTGAAGCTGGAAGTTGGAATTGAACTAAGTGTCGAGAAAATTAAAGTAAAAAAGGCATTGATCGGCGGAGATAGAGTTTGAACAAAGTTACAAAATATTGTGACATGTGGTATGTTCAGGTAGATGTGGAAAAGATATATTCAGTATGAGTTAATAAATCTTTTTGTTGGGTTTGCACAAATGAAAATGAAGGCTAAAGCATCCGACACATCCACTCGACTCCATCCATTTAGATTGTTTCAGCTTTTCTCAAATCAAACTGTGGCCATGTATTATTAGATGCATGAAAATACTAGCTAGACATCAGATTTCTTTTGTTCTGTACTAGTTCAAATTAGAAGTGTATATGATAATTTAATAACTATCGAGATTATATGCCTCGAGAAAATTCTATGTTCGGTGTCGTATAAAAATGATGCTGTTATAATTAATTGGTGAACACTGAACGTGCAAGTGAACCAGCTAACCAATGAACATGATACATTCTAGCATAAACGGGCATATGCTTTTAACGCATTTAATTTAAAGTTCAGATGTCTATAGTTAAAAGAACTAAAATATGATGACGACGACGATGATGATGGTTTTAAAATCAAAATGTAAACAAATGTTGATCAATAATAAAATAAAAAATACTAACATATTTAAAATAAAAAATCCAACCTAGAAAAACAAAACTGAAATTAATAAATATGAAAAGATCCCAATAATAAATAGAGAAAAACAAAAGAAATGGAGCAGTGTCACTAGATTTTATTTCATGTATTCTTTTTATCACAGAGATTCCAACAATATATAGAGAAAAACATGAGAAATGGTGCTGGGAGTGTCACTTGGTCTCATTTCAGGTATTCTTTTCATTAATGGTTGAGATGATTAGCCCTTGTGATGATCAATTAATGGCTCCATCAAAACAAGTGTAGCAGCATCAATTTCTGATAAACAAAAACAAACTTGTGGGGAGGTGTTGGTGGTCTACGGCGACTATTGATAATGACGTGTACTAATAATACTTCTCAACTTCTCACTCTGTTTATTAACTAAATAATCTTATAAAACTTAATTACTTTAGGCTTGATAGATATAAATGATTAAGACTTCCCACTAACAAGTCATCCTTTTTGCTTCTTAATTTTACTCGGAATGTACTTTGACTGCTTTAGGAAGCTTGAAACTCCTTTTTTTACTAGTGAAATCCAAAAAATTAAACTTTAAAAAGTTGCTTATAATTATAGGGACGACAGAATTTTATAAGGTTACGCATTCCATAGTTTTGAAATTCACCAAGCCAAGTAAGCCCAGGTGAATCCTGTTCCTCCTATTCTTAAGCCACCATGTGCACCACTCCTAATAAACCCAAACTATATTTCATTTTTTTTTCAAATGCCCCATCCTATTATTTGGCAAAAACTAAAAAAACTACTACCTCCGGTCCTAAATATAGGACCTAATTGATTTTTTTTTGGAGATATTAAGGTTGCGAAATAGCTTATTAAATGATGACATATTTGATATACTTTTAGATTATTTATTCGTTTATAGGTAAAATAAACTAATTTAAGGGAAAAATTAGGTAAATCAATTTATAATTAACTTATTTTGCTCTTTTAAGAATTTTCTAGAAAAAATCAATTAAGTCCTATATTTAGGAACGGAGGGAGTAAGTTGCAGCGAAACTGATCAGAGCCCAATATTTGGCTGTTACACGTGCTCATGCATGCGTGCGTTGAATGTTCTTTTTTTTTCCTTGCATTTGTGAGAATTTAGGGTCTAATAACATATAGTATGAGTCTTGTCATTCCACCACAAAAGCTTAAGTCAACTCATATATAAACTCTTAGTCTATCTATGATTTATTTAATGTGGGACTTACGAGTTTCTCAATATTCACTCTACTTTTCTTTTTGGGTCAGTCCTTCAGGTCTGCCTGGGCCGCCTTTTTCTTTTTTTCTTAGGTCGGTCCTTCAGGTTTGCCTGGGCCGTACTCCTTTTAGGGTCAGTCCGTAGGTCAATCTTCATTTTTTTTGTTGGGCTTTTTTTTCGTGGGTCCCATTGATCGAGTGGCTCTGATACCATGTGAGAATTTAGGGTCTAATAACATATAGTATGAGTCTTGTCATTCCACCACAAAAGCATAAGCCAATTTGGTGGAGACTCAACTCATATATATACTTTTAACCTATCTATGATTTATTCAATGCTGGACTTTGAGTTTCTCAATAGCACTCGCAAGGAGAATAATAATACTTCAATAATTTCCAAAAGGTTGAATTAGATGGTTGAAAAACCAAACAAAAAAGTCTAATCTAAGAAAAATGAAGGTAGAACTAGCCAAAATCGACGAGGCAAAATAGATCAGAACAAACCTGAAGAGCAGTAATACTCAGTTTAATATAAATCCTAGAAAGTCCAGAAAGTAATTTATCAAACTTTGAGATTGCTCGAATTAATCAAGTACAAAAACAATTGAAAGTTGCTCACTAATCACTAGTGCTTAATGACACGAACAGTAGTAGCATGAGTTTTGTATTTTATAAGATACAATCCACGATTGGCTTTGATATTTATAACAAGGATATATCCAACCTATAAAAATACACCACCCCAAGAAATCCAGTTGCAAAAATTTGCCTAGTGTTGCTACTAAACATATGATTCCCTTCCAATCCTACAATAACATCTATACACGTGAATAACACCCGCCATTAACTTTGCCAGTAAAATTTGGACACAATCATATAAGTCATATTAATAGCGTGGCATTGGTGGAGACAGCCAACACAGGACCAAGTTATCATGGCAGACACCAGAGCGAGCCCTCCATGGGAGTACCACTGTATCTTGAGGTGTTCTTCAGTAACTAAACACGTTCACATCCAAAACGAAGTAAGATGGCGGTTAGACAACGGTCAAGGACTCATCAAGTCTTCAGAGTGGATTGGATGTTTGTTAGTCACGGCAAGCAAAGTTGCTCCCAACACATCCACACCAGGAAAACAGTGCAGGTGGTTTCATTGCAAACACTTAGCTCCGCCAGCTACTGATATCTGGGTGGCTTGAGGGAAGGGCAAACATATCGGGTTGGATGAGTTGGATGAACGTGCACTGCCCTTCCCTACTTGCTCCAAAAGATGAACCAGAGACATAAATATCTCCATTCTTGTTACGTCCCGATTTGCCTGCAAAACTTGCATTTAACTAAATTAGTAAATGGATGACAGTTTGGAGTACTGAAGGGAAAGAAGAATTTAAGACACTTAACAAGTCTGCACTAGCATTTTAGATAATGAATTCAAAATCTCTAAATTAAGTATATTATTGACAATTAAGTAAAGCATGATGAGGATAGTTTTATTATTTTTCATGAAATCCAATGTTCTTTAAGGGTTGGCTTTTTCAACATGTACATTAGTATACAGCTATGGCATTGCCAAATGCCTAAGAGTAAACATAAAGTTTCCCCCATGGCATTTGCATGAAACATGGACAAATCATTGTAAAAAAAGATCATTTCTGTTTTGATAGTAAGAAAAAGGCAAGTCCCTTCCTAGGCCGTTACCTCTACAGCAAAGCATGCCCAAATCTTGTCATTTCGGGTTTCCATCACCCCCCTCAAGATGGTCAACCCTAATCCTCTGATTAAGTCAGCTATTTCCAAAAAGAAACCCCGTTCTTCACAAAGCATCTGTATATATTAATCAACCATACAGATTAGAGAGGTGATCCAGAAATATAATAGCGCCAGAAGAATTTAATATGGATTATTATAGCACCAAACACTACCTCCACTAACATCTGACGAGGAGGGTTCAGATCCTCAACTATTATAGGGCAAACCATTGATTGTGAGCCAATCTCATAGGCCCATGTAGCTCCTCCGTCAAAATTGTCTTTTAAAAGCACTCCACCATCCTTACTCATAATCTGCATATTTAAAAAGGGGACAACATCAATATCTTCACTCTTTCTTATCAATAATTTGTGATAGCAAATATATATCAGCTCTTCATTCTTATTGATAGTGCTTGGGAGCATTTTTTTCACTTTATATGTACAAGAGAACTACTCAACATTAAATATACTGACTTATTCTGTCCACTATTCTAAATTTCTATTAAGAAAATGACCATCAAGTTGGAAACTTTTATGAGTCATGCCTAGATAGGTATCCTTAAATACTGAGCAAAGAGATGCATAGTATCCAAAATACATACCTTGGATTCCCCTGTTTGTTTAAGCTTGTCAGCATGCTTTGTCACACTTTGCAAGAAAAGCATGTGCTTGATTGTGCGTTCAAGAAGTGCATCTATGCTACACTGTGGCACAATATTAAGAAATTAAGAAATTTAAGAATAAAGTCAATGTTTTGAATATGATATTTGGAAGAAAAACTAGAGAAACGACAAGAGAAAAAGACCTTACTTTTGCTCCATTAGGCACAATTTCACGTAACTCTTTCACACGATCTTGTATCATTTGGCGATCTTTCGGTCGAGGTCTCGGGTTCTCCCCAGGCTTAAGCCTTTTGCGATTTGATTTACAAACTTCATCAGGCTGCTTAGAATATCCAGTTGAGACACTATTTTCACACTTTACATTTGAAGCATTCTTAACCCATGAGCTAAGTTGAGACCCATAAATGGAAGTTGTTTGAGAACAGTTTTGAGCATCATCCGTTCTACATCTAGACCTAAGAGAACTAGCTTCAACAGCACCTGATATGCCTGCATCTTTAGGAAAACCAGAGAATCCACCCTGAGTATGATCAGACAAAACCTTCCTAGAGGTAGGAGATGGAACAGAAGCATTACTAGTCCTACTCAATGTTGTCCAGCAGGACATATCATCAGAATCCTGTTTCCCAAGAGACTTTGCCTTTGAGACCACAGCATCCAGGAGATGGTCATCACCTCTCTCAGAGAAGACGCCACTATCTGAAATGGCTCCACTAATTGAACAAACACCATCACCATTTGATTCTCTGGCAAGCAACTTATTCCATTTTTCATTCAGTAGTTTGTTTTTAAGATCTACGCCTAAAACATCAAATAGGTCATCACTTGGTAGAGGTAGAAGACAAGCAGGCATGTGATCACCCAAAGACACATCATCATCCTTTGTTAAACTATCATCTGGAAGCACAGGCCCAGCTTTCCTGGTTTCAAAACAATCAGTGGAGGAAACTTTAGAAGGGCCAGAAATGGAGTTAATAATGAGATTTGGCCTCAAAAGTGTACTCATTCCACCATTAATTGATGAAGAACTAACATTAACCTGACTGCGATCAAACACATGGCCTGCACCATTTTTCAGTTCAGAAAATGCATTTGGTACGGTCAAAGTTGGATTAAAATAACTTTGACTTCCGCTGCTAGACAACTTCTGTGGTTCCGTAAAATTAATGCTGCAGTCAGCCAGACCTGGTTGGCTGGACCCAAATCTAGCATTCAAGGGTGTCACCTCTGCCTCCGTAGCATCAAAACCTGGGTTCATCAATGGTATTGCTGAAGGTTCACAAAGATTATTACGGTAATTGGATAATATCTGAGTAATATTAGGGGTTTGATGTGTCAATACAGAACCCTGATGGCTATTTATCTCCCCTTTAAGAGGATGAGCTGGTTGAACAATAGTCCTTGAAGTGCAAGACAAATTGATATCTTGGTTGAAGCCATAGGTTACTGAGGGCATGAGGTTGGAGGTAATTACAGGTGGATCAACAGATACAGGCACCCCAACAGTGACAGGGTTATCAAATCTTTCAATAGAAACTTTTGCTGAAAAGTCTTCACATGGATGAGCACCAGGGATACACCACAATTGCTTAGTAAAGCTCCTTACTTCATCTACTAAATTCATGTGCTGTATTATCTGTAAGGGGAAATAAGGTCAAATTAATTGAGAACCTTGGAGTAATAGGTTTTAAAAAACCAACTTTTCTGGCTTCAAATCAACAAAACTCTCAAAATGGTAAAGCTCATGTGGTAATAACAGGCTTTGCAAAATTTAATGACAAAATTTGAAACAGTAGGCCTTTCGAATATCTAATCTGAAGGAGTCGTTCCTGATCTACAAATTCCATGACCCCCAAGATACACTTGTAGACATTGGTATTACATGCATATGCGTTTAAAGTATTTGAAAATAGGACTTACTGGCAAGAAAGAACCAAGTTGAACAACCCCATAAGGAAGCACAGGAATAACTGCTACTGTCTGCGAATCACCACGATATTGGATTGTAAGACAGCAAAATAGAGTTTACAGCAAATTGCAAAGCAAAAAAGAAAGTCACAAACCTGCATTCCAGCTGAAAACTGGAGATGCACCTCGTTGAACACCTGAAAAGAACACATCAATATATGAAACAATCATAATGAAGCAAATCTGTACACACATTCCAAATCTTCAATCTTCCCCAGCAAATCTTTCTCATGTTAGGGCCTTATGTAACAGTTCTTAACTTTTTATACTGGATTCTTAAACATTCATGCTTAGGCCAAGTTCAAAGTTTCCAATTTTCACTACAGTGAAAAGCGTTAATTTACTCTTCACAGGATTAAAATTGTTGTTTAGCATTAATAAAAGCGGATGATTAGTTTCATACCTCCTGCGGATATAGATCTCTTCTAAAATCGTTCAAATGAATCCACTGGTGGTTTCCTGTAAATGCAGCCCGCCCAATAATCCTGAAGAATAGTCAAAATAAAAACTTGAAATATTGGAGCTGACAAGAAAAGCACTTCAACTATAGGGACATGAAACCTACCCTTCACCTATGACATTGGCCGAATAATTCAACATCATTTTGTTCATCAAAGAGCATACTCTGTCCTCTTCTTGGATTCCAGGAAACTGACATGGCATGGGTTCATAATAGGAATCCTTCCAAATTAATAGCCTGCAGAGCAAAAACAATAACTTGTCAACATCTACTGTGAGTACATATATTAAATGCAAAAAAAAATATGACTCTGATGATTGATGAATTTCCCCACTGAAGATCATATATATCCCTTGATGCATCTTATATCAGCTTGACAAAGATAGACCAGCAGATCAGTATCTTGTTAGATGAAAAGAAAAGGGTCAACTTTTCATTAATGAGAAAAGAAAATAAGAACCAAATAGAATCAAAAGAAGAGGACAAAAGATTCTTTCATGCTTCACACAACAACAATCAAATAGTGAAGTGACTCTGTCAAGGCCAGAGAATGTTGTAGACAAAACAGAAACCATCATAGCATAAAGTTCCAAAATAGGAACTTGAGCATAGCAGACAGCAAATGAATGTATGAAGGAGAAGTGAAGGGAGGTAGATACTTGGGATTATGGGGGGAGATCTTCCAGAAGACAGCGTAGGACCATTGACTAGGAATGGAGAGAGTGTTGAGAAGTTGTTTCAACATGGTTTGAAGGAGGAAAAAGGTGGGAAGAAGAAATGATGGAGAAAAAGGAGGGAGGTGAAAGCATCTAACTGCCACGGCAAGATGCTCTGCCAGCTTGTTTAGTCCTCAACCCACCACTCCGCTTTCTCTGTGCCTCCAAGTTTCCCAACATCACTACCCTGCACGCCATACTACCCAGAGGAAGTTGAAGAGAAAGAGAGAGAGCTTATATTATGTTAAGAGAATGAAAGGTGAAGTCTTTGGGAGAGATGGGTTGACTGCACTGCACTACACTATGCCACGAGCTTCGAGCTTGTAGAGGGCAATCATTTTGTGAAAGAAGGAGAAGGAGGAATGTGAAGCAGGTGGTTTCAGCTCAGAGGTGAAATGGGGATCGGAGTGATATTGCTTTTTCTTCTTCTTCTTCTTCTTCTTCGTCTGCTCAGTATGAGAAAAATATATAAATAAATAAAGGAGGGAAGGACTAAGGAGGAAGTGGTGGCAGAGGGCGGTTTTGTCGGTTAGTGAGTGAATGGTGGCCCACTTAGTACTGCTTACTTCATTCACTTATTCTATTGCGGCTTCCTCTCTTCCTCCTCACGTCATCATCCATCTTCTTACTACTTCTTACTCCCTCCTTCTTCCCTTTTTTTAAGATTAGGGAGAATAATTAGGATTTAGGACCATAAAAAGGTATTATGAAAACGTATGTAATTAGATTATAAGTTAGTAGTTTATAAGTAGGATAAGTAGTTTTGAATAATTTAAAATATAAAAAATTTAAGGTGATTAATTTTGCATCTTTAATTTTTCTTATACATTAAAATTGGTAAAAATTAAAAATTGGTCTTATATTTAAGATCAAAATCATTTCTCCAAATAGATGTTCTATTTTAGGACTGGAGGGAGTATACAATTATTTTAACTTTATAGGAAAAATCAATACTACAAAACTAAACACCTCAAGTTGTCTATATTTCATACTCCAATATCTTTTTTTTGTTCAAAACTACTTTATTATGCTTATAAACTAATAACTTATGGTCTAATTATATGTGGTATATATTACAATTAAGTTGTGTAATCAATTATTGGCAAAAAAAGTTGTGTAATTAATTTGCCTGCTTCAAAAAAGTCACAGGCATTGTTGTCAAACTCGCAAGTTGACTCTCCGTTTTTACCGTTTTTACGACACTACCTAAACAAAACGTGTCACGAGTCACCTAAATTTTCAGTCTTTGAAAATTCGGTAGAAACTTACGTGTTTACATTGTGAATTCACCGTTTTTACGTTTCTACCTTACAGAAATTGTGTTAATTTGCTATTAAACTCATTTTAATTATTTTTAATTGTCAAAATTCAATGAATTTCATAGAAATTTATTTATTGAGATTGATATAGTATGAATGTTGATATATTTAAATCTACTATATGTATTTAAAATAAATTTAAGTCAATTTATTATTATTTTTTGTATTAATTATTTAATTATATAAAAGAAATACATTTTTTTGTAAATGTAAACTCTTACGAGTTTAGGATACGAGTCTACCGATCCGAGTTTACCTTATCTCCACGAGTTTACTTAAACTCACGAGTTTGACAACCTTGGTCACAGGTGAATTGCACGTGGTTCTACTTCCAAAAAAAACACCTGGTTTTACAAGGCAGTCTTTTAAAATAGACATTTGGATTTTGGAAAGTGATATTCATCTTGCGCCAGCCATTAAAATATCCAGTCAAATTGTGGAATATGATAATGTTTTTGCATCTGGTGGACTAGAGGAGATCAATATATGGCAAAAAAAACATGTTAGGCAAAAGTTTAGATTGACTGTGGAATATAATATGCTTTTTTTCTAATATGTCCTATGACATGCAGATTAAAAGTAAGTATTATTACTAGATTTTTTAAATCGTATGAATGTGTTTTTCAGGCACCAATTCAATGCATCCTGAATCTAATAGGCTGATATTAAAGATATTTGGGTCTAATTTACCCGAGGGGCTCCTGTTTGAATTAATAATAATAATAATGTTCTGGCAAAAAACAATAATAACAACGTGAACAAGGGGTTGAAAATATACTGGTATAACTGCTGTTAGAATAATTTTTCAGCCACTTGATCCGTTTCATCGAATAAATATGTACTCTTCTATAGACCTGCTTCACAAAATCCTTCATGGCCGGGGCACTTATTTAGTTATTTGTAAACATTGAAAAATTTATATCCGATGCTGTACGTTAATTATAATCAAGTCAATCACACATGTTTAATTTAGTGATCTTAATTAATTAATGTACACTCCTTCACGGGAGAGGCTATATATTGAGGAAGTTACGTGCTTTAAATTGGATATTAGAATGATGTTTATATATGTATAACACGATGCACGTGTCTGTAAAAACCTGATGATCTACGTTACATTTGAGTTTATTTGAAAGATTTTTTAATTCTAAAATTAGTGACATTTTCAATAATCCTTCATTTGATCTAGCATATGCATTTCAGTTTTATTTTATGAAATTGTAGATTATTATATTCATTTGATTTATGTTGTACTGACCTTTTTTATCCGTGCACCACGCCTTAAACTCGCTTTATCATAATTTTTTGTTTATAAAAGAAGACAATCAGAAAGCCACGATATGGGGAGATATACCTAATAAACGCCAAATATCACATTAATCCTCGATAATATTGAAAGAAATTTAACATAACGATGAGGGGGGTTCTAGAGAGAGAGTCTCTGCCTTCTCTCTAGAATCATCCTCTTCTGTAGTTCGTCTCTGGTGAGACTAACAAAGAGAAAAAAAACAGAGAAAAAGGGAAAAAATTCTGTGGTGAAACTTGCGAAAATTGTGGTCCAATTTTCCATATAACATCAAAATCAAGGGCTTCATAATATCTGGTGGTGTAGTTTTTCCTTTTATGGTTCGATTTGGGAGATTAGGTTAATGGGTTCTTCAATAGAGTTTGTCGAGGAGGAGCTGTCGTCAACCGCTATGGACGTCGGCCTCCGCTTTAATCGCAGCAGGTGCTGTTTTCATATTAAAAAATATACTTCATCGGTGTTTTCTTTTTCTTCAGTTAATCCTATTTCACAAAAAAGACAAAGATCAATAGACGGTGATGAAGATGATTTGCGGAAGGAAAAAAGGATGAAGAAATCAAGTAGAATCAGTCAGCGAAGAGTTCGAAGAAGACTCAAGATGAGTTTAGTTGACTGGTTTGAAGATTGTTCAGAGATGAAGAATAAGGATTTACCAAGGTTTTTTCAGCACGAGGTTAGGAAAAGATCCAGATCATTGAGTCTTGAGGATGATGGGATTGAAAGACAAAATAAAAAATTGAAGAGGGTTGCTGCTCAAAAAAGGTCTTTTATTAGGATCTCACATATTTCATCATTTTTAAGAAGACCCTTTTCGAAAGTTGGGGATACTCAAAATCCATCTTCTTTGGGAGAGAAAAGAGCTAGGATGAGTGATTGGGAATTATTAGATCTCTTTGGTTGCAGGAAGAAGTTGAAGAGAACAATCCAGAGAAAATTTTGCTCAAGGGCCAGGTATGTTTTTTATGATTCTGAAATAATGGAGATGGAGTTAGATTTACTGTCATGTGTTGGTCCAATGAAATTAGGTTGCGTTGAAGGAAAAATTGAGGACGGCCAACCATTAAACCACAACAAATTTCAAGATGATGATATTGGAAAAGTAAATTGGGAAAAGGTAAATTTGGAAGATAGTGTTGAGTTTGATAGTGTACCAACTTCTCAATCACCAAAGATCAATATCTCTTTTGTGCGGCCTTTTGCTGATATGATTTTGTCTGTCAGTTGGAATCTAACAAGGAAGCCCAATTTGGGTTTCTTGGCTAATCTGAATCCATTGTTGCAATTGTGTGATGGTTTACCAAGTAGGAAGTATTGTTTGGCCAGTATAGAAAAGGATGCCTCACCTGATTGGTCTTCTGTTTATTTAGTCATATTAATGTCTTTCATGTTTGTTTGTGGATTCATCATTCCAAATAAAGATAAAGGATTAGAAGGAGATCATGTTCAAGGACATTACATTGTCTACCGTATTGATGATTTTAGGATTCTTCCTATTCTCCCATTTTCATCAAACCAGGCTTTAGTACTGGCAAGTGCCGTTAGCCACCATATGAAGGACAGGCGCCAAGGCACAAATGTTTTCAGAAAGTTAATGCAACTTTGAGCATTATGGAGGAATCATCATCGGGAAGATATGTTATGGCTTGGAGTGGTTTCTTGCGTCCTTTATCTATGGTTTAGTTGTCCGTGCATATTGGTCAATCACAGGATTATATTGGTATCTACTGTGGTCTGTTTGGATGAAGCTGATCGGTGCACTGCTTGGAGTTGGTCTTCAACATGGATACTCGGCATAAATCCTTTCATGTTGATGGAGACTGTTTGTTGTATCCTTTTCTTTATCAATAGCTTAGTGTTTATGCATTATGTCTTAGTATGCTTAGTTTTTGTTGATGGTTTTAAGATAGGTGAGGTAGTTTCTTATGTGATGTTTGAATATAATTATGTACTCATCTTTTTTCAGTAATAAAATTGTCTTTCATTCAAAAAAAAAAATATTGAAAGAAATTTAACGCTCTTATTATAGTACACACGTAACATCTCATCATCCCTGTCCGTGCTCATGATAGTTTCTTTTAAGAAAATTGGTTAAGTTCAGCCATTCCTAGGCTTCCCCGTAAGAATAAATGCGTACACACACATATATATACACCTAGCATTTCCATTGCTAGCTTAACCGGGGGTTATGGGCATGAAACCACACAGTATTATTGCTATTCATCATGGGAATATTGGTCTTCGGCCCAAAAACAAATCATGGGAATATTGGTCTCGCTTATCTAAAAATGTGCGGTCCCAAGCTGTAGCTAGCTTTGGTATATTCCCGGTTACCGATAAACTTGTCCTTAAATTTTCTCGTTTGTTGATACATCTAGTGTAATCAATGTAATAGGGTGTTAAATAAATTGCCAACTTAGTTTAATTCCAAGAATGTGCGTGAATCCTCTCCTATAAA
The DNA here is from genome assembly GCA_029929735.1 of Mimosa pudica. NCBI lineage: Eukaryota > Viridiplantae > Streptophyta > Magnoliopsida > Fabales > Fabaceae > Mimosa > Mimosa pudica. The sequence continues at coordinate 2,100,250 of JAKELP010000001.1, forward strand.
ACCCGTATGGCTATGCCACTGCATCATGAAAGTCTCCTGCTATAGGATGACCCGTAGCACTTAGCTTCAACCCAAAATCGAATTTACGTTTTTATAGGAAAATGAGTTGCCTTTTGTCCTCTTACTTCGCTTTCTTTCTCGGTTTTTAATGCCTTTATAGGAGAGAACAAAAATCTTATTCTTTTTCCGCCAAAGAAAAATGGTCCGACTGGTGAAAATTAAAGACCACCCTCGTAGATTATATTATAATTTTATTGTACCATTAGTGATTAGTGATGATAATGATAGTGATATGGTACGGTAATACGAGTGTGGTTAAAATATGAGAGGCATACTGTGTGCTGTGTTGTACTCTTGCGGGGGGGTCCACAGTTCAAATTTGAATAAAGGAGGGTGTAGGACGACGCTTGGTGGCTGACAGCCAGTCATTGTCCCAGTCTTTTTAATTAAATTATTAAGATTATTCTGATACTAATCAACCCCATTAATCCACTTTCCTGGGTCACCGTGAACCACTTGGGCGCTACTAACTGCTGCATGTATGCTTTTTGTTTTTTGGTTTCTTATTTTCAAAAATTACAATTACAATTTAGATTTAGAGTTTAATAACTACCAGGGCTATCGCAATCATTTCTTTATGCCGCCCAAGATTATCACAGTTAACCTGGCTATCGTAGATTAAAAAAAAGGACAGCCTAGCAAGGCGGGGCAACCCAACATCATAACTCGTTATTGTGGGTTTCAAAGTGTACGCTTTTATGTATGTATAGATGGATAAATAGATAATAAATAAATTCACCTGAATAAAAATGTGTATTCAAATACTGGAAAATATTTATTGAGAGAGTTGACGAATCTACTTATGTAAGCAGCACTGTTACCTTTTTAGTCTGAATTAACTGGTTATTAATAGGAGTCATATTGAATGTGTGTTGTTTAACTTAAAAAAGTGTAGAATTTTAAACATTGTAATTAACAACGGTTTTAAGGGGTTTGTCCTTTACTTTTAAATTGATTTAGTTCATTTAATAGGAGCATTTATTTGTTTACATGTTTTCTTAAGAAGCGTTTTTTTGACGGCTAGCTCCTACATTAGGGACCGGAGGGAGTACTTTAAACTTATGATAAGCTAAAAGGATTAGCTGTCTTGAACTAATGAGGTGGTAAACGGGATAAGTATGCATGTTGTTGCATTCATTCACCCTATTTGGGTATAGGGTGCAGTAAAATTTACGGGGAAACGCCTTTGAAAAATCAAAGATTCCTATTCAAAGCCTTTTTGGCTTTTGTGGAAACTAGAAACCCCAAAATAAAAAACAAAAAACAGCTAAATATAGGATAACTTTACTTTATTTGATTATATTAAAGATGTTAGTTAAATTAATTTAAATCAAATGATATTATCAATGCATCCTCGTTAGATACCTCTATCGTTACCTTTCTCACTTGCTTGTTTATTAATTACTCTATCTATCCCACAACATAATTAATGTTTATCAAATCACTATATTTGAGAAATGTTAAAAGTTGTCGAAAACAATAGTAGTTATGTCTCCAACATATTTTCCTCAGCTTTTCCCCTATTTATGAAGAGGATAAGTTGAATGGTGATTGAATGGGGAAAAAATGAGAGAATGTACATGGGCAAGATGAGAAAGAGTATTGTCAACAAGGGGTAAAAGTAGAAAAATATAATAAATGGTTAGACAAAAAACAACATTCGTTCATATTATGGGACAAACCTCTCCCACAACTTAAGCTTATATTGTGGAACAGAGTGAGTATTAAAAAGTATTGGTAGGGATAATTTAGAAAAATTTTGGAAAAAATTAGAAAGTAGTCTCATAATTAAAACCAAATTGATTTTTTTGAAAGTGATCTAATATTTAGAACCAACGGGAATATTAAACTATACTCCATACATCCTTGATTTTAAAAATATTAAATGGGTCTTATAATTAAAACTAGAGGGAGCATTTCATATTCCTATATTTTCATTCAAAAAGAGCTTTATTTTTTGGCCACAAAATGACAAACAAATTTTATTATTAACCATTAATACTCTAAATAAAAATATAATACATCAAGTTCTCTAAAATTTAATACCAATCCCATTGTTTTTATTAAATTTCCGTTCAAACAATAATTCATATTCTATTAGAGGCCATGAATGCCATTTTTATAATTAGACATCATTATACATGACTCTACATATTATAGTACTCCTCCTCCTAATATGAAGAGGGTAAAAATGTGATTGACAGGCCTGTCACTCTGAAGCTCTCACTGCATGGGTGGCAAAAGAGACGAGGGCTTTCAAAAATTCTAAGAGAGAAAGAGTAGAGTAGAGATTACTCAAGCAAAGCAGTAACTAATAATTTCGACACCCCCCCCCCCCCCCGGGAATTAAAATTCCTTGATGCACCCATATATACTCAATGAACGCACGTGCGGTTATTCCAGTTGGGAGCTCAATTAAGATTTATATCAATCAAATGAAGAAATGAATAAAAATAAAGAAGATTATTGTTTTATTTAATTTTTCTCTACACACACACTTTCTCAGGTAAATCCTTGCAAGTATATAAGCCCCTTTTCTTAAACTATTATTATTTGGACATACAACAAGGAAACGGGGTTACAGGCGGTCTAAATGATAATATAACATGGGAAAATGCCACAATATATAAAAGGACAATTCAGAAACTCAAACTTCCAAAAGGACAATGAAGGAACTAGGACCTAGTTGACATTTTAAAATTGTGTGAAAAGACAAAATTGCCCTAATCATAAAACAGAAATGACTAACCACCCTATTGAAAATGGTGGAGGTGTAAGGGTGGTTAGTAATTTCTGTTTTATGATTAGGGCAATTTTGTCTTTTCACACAATTTTAAAATGTCAACTAGGTCCTAGTTCCTTCATGGTCCTTTTGGAAGTTTGAGTTCCTGAATTGTCCTTTTGGATATTCGGAGGGATTTAAATGGCATTTTCCCATATAACATTATAAAAGGAAGACGAAAATATATATGATTCCCTGCGAGAGGCTTAACCAACAACCCGTAATAACGTAGAAAAATGATAAAGCCATAATGGGAAAACGGAAAAGACCGTACGAACAAAATCCTGCGGACAAACTGATTGTTGTGTTGGGACACAAAATTCACATTTGGATTCTTGCTTACTATGAATTGTGCAAAAACAAGCATGGAGAGAGAGCGGCTCTAGACTTATATATGTTGGCTACCGAGTAAAGTTTTTAATATTAAGAGGGTGGCCTTTCGTGACTGGATACATACGTTTACATGTGTACTATATTATTGCAGGGTTTCATTCATTAATAATATTAGTTTTAATTTAATTTGTTTGGTCACTTTCTCTGTATGTGTCTTCAGAGCTTGAAAAGGATGGCACAGCCTCTTTCTCCCGCATTTCCGGCAACGTACGAAAGCAACACATACCCAATTCTAAAGTAATGTGTACGTCTATATATATACACTCCAATTTATACAATTTCATATATATTTCTTTAATTTACTGATGCAAATCAAAAACCTAATGTGTAACCCACCCGGATATGCACTGAAGAAGTCCTGAAAAGGCACATGAGAATGATCCGAGGCGCAAGAGTCAGGAGTGCATGGTGTCTCTATGAGCCTAACCAAGAGTCAAGTTTTTTACACATCTTTTGTATTGTTGCTAGCTACGTGCAACAGCAGTGAGAGATAAGACATACACAAAAGTGAAGAAAGATTTTTGGCTTGGGTTTTGCCTGCGTTATTTAGGTTTATATGTCCTCCGTGGAAGGCCATGTAATGGGCAATCAAACTTCGTTGATAACAACAATAATTAATGTAAATGTACGTAATGACCGAAGAGAGTAGATACTCTTCTGAATTTTCGAATGGAGGAAAAGACAAAGACAGAGGGATATAAGGCCCTCAAGATGGGACAAATGTAACTCTAGCGCCCCGTTGTTGACCATTAAAGCTGCTCCTGTTAATTACAAGCTTCGAATTCCCCATTATACCCCTCTTAGATACGGAGGGGCTTGTGTTGGCTGTTGGCAGGTCCTACTCCTACATTCCGTTTTTAACGGGTGACCACTTATCCATCCCTACCATACATACCTTCCATGTGATGATGTCATCCCCTAATCATGCATGTTTTTCACTTTTCCCGATATACCTACAAGGTTTTGATACTTCACAAAAAGCCACCGCAGTATCTTCATCACTAAATATAAGAACGGATGATTTTTTGGAGAATATTATCAATGCAAAAGCAACCATTTAATCATAATACATTTTATATATTATTAAATCATATGTTAGCTTATAAGTCAATTAAATTAGTTAAGTGAAAAAATTAGAAAATCAATATTTAATAATTACCTTATTTAGATTTATTTATTAGAATTATCTAAACTAGTCAACTGACTCTTATTTTTAGGAATGAAAGGAATATAACAATAAACAATTATATATCAGTTCAAAGAAAACAAATATAGAGTGTATATGCTGTATAGGGTCTTTTTGACATATAATATATGTGTGTATTTCTTTTAATTCTTCGAAAACCCTTGATTTTCGCATATCCATGGTCTTAAACCCTTGTCACACACACGTCTTTTAATTCCTCTAAAAGATTTATTCCATCAATTTAATGGATACCAAAGAAGGAAAAGGTACCACCCAAGATATCTTGTAGAAGTTGGCCTATTAGTGCTTATACTACCCCTAGCCTTAAACATAAGACTCATTTGTCTTTTATATAAAAACTATATGGAAGTAAATTATACCGTTAAATTATAACATATGTTACTTATAATTGGAATATAGATTAGTTTATAAGAAGAATAAATTGGTTTTGAGGGAAAAATATGATCATAAACATTTGAAAGTGTTTAATTGTACATTCTTAATTTCTCCAAAAAAGTCAAAAGTGATTATGATCGATGGAGTATCATGTAGACTTGCACACTTGAAAGTTGAAACAATCATTTCTTTTAATTTTTGGGATGCATGCATATACGATAATGATAATAATTTAATATTATTCTGCTCATTTTCTCTGGTTTAAGATATTATGAGAATTTTTGCAAAAACTTGATGCTACCAAAATTTTGATAAAAACTCCGCAAGTGTACGGATCGTAAATTTAGTAAAGTGGTAGTTCAAGGTCGATCCCACAGAGACTCAGACAATTAATAACTAGGCATTAGACCTCCTATTTTCATTCAAGTTGAGTAAATAAAAGAAAATTGATTTTAATTACCTAATATCTAAGAAAATAAAATAAAATAAAACAAATATTCACACAGATGAAATTCACGAGTCAAAAGAACAACCTAGAGTCACTAATCCCTTATCTGCTTCTTAGATTTTATTCCCCACTAAATTAATTATGAATTAATTCAACTAGCTAATCTAGAGTACTAGTGTCTATAAATGCCTTCCGGTCCACTTACATCCTTGCCTAGCTTAATTACACAATGTCTTGCACTAATTTACTAGGCCAATTTATAACGGTTCCGCTCTAATGTGACTATGTAGGGCTTCTAGGTATATTCCTATCCTAGTCGCAAATCAGATTAAAATTCAATCCTACACTATTTAATCCCATGGTCTATTTAAAATTCCCTCTTCCGAGTCCAATTCTAAATTCCCTAAACATGTCTAATGGTGATCAAGCACTAAACAAGTTAATCACTAAAAACAAGATTAAATAAACTAAATTAAATTAACCATGACTAAATAGTGGGAAATAAAATACTAAGCTACAAATAAGTTCATAGTACTCTAGGTTGCAAAAGAAAACTAGCCACACATGAGGTTCAAAACAATTCCAAAAGATATTGAAAATTGAATATGAAAGCCTAAGAAATAAAGAAGAAAACAAGCACCCACAAAGAAGAATAATGTGCTGCTCATCTCTATACTTCAACGTGTGTTTGCATATATCCAAGGTAAGAAACGGATTCACCCCACAAGAAGACGAACAGCTGCCACCTCAAGCTTCCTTTCCTCTTGAATCAATTCCACCCGTCCTGCGCGTGTGTAGTCTTCAGTTCGTTCGCTTTCCTTTTTTTTTCTTTTGCTGCGTGTGTGTTTAGGCTTTATGGTTGGAAGAATTAAAACCAGCCTCTCTCTCCTCAATTGCATGTGTATATTTATAATAAAATAGCCCAACACCATATTGTCTTTGCCTTGCATGTTAAGTTTCTTTTCTTTCCTTTTCTTGCACATAATCAAATCCTCTCCTTCTCTTTATTTCCTTTTTCATTAAATATGCATTCATGAAGAAAAAGAAATAGGAAATAATCATAATGACTCAATCACATAATCTCATTAATGGGAAACTTCTCATCAAAATATTTCTTTTAATATATTAAGTTTCCTATTTCAGTTAAATTTCATATTTTCCAAAAGAATCACTCATATACTCTCAAATTACTTTCTTTCCAGTTCACATCAAAATCACTTAATTATTTAATTCATGACTCCCCAAATACAACAAAATATTTCCTAAAAACCACTAAATTTGGGGAGTCATCACACCCCCACACTTGCATTAAATCTTGTCCTCAAGATTTCAAATTGTTAACACATTAGCACAAAAATGAAATCAAGTTTTTATCATCACAAAGTTGGAATCAATTCAAACTCTCAACAATTAAATCATCTTAGAAATCTCTCTCACCATCCCCAAATGCAAGCAATAAGGCAATCAATTTGACAGAGATAAATCACAAAAGCATGTCCCTCACCGGTCAAGTGTTTACGCTCTACTCTCAAAATATATAGGGGTTGTGTTTCACTCAATTCCATCTATGTAATCCAGCTACCATAGGCTTGTTTATCATCTCGATATCCACTCTTATATCTCAATGCACACACAAATCAAAAGGACTTTTAAGGGTTGTAATGAAAAAGGTAGGATAATGAAATGAAAATGAGATGGAGGTATGTTTGAAAAGTGCTAAACCATTTCAATTATAGTAAAGAATGAAGGAATCACATAACTTGATAAGCACATAGGGGTTGACTCTTTTGAACTTCACAATTCTTCGATTCTTCTTTTTTCTTTCATCTTTTTTTTTTCATCTTCTTTTTCTTTTTCTTTTTCTTTTCTTTTTTTTCACACTTTGTGTGACTTTTTTTTCTTTTCCTTCACTTTCTTTTTTTACCTTTTTCTTTTCTTTTCTAATTTCTTCACCCCTTTTCTTTTATAATTCCTTCACCCTTTTCCATATGAATATAGTATAACACTTTTCAAAGCGTAAATGGAAGAAATAAATAAGAGATGAAAAATTGCATCAAAAGAATTCAAAGGCTAAAATATGCAATCTTTCTTTTCAAAAGAGAAGCAGGCTCAAAGGGCTTTAGCAATGGAATTAATGTAAAAAGGATGGCTATTTGGCTAAACTGGCTATGAAACGAAGGCCTTAATCATTTTTGTGCATGCAAAAGATTTGAGCGTCAAAAGAGATTCAAGACAAGTTCTAGAGGGGAAATTACAATAGATGTACTCACTCATGAAATAATAAAATTAAGGCTCAAATTCCTCACACAGGGCTTTTTGACATACTAGAGTAATTTATCTAAAGCAAAGAGCTTGCCTTTTCACTTACATTCAAAGAAGATGAGATCAAAGTCTAATCAAATCCAATTGTTTTAAGTCCAAATCAATCCCAAAATTGGCAAAAAGACTTTTTTTTTTTCAAGAAAATTTTACAAAATGAAAGCTTGAGGACAATCTTTAAAGAACAATGATACCCTCATACCCCCACACTTAGATGTCACGTTGTCCCCAATGTGAACATGTAACACAAGTAGTGGAATTACAAAAATATCCATAGCAAGTGTAAAGATGACAAATATTTCAACTTCCATATCAACCAAGCAAAGTACTCAAGAGGCACACAGTCAAGACTAATCATCACACAAGAACATATCAATAAGCACCATCACTCATTACCAAAATAATTCTCATTCAAATAAAATCAAGAAAAAGTTAGAAGAATACTCCCCTTCCTCTTCTCGATTTCCACTCTTAGCTCCTAGTCCATCAAGATTAAGTTGAAGCATCCTTTGGGGTCAAAAGAAGAAAAAAAAAATCCTACAACTCAAAAAACAAAGCATCAAATACCAAAACCTTGGGTTGCCTCCCAAGAAGCGCTAAGTTTAAAGTCTTCAGCCAGACTTTCCAAATAAATCCTAGTCATAAGTATCAAAAACCATAATCACCTCATCTTCATTCCTTTTCAAACAGTATAAGTAATCAATCAAAGTAATGACTTGTGCCTTTTCAATTATAGACAATTTCAAAGAACAAGCAATCACTGATTTCAAAGGAATTAGAATATGCTCATACAAACAATTAGATATATGTCTTTCTAAGAATAATGAGCATCCAATAAAATCAATTTGACTCTCATCAGTAAAAGTCACAACAGTAGTAATAGGAGAATCATCCAAAGCAGCTATAGGAACACTCACATCAACATGTATATCAGAATCACAAGCAGTTAAATTCACACTTTGAAGATCAATTAAACACCCATCAATTTCTTCTAAACAAGTTTCAGGCTCTATGACAATCTCTAAATCTTCTTCAACTTCCTGTTCATCCCTATCCTCAACTTCCTCATATTCAATCTCATTAGATAACAAAGGGGAACTATGATTTAAGGAGGGATTTTGTTTCACTTCTTCAAGTTCTCTGCACATTTGACTCATCTGTGCTACAAGATTTTGTACTCTTGATTCAAACTTAGTCTCAATTGAGTCTAACCTTTTGAAACATTTCTCTTGCCATTTCAAACACATATCGGCTAATCTTTCTAATATGTCAAATCTTTCTTCTCTATGAGAGATTTCACCATCCTCAAAATTGTTTCCTTGAACATGTGAATGAGATATGAAGGGTATGTTTATTGCATGTGAATAAGGATCAACATGTGGGTTCCAACACTCATCCTGCTCAAAATTCCAACTAGGCCTAGAAAAATCATCAACATAAGTTTGTTGCCTAGTGAAATCATCTCCTATATAATTTATGGTAGGCAAAAATGGACAATTTCCTGGTACATGATTATTTCCACAGTGATAACATCGATACCATTTATAATAATTAAGCTCTGAAAAGTCCATCTTTCTATTTTTCCAAAGAAAAAAAAAACTCAAGCTAAAACTACTAAAGAATTTCTAATTCTAATTACTAATTGCCTTGAGTCCCCGGCAACGGCGCCAAAAACTTGATGCTACCAAAATTTTGATAAAAACTCCGCAAGTGTACGGATCGTAAATTTAGTAAAGTGGTAGTTCAAGGTCGATCCCACAGAGACTCAGACAATTAATAACTAGGCATTAGACCTCCTATTTTCATTCAAGTTGAGTAAATAAAAGAAAATTGATTTTAATTACCTAATATCTAAGAAAATAAAATAAAATAAAACAAATATTCACACAGATGAAATTCACGAGTCAAAAGAACAACCTAGAGTCACTAATCCCTTATCTGCTTCTTAGATTTTATTCCCCACTAAATTAATTATGAATTAATTCAACTAGCTAATCTAGAGTACTAGTGTCTATAAATGCCTTCCGGTCCACTTACATCCTTGCCTAGCTTAATTACACAATGTCTTGCACTAATTTACTAGGCCAATTTATAACGGTTCCGCTCTAATGTGACTATGTAGGGCTTCTAGGTATATTCCTATCCTAGTCGCAAATCAGATTAAAATCCAATCCTACACTATTTAATCCCATGGTCTATTTAAAATTCCCTCTTCCGAGTCCAATTCTAAATTCCCTAAACATGTCTAATGGTGATCAAGCACTAAACAAGTTAATCACTAAAAACAAGATTAAATAAACTAAATTAAATTAACCATGACTAAATAGTGGGAAATAAAATACTAAGCTACAAATAAGTTCATAGTACTCTAGGTTGCAAAAGAAAACTAGCCACACATGAGGTTCAAAACAATTCCAAAAGATATTGAAAATTGAATATGAAAGCCTAAGAAATAAAGAAGAAAACAAGCACCCACAAAGAAGAATAATGTGCTGCTCATCTCTATACTTCAACGTGTGTTTGCATATATCCAAGGTAAGAAACGGATTCACCCCACAAGAAGACGAACAGCTGCCACCTCAAGCTTCCTTTCCTCTTGAATCAATTCCACCCGTCCTGCGCGTGTGTAGTCTTCAGTTCGTTCGCTTTCCTTTTTTTTTCTTTTGCTGCGTGTGTGTTTAGGCTTTATGGTTGGAAGAATTAAAACCAGCCTCTCTCTCCTCAATTGCATCCTCAATTGCATGTGTATATTTATAATAAAATAGCCCAACACCATATTGCCTTTGCCTTGCATCTTAAGTTTCTTTTCTTTCCTTTTCTTGCACATAATCAAATCCTCTCCTTCTCTTTATTTCCTTTTTCATTAAATATGCATTCATGAAGAAAAAGAAATAGGAAATAATCATAATGACTCAATCACATAATCTCATTAATAGGAAACTTCTCATCAAAATATTTCTTTTAATATATTAAGTTTCCTATTTCAATTAAATTTCATATTTTCCAAAAGAATCACTCATATACTCTCAAATTACTTTCTTTCCAGTTCACATCAAAATCACTTAATTATTTAATTCATGACTCCCCAAATACAACAAAATATTTCCTAAAAACCACTAAATTTGGGGAGTCATCAGAGAGGGAGAAAAATAAATGAAAGGCATGATTGGTATTTGTCCCTAAGTTTCAGAATACCAACAACCAGCAAAATCATTGACGGTGCAGAAAAAGAAAGAGACAGCAGGGAGAAGAGACGAAAGAGGGAGGGAAGTTGGGCATGAACACACTACTTTGCCCTTTATAACTTCCTTAAGTTCATGACCCATCATATGGAATTACTGCTTGACAGAAGTGCCTGTAATAACTACAGTATAATAAGAAAAAAGTAAAAGAACCAAGAAAGAAAAATATGACATTGTTATCCTTGAGGCAATTAATTGATTTAACAAGTGGAGAGTGGAATGAGGCTCTTTTTGTCAAGAGTGAATTAAACTTTATGAAGCAATTTGGAGCACTAATTAGTGTTAGCAAGCTGTAGAGATAAGCATGAGTAACGAGTGAAATTGATGGGAAAATGGAGGAGTGACATGTGGTTTTATTTTATGTGATTGAAGACAAACAAATGTGGCTGTACAAAATGGATAAGGCAGTGGGAATTGTGTTGTTTGAGCTAAGATCGTGAAGGAAGTATTCGGACAGGACAAACAACAATATGTGGTTAGTATTCTTTCCTTTTTTTCTTGAACTGAGCATCTTATGTAATTTTGAGACTTTATTGATATATATATATATATATATATATATATATATATATATATATATATATATATCATGTTTTAAATTTTGACGATAATTATGTAGTAAAATAGTTTTGTCACATGTATTGTGTCTGCTTGTAACGAAGGATTAGATATATAGATTTAGTGGTTTATTAGCGATCCACACACCCACGATCTTTCAAATCTGCACCATATTCCTCGCGTTCATTTTGCTAGACCCTGTTTGGATAAAATCCTTTTTTTAATCTGAACTCTATGTGCATAAGCATATGGATATCGTACACAGTGCTGTTTATTTCTCTATCCATATTATCTATTTTATTTTATCTGAAATAAATGATATCCCGTACTTTAAATTAAAATCAAATTTTCATTGCATTAAAAACAGAATGGCAAAATATGCCATTGCAATAACAGTTAAATAATGCATATAGAAAAGAAAATGTATCCGCGAAAATATATACAATAGTGATAGATGATGATCACGTAGGCTTCAAGAGGTGGTGCTAATGTTTGTAGTTATCATTGTTGTCTTGAAAGTTGAAACAAGTAGCTAGGCCGTACTATTTTTTCATCAAAGTGCTAAGGCTAATTTAACATGTATAAAGCTAGAAACTGAAATCCAAGTCCTGGCAAAAAAAAGAAAGAAAAATAAACTGAAATCCAAGTGCATACGGCATTGGTTTTGCAATAAATACGTGATTAAAATATTACAAATCTTTTAACGTCGACGCTTCAAATCAGAATAGAAAATAAGTATACACTGTGGAAAAAGAAAAAAGGCTGATCAGAGATGGTACGTGGAGCTACTTTGTTTACTAATTAATTTTGTCGATATTATTATAAAGGAAGGTCATCAATGATCTGATCCATAAGGGCTTTAAAAAACTCGTAACCAAAATCTTTGCAATGATATAGAGGAAAAAGGAAATCTGCCCCTGCCATTATACAAGGGACACATCACGGGTCGTATACATAAGTTACAATATTGCATTGGATTATTATTATTATTATCCATGATCTTATCTTTTTGTGGCTTGAATTATTAATAAGGTTGCTAATGATGTGAGAATCGAATATGAACATAGTATGGCCTCTTTTGTTGCTTCTTATCTCAATTCCAAACTGTACGCAAAACACAATCTATTTTGCTGTTTGAGAATAATCAAGCATGCTTCATCAATGCATGAGATCGATGTTCTGATCGATTCAAACAATGGATCGAAGAGAAGTGAATAGCAAGGCACAGAAAAAAGAAGGAAAGATTTGTACACTTGGTGAATAATGAAAGTTTCTTTAGAGAAGCAAAATGAACAGTAACATGATCGTGCATCATTGTGTTTTAGCAAAAGGGATGGACGCGCTTAAAAGTTAGAATAGGAAGGCAGCTTTATTTTTATTTCTTTTTATTTTTGTTGTTGCCTCGTTTGACTTTTCCCAGCTTCATCATTAAATTTGGATGCTTCGCTCACTATATATATGACTATCTGCACACATCATCAGCCTTTACCTTTTAATTTTTTTTTTAAAGCAGGTTTCGTAATGGGGGACCTGCCCCGATTTCTCAGTTAGATACTTAGATCAGATGCCATGCTAATAACTGGTGCACTGGTGATAGTTTGAGAAAAAGGTTTTGGTTAGATTAACATGAAATTGACTGTTACTGAATTCTACAAATCAAAATCAGAGTGAAATTAAATTTCAACCGACCTTTTCAGCATGATTTACTAAGCATGACGTAATTATGTGAGGTGAATTGTTTTTACTTATGAATATATTTATATGACGCTAATATTCAAAATTGCTTTTACAATTGTACGATCAAATAAAAATTGCTTTTATAAAAACTAGTTTAATAAAGTTTTGCTTACCATATCTCAAATGTAATAACATTACCCCAAGCTTGCTCTTAATCATAATTGTGGGAAGTTTTGCATGATATATATATATATATATATATATATATATATATCTGTCTGTGTGTGTGTGTCTGTGTGTGTGCGCGCGCGCGCGTGCGAAGTACTAAATAGACATGAAAATAAGTTAGGCTTTTGTAACCTTTAACTAAAAAGGCCGAAGCCCATCAAAAAAGTATGATTTAAGCATAGGCGGGATCCTGTATTCAAACCTTTTTTTATGTCTGAGTCTGGGCCTTCAAAAGGTCTGACGAGACCTGAAAGTCTATTTAAAAGCTTATTAAGATGTATACTCTTAAATATACTTAAAACTATATACTTTAAAATCCATATATTATTCTTTATGAGGTGCTCCTGGTCTTTAAATATAAGACAAATTTTAAAATTCAATTTGACCTGATTATTACATCTTTATTTACTTTGACTCATATATTTGTCTGTCTTTTCTAAAAATATCCATAAAAAGGTGAGTTTGTCAAGAGTCAGGGAAGATATTTTTTGTCGAGAATAAAAGAGGATGTTTTGTGTCTTTTCTCAATTGAATGTATGAGTGATTTTAAGACATAAGATAATATTAACTAATTAAACTAGCTTCCATAATTTCAAAAAAATAGTAAAAGTTGCCTTATGGTTAGTACGAAATGGAGTATATAAAATAAAAAATCTAACCATCAAACCATAGAAAATTAAAAAAAAGTCTCGAAATGTAACATAAAAACCACTCACGCAGCACAGAAACAATAAATAAGAGAAGATGTTGCATATATATGCCGTGGGGTATAGATATAACGTAGTGCTGTAATGTGTGTGGGATAGGCACAGACGTGTAGGAGTAGAATACGGCTGGGACAGCTAACATTATATTGCAATCAATCGTGCTGTATGTGCTACCTATCGTTCCATGGGTTCAATGGTGAAGGGATTGAAAAATGAGCGTCGGATTGACCACTACGTCGCGAGTTCGATTCTGGGGAGTGACACTTTGTTGTGTCTCCATCGCGACGCTTGGGGAGACATCTCCGTAGCTAAGTGAAACTTGAAGTAACCTACCTGTGTAGACAGACATAAAGGGCTTGCTGGTCATGCTCCAGAGCCCACAGGGACAGGCCCCAGTGGATCATGAATTAGGTGTTCTACCCTTGGATTGGTTTGAGCCTAAACCCCTTCCTAAAATTTTGTAACAAAAAAAAACTTGGATTGGTTTGAGCCTAAACCCTTCCTAAAATTTTGTAACAAAAAAAAAACATGCTGTATGTGCTGCGTGTGTTCCCACTTCCCACCCTGCCTTCATCCTTACTCTTATCATCCCCATCTTGCTATAACAACGTGTTATTAATGCTTGCTCACATATGTTTAATCACACTCAAGCGCCATCAATCATGTTCATCGCCATATTTTGAATTTAATTATATCTCAACTAGACATTTTAAATTTGATAAAAAAAAAACTAAACATTTTAAAATACTAACAATAACACCACCTGGCCAAGATTTTTCTTAAAAAAAAAAGAGTAAAAGGAATCCAATTCACAACCTTAATATATAAATTTAAATTTAGGCTTGCAGAAAAAGTTGGATGCCGTCACTGTATTACAAACCCCTTGCAACTTTAAAAATTTCAAGTCAATGGTGTCATGTATAAAAAACACTTATTATCCAAATAATTTATGTACAAATTACCGCATACTTTCTTTATAGAATCAAATAATTTGGTTATCTTTACTCGAATAAAATTAAGCCATCGTCAAAGATAAGAAATCAAGCTCCATGAATCATGAAGCCATCTCTGTCAAAAAGAAAGAACCAATCAAGAAAAATAGAACATATAAGATTAAGAACGAATTTTATGAAGCTATCGGCAAGGTAGGCCATCAGGCCAAGAACCAGCATTTACTAGCCCAACAAGCTATGGGTCATTGTCCAAATGCCCCAACTTCGGCTTCTAGGTCATGTATGGACAGAATCATGTTAAAACAATCATATCCTATTTCAGAATTGAGCCTAATAATGCTCAAGCGTAGTTTTTTAATAATGCTCATCATTTTTTTATAAAAAAAATGCTCAGTATGTAATTTGGGAAGCATATATAAGTTCTATTCCAAGTCATAGAGCCATATATTATATAGGTAGTATTTGTGACGAAGTGAAAACGGATTCTTATGTGCTAATTTAGGTGCAACCTAGTATTAGTTGTGGCTAAACAATGAAGAGGGTAAGGGTAAAAAATAACAAATTAACTCCTGTATTGCGTGGTCTAAATAATGAATCCTGCTATTTAAATTCCGACATTGATATCTTGGAGCCCATTGGGCTTCATATAGATTAGGACTTTCGGAGTTTTAGCCCACAAGTTAGGTGAGGAGCCCCTTTGAAATTCCTTCTGACCCTATATTTTATTGAAAGATAACTGAGCATTGATATAGGTATTGGAGAGTTGAAAGAATACAATGTTATTCAAGCTTTATTTGATTATTCAATTAGTTTTTTATAAAGATTCTAAAATTTAAGTGCGCACACACATATAGTTAATAGTGGGTCGAGTGAGTGTATCAGTTGAGAGTGTTGGATATGCCTACACTTTGAGAAGCAGAGATAGCACTGCCAGTGCACATGTGACAAGATCTGCATTCGATCATGCATTTGTTTATTAACCATTTGGTGTCACACATATATAGGTCATACAAGTAAGTCTTCAACACATCCCCAACCTCCATTTTTTATAGATATTTAATAAATACAGTGCATGTAGCTATCTATTGCATATTTTTCTGGATTTCTAAATAAAAGACCTATTTAGCAATATGGACTTGTTACTGATAAATTTAAGATCTCTTTTTATTTGAGGAGTATAAAGAGGCATATGGATTAATACATACATGATGAGGTTCGACTGAAGCCAGATTTATCATAATATATAATCCCACCCTACAAATGAGTGCGTATTTAAACACGTGACGACTATATGATGGATGGAAGCCCCACCGCGGCATTGTAAATTAAGTTGGTGAAGATATGGAATCTCATGAAACTTTTATTGATTTTACAATCAGATGTTTATTGTATAAGAGTGAATCCTTTTCCACACGACCAAATTGATAGCTGGAATTAAATAATGGTAATGGGCACAGAACCTTCAACTCTGTGACTAGACCTGTCCAAGGGTGTGTGAAAAAGTCTCTATAAATAAAGACGGATTACTGTACAATAAACTTCAAACTAAGATATGTATGCTTAAAGCTACTTGTTTGAAAATGACATCCATCGTCCCTAACGATCTTGATGTGAAATTCCACTCATGAACTTGAAAACCCTCAAATAGCTATATATATACATATACGTACATGTATATATATTATACACGAGAATTGGTTATTCCTAGTAGTGCAAAACTCTGTTTAAGTACATATGCTCTCATATTGACATGATGGATTCTATGCACATGAATTGAATGAAAGGTGTCCGAGAATAATTTAAGGCAGGCTGTTCTCATTCATAAGCTCAAGTTTAAGCTTAAGTTTTTACCCTTTTCTCCTGTTACTCTCACAATATGTATGTCCACTAGCTAACATACCCGATATACTTTTAAAGTATCTGTAGTTTCAGATCAGTTAATAATTCACACTGATGTCTACCACAGAGTAAAGCGACCCTTAAAGAAGCAGATGATAAATAATCATATTATATAGTCTTTTCTTTCTTTTTCGATTTTCCTCTTTTTCCTTGTTTGCACTTTTTGCTTTAAACTGTACATGGATATGATTTAAGTTTTTTTTGGTGAAAAGATATGCTATAAATTTACACAATAAGGATCGGTCCTTTTTTAATGATGATTTTTTTCACTCGGATTGGTTATATATCTCATAGTCACACATGAGTATCAGGAAGAGGAAGCTCTCCTATTTTGTTAGTGGCCAGCCTTGAATGCCTGTGAATATTATAATTTATGGAGCAGGACATAAATAGTAAGTTCAAACCAGTTCATGATTGGTGCGCTGTACGTTTTCAGACATAATATGGCTTCCTTTTTTTCTAACGCCTCTCTTTCTCGTCACTTCTTGAGTTCAAACAACAAAGATGCTGCATCAAAGAGAAGTCCTCGAGAGGAAGAAAAGATCTGATATGTCTTTGCTTGGGGTGGAAAAGAAAGTTTGTATTGGATTTATAAGAACTATATATGATTGCTACTGAGAGGACATACAAGCGTTAGGTGGCCACGCATAGAACTTGTTTACATTGAAAATTTCCCCGAGACTTGACTTGTTCATTTACTCTCAGCACAGCATTCTTTTCAATATAATTCAATTGATTTTGATCTGATTCGAGTGCTTGACCCCACTGTTGTTTGCACATTCACAGACAAACGCACGTGAACATTTTACTTCAAGCTTTTTCATCACGTCCATCACCAGGTGAATTTGTACTCAGTGTGTTGGTCAATTACAAACTACTCAAGTGCTGGATAAACTTATCACTGTCCTTCTTGAAGCTGATCGGCAATGTACTGTTTTTTTATACATGACAATTTATTGTTTTAGCAATTCAATTTGTAACACATGCATACATGACTTCGAGAAATTACAGATTTCCTTGTTATTGTGTGATATGAATCCGTGAAAAAATATAGGTTATATCAGATGATCGTTTCTCTACTTATTCACTGTCATTTGCCAAATCAACTTATGGCTCTCCTTAATTCTGATTCTCCATTAGGTTTTCTTCCGTTGCCACAACCACTGCGTAAAAAATACTGACTTTCACGGAAATTTCACCTTTTTGACTTAATTCATACACTAATGATTAATCACCAATTTACATAAACAAAAACTACCGTTTTAATATTATCCGGCAATAATGACCCGCAAATTCAAGACTCTCGGGATCAAGTTTCTCTACTCAATAAAGATTAGTAGAGAGAGCCAGTTAATCCAATCTAGACCGTCTAATTCTAATCTATGCTGTCTTGATTTATATATATAAAAAAATATTTCAATAGCTACATAATCTATATTAAATCTAAATCGTCTAAATTTGATCCAACAGGTTAAATTGTTAAATTTGACTGACTCTTTACTCAATTTTCGGTAAGTAGGGAATCTAATTTCAATTGGGAGAGTGAGAGTCTGATTATCTAATAATTGCATGAATAAATTGGATATTATTATGAGTTTAATTAGTAATCTATGTAAATGCCAACCAATTCATCCAACTTAAGTGGTTATATTGTAATGGGTAGTTGGATTAATTGGTTGGCTTTTTGTAGCCAATCGCCCACTACGTTTGATAATATGCTTGAACTAACTCAAACAGAGAATAGATTAGCATTCTTATGATGATGCTGACTTCACCAAATAAATTATTAACGGAAAAGAATTTAAGATCAAATTATGTGTTGTGACCATTTCTCTGTACGTATGCATGGCAATTAAAAAAGCGATGCAATCATTTCATTACTTCTTGCGTTGGTGGTTTGCAGATATTACTTATGGTATTACCAATATTGATTGATTACGATGAAAGACTAAATCTCATTATATTAATAGATTTTATATGTGATGATATCTAAGTCAGCCACATTACATGAAAACACCAAATTCAATTCGTTTTAATGTGCTAGTTCGAGATATAAAATATTGATGACAGTGATTGAGTATAATTTTATAGGGCAAAGATGCATATAATAACATAATAATTTCTAAAAGGTGCATCAAGTAGTAGTATGATAATATTCATAATGTAAATTTGACACTTGTAATTTAAATGAGACACTCAACAACATGGTAATTTTTAAATTAGCATCCAGTAGCATGTGAAAACTCAACTTCAACGAAAGAAAAAACAGATTTGCCTCATTTTAAGTTACAAGTGTCAAATTTGCATCATTAAAATTGTCATGCTACAAGTGCCCATTTGCCCGATTGTATATTAATTATATGCTAAAATTCCTGTTTCTCCTCCTATATAAACATAAGATCATGAGATGTTCTGTAGTGTAATGTGTATGTATTCATTTAATAATTACTAGTAGATTAGAGTAGCTATAGTTATTAGGGAGAATTAATTAGAGATCCCCACAAGGGAATTAATATTAGAAAAGTCCTAAAAGTTGAAAATATTAATGTAGGGTCCCAAGGGACCTCACATTAATATATTTGAAAAGTGAAAAGACAGTTTTGCCCCTAGCCTTAATAAAAAATTACCCCCCACCCCTACCCTCCTCCCTCACCCAACCCCCCACCCCCACCCTCGCCTCACACCCTCCATCCCCACCCTCCTCCCTCCGCCCCCCACCCCACCCTCCTTCCTCAGCCCTCCTCCCCCCACTCCCACCCTCCACCCTCCTCCCCCTACCCCCCCACCCGCCTCCCTCCTCCTCTCCCTCCACGCCTCTCCCTCCCTCCTCCCCACGCCCCCCCACCCTACCCTCCTCTCTCACGCCCCCCACCCCCACCCTCCTCGCCCCCTCACCCCGTCCTCCTCCCAAATAATGGCCACCCAAATAATAAATTGAAGCTAGTCAAGGTTTATGTCAAATGACACAACATAGTCAATAAATCCTATTATCATTTCATAAATGCAAATAACTTGACTCACAATTCCACTAGCCAAGCCACCTTGTACTAGCCCAAAATATTCACCAAGAGAAAACAAAATCATAAACCCATAAATTTCATTAATCTCAAAGTTAAATAGCACCAAGTCAAGTATTTAACAAAAACAAAATGACAATAACACCATAAAAGTAGTTTCAATCCCTAATATACATATACCATATGAAGTATTCAACCAAACATCACAAGTATGCTCCTAGAACCCTAGAAAAGCATAAATGTAAGAGAGGAAGAGGGATTAGAACTACAAACTCCCCTAATGAAGATTCAAACTCCTTTTTTGCTTGCTCCCACTATCAAGAATTAGGGATTAATGGTTGCTCATGGAGAAAAGAATGGAGGAATTTGAGGGGAAATAAAAGAGGAATGAGTGAAATAAAAGAAAATAAAGAGAAGAGGGGCTTGTGTTCAGCCGCCGCCCCCGTCCCTTTATTTCTCTCTTCTTGCTTCTTCGCGTGCTCTCGGCCTCTACCCTCACTGTGCGCCTCTCGCCTTCACAAGCACACACATCCTTCCTTTCCTTTTTTCCTTTTGCCACGTGTCCTCCCCTCATTCACTTGTTCCAAATCTGGTCTTGCCTTCTTTCTTCAGTCCAGCCCTCTTTCTTTTAATCTTTTATTCCTTGGGCTGTTTGGCCTTTTTCTTAACCATGTGGGTCCATTTTTTTATCCAATCCAAGCTCATGTCTTTTACTTGATATCCAAATAGCTTTCATGGCTTTCAAGATGATAATCTGAGAAGGAAATATTTTACACAATGAAAATAATATATATAATAATATCAATTAACTTTAAAATGAAGTCCTCAAATCCAGATTGATGTTTTGTCAAAACATTAAAATAATCTCATTGATTAGGCATCATTGACTCCCAAATATAGCAAAATATTTAACAATTATAATCCAAAAATGGAGAGTCATTATGGACTATATTGCATCTTAATCATATTAATTGTTTCATTTGAGCACATAAAAATCACACAAATATGAGGATTTGTCATTCATTCACAAAATAACATTAATAAAAGTTACCATTGAATTGTGTTTTGAACCCTCACATTTGCAGATTTGCTTAAACCGGCTGCATCTATCCGTCTATTCTCAATTTTAGTCAATTTAATCATCGATTGAAATGATTAACCTCTGACTTTTTCTAATAACTATAACATTTTATTAAATCTGCACGATACACACCTGGTTATTGTCAAACTTTCTTGTAAATTTCAACCTGCCTTGCATTCCTTTTTAAATTAGAGGGGTATGCATCAATAACCAATAGCTATAAGTGAGAAGCCACTTTTTTGTAGTTATATATAATTAGAACTACACTCACAAATACACTATTTATTTGTTTTTAGCTATATATGATGTTCACGTTTAACAAAAATTGGTATGAACTAAAGATTTTAAAAACTCATAGACACGCTTTGTAATGACTAATGACCATTACTTGATTAAAATTAAAGGTAAAGAAATTACCATATAAGAAAAGTGGAAAAGGTGGTAAATAGAACGTAACACAAAAAGGGAGGTACATATAGCACTGAAACGGGAGGACGACCAATCTAAAAGAGGGGCCCACGTGAAGGGAAAGCAGTTCCTATAGGCGCGACACGTGTAGATGGTTAAAAAAATAAGGGAAAGGGGGAATTGTTTTATTGCAAAATCCAACAACTTTGAAAAAGTGAGCACGTGAAGGTAGGCCCACATTTGCTTGTCCTGCTTAATCCTCCTTTCAATTTTTATTAGTGCGTTCCTAAGCGTGGCCACCCCTTAACCGCTCTTCCGCTTCTTCCTGAATATTTCAACGTGTTCCCTCCTCTGCCTTGCCTATTATTTCAACTCAAATTATCATTTCAAAAGGTACAATTAATCCATTTAATTCCTTTAGCAACTTGCGGTTAGTTAAAGTGGCCGGTAAGCATAAGATGACAGTATATATATATATATATATATATATATATATATATATATATATATATATATATAGGTCACAGCTAATGTATCTATTGAGAATATATTACTCTTTTCTCTATTAATTATGTAGTATTTGATACTACATTAATTTATTAAGAGACACGAATTGGAAACCAAATTGTTGACTTGATTGGTGATTAGCTCTTAATTGATTAATTATGAACTTAGCCTACTTCTCGAGCTGTCATATCAAAGCATATCACTTCATTTTCGCGATTTTTAGGGTGCATTTACTCCTCTAAATTTCGGAAAGAAATGCTGGAAAAAATTTATTTAGCTAGGTAATGTAAGCTTGAATTAAATATACAAACAATACACGTATTGCGGATCATGTAGGCGATGTGTAAGGGGCCAGGGATACCTCCTATTCTCTGGCCTCCTATTTCATCCTATTCTCATAATCTCATCCGTCCATGTGATCCAATGACTTAAACTTCATACACACCCCATACACCCTACCACATCATATCTCCCCTCATAACTACCTCCTCATTCTTTTCTCCCACTTTCAGATTTTGCAGATTGCTCCCAATCCCTTCTGTCTCTTCTCCGTTCAGATCTGATCTCACCATCTCCACCAACCTCTCCAGTCCCTCTCTCGCCGTCGCGTACGCCGTCAGCACGGCGTTTCCGGCGAAGCCATCTGATGTCCACCGCATGGAGGATCATCGACGGCATTCGAATCGTTTGACGTCAAGAATCAGCGGCGGCCGGAGTCAGGGAAGTAGGAGATGAAAAAATGGTGTTGGTTACTTGTCGTTTTCCGGTGAAACTCGCCGGAAAATTCACCATTAAAGTGAGTACGGCCGCTTCGGTGTGGTGGTGAGAGAGAGAAGAAGGAGGATATGGTTGGGGGAAGAAGGATATCGGAAAGCACGCCGCCGCCACCTTGGTTTGTTGCCGTTGAAGGTGGGGGAGGAGAAAGAATGGAGGTGAGGTGTGGGAGAGTTAAAATATGATGTGGTAGGGTGTATATGGGGTATGTATAGGGTGTGAGCTATTGGATTACATGAACAGTAGAGATGTGGAGAATAGGATGGAATAGGAGGCCAAGAAATAGGAGGCCAAGAAATAGGAGGCCAAGGAATAGGAGGTGTCCCTGACCCGTGTGTAAGTTACATATATCAATCCATATCACGCATGATATTTTCAAACAGAATGATCGATGCATCCTTAAAAATTCTCTAGAAGGGGTTGGGCGCTGGGGAGCATTGATCTTCAAATTTTAATTATTGACATATAACCGCCATTCAAGAGTAGAAGTGGTAGCTAGTGCTGTTCTAATGAATTGCTATGTATGTAGGCAGAATGTGTGTGTGTGTACATGTGTATATATATATCGGGTATACCTTGATTCCGTAAATCACTATGACAAAGTAGAGTAGAGTATATGATTAATATAATTATTATGATAACTAAGTTATGAGATTGGATTTATTTGGCTTGATCCAGGGTTTCATTAGTAATGATTAGGATCAAACACAGAAAGTGACGTGGAACTAAGTGGGGTGATGATTATGAGTTGCGCGAGCTAGCTTGAAAGAAACATGATATATTTTTTGAACTGAAAAAGAAACATGATATATAAATCCACGTTTTTTATAATCAAACTTGATAAATTATAAGAATAAAGACATGGAATTTTCGGGGGAAGTGATACGACGATGCGATTCTCGAATGACGAGAAATAATCCAAAAGCTGTAACCTTCGGGGGAAGGGGTTTCTCAGAATCACTTCCCCTTAGAATCCCTCCTTTTCCTCAATCACTTGTCTTTTTATATTATATTAGTCCTTCAAATTCATTTAAGAGCTCATAATTTATCACTTGTACCTTTAAAAATAAAAACAGTATATAATAAATAAAAAACTTTTAATTTTTTTATTTTTGAAAAATTTTTAACATAAAAAATTTCAACTATCTAGACCTATTTCATTTCAATAAAATGATCTATGAGAGATACAAACTTATCCAGTTAACTGTAAAATAATTTTACAGTTAACTGGATAAGTCTGTATCTCTTATAAATCATTCTATTGAAATGAAATAGGTCTAGATAGTTGAAATTTTTTATGCTAAAAAGTTTTCAAAAATAAAAATTAAAAATTCTTCATTTATTTTATATTATAATACAAGGTTTTTTATTTTTAATTATATAAGAAGCAAATTATGGGCTCCTAAATGAATTTAAATGGCCAAAAGAGAGAGTTTATGAGAGGAAAAGGAGGGAATAGGAGGGGAGGGATTCTGAGAGAACCGACCCCGTAACCGAAGTGAAGCATGAAAATTGAAAGAATTTGACCCACATAGGAGGAGCCAGCCACGTACTAGAACGATTAATTTTTGGTAACATGAATAATATATTTAATATTCCCTTTCCTTGTAACAAGAAACGTAATAAGTGGTATTTGAATGTATATCCGTTTTGACTTCTTTTCATCATCAAGCTACACCTCAATTCAGGGGTGTATATAGATTATGTTGTTACCTATATACATCTACTACTACTAGCATTTATCAAGTTCAAATTATGTATCACTGAATGCGCCAATGAAAAAGAGGGACGATACATGAACAGAAGAAGCATCTCGATCTCTATTTCAGCGTGAAGCCATTAACATATAATCATAAGTACAGTGAAGCTTTCCAACTTTAGACTCAATCATAAGCACCACTTGCTGAGAAGAGAGAGAGCGAGGTGAAGTGGGAAGTGTGGCTCTCTAATTTAGCAATTCTCTGACATTTCACTGTTTCGGAACCAAAAGTTATGTTTATTCTTTGTGAATTGTCCCCAGAAAGGTACGAATTTACCATACTCAGATATTCCCGCACTTTCTTTTTCCTTTTGTAACCTTGATAAAAAATCGGATTCTCTGCCAGTGCTAGTTGCTTCTTGCTCAAATATTCATTGCAATAAAAAGCAATGTACCTACTTCCATATCTGCTGCAAATGAGGAAAAGTATGACCGCATACGCAGGACAGGACATACGCTTTTATCAGTGACAATTGTACGCAGGATTTAAGTAAATCCAAGGAAGAACTATGAAAAAGGAGGCTTCTTTTCACTCTCTGGCGAAACTTTTTTAACGCCTATAAATGCGTGTTTTTTTGGCCAATTATAAATGCGTGTTATTTCAGATAACAATGTGACAATACATGTTGATGGAGACTGTATATATAATTTGATGCCATGCTTAAGGAAGGCACTTTCTCTTTCTGCATTATTGATATCATATCAAGACTGGAACGTATAGCACAATAATGAAGGCGTCCCAGAGATGGCCCAAGATGGATGGATAATGGAACACAGTGAACCCCACGGGGAGCACATGGACAAAAATGGGGTTCATTCTTGTCGTGCTTACTGTTTGTAGGGGTGGTGAATCAATAATATAATTAAAAGGGTGGTTAAGGAAATAGGAGTATTTAGTTGAGTGGTTTAGGAGCAGGCCTAGTGAGTAGCTATATATATAGATAGGGGCATTGGCCATTGGGTTTGGTATGAGATAGGGAGACTTCCCCACAAAGAGACCCACAATTTGTAGCCAATGAATGAGCCAAGCCAACAACTACCCCTTGTGGTCCACTTTGCCCATCTGCTCATTACAATGTGCTGTCGGACCCAAATAATCCCCGTTTTTTCATCACCATCATTTAATTTGCCTCTCCCTCAATTTGACCACTGTATCGATTATACTCCCTCCGGTCCCTAATGTAAGAGCTAGCCGTCAAAAAAACGCTTCTTAAGAAAACATGTGAATGTTAGTTGGGTGTCTGGAGTTAATGCTTATTTTCCGAAATTGCCCATATTTATTATGGTACTTTCAAGAGAGAGAAATACATAAGCATTAATAAATATGAAAGAGAGTTAGGGGTAAAGTAGGAAAAAATGCATTAAATGAGGAGAGAATATGGGGTGAGCTCTTACATTAGGGACCAAAACCATTCAAATTTTGGGCTCTTACATTAGGGACCGGAGGGAGTATATGGGTATGTATGAGTTAGAGAAAAGAAATCGTTCGCATGATCAATAAGGTCTAACACGGTTTTAAAGATAATTAATATTCCCTTAAACATTTTGTCGGCTTCCATCCTCTACCATGTGTATGAAAAAGATATATTGTCACAGAAACTAACTAATGTCATTCATGTGGTATCCACCTCTTGAAAGAAATTAGCTTTAGGTGTCGGCTGAGAAATATGTTGATGGTTAATTAGAAAAGAGAGTGATGGCGCGGAGTATATCCATAATTGTGTATATAAGTATTTGGGATCGAAGTTCAGAGTGATGCGTAGTCTTCCGGGGATGATTTTTAATGGGTGGACGTGAAAAATCAACAAATGGGGTAGATTATGCAAACTTTTTTTTTAATGGTGAGGCATTTTTTAAATTCACTTTTGGTGGACCAATATGTAACACAATGATTATTTTGGCCACCATGCAAATGTCACTATAAGGGTTGGTCGGAAAAGCACTCATTTATATGGAACTACCCCTAATCTCCTTTGCAGAGTGAATTCTTCAGTGCTCACTTGCTTCCTATCACATCCGTACAGTGTTGCTTTTGCTCCTCATTTCCTATTTTTTACATAAACAAACTCAATTCAATCTTATATATATATTCATGCAGCAACTGCACACACGCACATTAATTATTACATAACTAAATTTTTAGTTATTTTTCATTTAATTACTAGTCATCATTGAAATCTAATTAATTATTATCAACTTCTCACTGCTCATGCGCACCTTATCCTGTATTCTCAACTTCAAAAATCTGTTATATGTTTTGGTAACTGGTGAGGGTCCGCAGCAGCATGAAACTAAACAAGTTTATATGTGAACACTTCATTGCAGTTCCTCCTATTTTGAACTCCCTGAAGCCTGAACCACTATTCTGATTAGACTCTACCATGTTCTAATTAAAATGTACTGATATCTGCTATTTTGAATGCCCAATAAACACCAATAACTTCAATTTAAAGATTTTCCTTATAGAAAATTGAAGCTTAATACAATATAAGATCAGGATTTTTTTTCCTATATACTCTCTCCGTTCCTAAATATAAGACCTAGTTGACTTTTTTAGAAAATGTTATAAAAAAGCAAAATAAGTTAATTATAAATTGATTTACCTAATTTTTTTTCCCTTAAACTAGTTTATTTTACCTATAAGCTAATGAATAATCTAAAAATAAATCAAATATGTCATGATTTAATAGCCTATTTCACAACCTTAACCTCTCCAAAAAAAAGTCAATTAGGTCTTATATTTAGGACTGAAGGTAGTATTATTTTTAATAAATTTGGCAGCTGGCTCAATTTCAATATGATAAATTACTTACACTATTGAATGAAAAATATATAGGGAGGGAAGGATAAACTTTGGAGAAAAAAGTTGAAAATTACTGTTACACATTAATTAAATGCCAAAGAAGGCATCAATTATGAGTATTTTAACTAATGATTCATAAATGAAACAGTATCGGTGGGATGATGCACATAAACGATTAAGCATCCTTAGAGTGATGGGTAAATTATGTTTAACGAAGGAGAAAAAAAAAGACAAATGCACCTGCTTGTGCCTATCATGGGTTTCTCCAGTTGAAAGTTAGTTCTCAAGTTAAATTATGCAAAATACCTCCATGAGTCTCTCTTTTTCAATCATGTTGGTTTTGATTAGATGTTTTCTATGATACATTATCTTAATCGTGTTGATTGTTATAATGTGAGATCGCATCTCTCCACCAATTCGAGCTTAAATAATAAGGACGTATAAGCTTTTTTATGTACCTTTATAATTTTTTATATTCAATAAACTACCAAAATACAACATGTTCAATTTCAAATACATTGTAAGAGAAAGATTTAGAAAGATTTCAAAATGTCATAAATATCCACTGATACCACAGTGTAATTTGTAACATTGAGATATGTTAGATCCACATAATGCTTGTTGGTTTCCAAATGTGCAAATGACCCCTAAATTCTCGAGTCAAGAAAATCCATTGCACAGCCAATCTCAGACATTATAGTACAAAAAATTGAGGGGGAAAAATTACCTTTTTATAGAGAAATTGTTGAAGAGAAACCCCATTGCATGATGAGTATATGGGAAAAAGTCGTTGAATTCATCCTCCATTTCCTGATATCCCATTGAAAACTGATGAGTATATAAGCGTGTGGACTGTTTAGGCTTTCTTACCTTAGCACGTAGCTTGGGTATATATATTTTATGAGTGAGATATGTCAACTATGATTTAGAAGAAGGTTAGTCTATACAATGCATATTTCGCTGCTGATTTGCAGATGTCGCTTTCCAGTAAAAAGGTATGTGCACAAATTGTTTTGCGCTAATAGCGAGCTACACACACATATAGCTCCATCTATCACTTTATAGTGTTACTCTGGATAATGATGTGATGAGGTAAAAAAGTATCAGTTTGATCTAATAAATTACTACTTCTATCTTCATGGTTAAGTTATACTTTCTTTAAGATTGATCGTCACTGCCATGTATAGATATAATGTTATCAGAATTGAGCACGTTTATGGAAAAAGTAATACTACTACTCCCTT
Source organism: Mimosa pudica (assembly GCA_029929735.1). Taxonomy (NCBI): domain Eukaryota; kingdom Viridiplantae; phylum Streptophyta; class Magnoliopsida; order Fabales; family Fabaceae; genus Mimosa; species Mimosa pudica. The sequence goes on from JAKELP010000001.1 coordinate 2,128,691, forward strand.
ATTGTGCCTCCCCAAGCTCACTCATATAATTGCAACGACCTTTTATAATTATTTGATTTGTGAATGTAAATTGATTTAGCGGCTAATCACACGGGAAAATCTTGAAAACCCATAGCAATAATGTCATTGTGAAGACCGACAACGTAATTATTAATTAGATGTGGCCCTAAACCATTGCAATTAATTGAATCCAACTTTCTATTTTACCTTTCCAAGCAAAGATAAGAATTCATTGGTGGGTGTGACCGTTCTTGTAGCGACGGCGACATTTCGTGTGGGGACAACCTTTGGAGTTTATGACATGTTTTGCATTATTTTCGATATAATTTGTATGGCACTTGTTTATTACCGCCTCAGTGGTGTCTGTGTAGTGCCACATTATTGATGGCTTCATATAGATATATATACAGCTTCCAAAGTTAAAGATCAATCAAAAGATACTTTGATTTCTAATAATAGTAGTAATCACTATTATATGGCTATTTATTCCTTTCAAGTTTTTAGTTTTATAAATTGTTAGATATATACGCTTAGGATTTACTCCCTCCATTTTTTAATATAGGATTTATTTAGGGAGGTAAATTTATTTTAATATATAAGATATTTTTCTATTTTCACAAATTTTCCCTAAATTATACATATTGATTTTTTCAATAATAAACAAGCAAGAGTTTGAGGGTGAGAATAAAGAAGATTGATGGTCAAAACGTTTTGGTGATATCATGATTTTAACTTATATATAACTTGACCATTACCTTGAATCTAATTATATTAAGTAAATGATGTGATTTCAACTAATTTAATCAGCACCCTTAATCTAATTGAATTAGGTAAATGAATCTTATATTTAGAAATGAGGAGAGTATGATAGATAGTAATAAATATGGTTAAGGCACAAACTTACTCAAAGATTTTTCCCCATGAACCATTTTGATATAAAAGTTTTTTATGAGTTCAAAATTATTGTTCACTACAAAAAAAGGGGTAAAGTGAACGCTTTCACTTCAGCGGTTGGGCAACAACCGCTGAATTGGGCACCCGTTTCAGCGGTTGCTTAGTTGACCGCTGAAACGAAAATGGCGGTCAACAATTTTTTTTCCAGACAAAACAGGGCATATGCGCGGTTCTAACCGCTGACGTGCACGTGTGACTTCATTATTTTCAAACAAAAAAAAGCTAAATAATTGTTTTTTTTTTAAAAAAACAGAGCAGTAAATGCACGTTAACTTTGCAGGTTTATTATATTAAAATAATACCACATCAGCGGTTTCAACCGCTGACATGCTGGGACCTTTCAAATCCTGTCAGAGCAGTACATGCAGCTGGTCGTTGAGGATTTTAATATTAAAATAAATGCCATATCAGCGGTTCCCACGCGCTGAACTGCAGGTGACCGTTGTACAGAACAGCGGTTGAAACCGCGGAAATGGATGTGACCGTTAGAATCCTGACCGTTGCGTCCCCAGCCTCGAAACTTTAAAGTGCATAAATGGCATTAATGACTGTACATATCAACGGTTAGAACCGCTGATATGGCGTTCAGTTGTTTATAAATACAGCGCTTCAAACGCGTTTTTTCAGCGTGTTTTGATAAAAAAAAACGTGTTTTCAGCGTGCATTTCTCTTCTTTCCAGCGTGTTTTCTTTCCTGCGAGTTTTTCAAACGTGTTTCTTCCACTATATATAGCATGTCTAGCAGTAGTAGTGAGGATAGCGAGTTTAATTACGAGGTGCCTGTTGTTCCAGGATTATTTTCACCCCCGATCAACCGCACAAATGATGATGTTCCAATAGATTCTGTGTTTGGTGATGCTGAAAGGAATATGGCGGGGCATGATAATGAAGAAGAATATGATGAAAATATGGAGGGACATGGGAGTAGAAATGATGTTGATGATAGGGAGAACATTGAGAATGATGAGGAGAGGAACAATGAGGATGATGAGGAGGGTGATGATGGCGAGGAGAGAAGCAGTAGGGTGCCCCCTGCTCAAACCACATTTACTCGGGGCAGACAGTCTAGAGGAGCACCTGACTCCAATGTTATAGTGAAAAGTGAGTAATTTTAATATTATTAATACATATTTTTTATTTTTTGTTATATTTATTTTTTATATCACATATAATTTAATGAATTTATTTCAATCTTTACTTTTCACATGATGCAGATTTTCGAGGTGGCACGACCTCAAGAAGGCGGTTGACTGTCGCACAGACTCATCACCTTCCTCTGCATGAGAGGGTGTTGGTTGACCAACATTTCGAAGTCACAGGGCAGCCCAGCGGAGCAGCGGGCACTCTATTCAACCGCTTTGTCGTGATGTTGGTGCTGATTTTAAAATGTTTCCTATTGATTTGCTTGATTGGAAGAAGGTGCCGGACCACAAGCGTAACCACGCGTGGAACAATATTGTCAAAGTAAGAATCGATTACTCAATTTCAGTTGTTTAATTACTATTATTTAATTTGTATACTGACATTATGTTTAATTTCTTTTGTTAGAGAAAATTTGAGATTACAGATAAATATGGTCATGTGAAAAACTACGCTCTCAAGAAGATAGGGGATGGGTGGAAGTCAAAAAGAAACACCTTATTCAACAATAGGAATAAGTTGGGAGATAAAACTGAAGAGGAGGTTGCTGCACAAATACCGCCTGGGGTTGATCCTGAGCAGTGGAAGAAATTTGTGAAATTCCGTTTCAGCCCGGAAGACCGCCAGAGGTCTGAGATTGGCAAAAATTCGCGCAGTCAGCAAGATGTTCGTCACACCACTGGCTCTCGTCCCTTTTCGGTGGTAATGGGCGAGATGGTACGAGATGAGTTATTATGAAAATTTCAATTGTATTTTTAATTTGTTGTTTAATATGATAATAATATAATTGCAATTCTTAATTCCAGCTGCAGAGGGGCCAGGAGCAAGGAAGAACCTGTGAGGAAATCGTCAGAGATTTCTTGTTGGAAATATACGCAGACACGCTGATGGGTCATTTGTTCCATATGCCGAGGATGAGATGGTAATAATATTAGATGTCTAAGTTATAGAAATGAATTGTGTAGTTTTAATGAGATGGTAATAATAAGTTTTATTTGCAGGAGGTGATTGATCGAGCCTGTAAGGAATTTGCAGACTCAATTGGGATGGACGACGACGAGTTTGATAGACAAGCTAGATATAGCAACCCATTTCAGATCATAGCCAGACTACGGCAGGCCCTCGGTGCCCGTGAACATTCCGGGCGCGTGCCCACTGCGGGATTTGGTGCGACACCTTCACAAGTGTATGGTACTCGCTATCGGAATATGGAGGTTGGCGAGACCAGTGGCAGCCAATCATATAAAGACCGACAGCGGGACGAGAGGCTGCAAAAGGAGTTAGAGGAGAGAGATCGAAGGCTCAGGGAGGAGTTTAATGAGCAGAACAGGGAGGAGAGGGAGCGGCTTCAGCGAGAAAGGGAGGATTTGGAGCGTCGGTTGAATGAATTTGAGCAATTCAGACAACAGTGGGAGGAAAGAGAACGCAGACGCCAGGAAAGACATCGGAGGAGGCGGCGGGGTCCAGGTGGAAGTTGAAGAAAGGATGATGATGAGGAGGCGGCGGGGTTGGACGTGAGAGGCTGGTTGATTGGGTTTTTATGTAGTTAGCTACTTATTTTTCTTATGTTTTTTTAGTTACCTTTAATTATGTTTTTTAATGATGTAAAACCTATTATCCTCCTTTTTTAAAAGGAATGAATATTACATGTGTGTGTTCAATTATTATAACTCTATCCGTTCTTATTATATTATATATATATATATATATATATATATCGATTAACAACAAACTTAAATAACAAAAAATTAAAATAGTAGAAATTTAAAAATCCCTATTACAAAGTAATATTGCGTAATAAAATCATTCGTTGTCTTCTTCCTCCCTAACAGCAGGTATGTGCACATCATCTGCAGTAATGAGATTCTCCAGATTCTGTGGGGCTTTGAGTTGAGTAGTTTCGGTTGTTGCGTCATATTCCTCGCCCATGTCGTACAGGTCTCGGGGCTTCACATGAATAACCATGTGCCAGTCCCTGTGTTTAGGATCAGCAACGTAAAAAACCTGTTGTGCTTCGTCAGCAAGAATATACGGCTCATCGTCTGGTGATGCCCCTGTGTGGATGAGTCTTGAAAAGTTGACCGATGTGATGCCAAGATCGTCCACTTTTTTCCCTCTCTGTCCCCTAGTGTCTGCCCAATCACACTTGAAAAGAGGCACGGAGCGATGACCATTATATGCAAGCACAAAGATGTCAACGAGCTTTCCGTAATATGCAATATCTCCCTCATGCATCTCAGTGTCTTGTGTACTAGCATAACTTCTTGTTCCAAATATACCAAAGACTCCAGAGTTTTGGGTCGTCACCGAACCGCCATCTCTAGCAACGGTTTTGAAGCGGAAACCTTTGACGTTATAAGCTGTATATCTTAAAGCATGATCGAGAGGACCGAGAGCTAAATTTATCAGTTCTGGAGTTGCATTAGGATTGTTCAGCGTCGTTTTTCTAAACCAATCTGCAAATTCACGGTGGACCATCTTGTCCACAACAGCTGCTGATGCTCCTTGACGTCTACCTCTAAGTGATCGTCTGATGAGTCTCCGGTACTCACTATATCAAATTATCAAATAATAATTATTGAAGGTTAAAATTTCAAAAAAAATCCAAATAATGACACATCAGACAAATAATTGAAAATATAGAATACTTACTCGCGATATGTATCTAAACAAGAATAACTTGTCAGTACATGCCTATGCGCTTGCATCTTTTGGATCGGGTCTAGATAAAAAATCTGACCTGCTTCGACTGGTTTACCATCAACTTCAGGGAACAATGTGTGGGACGGTGATGACACATTATTGGTTGTATTATCATCATTGTTTGACATCTCTACATCATTGAAATAACGTGTGACATATTCCATGACCTCGTCGCCGATGTAACACTCTGCTATACATCCCTCCGGTGAGGCAGTGTTTCTCACATAAGACTTAAATTTCCCCAAGCACCTACGACCACAAATTAAATAATATATAGTATACTAAATTATTAAAATATTGGGAAACACATTAATAATCAGCAAAACACATATAAAGCACCTCTCAATTGGATACATCCAACGATAGTGCACTGGTCCTCCCATTTGCGCTTCATGGATAAGGTGGACAATGAGGTGAACCTGTGAAGTGAAAAAGGAAGGAGGAAATATCATCTCCATGTGACAGAGCATGATCACAACTTTCTCCTGTAAAGTATCCAGTTCGGTCCTATCCAACACTTTCCGACACAACTGTCTAAATATATAGCTAAGATCAGCCAAAACTGTAGTCACCTCGATCGGGAGCGTGTGTTTAGCTGCCAACGGAATGAATTGTTGGAGGAAGACGTGATAATCATGACTTTTAAAACCAGAAATCTTCATATTAGGCATGTCCACACATCTAGAGATATTACTCGCATAACCATCTGGAACTTTAATATCCTTAAGTGTGGAGAGAAACATTTGCTTTTTCGATCTCGTTAGCGTAAATATGGCTGGAGCAATTCTATCGAATTCGTCCGGCCATGCATCCGACCGTATATTCATTTCTCGAAGATCTTTTCTCGCTGCAAGATGATCTTTTGACTTTCCAGGTTCATTCAAAATTGTGTACAACACAGTCTCTCCCACATTCTTCTCAATGTGCATGACATCCAAACAGTGTCGCAACTCATTATGTTTCCAGTAAGGTAAATCGAAGAATATGCTTCTCTTCTTCCACTGCTGCGCTGATCCAGTAGTTTTGCGTGGCTTTCTGCGACCAACATTGTTGCGATCTCCATCTTCTTCATCTGAAGACGGTTCCTTTCCAAACTCAACCTCCAAATTGCACACTTGTTCATAGATGTCAACACCAGTCAACAAAAGGGGCGGGTTTCTGCGCTCCTGCTTTCCGTTGAATTTATTTCGCTCACGCCTGAACCTATGACCTGGAGGGAGAAACCGTCGATGACCCATGAAACACGACTTCTTGCTATGTAACAGACGAAGAGGTTCTTGATCAAAATTACAGTATGGGCACGCCTTTCCTGTGTGCGTATTCCAACCTGATAACATACCAAGCCCGGGGAAATCACTGATTGTCCACATCAATGCTGCACGCAGTGTGAATAGCGAATTGGTCTGAGCATCAAACGTCTCTACACCGTAAGTCCAAAGTTCTCTCAGCTCCTCTATCAAAGGTTGAAGATAAACGTCTATGTCATTTCCAGGAGACTTTGGACCGGGAATAATTGTTGAAAGAATGAATGAACTTTGTTTCATGCACATCTAGGGAGGGAAGTTGTAAGGTATTAAAACAATAGGCCATATGCTGTACTTTTGGTTGCACGCGCCAAATGGATTGAAACCATTAGAAGCGAGACCTAATCTCACATTTCTAGGTTCGCCCGCAAAATCGGGAAATTCATTATTGAATGCTTTCTGTAACATCCCAGATTTTAAATTAGAGATAATTGAGAATTAATTAAGATATTAGGATATCATTATTAAATTAAAGAGCATTTTTAATAAGTAAATGAATTGAAATACATTTCTAAGAAAATAATATGCCATTTTCTTTAGAAATTAAATAAAATAGTTAAAGATTGAGTTTTAAATTAAAAAAAAAAAACTTGTGTGAAAATACTTTAGGCCATAGATAATAATATGGTAGGAGAAAATATGTAGGCCGATGAATAGATTGTTTTACAATTTAGTTGTAAGATGAGATTAAAATTGAAAAAGTAAATAAATAAATAAAGAAGGGCAATTTTGTAATCTTTCTCCTAAACCCTAACTATACCCACACATGATACACTCATCTCCTTCTTCTTGGTGAGCCACGTACCCCCCCTTACTTGCTTCATCTTCTTCCTCCGCCCTCTCTCTCTCTTTTGCTATGCAATCGGCCTCTTCTCCCTCACCTCCCTTTCACCATTTTTCTACACCCAAGCTCCTCCATCTTTCCATCCAAGGCTATTCTTTCGCGTGGGCTACTCGGGAAATACTGGGGTTTGTTCGATTTGTTGCTCTTCGTTTCATTCCCTTCGTTTTTGGCGTCTCCGGCGAGCTTTTCCGGCTGCCATTGCGGCGGATGGCGACTGGGGAGGGTAAGCTTCGCCATTTTCTTGTTAAATCTTCAAGATCATCTATTTTCAACTTCTTTTTGTCACCTTTCCTTTTCTTGCTTTTTATTCTCGGCCAGCCGCTTTAATGGCCGATTTCCGGCGGGTTTCCAGCTCCGGCGAGTTTCACGGCGGGTCATGGTGGAATTCGGCGACATTGAGCTTAGGTAACTAAAATCTTTCCATTTTGTTTTCTGATCTGCTATGTTGAGTGAGTTTTGAGCGAAATCGATTCTGGTTTGAGTTTTGAAGTTTAATAATCATCAAATGGAAAACTGTAGTTGGATTGTTTGTGATTGTTTCTCTTCTTTCATGTTCAATCTGATTTGTTTTGATCTGGAAGGTCTTATATTATGATTCAGGTCATTTAAGGGAAAGAGTATAAAATTTATGCAGCTTGAGTCAAATTTCGGTGAAGTTGTAACTATTTGTTGAAAGTTGCTACTGCATTATTTGGGCTGAAACTTTGTGTTTTTGGTGTTTGTTTACTTGGGCTTGTGATGGTATTTATTTCTGCTGTTTTGACAGATTTAATGTCTCCTCAGTGTGATGTCCAATCGGTTCTATGGCCTATTGTTTAGAAATGATTATTTATGCTGAACTTATGGTGTTTGAAGCTATTTTTGATTGCTACTTGGTTTAGATTAACTAGATTCATTAAATTGAAGTTTAGTTTTTAGTTCACTTGGTTATTAAACAGATTTCAGCATGCATGTTTACTTCATGGATGTTTGATTTGATTTGTTTCCCATGGGCTGAGTTGATTGAAGGATGATTCACGATTTCTGTTTTAGACATTGGTGGTGGTATGCTACTTGTTTAAAAATCTTAGAGTGATGTGTTGTTAGATTCATGAATAAGTAACATTTGTGTGTGCAAATTTTGTCTGATATTTGCAGAAGTTGTTAGATTGTTGCATGTATGATTTATATTTTCTGCACATTTTACTGTTAGAAACTGAATGGGATGGGGGAAATTATAATTGCTTGATGTTGCAAGTGTCGTTGGGAATTTTTGATGTTATGGATAGTGGCTGAATGTTTAAAAGAAGAAATGGAAAAGTCTTGCTGAATTAAGTAGTTTTTGTTTGGTAGAGGAAAATATAATAATGCTCTTTGGTAATTTGACTTGATTGAGTAATCTGAATTGTTAAGGTTAAATGCTAAATGTATAATTTTTCTTAAGGATTATAAAGATGGTTTTGATTGGTGAAAATTGTTTTGGAATGAACAGAACAAAGAAAAAAAAACATAATAAATCTGATTGTAAAGCTAAGCCTTGTTATATATGGTTTCATGAAATGAGGAATGATAAATTGTGAAGTAAAATCTTAAACATATGTAGGTCTTAGTTATCTAATGACTTAAATAATGGAACTAAAAGCAATGTTTTGTGTCTAATACAAATCTGATTTTAGAATATAATAGAAGAAGACAAGTGTTGTGAGATTACTATATGTGACTCAAGGTGAAGTGGTAATTGTTTCCTTTTTGGCTAATGGTGAAATTGTTGAGAAAGTTAAGAGAATACTCGTAGGGATATACCCATGATTAAAGCTGATTTTGTGTGATATATATGTATGTGCTCAAAGTCTTTTATTCCTCGGATGTTAAGACAAATAGCTAAACTGATTTGGGACAATGGCTTGATGAAATCATATAGGATGTAATCATTCTAATAAAGAAAACTTGTTGCTCCTAAAATAAACATTGTTGGTTTATCTCATCTTGTTGTATGTGACTGCTTTGGAATCTTGGAGAAGAATAATGGATGGACTGTTTGTGATGATAGTGGTTTGCATAATCTAGAAATGTTAGAAACACAACATAGGATTAAAATGACATTATATGATAAGGTAAAGAAGAAATGGAGAAGGGGTAGTAGTAATATATGATACGAGAGAGACGTCAAAGTGTTATAAAGTGAAATGATATTAATTTATTATTTTGTATCCTACCATTATAGGAAGATCTAAGAGGAGAATACTTGGAACGAAAAATCTACAAGGAATGGTAAGGCAAGGCTGTGAAATGCTAAGGGCGACAGGTAATCACTCTTACCTTACTATAACATTGAGGGTGATGTTAGTTGGGGATTTTGTAAAATCCTTTCTCACCCTCTATATATATATCTATATTATCTTTGAAAAATTATTTTTATATAAACAGGCTATCGGGTGCCTTTCAAACACGATTATCTTCATAGAAAGAAATTTGAAACAATATATATGTATTACTCTGGTTGTGGTTGTTATGGATCCGGAATGGTTGTGAAAGGTATATGGGTATAGTGTTTTTAAATAGTGACTTGAGAAGTTATGAGAATAGGAAAGAGAGTTGGAAGTTGAGTTTGAGATTGTGGAGAGTTATGTTGAGGAGAACATGAGATGTGAGATTGAAATATTGATGAGATTGAGATTGATGGTTATTGTGAGCATTGCATGACACTGAGTTTATGTACCATCGCGCGATGATAACTGTCGATAGGCCAATCGACAGTTATTTGTACTTATCCTTTTCGGACTAGAGACCGGGGATCATGGGTCTACTTACTAGAGAAAGTAAGTGACCTACGGTTGTTTGGCATTAAAGAGCCCAACCGTTCCCGTTCTGTAATGGAAACAGAACTGGGGTTCCCTCTCTGGAGATTGCCAGGGAGGGAAATTTGCCCCCTCATTGTGGAGAGGGGCACAGTGTCAAATCATATAGTGAAGTTAGATGCTGGAATGAATGCCTCCGTGATGGCACAATGTATCTATAGGGGAGTGTGAGAGTTGTGGGGATAGTATTATTATATTGGAGATAGAGATGGTGAAGTGCATTGATTTGAAAATGACAGAGAGACTGGAGGAATGTATGGAATGAAGGCTTGAATTATCTATATGTATTACTTATTTGAAAACTGTGGCACTCTTTAGACGCCTTCGCTACCGCACATCTCACTGTTATAGTGAGTTAAGCGGTGATTACTGGGACAAATTGTCTCATCCCACGATTACTGACATTTTTGCAGGTATTCATGCACAGGCGCGAGCATCAGGAAAGGGAATTAGGTTGTAGAGGTTATTCTTTTTGTGTAGAAATGTATATTGCCAATTTATAGGGCTGCATTCGCTTCCGCATGTATATATATTTATTTATTGTTTAATATCTATTAGTTTTATTTATTAACCATGTTAGGCAAATCCTTTCTAACATGGTTAGCTTTTAATTATCCATGATAGCATCTATAATTTATCAGGAAATCCTTTTCTATCATGGATAATGTTTTATTCACTAGAATGTTCTTTTTCTAACTATGATAGGTATATTGATATTATGAAAGATCTTTTTCCTATCATAGTTAGTAAATAGATTTTATAAGTAAAATGGATATCATTAGTTAATTAGTGATTAAGTAACAGTATGTTACAACTAATAGATTATATAAGTAACAGTATGTAACAGTATGTTACACTTTCCACGCATCACCATCCCTAGGATGTCTCATCTTCCCATCATTATTGCGTTCTCTATGATGCCAACACATGTGCTCAGCTGTTTGTCGCGACAAAAATAACCGTTGCAATCGCCCTCGGAGTGGGAAATATCGCATACTTTTCCTTGACAATTTCTTGTTCCGACTGCTACCCTCTTTTTGCTTCTTGTACCGACGGGTGTTGCATCTTTTACATCTGTCCAGCTCCGCATCTTGCCCCCAATACAACATACAATCATATTTGCACACATCAATTTTAATGTAATTCGACCCCAATTTGGTAATAGTTTTCTTTGCCTCATAAAATGTAGGCGGGATCTGAACTTGCATTTTTGAAAATGCATCTGACAACAGTTCAAAAACATCTGACATCCCAACATCACTAAAACCACGTTTACACTTGATTCTATATAGTTTGGTCAGAAATGATAATTTAGTGTAATCAGTGCAACCTGTTTTCAAGATAGAAAAACATATTTCAAATTAAAGAAAATAAAAAAACAAACATTATATATATCTACACACACACACATATATATATATATAACCTAAAAAAATGATTATATATATATATATATATAAATATATACCAAAACCTAAAAAAAAATTTAAATTAACCTGGATATAATGGCACATCATCCTTCATTAGATCGAAAAAGTTTTTGGCAATATCATTTTGCAGAATACATGACTCTGGCCCGATCACATCTTCTTGAACATTCTCATTTGCCTCAATAGCCAACATCTCGTCATCTTGAACATTCTCATTTGTCTGGTATTCTTCAACATTATTGTCAGTGCCACCAATCTCTCTTCCCAAGTGAGAACTTGAACCAATTTCAAGATTATTCGCAACATAATCATATTCACCGTGCTGCGCCCAAAAAAGGTATTTGCGTGGGAATTGTCTTATTATACAGTGTTCATACACAACACTTCTAACTTGCCACCTTTTAAATTTACATTTGGGACATGGACAAGCTATTTCTCCATTCACACTCGACCTCGCAAATGCAAAATCTAAAAACTGATGGAGACCGATCTTGTATTCGGTGGTTGAACGTGGCAATGATATCCATGATTTATCCATATATATGATATATTTGAGTGAGAATGGAGACAGAGATGAATTTATCCTGATTGAAGGTATATGTATGCATATATATAGGCCAAGAGGAGCGTGGGAGTTTTCTGACCGTTTTAACCCTCACTCCAGCGGTTCATTGCAGCGGTTGGAACCGCTGAAATGCACTGTGATTTTCATCTCAGCGCTGGTAAGCGCGGCAATGAACCGTCATACACACATCAGCGCTGGTAACCGCTGATGTGTACGGGCTGCCTATAAATAGAGCACCACCCACCCATTCACTTTCCATCATGCTCATTTTCTTTCCCTCCTCTCTCTGATTCGCTCCAATTCCCTCAGATTCCCTCCTCTCATCTCTACATCCAGGCGTTTTCTTCCAAATTTCCAGTCAAGCTCAAGCGTTTTCTTCCAAATTTCCAGTCAAGCTCAAAGTTCTTCTTCCAGCAATATGTACATTAATCTAATAGTTGTTGTTATTATTGTTTCATTGTTTTTATGATTGGAAATTATTGTTTCATTCTTCAAGTATTATGTAAATTATTATTGTTGCATACAACTAATAGTTGTTGTTTTTATTGTTTCATCCACTCAAACTCATAGTTCTTCTTCAAATATTATACTACTTGTTCTCACTTCAAGCATTATACTGCCATACCCAGTCTAGCTCTCTCCTTAGGCAACTGGGTTTGTAATGATTTTTTTTTTGTTTTTTTTTTTGAGCACATCAGCGGTTGCAACCGCTGATGTGGTGATTATTTTAAGAAGAAAATACTGCACCTCCGCGATCGATATGACCGCTGAAGTGGGAGAATTTATTAAAAAGTTTGAAAAGCGCGCTCACGTGAATTTGTTAAAACTTTTGAATTTTGAATCATCCCGCCAGGAAAATTTTGAAAATATTCATGTACCACATCAGCGGTTGGTCTGACCGCTTATATGCCCCGTGCTTCCCCAAAACAGCGGTTTGACCAAGCTACAGAGGTCCCTTTTGACCGCTAATATGGTGTTTGTAACGCACTGAATTACAGCGGTTGCTGGGCGCGCTGTAGCGCCATATCAGCGGTTTAAACCGCCAATGTGGTCGTTATTACACACGCTGAAATGTTCCCTTTTTTTTTGTAGTGGCTCTATAAGTTTTAAAACATGGCAATATCATCACTTACTATTAAAATATTAATATTTAACTATGTAAGTGTTCTGGTGGCTATTATTTTTTATATTTTGCATAGCAAAGGAAAATTTTCTGCAACAAATTAAATTTTCACCTTTATTATATATGGCTATTTATTCCTTTCAAGAGTAATATGAATTGCTAAGACATTCTCCTACACTATATATAGGAATTTATGAAAACAATTCTCAGTCGCGAGTATTTAACTCTGCATTATCGAACCACATAATAAAGAAAAAGGGAAAAGAAGTGAATTAAGGACTTTACTCATGTTGGAGGAGAAAAGGAACAGGAAGCTAAGAGAAAAAGTTTGTGTATACACGTTGAAGCAGCGTAAAGACGAAAAACATAACTATGGTTAGGTATGGCTAGGAATATAATGGCGACTAAATGAAAGGTCTGATTTTAATCTTATTACACGACTTGCTCTGTTGAGCCTTGTGTGTGTCTACACACACACACACACACGACCCCGCTTAATTATATTACCACCACTTTTCCACCTCCTGCATGTTCTCCGATATATTAATCCCTAATTAATTAATATGATAATCTAAACTCTGAACAAGACGCGAGTTCTCAATTTATACGAAATCCCAGTTGACTGTGATGGTTCCTACAAGTGCGCATTTGGATGACATTGTTTATGGAAAAGGGGGAAGGTTTTGTGATCCCAAGGCTACTTGTTTCCGTTCATACCAAACATAAAATTGTGTGTGGGATACAGGACGTCCGCGGCTCGAGCTGAAATTGGTAAAAGAGTGTGCGTAAGAACCTTGCGAACTAAATTCCATCTTTATATTATATGCCTTGCATATAATGTAAAATTTGAATTGATGTATCGCTTTTATAAAACCTCACTTAAATTTTAATTTTTCTCACTAATAAATACAGTTATTCCGAATAGATATTACGTTCTACTATTATTTCATCACTCTTATTATTATTGTTTCCTTTACTCATTCATGAATGAGGGACTTTTGGAGGAAATATATATAATAAGTATAATTTTAACATATTTATTATTTATAACTACTTTTAACTCTTTTTTTTAAGGAAACCGTATTTTACTTATTAGAAACTTATAATATATAAAGCACAAAATTAAATTTGAATGTGTTTGTCCATTTTTAAAATGACCTTATATATCTAGATTTTTCATAACATATATTGAGTTTTTTTCCATTTAACCATTATTATCCTCTGTCTTGCGACACTATGTTTTATACCCGTCATTTGCAACATCATTATCATCATATTTCTCTCTCTTATATATATCATTTCAACTATTACCTTAATCCAAGTGATTTTATCATTCATGCTCATATGTATAATCAGGTATACCTATAATACTTGGCCGTAATTGCACTACAAATTATATCAAGTATTCGATGATGCAACATATTGGTAATATATAGTACTTGTCTAACATACATGAGAAAGGTTAATTATTAACAATTCTCTAACAAGCCAGCATACAAAATCTATTGTCGTATTTACATTAGATTTTGTGTTGTTGCTGCATGCTACTCATCATCTGGTATAAAATTTTCAAGTAATTAGACACACATACACGCGCGAGAGGGAGAGGTTAATTGAAAAGAATTAATTGTAGAGTTGACCATTGGAGCAAGCGGAGTGTACTTGATACTTCTCCCTCATCAGATGAGCTACCGTGAAGATGGATAGTTTGTCTGCATAGACAGCAGCTTTATACCCTCCTACCCCTCTCTTCTCTCTCACTTCAATTCCCTCTTTATCTATCTATACCCTTTTTCCACTACTATTCGCCCAACGTAACCACGCACACTCCTAATTATAATTAATACCTCCCCTCATCATCTATCCGTCCATACATCCCTTTTATTTCCTAATCTCTTTGATTTAACTCACCTCCCTACTCTCCCCCTCCCTCCCTCCATCTTTCCTGGGTTTCATTCATTCCATCATTCCCTTTCATCATCTTCATATAGCTGAAATTAACTCAGCTTCATAGACTAAGGAGTACGCCCACAGACACACACAGAAAATTATATATAAGTTGATTTGTCCATGGACGTTTGAGAAGACTAATTATAATATATTTATATAATATATATATCATCGTGTTTTTTCTTTTTTGGTTGGGGGAAGAAGAATTGATTGACAGTGAGATATGGGGACGTTCTTTCTTGGAGGTAACTCATCGGAAATAGAATCCCCCGGAGGAGTTTCAGCCGCCGGTGATGGCTTCCACACACTTTACCTTCTCAACAACCAAAGTAGCACCACCAATAATAACACCACCCCCTACGTTCACTTCTCCGATACTCAGCCTCTCCTCCTCAATAACAACCTCTCCGCCACCTTCTCCCACGCGCCGCCACCTCCTCCTTCCCACGGTGACCTCTCCTCCACCTTCCACCCCTTCGCAGCCCCTCCTCCGCCACGTGTCCACTACAACCTCTGGGGCTCAATGATTGATCCCCACTCTACAACCGCTTCTACTAGTTCTGGTGGGCCCCCCTCCGCCTCCGCCTCCGCCGCTGACGTGTCCCCCCATATGGGGTTCAGGAGGCCAGCTCATCAGCAGGGTTTGTCTCTCACTCTATCTTCTTCTCAACACACTGCTCTTAATAGGTCTCTTTCTCTCTCCGCCGAGTTTGAACATGCTCCTCAAGCTTCTTCTTCTGCCGTGCCTGTCTCCACCTGCGAAGATGTACGGATTGTGGTTCCATCAGGCAATCATCATGGTGGTTCTTCTAGTGTGCAGAGTTTTGTGTTAGGATCTAAGTACTTGAGAGCGGCTCAGGAGGTTTTGGAAGAAGTTGTTAATGTGGGCAATAAGGGATTTAACCATGAGGCCGGGCCTATGAAAGAGAAGATGACAGCGAATAATAATAATAATAATAATAATCAAGATTCAACTTCTGCTGGTGGGAATCGTGATGCTTCAAGTGGTGATCATGGGGGAGGAGAAAATAGTGGGAATGGAAAGCAAGGAGGTGATGAGCTCAGTGCAACACAGAGACAAGAACTTCAGATGAAGAAGTCCAAGCTCATCACCATACTTGATGAGGTATATATAATATTACGCACATACACTACTCCACACAACATGTTTGTTATAAATATTTTATTATATACACATGCAGCTTCCAGAATTAACTTTACACTGCTAAAAAGAGGAAGCTAAGGGGGGATTTTGATATATTTAACACCCATATATATCACTATTATATACGGCAATTATTGGGTTCGATCTTCTCATTGTACTTGAATTGGGGTCTGATTTTGTCAGTTATTCTTCAGCCTGGGGGATATGTACACCAATTCAGTAATTTGGGGAAAGTTTGATGGGGACTCAAGAAATATATGTTGAGATTGTGACGCTCGCTGCATGAGGGGTCGGTGAAATGGACAGACAGTTAACAATTTGTTACCATCATCCTCTCCTGAAATTATGAGTGGAAGATATAGATGAAGAGAGAATTTTTGGGGATGAGTGACCGTGTGTCAGAGAATAATTCGGGTTTGGGCCCATTTCTCGTCTCTTGCAGAATTTAACAGCTATATCACTGCCCCTATATATAATTGATGATTGAGATTGGGGAATTAGGTTCTAACAAATTAAAGCACTTTATATGTAAGATACAGATGGGTCCATTGTTCTTTCTAATGACAGCTTTGTTTTTGAACTTTGGCAGGTGGAACAAAGGTACAGACAGTATCACCACCAAATGCAGATAGTGATGGCATCATTCGAGCAGGCTGCGGGATATGGTGCAGCCAAAACATACACATCCCTTGCCCTTAAGACCATCTCCAAGCAATTTCGATGTCTCAAAGACGCAATCGCCTCACAAGTAAGAGCCACAAGCAAAACATTGGGCGAAGACGATTGCTTGGGAGCTAAGGTAGAGGGTTCCAGGCTGAGATTTGTGGACCATCAGCTTCGCCAACAAAGGGCCTTGCAGCAACTGGGAATGATACAACACAATGCTTGGAGGCCCCAAAGAGGCTTGCCTGAGCGAGCCGTCTCCATTCTTCGTGCTTGGCTCTTCGAGCATTTTCTTCACCCGTAAGAAATTCTCCATATTCCATCTATCATGTCCCCCACTTATGCATTCCACTTATTTAGTGTGTGTGTGTGTGTACTCTTATTAACAATTTATGTTTATTTTTGTGGCTGTTGGCAGCTATCCCAAGGACTCCGATAAAGTTATGCTGGCAAAACAAACTGGGCTTACTCGTAGCCAGGTATGTATATATATAACATCTCTATATAATGGATTTAATTTTTCCGTACGGTGCTGTTAGTATGTGATCAATGAGACGGCTCATGAAAATTGGGAAGCTTCTACATATAATATATGTACTTCTAAAAACTATTAAGGCATGAACAATTTTGTTTGGTACAATTTGTTTGTTACGATTCACATGCACATAGTAATTAATAATAATGCAAAAAGTAAGAGGTAGGGTGAATGGATTATGTAGGTGTCAAACTGGTTCATAAATGCTAGAGTTCGGCTGTGGAAACCAATGGTGGAAGAAATGTACACGGAGGAAATGAAAGAGCAAGAGGGGAATACTAGCAAGGAGGTGGGGTCAGCTAACACTAAGGATAAGTCACAGCCACACGATCCAAGTGGACATGGGCTTGACCATCATCATCAGATGAAAGGCTTGCAATCATACAATCCAGATCATCAAAGTTTCAATAACCAGACAAATAATGCTCCAACCGACATCTCAAATTACCTTTCAGGATTTCCCATTGGATCGTCGTCTCGTCATCATAATCATGAAATGCAAATAAGAATCAGCCCTAAGAAGCCCAGAAGTAGTTCAGAAGTAATGAACAACTCTCCAAGTAGTATTCTGTCGGTGGACATGGAAATGAAGCCAGGAGGTGGAGATTACATAGGGAGATCATCAGAAGGAAACGCAAAGTTGTTTGGCATGGAAACGCACAGTTTGATAAGTGGTAACAATGGGAATGATAATTTAAGTAGTGGAGGAGGAGGAGGAGGATTTGGAGGGTTCACCATGGAAGACATGGGAAGGTACAACGTGGCTGATCATCAATTGGCTCCAAGGTTCCATGGAAACGGCGTGTCGCTTACTCTTGGACTTCCACACACTACTGATAGTAACCTTCCCCGCCATGGATTTTTGTCTCACAATATTAACTTGACCTCTGAGGGTAGCGACTTTTGTGCCATGAACGCTCCTCCACCCTCTCATTCAAACGCAAGTTATGAGAATATAGATCACATTCAGAACAGAAAGAGGTTTGCTGCTCAGTTATTGCCTGATTTTGTGGCTTAGCTTGCTGATCACATCAGTGTGTGCTCTTTCCACACTAACTACTTAGCATACTACTCCGCCAGTTGTTTTTTTTTTATTTCCAGCCCCTGTGTTATGCTTAATTACATGCATATGTTGTAGCTATCTAGTATATATTTTATAGCACAAATATATACATACGCAACTAGAAGGGAATTCGGTTATGTTTCCAAGAAGCCTCTATATATAGGATTTATATATAGTTTTGGATGAGATATATTTTACAATGGTATATAGAAATATTAATAATACATACTTAGTTTGTAAAATTTAGTTGCACTTTTTTCCCGCATTTTTTCAATTGTTTGATAAAACGTAGTAGAGGGAGAGCGACATACCGAATTCAATTTTGACGCGATCTAACAGGTGAACTCAGACAAAAAATAGACCATGCATGAACATAATGGGAGAGGAATTTCAATTAAGTGCATATCCGACCCATTCATAATGATCACATATAAAGTGGGTGCTTTGTTTTTGGTCATAAAATATAAAGTTGGTGTTTTGGGTATCTATAATAGTACTAGACATTTTAAATTTCATATGGTAATAATCTTATCCATTTTTCGAATACCAGATAAGTAATTAGATCGATATTGCAGAAATATTTCAACCGTCCCATTTCTATTAGTAATACTGAAAATATATTTTGAATTTCAGCAAAATCATAATTATTAAAAACATACTTAACTAATATTGATGAGGTGAATTCTAATTGATATAGCATTATTTAATTCGGTCAAATAATTATAGATATTTCAGATTTGAGAAGATCAAGTATAATCTGATTTTGTATAAAAAAAAGTATAATCTGATTTTTCTAAAAAAGGAAAGGTCAAGTGTAAGGGTTTGGCGTTTGCATGTAAATTGTACCTATGTATATTTACATAGGTACATTAAGTACTTATGCTACGGAGGTGGCGCCGGGGGACGTGAAAAATAAGTGTGTCTCTGTTTGTCTATATGTACGAGGTTTTCATAATAATTGTATTGGTAATTGATATACATACTTCTGGTTCTTCTACTGCATGCATGGAACAATACAAGCTAGCCTTATTCATTCACTTTATAATATACTTTGGAAGAGTGGACATCTTCAACAAGCAGATGAGTATATTAAAGTTATTTTGTATTAATCAAGAACGAAGAAAAAACCATGGATGCACCGGCAAGTGTGGGTGTGTTGTTTCCCCTCAATTAAAGAGAACAAAGGAATACGGTTTTAGAAGCAGTACCTTTGTTGAATGTGTAAATTCACGTTGAAGTTGATGTATAAGATAAAAGAATTTGTTTTTAATTAAAGGGTATGTACTAAATATATGAAAGGTTATTGACACAGAATCGAACGTGAAGTTATTGATAAAAGATGTGGCTATCATTAGAGAATAATCATTTTCTATGTTAATGTTATATAATGGGAACGCAAATTTTAATGGCAAAAAAATAATTTTATTGAATAATAAATGGGTCGTCGACTTAACAACGGTATTTACAAGCAAATGAAAGCGTAAGGATTATGAAATGATTAAAAGTAACTGGATTAGTAACTAGTGCTTGAAAAGTATTTTGAGTGGAGAGCTTGCATATGTTACAAATGACTGAAGGGCTCGGCCCATTTTGGTTTCTAACCCTTAAGCCCTTTTATATTTTTTATGTATACAAGCCCTATTCTATTCAGAGTCACTCGAAAAACGAAACCATCATCCGGGCCTAAACTATACAACTGGGCCACCATCTGATTAAGAGGAAGAAAATATGGCTGATTCCTCCTCCTGAGGTAGAAGACATAATCCAAGAAGAAGCCGAAGGGACGAGCTTTCCCCCGTTGGGTCATTTTGTAGTACTGGGCTAGGCCCCTTATGTTACCAAATAAAAAAACTATACAACTGTCTATGTTGCAATGATTTTTTTTTTTACCCAAGGATATCCCACCTGCGTCAAGTGAGACTAATCCCTCACTGTTATAGCTGCGGATTTTATTCATTCACAAGGGCTAGGGATCGAACTCCAACAACCACTTGCTTAAAGGACGAGAGTGCTTACCACTTACGCTAACCCACCAGGTTTTGCAATGAATTTGATTTACCTTTATCCTTTTAATTCATGGTGCTCAAAGCATTATTTGCCAGATATTTCCAATATGTAATTCCCGAAACATAAAATAGACGAAATTTTAATTTTAGAATTGACGGTGATCCAACAAAGAGATTGATGAAAGGATGAAAATTCCAGCCATTCATAAATTATAGTAGTACTGATATTTAATAAGCTGGAACGATAATCGCAACTTGATTCAACTTGATTGTGCCGCGACAGGTGGATTGCTTTATTTTGGAAATTGGAAAAGTCTGTGATAGACTTCTTTTTCTTTTTAGATGAAATGTACTACGAATATCATTTATAAGAGTACCACACAGCACATGCAGATAATTAATTTGTGACGTTTGTGAAATCAAAAGACCACAGTCTAACTACCAAGTTTCAGCATACATACCAAAAAGAGAGCAAAAACGTTGCGTTTCCTTCATGACAGCCGCCATATAATATTCTCAAAATTCATATATGCTGCTGTACTTGTATTTATTCTCGCCGTTACGTCACTGAGCTTGAAACTTGCAAGCAATTGCAAATATGATCCGTCGAAGGGGATGTGTGTAAGCTGGCGATCGTTTATCTTAAATTAAACACAGCTAATAATACTTGATGGATTGTTGAAATAAAAAACAAATAAATGGTAAACTGTTCTTAAAGAATATTTCAGAAGAAATTTTTTAAACATCTGGATACAAATATCTATCTATAAAACTGAGAGATCAGTGAAAAAGTCCATGTTTTCACAGCTGAAGACAAAAATCCGAAGAATAAAATAAAACGACGTACACGATCAAACATTCAACTGTGCCCAGTATAGTGTGGCTGCGGGGTTAAAACTTAAAACAATTCACAAATTATTTATTATTAATAACCATTTTTTTTATAAAAAATCATACAATTAAATTTATACCATTGATATGAGAAAAGTACGGTAAAGAAGAGAGGGGGAAATAGAGATGATCCTGGTCCAAACATATGAATATGGAATACATTTTTGTGTGTGTATATAATATACAAGCTAGCGGCAAAATCCACTCTGGAATTTAATAGAAGCATTAATTGATTTTCTTATATTAAAAAATTGGATTAATAATTTTTTTTGATAAGGTGGATTAATAATTTTAAAGTAGTTATATTGATCAATTTTTTAAATTTAGGCTAAAGTATGTTTTTAGTCCCTTAACTTTGGAGAAAGTCATGTTTTGGTCTCTTAACTTTGAAAAGTGTGTTTTTGGTCCCTTTAAATTTGGAGAATGTGTGTTTTTGTTCCTTAACTTTGAAAAGTGTGATTTTTGTGATTTTTGTCCTTTTAAACTCAGTTAAAATATGTTTTTGGTCCTGTAACTTTGCACAAAATCATGTTTTAGTGCCTTAATTTTGAAAAGTAATGGATGAAAAAATACTTTATCCTGTTCTAGAAGAACTAATAACATCACTTTATCCAAAGTTAAGGGACAAAAAACACACTTTTCAAAGTTAAGGGACCAAAAACACACATTCTCCAAAATTAAAGGGACCAAAAACACACTTTTCAAAGTTAAGGGACCAAAACATGACTTTCTCCAAAGTTAAGGGACCAAAAACATACTTTAGCCTTAAATTTATTCATCTTTCTTACAAACTTTTATATGATACAAATTAAATAATCTATTTTTCTGGAAAAAAAAATAATTTATTTAAATTTCTCAATAAAAGTGATATTCAAATGCTAGCATCACTATATATGTTTTTAGTATTTTAAGCTACAATTCAAAACCGGCATCATATTTCAAAAGGTTACGGCTCGTTGGCTTGACCATTATCTTTGACTAGTAAACTCAATGAATTTATGTGGGACCCGGACTTAAAAAATTATTCATCATTCTGTAATGTTAGATTCATATTAGATCCATCAAACTGTTTTTTTAAAAAAAAATTAAGAGAGTTAAATAAGTCACTACTAAATCATAACTTATTTTATTGTTAAATTATAAATAAAAACCTAGTTTAGAAAAAAAAATTAGGCAAATCTAACTTATTTGGCTTTCTTATAAAAATGTCATCTTATCCGTGTATTTTAGAAGTGAAAGAGCATTAAATAAAACAACAACACAAATTTTGAACTCCACAACTTATCCGATTCCTAATATATTAAAGCCAACAGTACGTATAAATCAATTCCTTCTCACCTCCTTATTCCTCCTCCTCCGATATGCACCACCTAGCAATGGCAGAAATAGAAGTTCCTCAATATTTCGTGTGCCCAATTTCTCTAGAGAAAATGAAAGATCCAGTGACGACCATAACAGGTATTACCTACGACAGAGAAAGCATAGAGCAGTGGCTTCTCACGTCGAAGTCTAGGAAATGCCCTGTCACCAAGCAACCATTGCCTCCTCTCTCTTCCTTAACCCCTAATTCCACCTTACTCAGGCTTATCCAATCTTGGTCCTCACAAAACGACACCGTTTGTGTCCCTTCTTCTAAACCTATTCTCACTTCCTTCCACGTCCACAAGCTCATTTCTGATCTTCACATTCCTCATCTTTACCAAACAACATTGAAAAAAATGGATGCTTTGGCCTCACACAGCGAAATCAACAGAAAGTGCATGGTGGATTCTGGGGCACTCGAGGCTATGGTTTCAATAATAACTCATAGTTTCAATGAAGGTATAACATTTTTCCTTGAAGAAGCTTTGAGAATTTTCCGTTTACTTTGGGCTACATCGTCATCCATGTCTCACACTAAGCCTATGTTTGGTGACAAATTAGAGTTAATCATATCTTCTTTGACCTGGGCTTTGCAAGTTGACGTCAGCAACAGAGTTAATATAATAAACGAAACAATGCCTATTATGAATTACGCCATTGAAGCCGCAGATTCAAGCCTTCTGGGAAATTTAAAGGTTGAATTTTTTGGAGAATTAACAAGGGTGCTTAAAAACAGAGAAGTGTCAGAGCAGGCCATTAAATCAGCCTTGGAGGTGCTCATAGAGACGTGTCCATTAGGAAGAAACAGAATAAAAATAGCTGAATCAGGTGCAGTATTTGAATTAATTGATCTTGAGCTGGAAAAACCAACAAAGAAGATCACAGAGTTGGTGTTTAATCTTCTAGCACGTCTATGTTCGTGTGCTGAGGGGAGAGAACAATTTCTGCAACATGCAGGGGGGATTGCTGTGATATCAAAGAGAATTTTGAGAGTCTCAAATGCAACAGATGATATTGCTGTTCATATATTATCGTTAATAGCTAAGCACTCTTCTTCCAACGATGTCGTTTTGGAGATGTTGAGGGTGGGGGCTGTGTCCAAGCTCTGCATGGTGATGCAGGCTGATTGTGCTTCGTATTTGAAGGATAAAGCTAGAAGTATCCTTAGATTACACTCCAATACTTGGAATAATTCTCCTTGCATTCAAGTTTATTTGTTGACCAGGCACCAAAGGTGATCCATCTACAATTCTACACTAATCACGTACTATAATCTATTTTATTTATATTTTTGTTTCAATGCACAATCTCTTCCATAACGTGCAAGGATTAGATGGTATTTTCCTCTGTTTTTGCCCTTTATTTTCAACGATATTGTACAATAGGAACGAAAACTTTTAAAGGCCTTTGTAATGTGTATGTATGTAAAGTGGCCTCTATAGTTGACTTCGCTGTAAACATTGGCTCTTGGCTCTTGCTTGGCAAGAGGGTTGTTTGACTGTAAATTATTTGCAACCGACAACTACGGCTAGAGGGAAAGTTGAGAATAAAATGGTCACCATCAAATTTTGAATTGTTGGATAGGCAACGCCAAGGGGAATAAACAACAAAATCGAATTGTTTTTCTTTCACATATATAATTGTGGCCCCACTTTCCAAAATTTTAACACTGGTCATGGCAGAATAAACCAAGTTGTTATATTTACAATATTTATACTTGATTAATTTTAAATAGCTATTCAAAATTGTTATTTATGTTTATGTTAACAGTCATATGTTATTTTTGAAGGTTTGAATGACAAAAATCGTCGCAACATATCATATAGTGTTACCAATAGAAATTGTGATTCAAATACAATTGAGTGTGTGGAATATGAGTAATTTAAGTAACATGCTTACTAAGTTGTGGCTTCACATTATGTTAAATAAAAGCACATGCATGAGATTGCTTTGATGCGGTTGAAGTTTGAATATTGAAGTTTCAGTCAGTGGTCGGCTAGTAAGTGGATGCTATAGAAGCCAAATGGAACAGAGGAAATTTAATCAAGTATTTTCCATTTTAGAAATCCGAAAGAAAAGCCATACACATATTTGAAACATTTTAATTTAGAGATAGGGACTGGCCATTTTGTTATATGTACACAATACAACGTAAATTCTCAGTCCAAGGGCATTCCGATTTTGCTACTCCAACAACCAATCCACGATCATTACGTTAGCGCGTTGATTTTTCTTCCTCTGATCATTCCACTATATATATCCATTTAAATTCAACCATATTTATACTGCACGTCTATCCAATGCCCCGCTGTAAAAAATCGAACATAGTTGCTTTAAAATTGTCATATTGTGTGTGTGTGTGTGGTAAAATGGAAAAAAAGGGGGCCGAAATATGTCCAGTATAAACTGTATCCAATAAAAAAAATTATAATTAACAATGTGAAAATACTATTTTTCAAGAGAGATTTCCCTATTTATAAATTTATTATTCATTATATAAAAATATACAATATGATCAATCACTTGTTCTTCATTTGATTTTGTTTTGAGAATGTGTAATATGCTATAAAACTAATAAAAAGAGTAAATGTGTAAAAATACTTTATGTGATTATCATCAAAGTGCATTCAACACCGTGTAATTTTTTTGGAACATAAGTAACCATGAAATTTTAAAAATGAGACAAAAATAACAAAAACATTTTAAAATTGGGGCAAAAATAATTATGATATTCCAAAAATCATAGGTACTATGTATTAGTTTTGAAATGTCATGATTATTTTTGCTCTAAAAAAATTATATAGTGTTAAATATACTTTATTGACAATAACATGAGTATTTTTGCACATTAATCTAACTAAAAAATGTTAAATTCTACGCTAAAATTAATTAAAGAATTTTTATATCTATATTATATTGAAAGCGACTTTTAAATTGAAATAGTTGAAATCATAGTCGAACTATTGATCTGTCCAAATTTCTTCCATTAATATGGAAAACAATTGTCCATTTGTACTTGAAAGTGTTGAACCTTTGGTGATAATTAGTCAGCAATTTGAATGTGGCGTGTCTTTGACTGATGGCAGTCACATCAAAATGAGGTTTATATATTGGGAAAAGATGCTCGAATTATGAAAATACAGATTAGTCATGATGATTTTAAAATTTACGTAATGAGACGCTTGCTCAAAATATTTTTTACAGATTTAAAGGAAAAGGCTAAATTGCTCATGAAATAGTCGTTTACTACGTACCACCAACGTTGCCGACCATTAGAGCTCAAATATTGGTAATTAATTAAAAACATATTGGTAAACTATTACCCTAACTCGATTCTAGAATAAATAACACAAATTGGTAATTAGATAAAACATATTGGTGATTCTATGCAAATTTGGTAATCCAAGTTAGAGCCTGGCAGAGCTCTGGTGGGCCAAGCGGTGATTGATGGTGGTGGACCCCTCAAATATAAAAAAATAATATGTTAGAAATTAATTATCATCACATAAAATAATTAACAATGATAACCCATACATTGAATTGTTGATTTTTTTTTACCTGCTTATATATCCTTTATATCAAGGTCTCCTAATGACGAAAATCGAACGTGCCACACTCGCAGGCTAGGCATACACATAAAACAATAATAATCGAGTTTTGATTCCATGTTCCAACAAAACTGCAAATCAGATGGAGAACTTGAAATCTTTCATATTGAAAAATTTTGGTCGGACTTTATGATTGTTGGTTTCGCTTTCTCACCAACTTTTTTATTCTTACACAGAATTGATATAGAACTTGACTTGTGTGTATAGATAAATGTAAGAAATATATATCCATGGATAAAACAAAGCAAGAATGAAATAATAAAAATAAGAATAACCAATAATAATTGCATAAGTTTTATTTGATATTGAAACAATCCTATAGTTAGCTAATAGCTAGCCTCTGATGACTTCAATAAAATATTGTTCCGATTGTTTGGGGCAGTCATGGTCGACTTGTGGGATTCAAATTACCCATTCCATGGATAATTCAGCCGCACACACACCCACACACATATTGTAAGAATCACGTATCTCTACAGTTTATCTGGAGTTTGAGAAAAATAACTTAATTGTAAAGCATAGATAGTACAAATTAAACTCCCCTACGAACTATATTAGTATATGTTTTATCAGGAAGGTGCGAAATGGGCCCAATTTAATTTGGGTTTCACTTGAAACCTCTTGTGGTTCCCTCACAAGTCCAAGATAACAGGTCACAATTTAATGACTACAATGACATTAAAACTCAGCTCTCTCATTGGACCCGTGATAAGTTGACCAACTAAACGACGACCATCTATACCACTTGCACCAGCACCGTCAAAGAAATGGCACCGCAACTCAGAAGACTCCCTGCCTCTCATAACATTTCCCTTCTCTTTGTTTAATCTAAACGACATTTATTTCCATTCCAAGCCTCAACTTCAAATTTGTTGTAACTCTTAAGATCTCTGCATTGTTTGACATTCAGATAATTACCGTCAAGTGGGAAAAAAAGTGATTATTAGATTATTACTACTGATTATTCAAGTATAGTCTTTTCATGAATCCCGTGTCTTCGTTTAGGCAATTTTCTTCACATAAAAAATTAAAGTTTAATTTATACTCGGGGCTCATTAAGATCAGTGTAAGCTTCTGAGATCAATCAAAGAGTACTTCCAGAAATGCTTACTCATTGATTTATCGATGGGGTCCTCGTATAGTTGAAATTTGAACTCACATTTTTAATTTATAGTTTCGAATAAACTCATTTATTTAATAGATCAACCTTTGTAATCATTTTTAACAAATCCAATTTACTTAATGTTAAAATATTCGGCAGAGGAAGGGGGCAACGATTGATTCATTTAGATTGGTCGAAAAAAATAACTAATTCGTTCGGCGCCATTTATGTATTTATACTGGGCCACGTACGTTGCCTCCAATTAGTTTTGTTCAGTTCTATATTTACTTCATTTAATTCACATTATAAGAGATAGCCAATCGTGTTATATAATGTGACAAGGTATAGTTGAGTCGTTTATTATACACACAATTAGTGTGATTTTTCAATTTCGATTAAATGTGGTTTATAAAGCACATCATTTCCCTTATTTATATTTGATATGCAAAATAAAAATGGAAATCAAACATTTTAATAATATTCACTTTTACATGTTTCTTAATGTGGAGCAAGAATTTTTCATGTTATATATTACTTCTTTCGGCCCTAAATATAGGATTTAGTTGACTTTTTTAAAAAAAATTGTAAGATAGAAGGAGAAATCTTTTATGAATTTATAAATTGATTTACTTAATTTTTTCTTTAAACTAGTTTATTTGACCTATAAAATAATAAGTAATATAAATTATATCAAATATGTCATAATTAATTAACCTACTTTGTCTCCTTATTCTCTTCTAAAAAAAGTCAACTAAGCCTCATATTTAGGATGAAGAACATCTTTTATGAGATATGGATAGAGTGTGCATATATACTGTGTAGTGTAACGTGATCTCAATGCACATGCATGTGTACTTTACCGTGAGAAGCTAGGCCCGTAGTCTCATGAATAATTTGTTATTATGTTCAAACCATGTTTTTTTGTATCCATGATCAAGGTATCCC
Source organism: Mimosa pudica (assembly GCA_029929735.1). NCBI lineage: Eukaryota > Viridiplantae > Streptophyta > Magnoliopsida > Fabales > Fabaceae > Mimosa > Mimosa pudica. Next base: position 2,156,880 of record JAKELP010000001.1, read on the forward strand.
CCACTCGACAAGTGAGAGACTAATCCTCAGCTGATTTGTAGGCACCTCAAAGGGTGGGACAGTTGGCCTGGGAGATTTAATGTTTTTCCATACCCAACGCCAGAAATCGAACCCCAGACAATTGGTTAAGGGTGAATGAGTCCTTGCCACTCAACCACACACCCTAGGTTAAGTTCAAACCATGTTTTGATAAGGTCTTTGTAGGCAAAATGCGTAATTAGATCCTTATTTTCAGGATCATGCCTCTCTCAGGGCTATGTCAACTCACACATTATTAAGTCAATTGCTTTATTTAGGAGCATAAACGTGATCACGAAGTATTTTCTGTTGAATATGCCAGATCCCCCGATTCCAAATGTTTCCTTTAAAAGAGTTTGTATCTCTTCCTTCATCTTTCTTTAATGCTCTCCAACTAGTCATGTTTTAGCTCTTTAGTGTCAATTATATAGTCAATTGTGGTCAAACATTTTTACTCTAATTATCTTACTATGTTTGATAAAATTACATTAAATGGATGAACAATATAAAATAAAGTTTATTTACGACTGATGTACTGTCTTGTTCTTTAATATAAGTTCAATTATATATATATATATATATATATATATATATATATATATATATATATATAACAAATTCTTTCCTAAATATTAGCCCACTTAAAGGTTATTGATGATTACTTCTCAATTTCAACCTTACTTAATTATTGTTGGGAAGAGATAAATATTAGAAATTAAAGATGTGATGAGAATAATTTATAAACGTGAAGTGCGAGAGAAATTTTTATTTTTGATAAGTGTAATGTAGAAAAATTTTGTCAATCCAAATTATATTTAAATGATCTAACTAACCATTATTGTAATCTGGAACTCCTCGATTTCTTTTTAGTCATTTTATCCTCCCTTTCCATAACTTTGGCCATCCATTAAATCTCATGACTAAGAAATTGGTAAATATTTGGGTACAAAATTCTCCAATTTTCTCTCATATTCTTATTTTCTAGCTTACAATATCTTTATCTTGTTATCTCTTTTTTGTTATGATTTCTTAACCATCATATTTGATGGATGGTTACGATTAGGGAAGGTAGGAGAGAACGACCAAAAAGAACTGGAGGGGTTCTATATAAATTTTCGGGATATAAGAATTAGTTCAAGCAAACTTACTACTGTAAGGAATAGAGTAATAATTTTTCTTTTAAAATTTAAAGTCATACATCGTTAAATTAAAGAATGATCAATAAAAAAATTGAGGCTTAGCTTTCTATATGAAATCTTAAACGACCTAAATTTCGTTTCAACAATTAGAATCGCCTTTCTCCTCAATACAGTGACCACTTAATAGAGAGACACGACAACCCCATGGAAGCAAAGCTATGGTGTTTCCTATTCGTCTACGCTCTCTCACTTTTGTCCTAAAAAAGATTAAAAAAATAACCTTAGAGATTCATTTGCGAGCGAGTATGACAATCAGAAAAATAAGCCGTGTAACTAAAATCATTTTGACCAGGATTGAAATTACTACACCCTGACCAATGTAACAGTATCATCATGTATACAAAAGAAAAGAAATACAGCCTATGTTGCATGGAGTCAATTAGACAAAGAAGGATAGGATTGTAACAAAGAAGGAGGAATACAGGGCGAAACACTCCAAACATTGGAATGCAACCTAAGAACCTCCTTAGCCCTCTCCTTTGTCTTCAAACTCGCCTCCACCTGCAACACCAAACACAGCTTACACACAGCCCCCAAGTGCAACATTTCCTGAATTACCCTCCCACTCCCCTCATACTTACAAATCCAACTCAATATCTTCACTCCTCTATCTGTCGCCACGTGTGACACCCTCAGAATCTTCTTCCCCACAATTGCCACCCCTCCTCCATGCTTCACCACTTCAGCCCTCCCCTCCGCACACCCACACATCAACTCCAATCCCATCATAATCAGCTCACACTCTCTCCTCTCCGAACCTTCTAGAAGCTTCTCTATTAGCACCGTTGTCAAGCCTCCTTCTACAGCTTTTATTCTATTCTTCCCCCACGGACATAGTTCTACTATAAGCTTCAAAGCAGCCTTTGTAGCTTGCTGTGAAATCTTATCTCTCAACACTCTTGCTATTTCAACGAACAGTTCTGGCCTGACATTTATCAATTGGCTGGGGTCTGCGAGTCCTAGTGTTGACTTTAGCAATATTGTTGCGTAGGCTCTGGATTGGTAGTTTCCGAAGGTTAAGGTTTGGATTAAGGAATCGATGAAATGGATGTTGTCGCTGTGGATTAGATTCTTGAGGTGAGAATCTGAGGCATTTAGATGGAAGAGGATTTCAAGTGCTGCTTCGGAGATTTCGGTGGTTTGTTTGTTTGTGGAGTTTAAGGTTGAGGCCAGGAATGGTATTGCACCTGTGGATTGTAAGTAGAGTTTGTTTTTGTCGCTTTCGAAGGCGATGGATCGGAGGGTGGAGATGCATTTGAGGTGGTTGTGTGGGGAGTGGTATGCTTGGGAGATGAGTTTGGAGATTTGGTTTTTGTCGATGTGGGACTTTGGAGTTGGAATACGCTCGATGCCGAGGGAGGCATTGAGGGTGCACCAGGTTTGGATGAGGCGACGAAGGGTGTGGTTTGGTGTGAGATCTGTGTCTATGATGGATTGGTTTGTGACGGGGCATGTTCTGTTCTTGCATGAAAACAGCCATTTTTCTAGGTTTTCTCTGTCGTATGTGATTCCTGTGTGTACTGTGACGGGGTCTCTCATGAGCTGAAGGGAGATGGGGCAGAGGAAATGGGAAGGGACTTCGATTTCATCCATGGTTGCAGGAAGAACAAGAGGGAAATTTGGGACATAAATGATGTGCAATGAAGAGTGGGGAGGGATGTGAGGTTCTAATAAACGAGAAAGTCAATGTAGGGATTAATAATTAATTTCAAAGTTTGGGATGGAGGGGAGGCTATAAAATGTGGGGGTGTTATTTTAAATTACAAGTTGGGGGAGTGCAAGCAATTAAAGCCTTGAAAGGGGAGGCATTTGACTTTGCACTTTTGAGTTTTGAGGCTTAGTAAACACATTATTTATACTAATACTGCCTCAGCTCCTTAATATAAGAACCAACATTTAAATGATTTTGGTCCTAATATAAGAGCTCATCTAATATTCTCTTCTCATTTAATGTGTTTCCTTCTTTTCCCCCAACTCTCTTTCATATTTATTAATACTTTTGTATTTTTCTCTTAAAAGTATCATTATAAATATGAGTAACATTGAAAAATAAGCATTAACTTCAGACACTCAACTAACATTCACATGTTTTCTTAAGAAGCGTTTTTTGGCGGCTAGCTCTTATATTAGGGATCGTTTGGGAGAAGTGAATAGTCTAAAGTGTGATTAATGCTTTGGCCTATATGCTGATTGCTGAAGTGATGACTCTCATGCATCCTCACGCATTTCTCGGCTCCTGCCATTTAATGCTTCCCTCGTTTTTTCACCTACAGAATTGATGGCGAGCTGCGATTGCTTCCTCAGCATTGTTGTTGTTTGACCTTGACCCCTTTTACCGTTTTGCATCCAACTTGTTAATCCTACCTTTTTCCTTGGCATGTGTGCCCTTTCTTGAATTTCAAGACAATTACCCCATTTTAAATGATGTTATTGGATTTAATTTTTTCCCAACAGTTATTGGATTTAATTAAAGATCACAACTACCATTTTTTGCTTACCACTGTGGTAATTTTTCCCCTCAATGTGTTAGTGCTATTTAATGTCCTATTTTTTTCAAATGAAAACCACAGTGCTACTACTTTTAGCATTAAAAAACTCCTTCCAAATCAAAATATAAGTTATATAAGAATTTTTTTATCCATATTATAAAAAATGACATGTAAAAGTGAATATAGTAAATGCTTAGTTTTCATATTTGCGCTTGGATATTAAATGTAAAAAGAAGGAGATAGTGTGTTATATGGTGGAATTGGAAAATCACATTAACTTTATTTATAATAAATCACTTCACTATATTTTTCCGTATTGTGTAAATTGTTTATTAACACAATACAGAGAAATATAGTGGAGTGATTTATTATAAATGTTTTACACAGGACAAGAAAAACCTTTAAACACCACTAACTTATCACTGAAATTTAACATTTTTCCTATTTTACCCATATTTAATATCAACTATACCATATGAAAACAAATTCAACTCCTGGCAAAAAAGAAAAGAAAACAAATTCAACATATAATAAATAAAAGGTGGAGTTATACATTTATAATGAAATGACTTATATATAGGACGGAAAAATCTTCTCTCTCTACCTTATAAATAGAACTAGAGGAGTACATCTTACTATGATAGGGACCTGACATAGTAGTAAAACTATAATGGATTGTTGGACACAAATAATAGAATAGACTAACAACTCGGGGGAATGCTATAGAAAGATAATCGCAAATTGTTGATACATTAACTGCAAACATCTAAATTATGTCCCTTTTCTTGGTCTCTCTCTATAATCCAGTACGTATTTTTGTTGCGTTTTTGCAACGTCTACAATTACCTAGTTCTTGTGTGGCGCATTAATGGAAACTTGACATTATGTAAAATGGTGTATATTATGGATCATGGAAGGTTTGAGCTCTGATTCTTCAGCCGCACACCAGAATAAAAAACATGTATTTGGACAAAATCCACTCACTTTCAATTAGCGCGTTATTATTTGAAGAAGCAATTGATCAATGGGATGGTGACAGATGTGAATAAAAAGACAGGGCAGGGCATCTTTGCATATATTTAAAATGAAATTGATTTTGGACTTTTGTGTTTGCAGCATATTTGAACTCAATACAGGAACCTTCCCAATTTTGTTCAAGTAGATCCTTAAAGTGATCATTTTACAACACATAACCGGCGGCACACACTTCTGTATTTCAAGAGCAATTGATTAGAATCCACGCGTATGACCACTTTCTGTTGCCATTAATTAATCAAAGAATTAGATTAGATAAATATACCCAGGATAATGGGAAAGCGCACAATAAAAAACGCGCGAGCCGTCGCGGTAGCGTACAACTGGAGGTAATTGATACTACTATATGAATTTATCACATAAACTTAAAGAAGCCTCACATTTTAATTTGTTTTATTTGTTTCTAGGATTGGATGAAACTTTTTTTTCCCCATGTTATACGATGAGCATATATAATTATGGGAAAGTTGGAGTCAGAGGGTATGATTATACTACATAAGGGAAGGCAGGTTGGATGAATCGGGTGAGAAAGGAAAACGTGAACAGTCAAAGAGGGCAGCTTAATTGGGAACTAAGTAAACAGAGGATCTATGGATGCAAAAATTCAAGCTTTATTGGTAAGTTAATGAATGTGGGGAATGCATGTGATCCACCGCCTCCACTTTCAACGAATTTGGGATGCACTACTGACTGCACATTTATCAATCAATAATCGCTTTTCACGCCTCAGTTAAGTTATCCACTAATTTAATTATATACTAATATGTCTTTTTTCCATTCGCTAACCAATATTTTCCCTCTTTCTTTCTTCTATTTTGGAAGTGATCTCCAGATTTTTTCCCCGCCTATGCTCCTACCTCCGGACACAGGCACGTGTGTCGTGATTTTAGTTGTAATTAAACATTTTCCTTTTCTTTAGTTGACTGAAATTATCTGGTAGTACTCTATTTCTTTGAAAGAAAAGGCAGCGAAATTCCCATTTTTTCACAGCTTAATTTAGTTTTTGTTTAGATTAAAAGGATGTATGATTATTTTACATATAAAAAGGATATTTTATTTTTCAAAAATGAGAAAGTTTTTTTTGAAGTGTTTTGGTCGAATTATGTGATTTTAATTAATATATATATATATATATATATATATATATATATATATATATATATATATATATATATATATATATATAATTTAATCATACTGTGTAATTAATTACAGTATTATATTTAAGAATGAATGTTGCATGTCAATGTCACCAGATTGCACACACATTTCGGATAATAATTATCCTATCGACATGTCGAATCTCTCCTTGAGCACTTGTTAGCTAGCTATAGGCCTGACTTGTCCGTTAAGGGTCCAAGTTTATCTTGTGTGGCTTTATCTTGTGTGGCTGGCCTTCTATTCTTCCTTCTACATTATACCTCGTTCTCCCATCTCGCAAACAATGGACTTCTTATTCACCCAACAACCAATAGCAAACGTTGGACTTCTCTTCGATAATGTTGGGTGAAATAATGGACTTTCCTTTGCTACTCCGACCCACAAAGGCTAAGTTGATGACTAGTACACCTGTTCCTAAATACAAGATCACTTTGAGGATGTGAATAAGTTCCTAAATATAAGATCATTTTCTATTTTTTTCTCAAGTTTTGTCAAAATTACCCTTATACTCATTTTACAAGTAAATTACTCCCTCAATCTTTTAAATTGGTATATTGGGAAGATCATGTAATCCTAATTCATTAGAAATCTTCTTTAATTTCTCCAAATTAGTCAAAGTGATCTTATATTTAGGAACGGATGGAGTATCATGTACGCCCTTTTTTATTTCCTTTTTTTTGCCAGATGCCCTTTTTTATTTCCTAATAAAACTAAAATAAGTCTCATAATAGGCAATATCATATATTGAGCGGGGGTTTTAGGTTTAACTAAGGGGAGGACATGCAACCCTTAAAAGGGCTGTTTATAAATCTTGTAAGTCTCGAGTTAAAAAATCTTATAAGTTTCTTAGTCGTACAAATGATATTTATTGTCTAAAAGTCCCTATTCTATACCTTTCACCGTTGATGTTAGGCCCCTAGTCCATTTCACTGCACGTTACCAAATTAGTCCTTTTATGGTCTGTTCATGGCCACTGTCGCGAATGTCGGATATTGTTTTATGTTGCTGTGCATTAAGAGTCAAGTTATAATGAATTATGATAGATTTCCTTTGATTTTGCCTCCGAACATTATCTGTCCCTTTCACCACCACCATTTTGGGTAAGATAGCACCATTTCGGTCGTTCCTCAACCTCCACATAAATGAATCGTTGGATTTTCACGTACACCTATTATTTACATCCTCATTAATTTATTCGGTGCAAAACCAACGTAGGCACATGTTTTATATTATCATGACACCAATTTTGTGAACCACTGGTTTAATATATATTCGTTATCTCTGGTTCTTTTTTTGTCTCACATTTAAGGCCTTAATCCATAAACCATGCATATGTTTTCCACGCCCCAAAAAAGGTTAAAAGGCTTCTCATGAGGGCATTCATTCTTAATGTCGGCCACCTTTTTGTATTTGAAATTATATTACAAGTTTCCGTACGTCACCCAATCCCCATATCCATGGCAGCATATAGTATATATTTAGTGACCTTTTACCAAAAACCAATTTAGTTGGGGCCTTACGTAAATTGAGTGGACGCACGTATCCTTGCATGTCTATATTTGTCTCAAATATATTTAATTTTATCCTCCACATTATATTCTCCCACTTCCATTATCTATCGGCTCATTCAGACCTGCTCTCAACCATTTTGATTGATATACTCGTCAAAATCAAACCTAATACATTTACATTATATTTTTAATTGTTCACGACAATATATATACGTATAATGCAATTCTAAAATATATATACATAAGCTCATCAAACCTGATGCATATACATTTTTATGTGCAATGTTAAGAGTTTGAATCATTTTCAAAAGATTTTAAACCAGTTAATTAGTCTATAATCAGAAAATTGAAGCAGCTACTGAAATACAATACTACAAGGGATAGAGCCAGAGACAGGGTACTCTTCCAATTAATCCTCAATATAAAGTGCAGTTTGGGGAGAGACTTAAAAGTTCATTAAATAAGTTTCTTAATCATAACATGTAATTAACATATGCTACATGATATTTTTAAGAAACTTACGTGTGCTACTACACTATATATCAATTCATATACAAGTCCGAAAAATTAGCATTGAGAAAAAAGAAAAATATATGCGATAAAATGAAAGAAGTTGTTATATTTAGGGGAAATCTATTTACTAATTAGTACATGTTACATTTATTTGGCGTTGAATTTGGTACCTATGTATTTTTCTTAATCTTAATTCAATGCTTTAATTTTATTTTGTCCGTTACCTCCTACACATATATATAGAGGATAGCAGTGTTAATAGAGCAAATTAAAGTTAGATGACACAGTAATAGTGGGTACTTAACCGAACAAAACTAGTGATTAAATTAGAAAATACAAACATACAAAAATAAAAAAGTCAACATTGAATATATGAAGGTAAATATTTGCCAGCAAATTAATTTATGTAAGACCAAAATAAACCCTCACAAACTCTCAAATTTAAACTATTGGAATTGGAGGGGAGTTAAAAATAGTGATAATAAGAGAGATGCATCAATGACAAGTACGCTCATAGAAATAGAAAAAAAGAAGGGGAGGTATAGGAATATACAAAAAAAATGCTGCTAGGTTGGCTACCAATAAGCTTGAGTGGTGGTTCATTCATTCCCATAATCCAATCAATCTAAAAGCAGAGCCACAGCCACCGCTGGTCTCACCATCATGGCTGCACCAATGGGCTCCAGCTCCATTGGACCACCCTGCCTCACCGATATTTATACCCTCCTACGTGTCCTCCCACCCATTGCTCCACGTGGCGCCTCCTCACTGGCTCATATTCAGCAATCCACCTCAATTGAAAAGGCAGAGAAAAAAATAGAATGCTTCCAAACATATTCCTCTTCCTTTATTTTTTGTTCCTGTACAGTTCCACCACCACCACCACCACCATAATGTATTATCCAATCACTGTATTAATGGAATAACTAACGCTTCTCTTTGTTGTAAACAAAGCAACAATATTTGCTCGTAGCGCGAATATTTCCCGCACTTTCATTATTTCATCTCACGTCCTGTTACTACTATACTGTTTCATTTTTCTCCTTCAAATTTAACTTTCCCAGAAAGTTGAGATGCTGGTTCTCCTGACGTAACTCATTTTTTATTATTTCTTTTAATTAAAAGGCCATGGTTCTGATGATAAACACGAATTTTAGTTAATTGAGGGTTTCTTTCAGCGTTAATTCCTCTCGTCTCGTCATTCGCATTAATTTTGTGGCCGTATATATGTCGGAATCAAGTAATAGCAGAATGAAATTCATTTAAATCAACAAGATTTTGCTCCCGTGCGTTGCACGGATGGCGTTATCTTGAAAAACTCTATCAATTTGTTTGTTTTCATTGACATTGATCAAATGTAATCTGGATAATAAGACTAATAATGTGAGGAAGCACAAAAGGATTGACATATTATATGTAGCTTTATACCTTGTAGATAAGTTTTGCTTGCATACAGAAAACAGAGCAGAAAATGGAATGAAGACAATATCATGTAATACTACCAATACTGCCGTTTTATAATTACACTGCTAAATAACAGCAGTACAGACATACACAAAAGAATCACCATGTTCAATAGGTGCAGTGAAGGTTACTAATTTGGCTTACCAATGTCTAAGATGCTATGCTGTCTTGCAAACATTAATGAGCCAAAACAGGACCATTGTACCTATATTGATTAACCAAAAACTAAGCCAATTTTGGAAATATTAATTGGCCAAAAAGGACTACTGCAGTTTGTCCTTACTGCAAACTGGTATACAGACAAAAGCAAAATACTTTGAAGACCCCAAAAACGTGCATAGATGAACAGAACAAAACAGGACCATTGAAGGTATCCTGTTTAACCAAAAGCTAAGCCAATGTTAGTGGCATAATTTGCTAAACAGGCATATTGTGGTAAGAGCTTACTGCAAACTAATATGCACAGAGCAACAAAATACTTTCTAGTTCATCCAAAAATTACCATAAACTAACACAACAGCAATAGTAGGTGGCCACTTTTAAGATGCACAACGAACATTGGAAAAAACCTCATGATACACAACGTTGGCTGTAGTAGTGTTCTCTTCTTCTTGATCCAGCCCCAACACTATTTTAAGTCCATCTACACTTCTAACTCTTGAAAGAGCCACATATAATTGACCATGGGTGAAAACTGGTTTTGCCAAATAAAGACCTACCTTTTTCAGAGATTGTCCTTGGCTTTTGTTAATGGTCATTGCAAATGAAAGGATTATCGGGAATTGCCTCCTCTGCATTCTAAATGGTAATGTAGTCTCTGAAAGGTTCATATTCATTCTATGGATGAGAACTTTTTCACTTGTAACAGAGCCACTCAAAGGGATTGCCTCGATCACCTTTTTACCAATTCTGGTTACTCTTAATCTAGTGCCATTGCAAAGACCTGCCTGTTGGTCAACATTGCGAAGCAACATTATAGGAACTTCAACTTTAATAAGCAATTTGTGTGGTGGCAGACCAGAGGCAGAAATAGTGTTTAAAAACTCAATGGTGTATAAATTTTCTATGGTATCTGATGTTGTTGATGTCTTGCAAACATTATCACAACTAAGGAACTCATGCAATTCACCTGGTAGAAGTCCACACATATGATCATTAATCTGGGCCACCATCTGTATGGTTGGTGCCAGAATTGCACGATCATTAAAGTATGTGTTTGTGGTATAATTTGAAATTAAGCTGTCATATGTCCACTTCACAATACTATCAACTGGATCTTGATCACATTGCAGCAGTAGTTCTTTAGGAATGTCTATGTTGGACACTCCATTTATGGTAGAACCAATCTGTCCATCTCCAATCTTCAACAACCATTGTGAGAACTTTTCAATGGATGCAATTAATTGAGGTTCATTTGATGAAGTCAATCGCATATTCACAGTCAGCTCAAAGACTTTGCAATGATTCCACAATTGGGATGAGTTGATGCAAGAGTTCACTATGACAGCTCTTGAAGCTTTAGGCATAATTGGAAGTATCTGCCTGAAATCACCACCCATGACTACACATTTTCCGCCAAAAGGGAGCCCACAACGTGTGATATCTTGCATGGAACGATTAAATGCCTCCACACAATGACGCTGAATCATTGGGCAAAATAGTCATTGAAGATAAGCAAACAATTGCAGGAAATGGCTCCTGGGACTTTATAATTATTTTGGAATGTATTGGGACCTTTCAGTATTAATTTCCCTTACCAGGGACTAAACTGCAAATCCCCCCTTTCATATTTAGATACAGAAGGAGTGTGTATAGCAAATTAGGGGTTTCCTTATACTCTGGATCGGACATGCATGCAGTGAATTGGGAAGTAATCGTCAAATTGGGTGGACATGAGGAGAGTGTTACAAACCGGGCGTAAAAAGATTTTTTTTTTGTTACCCAAGGGTATCCCCATCCGCGTGTCAAGTGAGACTAATCCCTCGCTGTTCTGAAGTCCCATATAGGGGGTAGACAGCTGACCTGTGAATTTGTTCCATTCGCAATAGCTAGGGATCGAACCTCCAACCACTTGCTTAAGGGACGAGAGTACTTACCACTCCGGACGTAAAAAGATTTTGGCCAAACTTATATGTAAATAATTTCCTAGCTTCATCTATCAAACGATGGAGTGCATGTGGGGATATATACGATTGACAGGGATATTTTGTTTTTGGGTATAATTGTCACTACTCAAATCTTTTAATTTATGCAGACTTCAATTTGCGTGGAGCTCTAAGATCACGGATTATTCTTCTCGCGTGATGTTACGTTGTTTTCATATCTAACACGCGATACGCGTACGTCCTATTTTATCTTGTTTGATTTAGAATAACTAATTAATTAACCTTTCTGTCCACTTCAATTCTCATGTAAGCAAATTATATATTTATGGGATGTCCATTTAATTATGAGAGGCTAAAGAAATCTATCTTGAGAGCAGAGTAGCGAAACATAATTTGGATGAAGAAAAATTTAGGTGTACATAATCAGCTACGTATAAACCATACGACGCTATTATGCTCTATGAATAGCCATGTTTCATGATACATTATTAGTCAAAATATCTCTTTAGATATCTTCATATTTATTATAAGTCTTTTCCCCTTTTTCGGAAGAACTCCATACTATTGATCAATTTTCCTTACCATAGCCTCTAATTCTGTTCTTTAAATGTGTTAAACCACCTCAAGCGACTTTCTACTGTTTTTTCGACAATTGATGCTATCTCCACTCTTTGTCGAATATGATCAGTTTTGATTTTCTTTTATTGTATGACCACACATCCATTTCAATATTTTTTTTTTACTACTTCTGCCTTATATTTGTGTTGTCCTTTATAACCTAATTAACTAAATAATATTATCGTCCTAATATAATGCTATGAAGTAAAACCACGTTAAAACTCATTAATATGGAATTATGGATAACAAATGATAAAATATATGAGATAAAATATGTAGAAAAAGGTGTGCGGGAATATAGTCGTGTAGGAGTAGTGGAATGATTCAAGAGATCAAAATGATTGGTTCAGACGGATCGGCCAGGGCTGAGGCTGCATGCGATCTTTGCACATATTCCATCGCTACACTACAAACCCTTTAATTCTCAAATACACATACTATACGTTCCCTAAAAAAACAGAAGAAATCCAAAATACGTCTATATATATAAAACACGCCATTACCATATAGTTTTTTTCAAACTTAATGAGCTCCAATTAATCAACTATTGATAACATCAATGGAACTATTTGATTATAACATTATATTCTTTAATTTTATCTGGTGCAACTATTATTGCGCCAGAGGTTGGTTTGATTTTCTCTCCATTTGCAGCTTCTCTTTGTTTATTTTTCACTACAGTACAGTTGATATATACTAATACACACACACACACATTATCAACAGTTTTGATATTTAATAAAGAATTAAAGATTAATTATGTGCAGTGTGTTTGTGAGGAGTGTGCAAGTGGGAAAATTGGACGGGGACAGAACCATATGCCTCTGCTTTCCATATCTTCCATAACCACTGGTCTCCCTTTTTCTGACAATATTTTATTCACCCAATTAGTGCTCTCTTCCTTACGTGCCCTCTTGCTATTGCATGGAAGTACCATTACATGTCAATTATTTTATTATCAATTTATTATCATTGTAATACTAATACCGATATGTCTTCATTACCATTCTTACATTGGAGTCCAGGAGTACTTCCTTCTAACTAAGTAATCATGCATTTTAATCCATTTCTTGTATGTTTTACCTTAATTTCAAACATTTGATTTGATCCCTCAACAATAGGCATTAATATATATATTTTACATATATTGAACCCAGTTCACTGCTTGGGTATACGTAGTTTAATATAAACTGAGATTTTAATATTATCATAGGATTTTCTCATTCACTGTAGTCTGTGGGTATAGGTTTTACAATGTGTGAGGCTGTAAAATTCTTCTTTGGGAAATTCTTTTTCCTCTTTATCTGTTTGACATGACGCATAATATGCCCAAATACATGCACAAAGTCATTAAGTGTCCAGGATCTGTCTATAGGATCGGACACCGATGATTAAGCTTCCTAGTTATTGTAATCCAAAATGCTATCTTCCGTTGCCTGACAGATTGTTTATGATGCAAAAAGGAACGAATGGATTTACAGAGGAGTGATATATTCTCTTGAAGAGGCTTTTAATGTATACTGAATGCTAAAAAGGGAAAGAAAACCATCGACGATAGGGAAAGAAGGCCCACGGGAATGGATGAAAATAGCTAATCTCCAATTAATTAAAGGTCAAACACTAAATTGTTTTCGTAATTCTATAGCTAAAAAAGAAGCATCATATTCTTGGTTAGCGTCAAATGTTCGATTAAGCATTTTCGCCTTTCAACTTATAGGCCCATAGATGATGCATTATCTCGTAATCCAATAAAAACTAAAAGAAGCTTATATATAAAACCAGTAGGTTGACGGAATCCTTAACTTGCATTAATTAATAACATCATCATAACTTTGTTAATGATAAATTAAGTATATTGCTAAATATGGTCAACTATTGCATCAATTCACTAGCGCCACAAGCTTTCACATGCTTGTGAATATAATACAGCTGGGGGCAGTACTAGTGAATAGTGTGATACACACACGCGCACGTCGAACTGTGCTATATATATATAGTTCATGATCATGACTCATTACCATTAGAATAGTACTACCGATATGAACATGTTACTAATAAGGACATGATTGAAAAGTGAAATTCAGATTCCGTAGAATTCATGAGAAGTTAAAATGCGTTAGAGTCAACTCCGAATCGATTAATCCATTTTATAATGCGTACAATATATACCCAAGAAATTCTAACATTAATGGCTATAGCCAAGCCAGGCACGGGTGCATGTTCTTAGAAGATTAGATTCGAAGTCTCTTCGTGTTGCATTGCACACAGAAGAGTCAGTTAACATCATTAAAATGATTTTATTAAATATCAAAACTGGGGTTGTGAGAAGAACAAGTTTCATAGAAGCACAACGCATTTGGATCTGTACATAACTAAAAGTTCAAAATTTGAACCTTAGCCTCATATTATATACATTATATATATATAAAGGCTGAACTAAATTGCAGGATAAATGATGTTGTTTGTTTGCTACGTGCGTTTTTATTTATTAATAAGTTGACTTATTTATTTCAAACTACTACTTATTATCGTTAAGAATAAACAAATACATATATGAGACAAGTTTAAAAAATAGAAGTGGAGCTGAATAATATTGGAACAACAAGACTAAAGTTATTACCAAAACCCAAGAGAAAAAAGAGGCACTCGATTAAAGGAATGGCATAGAGTACATTATATTGGAGGTGCATTAACACAATCCTTTATGTTTTTTGGAAAAAGAAAATAATATTCCCGACTACAGCGAGAATTCTCCCATGTAGTGTCACGTCAGAAATAATTTGTTTTAAAATGTTCGCATATCCATTCCTTAACTCTGGCTATTTATCTATCCTTACTAAAAGTTTTATAAATGAATCTCTTGCTGCCATCACCCGCCACACACACACACATTTATCCTCAAAATTTGTGAAATTGAATAACAAATATATACTACCTCCGGTCCTAAATATAAGTTCTAATTTACTTTTTTGGAGATGTTAAGGTTACAAAATGTTATTAAATTATGATATATTTTTAGATTAGTCATTAGTTTATAGGTTAAATAAACTAGTTTAAGGGGAAAAATTAGGTAAATCAATTTATAATTGACTTATATTTTGCTTTTTTAAGATTTTTTAAAAAAATCAACTATATCTTATATTTAGGACCGGAGGAAGTATTATTTACGACTCCCCAATCTAATCTAACTCGTTGCTTGGCTCTGGGTTCTCGAAAATATTTAAAAATTTATATACGCTAGCTGAATACAACTTTCCAAAGCACAAAGCCCACAAATGTTGATGAATAATTAAAAAAAAAAAGATGGTGTCCCGGGGCCTGGCATTTATCAGTGAATAAAGGTGTAATGAACACCCCAAGTAATTTTTGAGGTGCAACGATCATTCCAAATTATTTAATGGTTGTAATTAGCAACCCAAAGTATTGTTGTCAAACTTACAAGTCGACTTTCACATTTTACCAATTTACAGATCTGTCTAACTAAAACGTGTAATGAGACATTTAAATTTGTATTGCCTATGAGCTTGATAAAAACTTATGAGTTCATATGCCAGTTTTATAGTTTTATATTTCCACAGAAAACCGTTTTAACTTTCTCTTAAACTCATTTATCTATTTTTATTTGACCATATTTTTATTTCCACCTTATAAAAATGTAGCTGATAATTGCATCGAAAATCATAATTGCGAGCTTTTTTATCCTGTTCACATCGCAAGTGAGATGGGAATGTGATTCTATACATCTTTCTTTTGTTTTGTTGAACGGATAGGATATCAGAATTTGAAGACAGTGCAGTGCGAAGCTTAAACTCCATCAAATGTGCTTATCCCACGCTCTTCCGAATTTGGTGCTCATAAATAGGCCGCATTACGTAGTTACAGTATGAAAGCTTATTAGTATTAGGTAAGATAAAACCAATAGACAAAATCATTAGTATAAAAAACGAAATAAACGGAGGTGCTATGAGCAGAGAGATAGTTTAATGAAACAAAGTCTAAGATATTCATCAAGTAGAAGAATTCTGAAAAGACATAAATTTTGTTAAGGTGCATGCATTCTGGAGTTATTTCACTCATTTTTTCTTGCGTTAGTATGTGACTAGGATTGTAATTAAACAATCAATATACTATTAGTAACTATAGAGATAGAGTGGCATAAAACAAAATACTTGTTTAATAGTGTATGGGCAGACAAGGCGCATCAAGCTTAGCTTCCCTTTATTGCATTCCTGGGTCTGTGGCAAAAGCTGGCATACCACTTGTCTTTCTAATTATTTATTTAATATAAATACTTGATTGATTTAAACGATTATTTCATTTTGCCTACTCTATTCCATCTGGTATCGTATTGTATTGTTCCTTATACTCTGCTTTCAACACATCCACATCCACACCTTTTACTGTGTCCGTATGTGAAATAAGTCGTATCTTACGGCTTTTCACACGTTTGCAATCATCATGTATACGCTTCAGCTCTTGATAATTACTCCCTCCTTACTAGATATAAGATCACTTTGGGAAGTGGATAAATTCCTAAATATAAGATCACTTTCTATTTTGTATCAATTTTGGTCCAAATTACCCCTATACTCAATCTTTTCATTGAAAGCCCCTCCTCCTTTTAAAGTTGAGTAATTGAGGGGATTTTGGGAAGATCATGTGATTTTATTGTCTTCCTTAATCTCTCCAAATTAACCAAAGTGATCTTATATGTAGGAACGGAGGGAGTATTATATATTCACAACTCTTTTATTCATATTAATTTTGTTGCAATTAATGGGAAATCATTTCAGAGAAGAGATCAAAGGATATGAAGGGATGTTGCATCCAATGGAGGGGGGTCCCCAAAATCCAAAGGCGACGCGCGTCATTTGTTTCCACATACATTATTCCTTGAGATTAAATAATTGCAACACATAGAGATATATATGTGAGTGTGCGTGGGATTCTCTATCTTTTTGGCAATGAGATCGTGTGTTTTTAGCCGCCCAATCATATATATTGGTCTGCCCTCAAAGCTGATTCTTTTGCTTCCATCTTAAGCCATTATTGTCACTTTCTGCCTTACCTTATTGGTAATCTTATTTATGTGCTTGCTTTTCTCTTTTCAGTAAGAGCCTCAAGCCCATATTTACCTTGCTCTTTTACCACCTCTCACTCTCACTCTTTTTTAATCATCTTCTTTTCTTTTAATGACGCTCCACCAGCTTTTCCCCTTCTAAAAGCATTTCGTCATAATTTTATTATGTCATGCCACTAAACCACAATTTCATTAGCTGCTCATTCTATATGTGTTTTCTTTTTAGATTTTTTCTGGGATCAATTTCCGGTTTGATCACACCAAAGTTCGTGCATGAACTAAGTTATTAGACTAGTCAACAACTAAACAAAAAGTACTTTATAATTATGTCACTAAACCTTGAGATCATTAGCTATATTATATTAATGCACACGCTTTCTTATTTTTGTTTCGGTTCATTCATTTATTAGACCATAGTTCATATCAACTAGACAAAAAGTTCATCAACTAGCCATATAACAACACAATCCCCTGTAATATAATCTGTTGACTGAACAAAACAAACATGCCCATTTCAAAACTAGCACTAGCTTATATATCCGTGAAGCTACAGGATTAATTAGAACTTCATGCATGTATTGGTGGTATATATTGAAGACTACAAGTTTAACCACAACAGACAATCTTACATGTATATGGAACAAATAATGGTCATGATCATGAACCGAAATTCCATATATGAGAAACTAGATTAAAGAATTTGGGATTTAAGTTTTGGTAGATTCTAGATATGTGAAAATTATATTCACTTGAAATGAAAGGAAAGAAAAAAACCTCTTAACCAATTAGTGGGGTCATTATCATGGGTCCCAATGAACATGGTTCTAAGAGCTTTATGGCCTCCTACAAATACCCTCCTTCTCATCCTTCCCAAAACCATCAAACCACACCCATTCCTCTCAAAACAACTTGACTACCCACTTCCTCCCGATCATCCCTTCATTATTACCATCCATCTTCAAAAATCTCTGTATACGATTCCCTTCCTTCAGGTTTGTTATTCACTTCCCAACTTTCCTTACCTTCCTTTGTTTTTTTTCCTTTTATTATTGTTGCATGCATGTTTCTTTGACTTTTGAATAATTTCTCACACGTTTTTGGTTTTTTCTGCACAGAGCTTAAGTAATACTACGCTTTGCCTTTTAGTTCCTTGAGAAGTCAGCTACAATGAGCCTCAACATTCAAGCTCAAGTTCTCTCTTCCATGGAGAAAGAGACCAAGCTGGTTCAGAATCAAGGCATCCTCACTGTTTTGGGGTCTGAAAACGTGAGAAACGAAGCCACTTCTCGTTCTTTACGTCTGCGAAGAACTCTATCTGCAGACTTGTCCTCCAAGAAACCGGTCCCTCAAAATGGGTTCACTCCCATGAAAAGGATAGCCTCTTCTGAAGATCTTCCACAGTCCAAAACCATCCCTGACACATCCTCCTTTGAAGAAGACTATGACAACTTCAAACAAGACAACAAAAGGCAAGAAAGTGAAGAAGAGAGGCCAGGACAAGTTGATATTTGGGCCTCAATCCAACGAGACAAAAACAAAGAACAAGAACAACGTGGACAATTCGACATTTGGAGCTCAATCTTGACCCAAAAGGATTCCTCCAAGTCTCTCCCACCTCCTTATGTTCACCCTCTTGTCAAAAGATCAACAAGCTCTTTGTCTGAAAAGAGCCTTGAAATCTGTACTGAGAGTCTTGGATCCGAGACAGGATTCGATCTTCCCTCCCCTGACCAGCCTTCTTCTGAGACTGAAGACTCAAAAGATGACAAGGAAGAAGAAGAAGAAGAACATGAGCAGAAAATAACAGAGGAAACAGAGGAAGCCAACAACAACATCAACAACTATGAAGTTCCAAAATATAACCATACTGCTAATAGCAAGAAGTCACCTCCACGTTCTTTTCCTCCTCCACTTCCTTCACTTTCTCGTTCATATGGTCCTTCACTTCACATGCGATCACGTCGCGATGATGGAAGGTTAGTGCTTGAAGCTGTGTCTGTTCCTTCTCAGAATAACTTCTCTGCTCAACGTCAAGATGGTCGGCTTGTCCTCACTTTTGCAAAGCAAGAGCCCAATGAAACAGAGGAAAATGATGAGATAGAGGAAGAGGAGGTTGGGGAGATTAAAACTATGGGAGATCAAACAAGCATGTTGTCAAGTGGGATCACAAGGTTGACATGGATGATGAAGAAGCCTGTGGAGTTTATTAATAGTAATCCAAATTGGTCAGAGAAGCTGAATGAAGTGGTGAAGTTGGAAGATGTTCGTTTGATTTCTTCTGCTTCATCAATTGGATCAACTACATCATTCAATGTTTATGAGTACTACTGGAGAACCAATCCAGCACCAAAGTCATCAAACCCAGTCGCTTCTCAACAAGGCTATAATAATAAGACTTCCACTATTGTGAAGAACAACAATAATGGCAAGGTCTTTGTGTCTGGTGAAATAAATCAGACCTCAAATGAGAGGCAGCAGTTGGTGGTTCTAAGAGGGAAGAATGGAGATTATTTGGTTCATAATCTCAAGTGCTGCAAGGAGCCTAGAAGGACCTTTCTTCTCTGGGAGCCTTATTGCATTGCCACTTGAGTTTTCCAGTCACTGGTCCTGCTTGCCGTATTATTGTTCCAGATTTGACTCCATTTTATTTCAATTGTCTGTTATCAATTATACTCTCTCTGCTCAGTTCCACTCTTCGGGGAACTTTAGTCCAATAAAGTTAGTTAGAGATTAGGATGAGCGAGAGACAAGGATATAGTGAATGATAGTAACTTATTTGGTTGTTCAGTGAAATGACTTCAACACGGTCATATTCATATATAATACATATATATTTATATTTATTCGTCTTTTTTTATGTATCTTACATGATTTTGGGCTCTTGATTATCTCACCTTTGACTTGGAGGGTCCTATCAAGTCGTGTCAAAATGACTAAAGTGTTGCAAAATTGGTCTTATTTTTAGGGAACACCATGATCCGCTTCTGATATGCGGAACCTCTCTTCAGGCTTTAGGTTTATGAGTATAGTATTTTGTTCAGGCAAAATAATAAAATTCAGACAATATTGTCACAGATGTTTAATTTTTCAATGATGGATTAAATGTATAACTTCTAAGTTAATGTTACTATTTCTAACAGGCCAAACTATACTTGCAACATATATTAATAATGATATGATTAAACAGCCAAAAACATCTATTCAAATGCAATATTTTTAGTTCTTCTCTCGCAATATTCACATAGCATGCTTTGTGGATCTACATAACCTCAACTCCCTTGCATATCATGGGGGAGGGCTTGCAATTTGCATTTGACTGCACACAAACATAAAAAGTTAAAACATTAAAGGCTTCTTATAGTAACCTGTAATTAATAAACAATCAGATCTCAATTTGCCTACCTTACAAAGTATCGAGATCAGTATTACATCTTTGAAATGTTGATGCTACTTCTTCTTTCTTTCTCCACCTTTCCTGTTTTGTCTATTTTGAGCATCAGTTTTGTGATAATAATACTCATTTTCTAATATATTTGCGCTGGTTTTATACATATTTGAAATAGAGTAGGGTCAGTTTTCTTAAAATTACTCAAAAACAACAATTTCGAAGCTCTTAACAGAGGATCATACTGTAACATTCTAGAAAGAAGATGACGATTCTAATCTTGTAAGTCATCAGTGGACATGGTCTTGAGCATCAGTATACTTGACAAGTCCACCTATCAAAATGAAAAGTTTTCGGATGTGTGTGTATATGTATAGACCTTTTCTTCAAGCCAAAGGCTTGCCATATTTTATGTCCCAAAAAATCTCGAGGATGGAGGAACTTACACCATGTGGGTGGGCGTAGTGGATCATTCAACTTGGTGCTTTGAAACTTTACAGTGATGGGCCAAACTTTATTTTTCAAAAAGGAGAAGGATGAAGAATACGGACATAAGAATTTTCCATATTTAAAGATATGATCAGATCCACTTGTCTCCCTCTTACATCCAGTTAAGAACCCCTCCTCTTTTTTGTGGTTTCCCTCTCCCGCTCCTCAATAATTGTAACCATCCATTAGATTTTTAAAGAGAGGTGTGATTGCTTATGGGGTCTCATAAGTAACTAGGTGAAAAGTTTCATGACGAAAGCTTGACTGTATTAATGTAATGATAATCCTAATGCTACAGAAATGGCAATGCGTTAATGAAGCGTGTAAAATTAAATATGGCGGGAGAGTGGTTTTAGTGGGAAATGAGCTTGTCTATTGAGTATTGAGGCGTCTCCATTTCCCTTTATTTATATCCAACTATTTTTATTCATCCATTATTTCATTCTAAACAATTTTCTTAAAAGTTAAGATATAATATTGAAAACACAGGGAACAATTTTTTTTTTTAACAAATTTGCAGTAAAAAAATATATGCCAAATTTTTTTAACTAAAATATCGGGTGAAAAAATCATATAATAACCAATTTTTTTATTTAAAAAAAAGTTAAAAAAAATAATATATTATATTCCACCAAATCACTGGTCATGAACAGAGTTATGAACAGTGATTTGGTGGATCACTTTTATATAGGTCAAAAAAATCATCATAATGGTGACACTAAAGATATAAATCTTTAAGGCAAACTCAAAAAAAATATGTGACCCAATTAACCTTTTTTCAACATTTTTTTTAACAAATTTGCACTAAAAAAATATATGACAAATTTTTTTAACTAAAATATCGTGCGAAAGAAATCATATAATAACTGAATTTTTTTTTTAAAAAAAAGGTAAAAAAGGAAAAAAAAAGGTAAAAAAATATCTCCCGTGCGTTGCACTGGGTTTCCCGCGCTCCGCGCGGTTTTGCTTAAAAATTAGCATTAACTAAAAAATTTAAATGACCATTTTTCTGTAAGTCGTAATGAAAATCGAAATTAAATCTAACTGAACACATCTTCCCTATGTGAAGAAACAACTCTTCTTTTTGTGTTCTATATCTACATAGAACAACTTCTATTTTGCAAGGAAAGATAGGCAAATAAAAAGATAAAATAAAATATTTGCAGATATATATTACGTCAAAAAGATCATCATAATGGTGACACTAAAGATATAAATCGTTAAGGCAAATTTACACAAAAAAAATATGTGACACAAATAAATTCGCCCACGAAAGTAAAGAATACGTAGCCCTAATAAATCATTAAATAATTAAATATAAATAAAAAAATAAGTAATAAATATAATAATATAATAAATATATTAAATAATTAACAATTAAATAATTAAAAAACTTGCCAAATAATAAATATAAATAATAATAATAAATAATCAATATAATAATAAATATAAATATTAAATAATTTACTCATGAATAAATTTTTTTTTTAACTTTTTATTTTTACAAATCTGCACTAAAAAACATATGACAAATTTTCTTTTAACTTTTTTTTACCTTCTGTTTCAACAAATTTGCACTAAAAAATATATGACAAAAAATATGTGACCCAAGTAAATTAGCCCAAGAAAGTAAAGAATACATAGCCCAAATAAATCCTCACAAGAAATCAATGACATACAATAGTAATAGAGAATTTTAATCACTGCACTAAAAATTTACATATTTGAATGATCACAAAAATATCTTCACATATTTGCATAGATGTTAGCTTCACAAAAATAATATTTGTTGTACATAATTGGCTAGATATTTGAAAACATCGCCTTGTAAACAACATTTTTTGTTTTGTTAACTCCCGTGCGGTGCATGAGAGAGGTATTTCAATAGATTATAGACTAAACTTTTAGAATATTAGAGAAGAGGGAATTGTAGTGACAATTGAAGAAACACCAAAGATAATATATGATAAAACATTAGTGAGATGTATTATTTGGGTTTCCCGCGCTTCGCGCGATTTAAAGATATGTGACCCAAATAAATTCGCCCAAGAAAGTAAAGAATACGTGGCAAATAATTAATATTAATAATTAATTAATTAATTTAATTATCATAATTATTATTATTTTATTATTATTAAATAATTATTATATTTAATCTAATAATAAATAATAAATATAATATAATAATATAATAAATAAATATAAATATAATAATAATATGATAATATAATAAATAAATATAATATAATAATATAATAAATAATAAATATAATATAATAAATAAATATAAATATATATTAAATTATAAAAAATTAATAATAAAAAATTCCACCAAATCCCAAATAATACATCTCACTAATGTTTTATTATATATTATATTTTGTGCTTCTTCAATTGTCACTACAATCCCCTCTTCTCTAATATTCTAAAAGTTTAGTCTATAATTTATTAAAATACCTCTCCCATGCTCATAAACAAATTTTTTAACCTTTTTTTAATTTTTTTAACAAATTTGCACTAAAAAATCATCTGACAAATTTTTTTAACTAAAATATCGGGTGAAAAAAATCATATAATAACTAAGTTTTTATTTCTAAAAAAAAAATTAAATTTCTTAAGACATTCAAATAATTACTTTTGGTTAAGTGAGTGAGTGAGTGAGTGAGCTCATCTAAAGAACCATAAACATTAAAGAATCAATTATATATAAAGAGACACAATAAAACATTTGCAGATATATATTAGGCCAAAAAGATCATCATAATGGCGACACTAAAGATATAAATCTCTAACCCAAATTTAGACAAAAAAAATATGTGAGCCAAGTAAATCAGCCCAAGAAAGTAAATAATACGTAGTCCAAATAAATTCGCACAAGAAAGCAATCACATACAATAGTAATAGAGAATGTCAATCACTGTGTAACATCCTAAAAATTTAATACAGGATCAAGGAGTATTTTGGGAAATAATAAATGGAGAAATTGGGAATTTTGGAATTTTTAGGAATTTTTGGTGATTTTTGGGGACATTTTGAAAATTTGTGAGCAGTAAATATGCATATAATTAATTAAGAAATGAAGAGTTTGAAATATGAGGGAGTGGTAAAGCTAAAAATATTTTGAAGTTTAAGGAAATTGGAGGCTGATTTAAATGGTTTTAGAATTAAAAGAGTACACTATGGCAAGTTTGGGCTACAAATCATTAGAGAATCCCCTAATTCCAGCAAACCAAACGCGCCCTCCCCTTTTATATAAAAACCTGCGCGCCTCCCTCCTCCTTTCCGTCTTCTTCTTCTTCGTTCTTCCTCTCCTCCGCCCTCCTTGCGATTTCCGGCGGCCATAGGGCAGCGGCGTCCGACCCCCACCCTCACAAATTCATCATCTTCCTCTTCGTTCCTTCATTCTTCTTAGCAAAACCTATATTTTGTCTCACTTCTTCGCATCCTCTCTCTGTTTCTTCTTCGTTTTCCGGCGAGGCTAGCGACGGCCGGTGAGGTGAGCTTCTTCTACTATTTCTTTCGTCCCTCACTTTTCTCAGGTTATTTTCTTCTTCATTTCCGATTTCTCATATCCATCTCTCTCTGTTTCTCTCCATCTCTGGCTAGTCCGGCGAGCTTCCGGCCACGGCAAGCGCTGACGAGGCAAACATGTTGGAATTGAACTCAGGTGACTCTTTTATGCCAAATTCTACCTTTGTTTTTGCGATTAGGTTGAGATTAAGAGAGGGGTCCGAATTAGGGATCTTAGGTTAAGGTTTCTACAATTTTCAAAACATAAATTAAGTTTGATTTCTTCATGTTTTTGAGTAAATTTAAAGGTTATTTGGAGGTTTGGTTGAGTTTTGTTGAGATAATACAAAAGCCCTAATTTTCAGTACTTTGATTCCATTTCTTTCTAATTCATGCTTTTCATGTTTCTTCCCATCATGACGGAATGAGTATTGATACAAGTATTATGGTGTATGTGTGTTAAAAGTAGTTTTGAGTGTGGAGTTCTTAATGGATTAACATTTGCAGCAAATTCTGGTTGTTCTTGGCTGAATTGTTTTGGGGCTGAATGTGTTTTTGAAATCCAATTACAAGTTGTATGTTTGGTTCACATTTGGTTATTTGATATTTTGTTTGACAATGTTTTATGAATTTTTGGTCAAAGTCAGCGACTGAATTAAATGGAAACATTAAGATAATTAAATTAATAAGTGTTCTGAATCTATTCTTGCTTTGTGTAGGTGTGGAAGTGTTTGACTTATGATTGATGATATAGAATGATATATATATTTGAATGTTTATATGTTAACATTTGGAAGGTAATTGTTTGTTTTGTACTGCATTGGTAAACGGGGGTTATTCTTGTGGTTTTGAACTTGTTAGGCAAAATGCTAAATGTATAACTTCTCTTAAGGTGTATGAAGATGGTTTTAATTGATAAAATATGAATGATTAATGATTGTTATGAAAACGTGTGACTTTGGTGTTATTGATTCCCTTGTTTCTTTTAAGGTGTAAGGCTAATGATGGAAAATAAGTTTAAATTATTCAATTGCCTATGACTGATTTGAATTGATGAAAATTGTTTTGAACTGATATAGTCTTGTTTTAGGATTTTATTAAATGAATGGATTGTGAGTCTTTGTTGTTGTTTTGCTGTTATGGTTAAAGTTGCTTGGCTGAATGTATATTTGATTTCAAGAGAGGCTAATAAACATCAAATCAATTGCTTGAAAGTAAGGAGTATTCTTGCTCTAGATTAGTGCGAAAGTGAATGTATATTGTTTGTATGTGCATGTGCTGATTCAACAGAAGCTCTGTGAATTAATGATTATAATTGTACTGTTGTGGATGCATTTGTGTAGAATGATTATTCTCATCTATTGTTGAATGAGATGATTGATACTAATTAGTAATGATGTTCCAAATTATTATACTTGGGAGTTTAACTTGTGAATGGATATTTTTGGTGTAACTGAAAGCCTTGTCATAAATTATTTGATTAGGATTTCATATTAGCATGTAATAGGCATGGTCATGCAAACTGGCTGTTGGTTAAGTAATGAAATGGTGTTGGATTTCTTTTCATTTTTCTAAATTCAATTTTGTTTGGTGGTGGAAGGCACATAGGTATTTTCATTTAAACATAATGGTTGTTTGATACAAAAATGTGTGCCTATAGGATGTGTGAATGTTGATGTTGTGACAATTTGATGTCAGTGGTGATTTATTTATGAACTTTGACCAAGATTGAATAAAGATTTCAAGAATAAAGAATATATAAACAAGGGATTGGGTAGTAATACGAACGAGAGAGAGAGAGAGAGACGTTAGTTACTCCACGATGTAGAATGATTATTAACCTTCTATTATTACATAATGTAATAATAGGAAAGGACGTGATTTGCGTACATTACTCGAGGCAAGGAAAAGTAAAGGGAAAAGACAACAAAGTGCTAAGGGCGACAGGTAATCACTCTTAACCTTACTATAACATTGAGGGTGACGTTAGTTAGGGATTTTGTAAAATCCCTTTTCACCCTCTATATATATATATATATATATATATATATATATATATATATATATATATATATATATATATTATCTTTTAAGGGTATTTTTATACAAAACAGGCTATCGGGTGCCTTTCAAACACGATTATTTTCGTATAAAAGGAATTTGAAACATTATATACTATTATCCTGCCTGGTGGTGGCCATTGATCTGGAATGGCGTGGAATGTATATAGGGATAGTGTTGGATAATGGTTTAAGAGGTGATGAAGATAGAAAAGAGGGTTATATGTTGAGTTGAGATAGTTGAGAGTTATGTTGATGAAAAATAGAATAGGGATTGTGAGTGTTGCATGACACTGATTATTAGTACCGTCGGCCGATGTAACCTATCGATTTGCGCGATTGATAGGTTAATTGTACAGGTTCCTCGGATTGTAAAGGAACCAGGGATGTGTACACTTTTTATAGTGCTCCCTTTTCAGGGACGTTTTCACTATTTAAAGTGCTCCCTTTTTATGCTTTCAGATTTGAGACTGGGCACAGTGTCAATCACGTTTATTTTCGTCTGTTGAGTTGATTTGGAACTGACTGAGGGATTTGAGTGATATGTGGGAAATAGAAATGATGAATTTGAATTGATTTAGTAGGAGAGACTTAAATGATGAATGAAAGACTTGATATATATATATATATATATATATATATATATATATATATATATATATCAATATCACCGCTTAACTGTTATAGTGAGTTAAGCGGTGATTACTGGGACAAATTGTCTCATCCCACGATTACTGACATTTTTGCAGGTATTCATGCACAGACGCAAGCATCAGGAAAGGGAATTAGGTAGTATAGTTGGCATAGTATTTTGAATTGTATATTGCCAATTTGTATAGGCCTGCATTCGTTTCCGCATGTATATATAGTTATATATGGTTTGATATTTATTAGTTTTGTTTATTAACCATGTTAGGCAAATCCTTTCTAACATGGTTAGCAATAAATTATCCATGATAGCAGTTGTGCTGTATTAGTTTATTCTTTTCTATCATGGATAATATTTCAATCATTAGGATGTTCTTTTTCTAACTATGATAGAGATATTGATATTATTGCAATTCCTTTTTCTATCATAGTTAGTAAAGATATTATTAAACTAAAAGAGATGTCACAGGTTAATTAGGGAATTAGTAACACTATGTTACACACTGCACTAAAAATTTGCTCATGAACAAATTTTTTAACTTTTTTTTTAACAAATTTGCACTAAAAAAATATATGACAAATTTTTTTAACTAAAATATCGGGTGAAAAAAATCATATAATAATTATTTTTTTTAAACAAAAAAAAGCAATTTTTTTTTAAAAAAAATATTATATTCCATCAAATCGCTGTTCATGAAGGAAAGATAGACAAATAAAAAGACACAATAAAACATTTGCAGATATATATTAGATAAAAAAGATCATCATAATGGTGACACTAAAGATATAAATCTATAAGGCAAATTTACACAAAAAAATATGTGACCTTTTGCCAAAGAAAGCTATTGGCTTTCTCCTTTAAACATTCTGGATTTCCTATTCATTTGAGTTGTGTCTTGCTAAAGTTTCAAGGTTTATTAGGTAAAAAAAAAGACAAAATAAAACATTTGCAGATATATATTAGGCCAAAAAGATCATCATAATAGCAACACTAAAGATATAAATCTTTAAGGCAAATTCAGACAAAAAAAATGTGACCCAAATAAATTAGCCCAAGAAAGTAAAGAATACATTGTCAAAATAAATTCGCACAAGAATGCAATCACATACAATAGTAATAGAGAATGTCAATCACTGCACTAAAAATTTGCTCATGAACAAATTTTTTAACTTTTTTTTTTCCAAATTTGCACTAAAAAAATATATGCCAAATTTTTTTAACTAAAATATCGGGTGAAAAAAATCATATAATAACTGAATTTTTTTAAATTTTTTTTTTTAAAAAAAGTTTTTTTTTTAAAAAAAGTTTATTTTTTAATTAAAAAAATATATAATATTCCACCAAACACTGTTCATAAGGAACAGTGTTTGGTGGAAGAAGTTTTATTGATATATTGATGATGATGATGATATTTATATAGTATCCTTAGATTAAAATTAAATATAAATATATATCATTAGATTTAAATTGAGGTAAATGAAACTCTCAATGAAAAGACCATACCCTTAGGAAATATTCTTTTAATTCTAAATATAAGAACTAGTTGACTTTTTTGGAAAATCCTAAAAAACAAAATAAGTTAATTATAAATTAATTTACCTAACTTTTCCCTTAGACTAGTTTATTTTACATATTAACTAATAGATAATCTAAAAATATACTACCCCGATCCTAAATATAAGACCTGATTGACTTTTTTTTGAGAGATTAAGGTTGCGAAATAAGTTATTAAATCATGACATGTTTGATATATATTTAGATTATTCATTAGTTTATAGGTAGAACAAACTAGTCTAAGGGAAACAATCAGGTAAATCAATTTATAATCAACTTATTTTGTTACTTTAGAATTTTCTAAAAAAGTCAACTAAGTCTTATATTTAGGACTGGAGGGAGTATCAAATACTCATGTCATAATTTAATAATCTATTTCACAACCTTAATCCCTCCAAAAAGTCAACTAGATGTTATATTTAGGACCGGAGACAATACTTGTTTGCTTCATTTTTGCAATTTAATTGAACAAACTATAGCCCTTAATTAAATCCTTAAGTAATGCCGAAAAGAAAAATAAAGAAAACAACTTTCTCGTCTCTATGGGTTGGGTTGGACACATTTTGGGCCGAAAAAGTGTTATTCCCCTGAGAAGCCTAAATTGCAGTGTCGTTTAAGAGGTTCAAACTTGAAACAAACATTTGTCGAGGAATTCATATGTTGAATGTTGAATGAATAAGAGGATCGGCGAAATTGGTTTTTGACAGTTGGAAGCTCTTAAGAATCTGAAATCCTTAGAAGCTAACATAAGAAATGGGAGAGGCAAACTCTAGCGCCGAAGACGACTTGCTTCTCAAGAACTTCTTCGCCGAAGTCAGCGAAGTTGAGCGCGACAACGAAGTCATTAGGTCTCTCTCTCTCTCTCTCTCTCTCTCTCTCTCTCTCTCTCTCTTACTATTTTCTTAATCTTAATTTTAATTACCTGTTTGCCAATTTTAATTTGTTCCTCCTCTCCCCCATGTTTCCAAGTTTCCTTTTTTTGTTAGGGTTATGTTCTTTTGGAAAATTATTCGATTGTTATTTGATGATTCGTTATGTATTGGTTAGGGATATACTATTGCGGATTGACGTTTTAATTGTGTCATAATGTTCGGAATTTGAGTCCTTTCTAGCTTCATATATACTAATATCATTCATCCTTGCTACCAAGGGGTAACTCATGGTTATATGTGTCTTATTGGATATTTGAATTGGATTTAGAAATGATCATCTAAGTCAGTAGTTAAGATGGCATTAAGAATTGGATTTTCTGGTCGTGTTTTCTGCAATGGAGTTGCCGTTGAGGTGATTGGTATAATGGGTTTTGACATATGAAAGGATAAAGGCATAGGTAGCTCACTCTCTATGGACTGAAAGGAAAATAGTGAAGAAATTCGCTGAAACTAGTGAATATTTCAACTGTTAGCTAAATTAGGAAGCTGATGAATTGACTAATATTCTTCTATTTTTATTTTCATTGTTTTATACCAACAAATGATGTTCTTGATTAAGAACACTTTTCTGACATTAACTTGTGTGTACTTTTTGCTGATTATACCCCTTTTCTTTTCAAAGGATTCTCTCTTGTTTTAAGCTGAATCCATTTGAGCATCTAAACCTTCCATTTGATTCAACCCTTGATGATGTCAAAAAGCAGTACCGCAAGGTAACCTTTCCTCCATCTAATTTCTGATCCAGCTGGTTTATTATCCTCTGATAACATAGTTATGCTAATTCTTTGCAGTTGTCATTGATGGTTCACCCTGACAAGTGCAAGCATCCACAAGCAAAGGAAGCCTTTGGAGGTATATGCATGCATGATGTAGTTTTTACATGTCAAGATGCAATGTCGCCTTTTTCTTCTTTTCTTTTATATTGATGAGGGATTATCGGTTCTGATATAAAAGCAGCTAGAGGGCTCAGAAGTTTTTGTTTATTTTCTAAATATTTCTGTTATTTACTTGTGTGCAGCATTAGCGAAAGCCCAGCAATTGTTGCTTGATCAAAATGAAAGAGATTACCTTCTCCTCCAAGTTAATTCTGCAAAAGGTATGCGCATTCCTTTTTTAAAAAAATGGCACAATTACTCTTACTCTGCAACTTCATTCCACAAAGGTCTAGTTTGTTGCACTCAGAAAAGTGATTGTACATTATTTGTGGAAAATAATTTTATCATCTTTTTTAGCACTCATGCTGTTAGGCAAGTTATTCTTCTTTTTATTTGCACTTTTTGGTGATGCATGATTGTTTTATTTTTACTTCATCATTATGAGTGTTGTGGCATTCATACACACCAAGATAAAATACATGTGTTAAAATGTGGAGTCTCCAAATTCATGGCATAGTGTCAAGCTTACCCATGTTTGAGGCATATGACAAATGATCTTGATTTTAATATTGATTTGTGTTACAGAGGAGCTTAGAGTGAAGAGGAAGAAGCAATTGAAGAAAGATACTGCTTCAAAAATCAAGTCTTTGGTAGAAGAGGTATGTGTAAAAACTACAGGATTGATACATACACCAGGTTGTGATATTCACCATTTAGGAGTTAACTACCTATAATTTCAATGCTCCTGTGTGTTATTTTCTGTCTGACTGTTAACCTTGTAAAGTTAGTGTGTGACGCAGTGACATATATTCATTGATCAAATATACCTTGTGTTGCCCATAAGCTCATTCATATGTATGTCTCTTGCACTTCACAGGGAAAATATGATCAACAATATGAACGATCTGAGGACTTCCAGAAGGAGCTTATAATGAAGGTCCGTGAGCTATTAACAGAACAGGAATGGAGGAGAAGAAAAATGCAAATGAGGGTATATGCTGGGTTCTCTTTTCCCCTTTGTTTCTCTCTCTTTTCATGTGGGCCAGATAAGCCTTGATTCAAATTTGAGATTATTGAAAATAGTCTACCTACAAATTTGAGCAGACAAGAATAATATTTGGGCTAATTCATGTTTTGTGATCATTCGTTTATTTTTTTATGCAGATATCAGAGGAGGAAGGAAGATTAAAACGGGATGAAGAAGAACAGAAGGAGATGTGGAAAAGAAAGCGTGAACACGAGGAGCAGTGGGAAGGAACAAGGGAACAGAGGGTTAGTTTTAGTTCTCTATTTATTTCATATACGATGAATATGACCATTTTAAATATAGCTGACTAAAATCATGCTTGTGAATTAAAAAAATAAGGGGGGAAAGCAGTATGTTTTGGACATAGTAAATCTGAAAAGACAATATAAAGTAACCGTGGCAAGCAGTAAACCACCCCCCCCCCCCCAAAAAAAAATAAAAAAGGATGCTCTTATAACTGGAATAAACAAAAGCTGACAACCATTTGATTATCAGGTGTCCAGTTGGAGAGATTTTATGAAGGCCGGAAAGAAGGTTAGAACCTACTGTTTTTTACCCATTTTTCCTAAACGATGGTGAACTCGGGAGTAAATGATAAATTATGGGACTGAAATTACCCATTGATTTTATCTACAGGGTAAGAAGGGAGAGATTCGCCCTCCAAAGCTCAAGACTGAAGACCCCAACAAATCCTATGTTCAGAGGCCGGTGAAGCGTGGCTAGGTTCTGCTGTTGTTTTCAAGAATTTAATTGAGAAAACAAGGATTGTCAGGGGAACTCATCCGTGTAGGCTATACCTTGTATCAAAATGATTATTTGCACAATGTTTGTTAGTGTGGGGATGAGATCTGAGAGGCATCCTGAGTGCTAACCTCCCAATCCGAGTTAAAATAGCTATACCATCTTAGCCAGCAACTTAAATAATATATATATTTATGTCGTTACTCGTTATAGGAGACTTTTGGGACCCCGGTGTATGGGAAATGTCAGCATTTATATTGGAGATCGTAGTCCGTATTTGGTTCTTTCAAACACAAGAAATGGGAAAAGGAAAAGAGACCTCATGCTAAAAGGAAGAGAGTTGGTCGGGGTCAAATTTCAATGAGCTGCGTTGTGTATATATATATACTTTCCTGCTTTACCCAAAGGTTATTTTATATGATTTAATGTGATGGAAAAAGCGTCAATTAAATTTAAATTTAAGAACCGAAGAAATTGATAATTAGTGCCCTATTATAAGGACTAGAAGGAGCATGTCATATGCAGCCATACTGTCATATCAAATTCAATTCGTTGTTAAAAAAATGTCATACTACTAAACCAAGGATCAAAATCTTGACTGCCTACTACCAGTTAGAAAGTGCAAGTCAAACCTGCCTTAGGAGATACAAAATACAGTCGAAAGTTAATTGACAAACTCTGTAGATGGCAAATTACAAATTCTATAATCAAAATTTTTAATCAGTATATACTCATTCACACAAAAATTAATGGTACAGAACAGGATGGGAATTACACAAGGCAAAACCTCTATGATACAGGGACTGGGAGAAAGATTTTATATTTCACCATCACCTTATAGAAGGGAAGGAAAACGAAAAACGAAAAAGCTCTCATATCCTCTCAACTTCCTTTTTTCTGAAATAAAAAATAATTGGCTAAGGATTATAAGTGAATAACCATGTGAAAATTAATGACAATACTAACCAGCACTAACAACCTATAATAGACATAATCATCATGATCATCGTGCCTGTGGCTACATTTACAGCACGGGAGTGAAATTGGAGTGAAAATTCCAAGCCTTTCAAAGTAAACCAGCAGGCAGTAGCAACCTATCTGCACCTTGAACTTGTAGAGTTTGCAAGGCCGGCTGATTGAGTTGAGAAAACCAAAATTAAGAAAGCCCCAAAGCTCTCTGCTGCGAATGATATCACAAGTTCGAATATCCTCCCACAAATGGAATCATGCTATTTACAAATCATGGGGAAACCAGGCGATAGCACAAGCCACTTAAAAAAATATTAGGAGCAGGAACATTTTCAGTGTCTTTATATCCAAGCAAGTGAACCTCGATCATTAGAACCTTGAGGACGACCTCTAGTTGGAGTAGGTGGTCTATTAGCATTCAGCTCCTGAACATATCATCAAAATGGGAAGGAAGTGCTTAAAACATTGTGACAAGAGTGCTACCGCATCAGCATAAGTTACAATTGAAGGTCGATCACTCGTTTGATCAAAGCAACACTATATCATACAGCACCAAAAAGGTAGCAAATCATTTAAGTGAATAGTTGTAGTACCTGCATCCATGTATCTTCAACATGACGTTCTGGTGATGCTTCCGGGGAAGAAAGTGCAGGTGGTAATGGATGAATTAATTTAGGAACCACAACAAGATCTCTGCCTAGGACTAATATGGCCCCAGCATTATTTGCAGTACCTATTCTCAAAAAAGATTAACACTTTAGAAGGGTAAATGTTATAAGGATAAAAGTTTTATTTACGGATAAAAGCCAGAAAAATACCACAGTAATTTGTAGCTGAAAATAGAGTAATCAAATGTCCCTGAGCAAAACGCTCAAAGCCATCCATCACACATTCATGAGCACGGACAATCAACTGAAGATCATTGTTGTTGCAGAATTCCATAACACGATCAGGCTGCATTAGTAATGGAAACACGTTTTAAAGAAAATAAAATTCCTAAACAGATAATTGTTGCAGAATTCCATAACAATTAGCTCAAAGCATAATATCATGTGAGGATATCATGCTTTTAGCTAAAAGCTTACCAGTGTAAGGAAGATATAGAAATCAGAAATCATGATTTGAAACTACAAAAACTAAAGCTCAAATTCAATCACAGTGTAAGGACCAACAATGGTATTGACCCAAGGGAAAAGGAAGAAAACTGCACCACTTATAAATTATGCGTAATACAGGAGGCAGGTTATCAATTCAATTCATATTACCCCTTCAAGAATACAGTCACAGGAGGCACTTACAAATGTGCCAAAAGAAAAATATTTAGAGCAGTACATCCAGTACATTGTACTGATGCTCCATTGTTGTCTAATTTATGGGATCATCAATCAATTTTATAATCTTTCAAGATATGAGAATTACACTAGCAAGCACATC
This sequence comes from Mimosa pudica, assembly GCA_029929735.1. Classification (NCBI taxonomy): domain Eukaryota; kingdom Viridiplantae; phylum Streptophyta; class Magnoliopsida; order Fabales; family Fabaceae; genus Mimosa; species Mimosa pudica. The sequence continues at coordinate 2,191,698 of JAKELP010000001.1, forward strand.
AGATCAAAACACCAGAGTGTCAATTCTATGAGTATCAATGAACATTTGAAAATCAAGCAGTAGCAACAAATTGGTGAATGTTTATACCATCTTCCAGGCAATAAAAAATTGAATTAACTATTAGCTCATTTTTAGAATGATCTTTAGATACAAGTTAGAAGGTAATGGACACTCACCCCAAAAGTAACTAACCCAGGACCCCTAGCATTAGGCCGCAGTCCTTCTATACTGTCATTCTCTGTAGGATCAGACCTAGGGACAAACATTTGGTGAAGTCACTTTCCAATAACATATATGTTACTATCGTAAACACGTTATAGTATACACAATGACTAACCATAATAGATCCATCAGCACAATTGACCCTGCTTCCATTGCAACCGGACGCTGAAGATTCTCAATCTGTTCTATATGATTTATTGAACGACCAATACCACCATGCATGCAAATAATCTTCTTCTCGATTAGGGCCGCCAGAGGGAGCCAATTAAACAAACGATTAATGCGATGCCATGCCCAAATTCCATCTCTTTCACCCTGATCAGTGATTTACAAGGTTGGTTGATGTGCCTTTTTTGGCTAAAAAGTGAATGTCCAGTACATCATACTACTTACCATCCTCTCAATGCACTCAATTCGAAAACCAAAAAGGGCATTAATATCTGCAGCTTCATGATTTCCACGTATTAAATGTACATTGTCTGGATATTCAACCTGCAATTTTCACAGAAGCAAGCATCATCAAAGGACATCAAACTTAAATAAATCACACAAATAAAACCCAAAAATCCAGCACACCTTCAGAGCAAGTAGAAGGGTTATAGTTTCCAAGCTGTGTTGTCCCCGGTCAACATAATCTCCTAGGAATAGATAATCAATATATCTGTTGGTCATTAACACAACATTAGAAACATAAATAATTGAGTATCTTAAAAATCAATTTTATGATAGAACAGAAAGAATACCATAAACTGAACCAAAAAACACAGAGGGAGGGAGAATATTATGAATTTGAAGCCAACCACAGAATCTATACTGCTTATTAAAGCATGAGAGATCCCATGTAGGATGAGAACTATCAGCATAGTGCCTTATCACAACATTCTAGAGTCCGGGAAGATATTTAACCAAGGTGCAACAGTGTTTCCACAGTCAGTATAATCCTATTAGTTAAAGTCCTATTCAAACCTCTGTCAAGGGGGTGTGTTGTATGTCCAGTTGCACATCCTAAAGCTTAAACAACCTTTTTCTTTTAAAATAAATAAGTGCACCATAAGGGGCCAATAGTGAGAATACTCGATATATGCATATGATATATACAAAATAAACCATAATAAAAGTTGAGAAACTTACGCTATGTCACCAGCAGTTGATGGTGCACCATATTCATCAAAGAGACGCATGAGATCCCCAAACTGCCCATGTAAATCACCAAATATTTTAATTGGTGCCTTAAGTTTTAAAACAGTTGGTTCACTTGAAAATATTCGCTCTGCACTATCACAAAGATCTGCAATTTCATTGCAATCTAAAAAGAATTGCCTGCGAACTGGCGGCTTCCAGCCACGAGGTTTTAATAGGTGAGCTACGACCTGATAAGGAAAAAAGACTCCATTATAGAAAAAAAAAACTCAACATAAACAGCAGAAATGATAATCTTCTAGAAAATTAGACTACACAAGAAATAACACATTTCACCAAGAAAAAATTTGGGAGGGGGATACGTAACACAACATATTATAATGTAACGCTCACCACATCAATGATGTGACATGTAATGCAAAATGACAAGGGAAGTCAATGATCGTGACCTAAAAGATCTTTTGCTCTTGACCCCTTACATAGTGTCAATATGTAGGCCAAGTGCATTCCCTGTGCCCCAATTAATTACTAAACTCTATGCATCTATAAACACATCATCTATCAGATAATGGGATCTCAAAACCTTACTGGATAACTTCATCTAGTAAAAAAATGTTTCAAAATATAAATCCCATCATTTTTAATTCATGCCTGTTACATAACTAATTAAACATACAACGCATACCTTCTTTGGGACACTATTGATGGACATCTGTCGATCTAATAATTTTCTAGCTGCAGTTGCATTTTCTGGAGTTCCATAACTGACTCGCCTGCCTTCATTTTCAAACTGATCAATTGAAAGCTGTCTAACCATACCGCCTAATGCTCCACCAGTCTCTGCAGCTATGACAACCTTGAAGAAAATTCAAGAAAAATCAGCAAAATCAATTATTTCATGGAATTATTAACCCTTTCATACTTCTTTTGCAATCACAATGTAAGACTCACAGCTCTATGATGCAGCCGAACTCCACCAGATCCAATACTATTTGGCCCAACTGAATCAGGCCTAATCAGGGAAGATATTGGTTTCCCACTAGGGGTAGCCTCGGCCCCACGGTCTCTGTCAGGCAATTCAACTTCTCCATTCTCTTGACGTGCTTTAGCAGCAGCTAATGTGGCGCTGATAGCTTCAGCTTCAGCTGCTGATGCTTCAACAAGATATTCAACACCTTTGCTAATCCTCCTGTTCAAATATCATCCAGGATATGAAGTGAAAAGGTAACAAAAGCTAATTATTTAATCCAGTGTGAATGATCACTATTTTACCGTGGTCCCTGGAGCATGGCATTCTCAGTGCTGATATCAGTATACATGTCACCATTTATAGGGGGAGCCACAGGATTTCCCAGAACAACTGAACCATCAGCAGTCGCTTCAGACATTGTTTGCCTGTTCCTATCATCAACAAATCCATATTGCCCAGGTAATCGTCCGACCTGTACATTATATGAAGCCGCTGCTGCAGCAGCATGCGAAGCAGCATTTGTTGTTTCAGCAGCAGCAAGATCTTCAGCAACAAGAAGGTCATTGAGCAATACTCCTGCAATACAAACCCACATAAATTGTCAGTCCAGCTAATCAAAATATCATGTGGCATCAGGCAAGAGAAATATAATTAAACAAATTGAATTAAGGAGTTTAATTCATGTCTTACCACCACGTAAGCCACCATAAATAAAAATTAAGTCACCAATGGCAGCAGCTGCATGCCTACAACGCCTTGTCAATTCAACTGAAGCATCTCCACCAGCTGCATCAGCACTGTATCTACCAGTTCTTGGACTGGTAACGACAGATTTGGTGTCACACCAAACACCAGCAGCAGTATCCAACACTAAAAATGAGAGATATTATAAGTTTTTCAGGAAAAAAATAAAGCATTGACAGGATAATGGTCAGACATTGCCTCTACATGGCCCAAATATAAGGGTAAAAGGCTCCAGGTTCTGGCAAACTAGGACCAGAGAAATAATCTTAGAACTTTCATATTATTTTGATTAAAACCAGAAAGTTTTAAAAGTCACTCTTCCGTCAAGATTGCAACCAGTGAGATCCTAAGATAGAAGCAAAGGCATAAAAAACAATAACCACTTTTTGATGTAGGTTTTCTAATCCCACATTTGTACCCATCAATATAAAAAAAAAGTACAGTAGAAGCACTCAACAAACAGGAAATTTTTAGGCAATATCATTATCTCTGTACCTGCAATACTTGATGAGTCTTCTACCATGCGCCCTCCGCCAAGAGCTCCTCCAGACACATGTAGCCTTGCATTAACGAATACCTAGAATCATTATATCCAGCAAATTATGACCCGGGAAATCATAATCAACTAAGTCAACCAAACAAAATAAAAGAAACCAAATCCCACCGCTGCATGCTGATATCTTGGAGATGGTGAAACACCAGGGGCAATAGCCCATTCCCATCGACCATCCCTATGCTTCGCAAGTCCATATGCGCTAGCCAATGGCTGCAATAAATGAGGCCAGCATAAGACGCAGAAGAATGGGAACATTTAGAAAAAAGCTAACAGGGAAATAATTTACAAGATACGAAGAAAGCATTTTGCCCAAAAACAAAAGATAAGAGAAAATATTGAACAGAATTTGAACAAGTCTAACAACTCGTTTTGGTTAAACATTACGATAGGTCTGGAAAGCGAGATAGATATTACCAGGAATACCGAACTCTAGATTTATGCCAATCAAAAATAAAATGGTACTATTGATGCCATTTAAGGAATTTAACCCGCCTAAGTAATTAACTAAAGTAGCTGGACTTAAATTCCCAATCACAAAGTACTAGAGTGCAACGTGAATATAGTCTACTAAAATATCCAATATCAATATGTACAAAGAAAAGTATATCAATTTTAAAAGAAAATATAATCTTTAATGGAAAAAGATACTTTCTGCAAGGCCACGGATGCATTTAGGAACCACGGCATGTAATTAATGTAAGACTTCCCAAATAAACTAAATCAAAAGAATAAGCAAAAGTAAAGTTAAAAACAAACAACTCACCACACTGTTGGCATCCCGTCCTCCACAAAGTAGAAGGAGCCCATCAGAGCGTGCACTAGCAGTTGCATACCTGCTCAAAATATAAATGGAAACATGAAACTAGACCCCATTTGATTAAAAGCAAAAAAGAAAATCCCAAGCACTAAATGATGGCCCATTGAAATCATTACAAGAGATTAGTTCCCATAATTATATGGTCATGTGAGGTCATGTGTTTTGCAATACATTTTAGTAGAGTTAGCAGGTTAGTCATCACGTATGAGCACCTGTGTATCTATGTAACAGAATCAGTTGGCCATTAACTGACCCTCACACACTAATACAGGCTTTAATAGGAATATCTGTTGTAAAAAAAAGTTGTGCAGTGAATAATACAGAGTTTCTAAAGTTGGGATGATTATTCCCCACATATGAAGCCTATTTAAATACTTCCATTGGTTGTGTTCGTCGTTTCTTCTCTGAGTGAAGCCTTACTATTGGAGGCCCAGTTGTTACTCCGTTGAAAAGGATTGAAGAGTGAAGATTTGTTAGCAAGCTGGATATGGTAAATATCCATAGTCCAACTTGAGAGGGGGTGTGTGAAATTTTGAAAATAATGTTAATATTTCCTATTTTATATTAGTAGAGTATTTGTATTATCTTAGTCATAATTGTAAATTATAGTATTAGGAAATATTTAGAGTGGAAGAATATTATGTTATTATTATTTGTAGGAGAAGTTTATTATCTTTTAGGAAGTTTTTGTATTATAAATATGATATCATATCAATGAAATATTCATTGGACTATTTAGTCATCTTTGTTTCCACAAAGATTAAAGGCACAAAAGCTTGTATCAATCCTAACCAAGTGAATATTATTTTGAAGCAACGAACCAATGGATAAAATGGTTGACATGCCAAAACAATAAAAATTACAGATAATTCATTTGCACGAACTTTGTCGCAAATTCCATTCCCAAAATTCTTTTTATGGGGAAGGGGGAAATACACTTCCAACAAGAAGGTTATTTGTAGACTTAGACCACAACAAGGTAACAGACGACATAACCTGGTTAAAGAAGTTGATAGCTACAGAATCGAGAAGCTGTCATGTATTCACAACCTTTTAAAATAATTATATGCACAGCAATGTCAATAATTTATTTCATTACAATGCAGAATTGATAAAGAAAGAAGAGTACATGCATGGTGGTGGGCCCTCTCCTTCTGGCTCCAATTTATGCCATTCATAAGGCTTAGCAGCTGTGTCCAGGGCCCACACATCAGCCAAAGGTCTTTTCCCTGCAAAGTAAGAAGTATACCAGTTTAACACTCCATTTTATAGAAAAAAGGTCAAATTCAACATGCACAATACAAAAGAGCTAACATACCATCGTTTCCTCCAATTGCCATAAGATACCTCTGCCCCACCAAAGCCATCACATGTCCGTAACGTGGCCCTGGTCCAGGGCCCTGAACAACAACTCTATAGAAAATGCAGCAGGTGCTGTATTAGATAAAGATTATCAGAAACATGAAGAAAAAAGCACATAGAGCACTAATCAGACCTGTGCCATCGTGGCCGTTGTTGAGTGAGATCAAGAACGTGAAGGTCTTCTGCTGACAAACCAGCTGGACCAATGCCACCCTGTTTCGCAAAGCAATGTTCCACAAAGAATTCAGATACATGAAGAGAGGAACTGAATCTTTTGATAGTCCGACACAGATAACTTGATCTACCAATACCTGAATAACTACCATGGTTCCTACAGCAGTTGCCACATGTGCAGCCCTCGGGGTCGGAGGTTCACCATAGGGAGTAATCCTGAGTTATAATTTACTTAGTAGTGTTAAAGCGAAGCGGAGAAGAGCATAGAAGAATTACTTAGGCCTTCGTGCAGGATAAAAGGGAAAAAAGACCCTCTATTCTAAGCTCACCTAGACCATTTATTAGTCAAGACATCATAACAGTGAACATCAGCCGTAGCACCAGCTAAGCCTGCAAAATATATAATCGTGCAATTTAGAGCATGCAGCATTTATCACTTCAATTATCAAAGCTGTAAACTAGCAATTTTGATTCCCCACAAAGAACCTTTCAATTTAGTCAAATCAAATCAATACTAACTCTAGTCACACCAAAAAAGTAGTAAAATCATAGAAATAATCCTTTCAGCTTGCACTTTTCCTTACAGTTTGACAAGTAAATGACAATAAATCCCCATAAATTCAAGAATGTTAGGACCAATTAAAGTTTTCATTATCCAGCATCCAAGATGGGCCACTTGACCTTGAAGAGAAAAAATTCATCTAGAGCTTCAAATGACAAAGAAAAATGATGACCTAATATATGATAGAGTGCATGGACATTGTATTGACACTGGGATGCACTATCATTTTCAACTGAAAATGAACATTTTAGAGTATAAATACATTGTCATTTTCAAATGCCATTATTCGCAACATAATATTTAATGAATACTTCTGAAACCATAAACTGAAAGAATGAACATTCTAGAGCATAGAATGAATCCATGAGGTTCCTATACCACTGAAAATCTGAAATAACAATAGGGAAGTTTAACATAATTTCCCGCCAAAGAATTCCAGGAAAAATGGGGGGAAAATTGTCATTTCATTTCAAAAGAGCCTAATAGTCACCCCATTTCTGCTGTCAACATTTCCAAATAGATTGATGAATCACTAGCTCAAATAGCTCTAGCAACAAATAAATGAGAAATACCACAGTAGAGGAAATTTCTTTTCCTGGGTGTGGGGGTGTTACATTGAAAAACTATATGCAGTGCATACACAGTAACCTAAATAGGTGCAAAGTGGTCCTACCTAGCTATAGTAGATAACACCAAGAAGCTAAGTAAATTTTTTGGAATGAAAAATTCATATCCAATCACATACACCAAAATTATTCCATTTTCATCAAACAACACTACCCAATTCCATTCCCAGCCATCAATTTAAATAATCTGTTTCAAATCTTCTGTACACAACAAAGCGAAATGCACAAACACCACAATACCCTAATTAGGAAACATTTTAATTCACAGGAACCAAATACCAACTCATGTCACAAAAACCAAACATGCCAAAAAAATCATCACTTCCTCGCATTTAAGCACATACAACAAAGTCGTAACTAGATTCCAACACTCAACGACATACATTAGTACGTTACACAGCTCAATTATTATAACAACTACTAATGTCACAAAAACCAAACAAACCAAAAAAAAAAAATCATTACATGGTTTTATTTAAGCGCATACAACAAGAATAACAACTAAACCTTCCAGATGCCAACACTCAACGACATACTCCCTCCGTTACTAAATATAAGATCACTTTGGGGAAGTGGATAAGTTCCTAAATATAAGATCACTTTCTATTTTGTCTCAATTTTTGTCCAAATTACCCCTATACTTCTTAGCTCCCTCACTTCTCTCTCAAATCCCTATTTGTCCTTTAAATTTAAGTGAGAGATATTTTGGGAATATCATGTAATCCTAATTCATTGGAAAGTCTTCCTTAATCTCTCCAAATTAGCCAAAGTGATCTTATATTTAGGAACGGAGGGAGTACATTAGTACGTTACACAGCTCAATTGTTATAACAACTACTGGCGTGAGACAAAAACCACTACTTTGTTGCATTTAAGCACCTACTAAACCATGCAGATTCTAATACTCAATTCCTAAAAACATCCATCCTGAATCTCTCAGTTATGTTAAAAACATGGGGAGCACAACACAAAAAGATATAATCAATAATGAATTGATAGAGCACATACGTATGCCAGCATTGCCAGCAGAGGAAGGAGTGCCAGCAGAAGCAGAATTGCCCTCAAGAGCAGTGGCCCCACCAAACAGAATCAACCTGGGCCCAATGTACCCACCCGTACCCTCCTCTCCCACCGCCGCCACCGCCGTCAACGTGTGCCCACACCTCGGCCCCGGCCCATCCTCCTCCTTCTCCAAAATCGCATTCACCACCGTATACGTCGGCGCCAACCTCGGCCCCACCACACCGCTCTGCGCCGCCGCCTCTTCCTGCTCCACCGCCTCACCTCCTGACGCCGTTTGCTCTCCGTCCATCGCCGCCGGAGAAGTAGAATGATTTTGCTCGGGACCGTCGTGATCGTGGTCGGTTTCTGACGTCATCGTGGAATCCACGTCCATTGGTTTGGTAACAATTGTTTGAGATCGGAGGGGGAAAGCTCACATAATCGCGATTGCAAAGATGATGGAGAGGATCGGAAACCCTAGGTGAGATGGTGGATGAGTTGAATTGGAGAATGAAGAAGAGGGAAATTGAAATTGAAATTGGGCTAGGTTTCGTAGAGGGGGCGGAGAGAAGAGAAGAGCACCGGAATAAAACTCAGAGTGACGATGCAGAAAGAAGAGAAAAGGGGAAGGAATAAATAATTAACATAAAATTAATTAAATCCAATCACTTTCTCTGTCTACCTTCGGCATTAGCTGGCGCTCCCACTAATCTTTTCTTTCTTTTTGTTTTTAAGGAAAATAGGAATGGGAATGTGAATGTGAATATTCTAAAAAGGAAGGTTGCAGTGAGTGAATGACCGGGATCAGCCGGTGGATAGATATATGGTGGCGGCGGCGTGTTAAGGTGGAGAGAGGGTGACCGGGAGAGCCAGTAATTTTTGAATTCAGGGCTCACTATTAACGGTCTCCTTCCTCATTCTTAGGAGTTTTTCTATTTACCACAATTCTGAGGCAACGGATCATAATATGTCAATAGCTCAATTTATCCAATAACATTGTTGGCACTGAGTGAATCGTCATTAAATTAATTAAATATGGAACATTCGTATAATTCTAAATCTAAATTTTGACTTGATCTGCTGGATTTTTGGCAACACAACAAAGTTCTACTATTCTCAACCTAAGGGGCTTCTGATAAAATAAAAAACCTAAGGGGCCAACTCAAAGCTTCCCTCGCCCATAGGCACAATACTTGTGTTACAGGCCAGTGAAAAATTAATGAGGTGGGTCAGTCAAAATGATTTGGGTCTCATAAATTAGTGATGAAAAATATTCCCTCCCTCCATAATATAATAGTCCAACCATGTCCAGCCATTAAAAAATGTTTCTTAAGATAACATATGAAAATTAGTTTGGTGTCTACAGTTAATGTTTTTTTCAATATTACTCACATTTATTATTTATGCTTTTAAGAGGTAAATACATAAATATTAATAAATATGAAGGGGAGTTAGAGGTAAAATAGAAAAAAAAACACATTAAATGAGTAAAGAATGTAAGATAATCTCTTATATTTTAGATTTTCAAATTTTAACTCTTATATTACATAACGGAGCGAGTAGTATATGACTTTCGTGTAAAATAAACTCGGATAATGGTGATTGGATAACGCTTTAATCGTGGACTATGCTCTCTTTTTTCCTTTTTTTTTTCTTTTGATCGAATGCTCTCTTTTTTCTGCACCACAGTACAACAACAAAAACAAGTATCCTTTGAGTATCTTATGAAAACAACCTCGTCACTTTTTATTGTCAAGAGAATCTATGTGTTGAACGCTGTTCTTATTATGTGAGTAGTACCACAGATATCTCTGGCAAAAAAAGTACCATGGACATCTATATGATTTCCTCGTGTCTCACACGAGTTTTGCGTACAAATATACATTGTGCTGTAATAAAAGCTAATTGATGAAGGGGGAGGTTCTATTTGGAAGGTGAGAAGAAGTACTTTGGCACTATAGGGCCATCTGAAAAGGAACTGGACAAATCAATGGACGACACATGCCTTGGCCGCGTATATGACATTGGTCTCTTAATTTTTATTCCTTGGATTTGACATTGACATCTGACGACATCCTTAATTGAGCTGGCAATAAAACTTCAATAAATGGATCCCATGGCTAGGTCATATAACTAGTTGCCGGGCTGTTTTAAATCATGGACATAAAAGACGAATAGGAAAATATTCCACAATCTATTTTAAATCTGTGTTTTATATAATTATATTAAAAGTTAGGCGAATTTATTTAAAATTAATGAAAAAATTAAAATATTTTGAAGTAGTCCATTTAGTTTCACTAATATTTTAAAATTAGTCAGCTTATTTAGTAGTTAGGGGTAATGTAATTGTACATTTCATGTTACAGTCTAATTAGCTGTGCTGTTCCATTTCTCGTGCGAGGGTTGCAGTTGCAGTTGCATTGCAATGTGTTCGGTTTTAATTGACAGACGGGTTTAGCCCAATCCACGAGTCACATAGCCTTTAAAGTTTGAAGGGCAATACTGGGCCCATCATATAAAAATCCTTAATTTCAAAAAGCCTATAGGCAAAGAAACAAAAAATTACTCCCTCGGTTTCTAAATATAAGATCACTTTGGGGAAGTGGATAAGTTCCTAAATTATAAGTTCACTTTCTATTTTATCTCAATTTTGGTCCAAATTACCCATATACTTCTTAGCTCCATCACTTCTCTCTCAAATCCCTATTTGTCTCATAAATTTAAGTGAGAGATATTTTATAAAGATCATGTAATCCTAATTCATTGGAAAATTTTCCTTAATCTATCTAAATTAGCCAAAGTGATCTTATATTTAGGAACGGAGGTAGTATATGGGAGAAGATACCTCCATGTAGAATAAACACTGTTCCGATAATCCAAATTAGTTTGATAAAAAAAACTATAATCGAGTTTGGTATCCCAAATTCCCAGTATTCAATATCAAATAAGTGTGTATAAAAAAATAAAAATATAAGATATATCATTTATGTAACCAAAAAAAAGATAAGACATCATTTTCCTACAAAAATAAATTGAAAGTTAAAATGGAAATGGATAAGATATCTTGAACAACTATGTAAATCCTATTTTATGTTCATCAATGAAGAATATATTGTGATTGAAAAATACATGCTAAAATGGTTTATTCTCAACTTTCATTTCCAGCCAAGTTCGTTCATTTTAGAAGTATTAACCTCTCTGGATGCACATTTCTAATACTATGGCGTTCCCATAGCTTAAATTTGAAACCTCCAATCAAGTTGATATAACTCTTTACCAGTTGAACCAAGTGCGTAGTGGTTGATCCACATATCTCATCTTTCTTGCAATAAATATAAAAACCTAGTTTCGGCAAAAAAAAAAACATATAAAAACCAAGTTCTTCGCTGGTTCAATTGGGCCCATATTTGTAACACCAAATTATCAAACTTGCGTGAGCGAATAAGCAACTACATTTTGATCCCAAAAAAAAGGCAACTACATTGGAAATGAAAATATCTCTTGAAACTGATTTTTCCTTTCCTGTAGATATTTTCCACGCAAACAAACACCAATATTTAAAACACACAACAAAATATGATAATGTGATCACGTGAGCGGCACGAGGGAGGGAAGTCCTTGGCGTTCGCGGGAGATCGGAGAAGTGCGAATGAGAGAAAGGGATAACAGAACTCAGAAGCCAAGAACAAGTTCCACTGAAAGCACACGTTCAAAAGTAGTAGTAGGAGCAACATTTGGCATTCTAGTGTTGTTGTATTCAATAAAAATCCATCCTTTTCTTTCCCTCATAGTAAGTAAATGTTAATTTAATGGTGGATGCACATTTCATAGGATGGGAGCCCAGAAGAGCATCCATGCTGGTAAAGGTTAGTAATGTTGAAGATGAAGCCTTATCCATCAAATTCATGAATAACCCATCAAACAAAACTAATTTTTGAGCTTCAGTGTCTTTCTTTCCACTTTCCACTTTCCACTTGTAATGCCTTCTACTTGTTTGTTTGAGTGTTTGGCAGCTAAGATTGACGTCAATGTTGATTTCACTCACAAGCTCTGTGCTTCTTTGATGTTCCCTACGCTCAGGTGTCTATCAATACTCTTTCTTTGATTTCTTATGTACCCAAAATCTCTAATCATTTCTTTTCAATAGGAGTTCTGGCAGTCCACTTTCCTTGGTGATTGGCAGGTAAAAATATAGGCTTCTTTCTTTCCTGTTTATAATGTTATAATAGTGGGATATGAATTTAATGTTATATTGTTCAATGGGGCTCTTAGTTGGGGTATATTTCAGATTTGAGAACGTGCGCTGTTGTTATAGGATATGCTGAGGATGTGAATCATTTTGGTGTTATTGGTTTTTCTAGAACAGTGTTTTGATTTATTCCCTCGTTTCCTTTTTAGTCTTTGCATCAAACATCCTAACTTATTTGGAGGAAGTGAGAAGCTTGATGTTTCGTGGGATAAAGGTCTATATGATTCAAATATCCTCGTTGCTTATAGAAGGCCACGGCCTGAGTGGCTAGCTCAACAGTCTTTTGTTTTACAGGTCTGCATTTTTCTTCATCTTTTATAAACAGTCATTATTTGTGTTAAATTGTGGATTACTGAAGAGAGGAATATAAGATGAATAATAGACTTAGGGCCACTATCTCTCCCTCTTTGTGGACTATAGCGTCATGAGGCGTGAGACCAAGTTAAGTCTCACCCTTTGTGGTGTTGATTACTTGATCTCACACTCATTCATATTAGAATAGGCGTGTTTGTATTTTCCTTCCTTTTTATCAAAAAAAAAAAAAAAGAATAGGATCCTTTATATAGACTTAGGGTCACTAACCAACACTTATAAGAACTAACTCATTTAACTATGATCCTTATATTTCTAACAATTTGTATGGTATGAAGACAGTGCAGTGGAATTTTGAACAATATTTATTACTACCTCCGGTCCTAAATATAGGACCCAAATGACTTTTTTTTGGAGAGGTTAAAGTTGCAAAATAGTCTATTAAATCATGACATTTTTAATATATTTTTAGATTATCCATTAGTTTATAAGTAAAATAAACTAGTTTAAGGGAAAAAAATTAGGTAAATCAATTTATAATTAACTTATATTGCTTTTTTTTAGGATTTTTCAAAAAAGTCAATTAGGTCTTATATTTAGGACCGGAGGGAGTATTTTTCTTTGTAAATTTCTTTGTGCCTAGTGAAGGATATTGGGATAAAATAGTTAACTTGTTTTTATCTTTGAGATATTGAATTTTGGGTTCCACATTATAGCATGTTCCTACACTGGTGATTTTTTGTTCCCCATTATCTCTCAGCATTCTCTTTCACCCGATATTGGAGTCCATGGTATACCTATAGAGAACTTCTCCCGTTCAGGTAGTGGAGGCATAAATTTATCTCGCTTCTCGGTGGGACTGGATCTGAATGAACCACCAAGTTCAAAATGGAGAAACACAACCAGCATAAAATTTGAGGTTAAGTTGGATATTTCATGAAGCTATCAAACATTCATGCGCAATTTGTATTTTTTTTGCGCTTTATAAAAATATCCTCAAGATTACAGCTTTTGAATTGCTAATAAATAGAGTTGAACTTGCAGCACGTGCGTCCAGTGAATGATGATGGTTACTCCATAACTAGAGATTATGAAGGGTTTCCTTTGACTTGCAGGTAATCAAGGCTTCCAGTACTCTTGTTTTTTAACTGTTGGACTAATTTGAGTATTTGACTGTATGATGCAAATTATCTGTTGCAGTGGTAATCCACATGACAGCATGGTAGTGTTAAAGCAAGAGTCACGATTTGCGAAGGCAGACGATCATAGCTTTCTCCAAGTAGTAAATTAGTTTTCTACTTATTATGTTTAGTGTGAGATACAGTTGTCCTTAGTCTTCCACTGACTGAAGGCTTGTCTCTTTTCAGTTCAATGTTCAAATAGAACAAGGTATTCCAGTTCTTTCCAAGTGGCTAATCTTCAATCGGTTCAAGTTTGCTGCATCAAAAGGAATTAAACTTGGACCAACATTTCTCTTGACAAGGTCGGCATTCTTAAGCAGTTGTGGCGTAAATAGTTGCTATGTTTTTATTCAATGTAGTTGAGAGGAGTTAAGAAATGCTAATTGTTATTAGAGACTTAATTAATGTTTTAATGTTTATAGTCATGTGTGTGAAATAAACTATATAATCTCATGAATCATGAATCATGAATCATGATATTTCCCTCTGACAGCCTTTCAGGTGGTTCAATTGTTGGGGACATGGCTCCTTACCAAGCCTTTTCCATTGGAGGGCTTGGGAGTGTACGAGGGTATGGCGAAGGAGCTGTCGGATCAGGGCGATCCTGTCTGGTTGCTAATAGTGAACTGAAAATCCCGTTGGTAAGTGATAATATCTGTCCCTTCTCCTCTTGTCTGTTTTCAGAACTTTAGGTCCATCAGCCCTGGGCCCATCACACTTTTATGCCACTAAACTGTTATTTTTTGGGATAAAGAACTTGGTCCAGTTGTGTTATGTTAGAAATACTCCTATGCTCAGAATGGTACTAGTAAGCTTGATTTTCCTTCTGCTCCTTTTTGTCTGGGAGCCTGATTTTATATTTTCTATCTTATGGAAAAAATGCTTTTACAATGTCAAAGCATTTCAAATCCCTGTTTATAGTATATTATTATCTGGGCAGTGATTGAGGGAGTAAAATTTTTTGTTGTGTTTGATCCATTTTGCTTGCAACTTATGCAAAATGGTTGGATTGACTAATGTCCCTATCCTGCCCTCTAGTTCCTGATTTTTGCTCCAGTTCTGTGACATTATTTGTATCAAAGCCTTACTGTTATCAAAGGTTTCCATTTTCTCCATTCGTGAAAGTAAAAAAAAAAAATACTTTCTTTTGCCTGTTAGCTTTAAGAATTATAGTTCTGCCCTTTGCAACATATCCTGCCCCTCTGCTACATGCTTCCATGAGTTACTGGTATAAAAATCAGTCAGTGTCTTTGCTTTTTTCATTGAAAAGGCTGCCGCACACAGATAGATACAAGCATGTAACACAATCTTTTGAATCAATCAGATTTTATCGTTAAATGACCATGCACTAAACTGTCTGAACCACCATTGCTGCAGCACAAGATGTTGGAAGCTGCTGTTTTCTTTGATTGTGGAACTGATTTGGGATCTGGTGTTCTTGTACCTGGTGAGTAATATTTTTCTGTTCAGCAGACTCGAGAAGGACATGCAAACTGTCCTTCATTCTTTTTATTGAATTCTAAGTGGAATTGTCCTGATTTATTTACTATAGTTCTTTGATATAGGCTTATTGAATTCTTTTAATATGCTATTAAATACCTTAAGTATTGGTGAAATAATGTTTGGTCCTCATTTCTTTGAAGTCCTCAAGGTGATACTGACCTGAGCTAAACTTATTGGCACTTTTACCTGCGAGCAAAACCTGATTACACTGTAGTTATAGCTAATTGTAAGAGCCCAGAATAGTGCGGCTGGTTGCATCCATTTCTGTTTATAGCGGATCATTTTTGTCTCATTTATCCTATATCCCCATTTAATTTATATGACACTAAATTAATGATGCTTATATTGGAATTTCAGGAAATCCATCCTTAAGACTGGGTAAGCCCGGAACTGGTGTTGGGTTTGGATATGGGCTTCGGTTTAAATCACAGTGTGGTCACATTCAAGTGGATTATGCCATTAATGCATTTCAACAAAGAACTCTCTATTTTACTCTTAGCAATCTTGGTTCATGAGATCCTCAAACTCGTAAAGTTGAAGTGGTTGGCTATTCTGTATTTCTCATCCCTGATTAACAGTAGGAGTCTTACCGCGGATCGAATGCTGAAGGCTGAAGCAACAGAGGCCTGTGCAGGCTGTGCTGTTTCAAACTTAAGTTAAGCAGCACATCAGCTTCAAAAATACCATTCTCCTTATTTTTTTGCCTCCACCATAGTTCTGTTTGTGGATAGAGGAGCTGTTAGTACATTCTTTTTCCTCATATAGATGACCCAACCCACATTTTCTTATTTTTTTGTTTTGTACATGATAGCTGAAAATTTTCTGTATGGTCTCTCTCTTATTAATCAATGCAGACAAATTGATATATTTTACTGTAAAGTGAAGTCTAGCCATGGAGGAGTTTGTACTTTGTACTATTGAAATGGTGAGGAAGGGGTAACAATATTTCATTATGATGGTGAATCATGTTTTGCTTAAGAAAACTAAACAGAATCTTAGGTAACACCCTATTAATGGCATGGCCTTGCCCTTAACATGTTTTAAATGAGTCATGACGGAGATCTTTGACGCCACGGCAAGTCGTTGGGTGAAGGAAAATACTCAAACAAATAAAGAAGAGATGTGGAGTTTAAATTTAGGCCACGAGATTTTAGCCAGAAGGACATGTCCAGGCTTATAATAGGCTTAGTTGAAGAGCCGGTGATTAGATTATATTCTTATCTCGAAAAAACATAATTGATTATAAGCACGATTGCCTTGATCCCTTTGTTTGCTTCTGTTTCAAGGAAATTGAACCCCACAACACGCGTACAATTATGCCAGTACATCTATCTTTTCGTTTCTTTATTCCTTGCCCATCAACTTAAACATTTGTTTTTGTTGGCTGCGAATCTTAACATACAAATTATATGAACACGACGATGTATCTGTTGAAAGGTTTCTTTCAGCATACGACCAACAAAAGCCACGGGATAGAGGACACCAAATATTGTGCTCTTTTACATGGAATTTGATTATTTTTCTAAAAGTAGTTGGAAAATGGGGGGAAAAAGTTAATGCATGGAGCCCGTGTGAGAAATGATTGTTGGCAAAAAAAAAAATAGTGTGATAAATGATCGCAATAGTGTATGGGTTCTACTTATGAAAACTTTTGTTTTTAATACTGAGTTTTAAAAATGATTAGCCCAAGACTAAAATAATTTAAGAATGTCCTTTAGTGAAATAAAAAAGCATTATGTACTCTTTACCATGTTACTTATTATGGTATGAGAGTAGGTAGATCCGCTGTAACACTGATAATGGCGCGCTCACATGTCATAAGACGCAACATATGACTAGATCTGTGTCACATGGATTCAAATAAAAAATGCAAGAAAATATACTATATCATCTTAGCACCCTTGACTTTTCACACTTTAACTCTTTATTGATAAGGGTGAACAGTAAGCTAACTTCTAGCATGTAAGCACCAATCTCTACGAGTATGATGGCTATTTTGATCATTTATTTCTACTCTTTCATTTGTCATTTTAGTCTAATTCTATGGGTTATTCCTGAGCAAAAGTGTTCTAGGCATGCATGTGTGGCGTCATTGGGTTTCAATTAAGTTCGTATCATCGTACGTATTAGATTTCTTTGTATAATAAAAATCTATTTTCGTTAAAACAATGGTACTGGTAGATCCTTGTTGTCCGTACAAGAAAGTTACCAAAAACAACCACCAAACATGGCGGGTTGGATTATTATGTGCCCAGAATCAGGGTCCAACACCTGTTAGGCAACTGGCAAACAACACCGACAGGGAGATAATACACTCCTATAATGTAAATACTGCTACTATTTGTTGCGAAAGAGAGAGAATCATCAAGCCACCGACTCCTTCAATTTTTGTCCAATGCGTAAATGTCAACTTATTGCCCTTTTGAGTCAAAGTGCTGAACCCCACCATGGTCTGCGTGATGTGATGTCAGAATTTATTTTTCTTTTTTTCTGTCAGGTCAGCATAGTAACTCATTTTCTTTTATTATGTTAGCTGAAAATGTCCGATGTTATTAGACGAATCCAGTGTAAATTAATTACTGAAAGATTAACTCAATTTAATATTTTATCCGTAATTTAAAAATTCATGTTACCAATTTTACACGCCATGATGAATTGCTTCAATGTCACTTTACGCTTATGGTATTTGATAGTAACTTGTCTGAAACTCAATTTTTTCGTTCCCGCACCCGCCTTTCTATATGGAACTTTTCTGGTGCCTATCAATGCATGAGCTTCCGCCTCAGGCTGACTCCTTTTATACACTTGATCCTTTGCACTGAAATGTATTTATTTATTTAGTCCCAACCAGTGTGATGTGAACCTATAGTCCTATAGTCCAAAACCACCAAATGTCTTTACTTTATAGGGATATACGATAGATAAATACAAAAAGCGCGCGAGGAAAGAAAGAAGTTAGGAAAGGAATAGAGGCCAAAGGGATCTGAGCCCTCTTCACTGCCCCCTCTTCCTCTATCTTTCGGCAGTATTCGTGTAGTAAAAAAGACAAGTTTTTTGTACAGCCAAACGAACGGCGCATAGAGAAGGAAATGACCAAATGTCGGCAAAATTCTTCTTCTTTTTAATTATACTACTATATTCCTTTAGGCTGTTGCTGACTTGCTTCTTAATCCCGCTTATAAAAGCATGGCAAGCTTTTTATCATGACTAATCCACAACTCGTGATGTTCAATGAAGAATGCTACTCTCACGTTCATTTCTTACCATTCATCTCATACACAACTATGACACCAACAATTGAACTCACGCACTGACTATAAAACACAAGTGTCAATTCTTGGCTATAAATATTTCAGTGTGTACAGGGTGTGAAAGCAACACCACTCAACGAAACAACTCATTCATGACTCACATCGTTTTCTATCTATGACTACTCACTATTTTTCCTTATATATCAGCTAATATACACTTGTCTACAGTACTGCTTTTCATTTGAACTCACGGAGGTGTCTATCTGTCTCTTCTGTTTCCTCCTTGGATTTCTCATCTCATGTCTCACTCTCTCTGTTGGAGTGTTCTGGGCCATACAGGTTGTGGGCTGTTCCTGCCTCTTCAAACCATATAAGCCACGTCAAGTTACTCTAACAGAACGCCAAACAAATCCGCCACTCGTGAGATACACCTGCAGAATCAGAATTCATACAATTTAGCTAA
Source organism: Mimosa pudica (assembly GCA_029929735.1). Classification (NCBI taxonomy): domain Eukaryota; kingdom Viridiplantae; phylum Streptophyta; class Magnoliopsida; order Fabales; family Fabaceae; genus Mimosa; species Mimosa pudica. The sequence continues at coordinate 2,210,832 of JAKELP010000001.1, forward strand.
TAAATCACGAGATACGATATACTAGAAATTTTTTTTTTTGGTGAAATGATATACTAGAAATTTTTAACAGCTTAACATGTTTGGAAAGAGCTTGATGTGTAAACAACCCGAATGAGTTGGAACTATACTGTTTTGGAAAGTAAAGTTTTACACATCTAAAAAAGGAAAATTACCACGATAATTCAGTGTTTTCTATTTGACATCCACTTTGTAAAATGTCTCATAACCTTATCATAAAGAAAGAATCCCATTCCAAGTAAAATATAGCACAACTTGACACTATCAACCTAATGACTCAAAATTTCAACAGCCTCTTCACCATCAATTGCCTCTACGTCCAACCACCAAAAAAGATCCTAAAGATAGCTGCTGGGGATATGTTAGCATTAAGAACACAAAAAAGGAAGCTAACAAAGAATGATAGCCAGTCAGTGGACGAAATGAGAAAGCACAAAGCATCCTCCACCCGTGACTCCAACAAATAATATACTATACTTATAAAGGCCAAAATGAATTGACTTTTCAAAACAGTAAGCACCACACTCAGCAATCCCCAAACACCGACAACATAAAGAGAAAAAAAATATCCAAATCACTCACCAAAACCACATTTCAGTCCTTGAAAATGACTGATTTTGCTAGCTGCATCAGTAATGGCAACGTATCAGGGGAAAATTTCCTAGCAAACAAATTCGACTCCGACTGATTGGACTCCCTTAATCTCAAAATAAGCTCTTCAGACACCTCATGAGGATAATACATATGAGGATGACCATTAACAGTGCCGGTCCAATTAATATTAGTAAGCGTATACTTGGTACACCCCACAGGATCCACCATGGACAACAAGGTAGGAAAATAATGCTCTTCAGGATAACAATCAGCATAACAAGGCAACTTAAATTTCCTCCACAAGTCTCGATCTTTCACCACCACCACCGCATGCTTCCTAGTAAGCGCAAAAAACTGAGACCCCACACGAAACTGGCCAAACGAAACCTCAGGCATCATCGCAAATCTGCCCCTCGCAATGTATCTCTCCCAAAGATGAGACTCCTTATCAATAATCTCAATAAAGCTCCTATACTCGCTTCTTACACCCAAACCCAAGCGAGAGAGTTCATTGTCATTGTGAGATTGTGATGACGTCAGATCGAAGGTAGGAGAGAGAATGAGGGAATTGTAGGTGTAGGGGAAGGAGTGGAGGGGGATGCAGTATTGGGAGAGGAGGAGGAAGTAGGAGTTGGCGGGGTCGTGGAGGAGGGCGGAGGCGAGGAGGCGGCGCGTGGCGGAGATGAGGGTGGGGGAGGCGCGGAAGGTGGGCTTGGAGGGGATGAGGCGGGAGTTGAAGAGGGCGGTGAAAGTGAGAGGGCGCGTGAGGTTGAGGTTGGGGTGGGAGTGGATGTAGATGTTGTAGAGGTGGGAGGGGGTGTTGTGGAAGAAGAGATTCCAGAGAGGGGAGAAATGGAGGGGGGTGTTGGTGAGGAAGAGGAAGGCGAGCTTGAGCTTGAGGTGGGGGGTTTTGTGGGAGAGGTGGGAGAGTTTTTTGGAGGAGGCGCGTGAGAAGAGGGAGAGGTCGTCGAGGTCGTCGCGGAGGGAGAGGGGAGGGCGGAGGAGGAGGAATAGGAGGGGGAGGGAAATGAGGAGGAGGAAGGTCAGGAGGAATGGGTTGGGGTACATTTCATTTGAAGGACAAGGTGGTGTGGAGGGAGGGAAGGCTTTGGTATGGTTGTTTACTTATTATGATTATGATATGATGGTATGGTATGGTATGGTATGGTATGGTATGATAGGTGAGTGTGATGAACAAAATTACATTAGCCTTGGGTAGGGGTGAGCAAACCAAACCGAAAACCGAAAACCGAACCGAACCGAATTGAATTCGGTTATTTCGGTTCGGTTATTTCGGTTTTCGGTTCTTATTCGATTTGTATAATTCGGTTATTTCGTTCTTCGGTTTTCGGTTCGGTTATTTGAAAAAATAATTCGGTTAACCGAATAACCGAATTAATTAAAAATAATTATAAAAAATAATTAAAAAAAATTATTTTATCATATTTTTCTTTAAATAAATTAAAATTTAGAGTTTAAATCTATAGTTTTTTTATTTCTTCTTTTAAATTAAAAATGATATGTAATATATCAAATATAAAATGTTGATTTATATATATTGAAAATGAAAAAAATCAAATATATTATAAAATAAAAAAAATTCGGTTATTTCGGTTAAAACCGAAACCGAACCGAATTATTTCGGTTCGGTTACCGAAATAATTCGGTTTCGGTTCGGTTTTCATAATATATACAATTCGGTTTTCGGTTATTTCGATTTTAACCGAATAACCGAACTGAAAACCGAATGCTCACCCCTAGCCTTGGGGACACATACCTTGTCCTATTTCTTTTTATGATGGGCCAATAGAGGAATGGGCTAGGCTATTGTTGTGTTGTGTAGGGATGTTGTGTGGAGGCTGGATGATTGGGGATTATGGTTTTGAAGCCCGATGGGCATAATCACTCCCCATGCACAATATTGTGATGTTTACTTGATTTTTTTTAAACACCACTAGATGATATAGTGATTGTTGACAACTGATTAATCCGATTCGAGGGGTAAGAGTGTTACCCAATGAGAGCGCTTCCCTTTTATCCCTCATGACAAATTGAATGCTGCTACAAAGAACCTTGGTGATTGGGTTATAACTATCCATGAACCATAAGTTCATGTTTTTGGAGTTGTTGGGGTTGGGCCTCTACGCAATGTCCATTGTCATTTGGTTTGTCCATGTTTGGTTTTAGGGTTTGTCTTTATATGATACTATCTCCAGTCTCTAATGTAAGAGCCAAAAATTTGAATACTTTAGTCTCTAATGTAAGAACTCACCTCATATTCTCACCTCATTTAATGCATTTTTTCCTACTTTACCCCTAACTCTCTTTCATATTTATTAATGCTTATGTATTTCTCTCTCTTAAAAGTACCATAATAAATATGGACAGTTTTGGAAAAGAAGCATTAACTCCAGACACCCAACTAACATTCACATGTTTTCTTAAGAAGCGTTTTTTTTACGGCTAGCTCTTACATTAGAGACCGGAGGTAGTATTTATTATGCATATGTTGCTTGTTTTAGAAATTGCATTATCTTTTGGGTTAATTTAAGTGGTAATTAGATTATATATGCAATCATTTGCTTTGTATCAGAAATATTTATCGACTCCCCCTTATTCCCCTATGATTGGCGATTGGGTTTGGATTCAATTTATTTTTATTTGTTGGGTTAAATGTCAATTCCCCCTGGAAGTTTTCCAAGTAGAGCAAGCCCCCCTGGAAGTTTTTCAAGGAGCAATTCCCCCCCTGAACTTTGTTTTTGGACCAAATCAGCCCAAATTTAATGTTTGGAGTAAATGGTTTTCCCCGTTTGCTTAGCTTTTCAGGAGGGGGAGGATCTCGACCGTCTGTTGCTTGCTCTTTTCCCTGCTTCGTTCTCCTACTAGTTTCGTCAGTTCGTATCCTCTTGAGTCTTGGCCTACCAGGCATTACACAAATGGGAGGTGGTTCCATGGGAAGATACATATCAACTGGCCAAAAGCTTCCAATTGGTTGAAATTTCTCTCTATAACTAGCAATGTAAGTGTTCTTGTGGTAGTACCGTGATATCTGAGATATTGGATTAACTCCAGCATGAAGCAATGCAGGTATAGCATGCTCACAAGGTGTTCCAGTCAACTCCCACATTCTACATGTACATTGTTTCTCACAAATCATCACTCTATGCCTAACATCCCCTTCCTCGACCTCATAACCTTCATCCCCATTAAATATGATCCTACAATCATTAGAAAGACTTTTGTTGGCCTCATACATTTCCATGCACTTAGGACTAAACTCCCCCTTCCACTTTGACACAAGCTTCTCACTTTTCGACCACTTAAGCATCAACTTCATCCTAATGCCATCAATCATTTTAATGATTGGCAAATATCTGAAGTCATCGGCCCAGGCATTGAAGCTTTCGCTAAGGTTATTGTCAACCATCATAGACATACTTCTATTACTAAAATACGCCCTCACCCAACATTGTGGAGGATATGTCAACACAGTTTCTGCAGCTTGCTTATCTACACGTCCAAGGGCCTTTAGCTTTTCCTTGAACTGCTCAACAAATGTGCTCCAAGCACAAGCAAAGAAACGTTTTTTCAACTCTCTCCCCCTCCATCTCTTACTCCAATTAGCATAGATGTGTCTTGCGCATTATCGATGCTCAGCTTCAGGAAAACACTTCATTGGCACCAACAAGCAACCCCTACATAAATGGGTAATTTAAGTATGATGTACTGCAAGTTTTAAAAAAATATTTAATCGCAACATCAAGATTCTAACCTTTTGCATATCTGACATAAGTGTTATTCTTTCTCCATAACCAAGCTCCAAGGATATGTTCAACCATTGAAAGAACCACTTCCAATTACAAGTATTCTCTTTCTGCACAACTGCAAAGGCTATAGGGTATAAGCAGTAGTTTGCATCTAGTCCAGTTGCTGTTAGCATAACTCCCCGCGCCTTTCCCTTCAAAAAGGTTCCATCAACTCCTATGATGGGCCTGCAACCAGCCTTCCATCCAACCTAATTAAAATACAAGAAAAGCAAGTTACACACATATCAAGAATAAAAAATAAGAATAAAAAAGGTATTAATGTAGAAGTATATGACCTTGGCAGCGTTGAAACATACATATACTCGACTAAAAACTCTCCTCCCTTCTTCTTCATATGCATCCTTACTAATCTCAACTGAGATATCAGATCCAGGGTTCCTTACTCTCAACTCATGACAATATGCTTCTAACTTGTTGAATTCATCAACATAGCTCCCTTCCATTTCTTGCATAATCAATCTTTTAGCACGTTTGCATTTGTAAATGCTAACATTAAGCTTGAAAAGTTTTGCTACATCCGCCTTCATATCCTTACATTTGTATTGTGGCCTATCCTGAACTTTCTTCCTAAAATGTCTAGCCAACCATTTCGCACTTGCCCTACGACTGTCAAACACCCTACAACAATTATGCTCCAATTGTAGTGTCTTCACAACAAGACCGGGATTTTCTCCATCTTTGGAAGCAAATAGAACGAATGGGCATCGATCTTGAGTCTCCGTTACTGCCTCTGTTTCATTTATACAAATTGCCCTGACCCTTAACGGCTCATTTTGTTTCAGCCACAAGTTCACCCCAGCACTAATTGCATAATGGTCTAGATCCTCAACCAACTCCGCCTTGTTCGCATAAGATGCACCCACCATGAAAAAATCTTTCCAACTTGGCCCACACACCTTTCTCCTCCCTCTACATTCCTCCCTCTACATTCTTCCAAAGGCTCATTATTAACTTCTAAGTTCAAATCTTCGTTAACATATTCGTAGTCACTCTTGTCTCCATCATCCACACGGGCCTCGATCCTCATGGCATCATCTTCATTATCATCTTTTGAACTATACTCTTCAATTTCACTATCTTCATACTCACTACCTTCAAATTCATCATCCTCTAAATCAGAACCTACAAGTTCCTCACGTTCATAATTTACTATACCCCTAGCTTCCTCTTCACATAATCTCTCCCTCTCTTCTTCCTCTTGACGAAATCTCTCCATGAGACGCTTTGAGATATCCTGACCAACATCTAAATAATCTACACGTTCACTCCAATAATTACCATGGTCATCCTCATCACTACCAGTCATCACCATCACACTTTGAGAATTTTCCAATTACAACCTACATAAAAATTTATACAAATTAGGAGTATGACTCATACTTCAGAGCTGATAAAAAATTAATAGAAAAAATTACACTGCGCTGAAATAGAATTTATATGTGTGAGGATAATAATCATAACACTATTACCACCTTATTAATTTTCCTTGAAATAGAATTTGCTACTCTGAAGGAAGTAACACGCAAGCACATTTTAACTAATTAATTTTTAAGTTGAGCTGCATAGAAAGTCAGTTAACACTTAAACCCTAAACCATCCTATCTCTAGTAAGTACATATAATGATAATAAGTTTACTTTAACTTACTATCACAGTGCCATTTTCGAGAATAAAACATGAAAAGATGAAGCTTTTGTGTCAACCCACTATGTAAATAAACAATTTTCCCAAGCCCTACAACTTTCATACCTCAGATTAGGAAAAAATGCTTTCTTCTTTGCTGCTGCTGCAAATTCGTAAGATATTTCAACAAACTCTACAGATTCGCAATGTTTTTCGGATTCCCCATGCTTCCTCTTGTGTTTGTAGAGTGGTTTTTGGTTGTTCTCTCTTGCCCTAATTGTTCTCTGCCTTTTCCTTTCGTTCTCTGCGTGAAGTTCTTTCAGACCTCTCCCTCCTCCTTATTTTACTCTTTACAGATTACAGATAATAAAAAAATTAAACGAAAAATAACAAATAATAATATTATTCATTGCCATGTCAATTAAATAATGCCCACGTCAGCATAAGTTATCCACATGTCAATTAGTAACGGTCAACGTATGTTGACTGTTAAATTTGGGCTGATTTGGTCCGAAAAAAAAGTTCAGGGGGGAAATTGCTCCTTGAAAAACTTCCAGGGGGGGATTGCTCTACTTAAAAAACTTCCAGGGGGGAATTGACATTTAACCCTTATTTGTTTGTGTCTCTTCATGTAAAGTTGTTCAGGGTGTTTGTTGAGTGGGCCTTTTACTAGGGTCTTGCTACTTTGGCACTTGTATTATTCTCATTTTAACGAAATAATTTATATTTTGTAAACAAAAAGAGGCATCAAACTGAAACTTGAAACACCTAAATTACCTGTTTAAAATAAACTTGGGGGTCAAAATTAAAATGGAGACAAATCTCAAGGACCACACAAATCACTCTGATGCATTTGCATAGCAAATGCTTATAAGTTATAACTACAACTCCACGAGCTCTAGATTATTATATTATATTTAATTATTTATGATCGAGTATATTCTTCATTTTCAGGTTATTAAGCAAGGTGCAAAATTTTGAAATAAATGTGTACTTATAGACAAATTTAACTACTAAAAATATAAGAGTAATTTTTATTAATTAATTATTTAGTGCTACTATGAGGAGGATCTAGAATAACATAATTACCCAACATATTTTACCAAAAAAAAAATTACCCAACATGCAACGGTTCTAATCTGATATTATCCCATAAAAATTGAGATTCTTGTTGACCCGCCTAAAAAAAAGATTCTAGATTATTCTGTAGCCGCATAACTATATATTATGGTCAAAAAAAAAAAAGCCGCATAACTATATATGTTCGCACCAATATCAACCGTCCATAGAGTTCAAGTTTTATGGAAAGAATTAATAAATCTGAATAATCCATAATCTATTTCTTTTCCTATATAATAAGCCCAAACCACAAAACTATTTCACTCAGCGCACAATACAATACATTGGTTGCTTTTTACTTGGCGGTGGTTTCGCTTTGGTTCTTCAGATCTAGAGGCGGCCGCTGCACAAGGCGCGACACATTAGGGTTTCATTTTTTTTGAATCGGCGTTGATTGAAACGAGAAGAAGAAGAAGAAGCAATCATGTTTGGTAGAGCGCCTAAAAAAAGCGATAATTCCAAGTACTACGAGATCCTTGGCGTCTCTAAGAACGCGTCTCAGGATGATTTGAAAAAGGCTTACAAGAAAGCCGCCATCAAAAACCATCCCGATAAGGGCGGTGATCCCGAGAAGGTCAATTTTCTTCCCTTGCCTCAATCTTTCATTATAATCCGCCTATTATTTTGTTATTTACATGTGAATTCCCTTGGTTTACAAGAGATTATATTCGTTTATGCCACAGATGTTGTTTCCACATGTATAGATGGTATGATTGACGGCTTTTATGGAATTTGTTTTTGTGATTTATGTTGTAGATGATGTTATGACCTGTGTTTTTTTTTTAATTAAAATTTGTATTGTTATTAGTCAATTGTACTTTGTTTGGTAGCTGAGATAGTATTAGGCTGAGATATGATTATCCTGTAAGATAGCTGATATAATGAATGTGGCTTTTCTTTTTTAGTTTAAAGAGCTGGGCCAAGCTTATGAGGTTCTGAGTGATCCTGAGAAGCGTGAAATATATGATCAATATGGTGAAGATGCACTCAAGGAAGGAATGGGAGGTGGCGGCGGAGTTCATGATCCGTTTGATATCTTCCAGTCTTTCTTTGGTGGCAGTCCTTTCGGAGGTATCAGAGAATCCCTTTAGTTAGGGGTTTACTACGCGATAGCTTTGTTTGTGTTGAGTAGAATTGTGGAGATGTTACTGATTCATGTTATGCTGACTGTATCAATAGGTGGTAGCAGTAGAGGACGGAGGCAGAGACGGGGTGAAGATGTTGTTCATCCCCTCAAGGTTTCTCTGGAGGACCTTTACCGTGGCACTTCTAAGAAGATGTCTCTGTCCCGAAATGTCTTGTGTTCGAAGTGCAATGGGTCAGTATCATGAGAGCGGATCTCATTCTTAAAAAAATTACTTTGGCATTATGAAAAGATGGATCTCTTATACAAATACTTGTTTTGCATAAATTACAGGAATGGTTCTAAATCTGGTGCTTCAATGAAGTGTTCGGGTTGTCAAGGTACTGGTATGAAGGTTTCTATTAGGCATCTCGGCCCCGCTATGATACAGCAAATGCAGCATGCTTGCAATGAATGCAAGGGTACAGGGGAAACTATCAATGATAAGGACCGTTGCCAACAGTGCAAGGGGGAGAAGGTAGTTCAAGAGAAGAAAGCACTTGAAGTTGTCGTGGAGAAGGGCATGCAGAATGGACAGAGAATTACATTCCCTGGGGAAGCAGATGAGGCAGTAAGTTGAAAATCTTGTTCTGTATGCGGGTGGAAGGAATTATAGAGTTGATACTGATTTTCCAACTGTTTGTGATTTACAGCCAGATACAATAACAGGGGATATAGTGTTCGTCCTTCAGCAGAAGGAACATCCCAAATTTAAGAGGAAGGGTGAAGATCTTTTTGTTGAGCACACCTTGTCCCTTACAGAGGCTTTATGTGGTTTTCAATTTGTGTTGACCCACCTTGATGGCAGGCAGCTCCTCATCAAATCAAACCCAGGGGAAGTTGTCAAGCCTGGTATGTATAGATTCAGGATTTCATTTCCCGCCCATGTTATAGTCATGCTTGGTGATTGTAAATGATGGTCTTTTGTGTGCTCCATATGCAGATTCGAATAAGGCAATCAATGATGAAGGAATGCCGGTGTACCAGAGGCCATTCATGAAGGGAAATCTTTACATTCACTTTACTGTAGAATTCCCGGAATCTGTGACTCCCGATCAAGTCAAGGCTTTGGAGGCTGTTCTGCCGCCTAGGCCTTCGACACAGTTGACGGACATGGAGCTGGATGAATGTGAGGAGACTACACTTCATGATGTCAATATTGAGGAGGAGATGAGGAGGAAGCAGCAAACACAGCAGGAGGCATATGATGAGGATGATGATATGCCCGGTGGTGCTCAGAGAGTGCAATGCGCCCAGCAGTAATGAATTTTGCAGGATAGAGTCGATTATATGAATGATGCCGATAAGTTCTAGTTATAATGTGAGGCGATTTGTTTAAGGAATTTGAATAGTAAATAAGTACTCTAGAGCATTTTTTTCCCCTTGGGCAACATTTCTGTTGTGACATTCTTAATGTAATGTGTTTTTAGTTAGCTAGCTGCCTGGATAACATCTCTCTTTATTTGGCCTCCAAAAGTATCGACCTTTGCTGGTTGTTGTGTTTGGCATGATCCCCTTCCGTCTGGATTGGGAGATCCTAAAGTAGATGGTATTACTATTTTCAGGGCAAATATACTAATGCCAAGTTATATTACGGAAAATAGGCAGAAAAAATGGCACCAATGGGGGGTTTTTTTTTTTGAACTGAACCAATGGGGGCTTTAATTGGGGACAAAATATGTATATTTTCAAATTTTAATGCCGATTAAACTTTTGATTAATTGCTTAGAGGGGTTTAATTTTTCCGTCGAGTTTGGTTGAAACTTCAATACAGTATAGAGCCCTGAGAAATTCTCAGGTGAAAACTACGGATGTCGAGGCTGTATATATAAATTAAACTTCCTATGCATTATTACACTTGCTATGGTATTGGTCAGTGCCAAAAAGATAGAGACTAGTCAAATGACTACGTGATTTAGTCAATCAACACAACCATGAATCAGGATCATTCCGTCTTCAGCCATTATTGTACCTGCCTAAGTGGGAATACCGGAATATCGCACGTCTTTTCAACTGATGTTTCTTATTTTTTTTGTCTAACAACATTACATCCAAAACTACACTCTGGTTCATGACTACAGTTCGCTTGTCCAAGATCAGAAGTCAGGGCACATGATTATACTATCTTAAACATAACCTTGGAATGACACGGGGAATACATAGGCACACATGACATGAAACATAGATCTTCAAACATGAGCCATTTTCACGTTTAGCTAAAGAACGTAAGTTGCTTCTTATTAAGCCGTCACATGACAAGTTATCCAAGTGTGATCCTAAAAGGAGAAGGGAGCTTTACAATGATGGATAAAGATTAGAAGTTCGGAGGGAATGTCCATTTTCACGGTGCTATGTTCTGAGTTAAGTAAATGGCCCGCAGAAGGCAATAAAATGAGTTCTCCAATTGAGGGGCAAAAAAAAAAGGCAAATTTACACTGTTAATTATTCACACAAAGGGAGGGGAGTTCTAAATATTCTCCCAAACTCCCAATAATCATGAAGAACTTCAAACAACAGGAAGACCAATCTTAGTCATGAGGTATATCAACCTTCTGTTGAAGATATCTAAATAACTGGGGGATTGTACATACAGGCTTGTCCCTTGATTTGATACATAACTTTGCAACAGCTAGAAGGGTTTTTAACTCTCTAGAATTGTAGTTGTCGCCAAGATCAGGGTCTACCATGTTATGAATAGAGTTGTAGAAGCGTGATTCCTGGATCCATTCTATTAGATCAGAACCTTCCATCTCTGAAGACTGACCAGTGACAAGTTCCAGTATGAATACTCCCAATTGGAATATTATGTTACCATTTTTCTGCCTCATGCTGTCATCTGAAACGAAGTAGGCCAACATGAGACCACTAAAGGTATGTGAATGTGTCCGTTAGAGTAGTTTACAAAGAGTATTCACCTTTTGGATTTTGCATCATAACAGGATTTCCAACACAAGTAAGAAGGCCAAAATCAGATAGCTGTGAACATATAATAGGCAACACCATTTAGCAGTGAATAAGAATTCTGGATTAGAGTCTAGTACTTTCCTTTTTTAGAATGTATAAAAGAGAGAGTTTGCCTCAAGAGTGAAGTTTTCCTTACTTTAGCCGTAAAGTTATCATCTAACATGATATTGCTGGAGCTGATGGAGACATGACATAATGGTTGTTCAACGAAGAAAAACAAGTATTCCTACATCAAAACAGTCATATCAGTAGTGGCACATGCCAACATGAGATAATTGCTAAAAGAATATTTGTAGTTTTCAGCTTCCTAGACAGTAACTGTAATATCATTACTATCTTATTCAAACTATAAATTCTAATTAAGTAATTAATGTCCCTGAAATGTTGAATCTCCATCTACTTGTTCAAAGAAAGTTTAGTTCTATGACCTGGCATGATATCAGATTCCATCCATTTCAAACAGTGTCCCAGCAAATCCTTACCCTGAGAAGCTAAGGTATTTTTATCTTGCATCTTTTTCTCTAGTGAAAACACTATACTAAACTTCTTGGTTTTTCAACTTTGTTGCCTTAAAATCTAAGAATGTCATGTATATGCAATGTGGCAATGGTAATCTAAAAAACTTGGCGGTTATGGACATGCTTGCATAATATGCAGTTATGCACTGAGAATTCAAGTATATAGTGCTTACCAGGGCGGCCACAACACCTATAGCTATCTGTAACCTTGTCCTCCAATTTAAGGGTGTCTTCAGGGGATCTGCCAATATGTCATCAATAAAACCATATCAGAGTAATGCAAACATCAGTATAATACCCCCCCCCCAATGTCTACTTTTTACCATTTAGATGATCCTTTAAGCTTCCATTCTCTATGCTGCCAAAAATGAGCAACCTGCTAATGTGCCCCAAGGAAATGTTAAAGTCGGACTTATTTGTATCCAAGTGGCATACATGATTGAAAGAGTATCTAGAACACAAAATGGTTCCTATTTATTCATCAATATGTTAGCATAAAGACCACGAAACATGCCACTAAGTGGTGGCAGGTTCATGTTAGACTAGAACCTTCACATCCTTAAATGCTACAGCTACAACTGTGGCTCTACCAGCTAGCAACTCGAAATCCGTGGATGTATATGGTGTGTTAGGAAATGCATTCATGTGTGTATTCAACTGTGTCAAAACGTTTTCAAACTTGTCTATAATAGTATGCTATAACGTCAATAGTGACTGAACATGAAAGTATTATAAACATTCTGTTCAAAAGAATTCGGTCCTTCTCATTGGAAAATATAAGATATTTCATATATGTAGAAAGAGCTTAAAGCTACTGATAGTTAACAACTGATTTTTTTTAACCAAACAACTTCTGATAAGAGCTTAGTGAAATTGAAATTAAAATCTTTTGTATATAGTACTTCCTCTCATCCTATATATAAGACTTATTTTTTATGTGTCCATTTTTTTTTCCAAAATTACCCCATTAGTGTCCCCTCAATAGTAATCAAGTAAGAGAGGGGAGGGTGAGTTAGTTTATATAATAGGGGTGTTTTGGGAAAAACATGTCAAATCAACTAATTTAACTAAATCTAATCAAATTAGATAAATGAGTCTTATATTTAGGACGGACGAGAGGGAGTATAAACTTATTCTGCCATTGCGTAAATCTGTAGATGGTGTCACAGGCACGAACCTTTTATGTTTCATGGAAAATCCTTTGAGTGACAAAAGGTGTCGGTGGTGCAAGCTGCTCAAGAATTGCACTTCACTGTAGAAAATATCATCTGCTTGATCAAAATCCTTTATTTCTTTCACCAAAGAAACGCTGCCATCTCCAAAGTTAGCCGCATATGCAGCAATTTGAGAGTTGCTGTATATAATTCTGTGAAAACCATCCGTTGCTCTTTTAACATCCTTGTATGAAAGTCTCCTCATAAAGTATATTTGATCTGAATTCAGCTCACACAACTTCAATAAATCCAGTCATAAATCCAATTTTCTAGTACACTCCTAATAATTAATAAAACAGGAAATCCCACTTTTTAAGAAGCAAATTAATATAGATATTATCATAATCACTAAAGAAAGCAGCTTTCAGGCTTGACTTCACTCACTGCACACTAAATTATAGAAGTTTGCGAATAATTAAAGCATATGACTTTCAGATCAGTGAAAAATGATTGAACTAGCAAGATATTTGACGAGATGAGTATACCAGAGCGAGATCGGTGAAGCCATGCAAGAAGGCGGCGGCGCAGCCTGCAAATTAAGGGATCCATGGGCATGAAAAGGTGAAGATAACACTGTAAATTAAAGTTTCATTGTTTTATATAGAGATTACTTTTTATGGAACAAATCTGCAGAATCTTTTCACCTTTGTATGGAAGTGAGAGAAGCAGAGAATTAGGAAGGACCAAGTTAAGTGTGGGCCAGTAAGTGATTAATCAGTAAAAAAAATAGAGTCTCTATTCTTCTGTTAACTGTTAACGGTTAATAGTTTCAGTTGAACATTTTGACAGTTATTTTACACGAGAAGAGAAAGACTAGGATATACATTGTCGTTTACCATCGAGGTCAGTTCATGATGATTTTGGTAGCAGACTTGCAGTTGCAGCTGCAATGTTGCATGATTTACCTGATAATGTCGATTTGGCAAATTTAAGTTGCACTGCATTAAATAATATTTGTCCACATACCACCATAGAACCATAAAATTGACAACAGCGTTGTCATCACCTGCTCAGCTCTTTTCAAGTTTTGTTTTTTTTTTACTACCTTCTTCGGTTTTAAATATAAGACCTAATTGACTTTTTTTAGAGGTTAATGTTGCAAAATAGGCTATTAAATCATGACATATTTGATATATTTTTAGATTATACATTAATTTATAGGTAAAATAAACTAGTCTAAGGGAAAAAATTAGGTAAATCAATTTATAATTAACTTATTTTGTTTTTTATAGGATTTTCTAAAAAAGTCATCTAGGTCTTATATTTACACTACAAAAAAAAGGGGTAATGTGGACGCTTGCACTTCAGCGGTTCGGCAAAAACCGCTGAAGTGGGCTCTCATCTCCGCGGTTGCTTGGTTGGCCGCTGAAACGAAAATGGCGGTCAACAACTTTTTTTTTCCAGACAAAACAGGGCATATGCGCGGTTCTAACCGCTGAAGTGCACGTGTGACTTCATTATTTTCAGAAAAAAAAAGCTAAATAATTGTTTTTAAAAACAAAAAGTAAATGCACGTTTCAAATCCGCGGTTGAAACCGCTGATATGCTGGGACCTTTCAAATCCTGTCAGAGCAGTAAATGCATCTGACTATGGCAGGATTTTAATATTAAAAATAAATAACACATCAGCGGTTCCCACGCGCTGGACTGCAGGTTGAAACCGCGGAGATGCATGTGACCGTTAGAATCAGACCGTTGCGTCCCCAGCCTGCCTCGAAACTTTAAAGTGCATAAATGGCATAAATGTGCAAATCAGCGGTTAGAACCGCTGATATGGCTTTCAGGTGTTTATAAATAGAGCGACGCGTTTTCAGCGTGTTTTCAGCGTGGATTTCTCTTCTTTCCAGCGTGTTTTCTTTCCTCCGAGTTTTTCAAACATGTTTCTTACACTATATATAGCATGTCTAGCAGTAGTAGTGAGGATAGCGAGTTTAATTACGAGGTGCCTGTTGTTCCAGGATTATTTTCACCCCCGATCAACCGCACAAATGATGATGTTCCAATAGATTCTGTGTTTGCTGATGCTGAAAGGAATATGGCGGGGCATGATAATGAAGAAGAATATGATGAGTATATGGAGGGACATGGGAGTAGAAATGATGCTGATGATAGGGAGAACATTGAGAATGATGAGGAGAGGAACAATAATGAGGATGATGAGGAGGATGATAATGGCGAGGAGAGAAGCAGTAGGGTGCCCCCTGCTCAAACCACATTTACTCGGGGCAGACAGTCTAGAGGAGCACCTGGCTCCGATGTTACAGTGAAAAGTGAGTAATTTTAATATTATTAATACATATTTTTTATTTTTTGTTATATTTATTTTTTGTATCACATACAATTTA
This sequence comes from Mimosa pudica, assembly GCA_029929735.1. NCBI lineage: Eukaryota > Viridiplantae > Streptophyta > Magnoliopsida > Fabales > Fabaceae > Mimosa > Mimosa pudica. The sequence continues at coordinate 2,226,176 of JAKELP010000001.1, forward strand.
ATGAATTTATTTCAATCTTTACTTTTCACATGATGTAGATTTTCGAGGTGGCACGACCTCAAGAAGGCGGTTGACTGTCGCACAGACTCATCACCTTCCTCTGCATGAGCGGGTGTTGGTTGACCAACATTATTGAATGCTTTCCACGCATCACCATCCCTAGAATGTCTCATCTTCCCATCATTATTGCGTTCTCTATGATGCCAACACATGTGCTCAGCTGTTTGTCGCGACAAAAATAACCGTTGCAATCGCCCTCGGAGTGGGAAATATCGCATACTTTTCCTTGACAATTTCTTGCTCCGACTGCTACCCTCTTTTTGCTTCTTGTACCGACGGGTGTTGCATCTTTTACATCTGTCCAGCTCCGCATCTTGCCCCCAATACAACATACAATCATATTTGCACACATCAATTTTAATGTAATTCGACCCCAATTTGGTAATAGTTTTCTTTGCCTCATAAAATGTAGGCGGGATCTGAACTTGCATTTTTGAAAATGCATCTGACAACAGTTCAAAAACATCTGACATCTCAACATCACTAAAACCACGTTTACACTTGATTCTATATAGTTTGGTCAGAAATGATAATTTAGTGTAATCAGTGCAACCTGTTTTCAAGATAGAAAAACATATTTCAAATTAAAGAAAATAAAAAAACCAACATTATATATATATATATATCTACACACACACATATATATATATATAACCTAAAAAAAATGATTATATATATATACCAAAACCTAAAAAAATTTTAAATTAACCTGGATATAATGGCACATCATCCTTCATTAGATCGAAAAAGTTTTTGGCAATATCATTTTGCAGAATACACGACTCTGGCCCGATTACATCTTTTTCTTGAACATTCTCATTTGCCTCAATAGCCAACATCTCGTCATCTTGAATATTCTCATTTGTCTGGTATTCTTCAACATTGTTGTCAGTGCCACCAATCTCTCTTCCCACGTGAGAACTTGAACCAATTTCAAGATTATTCGCAACATAATCATATTCACCGTGCTGCGCCCAAAAAAGGTATTTGCGTGGGAATTGCCTTATTATACAGTGTTCATACACAACACTTCTAACTTGCCACCTTTTAAATTTACATTTGGGACATGGACAAGCTATTTCTCCATTCACACTCGACCTCGCAAATGCAAAATCTAAAAACTGATGGACCGATCTTGTATTCGGTGGTTGAAAATTTGAGTGAGAATGGAGACAGAGATGAATTTATCCTGATTGAAGGTATATGTATGCATATATATAGGCCAAGAGGAGCGTGGGAGTTTTCTGACCGTTTTAACCCTCACTCCAGCGGTTCATTTCAGCGGTTGCAACCGCTGAAATGCACCGTCATTTTCATCGCGACATGAACCGTCATACACACATCAGCGCTGGTAACCGCTGGTGTGTACGGTCTGCCTATAAATAGAGCACCACCCACCCATTCATTTGCAATCTTGCTCATTTTCCTTCCCTCCTCTCTCTGATTCGCTCCAATTCCCTCAGATTCCCTCCTCTCATCTCTACATCCAGGTGTTTTCTTCCAAATTTCCAGTCAAGCTCAAAGTTCTTCTTCAAGCAATATGTACATTAATCTAATAGTTGTTGTTATTATTGTTTCATTGTTTTTATGATTTGAATTTTTTTTTTCATTCTTCAAGTATTATGTAAACTATTATTGTTTCATCAACTCAAACTCATAGTTCTTCTTCAAATATTATACTACTTGTTCTCACTTCAAGCATTATATTGTCAAACCCAGTCTAGCTCTCTCCTTAGGCAACTGGGTTTGTAATGATTTTTTTTGTTTTTTTTTACCACATCCGCGGTTGAAACCGCGGATGTGGTTTTTATTTTCAGAAGACAATACTGCACCTCTGCGGTCGATGTGACCGCTAAAGTGGGGGAATTTGTTAAAATGTTTGAAAAGCGCGCTCACGGGAATTTGTTAAAACTTTTGAATTTTGAATCATCCCGCCAGGAAAATTCTGAAAATATTCATGTACCACATCAGCGGTTGGTCTGAGCGCTGATATGCCTCGTGCTTCCCCAAAACAGCGGTTTGACCAACGCTACAGCGGTCGCTTTCGCCCGCTAATGTGGTGTTTTTAACGCACTGAATTTTAGCGGTTGCTGGGCGCGCTGTAGCGCCATATCAGCGGTTAAAACCGCGCGTGTGCTCGTTGTTACACACGCTGAAATGGTCCATTTTTTTGTAGTGTTAGGATCAGATGGAGTATTATTGTTCATCTTATCCTAAATATCTAATGTATTTACCAATGATGAGTAGGTTGAGGTGAAAAGTGGACTCATCTCCTAACAATGAGAAGATTTGTTCAAGTCATTTAATAAAACTTATGTGTAATAGTGTCTATTTTTTCCAAAATTATCCTCACTAACGCCTCTTAAAAATAATAAGTAAGCAAGTAGAGGGGAGTTAAGAAATATGTTAGGGTGGTTTGGAAATATCACGTGATATCAACTAACTTTGTTAAATCTTTAATCTAATTAAATTAGGTGAATATTTAGAACAAGAAGGAATGTTATGGTTGGAGGAAAAATGGGAAATTCTTTTTGGTCAAAAGCAAGGTTTTTAAAGCCGGACCGAGCCGGACGGTCCGACCGGTGGCTAAAACGGCCCAATCACCTCGATTGGGCCGTTTTACTGTACGACCCGGTTTGACCCGGGGTTGACCCGGGTCGACCGCTGTTGACCCGGGGTTGACCCGGGGTTGACCCGCTTTTGACCCGGCCAGAAATTGACAACTGCAGAAAAAAATATATCAACAGAAAAAAAATGAACTTGATTAAAAAAATATCTTCATTCTAATTATATTAAGTTATTAAGTATTAACAATATTTATATATTTAATTTTCATTAAATTATTACGTCACCGGTTCGACCGAACGGTCCAACCGTTTCAACCGTTTCAACCATGACCCGCTCAGTTTTCCGGCTCGACGTCCGGCTCGGGTTTTAAAACCTTAGTCAAAAGGATTGATAAGGATTATGCATTAGTAAATAGTTGAGGCTGCAAATATAAGTATATAACTTGACAAGGATGGATGATGGTTTCGTGGGAGGAAAGTGTTGTATTGTATGAAGTTCCCAGCGCATGACCCCAATTGAAAGCGTCCAGGTAAAGTTCTTAATCCTATAGCCCGCATGGATGTTGTGTGACTTGTGTCTATCACAAATCATTGTATAGTCGATGTATCTTGGAGAATATATGATATTCCCTTCGGTTCTAAATATAAGATTTAATTGACTTTTTTCTAGAAAATCCTTAAAAAACAAAATAAGTTAATTATAAATTAATTTATCTAATTTTTCCCCTTAAACTAGTTTATTACACGTATAAACTAATGGCTAATCTAAAACTATATCAAATATACCATCATTTAATAATCTATTTCGCAACCTTAACTTCTAAAAAAAAGTCAATTAAGTCCTACATTTAGGACCGGAGGGAGGTAGTACATCGATGTCATGTCACGCCTACTTAATTGATCATACAATTCTCACGCGTGTTTGTTTATAAAATATAAACGGGTATCACTTTTATTATAAGTTAAGAACTAGTTGTAACTAATAAAGCGAGTATCTCTTCTTCAAATCCTTTTTCCCAAATAATATCGTTAATTTGGCGCTAGTATTTTATTATATTTGGCAGGTGGCGGGTTAAAGCTCATTAAGCCCTCCCATTCAATAAATTCAATAAATAAATAAATCTGATCTCCACGATAAGCATAATTCGCATAGATAGAGTGTAAGTTGTATCATGGAGATTTCGTCTTTTATGAAAATTTTCATTCTATTGCTCTCATCATCTCTCATTCAAGCTACTCATGTCCATTACTGCGGTAACTTCACCCTTCTACTTCTGATTTAATCTATTCTCTAATGTCATCTTTATGGATACCAATTATCTCCTTTGTCGTTAGGTTTTCTTTTCTGTTTTATATGTCGTTTTTGCTTTGCTTACGTATCAGTGGTAGCCAATCAGATATAGTGGATCTTTGTTTTTCTAATTTCAATTCTGCGGTGTGTTGCTGTTTTAGTCGAATTGATCATTTCTTACTTAATCAATCACTGTTTCACAATATTCCAAATTGCTTAGTAAAATTCAGATGCATATGATGGCCTTTATGTGCATTTCGTTTAGAGTGAAGCGACTTAATTTTAACTGATCATTTGATTGTGCTCAAAATTTGTGCAGAAAAGGCAACAGACTATGCTGTGAAGGTGCATGGTGTTGAAATATCACCCAACCCTGTGGTGAAGGGAAAATTAGCTAACTTTAAGATTTCAGCTGCTGCTGGTAACCTCACAGTTTTTCCTTCTTTTGTAATTCTTTATCTTTGTGATGTAGAGGTTGAGCCCAAATAATGGATCCGGTTACATATCTATATGCACAAAAACAGAACGATTTTTTAAGAGAAGATGGTTGGCATTAGAACTTTATGTCCTTTCAAATTGCACTGATTATTCTTGAAATTCATTAGTCGTTTTGTGTTTGGAAGTAGCTTTGGTAATCTAGTTTGTTATTGGATAATAAGTGGGATTTTTTTTATGTTTCCATTAGGTGAAGCTATTTCTGGTGGAAAGTTGGTGATTGAAGTTTCATACTTTGGGGTGCATGTCCATACAGAAACTCATGATCTTTGCGAGAAATTATCCTGTCCTATCACTGCTGGAGACTTTGCGCTCACTAACTCTCAAACACTACCTTCATTTACCCCATCGGTATGTTTTGGCTTACCATATGCATTCTCTTACCAATGCTGAAGCCATTAAGAAACTTTCAGTTTATAACAAGTTTTGAGTTTTGGTTTACATGAGGAGCTTCTTGACATTAATATCCATGCGGATATTCGAGATTTACTTAAAAAGGAATTGCACTTTTGCGAACTTTATAGGACATGTTCAACTCTTCCCTTTCTATACCATCTTCCCCTCTAGGCTCTTGCTTGCAAAATTTCTGCAGCACGAACGCCGGTATTATTGAAGGGAAAATTTGTCTCTGCATCATTACTTGCAAAAATATATTGAAATTCTTTGGTTTCTCTCTCTTTCCTTGTTTCATACATTCTTTTTCTTTAATAAAATCATCAAAAAGGGAAGATCCATCCCTCTATTTATCTGCTAGATCATGTATTACTTCTATCCAATGTTAAAAATCACGTTATTAGAAGACCTTGCCAATCCAATTGGTAGTATGTTGGAATGCTGTTCAACTGGGCATTTGAATATATGGGAATATTGGCCTTTATACAACTGGGCCTTTCTGTTGGCCTGACTTTAGGATTTGGAATTTTTAAGGTCCAATTTGAGCAATGAAGTAAAGGTCAACTTGCATATTTTCTTGACTGGTAGACATGGTCAGTGGCTCAGTGCAATTTTGCCAACTAATTTCTGCCCTCACTTGTATTAAATGTATGGTGGGCTTCAGTTGATTTCCCCCCTTTTTAATTCAATAAATTAGCCGGACCCTGTTGTACATATTGTTTTGTTAACTCCATTAGTTAAGTTGTCTGAATTTGGCTATCGTGCTAGAAGTTTGACTGATGCTAAATTATTTGATTAAATTAGTAAGAGAGGGCTCACCCAGTTTTTCTGGTAGCATGTTCTTATCTTATTAAGATAATGTTCGAAATTATTGGATTACAATGGCAAGACTGCACTCACCCAGTTTTTATGGTGGCTTCACCTTTAAGATGATATCCAACATTCTTTCAGACACAAATACTACCACAATCTTGGCCTCTTCCTTTCTTCCTTATATCAGTGAATTTCTTTGACCACATGATACATAAACAAGTGTCCAAGTGTGCAGGCTAATGTCTCAATGATTTTCTCTACCAATTTTCCCTTGTTTTGCTTGTTTTACATGGTTATAAGCAATGATTTTGTTGATTTAGCTCTAGGCATCCTTCGTTACACTTCCTCTGTCATGTTTGGTTTTCTTGTACTATCCCTTCTCCTTCTTTTAATGCATGTCTTTGATGATACTTTTTTTTAGATTTATTGGTTCATTATGAAATGATATTTTATATATTATATTTTTACAGGGCTCTTATGTGCTGAAGATGACGATGGAGGATGAGAAGAATGAGCAGTTAACTTGTATCACCTTTAACTTCAAAATCGGTTCAGGATCTTCTGTGTCCTACATCTAAGTGTTCACTGTCTCCAGCAGGAAAACTTTGCATATATTACTTTATTTTATTAGTCCTCTGTTATGCTTTGCTTGTGTATCTCAGTTCTTAAGAGCCTCGCAAAGTTAGTGGTAAACATAGTAGAGTTATGACGTTTAAGAACTGTCCTCTTCAATGTTTGTTTTGATGCACAATGCTTGCATCTTCAACGTAAATATGAAGAAGCATTATCTTACACTCAACATATGATATTAAGCAAAGATGTAAGACAGGGCAATCAAATACAGAATTCCCACATTATTTCATGAACATGGGAATTTGCTTATAGCATTGGATTCCACAATTGAAGCAAGTAGCATGCTGAGAATCATGACTTGAACACGGGGTTTTGGGGGCAATATGAACTTGAATCACGTTATTCCAATGATAATTTTTGCACAACTATTTCCTATTCAATAGTCTGGTCAAACAGAACAGGTGTAAAATCCTTTCACTAGACCTAACCACCATTCTCATTCTTCCGTATATTTTACTTTTCCTAGCGGAGATAGTGCTTATGAGTCAGGATTTTTTGCTCCGGCCAAATCTGTTCCGTGTGAAGGCAATTTTATATAATATCTATAGTTATGCCTTTTGATTTTGCTGAACAAATTTGAAAGGAAAACCTTGACAGGATATGGAGGAAAATAATTAAGAGTTAAAGGTCATATCTGCCCCTAAAGTATTTTTTGGCCCAAATTTGCCCGAAAGTGCGTACAAAGGATCATATCTGCCCTTGAAATATATATGAAGAGTCACATGCCCTAGAAGTATGCACAAAATGTCATATTTGCCTCCAAAGTATGTATGAAGGATCAAATTTAACCGTTAATATTTCAACTATAAAGGGTGAATTTGATCCTCATGCATATTTCAGAGGCAACTATGCACCAAAGAATACTTCAGGAGTAGATATGATCATGCATGCATACTTCAGGGTATTATCTGACTTGGATGGGATGTCAGATTAGCTTACATGAGTTTCCTTTTGTCTGCTTTAATATGCGTTTTCTATACTCTGATAGTATCTAACCAAAACTTGCTTCTGGCTTTGTGAACATACTTAGAATCAGGTTCTACTCTATAATGGACCAAGTAACCTTTGTGTTAGCTGTTTAATTTAGTTGCTGTCATCTTCATGTTCATCAAACATTACCACATTGGCACACACTATCTAACTTTTGAACTGTTAACAACATGAGTCTGCTATGGCAAAGTATTTTTTTCCCATATGCATGAAAAAAGAAATATTGCTTGCTGTAGTGTAGGGCAAGATTGTGATGCTCAAGATCCTAATTTCAGGATTTGAGGCAGGATCCTAAGTTGGTCTTGCAGAATCATAGTAACAATGACGCCAGGGCTTAGGACCATGAATATATGGGTGTTGGATTTGTTGAAAATCATTTATCACAGATATTTGAAATTGTTAATGAGAAGTTCCTCAATGAAAAAAAAAACTCTTTTTAAGAGGCCAGTATTGATTCTCATTTACTCTAGTTTGCTTTTAGAATCTTCGTTGTACTGCTTTTAGAGTTTTTTAAGTCTTTTGCTTAGTATTGAGTTGCCAACCATGTCAGAATATCTTAGGGTTATGTAGAGTTCATAAACTTATGAGCTGAGTATTCATGGTTCTTATAGTTAGTGAAGATTTTAGGTTCAACTACGATATGAAGCATATTATATGTTGACCTTGCTGCCCTTAGCTGATGCCTACTGTTACATGCATGTGTGTGGGCTGCTTTTATGGGGCATGCTTTTTTAGAAAGCTTAAGTTCACCCTTTCTTTAGGAAACATGTTCCTTGAAAAGGCAAGGCACCCATAAAAAGATTACCTGTGCCTGCTTCTAGTTAAGAAACTGGAGCTATATATTCTTATTCTAAATACATTTCGGGCTTGTTGAAACGTCTGCTCTTGCTTTCAATTTTGTCTTGTAGCTTGCTAATTAAGAGGATATAAGCTGTAAATCTAAAGCCATCAGATATGCAATTGGTTTATAACAGCACATGATGGATTCTATAGAAATTGCAATGTTTTCTTCAATCACGTTGTAGCTCAATTCTCAATATATAGGCTTTATATATAGTGCCCATCACCTTGGTGTTGAAAACTAAAAGGGTTTCACAAAAATAAAAGTCTTCTTATTATTTCATTGATGTGCTTACATACTTATAATATAAAAGTTTCCTAAAAGATAATTAAACTTCTCCTACAAGTTTACCAAATATGATTCCCTAATAAAAACTAATATTCTTCTACTCCAAGTATTTCCTAATACTATAATTATTTCCTAATAATCTTCTAACAGTCCTTACGGAAAATATGTTTGATTTCTTGATAACGTCTAAAAATCTGGCTCTTTCGGTTAACCATGAAATCTTTTCCCGCCGGGGGATAGAGATTAGAGAAATTGATACAAATAAAACCTGTGAACCGTGAAAAGAGAATTTTGTTGCTTTTGTCAAGTCTATGTCGTGTATGTTCACGAATCATCTGAATCAGAAGCGTCATCATGTACTATTTTGTTCACGTGCCTTTTAATTCCTGCTCTCTTGTTAAATATGGTAGCAGATAAAGCAAGTCCAATTTCCAGTTAGGTGAAGAGGAAATATAGAGTGTGCAGAAGCCAAGGTTGATTTTTAACCAGTGGATGACTCGCCCATTCAAGTGTTTACAAGTTACAACCTTTACACTGTATTTTACACTGATGAAAAAGCCGAAGTAAAAGAAACAATAATTTGTGGGAAACTTACTTGGTGATTGATTGCTGGTGGGCAAAACATAATAATTGCAGACAGTATAATTTTTTTGCAGCATTATTTTTTTGCTGGAGAAGGCAAGTAAATAAAAAGTGAAGAAAAGAGGGGGGAATTGGGAGAGCAGCATTGGATTTCATAGGTAGTACAGATATGATGTCTGACAAGTGAGAATTGTTAGTTGTGAGGAAGATGGACCACATAACTTTGATTACCACATTGATGTAAGATATGGAAGGCCCATGTTTGATTTCTGCTATGCAGCCTTAACCCTAACCCACAGCCCAGGGACCACTCACTTTTCACATTCTCTTTCTCTGCTTCTCTGCTGCTAACATATTCTGTCCCGCCATTTTCTCATCACTTTCATTTCTGATGGCGTTTATTTTAGACCTTCAGTGGACAATACATGGATTCTAATCACATGACACAAGTAAAAATAAAAAAGTTTATCCACTTACTGGTTTATTACCATAAAGTTCTGCCTTTGATCCACCAACACGAGAATTTTACTTGTAGATGATTCACAAGTACCGTTATAAACGCTTAATATGAAAGCACGGTTGAGTTATATAGGCACCTGAGACACAACTCACCAGTTTTATTTGATTTTTTTGTGAATAAATAAAATAAGCAAACGATAGTTGAATTTTTTTTTCTGTGTGTATCTTCTATGCCTAGTATGTATTATACTCCCTCCGGTCTTAAATATGGAACTTAGTTGACTTTTTTGAAAAATCCTAAAAAACCAAAATAAGTTAATTATAAATTGATTTACCTAATTTTTTCTCTTACACTAGTTTATTTTACCTATAAGCTAATGGATAATCTAAAAAGATATCTAATATGTCATGATTTAATAACCTATTTTGCAACCTTAATCTCTCCAAAAAAAGTCAATTAGGTCTTATATTTAAGACCAGAGATATTATTACCTTTTTTATATTTTATTACCTTGGTACTAACTCATTTTTATATATAAAATTTATTTACCTGTTTTAATTAAATAAAGGATGTTAATTGAGTTATTTAAAGTCATATAATACTACCAAAAGTTCATAAACACCCAACATTTTATATCCCTCTATTACTTTTTTTTATTTCAATATCCCTCTATTACTTTTTTAATATTGAAGAGTATTCATAGGAATATTTAGAGAAAATTGAGGGAAATGAGAAATAAATCTTATATTTAAGAAAAAGCTCAATCAAATAAGTCATATGTAAAGGAAAAGAGGGCGTGACAAGAAATGATTGAAATTTGTGCACAATATATATTTATTTAATTTTTTTGTTCATTAGAAAGTATTGACATGTCAATGCCCATAAAATAGCTATCATTTGAAACATGTCTCACACAAAAAGAAAGTCTTCATAATATGGAAAACTAATAGTCAGATTCCTCAACTCTTGCAATCCGAAAATAGTGGGAAGGGCCAACGTGTCTTAAACTCTTCATCTTTCAAAAACACATCATTATCCACAGTTTTGCACGATCGATTTTGGTCTTAAAGAAAAAAATTGCACTTTACTTTTCTGAAAATTGCATGTTGTGCCACTGGAAAGATTCCACTTGAAGATGTTCCATAAAATTTGCTGTTCACCAATAGTATGAGACCTAACAAGTAACGAGCACCATTTCTTCATCTTATATACACGCATCACTGCATCAGCAACACTGAATTGACAGCGACACCTCTAGTTTTATTTAACGAAGACAGTCTCGCAAATTTCCAGGTCTCTTACTTTTAAATATTTTATTTATATGAAATTCATAAACTTGATGACATTTTCCGCTTCCACCTTCACTTTCTACTGGGCTGTTTGTTTTTTTGGCAAGCAAAACAACAGTTTAGGCCTTCGGGTCTATCGGTTCATGTCCACCAGTAGGCTGACATGTTGTGCAGTACAATTGTCAGAGTGAAGGAGGTGCTTTTCTTACTGATTCTGATGATGCCATTCACTGATGAATGTGCTGTTAATTAATTTATCGTACAAAGTACAAACTATTAACCAAAACAAAACGACACAACTGGCCAAAAAAAAAAAAAAACAAAACGACACACACATATATTATAAATATTTGGCGCGGGCGCGACAAAAGTTTTGGTTTGGTGTAACGAGTAATGGGTACACTATTTATTGCTATTTGGTTCAAGTGGCTTCTTGTTTCGCCATTACAGTGGTAGCGACGTGACACGGTGATGTGGGAGGGAGATTGTTGTCATCTCCAGTTAATTAAATAATTATTAATTAGTTAATGATGTGTTTATTGATTTTGTTGGTAGACTGAAGAAAAGGAATAAAAATAATGAGTAAGAAAACATAAAAGGGAAGAAGTGACACATCTTGTCTATCAGCATCGAAGAGGACAAGAACCAAAGCACACCTCACAGCCACACATGAATAACACAACCCTACCTGTTTGATTTAACACTTCAGATTCTGCACTTTTTTATCCTCTTCCCTCCTGACAAATCACTAAACCCCCTTATCCTCATCCCGCCCCTACTTCCTATTTTTATTTTTTTATTTATGATTTTTCATTTTTTTTTTTGAAAACTGCATAACTATTTCCCCCAATCTAATTTAATGTGCTTTCTATTTTTCCCGATAAAATAATATATTTTCTCCTTTAGAAATATGATTTATTTCAACTAATTTATTAACACAATTCAAATGAGATACGGCATTATGATGATAAACTAATTAAATGTGTAAATAAATGCATGTAAAACAGTTATAATTTCTGTCTCGCTTCTTATAATCTGCCTATACAGTTTGATATAGCTACTAGAATCATGATTTGGATTTCAAACTATGGTTTTGACAAATTACTTTAGTTTCAAACCATAGTTTCATAAGTTGTACCAGACAAAAAAATTTAAAAGCAAGGGTAGCTAGCTTTAACATACAATGAGCTAGATTTTGTTTTAAGAAGTCTTAAAAGGAGTGAATAATTTTAAAGCCTGCGTAATTATTTTAAAAAAATAATATTAATATTTTCATAGGAATGCAACATTTACTAATTTCATACACACGCCGTATCGTGTTTTTAACTAAAATTAACGAAAGCATAGAATGGGACAAAAGTAAAAATTAAATGAGTTACAGTTGGCACATGAGATAAATTAAAATTAAATTAACCATATTTTGTAGATTGCCACATATGATTAATTAGAATAGGGTATTTGCAGTTTAGTCTCTGGTAAGGGAAATTAATACTGGAATGTCCCAATACATTCCAAAATAATTATAAAGTCCCAGTAGCCCTTTCCTGCAATTGTTTTCTTATCTTCAATGACCATTTTGCCCTCATTAAAGATGGTTGCCATCTCACTGGTCCCTACAGGGGGACTATGCTTTCATCTTATGAGGGCAAAATTGTCATTGAAGATAAGCAAACAATTGCAGGAAAGGGCTCCTGGGACTTTATAATTATTTTGGAATGTATTGGGACCTTCCAGTATTAATTTCCCTTACTGACAAATCCTTGGATTTGTATGGTTTTATTTGCTAAATTTGAGGCAATTAAGATAATAGAGATGCAATTTTTATCCAATTGTGCTTGATTTATATCTAAGATTATTATGTGTAATGACTCTCATTTTCAATTATATTTGACAAATATTTTGGTTATATTTGGGAAGTCATTGATAGAAAATTAAGAGATTTGACCTTTTTATTATAGTTGAAGATAAATGACAAGAATCAAGCAAGATAAGTAGAGGAAGAATTGAGTTTTAATTAATTAAAGCCCATGAGCTTTATGGGCTGAAGCAAGAAGAAGAAGAATTAAAAGAGAAAAGCCCAAGAAAGAACAAAAAGGAATGAAGAAGCTGCAGGGGACTTGGACCGAACAATTGAAATGAATTTAAGAAGCAAGCAACACGTGGCAGCAGCTAGAGGGAGGAATTAAAATGAGGAAGCTGCGTGGAGTCTTCTGGAGAAAAAAAGGAGCAACAAGGAGGGAGCTGTAAGCACACAAGAAAAAAGGGACAAATAGAAAAGGGAGCTACAGTGGTTGTGGAGGAGGGCACGAAAATCATATCTGAGGCTCGAAGTGAGGAGGAAAGGCGCTGAACAGTTTTAGAGGGGGAGGGGCGCTGAACAGTGGTGTTCCACTTCTCCCTCTCCCATGCTATTTTCTCTCTTTTGATCATTTCACCTCTATTCTCTCTATTTTCCCTCCATATACCCACTATGAGTGCTCATAAATTAGAGCTTGGGGTTTCTAAGCTCTTCTTTATGAGTGACTAAAATACCCTCCTTGCTCTTGGGGATGATTTGAAGATAGCTTGAGCTTTGGTTCTTCAAAGGGAAGTCCTAATTCCTTTCCTTTCTCTTTATATTTTTGATTGCCTAGGTTTAGGATAACATTTATGTTTTGAGATTGGACTGGATTTGGTTGTTATTATTGAGTTTATTTGTGGTTTTGATTTGTAATGAGGGATTTGAACTCAACAATATGTATGGTCATACATATGTTCTTTATAATTCATTAGATATCTCTATTTACTCATGGTATTGGTAGATAGTTTGTTGAATTGAATTATGATTGAACTTAATGATTGCAAGTCACTAATCGCACTCTAAGGTAATTAATAATGCTTAATTAAATGGGTTCATGAGATTAGGTGTTAGACTTGCCGGTTGGTGAGGTTTGGTATTTTAGGAAACTTAGAGAAACTCAAAGTGAACCTATTAATTGCTTGAGTAACATTGGATTTCAATCCTTAGATTTTATTTTACTATGTGGGGTTCCAATAGTGAATTAAAATCTTAAGATTAATTAAGTGGCGATTCGGGGTCCCGGTCGTAGGATCAATAGTTCCTTGCAAGCAATAGGTCCACAAGCACTAAAGAGCTTAACAATGCCTAATTGGATGAGGTCTCAACATTTAGGTATTGGACTCATGGGTCCATGGGGTTTGGTAAATTAGGAAATTAGTGCATTAAACTCCCCAAAAATCCTTAGAGAGCTATGATAGCCATTGAAATTCATTTCCAAGAGCAACTCACTTCAATTCCACCCTTTTATCCAAAAATACCAAAAATATTTATTTGTTTTGCATCCTTCATTCCATCTTTAAAAAAAAATCAACAAAACATATTATCTTTACCTAAATTCATCTTGCATTGCATTAAATTTACTAGGTTAGTTTAATTAAACAAGGCTCCCTTGAGAACGATACCTGGGGTAACTTCCGCTTAGTACTAAAATTTTCTTGAAGGACTAGACCCAAGGCACACTACACAGACCGTAAAATCGGTGTCCTTCACTTACCAGGGACTAAACTGCAAATCCCCCATTAGAATAAGCAGGCTTAAAGGGAAAATGTATAAAGCAGCTGCAGAAAATGCCCCCAGCAAAGAAGAGAGAAATGAGGTAATGGGATGTTTTGTAGTTGTACCAGACGTACTGAGTAGCAGAAGTTAAGCAATGTGTCTCTCACATGTCTCATTCCAGTCAAGTATCCAAGATGATAAGAGACACAGACAGCCGTGACCCCATTTGATTCACGCCTTAACCCTAGCTATATATTACATACAGTACTAAATCACCCATGTGTGTATATATGTGCTAGTGTGTCTCTATACACACACATATATGTAGATAGATACATTGCCCTTTTAATTTCACCTTATCATTATTCATTATAGCCACCCCGCTTCCACTCATCACACTGTACCCAACCACATCATGCGTCACTTCACAACGACCCAACCATTTTACAGTACGTTAATTAATTACCACCTCCGATCCAGGGAATGGTCATGACTATAGTTTTAACCACTTTACTGTTCTCTCTCCACCCCTCGTTAGTTTCTCATCATCAACCAAACGTGCTATTACTTGATAGTTTATGCGTTGACGCACACACTACTTTTGATCGGAATAGTACTGATCAATGATCATTCGTTATGGGTTCTTCCCGCGTCGGTGAGCTTTTTGCTTTCCCGAGCGGTATCCTATGTGCGTTTTATCCCAAGTTACTTGTAGCAAACAATGATCTGTGCGTGGAAATCAAAATTTGTAAATGAGTATATATCTATATTTGAAGAAGGTAAAATCGTATTAAAGAAGCTCATGTTGGTCTTGCTGCATCGTTATTGCTCTTAGGGTCAGCCAGTACGTAGTTGTAATAATCACAATAGCATTAATTCACAGCCATTTCAATTTACATCAAAAAAGAAAGTCTTTCTTTTCTTGTAAGAGGTGTTTAGTTAGGAGAGGAGATGGGCGGTCAACTGTGAACACGGTTTGAGGAGATGAGAGAATGAAAGCGCACTTAATTATTTTCTTAAATGTAAATTAAATAAGAAAGTGCGACTTATCTAATAATTAATTATATTAAATTGCAGACCTTATTTTGCAGAGATTAAAGGTAATGCTAGTGATGAGGAGAATCGTTTCAGTTAACGTAATGCTCGCTTAAGTTCAACATATAATTAAGAAATGCAATCACAGGAAGAATATATAGATATGATTTCATAACAAGTTGAAAATGCAATATATTATGACATGGGCGAGGCTGATCGATCCATATCCATCGAGGTTTCCAGAAGAGTTATCGCCCCGAGAAAATCATCAACCTCATCACTTTATACTGATTTAGGTCAAGCATATAAAATTGCTGCTGATTCTTACATGCTTCCATTTTGATATCACCATCAATAAAGGGCATTATTAGATTTTTGAGCTCCCTCTTCCTGGTCCAACTTTCCTTGTTTGTTGCCGTCCAGCTTTAATCCAAAGTGAATATGAGGAAAATGTGCCCACTGCATCATGTGTTGTTTTACACAAACCCCCCAATCCCCAAAAAACAATACATTAAAATACTCACAGGGATACTAAATTAAAGCTTGAGCATTATATTAGTTGGCTTTGATACCACTCTTCATTCTATGAAAATTTACATAAATCAAAATCCACCAGTCACATATATCGATTTAATCTTCTTGAGTAGGAGGAAGGCATGCAATAATGAAGTCACAGACTCAACCGATCATATAAAACATTTTACACTCTTTACTATATACAATTTAATGTATAGCTAAGAGATGTTGATTGGGAGATGACTTGACACGGCCATATACTGCAGATGTCCTGATTATAAGACATATTTGATTTTTTTTGGAGAAACTAAAAATGCAAAATTAATTCCTCAAAATTGTCTATATATATTCCTCAAAATTAATCTATTCTATTTATAAACTAACATATTACATGCATGTGGAAATATTTATAAGTTAGTAGTTTAATTTACTCCTTAACCTTCACTAAAAAAAGCCAAGAGGGTCTTACATGTTAGAACATGAGAAATTATGTACATGCATGCATCAGTTTGAAAACACGATCCTAGATGAACACATTTTCTAAATTTTTTGTTGACCTAGCTCAGCAAGCATAATTGATCAAATTTTTAGATATATTATTTTGTTGGCTATTAGCAGAGTAAATTTGGTGAGTAAGACTCATTGTAAAATGTAATTGCTGCAAGAAATTAGACAATGTTTAATTTAATAAAGATAAAAATATTGAGTGAAGCACGATAGAAGATGTCATTTTGAAAAGTAAGTTAGAGTTATTCAGACAGACATAATTGAAACTTCTCAAATAAAAATAAGTTAATTTGAAGTAAATAATGAATATCGTTAGAATAAATGAATATACATACATATATATGTGTGTATCAGATAATGTACGAAAATAAGGATTGAAAAAATCAGGGCGCAATTAATTAATTAATGTTTTTACCTATTTTTTATATAATAATATTTTTTAATCCTCTTTCTCTTGCATTATTATATGTAATATATACATCGTATCAAATAATGCAAGAGATAGAGGATTGAAAAAACAGGGTGCAATAATCCTCTTTGTCTTGCATTTGAAATGTTTTTTCCGACTGATCACTCAAATATATCAATACTATTTCTCCAAATCACCCCGATGACAAACTCCAAATTATATGATGACACTTATCATTTAATTTGATCATATGTTATTGTAATCTTTGATTTGATGATGATTAATGTTTTCTTTTGGACAACTACACTTTTTTTATTTTGGAGAAATTTTGTAACTATACATGTCTACTCGTGTTGGGATGAGTTTCTCTATTCAGGGTCTCCCCCCATTTGCCTCAATTTAGATCTAATCATTCTTATTTATCCATCATTTTGATCTGATAACTTCCCTAAAAGATAAGATATAATATTATTTACATATTTTTATAACACCATTAGATCAAAATTAATACTCCTTTCGGTCCTAAATATAAGACCTAATTGACTTTTTTTGAAAAATTCTTAAAAAAAGCAAAATAAGTTAATTATAAATTGATTTACCTAATTTTTTCCCTTAAACTAATTTATTTTACTTATAAACTAATGGATAATCTAAAAATATATCAAATATATTATGACTTAATAGACTATTTTGCAACTTTAACCCCTCCAAAAAAAAGTTATCTATGTCCTATGTTTAGGACGAGAGGTAGTATTAAATATATGTCGTTAGATCTAAAGGGAGATCGAGGACCTTCACTCAAATAGCCTATTTGCAAACTGCGGCCTCCTAATTAATATTTAAGCCCTAATTGCATAATTTTTGCCCATTTTATCGAACATCGACAAGGTTTATTTAGCCTTAGACATGAATATGGACATTTCCTACACTGATGGTTGGGTTTTTGACACGGTTGCCCGAAAAAATTTAGGCGGCATGACGGAGCTGTCTTTTCTTGACGTGTCCAAAAAATAAATCTCCCCCTCCCCCGTACAAAGGCAACTTCCATATGGCCTATTTCACATGTGTGATAATTAAAAGTTAAACCTATCAAAAATTTTATCTGCTATTAAGTTAATCGATTCAAGACTTACAATTAACTCATTGATATATTAAGTGCGATGTATTGCGTAGTGATATAATAACTTGATATATTAAGTTAACCGATTAAAGACTTAAAAACAACGGAATTTGGGGGTCTCATAAAAGTTAGAGGGAAATGGAAGCAGGTAGCTATGAATAGCATGTGGTTAGAACTCACGTTTTTTGCCGCTGTGCTAAACGCCTCCCTGTGGCTGATATCTGGATTACTAGCCTTAATCCTTTGAATCTCCTCCCTTCAAAACAATACTCAATAAGAAGCTTACTAGCTATTCTAGTCTTTTTGAGAATATATGTGATCATAGACATAGACAGTACATCAATAGATGTTTGATTAAAAAATTAATTAACCAGTAATCTTATTCACGTACTTGATGAATCTGTTATAAGCAGAAGGAACTCGTTGTCTCTTCTCAGGGGCTGCGACATTCAAACAATTATTTTGATTCATAACTATTAAATTGAATATTACTGCATATATATATAGATCGAAAGCTATATTGATCATCATGAACAACAAAAAATGGCCAAATATAGTGGATAACTCTTTTTTTCTCAGTCAGCATAGAGGATATATAGAATCGGTTGAAATTTAGACAGAATCATAAAGATGTCAGAAGAGGAAAAGAGTGAGGTTAAGTAAAAGGACACATATTTTTATCAATAACCAATAAGCCAATATATAGGCTAAAAAGATTACTAAAATAAATAAACTAAAATAAATAATATGTAACAAACCAATATAATATCTAACCAATAAGGCACGGATTAGATTCTATGGATATAACCGATTTGACTTGTTAAAACTAAACAAACCTAAAATAATAAAAAACAAACAAACAAATATTATTTGAAGCATAACTTTCCAACGTGATCATACACACACACACGCACACGCACACGCACACGCCGTACATAAATGAACTGACCGGTGGTGGAACGGGTAATTGAAAATGTACCGCAAGACGACTCATTTGATAATCATTGGCATTTCACATATAGTTGTGTGTATTTATATATAAAAGCCGTTTGTTTTTTTCTCTCCTGCTAGATTGCAATTTTATTTTTAAAACCCTCTTTGTCGTGATTGTCCAGGCCATTTTTTGAAAAGCTATATGATAAAGATTGGACTATGTGATTCACTTTAACTGAGCTAGTGAATACATTAACTGAAAATAATGAAATCAGATAGGCTCGCATATGATATGTTCTAGGGCACAGCAACACGCTATCAATTAATTAGGATGGGTCAATTTTGTAACGTAAGGTCACCATCTAGGAGAAGGCCAAAATAAATAAATAAAGAAATAGAAAAGAAAAATAGGGTGCCCGATATAGGAACTGTTTGTACAAAGAAAAGTATGATACTCAGAAGAATGACCACTCTCATGCAAAAACTCATCTTTTCATGACAAATGGCCTCCGATCAATGATAGATGAGGCCATTGTGCCTATTGCTCATATATATATTTTTAACCCTGCCAGTTGTGTTTGAAACATTCTTGTTCCATTTAATTAAACTTATTAGACACCAAAAGCTACCAATCATGATACCAAAAGCTAAATACACAAGGAGAGAACGTTATTGGATTAGAGTTACTCACGACGAATGGGAGGAATCCTGTGTTGCTCATGCTCTGCAGACTCAAAGGCAGAAAATTTACTGCAATTTGAAGATGATCCAGCTTCTCCGTTGCTTGATTCTTCAAAGGTTAGGTGCTGTTTCTGTAAGTAATTAACAACCAAACTTAATTATAAGATGCTAATTAAGGCATACATGTTTTGTAGCTGGGTCTGAGAATTTACTAATTAAGGACTTGGAATCAATGGAAGTAATAAAGGTATATATCAATGAGAAACAATACATATTAGGGAATTAAGTACCTGAAGGTCTTGAGGAGGGAATGTTTGGAGAGATGCTCCGACGTTGACTGACAGTAAATTAGCACAATGACCGCATCGAACCGTCACAATGGTAAGGAAACTGCTGCATGGGACACTTACCTGCCATAATTAATTACCCTTTTTAATCAAAACAAACTAATTTGATATCGCCTATCCACAACAGTTTCTCTATGCATTTCTGATTGCTTGCATGAAGATAATATATAGGTGTAGATCCAGTATCAAGAACTCTTATATCATTATCCAGTCCCCAAACATATCAAAAAATGAAAAGCTACAAAAACCATTGGGCACGGTCACCGACATCTATCTCCTATAGCTAGCTATTGATCATAATTACAATACTCCAAAAATTAAATTTCATCGTTTGATAATTTGAAGTCATTAACTACCATGTGTGTGTGTGGGGTGGGGGGGGGGGCAGATAAAGACATACATGAGTTTCAGATTAAGCTAATTGAAGTATCTACTTGGAAAACTAGCAATTAGAGCTTTCACACAATTCCATCTTGCCGGAACCAGCAGTGCAATGAGCCGATGAAATAATTAAACCAAAAGTAGTGTATAACGAAGAGGAGAAAACACATATGGAAAAAAATAATGATGAGAGGGGAAGTCAGTAGAACTGTGGAGTAAGTTCTCTTTACAGCGTAAGCGGTAAGGCCTATTTTTATGGGGCGCCTTCATATAATCCAGCAAGCCAGCTAGAGCTAGCTAGCTCATATTAGTAGTCAGCGGGGGAACATGTTAATTAGGAGCAATGTCATGAGGGCCTGACATGGCATAATTAAAAGCGAGCACTCTCACAAATATAATGTCATCTTATTGCTCTGGGCACGCATCACTTTTTGGCTGACACTGCAAGGCGATATGATAAAAGATAGAAATTGTAAGCTCATAGCGATCGAGGAGGAAAGAGAAAGAAAGAACGAAAGAGATGAAAATGACATGACTGGAACAGATACCATAAAGGCCACAACGAACAACATTAACCACATACACTACTCCATAATCACTCCTTTCAAGAAGAGATACAGCTATATATGAATAAAGAGAAGCACTTGGCTTGGGTGATTAATCTATCTCTCAATGCTCCTTTTGCAGTGATTTTTATGATCTACATCATTTGTGCAGGAGAGAAAGAAAGAAAGAAAGAAAAAGAGGATGCTTTCTCAAAAGGGGGTAATCTCTTCAGAGATCTTAAGTCTAAAGTAGAGATTAAAGGAAAGCATATTCTGGTTTGGCCGGGAATGACTGGCTTTGTAGAAAGAAAGCCAAACACTGCCCTCTGTACTTAAAGGGAGCAACAATTCTGAAACTGCAAAAAAAAAAATTTGATTCTATATATATATAACATAAAAAAAATGTTCATTAAAGAAAAGGAGATGCTTCACTGGCAAATCATTGCCAACAGAAAATACTTAATCATTACCCACTACCACCCAATCCATGC
Organism: Mimosa pudica; assembly: GCA_029929735.1. Classification (NCBI taxonomy): domain Eukaryota; kingdom Viridiplantae; phylum Streptophyta; class Magnoliopsida; order Fabales; family Fabaceae; genus Mimosa; species Mimosa pudica. Next base: position 2,247,399 of record JAKELP010000001.1, read on the forward strand.
CTCATAGCACAAAGGATCGGAACCAATTAGGCTGAGGAGAGAGAGATATCGTGTACTGCATGTCATCACATGGATTTCTATACGGATTCCAATCTGAGAGCTGAGCATTAACACAAGTACAACAGAATTTTTAATTTTTTTTTTCAGGTAACTCATAGACTAGCTATATCAGCGAAGCTAGCTAGGTTTTGCACTATATATATGACTGAGACCTTGCATATGACTCTCTCTATATATATATATCCTTCTGCAAATTAAATAAGAGAGGGTTAATTAAGATTTTTCCATATATATTGGAAGAACCCTAGCTGGCTAGCACAAGAGGGTAGCCCTAACACTCAAATTTCTTTTGGAATTTAATTTCTGCCTGTCTATATATGCATTTATTTATTATTATATTAATAAATATATAATTGGAAGAATATCATTCTTCTCCAATGAAAGATCCACTAATGATATTGTTCCAACTACCACCAGTACTCTATATAACATACATTTGACCTCCCTTCAAACCAAAGTCTAGCCCCAGATGAAGCTCTTGGCAGTACTTAAGCTCATGAACCAAAGTGCAAAACCAGTTTGACAAAAAATATAGGAGATGAATAGATTTTTTTGGTCTAAACTTGATGGTAGTACTCAAAAAGTGACTCGAGTGATGGATTTCGAATTTCAAGGGAAAGTGAAGCCAAGCACAGCACAAACAGGCTTTGCTTTGTATAAAAATCGGGGTAACAGTTGCGTTACAAACAGTTGAATACATTCTGATCATCAGGTCTTCTGATGAGTTGATGAATTTAGCTTTATATAAATTTGGGTACCCTCAAAGCAGCAGCTTTTCCTTTATTTGGCTGCTTACACACACACACCCACACCCTCTCTCTATCTTCTTTTTCTCTCTCTGTGGCGATCTCGATATAAAGGAAAAGGTATAAAATCTGGATTGCCAAATTAACTGATGAAAGACAAAGAAAAACAAAAGGCTTAAGATAAATAAGGAAAAGAAGAAAGAGATGAGCAGAATTAAGGAGGGTGTTGTGTACCGCTAGGATGGTGTTGCAGAAGTTGCAGTGAACATAACAAACACGTTCGGTTGCCATCATATCCATTGACATTTCTTTTCTCTTTTTTTTGAACTGTGTGACGTTGTCCTCTGTGCTTGTATATATGATGAGCAGCTTAATAGATTTATAGACAGATCACGGGGGAGAAAGAGAATTGAGAATTCCTTTTCCCAAAGAAAAGTTAGCAGGGATCAAGGATTTACAGAGAAAACGCAGAACAAATACATGTTTTTAATAAAAATATAGGAAAAAAATGGTTCTTTAATGAGGAGGGACTTTATTTCATGTGGAGAGAGAAAGAGAGAAGTGACAAAAATCACAAAGGATAGTAGATGGGACTAATCTGGTCGGGAAAACCAGTAAGCGGAAGTGTTGAAGTGGGGTTGAATGATAGTAGTAGTATTTAATTTGGTTTAAGAAGAAAACAAAGTATTGTTTTGTTTTAATTGGTTTAACTAAGTGGATGAAGGTATAGTATGTGCGCGTGGGGGTAAAAGACAAAGAGGAAGAGAGTGGGCAAAGATATATAGTGATGATTGAGAGAATGAGTGGGTAGGAGTGACCCATCTCCCTAACTATTCTGGCCTTGTGTAGCGGACGAGGGGGGCGAGAAATTAATACTTGGAATGTTTAGAAACTAGAGATAGAAAGAGATAGCTAGAGAGAGATAGAGACAACTTTTACTTGTAATGGTGCCATATACTGTGATTGAGTTTTCATACATGGTGCTTCACCTAGTTACCATTCTGTCACAGGACTGCAGCTAGCAGCTAGTGGTTCGCTGTTTTAATTAATCTACTTGATATACATGTATGCTTATCAATATACATAAGCCCTCGATTTGTTTTATATATATCTTCCATATATATACGATATTCAATGTCTGCATTTCACTTATTAATTAACTTCACATTTTTTCTTGCTTTCTACAGACACGCGCGCGTCCTTTAAGTTTAACATATCCTTATTAAAAGATAGAGGGTTATTATACTATATAAGAAATGTCACGCACGTAGCGCACACAGCAGTGACAAATAACATATTGAAAAAACAGTGAATTAATGGCGTTCGATACTAATGATCGATTAGTGACAGCTCTATTGATTTCTTTTTCTTCCCCACGGTTCCATGTCAAATTAACCCTAACAACATACATCAATAATTAAAAGTAAGAGAGGGGGTGGAGATAAAAATAGATATGGTTTGGGTGATGAATTAATAATTTCACTATAGTAATTCTGATCTCTAGCTAAATTCTCTTGAAATAGACCGCATTTTCATTGGTTACAAATTTTATGGAGTAACAACTCGTGGGGTGAGGAAAGAATAATTTATTTTAAATGTCGATTACAGATATGTCCTCACATGATCAGTAAATTTTAAAATTCGGTCAATTATTTGTGCTTTCAAAAAAGCCTATGTTTTTGTTTCCAAGGGACAATGTGTCTACCTCATATGTGACGCCTCTGCTGTAGAAGGAGTTCCTTTACTCTTCTTTTGGTTTCTCCTTTTCGCTTCATTTGTACCACAAAAATATGGCATACATACTGGCTAGAAAAGGCTGGATTCTACTAATTAATTGTTGCTTTATTAAAGTGTTCAAAACAATTGAACTCGGCTTATCTACATACGAACTTTTGAAATTAATTAAAAATCAGTGGTCCTCCTAGTCTGATCTATTCTGAAAATTGTACGGTACATTTATATATATTGCCCCTCTATATTTGTCAATAGATGGGGACACACAATTTTCTAATGGATGTTGCCCCTAAGACGAAAGGAAAAAAATTTTGAAATTAAAATTTTTTGTATCATTCCTGTTGGAGTAGCCTTTTTGCTCTATATTTTTTGGTATAAAAGAATTAATATTATTCTCCGAAAAATCCTTTTTGCCTTTGATATTCCTCTAATAATAAACTCTACTTAGTTACCTGATATTTTTTTGAAAAAATATTTAAAGAGTTACAATTTCAGAGGCCAGGCATTAACCAATCGAATTTGTCAATATACGTAAAGTAGTTGTTCTTTAGATCAGAATAGGAAGTGCATACATTAATTATTTTGTAATTTATTTTTCTATCTAAGGAAAATGTTTGAAATAATGAATTATAGATGATGAAAAAGCAATCAGGTGAATTACACCATTGGTGTCTATTTGAAATCGTAGGTTGACCTGGGAGAGAAGCAGGAGTTCGAAATTAAAACGTCAAAATCATGCAAAATGAAGAGCAACAGTAAATGCAGATTACGTAGAAATTAAGTCAAACACGGGGGGGCGGGGGGGCATAGCAGTAAAGTTTTAATAAACCATGACGCTAAAGGGACTGCAGGAAATAATAGCAAACAACGGAAATAAACTTTTGTCCATTTCTGTATATATAAGAGTATCTATATCTATCTATATCATCCTGTACTGTTTACTCAGTGATACCTGATGAGACACCCTCCTTTTATAACAAATGTATTTTTATTTCCTTCTCACGTGGGATTCCTCATTATGAGGGCGCATGTAGGTTTTGGTTTCCTCTTCCTTTCTTTTTCATTTCCCTGTAGTTTACACTCTTCAGGGTTACAAGAACACTAATCATAAAGCATGAGGCGATTCCATTATCCAACAGGTCTTGTAACATAAATAGCATTAACACTCTTTTACCAAAAAAAAAAATAGCATTAACACTATTTAATCACTGCACAACTTCCTCCATCTGTCTCGTTTTGTACAGTTCTTTTGAAAAATATATTTGGAAGCATTCGCCAAATATAAAAGAAAAGGATAAAATGGAGGCCTTCTCTCTGATCTATAGTTACTGCTAGCTAGCATTTAGCAAGGCACGCAAATAATATTAATTTGGCATATATATCTGAATTGTTATTTTCTTAGCTTAATTATTAAGCAAGCCTCATCGATTAAATTGCGATCGATGAGTGTATGTGGAGGAACTTGTGAGTAATAATTATTTGTGCACGTTATTTTATGTGTACAATCTACCGTATAGATGATACCAGAAGATAATAAAGCAAAACCAAAGGATAAATCCCAAAAGATAAAGATGAATTCAGCTTTTGAGCTATGAAACTTTATTTAATTTTCTCCTGCTCTTATCGTATCTTTTTTATTTCTTTTCTGTTTTTTGTTTTTTTTAAACACTGGAAGCTTCAATGTTTTTAATTAATTAGATGGGGAACGGATCATTATGCAGATTTCATCTGAAAATGTTGTTTTTTATGTTATGAGTCAGTATATATATGTGTGTCCTTATGCAAACATTGATGAGGAAAACTGTCTGATTTTGTGAGGGTGCTCATCAAATTATAACCCTTATTTTTCTCCATGTGCTCATGGCGCCATGAATTTCAGACCTCCGAGTCCGTCGAAGGAGGGAAATTGAAGAAGATGAGTGGCCTTGATTTAGGACATCTCATGGTGAATTATAGATCATTTCAGGTTATGATATAATAATTAACTTAATCAATGAATTAAGCTTTGAAATAGAAACTCTCATGGTGAATTTTATATATTAGCAAACAAATGAAAATTAAAAATTAACTAGCTAGTTTTCGAAAAATTAATAAGAACCGGATAATACACCTCAATAGCAATTAATAATAGAAATAACATATTGTTGACATTATTTTATAAAACTAGCAATCGGCGTTCTGTATACTCGAATTTTTTTTAATTTAAAATTTAAGTGTATATTTGATTTATAGAGTAATAAATTTAACTTAATCAGAATAAAATTGAAATTTTCTATTGAGGCTGATCCAGAATGGATGTAGACAGGATTCCATTTATCAGTGATGTGTGAGTCCTAACAGTAGTCCCCTTAAATCTAAAGTGAACAGCATTTGGTTAGTGCAACTATGTATATATTATATTAATTATAGCTTCAATCATATAAAATTGACTATCTCAAGCTTAACAAAAGGTAGACGAGCTTTAAGAAGAGAAGTATCTCACATGAAAATGGACATTATATTACTGTACATCGATGCCTTTAACATCGATTTCTAGTCGATCATAAAATATTTGTGCTACGGATGGGTAGCTTTTATTCAACCAATTAATTATTAGCTTTTTCCCCAGGTCAGGGACTCAGGTCCTAAGACATGTCAAATATAATTATATATAATAGGAAAGTCAATATATATGTCTTGTTTATATGCCTCTTAGAATAATTTGACTCGGTGTGTTCAAAACGATACTCAAAATCCTAATGATTAGACTGTTATTCTATTCATAGGACCCAATATTTGGGACTAATTAATATCAAATCATGCTCACAATAAGGCATCAGTACTACGCTAGATCACTTTTTATAAGTTTTCGCCCATGAAACTGGTTTTATATATACATACATACACACATTCACAAGAAATAATTATATGCCTTTCAAAACGACAGATATATTATTGAGCTCACACAGAACTGTACAGAGACATAATGCGCGTTCGTGTGTTGAACATTTTGTTTTACCTTAGAAAATTAATTAACTAATGAATTTGGAAAAGGTCACGATATCAGGAAAATCTGAAAAGGGGGTAGAAAATTCTAATGATGAGATTCTGGTGGCAAAGAAAAAGAAAGTGATGAAAATTTGACCATGCAGTGTACTTTAAATGGTAGCAGCAGAGCCTAAAATGAATGAGGCACGATGCAAAGGCTATGGGCAATTATAGATCGATGCACGTATCTCCATGTTCCTCCATCCAAATGCCCCCTAATGCCATTTTATTACTATCATTCACTTGTCACCCAACTAATAATAATCTCCCCATCGTTGGGTACAATTAAAAGTAACTCGAGGCTGGATTGTTATTTTTTATCTCATGAAGATTTGTTTGTGCAACTTTTTTTTGTGAGGCTAAGGTCCATAAGCATTATTGGAGTATAGAATCATGTATTGACAAATCCTTGGATTTGTATGTTTTTATTGTGTTAACTTGAGGTTATTAACATTTAAAAGATGCAATATTGATTCATTTATGCTTAATTAAATATCTAAACTCTTAAGTAGAAATTAGATTAGGAAGTGAATTAATTGATCTAACTTATGAATTTAATGTGTTAATTAATTTTGAGAGCCAATTGATCTATTTCCTTCTCTTCTTTCACTTTTAGGGTTGTTTTAGGACCAAACATGGAGGAGGCTAGATGGTAAAAAGTAAGAAAAAATGGTGCAAAAGCTGAAAAATGAAGCTTGTGGACAGATTTAGAAAATGTCAGAAAAGAACCTCGAATTTCAGAATTTCAGTTTAGTACCAGTATCATAATTACAATTCTGCCATCGAATTTCAGAAAATACACTCTGGTTCACCTGCGAACTGCAGAATTACAGCCTCGGATTTCTCTGATTTTTAACCATTTTGAGCTCAAATTGGACCCAAAATAAACCCAAAACATTAAGCCTAAGTGCATATGCATATTAGATGTAAAAATTAGGTTGAGAAATACAAGTTTTGGGGTTGAGTGCTCCCCAAAACCCTAGCTCCCTCAATTCCCTTAATCCTTTTCTCTTCACTTCTCACTCCAGTTCTTCAATCTCCCACCTTCCTTCTTCCATCCATGCCTCAATAAAGGTCACAACTTGCTCTTGGACTTGATGGAAGTAGCTTGAGCTTTGGTTCTACAAAGGGGAGTCTCAATTCCTTTCCTTTCTCTTTATATTTTTGATTGTCTAGGTTTAGGTTTACCATTTATGTTTTGAGATTGAACTGGATTTGGTTGTTATTGAGTTTATTTGTGATTTTGGTTTGTAATGAGAGATTTGGACTCATCAATATACATGGTCATGTATATGTTCAATATGATTTATTTGATATCATTCTATTTATTCATGGTATTGATAGATAGTTTGATTGAATTGAATTATAATTGAACCTAATGCATTACAAATCACTAAGCACACTATAGGGTAATTAATAATGCCTATTTGAATGGGTTCATGAGATTATGTGTTAGACTTGCCGGTTGGTGAAATTTGGTATAACAATTTTTAGTTAGTTGGGGTTCCACTAATTAGGTAATTGGACTCATGGGTTCATGAGGTTTGGTAAATTAGGAAATTAGTGCATTAAACTTTCCAAAAATCCTTAGAAAGCTATGATAACCATTGAAATTTATTTCTAAGAGCACTTCACTTTCACTTCATCCCTTTTACTAAAAATATCAAAAATATTTATTTATTTTGCATCCTTCATTCTCATCTTTAAAAATCAACAAAAATATATTTTCTTCACCCAAATTCATCTTGCATTGCATTTAGTTTACTAGGATAGTTAGATTAAACAAGGCTCGCTCCTTGAGAACGATACCCGGGTAACTTTCGCTTACCTTGAAGTCCTAGAATTTCTTGAAGGACTAGGCCCAAGGCATACTACACCGACCGCAAAATCGGTGTCCTTCATGCATCCTCTTAAAACACTTCAAACATGGATTTTCATTAGCTAAACTAAACTAGCCATTGTGTTTTTCATGTGCTTGATATATCATTGAGGAAAAACACATATGCGTTCCCCTGTTAAATACATACTCCAATTAAGTAATTATGAAGTCATTCCATGGGTGGGGAATATTTAAAACATTACAGTATGTACAACCATAGGCGCTAATCCAGAACGTAACGTAGACCACAATCGAATCTCATTTTTTATTCGTAAAAATTAAGAGGTAGTTGAGAAACCCAAGTCCCCAATGGTCAGGATATATAGTAGCATATAGCTCATCAAGCTACTAAAGCCCAAAGTACTACAGTCTAGCTACCGTAAATTTCTATTTATCCATGTGCCAAATTAAAGACCACTAATTGTAACAACTTGGACTAGCAATATGGAGAGTTCGCTTACATAACTACAAAAATAAACACAATAAGGGATGGGATTCCATCGGTAATTTGTTTTTTAGTATTTCTGCCGGTAATTTTAGATTTTTTTGTAGTATGTATAAATTGGGTTTCAAACTCTCCTGTTATTTGAAGAACAAAAGGGCTAAGGTTGTAGTTGATTGGCTGACTTGATATGACTTTATCCCAAACATAAGCAAGAGAAATGGGTCAAATATAGTGTCAAACCCGAGACACTCATTACTTAAAATGGATGCAAGCCTGTGTTTAATTCGGAATACGCTATATGCATGAGCAGGTGTTTGAGGACAGTTTGAGTTAAGATCACTTTCCCTAATCTAATTAGATACTTTCCCTAATCTAATTAGATTAAAGATGTTAGTTAATTAAGTTAATTATTAACACGTGATACTATCAATTTACCATAATCATATACTTTTATCTCACTCTGTCTTTCTAGCTTGTTTTTATAGATAAACATTATTTCGGTTACTTTGGGAAAAGTTGGAAAGATTAGAAAATAATTTTATATTTAGGAATAAATTGGAGTTTCAAAGCAAAATATTTAGAAATGGAAGAAGTATAAGAGAATTAATCACATTCATGTCCCTTGATATCTCAAGAAAGCTCAACGACAACTATCACGACTTTATTATAATTCCCTTACAAGAGACTTAATTGTGATTTTGTCTAAAATTTTACTGATTAAATTGATTAATTCTTAGAATTAATTTTCAATACTATATTTTAGAGAATATTTTTATTTCATTATTCAGGTTGATTAAGGACATTTTCGGATTAATGAAATGAGATGATAATATATATATATATATATATATATATATATATATATATATATTGTGTTTTAATTATTATTTAATTTTCCCCTATCTTTTATCTCTAATTTTACTTACATTTAATTTTTCACGATTAAGCTTGACTTAGAATTGTGAAATTAAATGCCAAAAACAATAGTAATGATAAAAGATATAAAATAAATAAAAATAAAAACATAATATTATCAAATAGTTCCATTAGTTATCAAATACTACCTCCGGTCCTAAATATAGGACCTAGATGACTTTTTTTTGGACATGTTAAGGTTGCAAAGTAGTCCATTAAATCATGATATATTTGATATATTTTTAAATTATCCATTAGTTTATAAGTAAAATAAACTAGTTTAAGAGAAAAAATTAGGTAAATCAATTTATAATTAACTTATTTTTCTTTTTTTTTAGGATTTTTCAAAAAAGTCAATTAGGTCTTATATTTAGAACCGGAGGGAGTATCTTTTATCTTTGAATCTTCTAAATCTTTAAATTATATTCATTTCTTTAATTTTTTTCATTTTATCTCAATCATTTCTTCCGGCTTGATGAAATCGCCTATTGATAAGTTAAAATGGAGACACAAAGGTTGGTGGCGAAGGAGACAAACATACATATAATAGAGCTAGCTTTAGATGGCGATATTTAGATTGGCAGCGTCTCTTAAGGCTGATTTTTCATTTTTCTATAGACAAGTTTTCTTGTGGTTGTTGGCTTTGATGTGGCCTGGATTTGGGATATTATGATAATAAGCTTTATGCGCAGGCACTCAAAATAAAAGTGAGAACCTTCATCTATGCAAATTGATGCAAAAATGTGGAAGGTAAAGTGGGAAGAGAGATGAATAGAGGACAAATAACAGGGGAGGGTGACAACAAAGAGGAGGGACAGCAAGAGGAAAAGGCAATAACAAATCATGCTTAGTTTATCGAGGGGTACAACTTGAGATGTGTTCAACTGTAATTTTAGTCTCAACTCTAATCTCAAGAATTAAAGAGAGAACATAGAAATGGAAGTAGTGAATATATGAAATAGCCAAGAATCCTAACAAATTATTATTCTTTGTCATATCAAAATAACAGTCTTATATTATTTATTTCATTAATTATTAAAGAGCGATGTTTTCTCATATGTAGTAGAGATTTTATACATGTTGATACTGAAATACAATCACCAACAGCGACTGGATTTTTCAAATCCTACCTTCGGTCAGAAACATAAGTTAGCAAGACGGGTGACCTCCCATACTTCACATATGTTCAATGATTGATTGTGTTCACCTTTAATTTCTATTGCTGCTTTGATAAAAAAAAAATTCTATTGCCGCTGAACCCTCCGGCCGCAACTCATTCCATGTGCCATCTCGTGTATATATAGGGATGTGATTTGCCATTATAAAATGTGTATTAATCTAAATTTTCATAATTTATTTTATATATCTGCAATAAAATGATGCGTCCGACAAGGAGATAAAATATTCAACTGTCAACATTTCAAAATTTACAAAACTCCAACAAAAAATAAACTTCTGATAAAAAAACCAAAAAATAAACAGGAATAAAGATATTTTCTTTTAGCGGGATTGAGAGAAAACACCATGTTGTGTCATCAATCTGGCATTCTAGTAAATTCAATTTTTTTTCACACCAGTACTCCCTTCTCCCAAAAGAAAATTATGTGAACAAACACTGAAGTGTTTTCTGCTCTGCTCGGTCCAAAAAAACAGAGAGAAGTGTTTTCTGCTCTGATTAAATGGGTCTAGTCTCAATGAAAAGGCCCTGGGTTTGAGTGTGACAACACATTGGCATGGGTGGCCCAAAAAGATTTGTGACCAAAGCCTAGACTACTCTAATCGTTTTTCACTCGAGAGAGAATGAGAGCATCAATATCATCATCATCAATATATATCTTAAAAGCTCAACCTGGACTGTTTTTCATTTCACACAGTAAATCAAATTTAAATGTGGTTTATATCAACTTCACTATAGCTTAACCATAGTGCCTCAAAAATAAACATGTCTTCCTTTCACACACCATGAATGAATGGTTATTATGTGTGTATGTACACACACATACACACCTGTGTGATGGACAGTGGTTTCTGGAAAATATTTTTCAGCTTATAATTTCCGCAGTTTTATTTCATACCATGAAATCCTTTCACTCTCATTAATTTTTTTTCAAATTTATTTTCAAGTAATCTGTGTATAGCTAGGTAGCGGAAGAAGTAGAACTAAACTAGATTGACAAGGCTGCTTATTAGATCTGCTTTTCCAGTACGGTCGTTCAATTGTTATCTCTAAGTGCCTCCATGGAATGAACCTAATAGATTTAACCACTTGAATGAAATCAAAACAATATTAATCTTTTTTAATTCGATTTAAAAGAAAACTGAGTAGCCTTGTTATAAAGATAAGGTTCATAAAGCAAACCGGATCATTAAACCAATGTTTCTGCTACATTTAGATGCATACAAAATAAACCTGTTTTACATGTATGTAGAACGAAAATTTCATCCCCTATTTGTTCAAATCTAAAGAGCACTTACTCGCGTCCGAGGCACAGTCTACTTTCCTTGGCCTTTATTTTCTTGACAAATATCAGATTATATCACTAGCTTGACAAATATCAGATTATTACACTAGCTTTGCTATTTATTGTTTTACTTTAATTTAATCAATGGCCCTCAGATGATAGTTAATCGAAGAGAAAATCCGAGTGTTTAACATGAAAGAACTGCGAGTGCCATTACATCAAAGAATAATTTTTATTGTATTTTCATATTTTCCGTAAAAGTGCTTATTGTTGAATCGGCACTTGTCAACCAGAAAGACGCCCCTACACATAGGGCAGAACCTTCCCCACAAAAACACAATTTACCTAACAAATTTTTGTAATAGAAGACTAAATACATGTGATATGCACTATCTTTATATAATAATAGGGCTTTGGAAACTGGAAGAGAAAAAAATTAATGCAATTCTTCATTCAAGTATGCTGCGTGCGTCCATATTCCATGGCTTTTTACATCTATGGAATTTTCAAACAGATCCATCAGCTCGGTTGTGCTACAAGAAAAACCAAGAAAATAAAGCAAATTATCAAGTTATTAAGGAACAAGATATGGTAATTCAGAATCTTACTAATTTATAATAGTCTTGCCAGCCAAAGGATGATGAGGACTTTCAGTGGCAAGTGGTGAATCTACCATGTTGTCCAATAGTTCCAAGCATCCAACACGCTGCCTCCAGCAATTTTCCTGTCATTTCATGCTAACTTGAGCTTAAAGAGAACTATAGAGAACCATATTAAAGAAACCAATGGTTATTTAGAGTTACATATATTTTATAAACCAACCAAATTTAAGGACGACTTCATGTGAATAGGCATGAGGAGGGAGATATTAAAAATGTTTAGATATAATAAGTCCGGACAACCAAGGTTGTGCTAATGAGGTTTTTGCTTAATAAGTAAGCCATGAACATTGACAAAGTCATAAGATGTTGAAGTAAACATCAGATTCATTTTGAGTTGGAGAAGGAGCTTTAACAAATTGCATGGCCAGCTATCTGCGTCCACCTGGTAGGCCAATTTTCCTTGAAAGCATGCTCAATCTCGCCATCAATAAAGTACTCAATATTTCACATGAAACATTGCCCCAAAGCAAAAGGCTATATCTTGTTCAAGTTACACGATTTCTATTTCAGAATAAATAAATAAAAGCAAAACACCATCAGCAGCCACAGCCCACAATAATTTTAACCACACCGCTCTGTAATTATCATCCAAGTCATATTGTGCACTAATCTTTCGTATGAATCAACTTGAATGTCCAAACACACATGCTATATTACTATATCCATATACTAAGAGAACTAGAGAAGTCGTTGAAAAAAGAACTCACCATCTACAAAAAAAATGGATGCACTGTTCTATTAGTTCTCTTACTCTCCAACTCCAACTCCAACTCATAATATAATCACATGTTCACTCACAACTTCATCTCCAAATCTCTTCTAGATCAAAGCAGACAATATAGACGCATTCTATTCATAAATCTTCTTTTCAATTCGATACTTTTGTCAGCAACCTTAACTAAGAAGTAACATGCACTTTGCTTGCCAATAATTAAACTCGATGCAATCCATCAATCCATCGATTCATCAATTAAACAAAAGGAAAACCACTATACAAAACAAATAAAAACACACCGACAACCCTCCCCATCATCATGCACGAAAAAAAGTACTCCCTCCACTCCTAATAATAACATCACTTCAATATTTTTTTAAATATCCAAAATTAATCAATTTAAATTAACCATAATTATCTTTCCACCCCCAAAACTAATTCATTCTAATCATAAACTCACCTAAAATCTAATTAACAGTGACATATATTATAATTCAAACTAATTTACTTGTCCTTCTTCCTTAACTAAAAAAAACTAATTTAAACGATTATTAAGAAAATGTTAAAGGCAACGCACCTCTTCTATGCTTGACCGCAGCCTTAGCGGGTTGACCCGTTTTATTAACGGGTTTGATTTCCTTCTCCTCCAAGGGAAACAAAACACTATCAATCCCCTGAACCGAGATCCTACCATCAGTATAAATATCCGGGTCGAACAAATAAGCCGACCCGACACCCTGCCCGAATTTCACAGACCCATCAGCCTCCTCAGCCACCACCTTATGCGGCAATCTGAGCGTATCATACCTCACCTTCCCAAATCTCCTCACCGCATTATACATACTCTCCTCCGTCTGATACTCCGGTATCAAATGGTAATATATTATCTGCTCCGGCGAACCCGGTTCACTCAACTCCTCCGTCGTCAGCTTCGCCATCGCCTCGTCATTAGGCGCCAACACCGTCAAAACATAACCCTCAGACACCAACCTTCCCATCTCACTAGCCAGTGACGTCAGATTCACCAATATATCAGCCATCTCATTATACCCACCGTAACGAACCAACGTCTTGATAAAATCCTTCACCTGAGCTTCCCCGTTGAAGTGGTGGTGGGGCCCACCTGGTCCGGGAGCCGGCGCCGGAGCTAAACTCGGCCCCGGCGCCATCGCGTCGTAAACCGGCAAAACCGGAGGTGAACCGGGTTTAGCCGGCTCGACCGGTTTCTTCAAGCGATGTGTCCTGGGGTCCACTTCCGGCGCCGCCTCCGGTTTTACAGCGGTGATGGGCTGTAAACTCCTCCGGCGGTTGAACTCGTCTTGTACGGAACGAGGGATCAAGAGGCGGTCAATGCCGTGGATTATTCCGTCGGGTCGGGTCACGGCATTGGGGTGGATGACCCGGGCCTGATCCACGGCCCAGTTGGAATCGCCGCGGGATTGGAAGCGGAGGCGGTGGGAGGAGAGGGTGGGGTGTCGGGTCGACCCGGGGTTGTTGTCGGGTCGGATCTTGGAGGGGGTGATGTGGAAGAGGAGGAGGGATTGGAGGGAGGGGAGATTGCGAGGTTGGAGGAGGAAGTGTTTGAAGGTGGGGTCCAGATGGTGTTGGAGGGCTTCGTTGTTGGGGGCAAAGATGGTGATGTTGTGGGTGGAGACAGTGGTTTCCAGAGTTTGTAAAAGCATGGCCTTTTCTACTAGCTCGGCCAGCTCAGTGTAATGTGAATCAAGGAGAGCCACGAGGACTGAGTTTGAGTTTATTTGAGGGGTGGTGGAGGGAGAGGAGTTGAGATTTGGATTTGGATTTGGATTTGGTGGTTGGGAGAATGTGAGGGGAAAACCAAAGAGGAGGAGAAGGAGGAGGAGGAAAGTGTGGAGCTTGGTGAGGGTGTGGATGTGAGGAATCATGGTGAGTTTGAGAGAATGCGGCGGAATTCAAGAGAAGAAGACAGCAAAATACAGAGAGAGAACGAGAGAGGGGAGAATGAGGAAGTTGGGTGATTGGGTTGAGGTGTTTAATTAGTTTGGTGGGTATATACTAAAACCCACAGGACACTGTTTCTGGTTTTTTTATTGACAGTTTGTGAGGCTGATGGGGAGAGAGCAAAAGAGTTTAATGTATTGATAATACATTGGTGCATGGTTAGCGTGTATGGGTTTCTTCTTTTCTGTTTTGAGGCATGGAGATATAGCTGTTGATTAAGTGAAGACGCGGAGATTAGAAGCTAGTTGTGGGTGATAGCTTCTAATATTGGATGTTCATCCACTATTATTACTACACATAAACTACAGAGTGTCCCGATTTTTTACCTTATTAACTTGTCAATATCACCCAAAGTTAATCATATTTCCCTCAATTGATATCAGATTGATTTCAAAAAGTTTATTAGTGGAGACATTTACAAGTTTGTGAAATACATTATTGATAGCTTTTTGAGAATTTGTAATACCAATTCTTTTGAGTGAGATTTAAATATCATTTTTTCTCAACTTGAAAATCACATTAACTGTTTATGATCTATGATGAAAAAAAATAGGATTTTCTAATCAATTTTAAAATTTATTATTTGATTTCATGATATTTTCAATCATATATTAGTGGTTACTTTTCGATGTAAATAATAAGTTTGGGCACATGCATATAATTTTACAAAGATTCTTTATTACAAGATAGGAGTATCTTTTAATTTTTTTTCTCAATGTATCCTCTTGTTATTCTTATTAATACTCTTTTATATCAATTAATAAGCAAGAGAGAGAGGTTATGAATAAATATAGGTGGCCATGGTGTTTTAGTAATATTATTTCATTTAAACTATTTCACTAATCTATTTAATCTAATTAAATTAGGTGTATAGGTCTTGTAAATAATTAATAAAAAATGTTAGTTTTTTTGGCCAGCATATTACTGCACTGACGGCATGGATCATCACATCGCACTGTCTGACTGGTATAATAATTAATTGTTTGGCAACAAATATACAAATAATAAATCTAAGTGGAGCCCGCTTTGGCTTAGGGTTCTTCTCTGCATACTTTGTGCCATCCATCTTAGCTGTTTCTGTCCTATGCCCCACCCAAAACCACCACATACTCGTTTTACACTTCAGTTGACCCTAGCAAGTAATGTCAGTTCCTGTTTTTGGACTGCGTAAAATGAAATGCACATGTTATCAGCGTCCGACTATAGTTTTTAAAGTAAATTCATTCACTTAACTTTAGATAATGACCAAGTCACTCACAATTATTTCACGTCTATACTACTATTTATATCGGCCTATAGGACATAGAGATAAAAATGCCACTTAGCCAGAATCCTCTAGGATAAAAGCATCATTGATTGAAGTACACACCAATACATAAAAAAGGACAAGTGGGAGTGATCTGAAACGAAATTCCGAGAATGGGCAGAGGTTTGCATAAGAAGAATGAACCATTCTTATCAAGTTCTGCACAATTTTGGCTTCGATATTGAAAGAGTTTGGTACTGTGTATCCTTCAACAGTTAGGTCCAGGTTTGGGTTTCAGGAAAGTATTACATTCTGGTATTGTTGCTTGTCTTGCTGTGTGCCCCAAGAAACTAAAATTAGCTTAGCCCTCACTCAGTCCCTCAGATGTGTCGGTGACACTGATCCATCATTTGCATTCACATTATGATGATATTTGCTATTTTTATTTTATTTTAGGACCTTGGAATCTTTTTTTAGTTGTCATGAATCAAGATATTGTAAACAATCCGAATTCACTGAAATACCCTTTTAAAGAGAGCTGCAATGTCTTCAAAGAAGGGGTATTGTGGACTTTATATCCAATCAACTTTGCAAAGATGCAAAAGATTTTGTCAAAACCAGTGTGCTTTGCTTTTGTTTTTCTTTCTCTGGCCATTATTCGTGATTTTAGCATGTGTTTGTATCGGACGTATAAGAGAATGGACATCTCGCCTGTTTTTTTAACATGTTTAAGAGTATGTCTAGCTTGTGGGATAAATTTTTTTCCTTGATTATGTTGGCGTCAACCGAGGAAAATGCTTGCCTCATGTGCATTACAAGATAACCATGTGGGATTTATTTGGTAAATTGATCTACGAAGTTCTTTATTCCAAAAGCAAGAAAGCAAAAACCTTTCATTAGGACTTAGACTGATGTGAATAGATGCAAGCACAAAAGAAAGGGGAGAACCTTGAGTTTAGCAAAATTGTTTCCACCTCTCAACGATCAATTAAGCACATGACAAAATAAAGGAGCTTTTTAAGGTAAGTCATTGATAATGATAAAGTAAAATACCCCTTTTCATGGAAAAGAAATATTCTTGATTTATCTAATCACCTTTTTATCACCAAGACATACATTTTTTCATGATGAAATTAAATAGAATTACAGTGTTTAGTAAGTGTCATTTTATATAGCTCACAGGTATAAATATGTTAAAATCAAATTATACGTAATCGAAATTCATCCTTTGTTTTTTCTATATTCAGTCAACGAAAGCATGTTTTATATATTATAGATATCTTAAAACTGATAGAGTTGTATGAGTACAAGTTAAGCATATAAAAAAGTAAAAAACAACGAGAATGATAAAAAAAATACGATAACCATGGAGGAAGTAACTAAATTATAATGGAATTAGACTCATTAAATTATAAACATGTTAATTGACCAACACTTAGAGGGCATCAATATGGACAGATGATACGGAACCCTTCTAGAGGTCCGACTAAATAAGACAAATGTTCCCTTAGTCCTTCTGTAGAAGAGGACACAAAAGAAAGGGATAGCACAATGACATGAAAAACGTATACTTAAGTTTACCAATACATGATATGATTGAAATTCGACCACACCCTTTATGAAATCTTATATATGGTGTTTGGCGTCAAGTGGAGGTGTGTATGTGTTTATATATGTAAGAACAAAATTAAGATAAATTCTATTATTACTATGATGAACATCTATTTTTCCTTGGATATCACAATAAGCACGAATTTATTCTCCCTAATAATAAATCAGGGCTCATGTTATAAACTAAGCATCCTGAATGACAACAGCAGAAGCCCATCGAAATTTCAAGACCTTAGTACTACATATTGCTGGCAGCACATAAAATAATCAGTGCTATCATCAGAGCAGCATACCAAGGAAATGTACCACATGATTTGGACTTCCAAGAACATTTTGCAAGATTTGCAAGGTCTATTCGCATTGTAAGACCAGTGATGACAACAGATGAGATCGGTTAAATTACAAGCTCTCCAAAACATAATTGCATTTGATAGCATTCACATAACAGTAACAGAATTCTCAGCAAAAGATTCCATGCCCCCCAAAAGTCAGAAAACATCGAATTGCGTTTAATAACATTCACATAGCAGAAGCACAGTACATTGTGCCAGATTCTGTGAGAAATATCTACAGGTTACAAGGCGAATATACAACCATATATGGTTTCTAACATCTAAATAAGAGACCCAGCTTCTCTCTTTTCTAGGTTCATTATTGAAAAGGGCACTGAAACCTTCAGCGAGGTAAAGGGATCATCACTTGCCTGGATTGCACCAGCCAAAGGTAACGCACCACATGCGCAGAATTTCATATCCAGCAATGGATAATCCTATTTCTACCTGATACCATAAGAAAATAAATTGAGGATTAGTGACCAGAACAGAGAGCACACCGTTTCCATGCCAAACAAGACAGCAGCTGGGAACATTTGCATTTAAAGAGCACAAAAGGAGATTCACAACATAGAAAGATTTTACCTTTCAGCCAAAGCAAAGATTATAATTGATGCAAATCATGCTCAACGCTCAATTTGAACTAGAACCTGCTGCAAATGACGTATTTGTGTCATTATCTCTCAAGAGATTTTTACCTCCAGCATCTGAAGTATGTTGGTCATTTGGCCCAGTAACCGAAACACCTTCCAAATGACTTTGAGCAGGATTGCTATCATTTGTATTGTTGTCTCCAGTATCTAGTTGTTCCATCATGTGTGACATAGTTGCGACCACAGCATTAACCTCTTGTCTACCCTCAGATCCCACCGCATTAACCTCTTGTCTACCCTCAGATCCCACATCAGGCAAAGAGCTGTTGCGAGAGAACCACCTCTCCTTCCAACCTCTGGTGCTCCTTGATATCGACTCTTTGTATCTGAAAATAAAGGGCGCCAATCATAAGCAATATCCAAATCTAAGAAACCACGGGAGAACTCTTCATTTGTATTACACAAGCATGCAACAGAGAACCGTTGCTTCTGAATAGTACCTCGTTGAAACTGCATTTAGCCTAGACTTTAAAGACTCTGAAAATGATTGGAATTCTGATGGCCCTGCTCTGTCCTGACGGTTTGGAGAAGACTGACTGGGAGATCTCCTATAAGAAGTTTTTGAGAAAACAATCAAGATTACTATATCCAGCTAGCTGCATTATTGTGTAATAAACATATAAAAAAATATAAAATTAAAAAAATCACACTTCTCATAATATATGAATATTAAGGCTCATCTGGTTTTGATTGCATCATGAGAAATATCCGAAAAAAATAAATGAACAATGAGAATACCCAGTATTGTAAGATGATCCTTGGTTATCAGCAGCAAGAACAGTAGATCTTGATCCTGATGCAAGAATATGGTCCGCTTGAATATGAGGAATGGAAGTTGGCTGTGATGATTCTTCCCCCGTAGCAGGAGCTGGAGACAGAGTAGCAACAGCAATTGCCGAAGCTGGTTCACCATTTGCTCCATGAGTTGGAGAGGAAGGAGCCATGGGAGGTGAATTAGGATGGGTCGAAAATACCAAAAACTGAGGGCGACCTTGAGCTGATGACCTATTTCTATGACCTTCCCTTCTAGCAATATGGCGTGCTCGTCCCATTGCGGCGGCGGCGGCTAAGTGCTGTATGATACGCTCTTCAAGATCAGCATCATTTGCACCAACTGGCAACTGCACGTGAAATAAAATATAAATAATTCATAATGAAGACAGTAAAGCGGTGTTTTCAAACAAACATAAGCTGACTACAAACATGTTGTAACTCAAAATCCCCCAGAGCTGGATGATGAAAGATTGTGGCATTTCTGGGCGGATTCAACCTAATGTTTCTCTCTCTTTCCACGGCTTCAAGTAATTCCTGACTGCAAACACAAGAAAAGGCGTATGAAAAATGAAAAGAAAAATAATAGCAACATTATCAAAATAAAGGGAAGGGTACAATTAGCACAAGAGAAAATTGTAAACCTCGTTGGATCTTTGAGACTGATAGGTTGCCAACACATGGGGCATTGAGAGCTTCTCTGACACCTAGAAGACAAGCATAAACATAAGTTAAGATCATATCTCCTCAATATAGCTAAATGCTTCAGACCAGACCACCATCATTCCAACAATAGTATTCTTCCTAAACATGTTTAAATAACAATGATTATCCTAAATTCTATTGGCCTGTATAATACACATAAAGCAAAACATAGGATTGAAATAATATCAGAGGATAAGGAAGTGAAGGTTTAATGTCTATTAGTCCAAGAAAAAGTTGTTTGCAAGAAGAGGAAGAAAGCAACTGTCCTGATCAATGGGAGCAAAAGCCTACTCTTCACTTTACTTGTGTGATTGAAAGAAGAAATAAGATCTAAACTATCAGATTCCAAAGCCACTGGATCAAAATCCATTGACCTAACAAATATGTGGCAACTTCAGCCAAAAACGAACCACAAAAATCCATACATGCTACACTAGTAAAAGCATCCAGAACCACTCTACCAATCACCAACCAAAACACCTAAACCAGCCTAACTCGTGTGATTAGAAAAGACACTATCCAGGTTGCATTCGAAAAATCCTAAGGATGAATGCACTCAATGCTGCATAATGGTGGAAGTTTGACCCACTTCATATTGGCACGAGTTGCAAACAACCTCCGCATGATAGAATTCCAAGAGAAAAGCTTTGAACAATCAAACTATAAATAGGAAGACATTGCTTAATAGAAAATATATATTGGATTTGAAGATATTTTTTTATTTAGAAGTGTAGTTAATAAATTGCGGTATTTCCCGACTACTTTGGAGACAGTAATTACACATTGAGAAAATGCTTAAAAATTAATAAATTACAGTACTTGCTGTCTACTTTGAAGGAACTGAATATTGAGAAAATGCTTATATAGAACTATAAACAAATGAGATGTTAACTTAATTTATCGAAGATCAAGGTCCTAGTCAATTATGACTTAATTGTTTTATTATCAAAGTACCTCATACAACAAGAACTTTGAGCTACAAGACCAAGGCATTAATATTAATCGGTGACCAGACAGGCCTCAAGAGACATAAAGTAATAGCCCTGTAACTTTTCAGACATAGCTACTCAAAAAGTGTTTTAATGTCTTCACTAGAAGCAAAGAACCTATTGCTTTAATGTTTTCCAAGCTGTATCCTAATGCTCTAGAAAATTAATACCATCCAATCACTAATAAGAAAAGCCACATAGCACTACCATTCAAGAATGCACTGGAGATGAAACTCATGTTTGCAATTTGTCACCTGCAGGAAGAGAGTGAGAGCAGCTTGTTCAAAAGGTTGGAACATACTAAAAGCCAATAAAACTAAAGAACAAAACACTCAATAAGCATACGGTGGAAGGATCGCTGTCATGAAATGCTTCAAGACATATACTACAAGCATCATCACAAGCATCCTGAATTCCTCCCTCCACAAAGGCTGCAGCAGAAGTCAAATGCTTTTCCTCAGACTTCTTGCTCTCTTCCACGCCCGGACCCTATAATACATCACTTTTCAGAGATCAACATAGGAAAGTTTGATACCCAATCAAGTTGCAATGATCAAGTAAGAATTATGAAAGAAGCAACGAACTGATCTATAGCATATGCAATCCAATCCAATCCAATCCAATCCAAAACAAAACAACATAAAATCAGATTATAAAGTAACAAAATCAACCATGATGTACACAGTGAAGTACAAAGAAAATAAAATTGACAAGTGAAATGGAATAGTGAAGGCCGTGAAAGGAATTGAAAAGTAAAAAGGGAATAGATGAGCAGAGGATAAATCATGAGTGGGGTAAATTCGTAAAATACGATGGTCGTATGAGAGGCAGAGAGCCAAAGTTCCTTCCTTTTCCTTTTGGTGAAGGGTTTTTCGCAGCAATAAAAAAAACGAAGCATGGGAAAGGGAATTCGGTAAAAAAAAGGAAAAGGTGGAGAATGTTTACCTCCATGGAGAATCGAAAGCTGAATCAAATCGGAAAGAAGGACGGTGGTGGGAAGGCGGTGGAGAATAAAGGTGAATAGGAGAAACCCTAGGAAGGAGTAATAAGAAGTGATTGGAGAGAGAAGAGGCTTGGTGTGGTTTGGTATTGTGGTTACTTTTTTGGGGGAATTGATGATATGAACCGTCCCAGCGTCCACGGAGAGACCGACCCAACCTTAGCTGGGTCATCTACCCACTCCTGTGCTGACACGTGACGTTATCTGGGGACATGCTTTGACGGGTCACCCCACAAGGAATCAATCCCATACCATGCTAATGCAATTTATAAATTACTATATTACTATAATTATAATAATGTGTGCTCCTTACAGCAATAATGAACCTGATGTGAGTGTGAGTGTGAGTGTGAGTGCGCTTCCTCCTCATCAATAATATCTACTTTTTTCTTGGTATTTTATTTGCTATGAAGCAAGTAATTTGAGAAAGTGCGCTCATTTAATATTTAATAGTTAATCATTTCACTAAAAGTATATAGAATAAATAACAGTTTGAGGTGAAAAAATAGTAGTCAACTTATTAAAATGGTGTAAATATGATACAATCTAGAACGTGTTTTTAACCGGCGTTAAAGATGAAGAAGAAGGATTGTTATGATTTTAATTTTAGAGGCAAAATGCTATTTTTATATTGAAAAATAATGCAAGCAAGCTCCCAACACGCCACATAAGCACACATTAACGTTGGTTAGGAAAACGTTACCGGTTTTATCATATTTACACCGTTTCAAAAAATTTGCTATTATCTATACACCTCAAAATAGTCACTTATCATATATGCTCTTTGGAAAATTTTCAACTATTAAATTACTGCTTTTGCCGAATCAATTAGTCAAGATTATTGTTCTTTAAAACTAAATTGTTGTTTAAAAGTTCTTGCAAATTTAAATTTGAATAGATGAGAATAGACTAATGATGAGTATTTAGAAGTGTTACTTCATATCTATATTTATATGTTTTATTTTTTTCTAAAACAAGCTCAGGGTTAACTTTTTTGTAGATTTTAAGGAAGTTAACTAAGTAATCAAATCATAAGATGTGTTTTTAGTAGACTATTAGTATTAGATTACAAATTAATTCATAAGTAAAATAAATCAATTTAAAGGAAAATATTTGTATAAAGTCAACTATTTTAGTTTGGACAAGAAATTAGTTTATAAGTAGCTTAATGAGTGTTTTTTTATTAAAAAATTAATTAAATTATATCAATAAACCGAGTATTATTTTCTTAATAAAAACATATAAACTTATTAATCATATCTATTGATTAGTAAATTAGCATCACACCTCGGGAACATAAAATACAGTAAGAATGATGTTATAAATTTCCGTTGAAAACTATGTCTCGCTTTCAACGTTGTCGTAATTTGACCAAATTAACCGATGGGACAGATTGAACCAGTCTTTGGTTCATTTTGGACATGTGCTAAGGCTAGCTAGAATGTTACTTTTTTCTTTGGGCCAGAGCTAAGATTAGCTAGAATGTTGGAAAAGCTGTTAGCTTAGGGTTGAACTGGACAAAACTGATACAATAAATGGGTTTGGTAGACTTAATCGTGCTGACAAATTGATCGTGTTCGTACACGAGTGTCACTCTTGCCACGGAAATATGAAAAATAACATTGAAATAGAAGAACCAATATGAGGAAAAGATATTACACATGGTGTCCTCACCAGATAGACCTTATAATAAGTCTTTGATTCCCCCACCTCAACAGCTAATTTTTGGGATGTAGTCCTCCCAAAAACTTGTGTTCGTTACAATGGTGCTTTCATTGAGAGATGACCAAATGAAAATGACTAAGTCCTTTGTGGGGGATCTTAAATTAATTTTCTCAATTTTTTTATGACCACCCATTACTTGTTCCCTTTACATTCTAGTGTAAATCCCTGATTTGGTCGAATCATATCTACACAAAGCTACATTTTAGATTTAATTATTATATATTCAAACTAATTCAATCAACTAATATGCCCGCGCGTTTGTTTGAAAAAAAACGACAACATTTTGCTGGCATTATCGTAAGATACTACTAATAAATTAAACAAAATGGTGTTGGCTTTAAATTCAACGGTGAAGGACGATGCAGCGTAGGGACTAAGGACTAGTGAAACAATGGTCTTTAAAATCAAGGGTGTTAATCTCCACCTACCCAAATGCTTCTTGCCCACTCTTTTTGTAATGAGAATAAGTCCTTAAGAGAACCACACACCAAAAGCTAACTATTGAGGTGGGGAAACCAAAGACTTATAAAGTCTCCCTTGTAAGGAAACCTTCCCGATGTGAGACTTGTAACAAATAACAATGCACTCCTCTCGAGAACCGACGTCCAGCCACTCTATGACATTTCACTGGCCTCTTTGTCGGTTATCCCCTCCTTGATGTAGGACTTGTAACAATAAACACCTCTGCAGAGTCGATGTCCTGACGGCTTTTTTCTACGACACTTCACTCGGACTCTTTACAGGTCAACCCAGTCATAACCCTTTGAAAAAATCAAAAGTTGAAAAAATTAATGTAGGGTCCCAAGGGACCTCACTTTAATATACTTGAAAAGTGAAAAGTTATTGGGCAAACCTTGTGACAAGTTACTGGGCACGCTTGACAACTCTTTGGACAAACCTTGACAAGTTACTGGGCACATGTTAATTTTACCAACTTTTGGGACTTTCCAAATATATTAAAGTGGGGTCCCTTGGGACCCTACATTAATTTTTTTAACTTTTGGAACTTTTCTAATATTAAGTCCCTTGTATACCTTAAATTAATTTTCCCAGAAAAATTTAAGTGATGTTAGCGAACGAACTGGTTGAGGTTCGAATTCCAATATATTGAAATTCTAGAAATCCCTCCAAAGTGGATGCGGACTCTTTTCATCTGCGTAACCCAACACTGAGATTCTCACCACCAACAGCGGCTAATTAAAATCAACTGATTTCCGTATACTCCAATCCAACATCTCATTGTTGAACACTTGCGTTGCCGTTCCAGCATCTTCAATTAGTTTTAAACACGATCTCATCCCATTTTCATATTTATTACTTTTTGCACTTGTGGTATACCTACACAATAGTGTCTAGTGTCCACGTATGAACACGTCCTGTACTAATATTCGTACTTGAATGTATCATCATAAGAACACTAGAAATTAATTAATTGTCACCTCAATATCCATGTACATAATACTCCTTCAATCTAACATAAGAATCAGCTGACTTGTTAAGAATATATTAAAAAGGCTACATAAACTAACTATAAATTGATTAACCTCAATTGATTTCTAAACTAACATCATAATTTGATTCATTGTTTAGGTTCTCTAATCAATGAACAAAAGTCAACTAAATCTTTAAGGGAGGGAGTAGTATATATGTACTCACGATTGCAAAACTACTCAACAAAAATGTGAGTTTTGGATTAAAGATTCAGCTCAAACTCATTCGGCCTGTTTTTGAAGACCTGAGCCCTCGAGAGTGACTCCCCCAAAAACCGGTCACATTAAACCGGGCCCAATTCAGCTCATCCATCTTCCCAAATTCCCACACATCCTTCTCCTCCTCCATTGCCAGGTGGTCCTCCAGTGTGGGCCCAAAACCACAACTGGGCTCGGGCCCAAGACCAGGCCCAGGCCCACCCCTCTCCTTCAATAACACATCACCGTTCATCTTCGCCGCCGGCGGCAGCTGCCGTTTCCCCTTGCACGTGCGGATCGCCTTACGGCACAGTCCCACCGGAACATGGTACACCATCAGCACCGCCGTGCCCATCACCGTGCACGGCAAGCAGCATAACACCGCCGTGCACGCCGCCGCCGTACCGCCGGCAACCTCGCCGGCTCCTCGCTTTCCTCGCCGTTCGTTGTTCCTGATTGGGCAACGGGATTTCCCAGGCAGGGCACGCGGGGGATTCATGTGATAAGGATTATATAACAAGGAACGAAGGAAGGAAAGCTATTGGGTGATTCATTTCTCCGTTCCGATTAAAACGGAGAAGTTTAATGAGAAATATTATAATGAAGAAGTTGCATAGGAGGTGGAGGTGGCAATTAAGATTAAGCATTTTTGGAGGGGGGTCGATTTAGTTTAATTTAGGATTAAGAGGAAAGGAAAAGGTATTGACAGAGAGAATTGTATGATTTTATGAGAGGCGGAGGTTTTGCAATCTTATGTAGGAAAATACGTGAAAGTATGACACAATATTTTTTCTATATTTGGTCAAGGATACAAAAATTTGTGGCTACGTTTTGTCTCTTTTATATGGAAGCCGCCAGTGTCGAATGAATATGCACCGAGCCTGTGATATCTTGTGCCTATTCTTTTTTTTATCAAATCTTGCGCCTATTCTTAAATTCTAGAATATGTATAGATTTTCTTGGGCCATAGAATATGTGTATACATAATAGTATTACATATTAATCCGTTCCTAAATATAGGACCTAAATGACTTTTTTGAAAAATCCTAATAAAAGCAAAAAATAAGTTAATTATAAATTGATTTACCTAATTTTTTCTCTTAAACTAGTTTATTTTACCTATAAGCTAATGAATAATTTAAAAAGATATCAAATATATCATGATTTAATAACCCATTTCGCAACTTTAATCTTCAAAAAGAAAAAGTTATCTAGGTCTTATATTTACGAACGGAGGGAGTATTACATTACAATTTTTTTCCATGAAATATGTACAGATCGACACTATTGTTGTTTTTTTTTGTATTAAAAGTTTTAGTAACCACCTTTACCTCGTTTTGTCCTGTACTCTCAAACACAGCATCGGCTCTATACGCCTCATGTTGCACAAAACGTAAATAGGATCAATTACACTGACCAACATCATCAGCTTGGTTAGTTTTACAGTCAGCATAAATTAATGAAAGGGTCAATGCGACCCTGGGAGCAATGCCCGAGGTACATCACAACATGCCATGAATTAAGTGGAGGATAAAGTAAGTCATACAATTAGATGGTCATGTTCAGGTTTAGGTAGCACGCGAACTGCCGTCTCCCAACAACAACTTCGTCTCCTGGACTGAAGCCATTACATTTTGCATTTTCTCCTCTACCTTTTCAAACAAGCATGAATCAGTAGATGTTGAGGCCAGCAAATTAGCTTTCTTGGTAGCAGCCATGACTCTAGCTGTCTGTAACTCTTTCATTCTTCTACACCCCATCTGTAATTCTTCCTCCAGGATCTCTATTTCAGCCTGCTTCAAATCTGATTCAAACACATACTCCTGTAACTCAACGACCATAGACTGTATTTCAGACATTCCGTTGTTTTTAAATTCCAAGAACAATTCCTTTTCATTCACCACTCGCTGAAGTGCTAGCTTCTTTTCCTCTTCTTTCCTCAAAATTTCCTGTATTTCTAGTTGAACACTTTGTATATGTCCCTCTAAAGTTGCATACTTTTTATTCATATTTCCGAGTTCCTTTTTTGTGACGCTAAGTTTTTCCTGTGCCACCTTTATCGCTGCTTGCAGCTTGGTTATTTCTTCCTCTGACTTCAGTAACTCTGTAGCTTTACCAGTCAGATGCCAGTTTTTCAAAGAAGAGTCCGTTTTCTGGATGTTATCAATTTCAAAGAGAACCTTTTCACCCTCCCGTTTGCGATTTTCTTCCTCCAATTGGGATTTGGTGGATGCAATGTTTGCCACTAGTTCAGCTTCAGATTCTTCGTTCTTCTTTTTGGCATTCTCTAACCCATGCTTGCATGTTTGAAGAGAAGCCAATTCCATTCTCTTTTTCTTAAGATTACTCCTCAGTTCACAAACAACGGCCCTAGCTTGGATTTCCCGTTGCTCAAAATAAGAAAACGATGCGCCAAAGTTTGACAACGAATATTTAACTGCTGAGAGCTTCTTATCAACTAAAGTTCGTCTTTCTTGTGCTTCTGAAAGCAAGTATTTCAAGGATTCTATCTGCTGGTGCTTAATCTGGATGTCGTCTTCCACAACTTCAATTTCTCTGAAGAGCTTATCAACCTCCGCTGTTGCCTTTTCAGCACATCCTAACGCTTCTAGAGTTCTGACAACATCTGAAATCTGTTCTTCGACACTCTCAAGTTTCTTTTTAGCACAATTTAATTCATGCGGGAGCTCTGTGGCAGTCAATACTTCAATATCCATGTCAGAGTAGACAGGAACATCGACCTCATGATTCACACGAGAGCCCTTGGTTAAAGCACTCCCCTCCAGTAAAACTCGGTCTTTGACGTGGCCGGAGAGTTCTTCTAATTCAAGATATTTATTTTGCTGGGGACTGGTCTGACTTCGGTCAATGTGTTCATCACACTCTATACTCAAACTAGGACAAGACAAACTATCCAGGCCTTTACTTTCAGTTCCACCCTGCATTTCCTGTAAACCAGTTCCTACACTGGAGTCTTTTTCCCCCTGATCGACTTCAACAAGCTTTTCAGGGCAATCCATTTCCCTTTTAGATTCAGCTCTTTCGTGCATAGAAGATGAAATCATTCTTTTAAGATCATCCCTCTCTTGCATGGCTCTTTCATACAAGCTCATCAACTTCTCATTTTCTTCATTCAGTTCCAGTAGTTGATGCTGAAGGTTCTCAATTACTCTTTTCATCTCAGACCCAGTGCCCTCTTCTTTAGCTCCTTCAGAACAGCTGCCATTAACCTGGGCATCAACATCTTGAGCCTCCTCTGATTTATTAACGATTCTGTCATTACTTTCAGCAGTAGCCTGTTCATACAATTCGATTAACTTGCTGTTATCCTCAATCAAAACTTTAAGCTTCATCTTGAGCTCATCATTCTCCTTGGATAAAATAATTGCTGTCTCATGAGCCTCTGCCTCTCTTTGACTTGCAGCTGCAATAGCATCTACCATTGCTCTCAGTTCGAGTTGATCATTGATGCTAATGCTGGGCATATTGATTGATGATGAGGGGAGGTCCGTTTCCTGGCTTCCCTCTTTTACGGCTTGGAGCTTCTCTTGTTCAAGTTTCGTTGCCAAATCATCCAATTGCCTGTGGGATAATAATCGATAAATTAGAGACATAGAATATTCAAGGGAAAAAATAAAGAAAAAAGCATAATGAAGAAAAGGTCAATCTCAGTCAATCATCGTCATTGTCCGGTCACTGCATAAGGGAATGAAAAATAAGAGATAGAGGCAATGGAAAGGGAGGCTGGGAGAGAGCGTAAGCACCTTTCCAATATTGCTTTCTCTTCAAGACAAACTTCTAATTTCTTGCAAATAGAGTCCATGTCTTCTTGCATTTGGATAGCCTGCCATTGATGAATTGATATGACGATACAGTTTCACCAATAAATAAAATGAAATTCACAGTGAAGCATAAATGGGATTTATCAAGACCTGCATTTTGAGAAACTCGTTTTCCTCACGAACAGAAGTCTGCAAAGGTGACTTTTGTTCCAACTCCTTTGGTTTAAAATTAGCAAGAAATAAGTTAGTTAGACGTTGAAATGATTTAGAAAGGCACTTTAAAAACTGAAGGGTAGAAGATACTGAAATCAAAGACAGTAGGTAACAGGCACGAAAATGTGTCAGTTAAGAAAATCGGACATAAATGGATCGCATACTACCTCAGATAATCTAAATCAACTGTAATTAATGACCCATACATGTTGACATCACAACAAAGGAAAACTTTTTCTTACCTCTTTGGGAGTAATATTTTCATCAACATGCGCCTCTTCCATCATCGAGTCAGAATTTGTTTTCTGCAACAATGGTCAATGTCGAGTAGGTAAAAAGAGAGTGACATGTAAAAGAAATGAATTTATTTATTCCAAAAAACCAGAAAATATGAAACACTACCATATCAGCTTCGTGCATTAGCTTCCAATCTAGTGCTTCTAATAACTGCACAAGGTGACAAACAGAATTAACACAGAGGATGGGTAAAATGAGAACTTCAAGTGAGAATTTGAGAACCTAAATTTTTCCCGCACCTTGTTTTCCAGCACTATGATCTGTTCATTCATTATTTCCCTTTCACCTTCTTCATAGAATGACTTCAACCTGCGCAGCAGAGACATATAAACACTTGGCAGAAAACATACTGATAACTTAAATAAAGAAAAACGAAAAATAATTTCATAGCAAACAATTTGTTTATGTTTATTAACATAGATAGCAAGCAATGTAGGCATTGTAACTATTACGCAAGGAAAAAAGCTAACGAAATAAAGAATTCAAACTATACAAAAGAAAGACATGCCTTCTAATTTCTTCCTTTAGTCGCAAATTTTCCATAGCAAATCTAGTCACTTCTTGGTTTCGATCCACCTGTGCTCTCAAGACCTCAATTTCTTTCAAATTCTCCTCATTCTCTTTCAGCAAATGTGCCTCAGCAGATATCTTTCCAGAGGCAATTGCTTCTAGTCTCTTTATTCCAGCTTCTCGGAAACGAAGCCTCATCTTGAGACCTTGAATTTCATCTTCCCTTTGTTTGGCCTGATTCATCAATCAAGTGACAACAATTTACTTTCCA
Organism: Mimosa pudica; assembly: GCA_029929735.1. Lineage (NCBI taxonomy): Eukaryota > Viridiplantae > Streptophyta > Magnoliopsida > Fabales > Fabaceae > Mimosa > Mimosa pudica. The sequence continues at coordinate 2,277,817 of JAKELP010000001.1, forward strand.
TAGAATTGCGCCACTAATGAATTGGAGATTCGAGTATTGCAACCGAATATGTTGCTTACCCAAAAACCATACAAAATCATGATTATTCACCAACATAAAAATTAAAAACAAATATATAAAGTTTCTCATGATCACTGCTTCGTTCAGTACAAGTGCAAGTCTTTTTTTTTTTCTCATGATCATTTCTTCGTGCAGTACAGAGGGGCTGGTCTATTCTTTTTCCTCACTTCCATCCTAATTCTAATCGGACAGAAAAATAATATAGCAAACCCTTACTATACTGCATTTTTGCACATACAAGTTGCATGGCTGCTTGATTTTCAGCTCTTAGTGCCTGCAGTGCCATCTCTTGGTCCTTCTCCCTCCTAAAGGCCCCAACGAGTGCAACTTCATAGTCCATTTTCTGGAATAAAGAAAAAAAAGGCTCATTACAGTAACCACAATAACGATGAACGGGATTGTTTCTTGGATAGCAAGGAAATAAGAATCTACCTGAGACATCTTTTTACTGGATGTCAATGGGCTAAATAATCCATGGTTTCCCTCCCACTTGAAGGTTCCTGGAGATCCTGGAAAATTAATGACCGAAGTGTCATTATCCTGAGCTTCTCCTCCACCAACTAGACCTCGTAAACGGGATACTTCTCTCTGAAATTGATTCAAAATGTGTAAATATAACTAATTTGGCTGGCTTTCTATTCAACAGCGCGTATTTCATCAACTACATCAACATAACTTATATTGATGATAAGAATATCCTTGGTAATGTGCAATCACCTAACCAGGATAAATAAATGATAAGTAAAAATAGTCTTGCTTCCAATTTTGTGCTCCCTTTAGTTTCTAAATGCATTAATACAAGTATAGTAAGCTCTTCTTTGAACAGAATTGCTTACAAGTATACAAGCAATTGATGTAAATTTGTCCAGGTACTAAAAAGAAAAAGGGACAAAAGTCATAATGTATGCAGCAAAAGAATTTAGAACTTCACTACGAATGAAAATTTGTCCAGGTACCTTTAATTGTTGAATTTGCACTCTCATAGCAATCACATCCCCAGATGCATCCTCATTTACAATGGCCTGAAGGAAAAATAAAAAACAGTTAGGCAGAAATAAGTGCAATCGCGTTAAAAGGACCGAGATGTCAGGATAACTCTACAATAGCCAAAAACATGTCAGCTTTTCCCACACAAGCATTTAAGTACATAACTAAAACAATAAAGTAAAACAGTTTCTAGTTCTAACTACTAGTTAATTATGGCTGCCATTAATGAAGTGCCAAGATAATCTTGAGACATACATTATTCTTAATAAATTTAGCACGCTGAGCAAACTTCAATGTGCTTAAGGTTTCCAACGAACAACTGCAAGAGAAAACATGTATGTTAAACGGACTTGTAAAATAGAATAACGAAGAAAAGGATTTAAATCAAGGTTGACATTCACTTATTTTTTGCTATTGGAAGCTTCTTCTACTGAAGAAAAAATTAAACTCTTTATGTAAAGATATTTTGAGCAAGAATAAAAGTTCACTAACCAACTGGAAGGGCTAACATTTGCTATTATTATAGTTTTGGAGTTCCCTCCGAGAGAATCCTGAAAGGAAGAGACATAAAACTGATTAAGCAACTTTATAACATGCTTCGTCCTACCCCTACTCATCTATATGTTTAGGATAAAGCAGCTCAAATCCTGTTTAAAATTCAAGATTTTTGTACTTGTGCTGCCATTCTCATGCCATCCAAGATTACAAGAAAAGTATGCTTGGAAATTTAAGCTCACAAAAAATTACTTACTCTCATGCTCCATAAATTACATTTTAAGTGCTTCAACCTTTTGGTGTTTCAAGTATAAAATCAATTAACAATTTCTATCTTGGAAAAGTAATCAACAAAGACCCCCTTAGAACTAGCAAATACAACCTTAAAGGTGTGGATACAACCTTAAAGGTCTGAATGATTACTAATTTCTGAATTTGTTCTATTCTTACAAAAAAATTCACTAGTGCACTTGTTATAGGTTTTGGTTTAAAATCCATTTGGACACAAATACTGTGCTTTTGAATCTTCTAATTCTCATCTATTCACTTCCAAAATACCAATATTGGAGGTTAAATATAATTTCAATTGAGGCATCTTAAATAACTTGGTTCTAAATCACACACAAACCTGTAGCAGAAATGTAAGCTTTGAATCACGGTATGGAACATGGAGTGACTTCCCATTAGATATACTCACTAAGTTCATAATTACAAGGCTGCAAAAAATATCATCATCAGGTAAACTTTATTGGGAGGTAATGCCAAGACAGAAATGCCTGCAACATATTTCAATATTGATAAACAACAACATCCTTGTAAGGATAACCAACCCCAATGTTGAAAGCGACTTGTTGATATTAGTAGCCTCCTTGAGACGTTCACCTTCTGCGCCAGAGCTCTTTTGCCTATTATTAAACATTAAAATGGGTACAACATATTAGTTGGATGACATATTCTAATTTGGCGTAAAGATACTTCTGAATTATTCAACTTCCCAAAATGCACAAACACATGATATACACATTATTGAAATTCATTCACCTCTCTGATCCAGCCAAATCTACAAGATTGAGTCGAGCAAATCGGTGATGTGTTACACCTTGAGATTCCCACTAGTATCAAGTAGTTAAATCAATTGCTTGTCAGAAAAGAACTTGGAGAGAAGGAGAAAACCTTACTAAATTTACACAAAATAACTAAGAAATCATTAGAAATTCTCACCTTACTTTCAATGATGCAAGTAAACACACTATGAGAGCGACTACTAGCACGATTCATATTAGTGGCAGCAACCTTTCTGTTTGCAGAACCCTTTAAGAATTATTAAACCAACAACATCAATAATGTTGAAGTTGAAGCCATCCAGAAACAAAGAAAAATCTCAAAATGAAGGTGAAGACAAAGAAATTACATACTTGAATAAGCTGTAGAATAACATCTCGTGCACTAGTGACCTCCACTTCCTTGAGGTTTTCTACATGAATTCCTTTCTTACTGTCTTCTCTTATCTGCCATAGGATCAACCAAAACAAAACAAAATTCGAAAAACAGTTCAAGAGATAAGATACAAATGAATCCTTTAAAAAATGAAGTATTTTATATATATAATTCCCATAACTTCAAAAGAAACTTTGAAGATCAGATTAACAAGGGAATTTTCAAAGGGAGATGAAACAATCTTATTGCTGATATATATTCTTTGGAAAGGAGGATGGATATCCACAAAGAAGTGAAATGATCACAAGTTGGAAGAAATAACTAAATTATGTAAGAAAATAGCTTTCAATACCTGCAAATTGTTGGATGATGGTTCCAGAAGATCAAGGATCTGTTCATTGTATATCTCTAAGAAAGAACATTTGCAAGTGAATTTTAACTGCTCGTCTCTCCTGGCCTCTTTCTCCTATTGAATCAGATGGATTAAGCACAGATATTAGACAGTGGAAGTTACTTCTAATCCTAAATCGTGGGTTTGCAACACTCGTCTCATTATAGTAGGAAGTGCCAGAACGTTAAATTTCATACATGGAATGATTGTAAAACTTATTAAAATAGAAAGGGAACACATAAAGATAAGTAAAAAATATTAGTGCCATATAGTAAACTCTATCAATTTTCATCATCCAGCAGAACACTCACAGCAAGAATAAATGTAGTTTCAATGACAATGTGATTGGTTTTAAAATAAGATAAAAAAAAACAACTATGGAATGGCTGCAGCGTCTGCATAATGAAAGAATACCTTCTGGATTCTGGAAAATAAATGCTCAAAAACTCGAGGTGTCATCCCACAGTTCACACTATGTCTTCGAGTACCATTCTCAATGTCTCCAAGCATGGTGTGAGTCTTCCCACTTCCAGTCTAGGAAAATAAAAGGCAATTATCCAAATATAAATGAGGATATCAAGTCTAATCAACAAATCAAATCACAGTAGTCTTAGCCCCTTTTGTGTATTATAAAAATTCAGGATTTAAGACATATGATACACAAAGCTTTCAATCAATTTCTAAGCATACTTGCACTTGTTTAAACAAGAAAGTAACCCGAGAAAAAGAATATACTACATTAATTTGGTCAATCTAACTTAGATAACGAGTTGAATAGCTAGCCAAATACTCACTTGGCCATAAGCAAACATGCAGCTATTGTAGCCTCCCATACAATTTTCTATCATTGGTAAACCAGCTACTTTAAAAAGCTTCTCCTGTTACAATAATAGTATACAATTACACGTTTTAAAATCAGACAAGAAAAAAGAAAAGTACAAAAGACTTCACTGCTATATAATAATCAGTCAAAACTTACCTGGCCAACATTCTCATCTGCAACAAGATCAAACGTAAATCGAGACTCAGGATGCCCCGTCCAAGTAATTGCCTGAGAATTATCTTGCCTAATGCATTTATTATGCCCTTGCAATGACAGTTCAGCATTGCTAAGTGGTCGAACTCTAATAATAACCTAAGCTCAAATAAAATAACTTCATTAGCTTAAATCACATACAGGCTGTCCATCGATTTGTATAGAATTCAAAAAAAAAAAAGAATGAATTCAAAACTTAAAAAACAAAGCCTATCTTATCTTTACCTGCACGTTGTGTTCCTTCCAGAAAGAAGGATCTTCGCAGAATTCGAAACTCTGACTAGACGATACTCCGTCTTCATCCAAATCGTGAATGTTTCGAATCGAAGATCCGTGTACGATGCTCTCTTTTGCGGAAGATTTGAGAAGATCTGGAGTTCTCTGAAACAAGAAAGTGTCAGAGGAAAGATCCTGAAGGCCGTGCGTGTTCTTAATGGCACTAGCAGCCTCCGATATGAAAGGCATCGTGAAATACTCCGATTATATCAAAGAAAACGACGGAAATGGAGAAATTAGGGTTGTTGATGTTGAGAGTAAGACAAAAAAGAGAGTCGGCGCTAAAATTGAAGGAAAAGTGGGGATTCAGAGAGATGTTGAGGGGAGAAATAGGAATGTGGAAGAAAATTAGGGTGAAGTAGAGAGTAGAAGAGGGAAAGAATTGTTGAGAATAGAAAAGGAAGGTTGTGTTGTGTTGTGTTGGGTTTTAGTTCAAAGTTTCTGACCGTTTGAGTCAGAATTTCAAATTCTCGATGAGCGGAGCCAAAATCTCTTTTTGGAAAGGAGTAGGGATAATGTTAATATACTTTGGCCCTTTACATTTGTCGTAATTGTCTATCCATTCGCTAAATTTTTATTTTTATCAATCAAATCCTTAAAGTGTTACAAACTAGGGTTGAGGGTGAAGGTTATTTTTACAAATGAAATGTTGGATCATGGGTTTGTGGCAAAATTAAATTTTAAAATATTCTTTTATTCTTTTTTTATCCATGATCAATATATCCTTCCCTTTACAAGTGAGAGACTAATCCCCGCTGATTTGTAGACAACTCAAGGAATGAGACAGACTTTTAAAATATGGAGTTTTGGCCAACATCGCAGAGAAGAAATTAACGTCATCTATTTGTATTGACGGAGTGAGTTACAATGACATCTTCGTGTTAACATGGCGTGACACTTGAAACATTTATGTTGACATGAACGTAATTGTCACACTACATTGTCATTAACACAAATGAATGCCATCAAATATTTCTTAACGACATTGCTCAAAATCACTATTTCGTTTTTTATAAAAAAAAATCACTATTTTTTTACTTAAAAATTATTATTTTGAGAGTTTATCAATGAATACATTAATAAAAAAATATTAAATTGAATGAATACACTACCTCCGTCCGACCTAGTAGAAATTAAAACAAGTTAATTAGAAATTGATTCACATGACTTTTCCTTTAGACTATTTTATTTTACCTATAAACTAATAGATAATAATCTAAAAATATATCAAATATGTAATAATTTAATAATTTATTTTGCAACTTTAATCTCTCCAAAAAAAAAGGTCAACTAGGTCCTATATTTAGGACCGCATAGAGTATATAATTATGTTAAAATCACAAGGCCTAATTATAAAACTTCATATATTTAATTCGTGTAAAATCAAACTTCAACGCCAAGGTTACAGATTTTCAGCGGCCTCCATGATTGAAAAAATTGAATATATCTAATTATCTATCATTCATTTTTGTTTTTCTTGCCTTGAGAACATCAATTAGACAACATGTAAGTTTTTTTTTCAAATTGGACAAAATATGAACTAGATAGTTGTCGCAGGGAAAGTTCAAATTATACATCCTGATTGTACTAATTGAATGCTAAAAATAAATCATAACAATGTTTATTTTAGATTTTCCATTTGCAAAAATAATAAGGGTAGAGTGATTGGTTTAGTACATGTCTAATTGCCAGTAATAAAGTTATAATTAACACGGTTCTTTTTTGTCCTCTTCCTTGATTTTTTTCCCATCGAGTCATCAAAAGCTTTCTTTGTGTTTATACTCTGAGTAATAGAAGATTAGGTTGATAATCTACCTGCTTAGAAATGACCATGAAAAGAAATAAATTCGAGTATCATAAGAACTAAATTTGAGTATCCTAAATATAAGGTTTTACTTTTTTTAAAAAAAAAATCCTAACAAAACATAATGAATAAGTCACTTATAAATTGAATTAACTTGTTTAACTTCTTTAATATTTTCAATAAAGTCAACTGAGTTTTATATTTTATACTAGAGGGATATAAGATTAGTTGTTGAGAAGTCGGAATTGATTTGCTAATGAAATCCACTTCTTATTCTTAATGTTGGCTATTAGAAGTTTTCACTTAAATGTTTATTATAATTTGAATTTGAATTTGTAGCCTCAAAATTTTCCTCGCTCCCCTTAGAAGAGATAGAAGGAGCAGCTTCTCTTTTAATTTGTGAATCCGACCATAAAATAACCATTAGTGTATAAATAGGTGTTTGGCAATTGGCATTTTGTAACTTTCTATTACATTTGGGTCAGCATTTTGTAAATCGGGCTTCAGGTCCAATCATGCGATTTGCACTGAAGCAATTTCGATCTACTTCTACGAAATTATGACAAAAAGGAAAATATTTCTAAATTTAGCTCTGTGATTTTTACAGTTTTAGACTCTATTCCCAACTGTATTTTAAGGGAATTAAATAATTGTGTTTTTAATGTTCCTATATGAATATTATTATTAATATCATTTTGCTTTTAGTCAAAAAAAAAAGACAAAAAGACAAAAAGGAAGATAGGAGACTCAAATTAACCCTGTGGAGACCATTTTTTTTCTTCCATATAAATTGCGCTTTTCATCAGACCGTGTTAATTTTTTTCCAAGAAAATTACTCCTTATTTGACATAAAAATAACCTTGTCCTTAAACACCCAAATCTACAAAGAAAAATCGTGAAAAAAATTAATCTTAAATCTTAAACGTTTAAGTATTTACAGTTTTTGCGGTAATATTTCTCACGTGACAAATTCTTTTTTAATTTTCTCTTACAATAATCATTTTTATTTAAGTTTATTTAGATAAATTACATATGCCATAATGAAGTAGTTCATTAAGTTTATTTTAATCTCTCAAAATCAGAGAGAGGAAGGAGTTAATGAATATGTCTAGGATGTTTTACAAAATATGTATTATAGTTTAATCAAATTTATAAATAATTTTCTTTAATCGCCCTGATAAAGATAATTGTGCTCAAGTTTAAGAGGGTTGATCCTCAAATTTAACTATATTATCTTCGACTCAAATGAATTGTCTTCATAACAGACCACAGCGTGCAACATATGTGATCCAATTAGATATGTACTCTCTCATATCCTAAATATAAGACCCTAATTAACTTTTTCTAGAGATTGAGTATATTAGTTTGTTTTTTTGACCTTGATTGAGTATATAAGTTAATTTCAATATATTTGATATGTTTTTAATTACCTATTAATTTATAAATCACATAAACTAGTTTAAGGAAAAAATCAAGGTCAATCAATTTACAAGTAACTTATTGTGTTTTTTTTATAGATCTCCCAAAAAGTTAATTGGATCTTATATTTAGGAAAAGAGAAAATATTTTTTAATAAGAATTACGTCATTTTAGTAATTATTTTTCTTCCAAACCTGCTTTTCAAAATGATCATTCATTCATCATACTTAAACATGTCTTTACGGATTAGATTGAAAAAAAACATGTCTAGAATCACTTTGAGGAGTTCCCACTCCACTTACTTCCATCTTGTTTTTTTTTTTTTTGCCAAATACTTCCATCTAGTTAAAAGTATGCATTTTTGCCTTTAAAACAGAAAGCACTAATTTTCGCAAAAATTATTGAATCACTATTTTCTTTTAATTAAACAACTTAATTCAGACTAAATGAATGTAAAATATGTAGACTGGATGGGTTCGGAGAAAAAACACTTTCACCACCACAAATCCCAAATTTATTACTACAAAATTTTATCGACTCTTACTCCTTAAAATAAGTGAAATTATATCCAAATTCCTTCCCGATCACAATCGCCGCTGCCTAATCACCCTCTGATTTCATCACCGTTCGCTATCACCATCAAGTTTCTTCTCGCATCGTCTTCTTGATTCCTCGTGTAAGCAAGTTCTTCACTCCTTCTAGTTATCTTTCCACTATTTCAATTTTTCAATTCGGAAAATGAATGTGTTGGTGCTCATTTGTTAGCTCCTACGTTTAATCTGAATCTTTGTTTATGGCTGGATGAGGAAACGAAATCGATTAAGGAATATATGAATGTTGATCTTATATGATGTAGGATTGGTCCTTAGGCAATTCAAACAGAGGGAAAATGATACTGTATATTTTTGTTGCTTTAGTTCTCATTTATCTTCTGTGGCTGTGTGAGTTTTTGAAACAAATTAGGTAATGAATTTTGCTGTTTTATGAAATGTTGACGTCAAAATGTTGAAGAGAAGCTGTTTTGATAATAAACAAATATTTGAAGCTGTTTAAAATGGATTTTTGAGCTGTTTGAATTTTATGTTCCTTTCTAATTGATTAATTGTGGTTTATGCTGATCGGAATTCACTGTTTTTAAAAGTTCCAAAGGCTAACAAGCATGGAAAGAGTGTTTAGAGAACAAAGGTTTAAGCTTACTGTGATATGGTCTAATTTTGGAACTAAGAACCGATCTTTTTGCTTATGTTGGAGGTTCCTAAATGGAAAACAAGTGTCCTTAGCTGCCAATACCTGATAAATGATAAGATATTCGTTTATTGGTATATTAAAGTTTTGTTAATCCTAAAGGAGAATGTTGCTGACTTTAATTTGCTGGTTGGATTAGTTGAATTTGAAAATCAGAATTTTAATTGAAACTCGCTGATTGAATGGCATCAGTTAGTCAAGAAAAGAATAATGCACTCAGGAGTAAATGGTTACAGATCTTACAAGAAGTTAGGTTCAATAATGATGTTAAGAAACTTAGGCTTGAAACATCTCCTTTGTGAGTTATCTTAAGATTCTTGCGATGTAAGATCTATCATTTTGGAACTCTTTGTTGTAAAGTTTTGAAAGAAATGATTTACGAAGAACTATCATTAATTGTGGTTGGTTGGTGTAAACAAAATGTCAAATGTATTATTTGAAAATTTATTTGTTGTATTTGAGGAATTGAGTTCCAAATAGTAATTTGAATCCAAGAAAACTGTTTTAAAATTTGTATATAAGGTTTAGTTCATGCAAGAGTGTTTATAAATAAGTAAGGGCCATGTGCTAACAAGTGAATCCGATTCCCTGTTTATCAGTGAGAGAGCGAGCAAACAAGAGCAAAAGCAAAATTCAAAGCCTTGAACAAATGGCGTTTGAGATTCCACTAGATCAGATTAAAGAGTTACAGTTTCTGCTCCGCAAAGAGGTTAATCTATCTTGGTACGAGCCTGAGAAAGAGGACCCTTTTACCCTTCCTAAGCTACCTTCTGTTGCGGAAACAATAGCAGGGCTTGATCCTTCGCCTCCTTATCTTCGCTGCAAGCATTGCAAGGCAAAACTCCTCCGCGGGTTGCAATCATCTATCTGCATTTTCTGTGGCACAAATCCGCTTCAGGACTTGCCTCCTGACCCTATCAAATTCAAGGACACTGTTGGATATCGCTTCTTACTAGATTCCCTGCAGCTAGATGGATCGGTAAACTCATGGTTAACCCTTTTTATATTAATGTTTTATTTACTTGGCAAGCTCGTTTCTGAATTCAATTTTATTGTCCTACCATAGTTAACTGCCTACGCTAATGTTGATGATGTATAGCATTTTTATATATGATAAATTTTCACTCTTTACTGTCCTGCTTTTTAATTCTGATCAACGTTTGAGTATGAAAATTGCTATGTTTACTTAACACATTTTGTTGCAGGAAATGGTTGGGCCAATCAATAAAGGGAATGATTCAAGCAGAGTGAGGAGTACATCAAAAGAAGAGATTCCCTTGTCTGAATTGTTAGATTTGAAAATTATACGGCCTTCTGAGTTAGATGGACCTCAAACCGGCAACTCAGATGAGGCTGCATTCCAGAACAAAGGTTCATTAAATTTGGCTGCAATTGACCTGAATAGTTTTTTTGCTCAGAGGAAATCTGCTCCTGATGCATTTGAAACTCAGTTGGTTTCAAAAGAGCTGGTGGATAGCGCCACAGATAAACCTCTCCAAACTAACGGAAATCTTAGTTTGTTTCAGAATGCCCTGGTTCCAGAAAAAAACACCGGCCCTTCAGAAAGTCAGAGCGGCAAATCCTTTTCTGGTTGGCAGGCAGACTTTCAGTTTGCAAGATCTGAGGCCATTCACAAAGAGGTCAAATCACTTGATCATTCTGATGTTGATCTAGATGAGGTATTTGGATCCGGGAAGGCTCCTCTTGGTGTAAAGAAGAATGCCAATTCCAACCATTCAGCATCTATGGAAGATGATTGGTTTCAGGGCGATATGCAAAGAACTTCTGAGGTAAGCAGTCAGACTGGGAAACCTGAAGTAATGTTTGATCTAAATCATGCAAAAATGGCAGAGAGTGCTAGCAGTCCTGCTAGAAATTTAGACTGGATGCAAGCTGACCAAGAGCAAGAAAGCCAAAACAAGATGACTGATAATGTGATTACTGATGACGCTGCCGTTTCATTGGATGCTTGGGATGACTTTGCCGGCTCGGTCAGTATGCAAGATCCATCCAGTAGGGATTCAAACTCTATGATAACCAGCCAGACTGGGGAAGCTAAGGTGACTGCTAATTATTATGATACAAAAACAGCAGAGGGTAATCATAGTTCATCTACAACGAGTTTTGATTGGATGCAAGATGATGACCTTTGGCCAGGAAGCAATAACAAGACCACTGATACTGTCCCTACTGATGTAGTTACTGATTCAATTAATGCTTGGGATGACTTTGTAGGCTCTTCTGGCGTACATGAGCCTTCCAGCAGTTTTCCCAACTCATCCATGGCCAGCCAGGCTGAGACATCCGAAATTTCTGCTGATCTTAACGATAGGAAAGTTGTGGAGAGTAATAACAATTTTGACTGGATGGGAGATGATTTGTGGGAAGGGAGTTATAACAAGACAACGGACACAGTGCCTACTGAAAAAGTTTCCAGTTCCTTTGATGATTGGAATGGCTTCACTAGCTCAGCCAGTACACAAGATCCTCCCAGTGATGTCAGGGAACAAACTTTACATCAGACATCTTCTGTTCAGCAGACATCTGAAATGGATATATTCAGCTTATCAAGCGATTCAAATGTTAATAATTTTGGTGGGTTCAAACAACATGATTTATTTTCTGAACAATTTAGTGATCCGTTGAGTTCTGCTGAAGCAAACATTCAGGATGGGGCTTCCTCCACCAGGTGGGTTGGTGTTATGTTGGCTGCTTAATTTTTTGTTCCTTACACCTCCAATAGATAGAGTTCACTAGTGCATTCAGACTTAGTTTGCAAAAATAAAATTCTTGAAACTCCAGAGGAAGTGCTCAAATGAAATTAATGCATTTAGATGCATGTCCCTTTCCTCAAAGTAGAAGTATGCTATTTTCTCATGATCCCTATCAATGCAATGGTTGATATATGATTTGTAATCTACCATTCAAAGTAACTTATCGATCATGTCATATGATTATCACTTCTCTCTCAAAACAATGTAACTATCTCATTGGCTCATACCAAATGTTGCATGTTCAGGGTGGCATCCTTGGATGCAGCAGCAGGGAACTCGGGAGATGTTTCCAGCGCAAAATTAGGGTCAAATGTTGAAGATGTAGAGATGTTATTGTCTCAGATGCATGATCTTTCGTTTATGCTTGAGAGCGAGCTTTCAGTTCCTCCCAAGTAATATTCATTATTTTCCTGATTTATGCTCAGTTGTTGTTTTCATATGCTAAGATCCATTTTTTAATTTGCAACACGGCCTTTTCCCTTCCCATTTTGCGGTAGTTATGTTGTATATGAATAGGCAGACAGATGAAAGTGTTGACCAAGAAAATTGAGGGTTGAGGTTGGTAATTTTGAGTTGCCTTTGTGAGCTTTAAGGATGGAAGTGTTTACTTGTCTTCCCCCTTGAACGTAAATTCTTTAGAAGAGATTGTTCAATTAAAACCCTCGCAACTTTTTTCAGAATAGCTTTTGTACATGAAAAAACCAATTCTTGTTCAATTTCAAAATCCATTCAACGCTACATTTTTTTTCAAGAAAATCCAGATTCAAAGGGATGACATTGCAAATGTGCCTATTTTCTTTATTTTCTTAATATATTCTGCACTGTTGCTGAAACAATGCCTCTCGATGCTGATTTGCAAGGTCGGTTGACTTTTCATTTTCCTAGTTTCGGCCTATAGTCAACCCGATTTACCCATGCAGCGTTATCTATCCTTTCCCTTTAAAAAAAAAGAGAATATAAAGAAGCACAATAAGTTACAAGTTGATTTGATTGAATTCTTATATAAACTAGTTTATTTGAATTATAAGCTAATATAATTATGTACAGAATACTTTATGATTAATTGGTTTGTTTTGTTTTCTTTATCACTTTTAAAAAAAGTCAACTAGAATTTATATTTGACAAGGATAACATAAAAGAGATTTTAATTTGGGTGACACTGTTGTCTAGGCTTTTAATGTTGCACTTCCTTGCTGTTCGAAATACATTTTGTGCAAACTAACCTGTATTGTGAAAGAAATTAATCGGCCTGGTGATCCAAAAATTGGTTCCTTCCCTTTTCACATGGCGAACAACATTTTATTTTATTTTCTTTTCAGCTCCGGCCCCCAACGTTGTGATGGGGAATTAAAATTATAGATGCATCATTATTGGAGTAAAGTTATTCCCCACGCCAAAATTTATTTTATATGGAAAATTTGACGGTGAGATTGAAAATTGGTTCATCGCATGACTTAGTAGTTGATATTTGGAGGATAAGGCTAGAGATACATGAACATTATGAGAAGAATAGGGTGAAAGAGTTTAAGAAAAGAAAGGACATTCTTCTCTATAAATGAAGAGAAAAGAAAATCTTTAGATAATCTTTAGATGGAAGTGGATGGGTTAATGCCTTTGTAAAAAAATAAAAAGAATTAGTGAGGGGGCATTTCAATTCTTTGCCTTGAATTTTGATTGGACAAATTGAAACATTGTACTAATTGGTCATTGTAAAATTTATTGTCTCAATCTGTCTAAAATGAAATTTAATAGTCTTTTTTTTTTTGGTATTTCCCCCATTAACATTCTGTTTTATGCCCAACTTTATGAAGCTTGTGCTTTGAACTTTTCAGCTTCATTTTCTGGGCCTAATGTGATTGATCTTGTTTGCAAATCCACGCACTCATTCTTTGTCGAACATATTTGGCTGAAGAAAATTAAAATATGCAACGATTATGACAAGAACAATATATTAATAATTTTATTTTGGAGACTTTGTCTCTATGGCAACCATCAGATGAAATTATGAATGCATGCGCGGGAAGAGAAACGGCCACATAGGACCATTGAAGGTCCATTCATGTAGCGACGTGTAAGAAGATGAACTTTGCTTTTTGCTTTTTTCTAAGCTATTATTCTCGTAATAATTTGTTGCTTTTTTAGACATATTTCAACGACTAAATATTTAGTCTTCCATGTCGAATTATAACAACGCCACGAGTAACTACTAATTCAAAATCTGTTGGCTGACGAAGCTAGGCCAATCCCAATCAAAGCGAAGTCCCACTCTTCACTTTTTAATTTTCACATTAAAAGCAACATAAACATCACCATCTACAACAAATAATAATTATAATAACAATTTTAAAAAAAATAAAAAAGAGACTTTGTAACCATCCAACGGCAATCTCTACTTTGTTTCCTTTAGTTTGAACTAGAAAGTGATTTTGTTCTCTCCTCACGCATTTGGTTTCTTGTTCTAACTAACCAAAATGCAAAGTAATAAGGTTATATTTATGATAAAATGGGACAGAGATTCAAGGCAACGCAAACAAAAGTTATGGATTATCTAAATGGAGATCATGTTTGGATAGATGGGCTGATGAATCTCACGTTTAAATTCATGTACCCCTCTAATCCTAAATATAAGACCTAGTTGATTTTTTTTTTTAGAGATTAAGGTTGAGAAATATGCTATTAAATTATCACATATTTGATATATTTTTATATTATCCGTTAGTTTATAGGTAGTCTAAGGGAAAAAATTAGGTAAATCAATTTATAATTAACTTATTTTTTTTTAGGATTTTCCAAAAAAGTCAACTAGGTCTTATATTTAGGACCGGATGGAGTATATAAAATCTTTCATGGGGACAATACGAAAATTTCACACAAATGAAAATGAGGATAAGTTGTCTTGTATGTGCGACTTACTATATCATTTACACAATAACATGAAGGTTAATATATTTATTTTGTGGGTTATATTAAATTTGTCCTGACGTTTTTGTCTCCTACCAGTTTCTAGATTTAGAATTTGAACTAAAATGTGAGCCCTGCGCAAATCCGATCCACTCACCATCAGGTTCAGTTTTCAGGTCACAACCCGATGCCTGATATATTCTGTTCTTCTCATAAATAAGAATTGTGCATGCAAAATGTGTGCGTGTGTTTCTTGGAATCTTGCTAGTTTTTAGTATGAAGCAACATTGACATCTTAAAGCATTTGATTAGTTAAGTGTGTTGTTGATGGAGGATCGCTCAACTTAATTTTCTTGACTTTCGGACCTGCAGAAGTTAATGATTGATACAAAATTGTTTAAACTAATGTTGGAGCACACGAATCATTATATTACAAGCATTTTACATATTACCGAGGAAAACATAGACTAAATTTTACCCAAGATAATGGTGAGTTGCTTGATAAAGGGCCACAGTAGAAGGCAACAAGCAAGTGTACGTACACTAGTACATGAGCGAGGACGAAAAATAAGATAAAAGTTAGATGCCATGCATTATTGAAAAATTTATTGATTGTAATAAATTTAGCGATCGTTATCTGAAGTGTGTGGAATTAATTGAAGGCGTATGTGTAATTATATAAACAATGAATTGTTATAAATTGAGTTTGGAAATGGAGATGGAAAAATAATACTCCTATATAGTAATTTAATAGGATGGCACCAAACGCATGGAAAGTGAGAACTAACGTAGAGGGTCTCATGTCCACACACACATTTTGTTGTGGTTGGGGACAACTAAGTGATGACCTCGCATAATAAACGTGCTCTTTATACTCTTCCTGATTAACTCTCCCATTTTACAATTGTTACCCCCAACACATTATTCCCATTCCCACGTAAACCTACGTATGCCATGATGAGTAGTACTCCCTCCGTTCCTAAATATAAGATCACTTTGGGTAAGTGGATAAGTTCCTAAATATAAGATCACTTTCTATTTTATTTCCAGTTTTGCCCAAACTACCCTTATACTCCCTCTTATCATTGAAAACTCCTTCTCCTTTTAAAGTTAAGTAATTGAGGGGATTTTGGGAAGATCAAGTAATTTAATTGTCTTCCTTAATCTCTTCAAATTAACCAAAGTGATCTTATATTTAAGAAGGGAGGGAGTATATCTATATACTGCTGTGTTTCCTTCCTTTCTTTACTTTAAAAAACGAGGAGGAGAGAAACAGGACCACGTGACTTGCGTGTGGTCAAATTAAAGGCTTAGAGTCTCTTGAATATTTATGATTAAAACCATAATGTGCACCATCCTTTCAAGCCACGCCACTCTTATCACACGGTATAAGCCTTAATTAACCCTCAACTAACTCAAGCAAACCTCCATCTATACATCCTTTTATCAACCATGTACGTTATAAATACCTTCACTTTTTATGAGTACTTCTTCGTGCCAATTATTTACCCCTGGCCTTTTGCATTTTTTAACCTTTATATATTTTTTACTCTTTTATTATTTTTAAAACATTAATATTGTAGCCTGATTAAATATACATAGAAGAGGATTTTGTACCTATCTTGTATTGTACTCCATTCTTTTGCTTTGCTCCTTTTATTATAGCTTAGCTTCAACATCACACCACCCAACCTCCTTTTACGACGAGGCACGTAGGTGTTAGGTACATGAAGGGGGTGAAGAATATATATCTGATTAACTAGCTACGGGTGCTTGTTAAAACGTGTTAATCTATTGAATTAGTTGGTTTTGTCTTCACGTATGTGGTCATTTGGAGAGATGACGTTAATAACACGATTTAGAGTTTTGGATACCCAATTTCGAATTCCCAGCCCTTGCAAGCAAAAATTTTGGTTAGGAGAAAGAAAAGTGTTGAACGTCAAACAATAATGCCCATCACAAAATGATTGATGATGTTCTTGTTATGAAATGGCATTGTCACTTGGGTGGTTTCATATACATGGAGGGAACTAAGGGCCCATTTACTTGACAGGAATTGGATGATAGAAATGGAAATGAGTATAAGGGGTAAAGATACAAAATAGAAGAAATGATTAAAGTAAAGTTTGCAGGGCAAAAGAAAAGAGTGCGATTGAGAGAAAACTTGTAGGTGCGGGATATATGTAAATTACCATTTCACTTTCCAATTCCATTTTCCCCTTTTCAATTTCATCAAAGAAAACAGAATCTTACGTCATACTCAGTGATTCACAATCACTGATCAACCACTCTATAGGATGCATATAGTTTCAAATTTGAGCTGAGCATGTTCTGTTCCTAAAAGATGCCCTCATTAGCCCATAATAGTGAGGGCTACTCTAAATTGTAACTCGTGTTGATTGCGTGAGTGCCCCCACTTCTAATATTATCATGATTACTTCACTTGCTGGATAATACTTCCGGATTCAACGGGCCTCATTTTTGTCTCTCCTTTTTAAAATAATTCAAATTCCATCCTCCTTAGCTTGCCTCTTTTCTAGAAGATGACATTATGAAGTAGCCAATGTCCTATTATTTTTTGGGAATCATTTTTCTTAAATCAAACTAGTTTTACCCACCCACCAAACCACACACATTTTACCGTAATTTCAAATTTTAATAGAATGATTTATACTGCAATGATTAAACTTAGACATATTTTCATATGATAAATTTGTTTTCTAATGCACACTCACTCTACTTTTCCCCTTTCATTAAAAAAAAATCTACTCACTTTTGTTTGTATTTAGTGTCGACAAGGTTCCCACCAGCTCCATGCGTTAAGTGCTTGGCAAACATCAATAAACCACAGCCACATGCACATTGATGGTGCAAATCTCACAATTTTGCAATTAGTCTTTTATTGCCTTTTTATTTAAATTGTGTGTGTTTTTGTGTGTGTGTGTGTGTGTGAACGACTCTCTCGCATGTATACTTCTCAATATCACTTTCTTCTCTCCCGTTGTTGTTGACTTGGCACTTTTCCGCCTGCTAAATATCTAATTCCCAGCTAAAAAATTATCACTATCCCAACACTAGAATTTTCTTTTCTTTTCTTTTTTTTTTTTTTTGCCAAGCCGACAATGAATTGCAATCGAAAGCCAAAGCATATATTATTTCCCGACGACTCTATACGACACCAAGAATTGTTGAAGCCCCCTCAATTAAGTCATTGTCAAAGATAATCGATCGAGGCCAGAAAATAGAGGAAAATAAAATGGAAGGTAGATCAGAACCCAAACATAGAACAGAACATGGTAAGTTTGTCATACTCTATTCATTCGGACATTTGACTTGCAACAAATTACTAACACCGTTTGACTTCATCCATTGTTTAACACGTAAATGGATTTTTTATTGCATTGTAAAATTGTCACTTCCACCATTGTACCCGAAAAATGATACTCTAATTCAACCGTTTTGGTGGTTCAACCCACCCCATTCACCCCACTAATGGATTTTCAAAGTTTAACTAACTGCACATAATACAAAATATAGAACCTATGGATTGGATTATCCATCTCATCAAACCTCATCCAAACTCTAACCTCTCCCTTCGCACAACCCACCAAACTCATCAATCTAATGCAACTCTCTCTACTTTTTTCTCACTCTAAGACTTGAATCTCAACACGTACACAAAAGTATAACCATGAATTCAACTCTCCGTATGATATGTACTTAATCTTCCACATGCCACAGTACCTTGCTTCCATCCAAGTTGTGTACCTTAATGCTTTAGGACTCCTAATTAAAGGAATTGCCAACTTTATAGAGAGAGAACGCCAACTAAGTTACCAACCAATAAAACAAAACTTTATTCATTCATTTATTTTTTTGTCCTGAAATAAAAAAACGCACATTTTCAAAACTTCGTATTATATAAACCCATCCATAACAAAGTCCAACTCTGCCATTCGAAGCAGAGTCTTTTCCTTTCTTTTTTCCCTTTTACACTATGAACTGGACCAGAGGCAGCATCCTAGGCCATGGCTCATCAGCCACCGTCTCTCTCGCTGCCTCCGGCCAATCCTTCTTCGCCGTCAAGTCCTCCGAGCTTTCTTCCTCATCTTTATTACAAAGAGAGCAGAGAATTCTCTCTTCTCTGTCTTCTCCCTATATAGTCACATACAAAGGATGTGACATCACAAGAGAGAACAACAAAACATTGTACAATCTCTTCATGGAGTTTATGCCTCTTGGCACTCTTCTTCAAGCAACTCGCAGGCAGGGTAGTCACGTTGACGAGTCAACGATCGCATACTACATTCAACAAGTTCTACATGGGCTAGATTATCTACATTCAAATGGGTTGGTACATTGTGACATTAAGGGTGCTAATATCTTAATTGGTCAACATGGAGCCAAAATTGCTGACTTTGGATGCGCCAAGCTGGCTGCAGCTGAGGCGGCTCCGGTAAGTGGGACACCGATGTATATGTCGCCGGAGGTGGCATGTGGGGAGGAGCAAGGTTATCCATGTGATATATGGGCACTAGGGTGTACTATGATTGAAGTTGCTTCAGGGATTTCACCATGGCCTAATGTAGGTGACCCAGTTTCGATTCTTTATCGGATAGCATATTCCGATGAGGTACCGGAGATTCCGGGGTTTTTATCAGAGGAAGCAAAGGATTTCTTGGGGAAGTGTTTAAGGAGGAATCCAAAAGAGAGGTGGACAGCAAGTCAACTTCTGAAGCATCCATTTCTTGATGAATTGAATTCCAACTGTAATAGTAAGCAAATGAACGAATCTAATTCAAGTTCTCCAACAAGTATTCTGGAGCAAGGCTTTTGGAGCTGTGTGGAAGAATCAGAGAGTGTGGACAATCTTGTTGTACATAGTCACACAAGTTTAGAGAATTCTCCAGCTGTTAGAATCGGACGATTAGCTTTTTGTTCAGGGGAGCCCAATTGGATTGAAGATGAGAGATGGATCACAACGATAGGGAATGAAGGAGGAGTTGTTGAAGCATCAACTAGCAACAATTGGGAAGAGTCAGAGGAAAGCAATGTTCTTAGTTGTAGAATTAGTGATTGTTTTTGGGATGATCATGAATTTAGGGATGTTATTAGTATTGGATCAAGTAGTGTTATTTTTAAGAGAGGCATGGATAAACAGCCACTCCATTCAGTATCAACTTTTTTATAATTCAGTTCAATGATTCAATACTCTATTTTTACCTATCTAACTGTGCCAATTAAGTGAATTCTAATCTGGAAGAATTAACTCTATTTTGTTGGAAGCTCCATAGTTATTGTGGTGCGCTCTTATTTTTCAACCGCGGGCCAAACTCTATTATGTTGGATGGGTTTGTTGGGTTAAACTTTTAATGCATTGAGCTATCTCAAAATATAAACTTTTGAGTTGGTTGAGAAAGTAGAATCAGAATACAACAAAAAGCCATAGAACAAGGTCAAGGTGTACAGGTTCGAGTGGTTACCACAAAATTTAACACCTCCCAACCTCTCTTCTTTATTCCTATTGGTTGATTTCTAATTTCTATGAACCAAAAGGAAACCAAAGGTGGGACCTTGAAGTGCAGTGTCTCTCACTTTCCTCTGTTGGTGGCTCTTCTTGTCTTTTTTTTTTTTCTTTGTGAGGACTCAATCCATCTGCTGCCATTGGTAGGTTTATAATTAAAATCCCAAACTGTGTTAAGCTATATGGTAAATCTACTCAACGGATTTCTACTATCACGTACCAACTTCAAATTGAAATAATAAATGAGAAAATAAAAGCGTGGTGGTTTTGAAAGCCAAGGGAATATGCAGCAGATATTACGTTAGGTGGGTTTGTGCCAATTTATTAGGCCAAACAGTGCAGCCGATATTCGCAATAATATATTTGGTCAACCCCCGAGATATTAGTGCACCTAATGGGAACACTTAAGATCTCAATTCACCCAAATATATCTCATAGTTTAGGAAGAGATATAGTATTAGTTAATGCTCTTTAGACTAGTGGAAATATTTGGTCAAAGAAACAAAGGTACCTATACCTCTAAAAATTCCATTTGGTTATGTTCATTACACAAAGCTTCCACTTACTGAGCCGAAGCCTATCCACATTCCACAATTCTTTATCAAAAGCCTTTATTAAGGCATTATTGTGATGCACTTGTTTTGAAGCATCTGCGCCTACTTGCAGCTCAGAAGACATAACTGCTGTCTTGTCTGCTCCCTTTTAAACACATCCACACAAAAGATCTCAAGTTTATATTTGAAATAATATAGCCCTATAAGTGATAATTCTGATAACACATATATACTCCAATATCATCGGTATGGGAAACAAACTTTTGGTCCAGTGGAGTCCAATTTATCTAAAAATAAAAAGATCGCGGAATAGGAAAAATAAAAAGTAAAAAAGAGGAGTTTTGAAGAACCATGAGGAGATAAAAGTATAGGAGGATGGTTGGAACCCACGTTGGCGAGTCTTGTTGAATTCTTGAAATAATAAAAGATAGTCAACCAGCCGTAACTTTTTTTTTTTTGTTTCGTTGTGATGAAGTGAAGTTCCATATTATATTATCATGGGTTAAATATCATTCTGACCAATAAACAATTTTGAAAGAGTTAAATTGGCAAAAAAAAAACAATCTCATTATTACCAAAGAACAATACAAATGATTCATTTTGACCAATGAGTTACTTGAAAATATCAAAATAACCCTTGGGACCTAATTAAATTAATTAAAATAATTTTTGAAAATATGGGTTTCAAGGGTTATTTTGTTATTTTCAAGTAACTCATTGGCCAAAATGAACCATTTTAATTGTTCTTTAGCTAAAATGAGTCATTTTATTGTTCTTTGGCCAATTTAACCCTTTCAAAATTGTTTATTGGCCAGAATGATATTTAACCCTATTATCATATCATATATATTTAGTGTAGATATAAAGCATTGGTGACTGCGGCTAAAGTTTGACGTCGCACTTTCAAGAGAATCAAATTAAACTTTGCCGGAAAATTTCGTAACATGTGGGTCGAAATTGACGTGTTTTTACTTTCGACTCAAGATAACCAACCTTTTTGGTCTTTGAATGCTATTAAGGCTTCTGAATTGGATCACACTTACACACACACACACAATAACATTAAAAATGGGAATGCAGAGCAAATATAAAAAAACGACGGTCAAAATAAAGTTTTGTTGATGAAGAAAATCATATGCATGTAACTTGGCATCACCTTTACTCATGTTTTTTGTTTTGGCATCGTGATTTCTTTACTTTCCGTCAAAGCATCCGTATCAGCATTCAGCAGGGGGCTATCCGTCATTTTAAATATGTTATGATAAAATTTGATCCTTTGGACAAAGAAAAGGATAAGGTACTCCGTGTTGAGACAAAAGAATCCACATGTAAATGTGTGGTAATGTCATTAAACAAAAGCTCTATTCATATTGTAACCATAAAAAAGCTCTATTCATAGGCTTACGTCACGATGAGGGGGCCACTTTTATGTTTTCACTTTTCAGGGCGGGCCGAAAACAGATTGGGTTCTTTTGACCAAAAAGGTAAATAAGAAAATTAGTTGGGTCTTTAATTTTCATTGGCCCAAATAATTAAAAAAACAAATTCCATCTCGAATGGATTAATTAATCAACCTATATGGGAATGGGTTATGAACATACCACCCATCCTCCCGGTAGCAAGGAATTGTACATTGTCGCCCTGCCACTAAAGCCCTAAGCTCATGTCTGAAAATTTTTGGGAGAAGATATCTCTGTTTTTTTTTTTTGCCATGGGGAGAAGATGTCTCATGATCCCCTTTCTTATTTTCTTCTAATTATCACTCATTCACCCAAAGAATTAAAAAAAGAGTGATCCATATGTAATATCTTATACAACATACTTATAATATTTTTGACATATTAATGAAAAATTCATCATGTTGAGTATTGATACAGATTGCGTACACTTGTACCATAAAAAAATTAAGATACTGACTTTTATGTTTTCAGGGCGGGCTGAAAACAGATTTGGATCTTTTGACCAAAAAGGTAAGCTATTTGGGTCTTTGATATCCACCAGCCCAAATAGTTAACAAAAATAAAATCCCACCTGGAATGGATTAATGCTACCTGCATGGGAATGAATTATGAACCACTTTGGTAAAAATAAATATGAACATACCACCCAACCTCCTGGTGGCAAGGAATCATCAATATACAATAGAAAAGTAATCCACCAGAGTTTTTGCCTTGGAAACCATGCACTATACACAATACACTGTATAAGCTGCTGGATTTGATCGGCTCTAGACTCAGATTCTCTGGTCATTAGCCGTTTAGGAACCGAGCAACTTCTCTCCTCCCCTGGCCCACATCCCTCTGTCTTCCCATCTCTCTCTCTCTCTCGCTGAACCTCTGTTTCTTTTTTCTTCTCCAAAAAACTCCAAAACCCTAAGAATCAGATAACCCCCAGATCTACAGACTCCCTCAACACAAATGCATCAATGAGGTTGTGTACTTTATTATTATGCTTATACTCTTCAGTTTCTGAAATAGTTTATGCTTATACTCCCTCAACACAAATTGTTTAGAGCTTGATTGCCGTCTTCTTCTTCTTCTTCTTCTTCTTCTTCTTGCTTAGTCCCTAACCACACAAACTCACAAACCCTCTGTTCCCACCGTTCATATTGCTTGCCAAAACAGTTGTTCACCTCTCCTCAGGTCAACCTCTGTTCATTTCTATACATGTCGCGAGTTGAGGATGCATGTATGATTCAATAAAGTTTCAATTTTTAATATCAAAGTTTCATGGCATGGATCATTCGGGCTCTTAAATTGAAATTATATTTTAAATCAGCAGGGGATGGATTAGCTTATATGTTTCTACTTTTGTTTTTCTTTCTTTTCATTATATGGTGATTTTTTCTTAAATTTTGCATTGGAAGCCATCTGCTGCGTTATGTGTAAGAAGGCATATTCAGACTGCCGATGACCTAAGTCTCTGTAGTTTGAAACAAAAAGATGTTATCTCAGAGTGTATTCTGGCTCAATTAAACATATATTCCTTTTTCTTGGGTCAAACACAATTCCTTTAGATGTTATATATAAAGTATTTCAAATATTGAAGTTTTCATGCCTATCTGTGCTTGAAAGTAAGCTAATTTGGGGAATTTTGTATTGCAGCCGATGGAAAAATTTTCACATATTCTCTTAAGGTTCAATTTTTGACAAGTAAGACTTTTGCAATTTTGGCTTCTATTGCTTTTTTTCCCATTATTTTTTCCGTTTATTGAATTCACTTGTGGAAACACAACCTGCAGATTTCCGTGCTCCTTGCCCAACTTGATAATACATGTTCTTGCTGTTGTTGTATTAATTCTCTGCATCTGGATCCCGGTTCGTATAGCATGCAACTTGCATATCTATCAATAACAGTAACTTATATTTAAGGGTATCGCAATTCATGTGACAAACAAAGATTGCATGTGCTATATTTCAAACTGTTTCTTTTTGACAAACAAGGAATAACATGAGATATTATAATTTTTTTTTATGAAATCTGTGCTGCTGCATGAAACATTGCACATACACAATGGTAGCAATGAGTCCCATGAGGATATAGAAGCTTTGGAAAATGGAACCACGGTAAAAAGAATTCAGAAAAATGAAAGTCTCTTCTTGAATTGGCCCTTGATGTCATCCGTTATTGTTTACTGTGTTTTGTCATTCTAGGTGTCATCCATTGCAACATGTTTCCCTTCATTTTTACTATATTAGCACAATTAGCCCATGTAACTTTACTGTGATAACATCATTTCTAAAGCAATTAAAGAACATGAATACATTAGGAATTCATTTTGAGGGATATTTTGTGTTGATCTTTTGTATGTTCAAAATTACAGTCCGTTGGATTCATTGAACCTGGTGTGTCATTGCTCTGCCTGTACTATGCCAATACACCAGCAAGTGCTGCTATTCTCATAACTGTAGCTTTCACCTTAAGTTCTTTCAATCAGGCTAGCTTTATGCAGTTCTTACTATTTATGAGAAATGGAGGAAAAGAATTGATAAAAGCTGCAGAGAATTAATACAACAACAGCAAGTATGCAGTTCTTTCATTGGAATTGATATTTATGTGTTATTGCCATGTTTCATAGATTAGAACTTGGATATGCTAATCAATTTTAATTTTTCCTCTTGCTCTTCTAATTATTAAGTTTCATACTTTTGTCTTTTCAGTCCTTTCCTCTTGCTTTTACTTTGGTCATGATTGGGTTCGTCTTTGCAACCATGCCATTGAGGAAAAGTGAGTTGGATTTTGATCATTTAGCTTGATGTAAAAAAAAAGTACCAGATGTCCTAGACTCCTAGCTAAGAATTCTTTTGTAAATTGTTGAAACAGGTCAATATGATTTCCGCCATTTCTTCCTCTCTCTAATGTGGGCATGCATCAGTATTGCCCAACTTGATAATACATGTTCTTGCTGTTGTGTAAATGTTGTTGACTTATCTTATGGGCTGTGGTGTTTTTAATTATTTTCCCTGCTTTTTAGGTCATTTGTTTGGAACAGTAACATCTACTACATAAATCACAACTTAGATAAAAGAACCTAGGCTTACATTTTTGGAGCTTACTTAACACCATTGTATTCATACCTTCCTTTCAAGAAATCTTTTTCAAATGACAACAATAATATTTATTCCTGCACCTTCTATGGCATGCATTCAGGTCTTGCCACTATAGATTTTCTATATATATGAAAGAGATGTCATGCATTGTATGGTTCCTTCAACATGCAGATCTTATAACTTAAAAAGATATTAAGGAAGCAGAGCCCATTTAATTATAGTTTTTGTGATGTGGGAGAGTGAAGAAGTTAAAGTTCTTTTCCAATGAATGCATAAATAAGAAATGAAGGACAAGCCAGAGAAACAGTGCATACTTTTGTGTTAAATTTTGGATCATCACATAGTTTTGTTTGCTATAATGGCTATGTTGTGTGGACTTCAATCAGAAAAATGTTGTTATCACAGTTTTTTGTTATCAAAAGAAGCCTACATCATTGGAATAGAATTCTCCGCTTTGCAACCCATGTCTTTCTATTAAAACTTATTGATATTGTCATAACTTTTCATGAAACTGATCTTGAAGTTATATGTCATGGCCTCAAAATTCATAATGAAGAAAGTAAATAGGTTTTTGTTTTTCATGTTTTCTTCCTGAATCCTTTTGTGAACTGTTGAATAGCATGCTTTATTGCATACGGGATGGTAGAAGGAAGATTCACAAATTGCAGAGAGAACACAACTAATTCTGTTATTCAGAGTCACACAAGTCTGAAATCTAATATCTGAAATTACATAAAGGGTTAATTATAATCCCTCTATTACTTACTGGCCACCTAGCGCTCCATGACTTAACTCATGATAATAGGCACAGGACTCATTAATAGGCACGTGAGCGCTTTTGCTTTGGATACAAGGCACGTGACCACTTAAGGGAATATAAAATAACACACCGCTACTTATCTGTTTTGTTGTTGTAGAAGTATCTGAATATGTTTGTGTTGTAACCTTATTAAATGATGAAGAATTATTTTATAAAGATAATAACAAAATATAGTAACTAATTTGAATCGCTAAATTCTTAGGTGATACTACTTTTAAGTTTAAAAAGTTGACTAAATAATCTTTAAACAGTTGACTAAATAATCACAAAGAATTATTTTTTAAACCTTTTTCCTCTTGCGTTCTTCACTTTTTATTTATAGTTTATAGTTTATTCATGTGATTCTACTTTTTGTGATTATTTGTTGACTTTCCACCTTTGTGCAGGAAAGGTTATGTGTTGATGCTGTCTCTTTTGACTTGCCTTCTTGGGTTCTAAGACTGATCCTGAAATTTTATGTCATGACCTCAAAATTCATATTGAAGGATTATCGTTTATCATGAGTTGTTCTGCATCAACATGCTCTTAATAGATGAAGAGGTGAACTTTATGGTTGCTTGATATATTTTTTGGGGTACTTTTCACATGAACATTTGACCAGCTTTAGTTGATCAGCATCATATGCCTTCTTGCTTGACTTTGCAGTGTGTTGTGTGTGCCTGGGTAAGGTCTATTTATTAGCATGAAGATATTAATCCATGCTTTGCTTTTTGTGGGGATGCAAATCATTTGAGAGTTACATTAGATGTTAGTCCTAAACATTATAATTAGCACTAAGCATTAGGCCTTTCATGTTTGTTATTCATTTTAATGTTTTGTTATATGTTTTTAGCTTTATTTTTAGACCTGTTCCTATATTTATTCAAACCTGTTGCTGAATAAAACGAAAACCATACAACCATTAGATTTTCTAGGTGAGTATGCCTTATTATCAAATTGTTGAGCTGGTGTGGCTTATGGTTTTATTAGTTAGCTTCCTTTGTAATTCTGTTTCCTTATCCACCGTCTATTTGTTGATTTCTGTTATTGCATTCTGGGAACTAAATTATATTAATTTATATGTGATCTGTTGCAAGTGTGGTATCTTATTTATGTGTAACTAAAATTTGGTGGATGAAAGTTACATGTTTTCATGTTTGAACTTGAATATAGAGACTTCTTATGTTTGTTGATCGCCCTTTATTTTTTTGTGCCACATCTGTCTTTTGGTTGCTCTACCTTTTCATGTCTTGATCATTTACAGGGTACCAAAATTGTGCTGACCTTTGTATAGACAGAGGAGACAAATTAAGTGATAAGAACCTTAAAGGTGAACTTGATTCTTATAATATGCTTTTGAAAGCTTCCTATTTTATGTGATGATATCTAGATACATACTTTTTTTGGTTTTCATAATAATATTGAGGGCAAGCCATATAAGCTAAAGGTTGCTTGTGCTTTCCGGCTCAATTTTTTTTGAGGAGGAAATTTCATGTTTATGGCATTATGATGCTCTAAACTTTTGCTGTAATGCTGAAGATTGATTGCAGTTTTTTTGCTGGCCTTTGTACTATATTTTGTTATATTGTAGATTTGCTTACAATGCTCTTTTCTTCATTGCAACACTTTCACTAAAACTTGAAAAGAGAATTGCTGATCACTACCACAGATTACCCCATTTACATGCGCTTATTTTGGCCTTTACATGCGCTTATAAAGCGCATGTAGAGGGGGGCGCTGGTAAAGGCTCTACACGCGCTTTTAAAAAGCGCATGTAGGGGGGCTATACATGCGCTTAAAACGCATGTAGAGGTACATACCTCTACATGCGCTTTAAGCGCATGTACATCTACATGTGCTTAAAGCGCATGTAGAGGTGCCTATACATGCGCTTTAAGCGCATGTAGAGGTATCTACCTCTACATGCGCTTTAAGCGCATGTAGAGGCATCTACCTCTACATGCGCTTTAAGTGCATGTAGAAGTACCTACCTCTACATGCTTAAGCGCATGTACAGCTATATATTTTTTTTTTCATATTTTCTTGCCCTCATGTTTAATCAAAACATCATTACTATGCATAAAAATAACAGTCATCATTGCCACCTAAACCATTAATAACAAATAAACCATAATACATGCATGTTAAGAAAGAAATCATGGAAACTGTTGCCAAGAATATTACACTAGAGGATAGGTTTATTATAGCAGCTTATGCTAAAATTAGCTTTCCTTCCAAACAGACAAACATGTACAAAGAGATTAACCCTAGAATATTATCAAAAGCATAATGGGATGCTCTTGAAAAGGATGTACAAAGTTAATTTCTGACGATGTACTTAATAATATAAAAAGCTCTTTATGAATTAATAATTGGAAGGGTCGCATTCAGTTACCAAGGAAGAAAACTAATATCAATCAAGTCTCATGACTTCTCAATGACAAGTGAAAATGCCTTTACTAACAAGTGCAAATACATCAGCCAATTATTGGGACCTGTTTGATAATACTAGTTTTCTCTCTTGAGACTTAAATACAATTCTCCCTCAAATATTTCCCCTCTTTCGACCACATTTCAGGCCTCAGATGATTAACAAGCAAGTTATGTAAGATAATGCCAAAGCTAAACTTCCAATAGCTACGCTTCATTGCTTTAATCTTCAGCCTTTAAGAAAATTCTAAAGGAAGAAACTTCTAGGCACATAAAATACAAAATTCAAATAAAAAAAGTTCAAACAGGAAAGGGGGAACCTATTTTGCAGCTATTAAGCATGGTTTCTTAATCTAGTGGTGATTTTTACACCCAACAGTTAAGTTCATTGATTATAAATGCACTAGTTACCAGACAACCATCTTTAGACAAATGTTCAACAATATGAATTCCAAACTTGCTTAAAACTCGTGTCTGAAAGTATAAGAGGCGACAGAATAAATTACTATTGCAACACACAATGAGGTAAACAAATTACCAATATCTAACAGGCTTGCATCTAGAGCACCAGGTTTTTGCTGGAGCAACACACCTGGCACACATGAATTCCAACCTTTGTAGATGAAACAGGAGGAAGAACATCAGGAATAGCCATCTCTTCTACCCTGCTAGTTTCTTGATGATCAATCAGTAATGAACAATTACCATAATACCATAATTCAAACAAATGAACTTCACCATACAACAAATACCATAATTCAAAACCAATAATGAACAAAGCCAATTATATCCATTCTATTACTTTGATGATCAATCAGTAATGATATACATAACCACACATATTAAGCATTCACACAATTTGCAAGATAAATGATATGTATACAAACACCACATGCACATATTTTGGTACCTTTCAATACCACAAGTAACCTTTATTCAACATATTATTCAACATGCCATTTCATAAATTCACAAAATAGACATATAAGAAACTCATTCTAACTAATACAAAATTGGTATTCAACCCACCAAAACATTAAGCATGGATAAATCCAAAGTTTCAGCTAAAAGCCCATAGTTTTCTTGAACTATTTCACACACATACAAAATTATTATAATCTTTGTAGGTCATTTTATTCTTAAACACCTTCTGACCACAAACAAGTAATCAATCCCTAATCAATATATATCATATTGTAACATGAGCTGAACATGTAAAACAAATATATACTCTATTGTTTCTTTCTCGACTAATCAAATCATGGAAGTCAAAACAGAAAAGGGAAGAAGTAAAAATTAGTTTAACACCAAATATCTTCATCACCAAAACGCACCTTCAGGCATAGGAAGAAAATACCAATACCACATTCAAAGCATCTACTGAACATACAACCACATATATGGATTTTATAATATAAAATACCAAAGTTCAGAAATTTCAGCACCCCAACTAGTATCTCACATGAACAGAAAAATAGGAAAAATATTAAAAAATTTTCTAAAGCATCAAACTTCAAAAATTCAACATATAGCACAAACTTAAAACTCCATTACACTTATACCCTAAACAAATTAAAGATTTTTGAACCCAAAACCCCTTTAAAACTGTCAGATTTAATATCCCTAAAAGTTAGGGTTTTGCAAAAACTTCACTAGACCTTCAAGTAACCTTCAAATCCACCCATGAACATTAAGCATTGAAGCTTAATTTGTGTTTTTGTTTGATTAAACAACCAGAGCAGAAAAGCCCCTTTCGAACCCTAAACAACCTCTATTCCAAATTTGCAGAAAACGAAAAGAAAATGGGTAGAGATGAGTAGAGGAAGCTCACCTAAGTTTGATTCTGTTGTTGTATTGTTCGTAGGAGGTCGGCGCCGCCGTGAAACTCGTCGGACAGCCATTGGATCTTGAAGAAACGAAGAAACCACATTGGAAGATGAGAAAGGCACCTCACCGGAGTTTGTCTCCAATCTTTCATGCGCTAACGGTGGCCTATTCCACCGTGATTCAATGGTCGAGCTTCGCTGGGCGGAAGAAGAGATTTGAGATAGAGGAGGTATCGTTTTTTTTATTGAAGAAGGAGAAGACGACGTGAATGAAGGGAAGGAGAAGAACAAATTTGTTTTATAAAGAAACTAGTGTGAAAATTACAATTCTGCCCCACTTACTATTTTGTAGAGGCACTACATGCGCTTAAAGCGCATGTAGAGGTATAAACACCCTTTACATGCGCTTTAAAGGATGTTTCTGGTGTTTCACCAATTTCATAGCACCCAAAAGTGGTAATGGAGCCTTGAAACACTAAGTCCACAAACAGGAACACCTTATGAGGTCTGAGGAGGACCTCTTATGCATGACTCCTTGTTTTGCACTTCAGTAGTGCCTATACATGCGCTTAAAGCGCATGTAGAGGTATAAACACCCTTTACATGCACTTTAAGTGCATGTAAAGGATGTTTCTACCTCTACTTGCGCTTTAAGCGCATGTAAAGGGTGTTTCACCAATTTCATAGCACCCAAAAGTGGTAATGGAGCCTTGAAACACTAAGTCCACAAACAGGAACACCTTATGAGGTCTGAGGAAGACCTCTTATGCATGACTATTTGTTTTGCACTTCAGTAGTGCCTTTACATGCGCTTAAAGCGCATGTAAAGGGTGTTTGAACATTTTCATAACACCCAAAATTGATAATGGAGCTTTTAAACACTAATTTCACAAGCTGGAACACGTTATGAGGTCTGAGGAGGACCTCTTATGCATGACTCCATGTTTTGCACTTCAGTAGTGCCTTTACATGCGCTTTAAGCGCATGTAAAGGGTGTTTCCATATGATTTTGAGCTCTTCACCTAAGTTCATTTTATATTTTATCTCTAAATACTTAAATCTTTTTCTAGTCATTGTTTTAGTGAATTTTAATTGATGCACATTTCTATACATGCGCTTAAAGCGCATGTAGAGATAAGGCCTCTACATGCGCTTTAAGCGCATGTATAGATTCTTACCTGTACATGCGCTTAAAGCGCATGTAAAGGACCCTCAATACATGCGTTTTTTCTAAGCGCATGTAAAGGTGCGCTGGTAGAAGGACAATTTGTAGTAGTGGATGTACCTATTGTATCTAAAGAATTGGGATACACTAAACCTGAATCTTATATCTACTTAGACGTACAATTGAAGATGCTAGACTCCTTCTTGAGGAAGATAGTTAGCAGAAGGAAAATAATATGGTTTCCACGCTTGACATTATAAGTGACATCATTGACATTGTTTTCAGGAATGAAGGGACTGCTCATGCAAATTACTATAACGTAAGAATTTGGAGACTCATAAAATTTGGGTTATACCTCAGGCGGATCATAATGTGCCAATATCTAGCCAGTCGTATGCAACAAATATTTTTTTTTAAAAGTCAAAATCTATTCAAATATGTGAAGATATTTTCCTTTTGTTATTTCCTTCATTTATATCTCCCCTTCTGTTATTTCCTTCACTTATATCTCCCGTGCAACGCACGGGAGATACCGCTAGTTGTACATTGTAGCCCTGCCATTAAAGCCCTAAACTCATGCATAAATTTTTCAGGAGAGGATGTCTCAAAATTCCCTTTTATGTTTTCTTCTTATTATCACCCATTCACCTATAGATTTTAAAAAAGAATGATCCAAGTCCATTAATGCAAAATAATTATAATATTTTTTACATATAAATCAATAATTTCGACATGTTTAAGTATTAATATGGTTTTCATACACTTTTTTTTTGGCCAACATGGTTTGCATACACTTGTACCATATAAAAACTAATGTATAAAATATTGTTATGATATTTTAGTAAAGGACAATGTGCATTTCTGCACTCAATTATTGTCATAGAAGCAACTCTAACTTCTAACTTTTTTGTTTAACAATGATACTCAACTATTACTCTAATAACAATTGTGAGATTTCTGTTATAGGTAAAACATAATGGAAAATGAGAGAAGCCAAGTCCATTAAAAAAAGATTTACGTGAAGATGTATCATTGTAACAAAACTCTTATCGTGAATGAGGAAGTGCCTGCAGATACCCAGTAACATAAAAAGTTTTTAAAAAAATCAAGATAAAAAATAATATACCCAAGAGTTTATTCAACACGGAGTATTACATCCTTTATTCTACATGTTTGATTCTCCTAGCAACTGTGTGAACGCTGAACTATACTACCAACCAATAAAACGAAACTTTATTCATTCATTTATTCTTTTCGCCTGACATGAAAACGAATATTTCTAAAACTTAAAACTACCATTGAGAATCTCCGTATTACTATATAAAGCCATCCAACACAAAGTCCTATGAAGCATAGGCTTTTCTTTTTATCCCCTTCCACACTATGAACTGGAGCAGGCGCAGCATCCTAGGCCATGGCTCATCAGCCACCGTCTATCTCGCCGCCTCTGGCCAATCCTTATTCGCCGTCAAGTCATGCGAGTTTTCTTCTTCAGCGTTATTACAAAGAGAGCAGATAATTCTCTCTTCTCTGTCTTCTCCCTATATAGTCACATACAAAGGATGTGACACCACAATAGAGAACAACAAGGTCTTGTACAATCTTTTCATGGAGTATATGCCTTATGGCACTATTTTTCAGGCAACTCGCCGGCACGGTAGTCACGTTGACGAGTCAATATTTTAATTGGTCAACATGGAGACAAAATTGCTGACCTTGGATGTGCTAAGCCGCCTTCGGTGGTGCCGGTAAGTGGAACTCCGATGTATATGTCGCCGGAGGTGGCACGTGGGGAAGACCAAGGGTATCCATGTGATATATGGGGACTAGGGTGTACTATGATTGAAGTTGCTTCAGGGGTTTTTCCATGGCCTAATTTAGTAGGTGACTCTGCGATTAAGAATTGGATAGCATACTCCAATGAGGTACCGGTTATTCCGGGGTTTTTATCAGAGAAAGCAAAGGATTTCTTAGGAAAATGTTTAAGGAGGAATCCAAAAGAGAGGTGGACAGCAAGTCAACTTCTGAAGCATCCATTTCTTTGGGATACCAATCTTGTATTATACGCCACCTGTTAGCTTTGCTCCTTCCCCTTAGCTTAGCTTCAACGTCACACCACCCAACCTTCTTATACGATGCACTTAATCAACTAGGTGCTAGTTATGTGGAGGGGTTCTGGTGTGCTTGTTAAAATGTGTTAATGTATTGAATTATTAGCTTGTTTTGTTTTCACGTATATACAAGGTCATTTGGAGAAATGACTCTGATTGTGGTAGAACAATTTTAGAGGAATGACGATTTTTTTTTTGCCAAATCCTAAACTTACACCTAAAACTTTTGTATAAAAAGTATGAACTTATCCAGCACTGATATATATCTTATAACATCGTGCTATAACAATTTTAGAGAAATAAGGATTAAGTGTTTGATTTCTCTCAAAAAAGTCATTGGGTTAAAATGTATATTTATGTCAAGTGTTATCTTTCAATCACAAAAGCTGAAGTTAATTTGAGGAGACTCAACCTAACATTATATACTACTAATATCAATGGATCATAGATAAATTATTGTCTTTTTAACATTTGACCCGACACCACAAAACCAAAACACGTGTCAACAAAACAATTAGTAGGGTGAGAACTATCCAATCGTTGCATACAATAATATTCATGTTTTCCTACCCATAAAAAATGAGTGGGAAGAATTAAACATATCGTTTATATTTCATTTAAATGGTTTACATACATTTGATTAATAAAAAATATCATATATAAAAAGGTACATAATCTCTAATCTTATTTAATTCGTTAGCTGACATTTAGATGACCTATATATACATGTTTAACTTTCTCTACTCACATTTTGATGAGAACTCGCTCCAAGCATCTTAGGCTATCACAACAGTGAGATTTGGTAGAATAAAGGGAAATAAGTGAGATTCGGCCAGCCTTTGAGTATGTTTGGCTCGACTTGTGGAAAAGTGACTTATTTTTAAACTGGTTTATTTTTAAGTCAGTTGAAAAATAAGCTATAAGTTGGCTTATTTTTATGTTTGGATAAACTCTAAGAAAAGTGACTTATTTTCCCATTTGACTTATAAACATGTTTGGATGACTTTTTGTTTAAAAGAGACTTATTTTTAAGCTAGCTTATTTTTAAGTCATGTAGAAAAAAAAAGCTGGCTTATTTTCTGAAATAAGCTACCTTGAGTGGCTTATAAATAAGTTGACTTATTTCAAATAAGTTGGGTGAAAAATAAGTCCAGCCAAACATAGAAAAAGTCACACACCCAAAATAAGCCAGCTTATTCAAAATAAGCTGGCTTATTTTTCAAAATAAGTCGAGCCAAACACACTCTTTATCTGATGATTTCGGATCCTCCTCGTTGGTATGATGATCACCCAATTTGGTTCCCAAACATGATTGAATTTCATATGTGCTAAATTTTTGTAGTCCAATAAGTTGAATGGATCTTAACCATATGAGGGTAAAACACATGCATTTTTGGGGTTAATTGAAATCAATACTTGACGACGTGGCTGCAGTACAGTCATTTGTGGAATTGTCAGAAGTAGGCCTGGTGGGAGAAGAATGAGGTATTGGATTTGGAGGCCCATTAGAGTAAAGAAGAGTGATGAGCATTAAGAAGAGAGAGACCAAGACAGAGAATGCGGACAAAACCAACATAAGCACATGAGGTGCCACCCCTTTCACCTCATGTGCGTACTCTGCTGATGCCAAAGCCAATGCCGTCAATGGGAAAGAATATGCCCACCACGCCACATTATATTTCTTCATCGCCCTCCTAAATAGCATAGGCCTCGCAACCTAATATAAATACCAATCAAACGTTTTACTTAATACTTACTATCTCTTCAGAGCTAATTTATTTATTTTTTTGGAGAATTCTAATAAAGATAATAAGGTGCATAAGAATTGATTTCTTAAATTTTTTCTCTATACTGGTAGTTCATTCAACTTATACGTTAACATGTGATCTAATAATATACTATAAAATATGTTGTGATTTAGTCGTTCAATTTTTTTCATTAATTTCTCTAAAAAAATCGATTGACTATTATATTTAGGAATGATTGGAG
Organism: Mimosa pudica; assembly: GCA_029929735.1. Lineage (NCBI taxonomy): Eukaryota > Viridiplantae > Streptophyta > Magnoliopsida > Fabales > Fabaceae > Mimosa > Mimosa pudica. Next base: position 2,313,590 of record JAKELP010000001.1, read on the forward strand.
TATAAGATTTAATATACTATTTTTTTAGAGATTTGGAAGCTAAATAAAACAATAATGTACTAAATCATAACATATTTAATATATTTATTATATTATATATCAACTTGCAAGTTAAATTAATTAGTATGAAGAAAAAAGGGATAATTAATTAGAAGTCCCCCACAAGGGAGTTAATACTGGAAAAATCCCAAAAGTTGAAAATATTAATGTAGGGTCCCAAGGGACCTCACATTAATATATTTGAAAAGTGAAAAGACAGTTTTGCCCCTAGTCTTAAAAAAAAATTACCCCTCCTCCCCCCACCCCCACCAGCCTCCCCCCCTCCAGCCCCACCCTCCCCCTCCAGCACCCCTCCTACCCCCCACCCTCCCCAGCGCCCCCCCTCCCCCACCCCACCCTCCCCAGCGCCCCCCCTCCCCCACCCCCTCCCCTCCAGCGCCCCCCACCACACCCACCCTCCCCGTCCGCCTCCCTCCCCCTCCAGTTCCCCCCACCCTCCTCCCTCCACGCCCCCCCTCCACTCCCCCACCCTCCTCCCTCCTCCCTCCCCCCTCCACGCCCCCCACCCTCCTCCCCACGCCCTCCAGCTCGGCCCCCTCCAGCTCGGCCCCCCACCCCCACCCTACCCTCCAGCCCACCCCCCACCCCTACCCTCCTCCCTCCACGCCCCCGCCCCCACCCCACTCCAGCTCGCGAGCTGGGGTGGGGGCGGGGGCGTGGAGGGAGGAGGGTAGGGGTGGGGGGCGGGCTGGAGGGTAGGGTGGGGGTGGGGGGCCGAGCTGGAGGGCGTGGGGAGGAGGGTGGGGGGCGTGGAGGGGGGAGGGAGGAGGGAAGAGGGAGGAGGGTGGGGGAGTGGAGGGGTGGGGGCGTGAGGGAGGGGAGGGAGGCGGGTGGGGGTGTGGGGGAAGGAGGGAGGAGGGAGGAGGGTGGAGGGCTGAGGGAGGAGGGTGGGGTGGGGGGGCGGAGGGTGTGAGGGGGGAGGGTGGGGGTGGTGGGGGGGTTGGGTGAGGGGGGTAATTTTTTATTAAGGCTAGGGGCAAAACTGTCTTTTCACTTTTCAAATATATTAATGTGAGGTCCCTTGGAACCCTACATTAATATTTTCAACTTTTGGGATTTTTCCAGTATTAACTCCCTTGTGGGGGACTTCTAATTAAATTTCCCAAGAAAAAATTCTAACAAATCAATTTATAATTAACTCATCAAAACTTCTTAGAATTTCCCAAAAAATTCAATTAAATCTCATCTAAATTAATGGATAGGTATTATGATTTTAACTTCAATCTAGCATTCCTCTATTCTAAAATATAAGTTCTTTCAAAAAATATTTAAAAAGCTAAATAAGTCTCTTATTAATTGATTTATTGAATTTTTCAATATAAACAACTTCATTTGATTTATAAGCTACTGACATATATAATCTAAACCCACGGATTTCCTTATTATCTCTAAAAAATGGGCCACTACATCACATATTGATCAACTGATGACTAAGTGTATCATGAAATGAAAATGCCCAATAGTATGATGTTTTTACCAGGGACGTAAAGAGGAAGAGCGAGAGGAAGAAGAGGAGCTTGGAGAAATCATCAAACTTGCCAGAAATAGAATGCCAAGATAAGCTGGCCACGCTTGGTGCAGCAAAGAACAAGAAGAAAACAGGACGCATCATTACAGGCACACTATTATCTCCTGCTAGCCTCTGATACAAAGTCACAAATAGCACCAAATAATGAACCATCCCCAAAGAAAACATGCACAAACCACTCTCTCTCCAGCCCATTCTTGTAGCTGCTTGAGCCCCCACCAAGTTCCCTATCACTGATAATTGACTAGCCGGGTTAGCCACAATCGCCAAAAGTCTCTTTCCTTTGGTGAACCATTGACCATAGATCTTCACATCAAGCACCACCACAGGAACCACAAGCAACAACCATAACACTTGGTAATGTACCGTGGTGGGAGGAATGTGGGGTGATGATTGTAGCAAAAACAGCCCGGAAATCCAAGGGACAAAAAGGTAATTTACTTCCACCGGGTTCATGAACTCATTCTTCACCCTGTCGAAGTGGTTAAAGCATCTTAGGATGTAGAGAAAAGAGAGTGTGACCAGTGTGGCTAGTGCCACTGACCATATGAGAATTAAAATTGTGGAGGGTATTATTGTGAACAAGCGTCTTAGAGCATGAGCGTCTTGGATTGGCTCTAAGAGGATCTTCCACAGTAAGGCTTGGCTTGTGAGAGCCAGAGCAATCCTGAAGTACCCTGCATGGAACTTTAATATTATGCGTGATGATGAAGATACTATATTATTGGCCATGCACTTAGTATTTGGTTCCTTTTTTGTGATTGGATCATCAATTTCTAATACCACCTCTAGGTGTGGCTGTGGTTGTTTCTCTCCCTCACTCATTTTTGTTGTACTCTCAAGTATGGGAAGCTTGTACAAATTACCAGTTCAGTTTCTGAAAGCAGGTCCATGTATTTATTGATAATGTACAAAGGAGGGTGTCTACGTGAAAAAATGGCACTTGATCAGAAGCAACAATTTAAGTGGCTGAGCTTTCATGAATAGTTCATGCACCTAAAAATAATTTTTTGAGATTGTTCTTTGTACTTAATAATTGTTGAGGGCCACTAAATTTGAACCGTATTTGAAAAATATGCATGAAAATTACCACACTCACGTTGTCTTATCGGAGCAATGAAGGCCTCATGGATGTGTCTTTGTCATCAACTTTGAAAAGTAGTGTTTTCATTTCACTTTCATGATAAAGATCTTTGGATTCATGATCCAAAGGGATCAGGTCTTAACCAGCCTAGTGACAAACTGAAATTATAATTCGCACTCGCATTAAATTATTCATCTTCTTCTAACAATAAATATATTGGAGGGGTTCCTATCTATAATAAAATGAGGCTGCTTTTGCATTGCATGATCACATTCTATTGCAGGGCAGGCTGGTTACAGAGGATAGTCTCCACTCTCCATGTTCGGTTGAGGGCCTACCATCTTGTGTGGAGGAACAAAATAATTGGATACGCGTGGAAAAATAATGAATATATGTCCCCTGATATTGATAGAACCTTGGTGTTTATGAATGAGGATTTTTTTTAATTGATATTTTGATTTCATGCGGCAGGGGCTTATTTGGTACACGCAGCAAATTGAGATCCAAGAGATATCATTTATCTGCTTAACAAGTGGTTTGGAAAAGAAGAGGGCATAAAAGTTTTAAGACGAGGGGGACAACACTGATTAAACACGAGTACACGACGACCATGCCAGTTCATGCACATCTTTATCATCTTCGGCGTAGTTGAAGAAACTTAAATTAGAGATGTGTATAGGTATTAAATATGGGCGAGCCTTCAAATAAGTGAGTCATGCACAAGTTTGAGTAAAAGTATAAAATGGACATATAACGGGGAAAAGAGCCTTCAAATAAAGCTCACACAAGCACAAACACATGCTAAAGCTTTAGGTCTCTATGGTAGGCCCATGCCGATTCAGTTGAACCCTATCTTGGATTAGCCCATTTCCATCTCTAACTGAAACTTTAAAAAATGCATCCGAGGGGGTTTGATACCTCATGAGTCATGAGTCATGACAAATCAATAAACTATTATTGGAAGAGTTGCTCCCATTTAGTGTCTTAAGTACTTTGAATAGAATTTTCATGAAGTTTTTGCAATAGAAAACGTTCATAAAGGCAGATTATTTTTTTTTCCTAACTCAGATTGTAAGGGTTTATAAATATCACATTTTATCCACATAACTTACACGTAACGAGTTTATCATTGAACTAAGTTAGTAATTCACTCGATTTTATAATGCATTTATTTTGACATCTTTTTTTAATGATATTTCCACACCTAAATCAACTCTAATATAAATAGTGTTCAATACTGAATATTAGTATTGCATGAAACACACCTTTCATGACCAAAAAAACACACCTTTCCCGTGTATCAAGTCATCAGTAACGTTAGTAACGAGTAATGACGACTAAATCTTGGCAATGGTCATGAAACGTGCTCTCTTAAAAATGTACCCGATGGGCCACATGGAAGAAGCACTAACCTTGTTATTTTCCCCGATTACTTAAACAATTAGCGGTCCATGAAACAAATATTTAATATAATAGTTCAAAATTAGCTTAGTAACACATTAATATTTTGATTAGTTAAAATTTAGTTGAGTAACACGTTAAATAGTTAAACAAATAGTATTCATTTTCGAGTGATATGGCCAGTTTGAACAGCAAACCTGATAATTTTTTTTCTTTAAAAAAAGACAGGCATAAGCAGTATATATATACTTCAATGACTTTAATTTGAGAGCAATAGTATACTTCTCTCAACTTGGTCGTTATATGTAAAAACGTTGTTATATTTCCCTTAACCACTTGTTGATAAACTTTAATTAGATAAGGTGAATGTTTATGCATGCGTTCTACAGGTTACTGATTTATACAATCATATTTGTCTTTTTAACATTTAGAGGAAAAAATCAAAAACCGTAACTTCATTAGTGCAGTACTAAGCATTCTACTAGCAGATACCAAACTACAGAAAACCAAGCCAACATTGAATTGAAATGACATAATAACATGATGATATTCATATATTTGGAGGCGATAACAGCAAATGATGAACGATTAAGTCCATACATTCACTTACATTTGATGACATTAACTAAGAGAGTCAAACAAAGTAATAGACAAGCGGACAGTAGTGTAAGTAGTATTGGGGTCAAAGTAAATAGTCTCAAAGGCAGCTAATCCCCTGGCAGAGCGAAACCTGCCAGTACCAGAAACCACAGAAACCTCTCTGTAATTATCAGCTTGACGGGTAACACCTTGAATCTGTAAGGTGCTCCCATTATACTGCGAGTTAGTGAACACTATTGAGAGAATTACGTTCACATTAGATCCATCCAAAGAACATGTTGAAATCAGACCCTGAGCCCTCCCAACTGGTGCTGTGTTCCTATTAGGACCTTGTGTCACAGGATCATCAACAACATGTATGGTTCCAAAAGTTTGAAAGGACCATTCTTTCCCTCTCACGCCAGCCACCGGGGCAACTGTTGCATCTGGTCCTGTTGTCACTTCTTGCAGGAAGAACACTAGGTTCTGATCACCATTTCCTTCCCGAGGCCCCACAGCTAAGGCCATCAAGAGGAGCAATGAGAAGGAAATGAGTTTTGATGGCTTTGGAAATGAAAGAGCCATTGTAGGTTAGCAGAAATGGAATTGAAAGGCGATTATTGATGGACATGGTTTGTGAATGGGAGGTCTCTATTTATAGCAGTTTGAATGGCAGGTTCGACTGTTAAAGCAACAAGTTATGATTATATTTAGTCTTTTATTAATCAGTTTTGCAAGTATCAAATGAGTTGATTATCACGTGAATGTGATAGTTTTTTTTAAAAAAATAACGAGCCGTTGTTGTAACTGGTTACTGATAAACTTCAAGAGGAAGGTGGGTCAAGGTCACTACTGCATTTTTCTCGAAGAAAGGAAAAGAACAGTTTTAGTTTGCGGAAACCACGAAGAGAATCAGTCTAAAGTATTTAATTTATACATTCATACATACATACATATATATGTAAGTCCACAATGACATACTCATTCTGGGTTTGAATGGTAACAGAACAAAATGTGATAGAATTAAAAAAAGGAAAGATGAATGAATTGGTTTGCAATATAATATAATGCAGTATATATGTATTGGTTGTGACATGTGAGGATGGATCAATATGCGTCAAGCTGAGAGCGAAGATTCTGGTTGTCTCTCTCGACCTTGTCGTATTGGAGAAGATATCCCTCAGCTTGCTTCATGAGAGACTCTTTGTCAGCCTCCAAGTCCCTAGCGTAGCCATCTTTGAGCTCACATTCAGATTCCAGTTCCTTCACTCTGGGCCTCAGTTCGGCCAACTCTTCAACCAATGGCATCTCCTCCTCTAAACTCATGCCTGTACCATCCTGCACACTTTCAATTTGTTTCTTGGCCGCCTCCATGCTGTCCTTCAGCGCATTAAGCTCTCTTATGTAGTTGTGGAATCTATCGATCACTAGAGACAGGCACAGTACAAACCCTGTATGTGTACACGTACGCCACATGCCACCATATCAAATTTTTCATACAACAAAGACAATACTGGACAAATTTATTGAATTATAACAATCTGATTCATCAATATAAAGCAATCAATAGATGATATATTACAACTTTAATTTGAGCTAGATGGTTAACAAGGGAAATGTACACAAGAAACTTGTGTGACTTTTTCTCTAGTGAAACCTTTTCGATTATGCATCCCACATCCCGAAATTCAAATGATCAACAACCAATATAATACATAGAACCTCAATGATCTAATGTCCAAAAATTCACAATTAATTCGTTGTCTCATGCTAATAATTAATATTTTTCGTTCCTAAATACTCCCTCCGGTCCTAAATATAAGATCTAATTGACTTCATTTAAAAAATCCTAAAAAAACAAAAATAAGTTAATTATAAATTGATTTACCTAATTTTTTCCCTTAAACTAGTTTATTTTACTTGTAAACTAATGGATAATCTAAAAATATATCAAATATGTCATCATTTAATAGACTATTTTGCAACCTTAACCTTTCCAAAAAAGTCATCTAGATCCTATATTTAGGATCGGAGGTAGTATAAGATAACTTTTAAAATTAATTTCATTTTGTTCTTAAATTATAAGACACTTTCTAATTCTCCCATATTTTCCCCAAATTAACCTAACAATACTTATCTATAATAAACAAGGAAGAGAGAGTAAGGATAAATGTATATCGTTAAAGTGGATTGATAATATCATGTGTTAATAACAAAATTAAATAACGTCCTTAATCTAATTAAATTTGGGAAAATGATGATAGTGAGGAACAGATGGAATATATGTCTAGAAATTAGGTGAAAATCTTTTATCCCACTTTTTTTCTCCACATGTAGGGATAACTCTGGCTATATCACTACAAAAAATAGTCAATTGAGAATGAAATTTAGCGAATATGGAATTTTGTCAGTGCCAATTTTTGAAGCTAAATAAGAGGTTCCGTGGTCTGACGACTAATTTTGCAACTACTGCAATAATTTCTTTTATAGCGTCTAAATCATTTGGAACTCATCTGAATAATGATATAGATTTCATTAAAACAGGAAGGAAGGAAGAATCACCAATAGTGGAGGCTTCGAGGAGATGCTTATAGAGGAGGAACTGATCGGTTGGGTTGAGGGGGGTGGAGGAGTCAGCAACGCTGCGTTGTATAGAGATGACACTATAGAGGCTGGAGGCAAAGAGAACCAAGAGGGTGGCGTCAACGGTCTTAACTATGACGGGGCCACGCCCTCTCTTTATCCAATTCAAGCTCATCATCACCACCGGCCTCAACGGCGTCTTTAGTATCAACAGCAGCACCACCATCAGCTGCCCCGCTATCATCGAATACACCGGCACCAACATCCCTCCCAAGTATTCTATTTCTTCTAATTCTTCTTCCTTAATCAACAATAACAATGTGTGTGTATCTACAGGAGGAGTTGTACGCTACTCTGCGTTGATTTGCCTTGATGGTTGTCTAGCTTGCATGCACATACGTACGTACACAACTTCATGCTCTTCTACATATCACGATAAATGTTGTCTGATCTTCCTTCGATATAATTATGGAAACTTTAATTATGGAGTGCAATTAGTGCTCATTCCCATCCTTCATTATTCTGTGACCATCAAGTTTAGCTCCGCGTTCGCCTCTCCACTCATCTTCTAGTTCCCTATTTTTGGCATGCACATGTACACGAGTCTATAATTTCCACAACTTCTCCTACATGCATTTGACTTTCTCAAATCCCTCTCTCACTATGTCCGCCTTTCTAGATTCAATTTATAAGTGGAAACCATCATTCATCTGCTTCCAAATATTTCATTTACTTTTTTTTTGGACTGAAAAATATTTCATTTACTTAATGACACGTGCATGCATCTCTCGGCCCTGGGCATAATATGTCGTCAAGGCAAGAGTTAATTTTTTTATCTTAATTTTTTACTCCATCTATTTCTGAATAAAAGATTTAGTTAGACTGTTTTTAAAAATATTATTTATAAAGTTAAATGAGTAACCGTGAACGAATTGTTTTACCTTAGAATTATTAACTTACAGTACAAAACATATATTAAATAAGTTATTTAATTTTTTTGAATGAGAAAATTACGTATGTTTTGTACCGTCTCTACAGTATATAATGCCGTAAATAGAAGTAAAGGATACTGATAATAACACCATTGCCATATGTAGAAGTAAAGAGACACTGATCGATAATAACAACATGACTGTCTTCAGCCTTGAACAACGAGAACATTGAGGACTCTCAAAAGTTAAATTCATAAACGAGCAAAATTTGTCAAATAAAAGTCACCCAATACTTGATTCAACACATAGAAAAAAAGCCACCAAACACTGCAATATTTATAGAAGGGAAGAATGAAGCCTAATGCCGACCACCGCCGCCACCCCCAATGCCGGTGCCGGTGCCGGTGCCGGTTCCTTGGCCAGTGCCACCTCCAACTCCTATTCCAATCCCTATTCCTATACCAATTCCTCCCCCTCCTCCTCTCCCCCTCCCATCTCCTCCACCTGCACCTCCACCAACACCTGCCCCACCTCCAAACCCTCCTCCATGCCCTGCTCCGCCTCCCAATCCTCCACCACCTCCACCACCTCCTCCGCCTCCAGCGCCGCCTGCACCTCCACCAACACCTCCCCCGGCTCCAAAGCCTCCACCATGCCCTGATCCCCCACCCAACCCACCACCACCTCCTCCTCCTCCGCCACCTCCACCGCCAGCACCTCCTGCACCACCCCCTATACCTCCTCCAGCTCCAAAACCTCCACCATGTCCTGAACCACCACCCAATCCTCCCCCACCTCCTCCTCCGCCGCCACCTCCTCCTATACCACCTCCAGGACCTCCACCAACACCTCCTCCTGCTCCAAACCCTCCACCGTGCCCTCCACCACCACCCAACCCTCCTCCTCCTCCTCCACCAGCTCCCCCACCCCCACCACCACCAATGCCTCCTCCCCCTCCACTTCCTACTCCTCCCCCAGCCCCAAACCCTCCACCTTGACCCGCCCCACCTCCTGCACCACCCCCAAAGCCTCCGCCAGCGCCACCACCGGCTCCGAAACCACCACCACCTCCCCTAGGACCTCCTCTCCCAAAACCACCTCCTCTACCGCGAGGCCCTCTCGGACCAAACCACCCCCTGCAACGTGGCCCACGTCCAAATCGACACTCATCGTCTCTTCCAAACTTAGCCTCTTCCACTCTCTCATTATCTCCAACAGTGTTCCAACTTAATTCAAGAACAATGCACATGATTAGCACCGTCGCCCATACCCATGTTCCACGTAAAGCAACTGCCATGTCTTCTTAACACGTAAATATCTCTAAGAAAGCTAGTAATTTGCATGGCCTTGCACTTCCTTGCTATCAATCTGTGAATTTTATAGCCTTCTCCACTTGCCTCCATCACTCTTCCATTAGCCATTAATTGGTGCATGCATGATTCGAACTGTACCGTTGGGGAGTATGTAGTCGCACTTACATTAAATTTCGCCATGACTTTATGTTGTTCAAAATTTATGTACATTGGTGTACCTAATAATGCACTCGGTCAATTCACTTTGTCAACGAATTAATATCTTAATAATTTTATGTGTATATATTTTTTGGTTTCTATTACTCCCTCCGATCCTAAATATAAGATCACTTTAGGGAGGAGAGCTTGTTCCTAAATATAAGATCACTTTCTAACTTGACTCAAGTTTTCCCCAAATTACCCCTATAATCCCTTCACCCAAAAAATAGTGGTTTTAAGAAGGTGATATTTTTAAAACTTAGGTGAGAAGGTATTTATTTTGGAAATTTCATGTAATCCTAACTCATTAGAATGTCTTTCTTAATCTCTCCAAATTTGCTAAAGTGATCTTATATTTAGGAACAGAGGGAGTATTACAAAAAAAATTTAAGCCGATTTTATGTGAATGACCTCAACAGTATGTAACTTTAATTCATATTTCAATATTCTGATAAAAAATAATTCATATTTCAATATGGGTTTATATATGATTATCTTAATATTCTCCCTCTACTTCTTTTACCCCTTTCATTTTCCCCTTTTTAATGTATGTACTTCTTTTTTAGTTTTAGAGATCTCAATTCATATATTTTATTTTTTCTTTACTTGGACTTGTATCTTTTTAAGTTAGTTTTAGAGGTTTCGGGGGGTCACCAAAAGGAGTATTGTTTATTTGTTTTATTTTATTTTATTTTTGATTACATTTATTTGTTTTATTCTTTACATTGATTGAATTTCGATGCCGTGTTAAATACTTGGTATGAATTGAATTAATTGTGTGCGTTAAATTTGTCTTTTTCTATCAAAAAAAGTTAAGCTGATTTTTTTGCAAAAATTTTACGAAGGGGTCGGGTTAAATTTAAGCTAATTTAATGATACCATCAACGTTATAAAATGAGTTTAGACTTTATAGTTTTGAAGACTTTATAGATTTGAAGTAGTACTGATATCACCCAAGAGGACGCTCGTTTTGGTTGACCTACGTAACATGCATCACCGGCTTTTTAAGATTTTACGAATTTTTATGTCGGGTAACTTACCTCATCAGGAGATTTCCCCCCAAATTTTCGTACTTCTGAGGCTTTGTCAAGTTTCATCCATGTCTCAATCAAAATTAAATCTTTTGCAAGTTGAGGAATAGGTGGATAAGAAGTCAAACGCGGAGTGACCACTAATTGGACAAAGAAGTATGTATGGAAAGCTTAGGGCAGTATTCCAACTTGTATATAAAGTAGATGGGTGATATTTGAGTACATGTGAGTGGTCAACTCTGCCAACGCATCTTCTTTAATTTTGTTAAAGCTTTGTATGCAATTAAATTGTAGACAGTTCTGAATGGGCATGCCGGGAAATTAATTTGGAGCAGGTGGTCGCTGCGTATATTATTTTTGAACTGAGGTCGCTGCGCGTATCAATGATCATTCTTTGCAGACTTTGGACATTCACCTTATCATCACCCCGTTGACCCTATTTTTTCATTATCAATAGGGGTTTGTAATGTAATTTGTAAATCAGGTTTAACCTATTGGGAAGGAATTAGCCAAATTACTTCATTTCAAGAATCATTATAAAATTTCAATCCATAGGAAAGCACCTTGTTTAAACAATATTAACAGAATTTCAGAGATTTTGGTTTTGATCAATATCCTGATAACTTTTTCAAAAAATTAAAGATATTTTTTAATTACTTGACTTTTCAAATTTATTAATTTCTTTTAATTAAGGCTTAGAGCAAAAAAGATTTCACCACTCCAACAAGCTAAGTGTGCTTTTGGATAATCAAATTTGTGTTATCCTTACAGGCGCGATATTGATTATCAATCATTCAACTAGTTAACAACTTTATTAAATTCATCCCATACAGTTGAGATACATAGCCAGAAAGCCCATACATAATAGGCATGTTACTCTATAGAGGCTGAGACTCAACCCAGTAACCACCATACCCGTAATTGGGCCTCACTGAAATGGGCCGAATTTAATAATGCAAGTTGGTACCGATTTTCTTCTCATTCTGCCCATAAATAATGGAAGACAGCTCCAGGCTCAGCTATATATACATTTTGTTAATATATCAATATTTATGGTTTTATTCTTTATGCAGCGGGACCACTTCAATTATTTTTACATATGTTACAGTATAAAAATTATGTTTACGTAGGTTGCTGCTCCTTCTGCTTGAAGAAAAAGGAATAATGTGATATATACTGTGCTAGTATCAAGGGACGAATTGAGCATCTTAGAACGTGAATCACATAGGTTTAAACGTCGCACATTCTTCAAAATCAAAGTAGATCGACTTTGAGCTGGAAGAAGAAGGAGTATCCCTATTATATTCAATCGAGTTGGCTCAAATTGCATTAGTTTATGCATAACTTGATAGTTTAATTACTAAGCAGAATAATCAGTACTGACTAATGACTCATAGAAGGAATTAGACTCAAGAAACAATCGAGATAAATAGATAACTAGCAGTGTTAATTATCGCTAGCATGTACTACATACCTCTCTGATCTCTATATAAGCAGAATATGCTATAACGCTTGATGTGGAGGCATAAGCAGGATAAACAGAACATGTACTAGAAACTTAAGCAGTACGTACTACCTACTTGATGGAATCCTAAGATGATAAGAAATAAGAAGGAGGATTTGCGAATAACAATAATGAAAAACAGCCATAAAGGAAGTCAAACCAGAAAGAGATCGATGGGGATTGACTTATCAAGAATCTCTGTAGGTGTTTATGAATGGGACGTGTCTGAATCCACAATGCAAGATATATACAATAGAAAAAGGGGTTTCAATTTCTAAGAGTTAGGTGTGAGTAGGTGCTTCCCAAAGAGATCTGTGACAATAACAAAATTGAAGAGCAATTTGCGGGTCTCCACATTCTTGGCTGGTCCGTGACTACCCCACTGCCCCAAAAGAAACAAAAGGAGTCAATTTTCACAGTAAAAATTTTGCATGTTTTTATAATATAGAGAAATAAGATGGATTTCTTAAAATGAATAAAGTGAGCTTTCTTGGAACTCATGGCTAACCCCGTATGCTAGGGGGAAGGTTTATCATAATTAATATGCATGGGATCTGTAGGAAGTATAAATTCTGAAACCTTAACAATAGTAAACAGTGAATGTTCTCTTAGAATTAGTGCCAGATTGATGGGCACATTTGAAGACAATTTAAAAAATAAAGAGAAGGTATTTTGATTAATCAAGCACAGTGGATGCTATGTATGGACGTCGTCAACTCTAATTCCCTGCCATAGGCATTTATATATGTCCAATTGATTATACAATAATATAAAATAATTATTCAAATCGCACTAATTGCACGTCAAACTTAGAGCTCTTGGAAAGGGAGGAGAAAAACACTAGCAAGAAAGAGACTTGTAATAATTTGATTCGCAGAGAAGCCAAATTTTAGTGTCGTCATAATTCTAAGGCAGTTAATAAAAAATTGACGCGGGGAGAAGCATCAATCACGAATCATGGTGGATGCCATACTAGTAGGTAACCTATCTATATGTGCATATTAAATAGGACACTGTATAATGAGGAAAAGTAATCGTGGAGCACTGAAAATAAGGAGCCAAAAAATTTAAACAGATGAATAGCAAAAGGAAAACTGGTCCCTGCTTGGGAGAGAAATAAAGACATAGTCAATAAGTTGCATAGGCACATTACCACATATATAAGCAGTGCTTATTATTGATTATTATAACAGTTTTTTGGCGCAGATCTCACGGTGGAGAGAAACATTGTAGCTATTTCCATCAAAAGCCTCTCAACTGCTCTTTGCGAAGCCTCTCACTAGTTCTTTAATTTCAGTTCAGTGTTATCCCTTAGCTTTCATGATTTGTTTGATCCATGAAGAACATGTTTGTGTGTATATGTATGTGTGTGTGCATGGTGCTTTGGATACTCGGTGGTGATCTCTGATGATGGGGAAGAAGGGGGAAGTATATATAAAAGGTATTGGCGCGCCTCAATTTGAAGACATGGTTTTAAATGTGATCGAGGAGAAGGAGGAAGAAGAAGAAGCCATGTAGTTTAATTGAGCCGCGTCAATATCTCATTTTCCACTTCTCTTCCCTCTAACTATATCATCATGTATATATGTCTACTCTTCAGGTATGTTATTTCTTATTTTCTGTTTAACTATATTCCCCTCGTTCATTCCACTGTATTTTGTTCTTTGATTTCTCTCTTTCTCTTGTTTCCTATGCTAAGAGCGTTACTTTTCTTCTGGTAGAGCTCGGAGATTAACACAATTCATTAGCTTAATTAGTTATCGTTATATATTAACAATTAAATACATTATATATCTTGATCACCGACAAAAACAAATTAAACCCAAGACTTGAAGTAGTTCTTGGAATAAGCCAGGTTGTCAGAGTGAGCACTACTGAGGACTTAAATTAAGAAAAAAGCACGCCAACAGACACACACACACAAGCGTATATATTATTGCAGAATTTCATTATATTTTAGCATAAAATGGATGTCAAGACTGAATATGCCTATTATCATTGCTTTATGTATGTGTTATAGGATCTATTAATTGATCTCCGACAATAGCTACTGATTTTTCTTATATTTCCTTCCTAACTAGATATAGCTAGCCGCCTTATATTTGTCTTCTCTCTCTACCGTCTCCTATATATATTTCTTTATGGATTGTTTTTTCAGAGCGAAAAAAAGATTATATCAATTCATAAATTATTACAATTACATATCCAGGTTGATATATATATGCTTCATTGAGGTCCGGAGCTATTAAGCTAGAGCTAAAGGGGCATATATTGCATAGCCTAATAACAATCATGCATACAAATGATGAGAAAGCCACACAAATCAAGATAATATGGACACATTGTTACATAATTAAGCATCTAAGTTGGGGTGGGTAAAAACGGCTTATCATGCTAGACGTCACAAATCGCACCAACCATTTTATCTTATTTTATTATGAATATATTATAGATATGAATGTCACAAGAAAAGATAATGTGGAAAGACAACGAAATAAAGGTCCACCTTAATAAGGTGGTACTACCTCCGGTCCTAAATATAGGACCTAATTGACTTTTTTAAGAGATTAAGGTTGTGAAATAGGTTATTAAATGATGACATATTTGATATATTTTTAGATTATCCATTAGTTCATAGGTAAAATAAACTAGTTTAAGGGAAAAAAATTAGGTAAATCAATTTATAATTAGCTTATTTTGCTTTTTTAAGGATTTTCTAGAAAAAGTCAATTAGGTCCTATATTTAGTATCGGAGGGAGTATTAACGATTTAGATATTCCAATTCGCATTCTCCTTTAAAGCAGTTTGAGATATACATCACCTCACACTTCTGGATGATGTCCAGGGAATTCAAAATTGTCTCCGCACCGGCTAGGTCAACAGAATTGTTGTCGGATCATCATGTTATTTATACTTATATTATATGCATAATTACACTTGTTGTGGAGGCGTGAGACTTAGATAAAGCGATATATGGCCCCAGGAACTCATTAATTAAAAATTAAGAGAATCCTTTGGGAGCTAGCTAACACTAATAATAACTATTAAAGCTAATATCTCCACTTTTTTTATTTCCCAAGGTTATCCCACCCGCGTGTCAAGTGGGACTAATCTTTCGCTGTTTTGAAGTCCCATATAGGGGGTAAACAGTTGGCCTGTGAATTTGCTCCATTCACAAAGGTTGGGATCGAACCCTCAACCACTTGATTAAGGGACGAGAGTACTTACCACTCACGCCAACCCGCCAGGTTGCTAATATCTCCACTTTTAAATATAAGAACACTTTAGACTTTTCTTGTGTAAATTAGGGAAGGAAATAGAAAAAATAAATTTAACATTTTTATGTAACGTGTAATTAAATTATAAGTTACTCCCTCCGTTCCTAAATATAAGATCACTTTGGGGAAGTGGATAAGTTCCTAAATATAATATCACTTTCTATTTTGTCTCAATTTTGGTCTAAATTACCCCTATACTTCTTAGCTCCCTCACTTCTCTCTCAAATCTCTATTTGTCTTTTAAATTTAAGTGAGAGATATTTTGGGAAGATCATGTAATTCTAATTCATGGGAAAGTCTTCCTTAATCTCTCCAAATTAGCCAAAGTGATCTTATATTTAGGAACGGAGGGAGTATTTCATAAGTAAAATAAATAAGTTTTGAAGAAAAAAAAATTTATAATGATTAATTTAACATCTTTAATTTCTAAAAAAACTCAAAATAATGTTATAATCAATACACAAAACTTTAATTAATCTTCCAACAAATTAAATATATCCTTTTTTTAGTTAAGAAAAAAGCAGGTACATGTATATGATATTTAATGCTTCGTACTAGTACATATTTTCTCCCATGAAGTTGTTTTTGGGTTAAAGACTAACGTGAAAATCTAATACGCAATAATTAGCCAAAATGCACTAAAATAAATTAGCTAATTATTGTACTAGATTTACACCTTACCCTTTTATTTTTTTGTGGCGGGGGCGTGATTTCAGCATCGAGGAAAGACCTAGCAAGTGAAGGGAAGGGGAGTACGAAGGTAGAGGAACCCTTCTCCCATTTAAGTGTGTATGGAAAAAGTGTGAGCCAGTGGATATTCACATGAGAAAGTTAAAAGTTGAAACTTATCACTTTTGGTATCGGTTCCATGTGGTGATAGCATGGGTTTTATTTCAACAAAGCCCTTTTCTACAATTGGTTGATGATTCTTACTATTATTCCACGCAACTCTTACCTTTCTCTTTACTGTGAATAGAATACAAAATCAATTATCTACCTGAATTGTGAATTCCATGCTCCATAACTCCATTTTTTGTTATCACACAGTCACACACTACTATTGGTTGGTCTATTTCGAGCTTAGAACATATAACGTGTCGTGATTTATAGTTGATACTCGTGTTTTATATACAAATTCGTTAAAAGAAAAAAATTCATCTCCGAAAATTTTAATATCATTTAATAATTTCTTTGACCTCTACCAAAAATTCCAGGCAAATTGGTTTTATGAATTGAATAAAATATAGTTATGAACTCTATATATGGAAATAAGTTAGTCTTAACTCCTAACTAGACTTTTTAGGGAAAAAAAACTCCTAACTAGACATTAGTTTAATAGGAATGAGCTTACAATCGAAATGTAAAATCTAGGCTTAGATTTAGGTTTGTATATAAAAGTTTTTTACAACTTGGTTTGGGCTTCTAAGAGACTTAATTAGGCCTGAAAGACTCTTTAAAAGTCTACCTAAAATGTAAACCTTTAAATAAGTTCAAAATCCTATGATTCTCATTTAATTTATTACCTTTTAACCCATTTAAAGGTATATGTATGTGTAAAATAGTTTACACAATTTTGAAACTATTCTTTTTCTCTTGCTTTTATCATAAAAAAAACTGTGAAAGATCTTTATTTCCTATGTACAAAAAAAGCTGTGAAAGACCTTTGAATAATAGTTTATGTAATTTCTTTTATTATATTTTATAAGATGATTTTTTTAAAAAAAAATAGGCTAAACCTATAGGCTTGTGGGCTAGGCTTTCCAGAAAAAAGCCCAACACATTCACTTAGACAAACTTAACAACAAATGTGATTATGAGTTTCACCTATTTACTAAAAGGCTCAAAGTTAAGCCCTAGGTCCCTAATAAAAGTATAGTCATTCCTAATCCTTTTAATCGACTCATATATATATATATATATATATATATACACACACATAGGAATTATTAGTTGATACCATCAAATATTACATCCGTTTCCGGTAAAGTAATACTCTTTACGTGGGAATTTTGTAGAATGGGCCTTCGTCAAACTGCTTCACTTTGTTTTCTTTGATCCCCCCATTTGTTTTCATTTCATCATCTGTTATTTTTTTCCCACGACACTCATTTTCCACTCTTCAGTCCTTATATAGCACCCCAAATTCAAAACAGGAAATCTCTATTAACATTCTTAAAATATGTATACAAAAGGGAAAAAACGCATACCCACAACAGTGTGCGACAAAAGAAAGTAGGGAAAATGACAGAAAAATGCTAATTGAATTTCATTTGGACAAATAAGGGTCTCCAATTTCAACTTGGACAAATAGGGGATTGTCCAATTCCAACTTGGACAAATAAGGGACAATCCCTTATTTGTCCAAAATGAAGTTTATGTCAAATGACCCAAATGCCCCCTCTTATTTCTTCTCTCATCATCTTCTTCTTCATTTTCTATCAACCCACCACCACCAACCTCCCATCACCATCACCAACGAGCCTCCACCACACCACACCCTCCACCACCATTGCCACCGAACCCCCACCACCATCTAACCCACCCACCACCACCATCACCACTGATTCTCCACCACTACCACACCCCCACCACCATCTAAGTCACCACCACCACCAAGTCCCTACCACCACCACTGAGATCTCATCACCATCTAACCCACCAGCCACCATCATCACCACCAACCCCTTACCACCATTTAATCCGCCCCCACCACCACCACCACGGAGTCCCCACCACCACCACCACCGCGACCCCACCACCATCTAACCCACCCACCACCATCATCACCATCGAGCCCCCACCACCACCACACCCACCACCACTACCCAACCCACCACTAGCTTCTTTGTCAACGATGGAGATGTTGCCCTCACCATTGAAGTCTCTCACTTCAACTTTTAGCTTGAAACAGCGGCGGGGCGGTGGTGGATAAGTCGTGGTGCGGCGGCGGGGCGGCGGCGGCTGCAGAAGGAACTAGCGTCGCCGTCGTGGTGCTGAGAAAGATGATTGAGTTCGATGAAGAAGGGGAATAATGAGGTTTGTTTGCTGAGAAAGATGAAGGAATTCAGGTTTGAGGAAGAAGATGAACAGTGTCAGTGGCAAAGGTTTGTTTGCTGAGAAGATTTTTTTTTTTGTCTGAAGTTTGCTGAGAAGGTTTGAATGAAAAAGGAGAAGGGATAATTTGATTATATAAGATAGGGTCATTTGGGTCTTTTTACACAAATTTCAGTTTGGACAAAATGGGGTGTCCCATATTTGTCCAACTTTGAATTGGAGACCCCTATTTGTCCAAATGAAATTCAAGTGGCATTTTTCTGTCATTTTCCCAAGAAAGTAGGAGTACCATCTATTGTTTTGTAAAATATAAATTTTATCTTGTGTACTTACATCTTCTCTTCTTTTGATACCTTAAATTTAAAAATTGAAATTTTACATATTATTTTTGAACATTTAGTTCTACTTAACAAAAAAAGCTGCCTCAACAATCATAAAATGATGATTTTATACCAATGAATAATTGGTTAAGTTGGTAAGTGGACCAGCTCGAATCCCACGAAACACTCTCATTGGGAGAGAAAACAACATTGTCTACATGGGCAACAATCCTACCCCCTCGAGTCCGGATTAAACTGGAGAGTGATTAACAAAAAAATGGTGATTTTATAATTACATTTTGTTAAAAATAGTTAAATCCAATATTTTGAACTCTGAACCAAAATGAGCCGCTAGTTATAAGTTATAACAGATTGCATCCTTGGGCTACCTTTTGTGGATAAAAAGTTGCCAATTTATGCAATCCAACTTGTGGAAAACAAGAGTGAGACATGTCATTCCCTTCTCCTCCACAGGTCCTCCCAAAAAAACAAGAAAAAAAAAGTGATGTATTATCCGATCTCACTTCCCTTCTCTCTTCTCCCATCACCCCTCTGTTATCTCAGAAGCCATGGTCATAAACCTCTCTTCCTCCCCTCTCTCCTCCTCCACTTCCCTCATTAAACTATCCAAATATAATAAGTCCCCTTCATCACCACCTTCTTCTCTCAACCTCAACATCCACTTCCCAAAGCCTCATTCATTTCCTCCACCCCACATAAATTTAGCCTTCAAGAACCGATTTTTATTTGACAAAACTAAGTTTACACATGGAAATAGGGTAAATTTTAGAACTTGGGCTATCTCTGGCTTTGATTATGAGGGTCCTCAATCTGTACTTGAGGCAGCTGCTGTTTTAACTGCCATTATTGTTGTTCATGAAAGTGGTCACTTTCTTGCTGCTTATCTTCAGGGCATACATGTAAGTAAGTTTGCAATTGGGTTTGGTCCTATTTTAGCTAAGTTCAATTCTAAGAATGTAGAATACTCTCTCAGAGCTTTTCCTCTTGGTGGCTTTGTGGGCTTTCCTGATAATGATCCGGACAGTAACATTCCTGTTGATGATGAAAATTTGCTCAAGAATAGGCCAATATTGGACAGAGTTATTGTAGTTTCAGCTGGTGTTATTGCTAATACCATTTTTGCCTTTATTATTATCTTTGTTCAAGTCTTGTCAGTTGGTTTGCCAGTTCAAGAGGTGTTTCCTGGTGTAGCTGTACCTGAAGTAAAACCCTTTTCAGCTGCTTCTCGAGATGGCCTGCTTCCTGGTGATGTAATTCTTGAGGTTAATGGCAGTGATTTGCCTAAGCCTGGTCCTAATTCTGTTACTGAGGTTGTTGATGTCATTAAGAGGAATCCAAAAAAATATGTGTTGCTTAAGGTTAAGAGAGGGGGACAAAACTTTGATATAGGAGTTACCCCTGATGAAAATTATGATGGAACTGGTAAAATTGGAGTGCAGTTATCACCAAATGTGAGGATAGAGAAGGTTTTACCAAAGAATCTGTTCGAAGCTTTGAACTTTACAGGAAAAGAATTTTGGGGTCTGTCTTCTAATGTACTTGATGGGTTAAAGCAGACATTTTTAAACTTCTCACAGACAGCTAGTAAGGTTTCTGGTCCTGTAGCTATTATTGCTGTTGGGGCAGAAGTTGCAAGATCCAACATTGATGGTCTTTACCAATTTGCTGCCATACTCAATCTTAATCTGGCTGTTATAAATTTGCTGCCTTTACCTGCTTTAGATGGTGGTACATTGGCTTTGATTCTGATTGAGGCAATTAGGGGTGGGAGAAAGCTCCCTTTAGAAGTGGAGCAACGGATCATGTCATCAGGAATCATGCTTGTCATACTTCTTGGGCTATTTCTTATAGTTCGTGATACCTTGAATCTTAATATAATTAAAGATATTTTGTGATTAGTTAGGAGTTTAATGGCAGTGGTCTTTTACTATTGTTTCACCCAAAGATGCTGTAAGACTGGTTTGATAGCTTGTGATTTTCATTGAAAGAGCCATAGTGGGTTGTTTCTGTTACTTATTCATTGATCTAACCAAGATCGTCTCTGTGGTAGCATGAATAGATTCACAAGTTACGAAAGCTGGTTTGGTTTATGATATTAGACTCTTCCCCCCTGCATTTCTATACAGTTTTTGAAGTTATTTTTAGCTATTTAAAATTCAGTCTTAGTCCTTTCGTTAATTATCTTGTGATAGAAATCCTTTATTTGCAACTATGATTTGCTTTAGTCATATGCTCTTTTGTATCAGTCTAAATACTTGGCAAAGGCCCGCGCTATATTTAGTTGTACTTCATTTCTTTATGTGCCATTGCTGCAACTGCTATTTCAACTGAGAGCAAAACTGGGAAGGATTAATATTTGTAGAAGTCTCCAAAAGTATTGAAATAGGAGTGTGGTTGGTAATTTACTTTATGCAAAATTTGGAGATGCGCTTAAGAAATTTCTCTGTTCTTAGTTGAGAATTGTATTCTCTCTTTTCCTTTTTTTTTTTACTTTTGTACAGTTGCCAAATCACCTTGCTGGCTTCCTATTATTGCCATTTCAACTTTTTTTTTTTTAAAAAAAAAAACATTTATCCACTGTATTCCAGTGCTATTAGGAATAGACTGTATCCTGACTTTTGTTATTTTCTTTTGGTGAGCTTGCATGTTCCCTTTGAACAATGTTATCAATTTTTAAGTCCCAACTTGTTAATGCGTAGACACATAGTTGGTCTAGCGGTGTCACCGTGTGAGTTCCCACTAGTTCCCTTAAGGGTTCGAATTAAAATTCTAAATTAACCAGAGATAAAAAGTGTGGTTCCTATATTGTTTTTTCTTGTTTTTGGCGTCAAGATCTTGAAGCCAGAAAATTTAATAAAAAGAAGGCCCAAAGCTAAATATGGTCTTCACAGGAGGATTTGTACATACATGTATCCAGAAATGCAAGTAATCTAAATCCATCCGGGTTCAAATCATGTTCTTTTCCCAACTCTCAATCTACATTAACTCTTTCCTTTTCTTAAAAAATAAAATAATACTATAAGGAGCTATAAGCGCTCAAATTTTCAGTCGACTGAAGCCCCCCACCCCCACGCACCATAACACAACCTAACACAAACATTATCATGTTCTGTGTTGTTGTTAGAGATAATGAAGATGCAATTTATCCAATAGCCAAATGAAATTGCTTAGAAGTAGGAGGGCGAGGCAAAGTGAGTGATTGAGTGCCAATTTTCAAATGCCAATCATCTAGCATTGGCATTTCAGAGGAAAAACTATCTAGCAAGCCAGACAAGTCATCCTCCTCCTTCCCAACTCCATCATCATCCCCTGCTAATCGACATATGCATAACACAAGTACTAATCAATTGAGCAATGAGCAATAAAAGAATTTGGCCAAGCACAAAAATGTAACGCATAAAAGAAGAGTGACTTACTTGTGGATGATGGGGATGATGAAGAGAGAGAATCATGGCTCTTGTTAGATAAGTATTGGATTGGTAGAGGGAGTGGAGGAGCCTCGTCAGCAAGAAAATCCTGAAGCAGGACGTTGTCTTTAAAAAACGTTGCCATGGTTGAAGCAGGAGATGGTGGTGGAATTTGGGTGGAAGGCATGTTAGTATGAAAGATGTCATTAGGCAATGGACAATTAATATTATTGGTAAGAGTGGCCAGAGAGGGCAATGATGAGAGGTGAGGTTCATTCGGTGAACCTAGTGTTGATAGAAGACCCTCCAGAATTGCAGCCATCTGAGATGTGCTAATATGAGGAAAATTTGCAAAAGAAGAAGATGAATAGCAGAGAGGGACGTTGGTGGGCATACGAAGGGAATGAGAAGGATGTAGGGGAATGCCAGAGTTTAAGCACCTTTTGCCCATTGTGTTCCAGAAATTCTTTATCTCATTGTCCGTTCTTCCAGGTAACTGTAATTCAACACACTTTCCCATGTTCACGTCCCAATACATTTCCAAACACAATTCCATTATACTATATATATATATATATATATATATATATATATATATATATATATATATATATATATAATCCCTTCAAATTCAACTCAAAGTTTTGTTTACATGTCTAAGATACTTTTTTGTACATCCATGATCGTTTATTATTTTATTACCATGAAATCATATAACATGTAATTTTATCATATTGGCATGATAATGAATGACACATATGCTAAATTGGGTTGATATTTTCCTAAATTTTAAGTACATGTCTAGGCCAAGATCTTCCCAAAAGTAAAAGTGCAATGAAACGCAATTATTGTGATATGGGACAACTAGTGATCGACAGCATCATCTTATTTTATGCAAAACTAGGAGCTTTGGCGGCGGATAAATATACATAACAGAAGACGGCAAAAAGAATTGGATTGATATTATGCATTTAAGGAATAAGGATACAGAAAAGGAAGCTTTGAAAAAAACCAAATCTGGAAAACTGATCGGCCCAGGAAAACATCACCATCATCACAATAAAAGGTGTTATTAGAGAATAAGCAAACGAGACAAGTGCAACAAATATAGATGGACAGTGAAATCATGGATACAATAACCAAACACCAAAATAAAAAAAATAAAAAAAAGGACCAGAAAATGATGAGTGAAGAAGAAGGTACCACAGAGGCAATGCGAGCCCATTTGCTACCAATCTTGGAGTGCATGTTGATGATCATACGCTCCTCCTCCGCAGAAAAAGGGCCTTTTTTGAGGTTAGGACGAAGGTGGTTTGCCCATCTCAGCCTGCAACTTTTGCCGCTACGAGCCAGCCTAGTGATCTTTTGAACATTGTTCCAGTTTCCTTCCTTATGCTTCCTCACGTATTCTATCAATATTGCATCTGCAGTCTTTGTCCATGGTCCCTTCTTCTTCATCATCTTCTTTCATAAGGTTATTTTTCTAGGAATGCAATTGATCAAGAACATGATTGTTACATATAGACTTATGTTGGACGAGCAAGAAACTAGAAAAGGAAGAGTGATAAATGTGAAGGTTTTGTCGTTTTTTGCCTCTCTTATTGACACAGATTGCAACAGAAAGGAAAGATTTGGTTTTTTTACCAATATGCTACAAACAAAACAAATAAATACCAAAACACTACACCCAAACAAATATTTACCAATATACTATACATGTGGGAAATCGTTCTTGACAAGAACGACTTCAGAAGTCGTTCTAGTGGAGAACGACTTCCACTATATTTTTTTTTTAAAATTTGCATTGTCGTACACGCCTGCTTTCTCCCCTCCCACACGCGAGAATATATTCTTCTGCTTTGACATGTCAACTCCTCTTCTCTCATGTCAAATTACACAGAGTCCTGCATGCGCATGTGTATGTGATGAATGAAGCTCAAGTGGTTTCTCTCACTCTCGTGAAGTAACAGTGCAGATTCACTCTTCTTATATAAATAATAGATCACTCCCTCCTCTCATTCCTCACAAACACTTCAACTCTCACTCTTTCTTCTTACAATTGAACAAACACTCTTTCTTAAACACTTCACAATTTTCTTCTGCGTGGGTGCCCTCATCCTCCTCTCTCTCACATTACAATTTTCTACTCATAAGAGTTTGCACGCTCTCTACACACACTCGAAGAGTTTCTTCTTACACACTATATTTAAGTTTATGTGTTTTCACATTTGCTTGTGTGAGGTGGTAAGTTTTCTATGATTTTGCTTGTTACCATATACTCATATACTTGTTTTGTTCCAATAATGTATAGAATTCGTAAATCTGTATTTTTATTTAGGTGAGCAAAAGGTGATTGGCTAAAGGAATTTGAAACAGTCGTAGAGAGGTACTTCATAATTTTCTATAAGTTTTCTCATTTACTCATATATTATATTTTTATTTATATGTTTAGTTTAGTTATATTTTTCATTTATATTTTTTGTTTGAGCAAGAAAAATGGCAAGTATAGAAAATTAATTAGTGGAAAAATAGACTACCTAAAGTAAAATATATTGACTATGCAAATTAGCTTGAAATAAGTCATAATTTTGTAAGAGCCCAACTTAATATCACACTTAGTACATGAATGATTCATATAAAAATGTATATATTATGAAAAGAGAATAAAAATAAGTAGGTAAAAAATAAAAATAAATTTGTATTTTGTTTTCCTAAAAATGTATATATTAAACCTAGATATGAAAATAGGTTTATTTATTATTTGTAAAAAATAAAAAATAATTATGTATATATAAAAATGTATATATTAAATAATTATGTATAAAAAATCAAAACAGATTTAAAAATGTGTGTGTCTTTATAGATATATAAATCTATATATTAAATAGGTTTATTTATAAAATTAGGTTTATTAATAAAAATAAAAACATAAATTAAAATGTGTGTGTATAAATGTATATATTAAATAGGTTTATTTATTAATGATATATTTAGAAAGTAAAATATTTTTTAGTGATTTGGTAGATAATTTTGACAAGATACGTTGCTTGATCAACTAGAATAATTTTTAGTGAATTGGTAGATAATTTTGACAAGATACTCTGCTTGATCAACTATCATAATGCTTATCATAATGCTATATTTAGGATATATAATGGACCATAGAAAGGAGTCCGTGTGTGTGTTTGCTAATGGACGCATTTGTAATGGTTCATCTGGTGCAACATTTGAGTCGGACAGAGTCAAAATAATCAAAGTCAACTCAAATATTACATTGGATAAATTGAAAGAAGTTATTGGACAAAAGCTACGTCTTCCTCCAAATCAAATTGTAGCAAATCTTGTGTATAGGTATCCCACTTGCATGAACCCACCACAATATCAAGCATGTAATTTAGAAGATGATTTGGATGTCAAGCAAATGTGGCAAGTGATTGGAAGATTTTCAAGACAATTGACATGTGCGGAGTTATATGCCAACATATGTGAGGTGTCATGTGATGGACATATTGAGCAACTATCATTTGATGTGTGTAGCGCCCGAAAAATTAGGTTAAATTAAGTGGAAAAATGGAGCCGCCACCAAAATTTTTAAAAAGGATATTTTGGAAAACCTTTGAAAATAAAAAAAAATAGGGTTCGGGAGTCGATTGTGCGTGGGAAAGGTGTTAGGCACCCCACAGCACCCGTTCAAGAAAACGGTTACCCTAAGTTACTTATTTAAAAATGAATATGACCTTAATTTTAATTTTATTTTAAATTACCAAGAGAAATTAATATATACAAATAAAAATAAAAATAAAACAAAAAAAGGGAAAAAAATTATTTTTACATTTTTGGACTTGACCTAGGATTTGACCTAGGGCCTACGTACCCTTAAGGGATCAAAGCCCACGTAGTTCGGGGTAGAAATGTGTGTCACTTGGTTTGTGTTTTTTAAGAAAAACATTTGTTTAAATTTAAGAAGAAAAAAAAATATTATTTTTGGTTTGTTTTTTTTTATATTATGAAAATGCATATTTATTTATTTTTTTAAAAAGGAAACACTTCACAATTTTGATTGAATCGCCTGAGGAGATAATCTCTCTCGGAGAAACAATCGACTTTCAACCTGAGAAGATAATTCAATCTTTCTCGGATGAAAATCATTCAACCCTTTTTCCTCTTTTATGAAAACCATTTCATTTTATTTTTTATTTTTTAAAAAAAAAGAAGAAGAAAAAAAAAAGATTTCATAATTTTAAAATAAAATCAAAACAAAATCATATATCAAGTAAAGATAAAATATTGCAAAAAAAATATATATACATATATACAAAAAAAATTATTTTCAAATAATAAAAAAAAATAACTAAGAATAATCCTCTCTTATCTCAAATCATTGGCAAGGTGAAGAGACAATCAAATTGTCTTAGAGGGTTATACACCTTTGCCTAAATGAGATTAGAGAGAGATTATGAATGCCTCCGTCTACAATGGACTTTCATCGGCATAAGAAAACTAAGGTAAGAAAAAGAAGAAGAAGAAGAAGAAGGAGAAGAAGAAGAAGAAGAAGGGATCTCACATCAAATCACTCTCCACTACTCACCTTCTCTCTATTTTTCCCTAAGAAATATAAGAAGTATGTTATAGATGTATACCTTTCTAATACACCTCCTTTCTTTACTCTCCAAACCCTAGCCTTTTTCTCTCCTTCTAAAAAAAACCTCAAAAAAAAAATGATCATCACTAAACCTAGCCTCTCTAAAGAAAAAGCTCCCCCCTCCAATATGTTCTCTTGCTCTCACTTATATAGGCCACCAACTCTAGGGTTTCATCTTAAATGCCCATTTATTATTTTTTGATTTATGCTCACCAATCATTCTCTAGATTTCCTTTTTCTATTTATGATGGTTGCACATGTATCAATTCCATTATGAAACTTGATTGGCCAACAAAAATTTTTCCTTTTTACTCAAATTCCCTTCAAAAGTTTCCTAAATTATTCAAATCAAATTCTAATTATTTCCAATTTCCTCACTTAGTTGCCAATCTTTGTTTGACCCTTACACAATTTGACTTGTGCTTGCCTCACAAGAAAAAATCAAGAGAGCATATCTTGTTTTATTATATTTTTTTGTTTTTATATTTTTTTATTTTTTTTTAATTATTTTTTATTTTAATTGGTGGGCCCGGACAAAATAGGGTGTTTACAATATGCATGGTGGAAACATGATGCCATCAAGTAGCAATATAGTTAACATTGTTCCACAAGAACCCATGTTTACCAATTACATAGAAAATCTCCAACAATTCGAATCTACCTTCGATGGTGACAATAATGAACAATCACATAATCTTCCACATATAGATGACATATTGGATGAAATTGAAGATGAGGAAGAATATGATTATTGTTTAAAGCTGGAAGTAGGAACGACACCGATGACAACGACAATGTGATTGAAGAGACGAATGTTCACAATGAGCTTGGAACTGCTTTCTTATCTCAAATTCATGCTGATTCAAATAGTACTCCTGAGTTGAATGATCTAGAAGATGTTCCAAATAACGGTGATGAATAAACGTTATATATTGGAAAGGAGTTTAACAATGTGCAAACTCTGAGACGTGCAATCAAGCTATACTCTGTTCAAGTTCATCACACGTTCAAGGTTCATTATTCATGTAAAAAATATGAAGAATATCGATGTGTTAATTATGGAGATAATTGTAATTGGAGAGTAAGAGCTTGCAAGAAGGAGAATAGAAACTTTTGGGAGATAACAAAATATATGGGGCCTCATACTTGCTTGAATGCTTATTTAACCCAAGACCATCCAAAGTTGGATGCTGATCTTATATCATCTTGTATCGTGGCAATGGTCGCTGATAAGCCAGATGTAAAAGTGTCACAGATAATTGAGAGAATGCAATCCAAGTTTGGTTATACTGTATCTTATAGGAAAGCCTGGAAAGCAAAACAATTAGCCATTACCGTTGCTTTTGGCAATTGGGATGCCTCTTATTCCTCACTCCCAGGGTTGTTGGCAGCAGTCCAACACTTTATGCCCGGTCGTGCGTTCAATTTTCAAATAAGCAGTGCTCTCAAGTTGATTTGAATGGTCAACCAGTTGAAATATTCAATCGTGTTTTTTGGGCATTCCAGCCTTGCATAGATGCCTTCCCATACTTGAAGCCAATTGTACAAGTTGATGGCACATTCTTATATGGAAAATACAAAGGTACATTGCTTATGGAAAAATGTAAGACAAAGCTCTCGCCCGCTAAACGAGACTTTGTTTAGATATAGAAGTTTATTAGATAAAATGGTTGATGATGAGATAGTTTGACAGCCATATGCATTTCCCGCAGTTCAACAATTGATTCCAGACTATTGCTTGAGAACAACTGAAATATGGCTTGCTTCAGTTCCACTTCTTTGCTTTAATATCATTGAGTGGCATCATCCTGACCGTGTGTTACGACAATTTGGTCGTCAACAACCAATTCCTGTCAATCCCGTTCATTTAGGAAATTTTCACACTATACAACTGCGGGGTAGAACCACCACAAACTGGACTGATAAATACTCTGAATTTATTCAGGCATGGAATAACTGGTCCGAAGCTATTGTCAATGTTCCAGTAGCTGTTGATGAACTTGAGCGAACATCACATTACATGCAATGGTACTGGAGACATACAAGAAGATGGATTCAGCGTATTAGTGCCGATAGTAGTCGCATAGTAAGTTTCCCATAGCTTTTCCATCAATACCATATTCTTTTTTTGAGGAATACCATTTTCTTTTCTTTATTTGAAAAGTGACATAACTTATTTTTTTTATTTATTGTTTATTGTAGTCAGACATAGCAGAGGAGCTATACAGACTAACGACTAATTCTCGTTCATCATGTTCTGATTGCACTAATTATCGAGATAGAGTTGCTCGAGACCAGCGGAGTATATTGCTTGCACTTAGAGAGGAACGATTTAATATGAACTCTCAACCTGCTCCACCAACATTTGAGTTGCCACGGCCACATATTCCTCGCGAGAGACCAAGCAAACGGCGTGGTGGATACTTGTCAACCCAACCACATGAAGATCAAGATGTTAGTGATCAACAACCTCCAAACTCTAGTCAACCTAGTAATATGCCAACATCGTCATCCTCATCTCATTACACATCTTCCGACCATGTTCGCCATGAACCTCAATTCACGTCACCACCATTCACAACCCCTTTAAACCCATCTATGCACAATCAATTTTCATCTTTCACATCTTTATTGGATGATGATGCAATATTTTCTGCCGAATATAACACTTTTACTTCTGAGCATGGTGGGCCGTCAAACGATGCATTTGTCACACCTCGGCATTCTATCATTCATTTGAATGAGTCACCTTGGTTTGATTTAAATATGTCAAGCTCTCAGCCCAATCAAAATGTTCAACATCAGCAAAACGACACAGAAGAGCAATGTCCACCACGCCCACAACGTAGGAGGAGGGGAACTAGATGCGGTACAGGCAGTCACTATTTATAGGGTACACTAATTTATTTTTTATGAAATTTAGTTACTAGTTTTTATTTATATGCTATTTAAATTTAGACTAATATGCATATTTCATTGCGGAACATTTTTCAGTTTGGGACACGTGGGAAGTCGTTCTTGACAAGAACGACTTCCAAAGTCGTTCTTGTCAAAACGACTTCCGTCAAGAACGACTTCCTTTGTGTATAGTGTATTGGTAAATATTTGTTTTGGTGTAGTATTTTGGTATTTATTTTTTTTGTTTGTAGTATATTGGTAAAAAAACCGAAAGATTTAGGATAGGTTTTGATTCATGGTAGAGACAAATATTATGTGTGGGACCATGGAGGCAGTGAGCTGTACTTACAGATTACAACAAGTGCCAGGGTGGCCAACTCTCATCTCTAGCTCCTTGGTTTGAAGTACCACTGTTAATGATGTTTATGTAGAGCTCTTCATTTCAAAGTTCTAAACTTCTAGTTATTTTTGGTGTAAAGTGCAGAAATTGTTCAGAAGAACTTACATCTAAAATAAACTAACCCTACACCATACTACGAACACGTCTTTATGACAATGAATCCGGGAGTTCCTAAAAAGTTTTTGAGGAAGTTTGTTCAGGCTGGTAAAAGTGTGCATGATATTTCTTTTCCCGTGAAATTATTTAAAAAAAAAATTCACAATCAAAATTAAAAAAAAAAAAACAATCATTGGTTTGTGTAGGTGCAATGTGTATTATTTAATATTATTTTATTTGAATACACAATAAAGTTTTGGTCAAAAAAAAAAGAATACACAATAAAGTTAACTTATTTTTGTTGCTTGTGTATTTAATATTATCCATCTTTTTTTTATGTGGGACTTTCTTATTCTCCCATAGTTTTATAATTGTTTTTTATGCCAATTATTTAATTAAGGGAAATGTAAAATTACACGATTTTAAAAAGATTTTGGCCATCTTTGCATACTTCATAACTTAAATTATGTTACTTGAACAAAAAATTTCGTTACTAAAATTTTAACTTATAACTGTATATCAATACACTTAATTAATACACTTAAAATAGAAACTTTACAACCATTTCAAGTCTGAAAACTTGTGAACACAACATAGATTTCCATCATGAATGAAAACTCCACATATTACATTTCTCCTGTCTTGCAATGCTAGGAATGTGAGAACAGCAAACACAAGGAACATATATCAAACTAAGGTTTAACAAGAACAACCACTTTGCCAACATTTGAGCTTGTGAATAAGGAGGCTAAGCTCTCTAAAAAGCTCTCGATTCCCAAGTTGATTTTCGTCCTAGTCTTTACTTTTCCTTCTTTGATGTATTTTTCCATTGCTCCAGCGAATTCTCCAAAACGATGAGAATATGAAGCCAGCATAAAGCCCTCCATCCTCACTTCCTTCCCCACCATGTTAAGCAGATTCCTCACCCCTTCCCTCTCTGTCCAAACCTGCAGTAATATTCTCACATTATATTGTCACTCATTACACCTAACTGATTGAGACATGATGATGATTGGCAAGTAAGTAATACTGGATTTCAAAACTGGTTGATTGATAACCTTATTGTATTGAGATATCATCCCGCAAAGTGGTATGCGTGCGTACTTATTCACATGGTTCAGGACAGCCTCAAGCATCCTGCCTCCAACATTGTCAAGGTAAACATCTATACCATTGGGGAAATACCTGCACATACACAAATATAATTGAATGTCCAACCCAATGGCCTTCGACTAGGCAGAGGGATAAAAGATTACTCTCATCCAATTTAAGGCACTTCCAAATCGCAACATATTTTACACAATTATACCTTAAATTTTAACAATCTTTAATTTTACCCATATTTAATATCAACTACACTACAGAAAAAAGTCAACAGATAATAAAATAATATGCTAACGTGATCAACAAATTAGTGATGTTACTTATAAATATATACAGACAAAACATTCCCTCTACTCATTTTCCGATGTATCAAAAAAAAAAAAGTCCCTCTACACTAAAAATAGTTTCATACGAGTAATTAGTAAGGTACTGTGGTATATACCTGCTTAAAGCAGCATCATAATCTGTTTCCTTGTGGTAGTTAAAACCGTCATCATACCCAAATTCCTCTTTCATAAGCTTAAGCTTATCATCAGAGCCAGTACTTCCAATGACCCTACACCCTCGAAGCTTAGCAAGCTGGCCAGCATACATTCCAACAGCTCCAGAAGCAGCAGAGACAAATACATTTGATCCTGGCTTTGGATCTCCCAATACCTCTATCCCCACCCATGCTGCAAAACCTGGTACCCCTGTAGCCAAATAACCATTCCTTCCACTATTCAATTTGCTTTAATATTCTCTTCTCAAGAAGAAAAGATTGATACTTCCCACTTTCCTAGTTATAAAAACCAGCTCATTTTTTTAAGAAATCAAAGCTAAATGAATCATTTAATTTAATCATATAATATTATATGTCAAATAAACTAATCTACAGTATTTGACTTTTCTACATGAAGGGGAGTATTAAAACCTAACCCATGGAGCTTATATAGTCAGGCAAAGATATTCCAGAGTTTGGATCGAACTTTCTGAGCATCAGAGATGACGTCACACAATACTCCGAAATAGGACAATTCGGATGTACCACAACATCACCCTCTTCATACTTACTATCCTTAGATCGTATCACCCTTCCAATCCCAAAAGCTGTTATCACCTGCAAACACATATATATGCACATAGATATATCTGATGGGTTCATGTTAATTAGTGAGGAGGGATTAAGAAAGAGTGAAAGTGGAAGATTTTAGAGAACCTTGTTCAGCTCAAATTGGGTGGGGTCTTGAGAGCCACTCATTCTGGTGCGAAGGTATGGATCAACTGAAACAAAGAGCAGCTCAAGTGCCACGTGGCCGTCGGGGATTGAATCTGCGGAGAGAGCGAGGCTCACAGTTCGGAGTTTAAGGTGGTCGGAGGTGGGAACTCCCTCGGCTGCATAAGATGACATGTACCATTCTCTGTTTTCCACCTCTGTTTTCTGTTCACTTCCACCACTGCTTGCCATTCTTCCACGATCTCTATTCTCTGCTTTGCCTCTTTCTTCAATTGCTTTTACTAGTGATCATAATTAACCACTAATTTAATGATCTCTTGTTTCTCTTTCTTTTTTCTTTTATCTTCTTTGCATTTAACTAATTATTTTTATTCGCCTTTCCTATTGCTTTGCCTGTGGTTGTGAGTTGTGATTCACGTTTTATTTTTTTGTTAAACGTCAATAATTGTTGGGCCCATTTTGGATAATGCGGGTGTGATTTTTTTTTAGGATAGAGCGGATGTGATCCACGTTTCAGTTTTTCGTTAATAATTATAATTATAATTTTTAAAGGAAATACGTTCAATTAATATATTCATATTGAAAAGTTTTAAATGTCCTTTTCATAGGATCATGAGATAATTGTGTTACTTTTATTTTTGATAACAAATAGTAGTGTTACTTTAACCAAAGTTAAAGCAGATACTCACACTCTCGTATGTATGTAATATAAAATTCTAAAATTTGAATAATTGTTATTTAAAATATAAGATTTCACCTTACATTCCCTCTTTATTTGATGTTTATTTTCTACTTTATTCTTAACTCTCTTTAATATTATTAATACTTTTGTATTTCTTTCTTAATAGTATCATAATAAATATTGTTAATATTAAAAAATTAATTTTCGACACTTAACTAATTTTTATGTGTTTTCTCTCAAAAAAGTATTTTGACCATGAATCTATTATACTACCTCTGGTCCTAAATATAAGACCTAGATGACTTTTTTTTTGGAGATGTTAAGGTTGTAAAATAGTCTATTAAATCATGACAAATTTGATATATTTTTAGATTATCCATTAGTTTATAAGTAATATAAACTAATTTAAGGGAAAAAATCAGGAAAATCAATTTTATAATTAACTTATTTTGCCTTTTTTAGGATTTTTCAAAAAAGTCAATTAAGTCTTATATTTAGGACCGAAGGAAGTACTAGGGAGAGTAGGTAGTGCATCTCCTAAAGTGAATTTACAATGAATACACAAAGAAACATCTCTTTAAACGACATACTAGGATTCTTATTTTTTTTTTACCTCGGAAAATTGCGAGAAGTATTCACGTATAGGCATACACAATTATACTTTTAATATGCCTACTTATCATTGATAACATTATTCACCCAACCTTCTCAGTGATTTCTTAAACAAGTTAAGATGAATGGCTTTCATTTTTAATTTCATGGTTTAATACAAAATGAAGTGATGAACAGGACGATGTTAGTTGGTTAAAAAGTTTATAGGAACTTCATCTGTTTCAAGGTGACTAGTCTCATTCGCGTGTCAAACGATTATTTTGTTGTTCTGAAGTCTTATATAAAAGTAGACAACTAGCATGTGAATTTGCTTAATTTCCCAACAACTTGTTAAAGAAATATTTACCATTCACGCTAAAATGCCATATTTATTTTGTTGGACCACCTCTATGATGGAAGAAGTTGATGGATTTTGTGAAAATAAATCAGAATGCATGATATTCTTTTCATTCCGATCGTTTGATGACCACATATGATGGATGTGACACATATGGGACCACATACATCCCTGAAGATTTATTATAATTAACTTCAGAAGTAACACGCATACCTTATTGCCAATTTGAGTTCAGAAACTTCAGATAAGTTTCATACATAAACAAGAGACATGAGATTTAGACGTGAGATTTAGGAACACAAGGCTGGGTATCACAAACAAATTAAACATGGAACTGCATATTGACTAAACACATCATGCCTTAACCTGAAGAATGACTTTGCCATGATTAGAGCTGGAGAATAGGTAGGTGATGCTGTCTAAAAAGCTCTCAATCCCCAAGTTGATTTTAGTCTTGCTCTTCACTTTTCCTTCTTTTACATGTTTCTCCATAGCTTCAGTAAACTCTCCAAAACGATGCAAATAAGAACCAATCATGAAACCCTCCATCCTCACCTCCTTCCCCACCATGTTCAGTAGATTCCTCACCCCTTCTCTTTCGGTCCAAACCTGCATGCACATTTCACCATTAATTAAATATTAATTAATCAACTAATGAGCACAAATTAAAGTACATTCTTGTTGATTCATGATAAATTTTAATTACCGAAATATTTTTAAGTCTGTGGTTTTTAAAACAACAAATAATTTTATGATTACTACATCTAAAAATTAAGATAATCTCTTAACTATAGCTACCATTTCCTTATTTATTTATATATAAATCACAAATTTGAAAAATATTAAATCTTAACAATCAAAATTTAAATGTAAACGATCCAAAGTGAAGAATAACTTTATGTTCATCTTTCACTGTTCCTTACCTTATTGTATTCGGATATCATTCCGCAAAGTGGTATGCGCGCGTACATGTTGACGTGATTAAGTACAGCTTCCAGCATCCTGCCTCCAACATTGTCAACGTAAACATCTATACCATTTGGGAAATACCTGCAACAATCATTTTGGTTCGCAGCTTATTTAATAAATATCGCCTCGTTAAACAATCATCGAGTGTATTATATATGTAGAATCTGTGATGAGAGAAAACGATGAATCAGGGACGATGTATTTAACTTGCTTAGAGCAGCATCGAAGTCTGTTTCCTCGTGGTAGTTGAATCCGTCATCGTACCCAAATTCCTCTTTTATCAGCTTCACCTGCCAATTCTTTCCGTCCATTACTATTAATGCCAATTCTTTCCGTCCATTACTATTAAAGTCACCTTTAATTAGCATCTAAGGAGTATACACTTGATACTACCATACCTTTTCTAGCCAACACACATTACCAAACAATAGTACGATGAAAAGGCAAAGCATACATAAATAGGAGCATCTGTTTCCACATGACAAACCTTATCTCCCGAGCCGGTGCTTCCTATGACCCGACAGCCACGAAGCTTAGCGAGTTGACCGGCAATCATTCCGACGCCACCTGAAGCAGCAGAGATAAACACATTGGATCCTTCCTTAGGCTCTCCAAGCACCTCTATGCTCACCCATGCAGCAACCCTGGAACACCTGCATATATCCCAAAAAAAAACCATTATTTTAACAACAGTTTAACAAAAAAAAAATCATTTTTTGAAACTATACACCAACCAAAGCATGTTAGAAAATCAGGGAATGAAATGCCACTGTTGGCGTCCATTTTTCTGAGCACGTGTGAGTTCACCACGCAGTATTCTGCGATGGGTAAAAATGGATGAAGCACCACGTCGCCCTCCTTAAAATTGATATCCTTGGATCGTACGACCTTTGCGATCCCAAAAGCAGTGATGACGTCGTTGAGTTTAAACTGGTCGGAGTAGAGGCCGTCAACGTGGCCTTTCATCTTGGAGCGAGTATATGGGTCGATGGAAAAATAGAGGGGCTCGACTGCCACGTGGGCGTCCGGGATGGAGTCTCCTGAAAGTGATATTTTGACTGTACGGAGCTTGAGATGATCGGAGGTGGGAACACCGTCCGGTGAGTAGGAGGCCATGTACCATTCTCTGCTTTCTACTAGAACTACCTCGTCGCTTTTCTCTCCCATTCTTTGACTTTCAAGTTTCAAGTTTATTCCCACTGCGAGGTTTCCTTTAATTTCTAGTGGAAGACCGCAGATTACATGCTTCTTTATTTGGTAGGATAAATAAAAAAATTGACAATAATTGGAAGTTGAGAAACCGTGCCAAATTACCTCCGATCCACTCTTATACAAAAAATCTAATTTGATAGGGATTTTTTGGCTCTATATATCGTCTTAGTTTAATGTGCAATAATCATTAATTGTATTTTAATTTGATGTTTATCACTACACTGCTTATCACATTCCCATCACCAAATACACAAATACTTAAGCACACTGTGGACCCCAAAACCTTTCTCCTATTGAGTCTACCATATGCTATGCTTATATATTTATGTGTTTTTGTGATGATGAACAATGTGCGTAATGAGTACTGAATTAAAATCTCATATTTCTTTGAATTATTATCATTTCATGGCCCCAGCCCCCAGCTACTGTACAAGATTTCATATTTCATTTCCTAGATCCCCACCTGCTGAATACGATGTTTTTTTTATATTTGGCACGATAAATGAAATAATTGGCACCCGTGAAACCTAATTATTGTCCACTCTTAAATTATACTCCTTTAAATTCATATTTTATTTCATAGATTTTTATATTACAATTTTATTTCATAGATACCCACCTAACGAGAAGATAATTTTCGCGCGTTTACTCTAGCAGATATGTATGATGGCTGATTGAGATTTAGCCACAAAGGTCATCGACTCCATCTAATCTCTCTATACAATCAATTGATTAGGTATGCGTGATGGGTGTTATTGTTCACAATTAGATGTGGTTTTAGTTATATGAACACGGCCTCGTCAGCTTTATTTCTTCAAACTTCGTTAAAAACCAACAGTTAAAATAGGTTAAAACTTAAAAACTCATTCCAAGATTATTTTCACAATGCCCTTCCGTATATGTACAGTAAATCGAGTCAGAAAAGTGGTAATGCAAGGAGGAGGTGGAAGTTCCAACTTCAAAGCTGCCATGTAGTGATAAATATACGTACGAACACTCACTGTGTGTGGCTAAAACCTAAAAGAGATACACTAGTTGTGGGCCTTACCTGTCTCTTCTCAAATAAAATTTGACAGAAAGATGTGAGTGTGAGAGAGGGGATTGCATTCCGGGCTCAGCCAAATATTTCTCATCCACTTCTCATCCTACAAAACGCTGAGTTTCACTTAAAACACATGCTTGACAAAAAAAAGAAAAACTTAAAACACACAAACACACACAGAGGTGGGCCCAGGGTTCTCTCTCATCTCTTGTCCTTCTCCTCACCGTCTCTCTCTCCCCAAGTCCCCACCAACCACCCAACCGCCCTCTCCTCCCACCGGACTAACCACCCAACCGCCGCCTCCTCCCACCGGACTCTCTCTTCCCATGCTCAACCACCCTTCCAACTCTCCTCCAACCTCCACGTCGTCAACCTCACGTTCGCCGTCATGTCCGCCGGCATCTCCGATCCAACTCTCTGAGTAACAAGTCATTTGTGGTTGAATGTGGGATTGATGAGCCGCCGGCATCTCCGATCCACGGCGGACGTGAGGTTGACGACGTGGAGGTTGGAGGAGAGTTGGAAGGGTGGTCGAGCATGGGAAGAGAGAGTCCGGTGGGAGGAGGCGGCGGGTTGGGTGGTTAGTCCGGTGGGAGGAGAGGGCGGTTGGGTGGTTGGTGGGGACTTGGGGAGAGAGAGACGGTGAGGAGAAGGACAAGAGATGAGAGAGAACCCGGGGCCTACCTTTGTGTGTGTTTGTGTGTTTTAAGTTTTTTTTTTTTTTTTTTTTTTTGGCAAGCATGTGTTTTAAGTGAAACTCAGCTTTTTGTAGGATGAGAAGTGGATGAGAAATATTTGGCTGAGCCCGGAATGCAATCCCGAGAGGGAGACATCGGTTTATTGAAAGGTGAATGTGAAACAGGCATCTGGGCTCTATACCATTGGAAGACTAAAAAATAAAATTCGCGCTAGAAGGAGGGCTTGAACCTACGACCTTGTGGTTAACAGCCACACGCTCTAACCAACTGAGCTATTCCAGCAAGTTATTAATTACGTCTTAATGAATATATATAATATATATTGTTATATTTTTGATAGTTTAAACTAATCAATTAAATAGTTGTTTGACTGAAGAAATTAAATATGAATAGTGTGTGACTTCCATTATATTGAATTCTGTTTCTTTCCAAGACTTTTTATTCATTTTTATAAAGAAAAAGATATTAAGTATCAAACAATTTTGAATTATTGATTAATATTTCAAATTTTAAGATGATACGAATTATATTTTTGTGTTCTTTTAAGATTTCATTTTCTAAAAGTTCTAATACTTTTTAAAATTTTATTTTGACTAAAATATCATTGATTACTGTAACAAGGGGGAATATGTTGGAAAAGGCAATCAAATTTTTCTACTAAGCACAAATTTTTGGTAGTGAGAGTTAATTAAATGTAAACCTTCCAAAATTAATTTAAGCTATTTATATTTGGTTTCTTTTAAAATGATGTTTGTTAAATAAAATTTATCTTTTGAAAAATGGCAGTTAAGAGATATTTTTATTTTATGTTCTATACTAATACTCATTAAAATAATGTTTTTTAAAATATCACATCTAGACCATTCAAGTTGGATTTAAATAACTTGATTTGGTTAGCTTTTCCAACCAAACATGTGACTAATAGGGTAATCAGTTCGGTTGGAAAACATGAGAGATACTTTCCACTTTTTCCCCAAATAATACATTTCAACCCTATATTTCCAAGTTCAATTGTGATTTCTTTCTTCTTCTTTTTTTGATACAGCGTTCAATTGTAATTTCCTTTTTTTGTTATAACATTTTTTTCTTTTTTTTTTGATAACAGCGTTCAATTGTAATTTCTAATAGATAAGGTGCGATAACAGATTTCGTCTTCGGCCAATGTTTGGAATAATGTCATTAATCATTTTGAATCAATTTGTGATGTTTTAGTTTTATGTTCTTTCGTGAAATTGTGATGCAAACATGGATGCCTATCGTATGATTGTTACTTATGATATATGGATATGATATTGGAATTCTAAACTTTAAACGAATAGTTTAAACATTTATAATTGTAACAAAAGTATGATATACGGATATAATATTGGAATTCTAAACTTTGATCGAATAGTTTAAACATTTATAATTGTTTAAAAAAGTCAAAAGCTAAATGTGTCTAGTGTCTACACTCAACGTCTATACCCAAGCCCTTTTTTTACCAACCCATAGCCCTTTTAACGACAATTTATAGTCAGTCCGTGAATTAAATAGGCGGGTTAGGAAATGGTGTTCGATTTTTCAACTCGCCCAATTTACTCACCGATAGGGCTGAGGGTTTGAGGCAACAAAAAATACTTTTTTTATAGCAAAAAAAAAATACTACATCCGGTCCTAAATATAGGATTTAATTGATTTTTTTTAAGAGATTAAGGTTGCGAAATAGGTTATTAAATGATGACATATTTAATATATTTTTAGATTATCCATTAGTTTAGAGGTAAAATAAACTAGTTTAAGGGAAAAACTAGGTAAATCAATTTATAATTAACTTATTTTGCTTTTTTAAGGATTTTCTAGAAAAAATCAATTAAGTCTTATATTTAGGACCGGAGGGAGTACTAATTAAAGACCAGTCATCAAAAATAAAGTTGAACAGATGGCGCCTTGATAAAAAAACACTCTCTCTAATTAGATTCTTTCTTCAACTCCTAAATATAAAATCGTTTTGACACTTTTAAAAAAATCAAAGTCGAAAAGTTGATCACTTTAAATTGTCTAACATTATTTCATTAAAATTAATTTATTTTTCTTATAAAATAATATGTATTCTAATTAGTAATTACATATAAAATATCTTACAATTTAGGATCTAATTTGATTCCTTAATTGAATAAAAAACATTTAAAGTGACCTTTATATTTAGGACCGGAGGGAGTATTAATAATTTTTATATAATTTAATTAGATTAAATGTATAAATTTTTTTAGCAAATGATTAGATATATAGATTGAGTTAGTTAAAATCACCTGATATTGTCAAAATACCTCCGACACCAACCTATACTACCAATTACCATTGCCACTATGTTTGTTTGTTATTGAGTAATATTAATTGATAAAGATAGATATGAGTAAACTTTGAGAAAAATAAAAAAAATTGATTTTATATTTAACAACAAATCAACTTTCCAAATAGAGTTTATACTTAAAAATTATTAAATGTATACATAAAAAACAGTCAATTGAGACTTGACAATATCCCGAAAATGGCGGGAACAAATCGAGTTCTTTGAGCATAGGTGACAAATTGACAATTGGCCAAAAATTTCCTTTTTTAAAAAAATTGTAAAAACTAAGGATCGATATGCTTAATATTTTTCTACTCTATTTGTTATCCCTTTACCGGAAAAACATAATTAATGTAACAGTAAAATTTATGGAATTTTGATATTTATTGAATTAGGGATGAGTAATGTATTTATTATTTTTTATGATATGGACAAAAAAATGACACATATAATATATGTAGCACCTGAAAAATGAAGTTAAATTATGTGGAAAAATGGAGCCGCCACCAAAAAAAGGATATTTTGAAAAACCTTTTAAAATAATAAAAAGTAGAAATAGGGTTTCGGGAGTCGATTGTGCGTGGGGAAAGTATTAGGCATCCCACAGCATCGGTTCAAGAGAACGGTTACCCTAAGTTAATTATTTAAAAATAAATATGACCTTAATT
Organism: Mimosa pudica; assembly: GCA_029929735.1. NCBI lineage: Eukaryota > Viridiplantae > Streptophyta > Magnoliopsida > Fabales > Fabaceae > Mimosa > Mimosa pudica. The sequence goes on from JAKELP010000001.1 coordinate 2,354,788, forward strand.
TTAATTTTATTTTAAATTACAAGAGAAATCAATATATACAAATAAAAAAAATAACAATAAAACAAAACAAGGAAAAAAAATAATTTTTACATAACGTACCCTTAAACCCTTAAGGGATCAAAGCTCACGTAGTTCGGGGGTAGAAACGTTTATTTATGAAAAAGATTTCATAATTTTAAAATAAAATCAAAACAAAGATAATAAATCATATATCAAACAAAGATAAAATTTTGGATTTTAATAACATGATGGATGAATGATAAAAATATGATTTGGATTCTTTGCAAAAGAATTTCAAATTAAAATCATGAAAAAATTTGAATGTGAGTGCATTTGTAAAAAATATATACATATATATAAAAATATATTTTCAAAGAAAACAAATAAATGCACAAGAATAATCCTCACTTATCTCAAATCATTGGCTAGGTGAAGAGACAATCAAGTTGTCGGGTTATATCACCTTTGCCTAAATGAGATTAGAGATATTATGAATGTCTCTGTCTCACAATAGACTTTCATCGGCATAAGAAAAGAAATGTAAGAAGAAGAAGAAGTTTTACAACAAATCACTCTCCACTCACCTTCTCTCCCTACTATCACTCTCCACTCACCTTCTCTCTCTACTTCCCCAAGAAATATGTTAAGATAATTGTCTACCTTTTCTAATACACCTCTTTGTCTACCTTTTCTAATACACCTCTTTTCTTTGCTCTCAAAACCTAGCCTTTTTCTCTCTCCAAAAACTGAATCCACAAAAAAAAATGATCATCCCCTTCTATGCTCTCTTGCTCTCACTTATATAGGTCACCCCTTCTAGGGTTTACCTCTTTAAATGCCTTCTTATTATTATGTCTATCAATCTAATTACCATGTTGATTCTTCAATCAAATTTGATGAGTGCATCATTATTTCCTTTCATTATCTTATTTCTTTCAAAACTTTCCTATTCATCACAATCAAATCAAATTTCTATTGATTACCCCACATTATTGTAATTATTCTTTTCTCTTGATCATAATTTGTTTCTATTTTATTTCCTCATTCCAATCATTATATTTGACTCTTATACAATTTGAATTATGCTTGCCTTACAAGAAAGAATCAAGAGAGCATATCTTATTTTATTTTACTTTTTTTCATTTTTATATTTTTTATTTTTTATTATTTTTATTTGATGGGGTCCAGACAAAATAGGGTGTTTACAATATAGAATCAAGTAAAGGAGATAGTTATATCATCCTTCAATTCGAATTAGCAAAATTTTCAGTAGTAAATAACTAAATATCTCTACTCAACTAGTTAAAAGGATTTTGAAATTGAAAAGGTAATGAATTGGGATTTTCCCCTATTTTTTATCTGTTAATAGTTCATTAAAGAAATGGTCATATATAATATAAATACAAAGAAAGATATAGGATAAATTAAAATATTTCATCAAAAAAGATATAGGATAAAATAAAATACTGTACTATGGAATCAGCATGCTGATATGGAGGTATAGGGAAAATTACTCCTCAATTCGGTATAAATAAAATCTAGTTGATTTTTATTTTGAAAAATTCTAAAATAGATAACTAAATTATATATAAATTGATTTACTTGTAACTTGATGAGTTTGATTTTTTTTTTGTTTTCCACGTAAAGATTTGGCTATCTATAGATCACTGTGATATTACATAATTCATGTAATTAACCTCACTTAATGAGATTAGACTTTGTTTTTGTGTTTGTATTTGAAGTTTTTCTAAGTTTAATTTATTTGATTTATAAGATGACGTATAATTTAATAATATACAAAATATAATATAATTAGATGACCTTTAAATCTTTCTAAAGATCTCCAACAAAAAATAAATTATATCTAATATTTAAAAGAAAATACATAAATATCTAAAAAATAAACCTATATTTTATTTTATTTTTTTATCAGAAATTGGAAAAAATGTTAAAGCAGTAATCTTTTATTCAACCCGGGAAAGAAGTAAGGAAAGCAACAAGCCAATAAGGCAATAACCTGATGGAAGAGGAAAGGATGACGTGTGTAGGCAGTGAGGTTGATGATGACTTGGATCCCACCGTCCCACCGCGTGCTGAGTTGTGCCTATTTTATAGTATAAATATTAAAGTTGTATACATTTCCTCTAAGACACGCCAAAGTACAAACTGATCTCCCCTTCAGGATTCGCTGTTGAGATTTCCAGTGGGCCTCCTCCTCCCTCCCAAGGTACTTGTTTCTTTCGCTCTTCATGTAACCAAAATATAGAAGCCAATGAATTGAAAGGTTGCTTGCTTATTGATATTCTTTTTTGGTAGATACAGAAGAAGAAGGAGCAAATGGGAAGCAGAGGTCCGAGTTGGGCAGAGCAGTGGGGAAGGGGTGGGTTTGATGGAGAGGAGGAGAATGAGAAAGTGAAGAAGGGAAGCAGCAGCAGCAACGGAAAGATGGGGGACGCTAAGGCAAAAGCATCGGCCGGCATGGACAAAGCGAAGGCGGTGGCCATGGTGGGAGCTGACAAAGCCAAGGAGGCGGCTGTCGTGGGAGCCATGAAACTCAAGAGTGGCTCCTCCGCTGGTTTCAAATGGCTCAAGACCCAGTACAACAAAAAGACTTCCAAGTGAACTCCATTGTGTACCTCTATATATGGCTATCATTCATTGCCCTTTCTTCTTTCATTGATCGCCTTTCACTAGAGATTAATTTAATTATCTTTCAATACATTGTTGTATAATGGCTTGAGCCCTTTACATGTTGCCAGAACTTTACTCCTTTATTTAGGATTGTGTACTTTATTTTCCAAATCAAATGATATACAAACCATACCCAGTAGAGTATTTCAACTCAATCTCATTTGTTTGGATGCAATCCCTGTTCAAGATCTGTGTAGATTTCTCCAAATTGATTGTGATAATCGATATATATTGGTGTCAGGTTTAAAATTAGTGTCGCTCAGGACTTGATGCATAATATTAATTCAAGGTGCAAGTCACTTTGCAACTTTGGTATAAGTCCGATATTTGGTTCGTACATTCTTTTTTTCAACCTTACCTGAATATTTAATTGTTAGGCATCGAATACTTAATTCCCTTCACAATTCTTTCTGTTAGCGTCGCTCTCAATCTCTACCATTCTGAATCCCATTTCCCAGCACAAGGTCAGTCCTTCAAGTAGGTGGGCAGTTCCATCTATCTATTGTAATTTTTCGTGAGTTAGTAACCAGATATTTCCGCAACCATTTACCTCGATAGTGATGGAGGTGATTTACAATGATCTCGGTTGCTTTCCCTTTTTTATTGAGTCGGACGGTTCAAAGTTCATATCATGTACTTGGTTACACCAACATGTCGTAGAAAATAATTCCAGCCAATAGAGATCCTCTAGAGTTTTTCCATTCCAGAAAGATTATTTCTCACCCAATCAGTCCACACATCCTTAAAAAAATATGGACCAGTTACATTGTGGCACCAGCTTTCTCCATACCAAGATTATGGAGGGACAGTCGCTCAGAGCATGGCTTAGAGTTTCAAGTTCTTGTTGGACATATTACAATTCTCCTTTAATTCATCACATCTGCTGGTTAGAGCTTTCGTTACTAATTTCATGGAAATCATGAGCATTCTCACTTTCTGACCAAAAAAATCAGCTTTTTTAGTCTCATTCTCTCCCCCACATTCACCATAAAAACCACCTCCAATTTAGCCATTTCTTTCCACAATGGAGTGTCACCTTGTTTTGCTTCTAACTCCCCCCTTGCATTTCTATCCCAACCATATTTTCCCTAATAACACCTTGACCCACAACTTAACAATTAAAAGAGACCTATATATTAAGGTGTGCAAGCAATACAACGAGAACAAATCCTATCAAGTCGCACTACAGAGTTAAACACCTAAAACACAATAGTTTGTACAATTTAACCCATAGATCCTACCTAGAAAACAAAGCTAAGCTACGCGCATTAATAAATAAAAAGAACTACACATTTCATTTCCAGCCATGCTAACTTCTTCCCACTGTTTATTTATTTTTGGAAACGTGTCTTCACATGGATTGCTGCAGATCATAATGACTCACATCATAATCCCAAATGTGTTTTCCCCGCTGTAAGTCATATACAGGAATCCATCTTCATCCTTATTGTCCTCATAAATCGCAGACATAATAGCAGCTACAATGATGGAAACCAATCAATTAGATCACAGGTAACCAACCAAAATAACCATCACTCAAACAAGATGAATAAAGAAAGGTCCCATTCAATTTACCAGTCTGGGGTAAAATGTTCTTCACAAAAATGAAGATGGCTTCTTCAGGACCCAACTTGATTCTCTTTCGAATTACATACACAAACTGGCCCACAGTCAAATCGGCCGGAACCAGGTACCTTCATGGAAAAAATTCTACACATTCAATCAAATTGAAAGGGAAGTGAAACATGACAGATAAAAGATGACTGTTGAGAGTAGATCACCTTGAACCTAACCTCCACAATAGAACATAGAACACTAATGATTGATTGTCAGGAGAATTCAATGAATCTACAAGAGATAATTCTATATAAACATAATCCCATACTTTGAAAAGGCTGTAGAACTTCTGGTTGAATTAAATTAAATATCAATCTGAACCATCGGTCATTTCTAGGAGAGATGCTTGGGTAAGAGGACTAATAATTAGAGGAAAGATCTGTCAAGTTAAAAACAATGATAGGCAGAAACTAGTGAGAACTTAGAACAGACTTGGTCATTCTGACCAAACTGTTAAAACTTAAAAGCAAAGCTCCTTGCACTAAACACCACAAGATGACTGGACACTTGCTAACATAAGATCATGCAATAGACCATGTGAAAAAGTAAAAGGAGGCAGAAACTTACTTTTTCTTATCAATATCAGGAATATCAGTCTTTTCAGCCCTTTCAACAATAACCTACACCAAAATAACAACCACTTCAACAAAAAATATGTCAGACTATAATGAGAACCGCACCCAACAAAAAATGAAATCTCACTGGTATTCTATCAGGATACTTTTCTCTAATTCGAGCCGCTTCAGCCTGTCTCCTTTCTGTCACATAAAATTTGCACACTTACTACTGAACAAAATGACATATATAACTAACCAACCCCATTCAAAATTACTTCAGTTACAAACAGTTAAATCAATTTAAGTACATTGCAGCAATTGATATGAATCACACAGAAATAGATGTGGATGACACGGAAACAAATTTCATATTTTGAAGAAACCCAACAAGGAAATCACAGAGCCGATGTCTCCTAGAAGACTCATACAAGTTGAGATTCCCCGTATATTAAATCCCATTCGACAGCCTAAAAATTACGAGTAGAATTAAAGAAACGCGAACAAAATGAAGATAAAACAAACCGAGGGGATTTTCCATCTTGAACGAACTCTTGGCCATGACAAATATTCTGAAGAATGAAATAAACCTAATTGCGGTTTTATAGGGCTTTCTACGAAGAAACCGAATCTATGGGTCTTGTTTGATCGTGGGAAAGTTCACCAAAGACTAGAAATGGGCCCACAAGTTGTCTATGTGACACATTTTTTTTTAAGGTGTGACACATTTCTTTTTTTTATTGACATAGAATAAGGGAAAATTAAATACAAGTCCAGGGACATAATACTGGAAAAGTCTCAAAAATTGAAAAAATTAAAGTAGAATCCATTGGCACCTCACTTTAATCATTTATAAATGTGTGGACCCCACATTTAATAATAAAAAATCCACCAAACTTCTCTCTCTCCTCTCTTTTTCTCTCCTTTAATAATGTGTGAATTTTTTTATTATTAAATGTGGGGCCCACACATTCATAAATAATTAAAGTGATGTCCCAAGGGACTCTACTTTAATTTTTTCAATTTTTGGGACTTTTCCAGTATTATGTCCCTTACCAGGGACTTGTATTTAATTTTCCCTAGAACAATTGCACTATTATCCTTAACTAAAATTGATTTTAATGAAAAATCTAAATAAAAAAAGATGCTGACTGAAATAAAAAACAATTATTATAGTATTTTTCTAAAAATTTTCATAATAATTATTTCATTAACATGTTTAATAGGGTGAAATTGCAAAAATGATACTCCCTCCGGTCCTAAATATAAGACCTATTTACCTAATTTGATTAGATTAAAGATGTTAGTTAAACTAATTAAAATGACATGATATTACCAATATACCCTAACTAGTCACCTTCACACCTATACTCCCTTTCTTCTTGTCTACTTTTAGGGAACATTGACTCTACCCTCCATCTCCTCTTGTCTACCATTAGGGAGCATTGACTCCACACTCCCTCTCCTCTTGTCTACCATTAGGGAACATTGACTCAACTCTTCCTCTTTTCTTGTCTATTATTAGGGGACATTAGTAAGGATATTTTGGGAAAAAATTGGTAAAAGATAGAAATAGATCTTATATTTATGACCAAACTCATCCCTCAAATAGGTCTTATATTTAGGACCGGAGGGAATACTAAATTTCACGCAAAAGTGCATTTCTAATACTCAAGTTTTGTTATGTGCAAAAATAGTAACAAACATAGAAGTCAAGTGCAAATATAGTATTTTCACTTAAGGGAAATAAATGGTATAAAAGTCTTTTCATATCTAAATTTTATTGTTTTATTGATTTGGTTTAATCATCGTACCTGTGCTTAAACATTCACGTTTTCTATTCTTTGGAAAACACTCTGGATCCTCCTGTCAATTTGTGCGTTGCTTTTATGTTGGGAGGGGTTTAAAGGCATAGTTGTCTTATGCAGAGTTAGTTGTAACTAGAAATAGATTATTTTAACATGTTCTGACTTGAATTTCACTAATTGACATGGGTTCTCAACCTTTTGCATTCGAAAGGGTTAATGACACTCAAGTGGTTTATTTATCAGAGACTTTACAAGTGGTAAATGAACTAAGTTAAGTCTTGAGCATTAAAATTCTTTAGTTTTATATGATCTGGAAGTTAGCTATACATGAACCCAAAGTAGTGCTTTAGATGGCACAGATAACATATAAATGTATGAAACATCAAGGACCAAGAGAGATGGATATACATTAAAAGTCAGTGTATTTATGCCTTTAATTTTACATCTAAGCTATAGATGTTTGGTTTTTGTTGAAATTCCTGTTTTCAATAGAGATGGGACATCAATTATACTTTTAGACGATGTTGGTCAATTGTGCATATTAAGCACTGGTCAAGGTGAGTTTCAGAATGATGCAAAATATGATCAGGTACATGCTTTAACAACTTAATATGCCTTTGCTGTTTCTATTTATCTGTTGGTACTAATTTCGTCTACACATATGGGCTGTTCTTTCTCGGTGATTGTTGCCCCTTATTCAAAACACCCATGGTGGTGTGCTTGACCAGGTTAGTCGGTTAAATGTGCTTATATTCCTATTATCTTGTAATATCTATCTGGTTTGAGTTGGGGGTAAGAATATATAAAGAAGATGAATTTTGTTTTTCTATAAAGGAAAGTAAGAAAGAAAGGAAAAAATGATATGAAGAAGTTGAAGAAAAAGCGGGGTGGAAAGCACAATTATACATAGAAAGCAGTGTGTTTCTAGTCTGATTCTTAAAAATAAGGCACTCCCTTTTATTAATATGCTCAAACAGATATATTTTCTTTTAATAGCTACTAATTACTGATTTAATTTTTTTTTTGTAATTTAAAATGGAAATTAGTATATTTTAAATGGTAATATTAAAAGTTTGAAATTATTAAGATTTATGAATAATAAAACTTACATTTCAACATAATAATTTAATTATAAAATTTGATAAGTTAAATGTTATAAAAATATTGATAAGTAAAATTAAACTAGATAGAGTTTTAAAATATTTGAACAATTACATATTGCATTATAATTTTGTTTTACAAAATAAATATTTTAAACATTAAAAGTCTTTTAACATAAACTAATTATCATCAATTTTTGTTCTCATAATAAAAATTAATTACTAATCAAAAATAAAAAAAAGTGGAAATTTAAATTAATTCTAAATGGTTCTCAAGATGTAATTTAATGGATGTGAAGTGTTACTTATTAAAAAAAATTTTTCACCCATTTAACGTGTTGAATATGGAGTATTATCTAATATTTATAACAGTTTATTGCATGGAAAAAAAAATTATGAAGACCAGTAAAAGTAATTTTTGAAAGTCGGTGAAAAAGAAAAAATAAAAAAAAGAATAGTGGCGTGAAATATACGGAGCTAGCAGCGTGAAGTTCACGCATACAATCCCTTATAAATAGTCCTTTTCCTTTTGCCGCCATTACCAAAACCTAAGACGCTCCTTTCACTTTTAAATTTTGGCGCCCTTCCTCTCTCTCTTTCTTCACAGTTCTCTTCGTCCCTCACTTCTCAGCTTCAATCGATTCCCACTTCTCTTCTATGTGTCTTTTCCCTCATTCATCGACGGCGAAGATGATTTTCGATGAAGGAGAGTTCCGATTGGACACGCAACACTCAACTGAAGCTTCTTCATTATTTTCTCTGCGGTTTAAGGGAAGCGCGATTTCGGTTTCAAAATCAAAGTAAGACATATATGAGTCTATTCAAGTTAAACATAGCAATTCCATGTTTGATTTGTAAAGTTTCATATAATTTTGCAAACTTTCGTCTCTTCCTCTTCCCTGTTCAATTTGATTTTCCGGACTGTGAGGCCTTATTTTGTGATTAAAGTCATTTAAACGAAAGATCAAAGATCCTATCAAGCTTGTGAGTCAAACTTCTCTGTTCTTCAATTCCATTTTTATCGCTATCTCAGGGTTTTCATTGCGTCAAAATCTAATACTTGAGGTTTCACTTTACTTTCATTTGAGATTTCTGAGAAGGAAGAGTTTTTTGTGTTTGTAGGTGAAATCAAGCTGATGAATGGGCCAGTGGAAGGAGGAGGAGGGGCTACAAGTATCACATGGCTTCTGTTTTTTGTAGTTTGCTTTCTTATTGTTCTTCGCAGAATCAATATTTAAATTGTTGACTTTTAATTTGTTTCTTTTGTCTTGTAAAGGAAAGAAGCAGCGAAGTACCAGGTGATATCTTTTTTTTTAATTCTTCATAAAAAATTTATATCAATTAGTATTAGTAATTAGGGTAAGATTGGGACCTTTTTTATTTGGGTATTTTATTGCAGAAAACAAGCTTTGCTACAACCAATCCCTTAGCAAGAGGTAAGATTGTTCAGCTAGAAGGGTATGTAGTTATTGTAATTAGCTTTGACAAAGTGAAGGAGATGAAGCAGAAAACGAAAGAACCTGTTCAAGCTATAAACTCAAAGCAACAGTCTACTAAGAGATTGTGGAGACACCTAGTGTTTCTCTCTGCTAAGAGGAAGGTGACTAATGTCCTTTCTTTTTCATCATCTCATTCATTTGTTTTTTCAATTCTTCCTTTTCTCTAGAATGTTTCTAAATTTTTATTCATACACACACAATTTCCTTTCTATCCCCAATCTATTCCGCAGGTGAATCATGGTTGCTGCTTCACGATGCTCCCATCTGCTCAATTAATAGTGTAATAGTACCCATGCTTTCCTTCTCCACATAATTTAACTGCGTATGTGTTTGTGATTTCACTGCTTACTTCTAATTCTCTCAATTTCAATAGGGAAAGCTGAACTTTGGATGCACTATTGTTAGATACAGCAAGGAAAAAAAGGACCCTCTTCTAATCTGTCTTGGTAAAGTATAAGGAACTGGAGTTCTTTTTAGTTCTGTCCCAATCGATTCATTATCGGCCTACTGTACAAGTATTTCATTCCATGATAAATTTTCTGCCTTCTGGTATAGTATCTGATAGGGTTGTTGATGTTTTTAGGGTTGAGGGATTCCAATTGTCACTCCTGACTCAATTCTCGGAGTTTCTAAAGCATTTAGAGCAGACCTTAGGGAGAATATTCGTGCTAACATTGTTTATCAGATGTAATGCAGGGATTTCACTCCTCCATTTGTAGTTGAAAAGATTAACAAGTCAATGCATTTGTGTAGAAACAGAGCACTCTTCCTCAGGTAATATGGCATAATATTCACCGGTAATTGTGCCCTTAAATGCAAACATATTTCACTCTCAGTATCCAGGAAATATGTCTTTATAATTTTGTGTTATTTAGAAGTGTTATTACTGCAGTTTTTACATCTGTGGATGAGTTGAAGTCTGAAGTGGGGTTTTATGTGGTACTTACATTACTTACTATTAAAAGAAGAGCTGGGTGTCCCTTGTTAGAGATTCATTTATCATTTTTAACTCATCTTTGAAATTAATAATTTAATATCTTGTTGCCTCTTTTTCCCTAGGAGTCTTCAAATTCTGCAGCAGCAAAAGATGATGATAAAAATTGTTGGTTTAGATGTGAAGTGTGCTGTTATCTTTGTCATGATGGCATCAACTTTTCGTATGCTAATGGTTCTTCTCAATGGCATTTTGGTTTATCTGGGTGCTGATAGTACTTTTCTTGATCGGTGGTATGCAGATAATATTTTGTCATTCCTTTGGTCAAAGTTTTAATCATTTATTTATAAAGATGTCTTTTCATGTTGCGCATTGTCAGCATATTAATAGTTTGTTATTTCATCTAAAGAGGAAAATGCCTTAGCCATTTCCAAGGTCCAATAAGTGTGTCGAAAACAAAAATCAAAATTGATTTGGTGGATGGAAAGGCTCACACCCATGTCAAGAGCTCAAGTGTATATGCAGGTTGCAGATCTTTCCATCCCTTTTCTTTGTAAAGCCTTCAATTTTTTGGTTTTGAGATTTGGTAAAAGCTCAATTTTCTTTGTAAAGCCTTCAATTTTGACAATGCAGTTACTAGACAAAATCCTAAACACTGATTATAGGGAGCTGTATTACCCTTAGATGGTATCACCGCTTGCATTTTGCTAATTTAACAATGCTTTTGATTTCAGGGATTGAACCACTGTACTGTGCGTGGCTTTTACATACGATGAACGATCAGTAGCCATGTTTTGTTTTCTTCTTATAAAATTTGTATCATCTTCTATTTCTGTATGATTTTATGCATTGATAATTTTGTTTTTCAAATATTTGGGTAGATTATCTCCAAAATGTGAGGAAAACTGTGAATATTCCTGAGGCTGGGGAGGTTTCCGTTTTCTCACTTGTAGTGATGTTACTCTGTTTGGCATTTGAAATTTCCTGGGCTGCTACTCAGAAGAAATCATTGTCATGGGTTACGCTAGATATTCTTGTAAGTTTCACTCTCCTTAGCATGGAAACATGTTTTATAATTTTTTTCCCTTATAGAAGTGTCATTACTTCAGTTTTAGATTTGAATGAGTTAAGCTTTGAAGTAAGGTTTCATGTGGTAATTACTGTTAAAAGGTTAGTTTTAATTAATACTTTGATGAAACATGCCCCGCGCAAAGCACATAAAAGGGATGAACCAAATGCTAATTCTTTACTCATAGTTGCTTTATACGCTTCATTTTTCATGTTCTTATTTATGTTCTTATTTTAAGACCTATTTGTGGTGCTGATTATAGTCCTATATTTGCAATTTATTTTTAATTTTGTCAACATTTTCTACAAAATTATTCATATTGATGAATAATCTAAATTAAAAAAGATGGTGACTGAAATAAAAAACAGTTATTATAATATTTTTCAAAAAAGTTTTATAATGACCATTTCATCAACATATTTAATATGAAATGAAGAATAAACCCTATTTTTAATATGACAAAATACTTTAAAAATAAAATCTGCAAAAAAAAAATGAAGAAAAAGTACAGTAATTATATACAATGGAAGAATAATAAATTTTCTTACAAAGCATTCACTTTTTTTTATTATACTTGTCTATTAATTAGAAGATTAAGTTTAAAAAAAGAAGATTAAGTTCACTTTTTTGGATAAATTAATGATGTAATAAGTTTCATTAAATTGTTTATACTTATTTTTTTCAAAATTAGTTTATCTTACTAATAAACAAACAGTTTATTGAATATGGAATATTTTTAATTAGTTTACCCCTACATCAAGTTCATTAAATTTTTAGTTTTTTCAAAATTAAAATTTTTTTATTCACCCATTTAACGTGGTGAATAGGAGTATTATTTAATATTTATAACAGTTTTTTTTAGTTCCATTATATTTTTTTAGTTCCATATATTTATAACAGTTTATTGCATGGAAAAAAATAAAATTATGAAGACCAATAAAAGGAATTTTGAAGAGTCGGTGAAAAAGAAAAAATAAAAAAAAAGAATAGTGGCGTGAAATATACGGAGCTAGCAGCGTGAAGTTTACGCATGACATTGACATCCATTATAAATAGTCCCTTTCCCTTTGCCGCCATTACCAAACCCAATACGCTCCTTTCACTTTCAAATTTACGCGCCCTTCCTCCTCAGTCCTCACTGTAAGTACTAGCTTCTTTTATTTTCTTCCACCACCTTCCTCCTCCTTCATTTATAATCTTCATCAAATTCCTATTTACTTCTCCTTTTCCCTAAACTCTAACCCTATCCCTCATCTACGGCTGCTCGCCTTTTGTTTTATGAAAAATTAAAACCCTATTCAGCTTTCACTTGAAATCTTTTTTTCGCGCGTGATTTAGGGTTTTCACGGCGAAGATGATTTTCGATGAAGGAGAGTTCCGATTGGACACGCAACACTCAGCTGAAGCTTCTTCGTTCTTTTCTCTGCGGTTTAAGGGAAGCACGATTTCGGTTTCATAAACAAAGTAAGACATATATGAGTCTATTCAAGTTAAATTTAGCAATTCCATGTTTGATTTGGAAAGTTTCATACGATTTTGCAAACTTTCGCCTCTCCCTCTTCCCTGTTCAATTTGATTTTCTGGACTGTGAGGCTTTATTTTGCGATTAAAGATCCTATCAAGCTTGTGAGTCAAATTTTCATACGCATGTTGAATCTTGTCAAGCTTTTGTGATTGTTTGCAATTCATTTATAACCTATTTTTACGCGCGTGATTTAGGGTTTTCACCGCTCCAACGGACAAGTAAACCCTAAATTCACGGCCGCCTCCAATTTTGCTAACGGACAAGTAACTCCTTTTTTTTTTTGATCAAAGACAAGTAACTCCTTTTGCTATTAATATTATATGACATATGATGGTGTTTAATTATATGATGTATAGAATATTTCAGGCTACAATGGACAAGGAAGCCAATCCAAATAAAATGATGGTAATATTCCAATGGCTCCTTATGACCTGATTCGTGGAGTTTTGCAGCGTTTTGAGCAGCCATGAACAAAGCAAAGCTCAATCTCGGAAATGGGGCTACAGAACTGAATATTTTCAGCATTTTTTCCTTAATGTATTCAAGAAGGTTAGTGTATTGTTTTCACATATGAGCAATGAACCTCTCCCTTTTTTCTAACATGGCCATTTTGGTTTTCATACATTTGTTCCCAACTCAACCTCTTGCTGAGTATTGCAGGACATGGGTTTAAATAGGATGTTTTTTTTTTTTAATTTCTAGGCAGAGAATGCTACGCCTAGAATGAGGAAAATACAAGGAGGTATGTTGCTTTACATTACTAGCTTCTCTTTGTTGTTTGAAATTGTTGTGGTTTGAATTATAACAGCATGTAATGTATGTGAGAAACTAGTATTGTGTTGGGGTTGAGTAGAACATTAAATGGCACTACTGTTTGAAACTTCATTGTTTGGATGATGCGGTAAGCTTTTCTTGCATGCAAGGAACAAAGGCATTTTTAGTTGGTAATGGTTTTGATTCTGTAGAATCGATGCAACTTTGTTCTCTATACGTATGAGGAATGGGTCTTGATTTGTCAGTTTTTAGACTTGAATTTATAGCATGGAAAATATATTTCAAGTTGTCTTTAATATTTTATGCCCTAGTTTTTGCTGTAATTTCTGCACACATTTTCTGCATTTTAATGGCTATAAATTATGTACTTCTGATTTGTACTTGATAGTTCCGTGTTTATATTATTGCCAGAATGGTTTAACGTTTCATGATTCATCACATAAGTTGAAGCAGCCATCTGAATGTCCAAAATTTTGGGCGCCATCAAAAGTAGTGCTTGCAAAATTAAGTTGGAGTGCTTTCTAGCCCGCATATGAGAAAGTTGATGGTGAGTCGAACCAACCTGTTATAACCCATGAAAAGATAGAAGACCTTATTTTAAAAAGACGTATGAATTAAAAATGTGCTCAAATCATTTTTACCAAATGATTCTATAAATATACTCTTTTATGGAAAATTTGTTGAAATGATTACTTTATTTATGCCATATATTGACTTAATTCAAAAGGAAGGTCAGCATATTTCACATAGAAGTATTAATAATTTTTATATAAGAACATAAAGCTTTAATTTTTATAAAACGTGAATTTCATTAATAATTTTTATACAATTTTTTAATTTCAAATATTTTTTTAAAAGTATGTGTTAATAAAATGAACCAAAGACATTTTCCTGGTGTGGTGTAATCCCCAGGGTTCAACACATTTTCCGGGTATGGTGTAATCCTCCGGGTGCGACACATTTTCCGGGTATGGTGTAATCCTCCGGGTTCAACACATTTTCCGGGTATGGTGTAATCCTCCGAGTTCAAACATTTTCCGGGTATGGTGTAATCCTCCGGGTTCGACACATTTTCCGGGTATGGTGTGATCCTCCGGGTTCGACACATTTTCCGGGTATGGTGTAATCCTCCGGGTTCAACACATTTTCCGGGTATGGTGTAATCCTCCGTGTTCAACACATTTTCTGGGTATGGTGTAATCCTCCAGGTTCAACACATTATAATATTTCCCTTCAAATGTCTTTGGTTCCTTTTTACAAAGTTTTAGTTTTCATATGTTATATTTTAACTCTTAATATCACCCTCTTCTAGCCACTTTTTTTTTGCGTTGCTGTCACAGTTTGCTAAAATTTGTTCTGATGCCGTGCCCTTTATTTAGATACCATAAATATTATAATTTTTCAATAAAGGTGCCACCAACTCTGGAATTTGTATTGGATGAAGAAATTCCCAATTAATTGCTTGCCAAGGGTTTGATATTGCTAGTAAGTTTGCCTATACATTGGCTATGCAATTCTATCATACTCATCATAGACAATCATATGGTAGCTTCCTAAGGGTTTTAATATTTTGTTTCTATTTCCTAAATTCACACAAGTACATCCTTGCTTGTACTGATGTTTTTACCATGCAGATTATTGGTGGTGACATAAGCATGGCTGGTGTGACATATAAAGGTATGGAGTTTGGTGTTTCAATTGTTGAAAGTCTTAGTCTAAGTATATCCCACCATGATATTATGCTAGAAAACATTATGCCGTTTTAAATAATTCTTTTTCCCCTGAGCTTTATTTATTATGATTTTGTATATTGCTTTTGGTAACATGCTGTGGTTAGTAGATGGAAGAATGTATGACATTGTGCAACATGGTTGTTGAAGCTGGAGGAAAGAATGGTGTTGTTCCTGCTGATTACCACATAAATATCTTGAAGTTTGTGCAACAGGTACACTGACCCTCTGTTAAATTCATTTTCTTTTTGTAAGCTTTTCTTGTTATTGATTCTCACACTTGTACTGCTGGAGCATTTGTTCAGTTTGCAATTCTGATATTTTTGTCTTAAAGAACAGAGTCTCTCTTATTTTCCCTCATCCTCATTTACAGCAGAAAAAAATTGCAAGGTAATAATCCTGAAGAAGAATGTTTCTGCTGTGACACCACAACAATACGGGAACAAGCCTTCCACTATTGGCTGCTCCAACCCTGCTCTCTGTTTTTCCCTAGTATTTCTCCATGAATCAGATTTTCGATTAGTGTTTATTTTCCTAAAAAAACCACTAGTTTGTAACTTGCGGCTGGTATAAATGAATGATTGCAGGTGAGGACAGCATGATGATGACTGAGAAGATATTGGCTAGTGCGTCTGGAAAACTTCAGTTGAGCACATGATTTTCAATTATGTTCCTTCATACCTAAATTCACTTTGCCTTTCACCTCCGCCTCACTCTCCGGCGTTGCAATTACATGTGGTAAACCCTCTCGTACTTTCACTTTTTATGTTTTTCTAACCCATACTTGCCTTCCTCACTCAGTTTCTTATGTTTTATGTTGAGGCGTTTTCCTTAATGTTCTTCAAGATCTTGAGCCAGATTTACGAAATAGTATGTTATCTTCTATTTCTCTGTTCTTCAATTCCATTTTTATCGCTATCTCAGGGTTTTCATTGCATCAAAATCTAATACTTGAGGTTTCACTTTACTTTCATTTGAGATTTCTGAGAAGGAAGAGTTTTTTGTGTTTGTAGGTGAAATCAAGCTGAAGAATGGACCAGTGGAAGGAGGAGGAGGGGCTACAAGTATCACAGGGCTTCTGTTTTTTGTAGTTTGCTTTCTTATTGTTCTTCGAAGAATCAATTGGTTTTTACTAATTTTTTACTTTCGTCTTTTACAGGAAAGAAGCAGAGAAGGACAAGGTGATATCTGTTTTTTTTTTTAATTCTTTATAAAAAATTTATATTAATTAGTATTAGTAAGTATGGTAAGACAGAGACCTCTTTAATTTGGGTATTTTATTGCTGAAAACAAGCTTTGCTACAACCAATGCATTAGCAAGTGGTAAGATTGTTCAGCTAGAAGGGTATGATGTTATTGTAGTTATTGTAGTTCAGCTATCATATTCATCATTGACAATCATATGGTAGCTTCCTGAGGGTTGTAATATTTTGTTTCTACTTCCTAAATTCACACAATTACATCCTTGTTTGCATGATGTTTTTACCATGCAGATTATTAGTGGTGATATAAGTTTGGTGGCTCAATTGTTGAAAGTCTAAGTGTAAGTATATCCCACCATGATATTATGCTAGAAAATATTATGCCATTTTAAATATTTCTCGTCTCTGAGTTTTATTTATTATGATAATGTATGTTGCTTTTGGTAAGATGCTGTGGTGAGTAGATGAAAGAAGCTGGTGGAAAGAATGGTGTTGTTCCTGCTGATTACCACATAAAAATTGTTGGTTTAGATGTGAAGTGTGCTGTTAACTTTGTTATTACGGCATCAACGTTTCCCATGCTAATGGTCCTTCTTCATGGCATTTTGGTTAATCTCGGTGCTGATGGTGTTTTTCTTGATTGGTGGTATGCAGATACTATTTTTTGTCATTCCTTTAGCTAAACTTTTAATCATTAATAAAGATGACTTTTGCTGATAAAAAAAAGATGATGTTTCATGTCATGCGTCTTAAGCATATTAATGGTTTGTTATTTCATCTTAAGAGGAAAATGCCTTAGCTATTTCCAAGGTCCAATCAGTGTCTACAACAAAAATTAAAATTAATTTGGTGGATGGGTAGGCTTACACCCATGTCAAGAGCTCATGAGCATATGCAGGTTGCAAATCTCTCCATCCCTTTTCTCTGTAATTCCTTCAATTTTGAGATCAGTTACTAGATAAAATCCTAAACCCTGATAATAGGGAGCTGTAGTACCCTTAGATGGTATCATTGCTTTCATTTTGCTAATTTAACAATGCTTTTGATTTTAGGGAATGCACCACTGTATTGTGAGCGTGGCTTTTACATACAAACAATCAGTACTCATGTTTTGCTTTTCTTCATGTAAAAATTGTATTATCTTCTATTTCTGTATGTTTTTATGCATTGATAATTTTATTTTTCAAATATTTGGGCAGATTATCTCTAAAATGTGGGAGAAAGACTGTGAATATTCCCAAGGCTGGGGAGGTTTCCGTTTTCTCACTTGTAGTGATGTTACTCTGTTTGGCATTTGAAATTTCCTGGGCTGCTACTCGGAAGAAATCATATTCATGGGTTGGGCAAGATATTCTCGTAAGTTTTACTCTCCATAGTATGGAAACATGTTTTATAATTTTTTCCTTTAGAAGTGTAATTACTACAGTTTTTTATTTGAATGAGTTAAGCTTTGAAGTAGGGTTTCATGTGGTGATTATGTTAAAAGGTTAGTTTTTAACTTTTGATTATTACTTGATGGATGAAGCATGCCCCGCTTAAGCACAAAAAGGGGATGAATCAAATGCTAATTATTTAAATCAGTGATTATAACTACACTAATAATCATCTCCCCCTTAATCTGGAGATAATCTTCATTCCAGGTGTTTTCTAGTTAATATCTGAAGATTGAATTATAGAAGAGATCCCATGCATCAGGAGACAATATAATATGTACGAATTGAATCAAATGCTAAGGTTTGTTGCTTTTTTTCCCTCTGTACATTCAACTACTTGTATATATTCAAGTTTAGAAGATTATTGAAGCCTTGATTTTCTACTTACACACCTGCACTCCTGTAGTTGGTATACACACTTAATTGGATGAGCTTTGCTTGGGGGACGGATTAGAGGTATTCCCAAAAAATCAGGATTTATAATAGTAACGCATCAGCCACTCCATATTAGTAAGGGTTATGTTATTAATGAGGGATTCTCTCACGCCACTTGGTGCTTTAATATCACTTAGAATGCTAACCCTCATTATAGGAGTTGGGTACATGGACATATTGGTTTAATGTCAAAGGTGTATTTTACAGTTTTGTCTAGGCTTGCCTCTTATCAATATAAGCATATTTCTGATTTAACTTTTGCATGCATGTAGAATCATCACTCAATTATGTGCATGAAAACACATACTCGTATTTGACAAATTTGTATATTTATCTTTTATTTTCAGGGTGAAGGTGTAAAACTAGTCACCGTAAATTTCAAAAAGAGCAACTCAGGCACCCCTAAATTGAATGAGGCAAAACTGTACATTGTAAATCAAAATGGGATAAATTTAACCCCGCCGTTAAGTAGAGACAAATGGATGTTAGTTTGGGCGTGGGTCCCACTTTATTAAATGACGTGGCAACACAGTCAGCAGAGAAATGAAAAACTTGATAGGAAAATTTGCAGTTAAGTCCCACATAAGTGATTTTACTACTACAAGGTCCCATAGAATCACAAACAGTGTGGTCCCCACACCTCCCTTCTTCCACATACTATTCTCTCACCCTCCTTCTACCCCACCAATAATTTCTCTTTCTTCCTTCTTGTTGTCACCATCGGCCACCATAGTCTTCCCTCCTCCCACACTTCCTACATCACCAAGTCACCAACCTTACCAACCCATTGATTTCAAGCTCACACACCCACCAACCTTACCATCTACCTAATATTCAGCAAGAAGAGAGATGAACTGGAGAGGGAGGAGTAACGTGCTGAGAGGGCATGGCGGAGGTAAAACGTGGTCAGACGCCGGCGCAGCCACCATTTCCGGCGACTTCAGAGCTCCCCTTAAGCCTCCCTTTTCTTAACCATTCAAACCTCACCCTTTAAACTCCAAACCCATCCTTGGGTTTTGTGGTGGACGAAGCTTACGACTAAGCCTCCGTTGCCTTCGATCTCCGGCCGTCACTGCTGGGAGGTGACAAAGAACAGAAAAGAATGATGGAGTGTGTGTGAGAGGAAGCTTAAAACACCAAATCCCCTCCCAACTCACTTGAATCGGTCAAAATAAAAAGGGGAAAAAAAGAAAGGAACTCACCTTTGGCCGACCCGACCTTGCCGTGCTTCTTCACTACCGGCGTGGAACACCGTCGCCAGAGAAAGTCACTGGAGAAGGAAGAAAAATAAAGAGGGGTTGAAGACAGTGATTTATGTGATTTTTTGGGACTTTGTGGTAGTAAAATCTCTTCCTTGGGACCTAACTGTAAATTTCGCATTTCATTTCCCTGCTGACTGTGTTGCCACGTCATTTAATAAAGTGGGACCCACGCTCAAACTAACATCCATTTGTCTCTACTTAACGGCGGGGTTAAATTTGTCCCATTTTGATTTACAATGTACAGTTTTGCCCCATTCAATTTAGGGGTGCCTGAGTTGCTCTTTTTGAAATTTACGGTGACTAGTTTTGCACCTTTACCCTTTATTTTCATGTTGAGTAATTAGAAATTGTAGTCTGATCTTCTTCTTGGATGCATAAATGATCTGGTTAAATAGTGTGTTTTTGTGTTCAAGGACCTCAACAATATCAACTATAGCCTTGCCAAGATGTTTGTTATTGGTTTCGTGTTGTGAGCTTTACACAGCAACGTTGCAGAAACATTTTTGTCGAACAATTTAAGAACAATTTAAGGACGAGAATCTGTAATCAACATTTTATTTTGTGTTGTTTAGTTGTGAAACATACTTTCGATTTTGACAAGGCAGATGCTAGTGTGAGATTTAGCAAGGAAAAAGGCAACCTCTTGTGATCCGTCAGGGTAAAGTATAAGGAAGTGAAGTTTTTTTAGTCGTCTTAATCAATTTTTTAGGTCACTGAATATTCTATGATCAATTTTTTGCTTCGACACATGATTTCTCTCAATTTTCACTCTCTAACTGCTTCCTTGTTTACTCCATAAACGTTACTGTATCAGGCACACTCTTGTTTGAAGCTTTATTCTAGTGTACTGCAACCAGGTACACTCTTCTAACCTCACGTTTCGTCATATTTTAATTATTTGCTGTGTATAAAATAGCTTAATCATGATGGCGGATTGCTCATGTTTTGTCATATTTTAATTATTTGCTGTGTATAAAATAGCTTAATCACGATGTAGTGATTGATGCAAAAAAGTAAACTTTTGTAGATCTTCATTGGAACTTTACTTGAACATCTATTTAACAACTTCTTTTCTCTTGTTTGAAGCTTTATTCTATTGTGCGGCAACTGCAGAAATTGGCCTTTCAAAAGTATAGCTCCCTTTGTTTGTCTGTTTTTGTTGGATTACTTTTAGTCTTGCACAGAGACCACATAATAAAAGATTGTTGGAATATTTCAAGACAAATAATGCATAGTTTTGCCCCATTTTGGTTTACAATGTATGATTTTGCCCCATTTTTGTTTACAGTGCATAGTTTTGCCCCGTTAAATTTACCAGAGTTATAGTTGCCCAATTTTAAATTTACGGTGGCTATTTTTGCACCTTTGCCCATTGTCCTTCTTTGACTAATTCCATCAAGGGCTTTTAGTTTCTCTTGGCTTAATGCATTGGCGTATCTGAAATAACAATTAGATATTTCGGTGTCCTTTATTGGGATGTAAAATTAGTTGAGCATCTTTGATAATATACTGTATAGATTTTCATTATGATTATTCTGTTAGTCCAGGTCAGTGCTTTTATTAAAACTTGCCTACAACAAGTTGATGTTCTCAAAAACAGGATTAATGATGAAGAGATGAACTCAAAGGGTTAGCTTGGCATTTATACCACAAAGTCTACTGCTAACACTATAGCCCACAAACATGGAAGGGTAAAGATCTTTTTTTAATATGATTTGCCTTATTTTATTCAATCATTAGATGAAGATATCCACTTCTTAAGGAATTTGATGAATCACTCATAAATGTATCAAGTATTATTTGGTGTATGAATGTCCCAAAATTTTATATGAATAATTTATAGATGGTATATCTTTTAGGAAAGTGCATCATGTGGTTTAGGGTCTCTTTGCCTGTAGGGATATATTAGGACAGATGGATTATATCTTAATAGTTTAGGATAACTTCAGACAAAGACATGGTTTAGGAAAATGTACAAGTTTTCTTGTTCATATCAATTGCAGACTTGTGTTTACTGCAAACTAAGCCATGGATCCTTTATGCATTGATGGCCGGATACAGCATGGATGTAAGTTCAATGATTCCATTATATGTAAACAGAGCCTTGACTGTATTTTTCTTGTATCTCCGTTATTTTATTGTTTTTGATTCATTGACTTGGAGGGTTGTGGATTTTATTAATGTGTAAATCCTTAAATGAACAGGTCTGTTGGATTGAGCTACAGAATTTCTAGTGGCAATTACTGAACAAGTAGGTTATGGTTATTCGGTCATACAAAGGAATTGTAAAACTTGTTACTCGTTACATAGTCTTAGCTCCTGTTTCTCTCCTTTTTGGAAAATTTCTTGAGTTGGTAGGAGGTGTGGGTGTGTGATTTATGCATGGATTATAACTTTTCTTGTTCATGTCAATTGCAGACTTGGGTTTTCTGTAAATAAAGCCATGGATCCAAGGCAAGTTACTGCAAGTGTGCTAACTCATTCTCATGTGATGTGCATCAAGGGCTGGACACAGCATGGAAGTAAGTTCAATGATTACATTATATCTAAACAGAGCATTAACTCTATTTTTCGGTAACTCAGAATTTTATTATTCTTAAGCCCTTGTCCTGGAGGTTTGTGGGTATTATTTATAAGTGAATTTTGAAATAAAAAGGTTTGTTTGAAAATTTTAATTGAATTATATAAGATTGCACCCAAGTCGATGAAATATTCCAATATTGGTTAAACTTATAGTTGCATGTTATGGAGAAGAATGGAGTTCTGGTAATGAAGAAGTTAATATATTGTGCATTTCACAGGTTCGAGCTATTATCACAGAATGATGAGTAATGGCTTTCTTCCAAGTAAAGTTTCTTCAGAAAATATTTATTTTGTTTTTTCCATTGCAGGCTTACAACCCTAGATTCTGTAAAGGTTGTACATACTCCCTTGGAGGTCTTCCCTCCCAGAATCTCCCTGCAAAATCATAAGGGATGCTTTAGGGGTTCAAGGCTAGTATCATCAAAAATATATAGAACTTCTTGAATCTTCAGCCTCTAAGACTAATGGATTCAAACCACTGTCTGCTGCAAGATACTGTGTTTATAGAAGGTCTCCTAAGGTGACAATGTGGATCTCAATTTTCCATCTGCGATATATTTAGTTCTTGAATTTTTTAGTGAGTTTCTTCTTTCTCCGTCATATTCATAACTGCATATGTTGTTGCATGAAATAACTTTTCTTTGTTAACGCTTGGCACAGTTATTATGATCTTTCCATAAACTTTTTATGTGTCCATAATTGTAGCGAATTTTCTTTTACACATGGTCTCATAATGTATTTTTATATTTGTCAATAGGCTGATGAGACATTCATAGATCTAGTAGAGGGGACTGAGTCTTCATTCACTGAGTTCTATAACTCAATTGAACACCTATAAGGTTGTTTCTGTTTCCTTTTTGTTGATTCTATATACGTTGATCTTTCTCTTTTGAAATTCTTCTATACTTTTTTTCATGTCATGTCTTGTTTTTTGACAGGACTAAAAGATTCAAAAGTGTTTACTTCATTCAAGGATCGTCTTCACCATTTTTAGGCAAATTTTGAATCTAGATTTTTAGCTGCTTTGGTTTATTTTTGACCTTGCTGTTTTAGTTGGTTTAGCTAGTTTTAAACCTTTATTAAAAGAAAATGTTTTTCACTTATTGCTGATTTTCTTATCTATTTGTTCTTAATATGGTTTTGGTAGGAAGATTTAAAGGAAAGGGTCTTCATATCTGACAAACATGAGGTATCTTTGATAAAATCATTTTTAAGTTATTAGGTTATAATGCATAAGATTAATCTGTAATCGTTTACTTATTATTTTTTGTTGTGGCATCAATCGAAGGCTAATAACAATTTAAAGGTAAGAATCAGGAAAATGCTACATGAACCCATACCTCTTTTAATCTAAGTGAAGAGCTGCATCTTCTTCAGGTAAATTCTCTTTTCTGTCAATCCACCAGAGCAATGTTGTGATGTTGTTTTTGGTTTGTTTCTATCTGTTTTTTTCTTAGTGGGTATTCATAAACATGTTCCTCTTTCATAATTAGGATTTGATCCCTTGTACCATTAGTTTTAGTTGGCGCATAATCCCTTATACAAGTCTAGAATCTAGATGGAAACATTTAAGACATTTGAGGTTTTCATATCTTAAAGCTTTTATCTCAAGTAATGATATATGGCAATATTAGGAGGTGGTCCAATAATTATATAATTTGTGCAGACCTCCTAAAAATTTTTTATAACTCTATTCTCTTCCTTAATTAAATATTGGCATAGTATATCCTAGTTGTAAATCTTGAAGTGGTCACATGCTTAAGTGACCATAGTGTCGATGATATTCTCATTAATGAACCAAATGTCAGTTTCCCATGTTTTTTCATTGCTTTGACAAGAGGTCGAAGCTGTGATGCAGATATGAGCACCTTTGCACCCACAAAAATGTATCGTATGATTTCTTTTGGTTCTTTCACATGGTATATCACTATATACAAAACAATTGTACAAGCATGTCTTGTGTTTATCTCCCTAACATATATGCCCCTATATAGAATTTAGAGGTAATTAATTTGAGGTTTCACCCGATACACATAATATAGAAAAGGTCCTATGAAATAACGAAATTAAAGCAGGATCTCAAGGGAAGATAACAAAAGGAGTCCAAAAATGTCCTCTTGACTTGGAAGATAATTAAGTAAGGTTTCTTATATCCTTACTTTAATTTTGTCATTTCTTGTGACCTTTTATATTATGTGTGTTGGGTGGGACTTTAAATTAATTACCCAAAAATTTAGAATATCTCAACTATTAAGAGTTCGTCTCACGTCAATATTTTCTCATTAGAGGCGGAGAAAAGTTTCAATATGCATGGCATACTAATTCAATCGCCACATTTTAGCAGACGTGTACTGATTTCTATAAAAAAAAACTAAAATTAATCTTGGTCTTACAATTTTCAATGTGACTGAACTTTGACTCACCACAAATCATACTATTTTATGATTTAGTCTATATTTTTCAGAAAATAAAATCATTGATATGATCAAGGTTATTGACTACATTATTAAATGGTTATTTAAACTAAAGGGGATGAATTGCATTAATAAAAATCCAGGGACAAAGCTACAACTCATAATCAATCAATCAATTCAATGCAATAATTTTAATTAATTTCTATATGTTTAATAATTAACTAATTCTTTATATATGTTATAATTTTAATTAATTTTTTGTTTAAGCGTTTAAATTTGGTTACTTATATGTATTATATTTTAGTTTATTTGTTTTGATTATTTCCTTCTGTTAACTGATTATCAATTTATTTATTATGTTCGTTTATTTGTATGGACATATTATTTTTATATATTTATTTGTTTTATTTATGTTTAGTTTCCTTTATACATGTTAATTATCTAGTTATTTATTGTGATAATATATTTTATGGAGGTGTTATATTATTTTTATTGTTTATTTATTGTATGTATCCTTTAATTTCCTTTATGTTTATGTGTGGTAATCAATCTAGTTAGTTTTTAACTTCAATCGTAATGTTCTATTTGTTAATTTATTCATTGTTTAAATCGTAATGTTGTATTTATGTTTAATTTTTTTTCCTTTTTTGCTATTTAGTATATGTTCTTTAATTTCCTGATAAAAAAATTAGATGTTTAATTTCAACATATGTTAATTTACTTTTGTCTTTCTTGTGTTACTTATATTTGTGTATTATGCATTTGAATTTATGGTTTTTGTTCATTTATTCATTTGCTGGCGTTCATTTCATAACTAATCCACTATTTATGTTGTAATTGTTATTTATTATATTATTTGATTGAGATTTTTCTCTCTCAATTTTATCCCTTGAACATGCATCTTTCATACTTTTTTATTGTATGGTTAGTTACGGTTCATTTCTATTGCCTCAAACGCCAATGTCCGAGTACATTTCTCAATATCTTATCTGTTAAGAGAAACTTAACTCTAGACACCAAATTTTATGTGTTACTCCATCCGTTCTTAAATATAAGATTATTTTCCTTAATTGGAGTAGATTAAGGAAGTTATTTAAGTTAGTTATTAACACATGATATTATCAATTTATCCCAACTATATATCTTTACCTTCACTTTCCCTCTCCTGCTTGTTATTATTGATAAGCATTGTTATGGTTAATTTGGGGAAAAATGTATGTTTTCTAAAATTCCAAGTATTTAGATTTTTTTTATTTTTAAGTAAATAAATTATACAGCTAAATTATAACATATGTCACATATAATTAGATTTAAAGTTAATTGATAAGTTGTATAAGTTAATTTTGGGAAAAAAATAACTATAGACAATTTGAAACAATAAGTTTTGCATCTTAATTTCTCCTAAAAAAATTAAAGCGGTCATTTAGTTAGGATAGGAAGGAGTAACTCACTACAACTATAGAGCCTTTATTCTATCATATGTGGGCGATTACATATTTCACACCACTCAATTATGTTTTTTCCAAATGTATGTTTTCTAAAATTCCAAGTATTAAACCTAGTTGATTTTTTTAAGTGAAGAAATCAAATTATCCATTTAGAATAACATATTCTGTGTATTAGGTAAATCAATTTATAAGTAGCTTATCTTTAAATTTTCTAAAAAGGTTAAATAGATCCTATATAAACTTTGTACTTGCAATCTTATATTTTTGGGTTAACATAACTTTGGGTCTCTCAAGTTTCACCCAAGTTTGGTTTTAGTCCCTCAAGTTTAAAACATGTGGTTTTAGTCCTCCAAGTTTACACCGTTTGCACAGTTAGTCCCTCGACCGTTAAGTTGTCATATGTGACATTAACACCGTTAATTTTGCTGACTTGGCACATCATTTTAAATCTGACTGGATATTTAATTAATAATTAATAAAATGAAAAATTAAAAAACTCAAGCCTTCCTTCTTCATCTTCTCTCTGCATACATCCATATACACAACATCTCCAGATCTTCTTCATCTTCTCTCTGCATACATCCATATACACAGCATTTCCAGATCTGGTAACACATCTCCGTCATCAATTCTCACAAATATGTTGTCAAAGTTGATGGTTTCCAATAAGTTTTGAATGAAGATTTGTTTTGACATAAGAGAGGTTTTTTCGTTTGCCTCATCAAATTAACCCCACTACCCACTGTTGTTCATGACTCTAAAATGACATAATAATTCCTTGCTCTAAATATTATATTTATCAAAAGAAACAAAATTGCATTAGAGCAGAGAAAGTAAACAGGAGAGATATATTGGTGTGTTTGGCGTGGGAATTGGGAAGCTATTGTCCAGATCTGGATCTCACTCTCCAACATCGACTCAGATCTGGAAACTCCATGGTG
This sequence comes from Mimosa pudica, assembly GCA_029929735.1. NCBI lineage: Eukaryota > Viridiplantae > Streptophyta > Magnoliopsida > Fabales > Fabaceae > Mimosa > Mimosa pudica. The sequence continues at coordinate 2,381,807 of JAKELP010000001.1, forward strand.
GCCGTCATACCATCGCTGACGTCACGAATCGCTAACCACTACAAAATACGAGGTGAGTGGTGAGAATTTACCGTGGTGGCTGCCGTACCGTCGCCGACATCTATAGTGGTAGAGATGAGTGTATGAGTGCTGTATGCAGACTTGCAGAGAGAAGATGAAGAAGGAAGGCTTGAGTTTTTTAATTTTCATTTTATTAATTATTAATAAATATCCAGTCAGATTTAAAATGATGTGTCAAGTTAGCAAAATTAACGGTGTTAATGCCACATATGACAACTTAATGGTCGAGGGACTAACTGTGCAAATGGTGTAAACTTGGAGGACTAAAACCACATGTTTCAAACTTGAGGGACTAAAACCAAATTTTGGTGAAACTTGAGGGACCAAAAGTTATGTTAACCCTATATTTTTTATGGCTAGTTGTTTCCGAAAGAACGGTTTGACACCAATCATGTATATAGTCTCTTAGCAGTGATATCTTTACTAGTTCATATACGAAACAATTTTGGTCGGTTTGGCTGTAAAAAGGCAAAAGGAACAAGAAATGAAGATCTATAATTCAACTCAATACTCAACCTTGGAGGCAAAAAGATTGGGATGCAAGAATATTTCTAACATCTTATCTTTTATTTATAAAATGTCTTCAGTTTCATATGTATATTCGCCACCCTCATGAATGTCATTTTTTACAATAACTCCCAATTTCCTAGCAATGTTCTCGCTCATCATTTAAAGAACTAATAGTCAATGAAATAAAAGCGATTGCCTTTTATTATTAAATTGACTAATAATTTATTCCGAGAGTAAAAATTCCTAATTTAGTAATACTATTTTTAATTGGGTGTAGTGGTGTCGTCACATAGAAAATTGAGTATCTAATATTCTTTTATTAGAGTAATACTCCCTCCGGTCCTAAATATAAGATCTAATTGACTTTTTTGAAAAATCCTAAAAAAAAGCAAAATAAGTTAATTATAAATTGATTTACCTAATTTTTTCCATTAAACTAGTTTATTTTACTTATAAACTAATGGATAATCTAAAAAATATCAACATTAAACTATTTTGCAACCTTGACCTCTCCAAAAAAAATCCTAAATTGATTTACCTAATTTTTTCTTTTAAACTATTTTGCAACCTTAACCTCTCCAAAAAAAGTTATCTAGGTCCTATATTTAGGACCGGAGGTAGTATATAATATGAGGCATTAACCGTCACATGAATGAATTGTTTTTCACTCACTTTACTCTTGTCATTCCACTCTTAAAAATATAATATTCCTTTTACTTTTTTTGTATAAATTAAGAAAATAAATTAACTAAATTATTAATATAAGTCACATATGGTTGTATTATAGGATAATTTATAAGTATAATAAATTAGTTTTTTAAAAATAAATTATAGACAATTTAAAGTTATTAATTTGGTATCCTTAATAAAAGTCAAGATGAACTTATAATTAAGACGTGAGAGAGAAGCTAAGTAGCTACTCACGCGCTATACATGTCCCTTTCGCACAGAAACTTTCTTCTTCGGTTAATCCTAGACTATCATAATAATTGGAACCTAAACAAGTTTTACTGCTTCCTCGTGTAAAATATCATACACATATTCCATTTTTGATCACAAGACTGCCTGCTTTTGGGCCATATTTTTACTTATATTTTACAGCTTTATAGTCAAATATACTCCATATTTTTGGCGATGAAGGCGAATAAGTGAGATTGTTGAAATGGCATCACTTCCTCTAAAGTGAGCTGCTTTAAGAAGGTCGGTTTTTCTGGACAACAAGGGGGAGGATTGAAAGACTTCTGTGTGCACCACTTATAGTTTGCACTTTAAAATTTAACTTGCTACTGCACACATTTATTTGCAATTCTTTCAACATATTAATTATACCAATTTTCAATCTTGATATAACATAAATAAAGACACGAATGGGATATGTATTGTATAATATGCTGACTTTAGGCCCCAACCCCTGATTCCAGTCAATGAAAGACGGGCTTGAAAAGATGACAAGTGTTGAGACATCCTAGCTTATGAACTTAAGTTCATATGGGTTAGACCCCATAAAAACTGAACAAGAAACTAGCAAGTACGGTGTGAGAGGAGTTGATCATGGCTATCAAAGACAACTGATTCACAAAGACCAAAATCCATAAAGCAGGAGGTCGCTTGTTGAGTTATTGAACAACTTTTTATTTTGAATTTGAATTTGGATGCATAGAGGAATCCCATATCCATGCTGAGAAAGAGAACCAACATGCCTCGCTCTCACTCTCCCCCAGGACCCATAAATGCAGGCATTAAAAGCTCCAGATTCGTCTGCTCTGAGCCATTTCACGATTCCTGTACCTCCTTAAATTAATATTCCAACTTCCTTAGTTGCAAGGTGGTTGAGAATTTAATGCAACTCCTTCAATGCTTACCATCACCTGCCATGTTTCGTGCTCTCTTATGTTGGCCCCTACCTCCACCTTTAAACGTCAAAACTTGGATTCATCCTCCTCTCTCTGCTTTGTACATCACATATTGGTACTCAACCCAATATGTCCACCCCCATAATGTGATTCTTTTCGGTTCACACTTCATTGTCATTCCAATGGTATGTGAATTCTCCTTCACCACTTACTATATAAAAGCACTTGTCCTAGAAGGTTTTTCATCAGCAGATTCATGCATGTGAAGGGTGACTATCTCAAACAATGAAAATATGGTGTAGAGAGGGGAGTCAAGGATAGGCTTCACGAGATATTGGTGCGGTTCAATAAGAAAGCTATGCTCTAAATGTTAAGGGGGCACTTCTTTTTGATTGAGCCGTGCCAATATCACGTGCCACTGCTTCCCCCCACACCTCAACGCCCTTCCTTTTCCTTCATGTTTGAGTGTTTGGCTGCATGCATTAATGAATTCTTTTCAAGTGATGAATATACTTTCTGAAAAGAAACTGGAGGTAATGAAAGGAACACCTAACTTCTGCTCAAGTTTGATGTTTTAGTCCAAGCAACATGTTTTCTAAGTGCCTTGTGCGGTTCTTTAAGACTTCAACTATTCTCTCTCTATTTTCAGTTAAAAAAAAAATTCAGTTCAAAAAAAAACTATTCTCTCTCTATTTATATGCATAAGTATTCACGCATTTTTATTTTATCTTATAGATCTTGTTTCCTTCTTCTCTATAGACAAACGCTTTAATGCATTTATGTGCACACGGATTACTACTTAGTGAAAACAACCTCGCGGAATGCCTGATTTCCCAGGAGCCATTTTTGTGCTTGTGATTTTTCTCCTTTTTATATAATTTTGCATGTGATAGCTAGTTTGACCTGTGTGAGGGAGAAAAAAAAATAATTTCATTAAGTGATCTCCTAGTTTTGAAAAAAAAAAATTGTTTTGAATGCTAACTAAGTATGCTTGTATTTTAGCAATATAAAGGTATTGAACGTGATTATGTTATTACCTTCAGATAGCCTGATCTGACATTGGAGATGGGTTGCTGAGTTTCTTTAGGATTGATATCACAAAAGAACAAAAACTGAACTTTCCTATATATCATAAATATATTTACCAGTTTGTTCCTTATTACAAGTCCACTTCAATTAATCCTCTATAGTCATACAATTAAATATGCCACGATGAAATTATTCATTACTACATTTATTCAAAATTTCCTTACATTTTTAAATTGTTCTCCCATCTCTCTTCTCTTGCTCTCTTCCCGGTAAGAATTAAGATTTAAATAAGGTTAAAGTTAGAAAACAATCAATAATACTCAATGGACTTATATTGAAGAATAATTTTTTTTTTTGTTGGTCAGAGACCTACTATAGTATGAAAAAAATCCTACGTTATTAGCCATTACTTTTGTTTTGCAGAAAAATGGTTTGAGTACGCTTTGTGGGACATGAGTAGTTGAGAATTCCTCGAACTCATATGCCATTGTGACATCCACTTATTAAATATTCCTTACTCTAAATGCCCTGCTATTGCGCAATAAATATGTAACCATAATCTCTACCTATTTCCCTTTTTGTGCCCTCTTTGTTTCCTTTAACTTGGCATTACTTCATTATGTTTTTTTTTCATCAGTTCAGTACCGTCTTTTAGAGCGCTTAATCCCCTTGAGCTAATCATTTAAGCATTTTGGACCTTTCTCACCAAACTCAGGTTTTCCAGTTCCACCTTACATTAATGTGTTTGGTTTATTTTAAGATGGTCTAGGGATTAGGCGTGCATTAATTTTTGAACAACTTAGTTTCACTCGTTAAGCTGCCTATGTTGACCTATTGACATGCCCAAACATAGAAAAGGTCCAACAAAGAAATTAGGCATGCACTAACTCAGGATCTAAAAAGGTGGACACATTGTTTCTGTCTATAAATATTGAGATTTACATTGCCATAATCGTCCTGAGAGTTTAATAAAGGCCTCACAATTTCAACTGAAAGTAATTACCGGAATTTGGAAACTTAAGCAATTTATATTCTGCAATAAGGTTTTTTAGTACTAGTTGAGTACGCTAGGATAGTAAATAGATGAAATGAAAAAACACAGAGACGCAAACAATAGATAAATCATTAAGATGAACTTAGAAGAGTTTGTATGTAGACAAACAGAAATATGTGTATGTATATTTATTAGGAGCTTGATTAGCCTTGCGACTATTAACATAGGGAGTGGTCCCTCAAGCATCAAAGAATGTTGGGTGGTGTGAGTGGTGACTACATCAATTCCCTCTTATGGTCGCTACCATGGTCAATCTCTCCTATTAAAATGTAGAATGTCCATGGGACACGCCCTCTCTCTAGATGTTATTTTAATTTTATTGACAAAAAATACAGTGATGAAAAAGAAAAAAAAAACTTGCAGCCATGATATATAGCCATGGTAGTAATGTTCCTGAGTTAGGAAGAACTACAACTTGACTCCTAGAAAGAGGCTTTCCACAAAGCCTTCTCACCTTCTCCACATCGCTTGTGAACCTCTTTGATTCTATCAGCAGACCTACAAATTCCACTGCAGCTCCAATCATATGAAGCCACACATACGTTTCCTGCTTGGGCCTTCCACTCACAATCTGCAAAAGCCTTCTCATAAGATTGGTGCAATCTCAATTGTTTACTGATCATGTAAGAGTGTACATTAAAAAAAAACTATTCACCTGGAGGGGTGCCACAGCAAAGTCTTCTATCATCTATATGCTCCACATCAAGTCCAATAAACCAAGCTCCTAGTGAGACATCCTCATTAGCATACTTGTGAAGAACTTGCCTGAAACATATATACCACATAAGCCATGACATAGTAGCAACATATATTATATTTGTGCTTTGTGGTGTGAAGTAGTAAGACTTACTGGTTATTTGCTATATATGTAGCCAAATCCTTTGAAATGGCATACAACTGTCCTGTGGCATGACGGAAATATTTGTTTCCAGTCTCACCAAATTTCCAGAATTCTGGTTCATGGTACCTTACTCCTCTGTGCAACAGAACAGGCAGGTAAGGATCAAGAAATTGAAGTAACCTTAATAACATACTCAAATAGTAGAAGATAAAAGTAAAATTATATTCACTTTTGAGAAAGGACGGGGCCAGATTTCATGCAACCAATGTATATCCGTGGTTTTGGACGGTGTCTAACCAGAGTTTCTCCTAGTGTTCCTGAAGCAGATCAAAGTATAGTTGTAAGACCAAGTGCTCAACAAGCGTGTAATTTTGTTTTGTTAGAAATCATGGCTGATGATTTCTAAAGTAAAAGAAAAAAAGAGAACATAAATCCAGGTTATTTGAGCTTGTAATAGTTTATATTACCTAAATTTACATGAACATCATCATCAACTTTGACATAGAAATCAGCATCCCATAATTTAACAGCAGTTGCAAAATATATCTTAGTCTTTGCTGATAATTCAAGGTATCCCTCAACATGGTCCTGGAAAAACGAGGTGCACAGATTTGTAAATCTCTGGATTTTTTTCCTGATTAAAATGACATAACATGGAATCAGCAATGAGTAGAAGGGAGCATATTAAATACCAGTCTCAAGAAATCTCCATGCTTATTGTCCTCTGCTTCAATAGCTCTGTCTAGGATACCGCCCGAAGTAGCACTATAAAGAAGTGAAAAAACTCATGTTAAAGATTTCATTCATTCAGCATAGTGTCATGACTGATATGATGATTTATTCCATCCATTTGTGGACATCACAAAGACATTGGATAGCACAAGTAGCAATTGACCAATACAAATGAGTATGATTAGAAAACTACAAGTCTAAAGATTCAAAAATTCAGTTGAAAGGAGCATTAAACCAGCTATATCTCTTTTATTAATGTTTAGTTTGAGTTTTGTAACAAGATCACAAAGCAGTTCAATCATGCTGCAATATCCTAGATTTAAAGATATAAAATAGCTACCTGTGACCTATCACAAAGCGGACAACAATGCCCTTCTCTTCCTCTAACTTCTTCCTTTTTTCACCTATTCTCCAAGTTGTCACAATAATCAATCATCAGAAATCAGAAAAACACATTCAATAACGTGTAAAGACTTATGAGGAACTACAAACCTTGTGGCATCCAGGTGGCACGAACTGAGTCTCTTCTTTTCCTGCTGCTAAAGGCAGTGTTAATTCCTACAACCATTAGGTACCTTCTCTTATCACGTGATTCAGATTCAGCTCTCTTAAAATCATCTGATACAGGAGCACCATTTCTTATAGACTCCTGAGCTGATCTTGCAGCAGCTAATTCCATCTCTAAGGTTGATATTGTTTTATCCAAAGTTCTACATTAAATGTTACCAACCAATAAGTTTGGCTAGTGGATTAAGTAATTAAAGTTTTGACTTAGAATAACATCATGGTACTATTTAACTTACCGCATGGCATTATGAGTCTTGGAAACTTCCTGATATATGTTTTTAGTGTCACGCATTACTTCCTTCTCTCGCAACTGAAGGGAAGCCAACAGATAGTATATAAACTTTAAAAGGATGATTGGATGAACGTGAAGTACTATTAAATGAAAGTGGTGTTTGATGGCTTACAATTCTCGAATTACAACCCTCAGAAACCACATTCAATTTTTCTGCTTCCATAGCTGTTGTTCTTGCAAGCCCTTTAGGCTCGGGAATAGTCCACATTCTGACACATAACGTTTTTCATCAGGCTTGAAGTACTAGAAAAAACAGACATTTTTTTAAAACCAGTTTCCATGTTAACATTTAATATGACACCATGAAGTATAGTACAAGTTTTCAAGATCTCGTCACCAATAGTAAGCACTTCACTATTTTTCAAAATTGTTTGGTGCATTTAAAAATAAAATCAATATACCTTCGATGATGTTAGACTGTGATTGGTTAAAAACAATCATGGTCCAAAAATTTGAAGTTCATCTTTTAAAGTAACAAGACCAAAATTAACGGCTCGAGCTGAAAAAGGCTGAAGATAAACTGAGAATGGAAATTAATAATTTGATATTAAGGTGCCTTCCTCATACTTTCCTTTTTCAACTTTCACTTATTTAATTCACTTTAACTGAATGAACGGTATTTGAGCTTGTAGGCGGCTATCATTTATGACAATTAAACCAACACTTAAATTATGATGAAATTGAGTAAAGATGTGGGACCAGAATCAACTACTGAATTAGCAGAGGAATGGCATCTCAAGCCCAAAATACATATAAGTATATAACACATATGAATTTTGATGTATAATCCCTGATAGTCTATATTCGATCTATCCCACTTCAGTCATGAATTGAGGTGGACTTATAAATGACAAGTTCTTAAGCAAGGCTGACATATAAGTTGAAAGCAGTTGGAACCAAATATTTCAAATTGAGTAACATCTAGAATTCAGAACTCATGAAAGACAATAAACAAAAGGCTTGAAAAGCATCATATTAATGATTAAAATCAAGTATTAAGATTTGAGGAGATGAATTAGACGATAGACTGCCCATGAAAGAATAGATAGAATCCCATATAAGAGATTATATTTGGAAAAATAAAATAAAAACAAATATTTAGTCAAGTTGAAAACCTGTTGGTGAAGAGCATGCCAGCACAGAAACTTGATATACAAAGAAAAAGAGCCCATTTCTGGGAGACAAAGCTCCTTGAAGATTGTTCACCTCTGCTTTTCCAATTCATTGTTTCCTCTGAAACTTATTATGTTCCACCTTCACACTCAACACATAAAACCCATGTGAAAGAAAGATCAGGTGCACCAACCAAACCAAATCCAAGGAAGGCAATGATACTATATGAAGAACAAGAACTAATCAAATGGTGAAACTTTCAAGAAGGAAGAGAGAGGGAGGAATAGAAACTAGAGAAAGAGAGAATATATAAGAATTTAGAGTTGATGTTTATTCCTTTCTTTGTCCTTATTCCTATAAGCTTTGCTTTCTGGCTTCTCTATCTGTCTCTTACTCTTTGCAGGTAAGGGAGGTTGAAGAGAAATGAGAAGACTTCCTAACTGCCCTCCATCACTCTTTTATATTTCTCATTTGACCAAACTGTCCTTATCTCCTTCTTCATTCATTCAATGATCCCCACACCGTAACAGTTTATTGCTTTCTCCTTTATACCCTCCCTCCCTTCTCTTTATTTCATGTTCTGACTTCCCATCACGTGTCCATGTTCTCTCTCTGCTATTTTATTTGGAGCTTCTATTCAACTTCAACACATCTTTTAAATTTGTATCAAAATAAATACTATATCCATGACATGCACATGCATGTATACAGATGTCTATCATTTGAGTTTGTAGATCTTTTGCATGAGACTTCAATAAAAGGTGGAGGATGTATAACAGTAAAAGATAACGGAGAGTGACACATCTAGAAAGTTTACCTATCTGTCTCATTTATTTATTTTCCTTTTTACTTTTCTGTCGGTAAGTCTTCAGTTAAATTTATACACATGTATGTATACAGATATCTATCATTTGAGGAAATGAAGAGGAGATAAATAAATGTAAAGAACTTAACTTGAGTGTAATATAGGGATGGAATCAGGGACAGACAGACAGGCACTGCGTGAAAACAAAGTCGGCTATGTGTGTAATAATATACTATACTGCTCTCTATAATTCAGTTAAATTTATCATTGGTCGGTAGGGACAGAAAGGAATCTCATCATCCCCACTAATTATAATTAATTATTGAGCTCCCTGATTAAATAGGACCACTTATTCTTCTATCATAGTAACGTACTAAATTACGCTATTCATGGTACTTCTTCCGGTCCTAAAGAGATTTTTTCGAAAAATCCTAAAAAAAACAAAATAAGTTAATTATAAATTGATTTATCTAATTTTTTTTCCTTAAACTAGTTTATTTTACTTATAAACTAATGGATAATAAAAAAATATATCAAATATGTCATCATTTAATAAACTATTTTACAACCTTAACCTCACCAAAAAAAGTTATCTAGGTCCTATATTTAGGACCAGAGATAATAGTATTAGACTATAGTAGTTTAGTTTGTAGCATAGTCATGTTATTTTGTGGTCAGAACTTGCATGTAATTGAGGTTTCACTGTTTTCGAGTTCATCGTTTTTACCAACAAACTGCTAAAAACTTCACACATCATGTGATCTCCCCCCAAACACCATGGAAGAAGCTCCTGCATCTCCCAAGTTTCCATGCAATGCGATAGATTTTTTTTTTTAACATATCACTCAGTGTCTCAGTTACTTAATAGAAACTTCACGTGTAGTAGTAATTATTAAGAAATTATAAAAGCAGTTAAAAAGAGTAAACTGTATGTTTGAGTTGTTGTGGTGACTACACCTGACATGGTACTTACAAAATCCAAATTCAATAGTGTGAACGTGGGTGCATGCGACTTGCAAGAGCTTAAAAATAGAGTGGGGTCGGATTGTACGACATTTAAATGCTAGAGTTCAATACAAGTGACAAACAATTTTATACCAAAAAAACAGTGATACAATCCATAGTTGTTAGGAGCGTTTGTTGGTTTGGATTTTGGAAGTGCAAGAGAGAGAAAGAGAGAAGGATTGGTTGCTTGAAATATAGGAAATTGGTGGTGTTGTTAGTAGAGAGTACACCATCCATTCTTCATTCTGTCTTGAAGCAACACAAGGCTGCCATTTCAATGCTTCCCCCATACACTATTATTCTTCAGTGCCTTCCTTCTCACACTCCATCCCATCCTTTCTTCCTCTTTCAAATCTCATTCGTACAGTCAAAAAAGGATTATTTTTTAAAAAGAAAAATACTTCTTTGAATTTTCAGGGGCCACCATTGTTCCATTGTCCAATAACATATATAGTGATGCTGTTTTAGTCATATACTAATAGCGGGGGGTTATATCATAAGAACATGATTGACCCCCTCATGGATCTAATCAGATTGGTTTTACCTTTCTAACAAGAGTACACCTTGCAATGTTAATCATAGCTTCGTAAGCTTGCATGAGTTGGATGTAGGCCCCACTCAATTTCCTTTCCACCACTTTTTTTTAAGATTTCCTCATACATTATTCTAATCCCATGACCAAAACCAACCTCCACTGCTTTTGCATCTTCACTTTCAACATAATCCTCTCTCTACTTTCCTAAGCTTACACCTAGCTCAAACTAATCAAGCCACCTCAAACAGTAACAAAAAGCAAAAACAAACAGAATCAGCTTTATGGCATTACTTCTCTCTACAAAATTCTGTTATGGCATCATGATATTATATTAAAGTATCGTGACAGGTCCAGAGGTGAAGGGCCATGTGACCCACAGTCGTAATTGAATTTGGGCCTATCATAAATGACAGCTAGAAATGAATGCCCTTATTAACGACGCCATGTCCTCCTGCCATTACATCATATGGGTGGTTTGTTACATTAGTAAAAAAATGGAACGACCCTTCCATTTCAATGATTCCCCACCATTACCACACATTTAATTTTATTGAGGCACTATCCTAGTTTAGAGGACCCTGCCCAGTGGGGCAGTTTGGGAATTAATAAATGAAGAAGTGAGTGAAAAGTAATGTCATTATCGGTCACTTGCATCAAAGTGTGGAGTAATTTTCATGAATGAACTCTTACTCTCAGTTTTTCGCAACCATACATTTCTTGCATACAATAAAACACCTCTCTGTTAACTGTGACTCTATCATGGGACTTTTAGTAAGTCTTACGGTCTCTGTCTTTCATTTAACCTCTAACCATCACTTATTTCCCCAAGTCTTCATCATTACCTTCCTTGTCATCCTCAATAACATTGTCCTCCTTCATTGACTTCTCTGCTGTATGAAGAGCAGGACCACCATATACTTTAATTATGGATGAGGGACTTCTATTTCTTTTTTGGCTGATTTACTTCAATCTCTTTTGAGTAAAAGCACACTTGTCGACCATGCAGTGTCTGGTTACTTGAACCATCAGTTAAATGTATAAATACACACATAAATTAAGACATGCACTGTCTGGTTACTTGTTCATTTTCGGCCTAAGACATGTGTCTGTTCAATATGTGGATGGCAACAGTAATCATTATTAAACTAGAATTGGGATTCTATCCTTTAATGTCACGCTCATTGTGCATGATATCTCAGATGTTATTAGAATTGAAGTTCTCCTAGGCAATAGTCTTGTCTCAGAGAATTTGATTAGGAGTCATTCTCGCATGTGGGTTCTCATCAAAATAGATTTGATAGCTAATTGGATTGTCAAAGCTTCATTATATTGGTCTTTTCTCTTGGATTAGTTATCTCGACCTCCATTGAAGTTGTATGCCTTATTATTATGGTGCACAAAAGTTTTGTTTTATCTAATTTTGTCATTGTTACTCTAAATATATCTTTTATTTACGTGTTTTTTCTAGTGTAAGTTCCTATTTTAAGAACTTTTGTTTTCTTTTAGCTCGTGGTTGTTTATGTTTCCTAGGACTTTTTAAGTTGGACCTTTATTAGGCTTTAATATAGTCCATTTTTTGTTGGCAAAGAAAATCATGCATAGACACCCAAGTATAAGATTGAAAACTTGAAATGGTAATGGTAAATAATACAATGAGAAAGGTACTTGAAGACCTCGGAAGGTAGCTTGATGAGAAGTGAAGGCAGCTAATTCTGGATATGACTGGTCAAAGCATAATCTTTTTTTGGGGTCTAATCTTTGTAGTAGGCATGTGCCGACTAAATACAAACAAGGGCTTTCTCGTCACTAATCTTTGTAAAGGTGAGTAACCCCAAAGAGTCATTATCTATACAGCATGAAAGTGACATTTATTTTTAACAATAAAAAAAAGTTGGCACATCATTGACATCTTCTACCATGTTCCCAGCTTACTAAAAAGTCATTGTTTCAGTGACTTCCAGACGTAGTCTTGATGTTACTTGTGTTCTAAAAATCAGGCGCTGCCACGAACAGTGCCTCTCCTGAAGTAACTTAGGATTCTCTCATCGTAAACTACAGAAGAATAGAATAAAATAATTGATGTTGCGTCAAAATCAGCCCGATGTCCTTTATGGCGATCAAAGACACATGATACATAGCAAAGGGTTCTTAATTAAAATCCAGAAGCAACCATATATAGCTAATTTTTCTGGGTATTCCAGAAAGTCTAGCATTTTTTAGACAAGGTAAAATATTTGTGAACCTTTAAAATTAAGGCAACCACAAAAAATGCCACTTGTTATTGATGGTTACTCAGCTTGTTTTACGCATCGAAGTTAAAAGTCAGGGAGTGAAATAGACGTGATCATGCTGAGGATTGTAGTCAGTCAACGATATGTTAATGTCTTTGGATGGCCGAAACATTTGACAAACTCGACAATATTTTAATTTCATTTCAAATCCAATATTCTTTTTCATATCCCCCCCATCCCTACCATCCTCTAAAAATTCTTGCTCGTCTCTAGAAATAATTATTGGGACCCCTACACTAACCAAAATCAAGTTGACAAATGCCCACACTTAAGGGAATTGCCAGATTGACGATAATGACTTCAACCAGTTATTATATGCCAAAATACGCAATTAGAGAAAACTTGGAATTTATGATGCATTGATCATTTTATGAAAGACCATTATTTTCCTCAAAATAGACAAATCAGATTATTAGAACATAACGGTGGCTCGGGTTACGGTGAGGAGAGACCTGAGGCAGTGTGCTCACCTTTATTGGGTCACATCTTTAAGACATTTCATTCTCATCACCTTTCCCTTTCCTGGATGAGGCACTGCATCTCGTGAATGTTTTTAATTTCAATTTGGCTTGGTTTCACTTTTATCCCTAAATCCTTGAGATTTGCAAGTTCTTTTTCCATGTTCAATATACAACTTTCCTGACTTTTTTCAATCAGCATCTAACTTTTACATTGTTTAAATCAACATTTAACTTTTGTCAACAGCGAAAACGTTGCTACCCAATGGGCCCAGTTCAAACAACCCATATTGGGTTTCTAATTATGAGGCCCAAAAACTCGGATTGGTGTCCCTCTATAATTTTACCGCCATGCACGTAATATGTTTAATCCTTGCGGGACAGATTCATTTATGCGAGATCAACATCATTCGATCTTATTCTATTGATTGATATCATCTAGGAAAAGAGAGGAGTCCAAGAAGATATCATTCAATAGAATAAAAAGGATACTTCATTTTCTTATGCAGTGCCTCCACAGAATAAAATAATATCCAAACATCTCTCTTCCTCTTGCTGTTTCAGTCGGATGTCCATGAGCGAAGTTACAAAACTTACGTATCAAACAAGAATAACCCCGTTCCAACTAACAAATGTTCAAATTCCTCAAAGGTGTTGCACTATATCAGGAGTAAAGCATAGTTATAGGCGAATAGCGCTTCATTCGACCCCAGAAATCTGCCAATGGAAATCAATATCAGCCCCATTTAATATGGTAAAGCTAGTTGCATCCAAGAGTTTATTGAATCATTTTAAAACTTCACAATTGAACAATAAATTATAGCGACAGCAGCTGTGACTTGTGATCAATGCCATTGAAGATGAAGGTGCTAGACATGGGGACAAATTGCCTTGTTATTAGCTGCAAAGAAAAACGCAACTTAAATTCTAAATCCAAGATTTCATCATAACATATGACTACAACAAGAACAATTCCAATAGCGAACCTTGATTATTTCTTGCGATGCAATCCCTCCAACCAAAGCCGCAACAGCATGGAGCTCTGCAGCACCAAATCGGCACATCTCATGGATAAGGTCTTCTGTCAAAGTGGCACCATTGCATCCCAATTCACTGAGCAGGCCACTAGCTGTACACTTCAGTCGAGGTATGTCCTCATCCAAAGCACTGAAGAATAACAGCATTAAAGCAAGAAACAGCTTCAACAAAGAATCCCAATATACTATAGCATGAGTATATTTAGAAATTCAGAGGTCTAACCTGTCATATAGCCCAGGAAAACTATTATAATTTGCAGCAAAACGATCAATAGCTCGCAGCAAAATAAAAATTCCAACAGCAGTGCTGAGCAAATAAAAATAGGAAACCACTTTTTTAGCAAGTATCCTCACGGACTAATTACTTTCCCTCCTCCTTGTCCAAAAGCATCAATAATAAAATAACTATAACCTGTAATCCTCATCAGTTAAATACTTAAGTAACTCAGGCAGGTTTGGAGAATTGAACTCATCTTCAATCGGGCGAAACCTGCAAATCTACAAATTAATTATCAGTATCCATATGAAGACTCAAAACATTCCTGTGCCTACAATTACCCCACAACAATTACTAATGTTGATACAACATCTACCAACAACTAACACAAGGAAATCCACAACATCTTGCATCAATATGGATTTGTCCCAAAATTTCGGACAAACCTACACTTAGAGCCTACTTCAAAATGTTTGTCAAATAAACTGAGAAAAGAAGATGGTTGTTCACTTCATATTTTAAAATAATGAACGATATATCCTCAAATAAGGTGTAACTGAGAAACACCACATGGAACACTGAAATTGTATATTATCAATGTAGAATAAAGAACCTTGGAGAACATGGAAATTTGGTCCCAAAAAAATTAAGCTGGTGGATTTTATAACACATTCAACGTTCACAATCTATATTTGATTTGACTGCATTCACTCACTTTGAGCTTTCTCGCGTTTTTACAGAAGCTTTTGATTGTTGTCCTTGGTATGCTATTTGAATCTCTTCCAATTTTTTTCAAAATACTTCTCACCCGTCTTTCAATTGCAACAATATCAGCTTCAGCTTTCTCCTGATAGATATTCTGCAAATTCACATACTGCCTACAGGAGGGTAGATATGATTCTGGTAAATAATTTATTTCAAGAGAAAATATAAGTTATCTGGTAATCTATTTGGCTACTTACTCAGTAGAAGATGTCATATCAGGTATAGATCCTTCAAGGGGTGTCTCCCCACCACCTTCATTTGCGATGAATTCCTGCAGAAAGTTTTGAATTGTCCCATTATGCAACTGAATCTTAAGAAATTAAACAGCCATGGATATAAATTCTGCAAAATGAAAATAAATGTTTTCACTTCAGCATGCTCAACAAATTGAGATAAATGCTGCAAGCCAAAATACAAATAATTTCCCTAACAGTTTCCCAGATTTAAATAATTATCGCCTGGCTCTGCAACTTATTACTACATTAGACTAGGCATAAAATGCCGTCTCGTTAAGAGGAACAAGAGTCAAAGAAGCAATTCCAGAGGCACAAACCTTCAGAGCTGCCACCAACACCCAAAAGTCTGATGAATTAGAATCCACTTCAGCAGAACTATCATTAATTATCTGTTCCAGATCTGAACCTAAAAAAGCATGTGGTCATTGGACTTTAGTCTAATGTTAATTCAGTTGAAAATAAGGCAGTAATGTTCAAATCTAGTCAAAGTTGAGTAAAAATTAGAAAAAAGTTGGGAGCTTTAAAAGAGCTCATTATATTGACCCTCACCTCCAACCAATGATAATACAAATTTCCTCAACAAACATTCAAAGTTTTAAATAGTCAAAGTTTTCAAGATAGAGAAACAATTTTCTTTCTGAAAAAGCCCAAAACTTCATAAGAAAGCTTAAAAATTAGGAGCCAGAAACCTGCATATATGTCATTTCAAAAAATCCAACTGTTCTTTATTAAATTTTACCTCATTATTCAAGATTTTATAAAAACCTGAACCCGAGAGTTCACAAAAGAAAGTATACTCTTGTGTCACTGAAACCAATTTGTGGAGTGCTAAGACATCTTACACTATAAGTTCAAGGAAATGGAATTGAGGACAAACTATCTTTTATTCATTCTGATAGTAATTGAATGTATCTGACTGAACTAAAATATTTTTCAGGAATATAAGATAAGTAAAAAGTCTCAACATTCCTAGGACAACGATAAATGTGAACAATCCCGTCAATAATCATAGATCTTATGCTCCTTCTCAAAAGAAATGTAAGTGTTGGGATATAGATAAGCAAATATTAACTTACGCGAAAGTTAATGCAACTAGTACTTACTGATTCCTTGAGGAGCAAAGACTTTGAAAGAGGCCTCAATAGCTTCTTTATAATTATCTTCATCTTGCCCAAGCATTCTATTTTTGATAAGCTCCTAAAGTTGATCATATTGAAAGCTACTCAGACAACTAAAACACCAGAAAAGAAAAGGCCAAGAAACATAAGCAAGACATCAAACCTTAAACTCCCTTTTCTCTTCTCTAGTTGATGGAAGTGCACCTCCATGGCTTTTGGCCCACTCATCAGCCAACTTGACAAGAATAATAACATATGGTATGTGCTTATGGGCCACAGGATCTTGAACATTCAACTCAATGCCTTCTGCAAGGCTACAGAGGAAAAGCATGAAATGAGATGTCAAGAGAAAGAATAGTATGTATGCTTACAGCAAAACAGCCAGAGGAGTAGGAGGGTATAAGTTCTAAAGGCTAAACCAAGATGTTAGGGTGAAAAAGGAAATAAACATCATGAAACAAAGAACTCTGTACCTCTTGAGCTCAGGCCATGGATTATTTAATCGGAGGTCATCCAGAAAATGCTCAGGCTTTGATTCAATTACCGTATGTTCCTAGTAAGCCCCCAAAAAAAGTTATACTTGGTGAACACATTATTTAGCCTTTTTAATTTTCAAGTAAATGTCAAACCTTTGAGACGCAAACATTTTCAGTTTTCTTGTGTAGATCTTTAATTAAAAACACAAGCTACCCGACCTGACATATGTTGCTATCAGAGCTATCATTTCTCTCAACATAATTAAAATCAATAGCATGCTGGGCAACTGTTTTTTTTTTTGGCTCACTCCTTTAGATGTTAACTGTCAATATAAGATTAAACTAACTAAAATGATAAGAATTATCGTATGTTTCCTCGCAAAGCTGAGTATCTGACCATTCCCCAAACTAGAACATGATGTATTTGACGTTGCGTAGATAATGAAGAATGCAAAGTGATTTAGATTCACCTATACCTTCAAACTTATTCGAACAAAGCCTGTAAGCCCATAGGAACGAGCAAATATCAATATAACATTTGCCTTCCTACAAATTCGATCAAGCTTTATCATTGAATCTTCCACAAGCTGAAATTTCAATTGAAGCGTTTCATTAAGGTATTACGCTTAACATCAATAACCAAAGCAAAACACTTATTAAAACCAAAGATTGTAATGATTAAATGATATGTTTTTTGTCAGCATTTTTATACAAGCTTACCTGTGTAGCAACTACCAAAGTAAACTGAGAAAAGAATGATGGGTTTTTCTCAATCAATTCCTCAGGACACTCTTCTATAAATTTTGCTTTCACGGCGTCATTCAACTCCTGGAGAAAAGAGCATACACATTTGGCCTTCGATTGCCCAAGGCTT
This sequence comes from Mimosa pudica, assembly GCA_029929735.1. NCBI lineage: Eukaryota > Viridiplantae > Streptophyta > Magnoliopsida > Fabales > Fabaceae > Mimosa > Mimosa pudica. The sequence goes on from JAKELP010000001.1 coordinate 2,399,675, forward strand.
GATTCATCCACTGCAAATAAATGAGAGGAAAAATGAAAAGCAGTAGATATAGAGAACAATAAAGAAGTAACAAAGTGCTACTGTGTACCCATAAAATTGTTTCCAAGATCACCCAGTTCAACTTTAGATCCATCAACCACAGTGATGCTGCCAATCCCACCAAGTACAAGATTTTTGAGAGTCTCTGAACCCGTAGGGCCACAATTAAGTAGGCAAATACTAGATTTCTCTAGGGCTGCTTGTCCCTGCTCACCCCATATTCTGCATTTATCAAAGCATAATTGAAAGAGTGTTGGGATATTTTGTAAGAGCACAAACATACATGATGAAGAGCATGTAGATACACAAAATAAAACTCAAAACTAGATCGTGTGATGGGCACAAAGAGCTGATCATTAGGGGAGAAATCAATGTTACAAGGGTGAGTGAAAGAAAGCACTAAAATCAGAGATATTAATTAAAATCTCCTCATCTTAGCTTGATCATATCATGAGCTTATACAGGAAAGTTAAATTTTGACCTAATTTTAGGAGACAGTAAACAATATTGAACAAACTTGCAGCTAAAAGCATTCAACAAAACCGTTAGTGTTCACTATAAGCTTCTTCACTAGAAAGTAGAAGGGATAAAATTATGGAAGCATACATAGAGCGTAAAAGGCTTAGCTTAAAGAAGAGAAAAAATAAGAAAAGGCGGGAGGGGAGGAATGACCTGAGTTGGCGATCGTATTTAACCTTTGGTTCGGCCATAGAGAGAGGTTCGCCGGAAACACACTGCTTAGCTTACACCCAACGCACGCGCGCACGCACTCACTGTGAGAGTCATGGGCCGCCCACACAGCAAAGTAGAACCCGCTTCCTTTGTCGTACGCTCAAATTAAAACGTCCACGACTAACACTCTTACGACGACGTCGTCTTGGCCTCATCTTAAGCACTCCCTTGTTCCTCCTGAATATAAGATCAATGAAGACATTCCAATCAGTTAGGATTACATGAAATTTTTAAAATACCCCTCACTTAAGTTTTAAAAATATCACCTTTTTCAAACCACTATTTTTTGGGGTAATTTGGGGAAAACTTGAGTCAAATTAGAAAGTGATCTTATATTTAGCAAAAAACTTTCCTCCCTAAAGTGATCTTATATTTAGAAAAGGAGGGAGTAGTAAAGATAGTTTCATTTATCCGGGAGCTCATAATTGTTAGGACATGACTCATCCACCAACACATTTTTCCATTACCATTTGCTTCAAAAATTTCATCCATGTAATCTCTAAAAATTTAACAATTGAGTTTAACAAATAATCATAGTATAAAATCAGGAGAAAATAATAGAAAGTCGTTTGAAGTGTTTGGACATGTATAAAGAAGAGAATTAATGTAAACGAAAAAAGAAGAGAATTAAATAATAGAGTCCTTACAAAAGAAATAGAAGAAGATTGAAGATAACTCTTGACGAAATTATTCAATAAGGTGTCTTGATCAATGATTTATCTCCAAGTATGACTATTGATTGAATACAATAGCGTTATGTGATTCATGTAGTAAACTTCATCTAATTGGGATAAAGCTACCTTCCTAAGTGTTGTTGTATATCATTTTTATTGAATATATTATTGGTAGGAATGTCATTTTTTTAAAAAAAAAATAAAGGTATATTTTTCTCTTTGGACGTTCAATGCTCGCTAGCCTCGACCCTCGAGACATGATATATGCAGAAGGGTGTCTTCCTTTTTGATTCGTTTTGCAGGATAGCGTTTGTCCTCGCAAGTTCTACGTGCTCGTATTTAGCATGCACTACTCCAGAGGCAAAGTGCACAAGTGCACAACAATCAAACCGATGTATCAAAATCCCACAAACATCAACCCCTAACGGTGATGGTAAGCCCGTTTTGATTTCTTGCAACTTGATTGATCAGTGGAAACAATGATATGAATACCAAGAACAAATTAGCCAACAAGAGAGGAACATTAAAGATGACATGAAATATGTAAGAGCGGACTGAATACCAAGCACAAGGCTAGCAAGTTACTGTTATTCACCCTACAAGAATATGCACTCCAGAGATATAGTAGCATGAAATATTTTAAGAGTTGAGTTTCAAGCAAGATGCTAGTGAAAAAACGTGTGTTCCTCAAGTTACCCTGATTAAAAGCAACCCTGAAACTTATATTTGGTCTTATGTATGTGTTGAAACTGGAATGATGCCCACAAAACGTCACTCAGGTCACTTATAACCCAAAAAACCATGTCCTGTAAGTCCCAAACATACCAAGAAAATACCACAAACAATTTAGAAGCTAAGCCTGCTAGTTTGTTGCTGTACATGTCCAGGATAAACATTGACCAAACAAATTTTTGTAAAACAAAACTATTAACATGCCACGATTAAAAGAGTTGTAGAATATGGTGAGATAAGTTTCAAGAGAAAATTTATTTATGAAGAAAAATAATTCAAGCATGCCGAAAGAATAAGATGCACTTTGCAACTTCTAGTGTGTCAATGAAGCACAAAGATCTCATTTATCAAGTTATGATTCACTAAATAACTATTTCTTGCCCGTCAGAGTACCATGTCCAACCAGCCAAACAAGCATAAGCTTCCTTGGACTTTCAAAAGCAAATGGTTGAAGCCTCCCCAACAAAACCAGATGGAGCAACAGATAGGTCTTAAATCAGCTCAATGATTCCAAGAGCAAAGCTAATTTCAAAATATAAGCTATATCTCCTGGCAACCATGATGTGAGAGTCTCAACTCTCAAGACTGAATTTACCTTCAGCTTCTCTTATTATCATGAGCCTAAGCAAAACCAACACAAGATTGTGTGCTCAGCAGTCAGCATTAAAAGCACAAGCTTTACAACTTCCAAAGATCACCCATTGCAACACAATATAATGAGAACTATATCAAGAAAAGCATATCAATGAACAAGATTAAACATTAAACGCAAACCCTAGGCGCATAATTGTAGCCATAAATAGGTCATTAAACAATCCCATCCTTGCATTGATAACCCTAAAGAACTCTACAAGAATCTAAACTAAAAACCATACCCAATTAGAGAAAGTTCTTTCCTTTACCATCAAGAACATAATCAGTTAACTACCCAACCATGGAAATTCATTCCCAAAATAGGAATACTCTACACGAAATCGGATATTCTTATTATTAATCAAAGTTTCACCAGTCAATGAACATCCATCTACACATACAAATAAACTGATCTACATCCTAAAACGACATAATACTCAACAAACAGAATTCAAACAAGGTTCAATTATCAACAAGAGTATCATTTCCGAGCGAATCAATGATCGGATCAGGGGAATCGGAAGGAGAATCAGGAGGCGTAGGCGTTATATACGAGACATATTTAACCGCCGCGAGTTTTTTGCGTTGGGGAAATCGAGGGCCGAAGATCTTTCCGTCGAAGCAAGGGACGGCGTCCGGAGGCGGAGCGGCGGTGGATGGAGGAGATGGCGGCGGAGATGGGAGGCGAGGAGAGAGGTCGATTAGAGAATTGAGTTTTTGATGTTTGGCGCTGAAAATGAGAGAATCTCTGATGCGAGCGAGAGCACCGGGTTTAAGGTACTTTCGACGGTGCTTGGATTTCGCCGCCGTGGACTTCTTGGCGAGGGGTTTACTTCGGCGGTTCATGGTGGAGAGAGAAAGAGGAATAATGGAGATGATAAGGAAGAGGGAAATTAGGGATTTTGAGAGTGGTGAGTTGAGTGGAGACAAAAGAAGCGGGAAAATAAAGTTGGGGGGAAGTGAAAATAAAGAGCGGGTTGGTTTTATGTTTCAAAAATGTAAGCTCGCCTCACTTGACTTGTGTGTTGATATTTGTGACTTGCCCAGATTAGGGTATTTCAGAACTTTTGGGCTCGGAGGCGGGATTTTCCCTCCGCGTGACGCGTGTCACTATTTTTAGATCCGGCCCATTTAATTCCGTTTTTGAATTAAAACATTGTGATTCAATTGCATTACACATTCCTTTTACTTCCTGGATATATGTACAGGGTGTAATTAAATTACAGGAACCAATGAAATGTATGTAAAATTGATGAAATGTAGGTAAAATTGAAGTGTTTTTTTTTTAATTTTACCTGTACAATCTCCCTCTCCCACCTCTCTTTTTTGCATTTATTATATGAAAGTAAAAATGAAAATAGATATCAATGAGTGGTTTATTGAGTTGTTAAGGGGTAAAGGTGAGAATGTATGTTCGAATCTCGGGAAGCGCCTTCATTGGGAGAGGGGACAACCTTACCTATGTGGACAATACTTCTACCCTTCGAGTCCAAATTAATCGCTAGGCGTCGGATTACGTGACAATGATTAACCAGAAAAATGAAATTTAGATGTTTATTGTATTATCTTTTTTATGTAACATCTCTAATGCTAAACTAAAAAAAATTAATAATATATCTTATAATGTAGGTCAAAAGGCATATATGAGTTATAAGTAGAGTGTAGCGGAATTAATGTCTGGTTTGGTAAAATGGAAGAAGTTCTTATGGATGTGAAGGTAGAAGTGGAGGTAAATGAAGGAGTCAAAGTGAAAGTGAAGTTTTAATGTGTCATTTGTGTATAGTGTGTACATTGAAGTTGAGTATTTTTATTTTATATGTACACATGTAAATGGAAATGCTTCTAGATGAAAAAACAAACTTCCCACAAAAAAAAATCAATAATCAACCATTCATCCCTATGCCCAATCGAAACTGCATTCACAGCACTAGGATTCACCGTGTAAATTAAATCAAACTCGTTATTATTCTGAAATACAATTCACATCCAAAACAGAAATCATCCATCAACCCCAAAAAGAGATGAAATAAAGAGTTTATATGTGAGGGGTGTAGCTGGAGAAGAAGAGGAGAAGCTGGATATTGCTGGAGAGAAGAAGGAGAAATGAAGGATGACGAGGATTAAGAAGTGTTTGGCTGAATATATCGTCCTTAACTCTCATGTTAATCACAATATCTCCTCATAAACATAGTTCTGAAGTTGTAGTGTCCTACTCTTGGATATGAAGTCAAAGACGTCCTTGTTGATGCTTCTCCATTGGCAGAGATCTTCATCATGCTCTTGACATTGAAGCTTCTGAAGAAAAAAGTGTCGGTGTCATTGATACAGAAAGAGAGACTTTTTCAGCCGTCAACACTTGCTCAACATCGGTCATCTTCCTTGCCCGGTGTTAGCTGTAGTCCTCAGTGTTATCCTCACAAACGCGTTGTCACTGAAATAAACCTAGATCGATGAAAAGTGACTCAAGCAGAAGAGGCTGGAGGTTTTGATTAAGATCAACACTTGAGAGAAAGGTCAACGTGTTGTCACGTATTATCGCCTCAAATGAAACTGCGAGCAGGGGTAAAAACTAATTTCACACCTTGCACGATCAAAATCTAAGAGTTATTTGTTATGAAAAAAAAACTAAAATGATAAAGAGGTGCGATGAATGAATTTGGGGGCAGGCAGGGGGCATCTACTCGTTGTTAGGAACATGTCTGTGTCTCTTAGCTTATGTGACTCAATACGTTATTGGGTATGTTTGGTTTGATTGGATAAGATGAACAGCCATTATTATTTCAACCTCGCCCCTTTTCACTCTTCATCGTCAGTTTCACATATATGCCAAATGGTTCCTGTTACCTCTCTCCCTCCTAGCCATTAAAACCACTTATAATGCCTATCACTTGTTAATGAATAAACTCTATGCTATTTATATACAGTCAAAGTAAAAAAGAAAAAATGTAGAAAAAGAAAAAATGTTATTCATACACAGTGAATAGACTAAATAAGAGGGTAAAGGTATCAAAATGTGACACGGAGTTAAGGAGATTCAGACTTTCTTCATGTTAGTGGACCATCAAAATTTGACTTTTTTACACTCGATTATCGTGTGAGAATGATTTTTTCCCCACAGGCAACGTGTTGATGGGATTTATCTAATTAATTCTAAAAACATTCTCTCTATACATAAGCTATTTAGAGACATTCTACAAGTTTTCCAAAACACTAAATAAGAGTATTTGTTTTAATGTAATTTATTTTGAGACTGGCATACAATTATCTTGATAAGCAATGTCGCCTTTTTCTTTATAAAAACACTACGTTTAAAATTGTGGAAGGAAATTATTAAAATTAAAAACCATCCGCTATCGAAAACCAACATTTAAAATATACGCAAAATTGTTGATAAAGTCTCTTTTCAGAGACCGACTTTTATTTTTTTAGTAGTCGTTAGTGGAGGCAGAGAATGAATTGAATTGTTGGTGATAGACTGGTAGGAAAGTTCTAATTCAATTTCGTTTGGAACAGGGCGCGTGGTGAATGACGAAGAAGAATCGTGTGCAGGGAATCGTCAACGTGTGATGGACCCTCTTTGGCTCTTCCCACCACTTGAAAGCAATTTCTAGGATTCTTCCCCACTTTATTCTAATCCCATGCACTGAACCCCGCATCATTTCCCTGCACCTCTCAATCCTATCCTCCAGTTGCCATCTCTTTCCACTATTTAAGGGTCTGGTTGGTTTGAAGTGAGGGAGTGGGAGGAGATGGAATGTGATCTTCTCCCCTTACTTAATTATAACATAATTTAAATATTATTAGATCATTTCTTAACTTATTAATCAAATAAACTAGTTTAGAGAAAATGTAGGAAATCAATTTTCAAATAATATATTTATCTTTTTTAGAATTATCCAAAAGAGTTAAGAAAGAAGTAATTTTTTTTATGCACAGTAAAATAGATGTGTAAGTATGATATGATCAGAATAAAACTATGACATCTTCATTAAAGAACATTTTACTACGTGTGTGAGTAATATATTTACTTTATGACATCCAAAGTTTGACCATGGGATCGCTGGAAAGGTACTCTTTTGGAAGTTCATAACTAGCTCCAAACTTGGATCCTGAAAGTCCAATCATCAATCACCATCTCATTTGGGCCCGGATATCAGTGACTGGTCAAAAAACAGGAAAGGGAAGAGGGGCAATCACAGCATGTAGCCATTTTTTTATTTTTCAACCAGAACGGCATGTAGCCACTTGGCGATGAATAGATCCATCCGATAAAAATAGTCACATAAGCTAGACAAGTAACTAAAACAGTAAAAAGGTAAAAGAGAGAGAACAGATTCGGTTTAGATTGGAATTGGATATTGCACTGTTACTAAGTTCTAGATTACCAAAATTAATTTATTTTCGGTGCCGTATAACAAGTTAATAACAAGAAAAGACCAGAAAACATGAGGGAGCGATGGAGAGCGCAATTGTAGCTCCATCAAAAGGTTGACCCCACGCCAGAAGACCATATACTTCGGATAACTTGCCACTTGCCTAGGAACATCAGATCCCATGCTACGCCATATTGTACTATCCCCCAACTTAAATTACACCTTATTATTCATTAATCATGTAATTCCGTTTACTTTTTTCAGACACGCAAATTCACCATCGCATATTCACCCCTTGCTGTCCAAAAACATAATAAACTCGATAACAATTAACAACATAAAGTTTCAGTTCAAAAAAATTAACAACATAAAGTTAAAAAACAATAGAAAGTTTTTTTCTTACAAAATTAACAACATATATAGTTTAAAAAAACAAGATAAAGTGTTTGTTTTTACAAAATTAACCACATAAAGTTAAAGCTGATTGACGGGAGCATTGTCGGAGTCCATGACAAGGCACAAAGAGATACATCATATATCATTATTTCTTCTCCAATCTTGTCATCTCCCTCCTCGTATTACCTTAAAATATTGATAAATGATAATTCCTATCCCTTTTAATATTCTCTCCATTCATAATATAATAACCTAAAATTCGAATTATTTTGGTCTAAAATATAAAATCTGATCTTAAATTTTCTCTTCATTTAATGTATTTTTTTTATTTCATCTTTACACCTCCTTGCTATTTTTTAATGCTTCTATATTTATCTTTCTTAATAATATTGTAATGCCCTAAAAAAGATTTTCTTAAAGCAATACTAATTAAACAAAGAATAATTCGATCACAAAAGATAATCTGGAAATTACTTCTTAATATTAATCAAATGAGAGAGTTTACAAGATGTACTTCTTGAGCAGAAAATACCACATACTAATCTGAATACAAGATCTCCTATTTAAACTAGATTACATTCAAGATAACTGTCATGCCATGTCTTGGGATCATGCCTCATATTGCTCCACAAGATCCGTCCACGTGTCAAACTGATGCTTTCCACTCCTCACGATCTTATCTCCAGTCACGCGGGAATAACTTCCCACTAAGCTAGTGGTGACTTTTGGCTCTGGTGCGAGTCCGGGTTACACTTTCTGGGCCATATGAGTCGGGTTTGGCTCTGGTATACGCGTTGATGAGGGTGCGGGTGGACAGCTGTACAGGATCAACTAAATAATCTGATTCATTTTAACATTGCCACGTGTCAACACAATTTGAAATTCAAATCAAGAGAGAGAAGGGGAGGAGTGTAACGGGTCACCACATTAACTCCCCCACAGCGACACGTGTCTGGCTCGGGTTGACGCGGGTAGATGTGATTGTTCCCATCCGTTGAGATCCTTCCCAAATAGCCGTTGGATTTGGGGTCCCTTTCTTCAGACATCTCATGAGTTCTATAAATCTGTCTTCTTCACAACCTCTCACACTTTCGTTTTCGATTCGAAATTTCCAAGCATTCTGATTTACTTGAGAGATCTGGTCCACATTCCTGTATTATCGACAACACATTGTACTTTCTGGTAAGCATTAGTTAGTCTGATATATTTGTCTGGTTATGTCTGTTTCATTTTTGCCATTTCATTTCGCTCATTCTGGTATGCTAGTGTATAAGCGATATTAATAGTTTTCTTATCGAGTAGGAAAAGAAATCATGTCAAAGGCTGAAGATGTTGCGTCTTCTGGTACCAAGAGAGTTGTGGTTAGAGGCTTTGATCCTATTCCTGCCGAGTTGATGGAAGAATTGCGAGATGGGAAGTTGATGGAAAAGAAGAATAATGACGAGGCCCCTGTGATTTCGGAGATTGATGTGGCTGCCCTCCCTGACGAGTTGGGCCTTGACCGGTCGTTGTTGATTCGGGCACCTAAGCCTGAGGAACGTCTGGATTGGGGAAGCGACAATTGGACTACTCTGGGGTTTGATTATTTGAAGTTGTTTCCATGCATTCCGCTCTCACCTTTGATACTGGAAATCTGTCGCTTCTATGATTTGGCTCCGTCCCAACTAATGCCGATGGTGTGGTCTGTGGTTCTGAGTTTGGAAATGATCACAAAGGATTGGGAGAAGAAGATCTCTTTGGCAGAGCTGCTTACAAGTTATAGTTTTGGCAGGAAGTCTAGCGGGCTTTTTACTCTTTCCCGGTTGGATGGGAATCCCTTGATCATCACTCCCTGGGATTCTGTTAGGCGTTGGAAGCGTAGGTTTGTGGTGGTGCATAAGAGGTGTTTAGTTCCAGACGGTGGTCCTCTCAGGACAGAGTGGAACAACTTATGTAAGTAGATATTTTTACTTCTGGTTCTGGTATCTGGTGTCTGGTAATGTTATGGGAGTTTTGTGTTCATATGAATCATATACTGGTTGATTCTTCATGCAGTTAAGGCTGAGGAGAAGAAAGTTCCTTTGCGTCCGGATTCCGAGGAATTGATAGCAACGATCATGGCTCTTCCGGTTGACAAGCGTACTTACATCAAGATCTTCAAGATAGGTACAGTTGCCTATTTCTTAAGTTGTTCTGTCCGAGATGTTCTGTTGTTACATTTCGTGTAAATTTCTGGTTTCTGGTGTCAGGTGAGTCTGAAGTGCCCAAGTTGAAGTTGAAGGTGGTTGATGCGGGAAAGAAGAAGAAGAGAGGGAGTACAGAGAGCGGGTCAAGTAGTGATGTTGCTTCTGAAACAGTGGCATCTAGGATGAAGAGGACCAAGCGTGCTGCTGCTGCTGTGACCCCGAAGAGGCCTATTAATCTGGATCCTATTGAGGAGGAGGTTGATAAGCCGAAAGAGGCTGGGGCTCTTGCAGCGATCCCGGAGCCCACGATCATGGATTTGGATGCAATCCCCGAAGTAGGTCAAGGGGGAGGCGAGACATCTAGGGCTTTTAGTAACACTGGTGGGCAAGATTTGCTGGTTTCGTTGACCACTAGTTCTCTCAAGGTTTGTGATGTGACTTTTAGTTTGATTTTTGGTTACAAGATGTGATACTGCACATATTGTTCTTGTGAGTTTGTTACCCAGGTTTCTGGTTTTGACAGGTTAACCAGGTGGCTGAGGCTGTGCGTAAGCATTTCTGGGATCTGGAGAGGTCAACTGAAGTGCTCCGTGTAGAGCACGACACCTTGGTGAAGCGTGTGAAGAATTTGGAATGGTTTGATCGGGAAATGAGGAAGAAACAAGGAGAGTTGGAAGCTGCGCATAAGCTATACAGGACCACGGCGGAAGCCAAGTTTCGCCAGCTCGAGCGGGACCTTGAGAATGCTAGAGGTGAAACTATGGATGCTCGGGAGGAAGTGAAGCTTTCTGACATCACCATTGAGGGGCTGAACGCTACAATTGGGGACCTGAGGAAGCAGCTGGTTGACTTAGAGGAGGAGAAGGTCAAGAGCGAGAAGAAGGTCGAGACCTTGGTTGAAAGGGAAAGGCGGGAGGTTTCAAAGTTCATGTTGTTTGAGCGTATCCGCATGGTGAAAGAGTTCCAGGCAGGGGGAAGCGCTAATTGGGATTTGAAGGAGCTGGAACAAGAGTTCCAAGATGAGGGCTACTCCATGCCTTCATCTGGTGATAGTGATGAGGAGTCGGGTGGCGAGGAAGAAGTTAACTCTCTTCCTGAGATGCCTGGTTCAGACAAGAACCAAGCTCCGGATAAGGAGGAAGGAACTGGAGACTCCCATGAGGTGGGCGGAGACAAAGCCAGCGGGAAGGATGCTTAAAGGGAGAACTGTTTTTAGGTGTAATGTTTTATTGTGTTTTATGTCCTGGGCGTATTTTTCTGGTGAATGTTGTTTTTGCTTAGCTACTGTTAGCTAGTTATGTTCTGGTGTTTTCAGAAGTTTATGTTTGACTAGTGTTAACTAGTTATGTTCTTAGAAATTGTAATTGTTCAGAAAACTAATATCGAATATCTATAAAGTGCAAGTTGCGTATACTTACTTGTGTATTTTTCTGGTATTTTTGATTTGATATCTGGTGAGCGATTTGTAGATGCATCTTTCTGGTTGAGCGATCTGGTTAGACAAACACGATCAGGTTATGTCAGGGGAATTAGGATTAAAATAGGCATTGATTAGAGTCTGGGATTCGTGCAAGTCTAATTAGAGTTTGGTATACCTTAGATATTGGAATCAGGTTATTCGGGGATGTGGTGGATCGTCATCCATACATCTTTCTGGGCTCGGGATGGTCTATAAGTTATGTATCGGGTTAGTAGCTACTATGTACTTAGAATTGATAAGAGATTTAAAGCGACAAATGAATAAACAAATGTGGTAATTTAGGAAGAGTAAGCGTAAGACATAAGTATTATGTACCTTTGGCTCCGGGAAGTTGTACCAAGTGAGGTGCATTCAGTTGGTGGAACTTGTGTTGGAAGTGAACTTTCTGACGCTGGGATTTCATTGTCTGAGCGTTGGCTCCGGGAAATTATATCATCAGAAGTTTAGTTTTGGTGATAGAACTTATGTCTGGAAGTTGCTGGGACATTGGCTCCGGGTAGTTATGTCGTTAGGAAGGTGTTCCTTGTGATAGAACTTAGTTCTGGGCATTGCCTGATGGTTGGCTCCGGGAAGTTATATCATCAGGAAAGTGGTCCTGTTGATAGAACTTAGTTCTGGGTAGTGCCTGATGATTGGCTCCGGGAAGTTATATCATCAGGAAAGTGTTCCTGTTGATATAACTTAGTTCTGGATAGTGCCTGATGATTGGCTCCGGGAAGTTATAGCGCTATAGTACTAGAGGAAAAGAAATTTAGATACTATGGGAAATACCTTTTCAGATGTATTGCGTTCCAACTTCTGGGGAGCAATTTTCCTTTGGAGTCTCGCAATTGGTAAGATCTTGGACCTGTGATGCTTTCAATCTGGTAAGGGCCTTCCCAGTTGGGACTGAGCTTTCCGTCTCTGGATTCTGGTGTATTTGGAAGACTTTTCGCAAAACCAACTCCCCTACTTGGAAGCGTCGTTCTTTGACATGTTTGTTGTATTGACGGGCTATCTGCTGTTGATAGGATGCCATCCGGATTAGAGCCTGTTCCCGTTTGAGATCTAGTAGATCCAGTTCGTAGTTCAGGTTAATGTTGTTAATCTCTTCGTTTGTCCACTTGTACCTTAGACTTGGTAGCCCGAATTCGACGGGGATCATTGCTTCTGATCCATATGTCAAGGAGAAGGGTGTCTCTCCCGTTGGAGTTCGTGCTGTAGTCCTGTAAGCCCATAGTACTGCTGGGAGTTCATCTGCCCATTTTCCTTTGGCTTTTTCTAGTCGTTTCTTCAAGGAAGATACAATTGTCTTGTTACTGGCTTCTGCTTGGCCGTTGGACTGGGGATTCCGGGGAGTGGAGAATTTCAACTTGATGTTCCATTTGGTGCAGAACTTCCTGAATTTTGATCCAATGAATTGGGACCCATTGTCGCATACTATCTCGTATGGTAGTCCAAACCTGCAAACAACATTCTTCCAGATAAAGTCAATGACTTCTGTTCTTTCTTTGACTTGTTGAAATGCTCCTGCCTCTATCCACTTTGTAAAGTAATCAGTCACCATCAACAAGAACACGCGTTTTCCTGGTGCTGGTGGTAGCTTCCCGACTATGTCCATCCCCATCTCATGAAAGGCCATACTGGAGTCAGGGAGTGTAGGAATTCTGGGTGTTGCTGGAGTGCGGGTGCAAACCTTTGGCATTTGTCACATTTGGAAACAAGTTTCTGGGCATCTTGTTGCATTTTAGGCCAAAAGTATCCCGCTCTCAGAAGATTCCTAACCAAACTTCTGGAACCAGAATGGTTACCACACTCTCCTTCATGTGTTTCTCTTAATGCATATTCAGAATCGTCTGGACCGAGACATTTCTGGTAGATGCCTGCAAAAGACCATCTGTAGAGTTCGTTCCTGAATATCCTGTATCTGGATGCTCGTTGTTTGATTCTTCTGGCCTCATTTTGATCATCCGGGAGTACACCTATGTCCAGGTATTTGTAGATTGGGGATCTCCAATCGTCTGGTCTATAATTGGCCTGCACATGGTGAACAGGTGTGATAGTCAGTACTGAGTCTTGTAGTCGTATGATCGGGATGGCTCGGGTTCTGGAGCTTGGGATGGTGGATCCCAAGTTTGCTAATGCGTCAGCATGTTTGTTGCTTTCTCTGGGTATTTGCGTCAATTTGAATTCCCTGAATGATTTTGATAATGAAGTGGCCATGGTATAATATTTCTGCATTCTGGAATCCTTTACCTGGTATTCTCCTTGGACTTGTTTAGATACAAGTTGAGAATCACATCGCACTTCCACGTCTTGCGCTCCAAGTTCTACGAGTAGGCGCATTCCGATGATTAGTGCTTCGTATTCTGCTTCATTGTTGGTTGCTCTGAAAGTACACTGGAAGGATTGTTCCATGGTATCTCCGGTTGGTGATTGGATTACTACTCCGAGTCCAGTACCTTTCGAGTGTGTTGAACCGTCGACATACAAGATCCAAGTATCTTGGATTAATTCATTGCTCATGCAAATCAAACTTCTAGCCATATCTATCTGGATGTCAGGTGCAAATTCAGCCGTGAAATCCGCTAATACTTGAGACTTTATTGCAATTCTTGGGATGTATGATATATCATGTTGACCAAGTTCAATCGCCCACTTGACTAGTCTGCCAGATAAGTCTGGTTTCTGGAATATGGCTCTGAGCGGGTGAGATGTCACAACCTGGATGGGGTGACTCTGGAAATATGGTCTCAGCTTTCGGGATGCCACGACTAGAGCTAATGCTAGTTTTTCGATAGGCGAGTACCGGGTCTCAGCGTCTAGGAGAGTTTTACTTACATAATACACCGGATATTGTATTCCTGGATCTTCGCGTACGAGTACAGCACTTACAGCATGCCCAGATACAGACAAGTACAACTGAAGTAATTCACAGGGTTTTGGTTTGGAAAGGAGTGGCGGCTTGGACAGGTATTCCTTGAGGCCTTGTAAGGCTGTTTCGCATTCCAGACTCCACTCAAACGTTTTGTTCTTTCTGAGCGTTTTGAAGAAAGGATGGCACTTGTCTGAGGAACGGGAGATGAACCTGTTCAGAGCTGCAATCATCCCTGTTAGCTTTTGCACATCTTTGGCTCGTCTGGGAGAGCAGATGTTCTGGATGGCTGTTATCTGGGTGGGATGAGCTTCAATGCCTCTACTTGAGACCAAATATCCAAGGAACCTCCCGGACTTGACCCCAAAGGAGCATTTTTCTGGATTAAGCTTCATATTGTACTGTTTCAGGATTCTGAATGCCTCTTGTAAGTTTGAGATGTGTTCTTCCTTGGACTGGGATTTAACAAGCATGTCATCCACGTAGACTTCCATGGATTTTCCAATCTGGTTCTCAAACATTTTGTTGACCAACCTTTGATAGGTAGCTCCTGCATTCTTTAGGCCGAAAGGCATTACTTGGTAGCAGTATGTCCCTCTGTCCGTGATAAAAGAGGTCTTTTCTTGATCTGGAGGATGCATCCGGATTTGGTTGTATCCGGAGAAAGCATCCATGAAGCTTAGCATCTGGTGTCCAGAAGTGGCATCCACCATCATGTCAATGTGTGGTAACGGGAAGAAATCCTTTGGGCAGGCCTTATTCAAGTCTGTGAAATCTACACAAACACGATGTTTTCCGTTCTTCTTGGCCACTACTACAACATTGGCTAGCCACTCTGGGTAAGTCACCTCCTTATTGACTTGACTGCCAATAATTTCTGGACTTCTTCCTGGATAATTTGGTTTCTGTCTGTACCAAATTTCCGGCGCTTTTGTCGGACAGGTTTGTGTTTAGGATCCACATTCAACCTGTGAAGACTGATTTGGGGATCGATTCCGGTCATGTCAGAATAGGACCAAGCGAAACAATCTTGATTTTGGGTCAAGAACGCTATCAGTTGGTTCTTCAAATCTGGATTGAGATCATTTCCGATGAAGAGTTTCTTGTCTGGCTGGTTTGGGTCGACCTGGATGGTTTCGAGTCCGGTGGATGATTCATCCCTGATCCGAGGTTTCAGGGATGATCCCTGTAATTGCTATGCTGGTAGCTTTTCGGACTTCTTCAGGGAAGTCTGGTAGCACTCTCGAGATGTTTTCTGGTCTCCCCTAATCTGGCGTACTCCCCAAGGAGTATAGAATTTAACTCGTTGGTGCAAGGTGGACGGTACAGCCTTCATCTGGTGGAGCCATGGTCGTCCTAGGATGGCGTTGTATGGAGAAGGGCAATCCATAACATGGTAAGTAAATGTTTGATTAATTCCGGCAGCATATGTTGCTAGATTAATCACAGCCATTGACTTATCAGCAGCGCCATTGCCGAATACCAGGGTGGTTGGATAGTATGACATGGCCGACTCCATGTTCATTTCCTTAACCGTATTCAAGTAAATAATATTGACAGAGCTACCTGGATCTATGAGAACTCTTTTGACTTCACAGTTGGCTAAGTAGGTTGAGATGACAAGAGCGTCATCATGATTCTGGTCATTGATCTCGTGGTCAAAGAATGCTAATGGTCCTTCTTGTGCCTCTAGGTCCTCTCCACCTATAGTCAGGGATTCTATTTGGTCAGTCAAGGTCCTGACGTGTCTCTTAGCAGCGGAGTAACTGGTTCCCATGATGCAAGATCCGCCATTGACAAAGTTATCATCTTGGTTGGAATCGGTGGATGTGCAGGAGTGGTTGTGTATTACTTGTCGCTTTGCCTATCTGGTTTTGCTTCTTTGATCCCTCGAGCAAATGCTCTAGGTAGCCCCTCTTCAAGAGTTCCGAGACTTGAAAGCGCAGGGATATGCAATCATCGGTCTTGTGTCCGTGGTCTTGGTGGAAGTCACACCATTTAGATTTGTCTCGCTGCTCCGGGGGTACTTTTATTTTTCCCGGCCATCGCACTTGATCCCCCATTTTTCCCAGTTCTTTAACTAGTTCCTTCGCGGATAATTGCAAGCCCTGCTCTTCTATTCGGGGAGCAGGTGGTCTGCTTGGTCTGTTGGACCTCCCGGATCGTTCTGGTGCCTTTTTAGCATTAGAGTAGGATTCTGCTCTGGGAGGTTTTTCAGGTCGCTCCTTTCGTTTCTTGTTTTTGCCTGCGTGACTAGACTCGGATTCAGGTGAGTCATAGTCTCGGTTCATCCGGTCTTCTTCGAGTCTGACTTCAGCCAACACCCTCCTCATGACCTCTGTCCATGTCTTAGGTTGGCATTTAGTCAGTTCTTCGTACAGGGGCATCCAGGTCCACAATCCCTTCCTGAAGGCGTTTATACATGTCATCTCATCCGGGCGATCTATTTCCAACCTTTCTTTGTTGAATCTGGTAACAAAGCTGCGAAGGGTCTCCCTCGTTTGATGTGAAGCCTGTACAAGTCATCGGCGGTTTTTCTAACCGCTTGCTACTTGCGAATTGGCTCACAAAGGAATCATGTAGTTCAGCAAATGTGGCAATGGATCCTACCTCAAGGTGCATATACCATTTGAGAGCGGGTCCTGTAAGAGTCATCCCGAATCCCCTGCACATACATGCTTCACGTACTTTCTCTGGAACTGTGATGGCGAACATACGTTGTTGTAATGTGCCATGTGATGATCCGGGTCTGTCGAACCATCATAAGGAGTAATGGTGGGATAAACCAACCGGGAAGGCAGTTTTGCTCTGGATATGGCCTCAACGAATGGTGAATCCGCATAACTGGAAGGATCATTTTTCTCGAAGGGGATCAGTGCTCCTGGAAGTTGGAACATGGTTGCTTTCAGTTCATCTAACTCCCGTTGCATCCGCTTAATTTCCGGGTAGGTTCTCCGCATTTTTCGCATTCTGGGGGTTGAGTTCCTGGGAACGGTTATTTTGGATGCCAAGTGCCTTCGTGGCTTCTTGGGAGGCTCTGGTTTGTCAAGTGTGTCGTTGGAACTTCCAACTCCTTCTTCATCCTCGTCAGAAAGTTCGACTCTGGGGTTGTAATCCGGGTCTTCATACTCAGTGTTCTGGTATCGATCATCCATTCCGGTATCCTGTGGTTTAGTTTCTGGGTTCTGATGTTTGTTTTTCTTCTGGTTTGACGGCTTTTGTGTTCTGGATCTCTATGCCTCCCCTCTGGTATTGCGTGTTCGGGAATCCGGTGGTCATCTCGCACTTCTGTGTGTCGAGATCGATGTTCATGTAGGTCTTCGTCAGGCTGGTATTGCTCTGGGTTCTGGTATTCAGGGTCTGTGTTCCGGTGATACATACTTTCGGAAATCACTCTTGGAATAGGTTGTTCCTCTTCCATATTATCTTCTGGTATATGGAGTCGGGCTATCCTTAATTCGGTGATTTCAAGTTTCAGGTTCCTATTTTCGTTTGACAGCTTCTTCAGCATCGCGAAGTGTTCTCGCTGCTGCTCTTGTAACCGTTGCACAGTGAGCAACAGAGAGATCATTTTCTGGAACGTTATGGGGGGCTTCCTGAGTGTTCCCTCCAGGGTACCCAGTGGAGGAAATCTCTTGGATATTTGATTGTGCAGGCGCGTCTGGGTTAAGCGGCGACATCGCGTCGTCTTCCATGATCTGGTTGCAGGATAACGAGAAGAAATACAAATTTCTCCCCACGGTCGGCGCCAAATGTAATGCCCTAAAAAAGATTTTCTTAAAGCAATACTAATTAAACAAAGAATAATTCGATCACAAAAGATAATCTGGAAATTACTTCTTAATATTAATCAAATGAGAGAGTTTACAAGATGTACTTCTTGAGCAGAAAATACCACATACTAATCTGAATACAAGATCTCCTATTTAAACTAGATTACATTCAAGATAACTGTCATGCCATGTCTTGGGATCATGCCTCATATTGCTCCACAAGATCCGTCCACGTGTCAAACTGATGCTTTCCACTCCTCACGATCTTATCTCCAGTCACGCGGGAATAACTTCCCACTAAGCTAGTGGTGACTTTTGGCTCTGGTGCGAGTCCGGGTTACACTTTCTGGGCCATATGAGTCGGGTTTGGCTCTGGTATACGCGTTGATGAGGGTGCGGGTGGACAGCTGTACAGGATCAACTAAATAATCTGATTCATTTTAACATTGCCACGTGTCAACACAATTTGAAATTCAAATCAAGAGAGAGAAGGGGAGGAGTGTAACGGGTCACCACAAATATCATAATAAATATGATCAATATAGTAATATATTGAAAAAACATTAAGTCAACCTCAACTAACTTTAAATGTTTTTTTATTAAAAAAGGTTGTTTTGGCGAGAATATAACAAGAAAAAAGAAGGAAAATGAGAGTGGAATTGTCGGAAGAGGCACGCAGCCCTAGTTGAGATTAGCGCGCCACACGCCCTGATTGCCCAAACTTAGAAAAAAGTCACAACAAAACGCCATTGAAGCCTCTTCCATTTCTGCCTTTGCCGCCTCCATTCTCATCATCACCAGCTCCTCTTTTGGATGCGTGATCACCATCACCATCACCATCACCATGTCTGGCTCATCATCCTCCTCGGTATCTTCGCTTCTCCGAGCTGCCCGCAGCGGCCTTCTCCGCCCTGCTTTTTCTAGAACCCTCCCTCATCCTCCTCCTCCTCCGCCACCTCACCGATCTCTCTCCTCCTTCGCCACGTGTCGCTCGTACCGCAGCTTCGGCCCTCGCTGGAGCCACGGCGTCTCCTGGAGGTCCCCCCTCAGCCTCAAAGCTCAGATCAGAGCCGTCGCTCCTATGATTCAACAATTCCATCGCAAAATCTCCTCCATCGGTACCTTCTCCTTTCCACATATACATATTTTTTTCCTTCAACGTGAATTTTGCGTTTCTGTTGAAATTTTTGTGATGTGGCATTTCAGGTGGTGAGAATCCTTTCAAGGCGAGCTTAACGAGTCTCCCTAAGCCTGGCGGTGGCGAGTACGGAAAGTTCTA
Organism: Mimosa pudica; assembly: GCA_029929735.1. NCBI lineage: Eukaryota > Viridiplantae > Streptophyta > Magnoliopsida > Fabales > Fabaceae > Mimosa > Mimosa pudica. The sequence continues at coordinate 2,418,805 of JAKELP010000001.1, forward strand.
CAGCCTTCCTTCTCTCAATGATCCAAGAATTGGTAATTCCGCATTTTCCTTTTTCTCCATTCGATTTTGCACCAAAATATTTATTTAGCAAACTGCTGTTCTCTCTATTTCCACGTCAGCATATTACTCTTTCAGCTTCAATAGTTTGATTACTAATTAGTACTACCTCGGTCCTAAATATAAGACATAATTGATTTTTTTTGGAGATATTAAGGTTGCAAAACAGGTTATTAAATGATGACATATTTGATATATTTTTAGATTATCCATTAGTTTATAGGTAAAATAAACTAGTTTAAGGGAAAAAAATTAGTTAAATCAATTTATAAATAACTTATTTTGCTTTTTTATGGATTTTCTGGAAAAAGTCAATTAGGTCTTATATTTAGGACCGGAGGGAGTAATTACTAATGCTATGGTGTTAATGTGTGTGTTGCAGATAGGTTGCCTTATTCAATTAGAATTCTCCTGGAGTCTGCCCTGCGTAATTGTGACAATTTCCAAGTTAAGAAGGAAGATATTGAGAAGATTCTTGACTGGGAGAATAGTTCGTCTAAGCAAGTCGAAATTCCTTTCAAGCCTGCCCGTGTTCTCCTCCAGGTTCTGCAGTGAATTCTGTTCTAAGTGTAAATTATGATTTTCTCTGTGCCATTGCAAGTGGTGAGTAATTTTCCTTGCAATCTCTCTTCTGCAGGATTTTACGGGAGTTCCGGCTGTCGTTGACTTAGCTTGTATGCGTGATGCTATGAATAAGCTTGGGAGTGACTCTAACAAGATTAATCCTCTTGTAAGCATTGTAGTTATCCCATGCATGTATCTTTCTTCTGTGATTCATTGATGGCTCTCATAAATAGGTTTCATATTTCTATATATATATATATATATATATATATATATATATTGGAGTGCCTTATGCACCTTAAGATAGTTTATCTGTTGTATTACTTTGTATATATTATATCCACTGAAGTTAGCTTTGCTTCTGCAATTTTCTTTGATAGAGATGTAAATCATGTAAATATTTTCACCTCGTTTCTTTGATAGGGTCATAATTCTCCAATATATTTGCTTCCTCTGGTTTCATGTTAAAATTTTCCCTAGTAATTTTCTGTATATTATTTTCTTATAACTACGAGTAATATTGAGAAGGTTATGGTTGACAGGTGCCAGTTGATCTTGTTATCGATCACTCAGTTCAAGTTGATGTAACAAGGTCAGCGAATGCTGTGCAGTCCAATATGGAGCTTGAGTTCCAAAGAAACAAGGAAAGATTTGCATTTCTTAAGTGGGGTTCAACTGCTTTCCAGAACATGCTGGTTGTTCCTCCCGGTTCTGGTATTGTACATCAGGTACATTCATAAGCAGTTTAACTAAATGGCTTTATTGAATTTAAGACACTGCTTCCATTTTTGTTGATAACTTTAGCTTGTAACATCTTTGGTTTCCAGGTGAATCTTGAGTACCTTGGACGTGTTGTTTTTAACAGTGATGGCTTGCTCTATCCTGACAGTGTGGTTGGTACTGATTCCCACACTACTATGATTGATGGGCTTGGGGTAGCTGGTTGGGGTGTTGGAGGCATTGAAGCAGAAGCAGCAATGCTTGGCCAGGTACATGACGTCTGATCTTTTGTGCATGGAATAGTTGACTTTTTTCAACTGTATGTTTATTTGAATTTTCTTGAAATGTATGTATGGAGCAACTTAGCTATTGTGATTGCACTAAAGCCATGTGCCTGTAATATTGTGACAGCCTATGAGCATGGTTTTGCCTGGTGTCGTTGGATTCAAATTATCTGGAAAACTGCGCAATGGTGTCACAGCAACTGATTTGGTTTTAACTGTTACCCAAATGTTGAGGAAGCATGGTGTTGTTGGAAAATTTGTTGAATTTTATGGTAATTAGGTTATCATAAGGCATACTGTTGATTTAATTTTTTTATTTTGTTTGATGTAAATTTCGTTTGTCCTGGCGTAGTAAAGTGCTCTTGATTTTTGTTCTGTAGGGGATGGCATGGGCGAGCTATCATTAGCTGATAGGGCCACTATCGCTAACATGTCTCCTGAGTATGGTGCCACCATGGGCTTCTTCCCTGTAGACCATGTTACTTTACAGTACCTCAAGTTAACTGGAAGAAGTGATGAGTCTGTGAGTACTGTACACTATAAATTTCTGTCAAGTTTTTTTTTTTTTTTGCATGGGATGTGAATTGTGAAATGCTTGCAACATTTATTTACCTTCATTTTGGCTTAAATATAGGTGGCCATGATAGAGGCGTACCTCAGGGCAAACAAAATGTTTGTTGACTATAGTGAGGTAATATTACTGGAGTATCATATTACTGGAGTATCCTCTGTTCTGATTTTTATCTAAATTTTTCTTCTTCTAAAATAATGTGCATATAAGTTTGATGAGGTATTGCATGTTAATGTGCTTTTCTTTAATTTCAGCCTCAACAAGAAAGAGCATATTCATCATATCTTGAACTAAACCTTGATGAAGTTGAGCCCTGTATCTCAGGACCCAAGAGGTTAGTTATGCATCCTTTTTAATCTTTTCCCTTGCATGTTATTTGGTTTCTTGATTTCTATTTAATATATTTATTCTATATGTTGATTGATATTGGCTGAACTCTCAGACCTCATGATCGAGTTCCTTTGAAAGAAATGAAGGCTGATTGGCATGCTTGTCTTGATAACAACGTTGGGTTTAAGGTTAGTGATGCCATGCTATAGTACATTTTGATACTGAACGAAGGAAATGTTGTCATGATTTTTTACTTGAATCAGCTTTCAACAATTAGTATTGATGTAAACTATCTCTGAAATTTATTTTGTAACTATTTCTAGAGAATTCGTATCTTTTTTACTCTGCTATCACTGTACAAGGTATTCTCTATAATATGATTGGTTTACTGCTAGAATTGTTTCTTCCATTTGCTTAGTGATAGAAGCACCAAGTTTTCATTTGCTATTAATGCCCTCAGCTGATCCTATACTTTTCCCGGTGCATTTATATTATAGCATGTCGATCACTTACTCTGGCGCCAACTGTGATCAATAACCACTATGGTTTTCCATCCCCGGAGAAATTTGAAACCTCCTCAGTTTTGCAATCATTTTTGCCCTATTGTTGCGAACTCAAGCTTTAGAAATAAGGCCTTCAGTAGTAGTGTTGATGTCAGTATCTATATATCTATTGAACTTTTAAAAAGCTTTACTATTCACTAGTCATGGATAGTTTAGCTTATCTTGGGCTCTATGTAGATGCTTCGAGCTCTTTCTAGTTGATACTGAGGAGTCTATTCTGTTACTTGTATCATAACTACGTGCTAGCTTGTGAGTGAATTCCCTCCGTATCCTTTAGTGTGAACTAAAAGGCATCTCGAATTCTGTATCAGTATAAGATCCTTCTCCCGCCCTAAATTTACTTTAATTGTTGTAGTGAAGTCATTAAGTCGTTTGATAAATATAAGACCCCTCATAATTTGCTTATTTTGCTTTAATTCAGGGGTTTGCTATTCCAAAAGAGGCCCAAGGTAAAGTTGCCAAATTTCAATTCCACGGGCAGCCAGCAGAGCTCAAGCATGGAAGTGTTGTCATTGCTGCAATCACAAGCTGTACTAACACATCAAACCCAAGTGTTATGCTTGGGGCTGGTCTTGTTGCAAAAAAGGCTCATGAGCTTGGTTTGCAGGTTGGGATGTACAATATTTTAGTGCTTTCCTACCTGATGTCCTTGTTGTTGATGATTTTTTTCTTCCCTGGTTGAAGTAGAAGAAATCAAGTGTCTGTATAATGTCATACTATATTTTTTTTTTATTCTGATTGCAGCTGTTTTGACATCTTTTGCCAGGTTAAACCTTGGGTAAAAACAAGTCTTGCTCCTGGCTCTGGAGTGGTTACAAAGTATCTGCTTCAAAGGTATGTTATGTTTCTCATGATTTATGATAATATAATATTGCTATCATATTCTTATGATGGTGTTACCTTCTATCTGCACATCATGAGGGGATGTTCATTAAATTTGGATTTTGTTTTGTAGTGGACTGCAGAAATATCTAAATGAGCAGGGTTTCCATATTGTTGGATTTGGTTGCACAACATGTATTGGCAATTCAGGGGATTTGGATGAATCAGTTTCTGCTGCTATTTCAGAAAATGGTAATATGAAAATCCTATTGTTACAAATCTCCTATAAACTTGTAATTCATAGACTACGCTGCTTCATATGTACCTTTCTGATGCACTCCTTTTGTGGCCTTTGCAGACATTGTCGCGTCTGCTGTGCTTTCTGGAAACCGTAATTTTGAGGGTCGTGTGCATCCCTTAACTAGAGCTAACTATCTTGCCTCACCTCCCCTAGTTGTTGCCTATGCTCTTGCTGGCACGGTATGTTGCATAACTAGTTGAGTTGTTATGGCCATGTGTATTGTTTTTGTGATTATCAAAAAAATATCAGATTTATATATCTTGTTTAATAGAAATAATCATTTTAGTGATCTTAGGATAAGGATATTAAGTCCTTAGACTTAGGTTTGAACCTGGAACTATGTAGGAAAAGATTTTGGATCCCCTCCATCTCATATCTATTTCAAAGAGAAATACAGAATACATTGGCCTATTTAGTTGTGGTTTACATTGGAATGCATGAGATACACTAGAGTGATGGAAGTGTTTAAAACTAGACCTTCATCAGATAATGTTTGGTTGACTTTCCAGGTTGATATTGACTTTGAAAAGGAGCCAATTGGGACAGGGAAGGATGGTAAGAAAGTTTTCTTGAGGGATATTTGGCCATCCACTGAAGAAGTTGCTGAGGTAAATGATGTCTAGCTTGCCCTTTGTTTTAAATAATCTAAACTCCAAAGCTTTCAAGTCATGAATGACACATTTAATTTGGATGACTTGATATCTAGGCTGTCCAATCTAGCGTGTTACCTAACATGTTCCGAAGTACCTATGAGGCTATCACCCAGGGCAATCCGATGTGGAATCAACTACAAGTTCCTGCTGAGACCCTTTACTCATGGGACCCCAAGTCAACCTATATTCATGAACCTCCATATTTTAAAGGCATGACCATGGATCCCCCTGGAGCTCATGGTGTGAAGGATGCGTATTGCCTGCTGAATTTTGGTGACAGTATCACTACTGATCACATCTCTCCAGCAGGAAACATTCATAAGGACAGTCCTGCTGCAAAATACTTGCTTGAGCGTGGAGTGGATTGCAAGGACTTCAATTCTTATGGAAGTCGTCGTGGCAATGATGAAATAATGGCAAGGGGAACTTTTGCCAACATCCGTCTTGTTAACAAGCTCTTAAATGGGGAAGTTGGCCCCAAAACCATTCACATTCCATCAGGGGAGAAACTCTCTATATTTGATGCAGCAATGGTAAGTTATGCTCAACTCAAATGGGGCAATATTTTGGGATCAATGTGACATTTTTTATTTCAGCATTTGAAATTTTTCTGGAGCAAAGCATGGTGTGCTCTATAACATTTTTATGGTGATATAATCCTATTTTGATTTTTAAATTATCTGGTCGACATATTCTATGATTAATCTTTTCCTTGTTTGACTGTCTTCTTTATTTTTGCTTTTATAAAATAAGATCTCCATTATTTTTCCCAGGACCTTTTTTTGGGTTGGCTATATTTACTTTTAAGATGTCTATTTAAACTGACGATTGCAACTTTTTATTCCTATCAATTTAAAGTTTCTTTTTTTCGTAAGAAAACTGAACCGTTAAGGGCATGATCAACAGTATAATCTTGGATCAAAGTCTGCAGTGTATTATTCTGTTAGTATAACAGCACTCTCAACTTTCTAATTTGCTGGAAACCATTTTATGCCAGAAATACAAAGCTTCCGGGCATGACACTGTTGTGCTGGCTGGTGCTGAATATGGCAGTGGAAGTTCAAGAGATTGGGCTGCCAAGGGTCCGATGCTGTTGGTTAGTCACTAAACATTATGAACCCTTTATGGAGTTGTGTTTTCTACACTTTTTTAGTTCCTTTAATTATAGCAGTGATTTTGATATTTGTGGCAGGGAGTCAAAGCAGTGATTGCTAAAAGTTTTGAGAGAATTCATCGTAGTAATTTGGTAGGAATGGGCATTATTCCTCTTTGCTTCAAAGCCGGCGAGGACGCTGACACACTTGGATTGACTGGCCATGAACGATTCTCAATTGATCTCCCTAGTAATATTAGTGACATGAGACCTGGCCAAGATGTCACTGTCACGACTGATTCTGGAAAATCTTTCACCTGCACAGTACGCTTTGACACTGAGGTAAATTTGAGGTTTTACATGCTTTCTCTTCCAAAAATCCTGGTTTCAGACACGGATGTGGTACATCTGTTTGGGTTTGCTCTGTATTGAACCATTTTTATGTAGCGTTTCAAAAACTGCTGGTACTGCAAGTTTTTCCTTTGATTTGATGTTATTAACATTATCGTATTGTCAGGTGGAACTTGCTTACTTCAATCACGGAGGCATACTTCCATATGTTATAAGGAACCTCATTCAGCAGTGAAGTCATTGATGAAATAGTGAATGCATCTGCGCAAGTCTGCACTTCTTGAATTGTAAATTGTGAGAAAATAAATTTCCAATAATTTATGAATAGATCTCCTTTGAAGGAGAGCATTTTTTGAAAAATATTTTGACGTTTTCTTAGCAATGTACACAGTCGGCAACTTGATTCTAGATATACCCATTCTTGCTGATATACCCAGTGTGCCCCCATCGGACGATGGGAACTGTGTAATCCTTTGTAAAACTGCATATCGCATGGTGTTATGCTCTTTCCCATGTCTAGTAAAGAGTATTTTCTATCATCTTCAAGGCCAATTCTCCTCGCCAGTAACATACAGACAGAAAATGAACCTGACGTGCCAAAACATGTTAAGAGACTGGATGAGGGACTACCACAGCTCTAATTCGTATTTTTTAATTACCTCATAATCTCCCTATAATTTGATCACACGTGCCAAGTTAGCCAGGAGATTTGTGTGAAGAATGACACATTTTACTTTTCTGGAGAGAGGTGGAGGTTGACGAAAGGCTTGGAGAGTAGATATTTGGGTAACCATGCAAGTCAGTCAATTGTTCCCATATTCTTAAATACTACAAGAGTTTAGTAATATTTTCTTTGAAAAGTCAATATAGCAAAATGAATTGCTTAATCATGACATATTTTGTATATTATCAGATTATGTGTTTTCTAATAAGTCAAAAAATTAACTCTGAGCCTGATAAAAAAAAATTTAACTCTAAGTAACTTTGGTTAACTTTGAAGTCATATTGATCCATTTTTTAAACTTCCGAGCAAATTTGATCATAAAAAAACTTCCAAGGTAAAATTGATCTGGGTGAAAACTTTCACGGCAAACATGACCTTTAAGGCTAATTGTTAGCACAATACTCTTTTCATTCTAAATATAAAAGCTAGTTGACTTTTTTAAGAAGAAATTAATGAAACGAAATGAGTCGTTGAATCATAACATATTTTGAATATTATTATATCACATGTTAGCTCATGAGTCAAATAAACTACATTAGAGGAAAAAATTGAGAAATTTTTTTTCAAATAACCTATTTGACTTTTTAGAATACTCCAAAAAAGTCAACTAACTCTTATTTAAGAAATGGAGTAGATAAATATACGGAGAGGTAAAAGTCTCAGTTTTTCCCCCCTTTTAAATATTGAGAAGGGTAAAGGAGCAAATCTGGCCCCCAAGTAACCACCAAGGAGCACTGAGTACTCTAAACTAACTACAGGCCCGGATCTGTACCCCAAGTAACCAAGATGTTAAAAAAATACCCCAGTAGGACGGTCAACTACGTTTGACCGTTAGTATGCCTACGTGGCCGCCACGTGAGACCGGTTTTGCCACTTGGCGCAGCGTAGGATAAGTATGTGGGTCCCACATTAAATAAAAAAAAGTTCCCTCCCTCTTCTTCAACAAAACCCGCCGACCCCCCCCCACCTCCACCTCCCCCCACCACACACCCCACCCCCTTCACCGCCCTCCCTCCCTTCACCACTCGCCCCACCCCCTTCCCCTTCACCGCCCTCCCTCCCTTCACCTCCCCCCACCACACGCCCGCCTCCCTCCCTCCCTTCACCACCCGCCCCACCCCCTTCACCGCCCACCTCCCTCCCTCCCTTCACCTTCCCCCACCACACGCCCCACCTCCCTCCCCTTAAAAGTTAAAACCATAACCCAACCCCCTTCCGCTGGAATTCTCCCTGCCGCCCACCACCATCTCGGATCCGACCCCACAGCACCGCCATCGCTAACAACAACCTCCAACTTTCTCTTTACAGAACCCAAAATCACCAGCACCACCTTCTCTCCTCTTCTCTCCTCTTTCTCCGACCACATCCGCCGCCGGTGAACAGTGATGCCTAGCCACGAACACGATCTGGTAAGGGAAGAAAGAAAAGGAAATCGAAGCTTTTTATTTTCTGGAAAAAGATTCGAACTTTGGGTTGATGGGTGGGGGCGGCGGGGGCGTGGTGGTGGGGGGCATGGCGGCGGAGCTGTGGTGTTGGGGGTGGGGGGGCTGGGGAGGGAGGTGAGTGGGGGGTTGGGGGCGGACGGATTTGGTGATGAAGAGGGGGGGATTTTTTTTATTAAATGTGGGACCCACATTAACTTATCCTACGTGGCGATGACAAGGCGCCAAGTGGCAAAACAGGCCTTGACGTGGCGGCAACGTAAGCATACTAACGGTCAAACGTAGTTGACCGTCCAACCGGGTATTTTTTTAACATCTTGGTTACTTGGGGTACAGATCCGGGCCTGTGGTTAGTTTAGAGTACTCAGCGCTCCTTGGTGGTTACTTGGGGGCCAGATTTGCTCCTTTACCCTATTGAGAAAAGCAGACTGTCATGGTATCTTCTAAGCTCTAACATCCAACCTTCATCAAACAACTAAGCAAGCAACCTCTCACGTGCCTCCTCCAATGTCCACATGCGTTGAGTGAATCACGTGGGCTGCACGTGATCAACCCCCGGAGATATCGTATGTAGTACTCATGTCCCTCTCTCACCCATGCGCCATGTCTGAAACCAGACCTGCGAAGACTCTGACTCTAACTCTGACTGTCTCAGGTTACTACTTCAACTTAGTGAGGCATTTCAACGTGTACGCTAATTTCCTATATGACTTTTTATGACATTCTTCGTTAAGCTGCAAATATGAAGGGACCTCTCTCTCACACTCCTCTTTTTCTCATCACTCTGTTTCTTCTCCTCTGTAAGTCCCCACGCGTTGCTCTTTTTTTTCATCATTTAAATTATATAAATTTTTACTCTTTAGCTTTCAATCTTTTTGGAGCTTTATTTGCTATTTTTATGCATGCTTTCCTGAAATTCTTGTTTGATGAATATGTCAAGCGCAACGGCATTTTGTATGATTACTGTTTGAGGTTAACTAAGCGTAAGAAATTCTATATTTTTCAAATCTGATGAAACTGTTTGGGCTTTTGTCATGGGGGAAATAGAAGCTGGAACCGCGCCAAAAAATAAAAGAATTGTTTGCAAAGAACTTAAAATGTATAAATATCTATATGCATGACATCGAACTATGATTGATACTTACCGTGGTGAAAAATGACAACATCCATCGAATTTTCCAAGACATTACAAATATCTCGTTTGCATTGTTGAGTTCCAAGAGCAACTTGCAGTTATGATAAAAAAACTTGGAAAGATGGAAAATTCTTTAAAGTTCACTTTAGAGAGAGTATGGGACAAAAGAGGTATTCTGATTTATAGATAAGAACTTTGCCATGCTTATCAAATACTCTATGACTCATTTGAAGCTTTCTATGTTACTCGGATGCACATGCTTGATAATGTTGTACTTTCTTATGGTACATAAAGTGCATTATCACAGACTTGATATCAGTTTGTGCGTAGTTCTGAAAATGAGTTGATTAAACTAAAAAGTCCCTATGTACAGGTATCCACACATCTTGGTGCTCTTCATTAAGTGGTTTAAAAGTTTCCTTTTCCATCATAACTAAGGTTGATGTGCTGCCTCCTGATATCTCACCAAGCACAGAGTCTCAACCCTTCTTCCTCTTCTGGCTCCTTCCCCACTGAAATCATTCACAAATTACACTCTGCCGAAATTATCAGGTATGATTTAATTTTTTGTTTTCAGCCTTTGTATGAGACTTTATAATATGAATTTCTGCGCTTTACTTACAACATTTTTAACACATTATGTTGGTATTGATGAAGATGAGATAGGGCGACATGTCTGGATCAATAATAATGTTGTATCATTTGTACATCTATGTGAAACAACTCTATCAGAATGTTCATGTCATGCATCTTAGAAGTGCTTTGACTTCTGAATTGTTTTGGTTGATTTGGATGTCTTCACACTAAACACAATTTGAATAATTCCTTCGCTATTACTTTATTGGATGATTAAATTTGCTACCATGAATTTTCCTAAGTCTTAGAATTGCATTTTGCTACCAATATTAGGAATGAGACCCAGGGGATTTTGTTGGTCGAGTTGTGAAAATATTTAATTTTCCATGGACGTGGTATTTCATTTCTGTGTACCTAGAATAAGTTTTGAGTTGACCTGAAGTACTATTTTACTTTCCAGGCCTATGTTCATTAAATTTCTCAGACGCGGAACGCATATTGAGCACAACCGCTACTGATTGTTTCAGTTCCTTTGCTAAATATTTGGCAAATGTAGTATGTTGTTCTCAATATAATGCCATGCTGGGGACACTTATTGGGCAGTCAGGTAAATACTCCGGGCAGCTAGCTTTGAACATAACTCATGCTAGACACTGCCTCTCAGATATTCAGAAGATTCTGGCCAGTCGAGGAGCGAATGAGGACCTGAAAAACACATGTTCGGTCCATCCAGCAAATCTCACTGAAGCATCTTGCCCCATTGTGGCTGTCGATGAATTTGAGAGCATTGTAGACACCTCAAGACTACTAACTGCTTGTAGAGATATTGATCCTGTACATGAGTGTTGTGACCAAGTTTGCCAAAATGCCATAGATTATGCTGCTAAAAAAATTGCCCTAGATGATATGTCAAATATAGATGAGCATAAAAACTTGCCCGAGCAAGCTGTTAGGATCAATGACTGCAAGCATATTGCCCTGCATTGGCTGGCCAGTAAGCTTAACACTGCTGTTGCAAATGGTCTTTTTAGAGGAATTTCAAATTGCAACATAAATAAATGTGAGCAACTAAAAGGAATGAAAAAGAAAAGGAAATTATGCCTTATAGATCTTGCTTTATAATCTACTACTTGGGCCAGTTTATTGGGATATGAAGATAGAATCTGACTTGTTGATGTTCAATTTTATTCTATTAATTGGCCAGTCTGTCCACTGGTTATTCCCAACATAACAAATGTTGTGGAAGAATGTGGAAATGTAATTAGGAACCCAACAGCTTGCTGCAAAACTGTCAAGAGTTATGTGTCATACATGCAAAACCAGAGCTTCATAACCAACCTGCAAGCCTTGAAATGTGCTGCATCCCTTGGCAAGAAGTTGCAGAAAGCTAGCGTCTCCAACAATGTATATAAACTCTGTCATATAAGCCTAAAGGACTTTTCTCTTCAAGGTACGCATTGATATATTTTAGTTGTAATGCAGACGATTATTCTACCCTTTCTTTAACTGTAAACACAATTACTGATATTTTTCCTCTTCTGAAATTTACCATTAATGGTCGTTGGGTATTCTCTTGGATGGATCAGTGACACCTCAAGGTATCATTTATAGCATGAAAATTAGATTTAATGGATAATTTATTGTTAAGCATATCGCTGAAATGATAACACAGTTTAGTGTTTCCTAGCACCCCCTTCTCATCAGGTTTTTCTGATTAATTTCCATATTATTATTAATTTCATAAAAAGAACCCAGATCCATTTTGTTGGGGTAGAATGTGTGAAATCTCATAAGCGAATCAGCAATAATTGTTGCAATTAAACAGCTTCACACCTTTTGTTTTAACTTAAATGCTGTAAGTGAATATACAGCATTGAACTACACAGTTTATATATGATGTTTTTACAAACATTTGTTGTAACTACGAGTTTGTAGCATCTAATATGGATCAATTATTTTGTTTCATCTAGAATCCGGTTGCCTTTTGCCAAGCCTGCCTACAGACGCAGATATGGATGGCACTTCAGGTATTGGATTCATTTGTGACCTTAATGACAACATTGTAGCTCCATGGCCTTCAGCATCGCATGTGGTTGCCTCTTCTTGTAATACAAGTATGTGATATGTCCAACAGCTATTGTCCTACCATGCATGTAGTATCACTTTTTTCTACTGCAAAGGATGAAGCATGTATATACCCTTCTTCCATGGCCAAATTAAGTACATCTTAACTCTCTGTCTAATTTTTTTTTCATGGCATTCACGGGCCTGCAGCTACAAAACTTCCATCTCTTCCTTCAGCTACATCTGCACAAAATGGTAAGAGTCACCGTTCTTGTTCCATCTTTTGCGTCTTTCAAAGCCTCTATACCAATCATATGCCTCCAAATACTGTATAGTGTATTTTGTCTCTTGGCCACGTAAGACAGAAATGCTGCTTATGCTCTGAAGGTCGGGACTTGTCGCTAGATAGATATATACTACCTCCATTCCTAAATATAAGACCTAATTGACTTTTTTTTTTGGAGAGATTAAGGTTGCAAAATAGGTTATTAAATGATAACATATTTGATATATTTTTAGATTATCCATTAGTTTATAGGTAAAATAAACTAATTTAAGGGAAAAATTAGGTAAATCAATTTATAATTAACTTATTTTGTTTCTTTAAGGATTTTCTAGAAAAAGTCAATTAGGTCTTATATTTAGGACTGGAGGGAGTATCACTTAAGATTGAATTTTTCGAAATATCCATAATCCGATGAGTTTCTGATTTTCATCTTCATTAATGCAGGTCATTTAGCCAAGAGCTCTTACCTCCTCTTGCTTCTTCTTAGTATGATATTTTGATCTTGGCATTCTTTGATTTGTTATTTTTGAGTTATTTTGACTAGAAGGCACATTAGGAGTTCTTTGAATATTTTGTGGCTTATGAGAAGGTGCTGAAGAACTTATGTAGAATTCCTTATGTGGTTTAATCATTCAACATGTTAATAGGATAGTGGCTACCTAATTGTAATCTTATTTACCTTCATAGAACTTAGAAATCATTACCATTTTTTAATTGTGTTTTGAGAAATTAACAACTTTACATAGTAATAGAATTTTTATTATTTATTTTTTGAATGGCATTGTCTTTAATTTCAATGGTTGCTTATTTTCAGATCTCACTAGTTTTTTTTTTCATTTGAAATTAATAAGTGACAAAAAAAAATATAACCAAAAAACAAAATGCTGGTTTGACCTCTCTCTCGTCCTTTTTGGAGATATAATGATTTTTTTAGGGCGAAGGCCCAAAAATGATACACAACTATTGGCCATGGAACAGAAATAGTACATAACTATTTCGAGGTACAAAAATGATACCCAACTTTTCCATGTGATCAAAAATGATATTTTCACTAATATGACAATAATATTAGACATGAAATGTCCAAAATGCCCTTATAATTAAATAAACTTTTACCGGCCGGCGATTAACTTAGGGTGAATGCCCAAAAATGATACATAACTATTGACCAAAGAACAAAAATGATACATAACTATTGCAAGGTACACCAATGGTACCAACTTTTAACATGGGATCAAAAATGATATTTTCACTAATATGACAATAAGATTACACATGAAAAGTCCAAAATGCGCTTATAAATTAAATAAATTTTCTTCCTCACTCTCTTCTCCCTTAGCTTCTTTCTTCTACCAACACTTCCTTCAATAAATAACTCGTCCACCGGCGGCTTCAACTCTCAGCAACTCTGTTTTCATGTTTTTGCAGCCTGATCGCCCTAACGAGTTGTTGAGAGTTGAAGCCGCCGGTGGTGGACGAGTTATTTATTGAAGGAATTGTTGGTAGAAGAAATAAGTTAAGGCAGGAGAGGGTGAGGAAGAAAATTTATTTAATTTATAAGCGCATTTTGGACTTTTCATGTGTAATCTTATTGTCATATTAGTGAAAATATCATTTTGATCCCATGTTAAAAGTTGGTACCATTGGTGTACCTTGCAATAGTTATGTATCATTTTTGTTCTTTGGCCAATAGTTATGTACTCCCTCCGGTCCCTAATGTAAGAGCTAGCCGTCAAAAAAACGCTTCTTAAGAAAACATGTAAATGTTAGTTGGATGTCTGGAGTTAATGCTTCTTTTCCAAAATTGTCCATATTTATTATGGTACTTTTAAGAGAGAGAAATACATAAGCATTAATAAATATGAAAGAGAATTAGGGGTAAAGTAGGAAAAAATGCATTAAATGAGGAGAGAATGTGGGGTGAGCTCTTACATTAGGGACCAAAATCATTCAAATTTTGGGTTCTTACATTAGGGACCAGAGGGAGTATCATTTTTGAGCCTTCGCCCTAAATATTAATCACCGGCCGGTAAAAGTTTATTTAATTATAAGGGCATTTTGGACATTTCATGTCTAATATTATTGTCATATTAGTGAAAATATCATTTTTGATCACGTGGAAAAGTTGGGTATCATTTTTGTACCTCGAAATAGTTATGTATTATTTCTGTTCCTTGACCAATAGTTGTGTATCATTTTTGGGTCTTCGCCCTTTTTTTATCAGAAGGAGATATAATGATTCTTGCACTGGTTATTGTCTTTTTATTATATTGAGTTATAAAATTCAAGCCGCTATGTTCATGAAGAATTCTTGCAAGATCTTCAATAACGTTATTTTGCTAAAAGGAAACATAAAATCTTACACCATGAAAATCTATTTATAAGATATTTTATTTTATGTAATAAATATGAATATTCTAAAAATTATAAATTATGCTTGATGTAATAAATTCCTTGAGGTTCTGCCCTAACAGAACACGTAGCCCAATTAGATAATCCTTCCTGATCAAAAAACAAAATTCGATAATCCTCAAGAAATAGTTATTCATTACCATCAATCACGTGTGAGAGTTGAATTAATAAAAACAAGTTTTTAATTTAATCCTGGGGATCATATCATATGAATACAATCGCACGGTGCTCGATTATTAACGAAAAGTGATATGTTTGCAGCATAACAGCGTGATGTGAATTTTCCAAGAATTATTTGGTTTTTTCCTTTTTCCATTTTTCCTAGTTGTTGATTGATAGAGCTAAATCTCTACTTTTTTGGGCTCACGGGTCAAATTATATGTACAGTTGAAAGGAGATTCAGCCGCCATTATTTACTCAATTATTATTATCATCATAGTAGAATTGCCAAACTTTGTTTTGCCAATGAGTAGTGTATATTGTACTCCATATAACAATTGATGTCATTGATGACGAAAAATGAATATGTAGTATTAGTCTGTGATAATTTTTGATTTGCTACTTTTAAGTTTCAAATAAAGGTTTCAATTCCTTAAAGATCAAAATAATCTTGACTTTTATTAAATTGGAGTATATACCAGTATCTTAAATATTATTAAATTTGAGAACCAATATATATGAGAAAATATAGGAATTACTACCTCCGGTCCTAAATATAGGACTTAATTGACTTTTTTTTTGAGAGATTAAGGTTGCGAAATAAGTTATTAAATGATGACATATTTGATATATTTGTAGATTATCTATTAGTTTATAGGTAAAATAAACTAGTTTAAGGGGAAAAAATTAGGTAAATCAATTTATAATTAACTTATTTTGTTTTTTTAAGGATTTTCCAGAAAAAGTCAATTAGGTCTTATATTTAGGACCAGATGGAGTATTTTGGACCATATTACAAGAGATAACATGTACAAATCACCATAAAAAATTTGATACTGCTGAGTAAATGATATAAGTGTAAAAATCACCACCTTTTATAATGTTGCTCAGTGGATTAAATTGAGTCAAATTAAGAATGAGGACAATGAATATATGCATAGATTTGGATTGAATGCCTTTCCAAGTGAACCAATCAAAATTGGATACCAACTCAATTATAAAGGGAAAATTAATTATAAGTCCCTGGTAAGGGACTTAATACTGGAAAAGTCCCAAAAACTTAAATAATTAAGGTAGAGTCCCAGTTTTGCAAAATAATTAAAGTAGAGTCCCAAGGGACTCTACCTTAATTATTTTGGAAATGTGGGCCCCACAGTTAATAATATTATATTCCCTCTCTCCTCTCTCCTCTCTCCTCTCTCCCCTCCCCCTTCTTCCTCTTTCTCTTCTTCTTCATCACAACCACCCAACTCCTCCTCCATCGCCACCGCCGCCGCCGGTCTCCGCCGCCCTCCGACGCCGCCCCTCGCCACCGCCGCCGTCCTCCGCCTCCGCCGCACTCCGCCGCCGTCCTCCGGCGACACCGCCGCCGGAAATGCATATATGATTTCCGGCGCTGTGACGACGGCGGGCGGCGGCGGCGGCGGAGTGGGACTGCGGCGGCGGTTGGCGGCGGAGTGCGGCGGCGGACGGCGGCGGCGGTGGCGGAGGGCGGCGGCGGCGGCGGAGGGAGGTGGTGGGTGGTTGTGATGAAGAAGAAGAGAAAGAGGAAGAAGGGGAGGGGAGAGAGGAGAGAGGAGAGAGGAGAGAGGGAATATAATATTATTAACTGTGGGTCCCACATTTCCAAAATAATTAAGGTAGAGTCCCTTGGGACTCTACTTTAATTATTTTGCAAAACTGGGACTCTATCTTAATTATTTAAGTTTTTGGGACTTTTCCAGTATTAAGTCCCTTACCAGGGACTGATAATTAATTTTCCCAATTATAAATTACTCCTATAATATTTGCGATATGTGGCAAACGAAATACTCGAGGGAGGCCATTTTAAATTCTAATTAATGGACCCTAGGCAGCAGATGACTCGTGGTGGGTGAGCTGCTGGCCAGTGGCCACTGACCATCGTATTTCGAATGTTCTATCATTAATTCCACAATTAATTATAAAAGCGCCAAGGAAAATTATATACCGACACAATAATTACCATTGATATTGTGCTAAGCGCTAACCTACTTTTCAGTTCAACAAAAGTGCTAACCTTTTTTTATCAGAACAAAAGTGCTAACCTACTCAAATTGATTCAGGACAAAAAACCTACTTAAATTTAAAATGAAAATGGTGCACAACCATTTTCTTCTTTATATCTACATTTTTTATGAAGAAGAAAGCAATAAATCTACACAACAGTACGATGAAGAAATACATTCAAATTATCGAGCAGAAATAAATGAAACACAAAAGACATTGACAATGTTTAGTAGACCAACAAACCTTCTTCCAAAGTGTTCTCTATGCTAACACATCGTAGACAATGTGTGTGTGTGGGTATATAAGTAGAACATTCGCACTTCAGCTTGCCAACCGCGTTAATTGGTTTTACTGTTGTGTTTGGTCCGAAAATGTGTTCAAAAATCACATATTGGAGGCTAATAAATCAGCTTTCAAATTTATTTAATAAAGCTAAATAAATTTGTAATATTTTAATTTGTTTTTTAAAACCACTTTATTTTACTATAAACAAACATATGATCTAATAATATATAAAATATGTTATAATTAATTTACTTATTTAACTTTATTAATTTCTAATAAATTTTTTATCATTTAAGCATTGAGCATTTGATTGCAGCCATGTTGGTGATGAATCAAACTTGGGTGTGATTTGTAAGAGAGTTTAAAATTGTAATATATTAGCACTTTATTAACTTTATTAACTGTTGTGTAGATTTTTATCGCTTTATTAATTTTCTTATTTTATAAAATATGCACGGCCATCACCTCATCCACCTCTTATTTATATGCCCTTTTTTATGACTTATATGCACTTAAATCTATTAATTTTCTTATTTTCAATTATTGGTAATTTTATGCAATTTAATCTATTATTTTTTTGTAATTTTAAATGATTGAAAATATATTAATATTATAATTGTGTATTATTCAGTAAAAATCATGTTTCTATTTAAACTTACTTTTCAAAATAATCATATATACATATTTGTAAAAGTCGGTTTGAAAAAAAGACATAGTTCAAACAAACTAATTTTTATCTAAACTTGCGTATGAAAAAAGTTAAGTTGAAAAAAGAAAGTCACTTTTTCACCATTTATACCAAATATATACGATTGAATTTCTTCAATTGTTACCACTTACAACTAGAAGTAAAACACAAGCAAGAGCCTCCCATTCTTCCTCTTCCTCATCGTTAACCCACATGATTACGGTTTCCAATTTCACGTGAGAGAACATCTTTTCTTTCCATCTAAACTAGCATCACAAATAATTGCATTTGAACCCCTGGGTACGTGCTTTCAACTTTGTTTTTGATTTCCAAGTCCAGACAAAAGCAGCGGTTTCCCAATAATAAAATAAAACAAATGAGTCAGCCTAATAAATCACAATCATACCTTTTCCATATATCACATACTTTTTTTTATACTAACCATATATCACATACTACTTCTATAAACAGTTGATATCCTTCATTTGAGTATCACAATCATACCTCTTCCTCTTCCTCTTCCTCTGAACCCAAACCAACGTTGCAATCTTTGCCATGGGTTCCTCAAACGAGCATGTCCGGCAACCACTGTTATTACCAAGCTCATCAGACCAATCCTTTGTCTCTAACCACAAATCTAACGGCGAACTCGAAAGCATTCTATCTGATAACACCGTCCCCTTCCGTCAACGCGTCGGTGCTGCCACGTGGATCGAATTTAAACTCCTTTTCCACCTGGCAGCTCCCGCCGTCATCGTCTACCTCATCAATTACGTCATGTCCATGTCCACCCAAATCTTCTGCGGCCACCTCGGTAACCTCGAACTCGCTGCCGCCTCCCTCGGCAACACCGGCATCCAAATTTTCGCCTATGGCCTCATGGTATCATACTCTGTTCTTCTTTCTATCACTCTGTTTTTCATACTCTGTTTTACTCTGTTCTTCTTTCTATCGTTCTGTCTCACTCTGTTTTTCATACTCTATTTTTACTCTCTTCTTTTTTCTACTCCCTCCAGTCTCTAATATATGAGCCAGACGCAGTAAAAAAAAGGTTTATATTAGTTGGTGTCTGGAGTTAATGCTTCTTTTCCAATATTACCCGCATTTATTATAATACTTTTAAGAGAGGAAAACTTATAAGCAAAGTTAAGGATAAAGTAGTAAAAAACGCATTTAATGAGGAAATAATGTGATATGTGCTCTTATATTAGGGAGCAAGTCATTCAAAATTTTGGCTCTTATATTAGTGACCTACCGAGGGAGTATCACTCTGTTTTTCATACTCTGTTTTTACTCTGTTCTTCTTTCTATCACTCTGTTTTTCACAAACGAAGAAACTTTTTCTGATTTTATGAACAGTTGGGTATGGGAAGTGCTGTGGAGACGCTTTGTGGACAAGCTTTTGGAGCTGGGAAGTTCGAAATGTTGGGGGTTTATTTACAGAGATCGACGATTCTGTTATCTTTGACTGGAATTGTGTTGACCTTTGCGTATATATTCTCTAAACCGATTCTGATATTGCTTGGAGAATCGCCTAGGATTGCTTCTGCGGCTGCGATTTTCGTGTATGGACTAATCCCTCAAATATTTGCCTATGCTGTGAATTTTCCCATACAAAAGTTTCTTCAGGCTCAGAGTATAGTGGCTCCTAGTGCTTATATATCAGGGGGTACTTTGGTGATTCACTTGGTGTTGAGTTGGGTTTTTGTGTACAAGGCTGGGTTGGGATTATTGGGGGCGTCTTTGACTTTGAGCTTGTCGTGGTGGATTATTGTGATAGCACAGTTTGTGTATATTGTGAAGAGTGAGAAGTGTAAGGACACGTGGCAGGGGTTTTCAATGCAGGCCTTTTCTGGGTTGCCGGAGTTCTTTAAGTTGTCGGCGGCCTCGGCGGTGATGCTTTGTCTGGAGACTTGGTATTTTCAGATTTTGGTTTTGCTTGCTGGTTTGCTTCCTAATCCAGAAATTGCCCTTGATTCCCTTTCTATTTGGTGAGTATTTTTTTATAGTTTCTTCGGATTATTATTTTAGAGATTAATTTTGTTTTCCTTAGTCTATGACGAATGTCGGCCAAAACAAAAAATCTATGATAAATGACATTTCTTGAATTACAGTATTTATCTAATACTCTCTCCTGTTGGTATTTGTAAGTTTTCATTTTACATTTTCTCCCCTAATCTTTTTCCTATTTTACCCCTTACTTTCTTTCATATTTATTAATATTCATTTATTTCTTTCTGTATCATATAAAAATATGAATAATATTAAAAAAACATTATTCTCAAACATCCAACTAACTTTTACATATTTTTTTAAGATAGATTTTTATATTAAAGAGGAGGGAGTAGTATTAGTTTAATAGTTTAATGTGAGATGCTAGTGTAATAATAATCAGTCTCACTCACTCACTGACACGGTGACACTCAAACATATTTATATTTATTAATATAACCACTTTCGGGTTGGGGTGACTAATGTGCATTGTTTCACATTTTTTTTTACCTTTGGTGGACATTGCTCCTTATTAAATTAAATAATACTTCCTCCGGTTCTAAATATAAGACTTAGTTAACTTTTTTTGAAAATCCTAAAAAAGTGAAATAAGTTAATTATAAATTGATGATTTACCTAATTTTTTTCATAAACTAGTTTATTTCACATATAACCTAATGAATAATCTAAAAATATATCAAATGTGTTATGATTTAATAGTCCATTTTACAACTTTAACCTCTCCAAAAAAAAAAGTCAATTAGATCTTATATTTAGGTATAAGAACTTATGGCCTACGCTGTTTAGAGCACACATCTCCCATCAAATGTCGATTACATTATCTTCTTGTATGCTGAACCCTTACTGTTTTGTTTGGAAAAAATATCTCCTACAGTTTAGTGGGCCCAAATACAAGACTAAGCAACGACTCTCCTTCCACAACTTGTACATATATAGTATTATCTTTAGTTTCATAAGCTTTCAATGTTTCTGTCCGCTCATAACTCCCAAGTCCCAAGCCATCCCATTCTCATACCCCCTTTGTCTTTCCTGACTATGCTTATCATAGTACTGTTTCGAATTTCCTTTTCTTACTGCTATAAAACTGCTGTAATAATCTATTTGTATTAATATTGTTTTGTCTTTTATTAAAAAAAAAGCTATGCATTCTTTGTAAGTTCCGCCTTTCACACGCGTACTATTTTCCTGTTACCACCAACAAACACACGTATGCCGTAGCCCATAATGTCCGAAAATTGTAATTAATTCATTCAGACATCATAGCCTTCATTGATACCGCCTCTCCATAGGGACCTACCAAACTGATCCTTATGTGTGTGCTGCCCTGCCACGCGTGACAAGTTCTAATTAATTTTCTGACTATATGCAGCACAACAATATCCGGATGGGTGTTCATGATCTCTGTTGGATTCAATGCGGCTGCAAGGTATGATTAATTATTTTGTGTTAAACATAATGTTTGGAAAAATCCCCTCTTGTTTAGAAAGTTTGGTCATGAACTTATGATAATCATGGTGCAGTGTGAGAGTGAGCAACGAACTTGGAGCTAGAAACCCAAAATCAGCAGCATTCTCTGTGGTAGTTGTCACGGTCTTATCATTCGTCATATCCATTATTGTGGCCATCGTTATTCTTATTATACGCGACAAGATCAGCTATGCCTTCACCGGAGGTGAAGTTGTTGCTGCCGCCGTCTCAGATCTTTGTCCTCTTCTTGCACTCTCTATAGTCATCAATGGCATCCAACCTGTTCTTTCTGGTAATTAATTAATTAATTAATTCCCTATATTACTTGTGCTTCATTGCAAATGTATACACACGTTACTATTAAGAAACTGATGAAAATGGTGAATGTGACCATTATGAAGGTGTTGCTGTTGGATGTGGATGGCAAACCTTCGTGGCATATGTAAACGTGGGATGTTATTATGGGGTTGGCATACCAGTGGGTTGCATCATGGGTTTCGTCTTTAAACTTGGCGCTAAGGTATGTGTCAACATTTCTTGGGTTTTTGCTTTGAGTAGATGTGTGCTTGTGCCAGAAACTAAAGAAAGTCTATGAAATTATTTGCCTTGGAGCTGATTAAATGTGGTGCATGTGATAGGGTATATGGGTGGGAATGCTAGGAGGCACGATTATACAAACAATAATTCTAGTTTGGGTCACGGTTAGAACGGACTGGACTAAAGAGGTAAAAGAATTTGGATTGATGGATGCTTTGATGTGATGTTTTTTATGAGGTAGGGATGGTCACTGTTGGATGTGATTATTGTGATTGCAGGTTGAAGAAGCAGGCCAGAGGTTGAACAAGTGGGAGGACCAGAAGGAGCCAATTCAAAGGAATTGAAATCCCGGGATAAGGATGCTTTCCTCATATCTTTCATTTTTCACTCCATCCAATATTTGTATCGAGTGATGCCTCTAATCACATTTGGCCTTCAATTATTTATTGCTCTCATTCTTGACTTTATGTTATAATAATTACCACCAATTCAAAATCTTCCCTTTTTTGTTGTCATTTCCTTTCCACAGGCTTCTAGCGCTTCACCACTAATAATCCATTATCCATCCATTATTCTATAAATAGTAAAAAACGATTAATATTTACCGGATCACTAAGGGCCTGTTTGGTTTAAAGGAAGGGAAGGGGAGGGGAGGGAGGGGAGGGAGTGGAGGGGAAGGGGAGGGTTTAATATTACTATGTTTGGTCTGATAAAAATGAGGGAAGGGAATGGAAGGGAGGGGGAGGGTTTAATGATCATTTGTTTGGTTAAGAAGGGGAGGGGAGGGTGATAATGATTAATTTACCATTTTATCCTTATATGATAATTCATATAATTTCTTGTCATATAAAATAAATTAAATTGATTATTTTTTTATAATGAATTAAATTGCTTATTCAAATAACAAGCCTATGGAAATTGTGCAGATGGGTAAGAAAATGAATTATTTATTAAGAAAGGATGTTTGAGTTTTGGATTGTTTTCAACGTGAATATTAAAAATGAAAGAGATTGTTTTCAACGGAACCAAGAACATCCTCACCTTCTCTGACCTGTAGAAATTGTGTTTTCGTTAATGTTCAGGATATGTTGAATTGATGGTAATAATGAGAAAGCTTTGTTCTATTATTTTTTGATCACTCTCTGATGCTCACCATTAATCTGTTAGTTTTTGTGATGTTTTATAAGCTGGGAAAAGGGGGAAAAGAGTGGTTTGATGATATGAGGAGAAAGTTTGTAGCATTTCACTTCTAGGCATATGTGAAAATATTATGAAATAGAGGGGGCAATTTAGTAAGAAGTTTTGGCTCCCCTCCAAATCCCCCCAATTTGGAGGGATCCAAAATAGAGAGCTTGAAGGGGAGGGGAGGGAATATTTTGAGCTCCCTCCCCTCCAACTTTTTAAACTATGCAAGGGGAGGGGTTCATTTTCCCTCCCCTCCCCTTCCCTTCCCTCAAACCAAACAATAGAAATGACTCAAGGGGAACGGGTTACGGTTTAGGAAAATTCATTTCAATCTCTAGAAGCGATTTCGTGAACATTTATCCTTTTTTTTTTTAAATGATAAGTGCATTTGTTTATGATGTAGAAGATTTCAGTTCTAAATATAACATTTATTGTCTTCTAATGAAGTTAATTTTGACAACATTACTACACCTTTATTTACACTTAGCATACGTCCATAGCCCTATTCACGTTTTTCACTTCCATTCCTTTCATATTTCTTCATTACCATTGCAAAGCTCAAATGTTGCAGAAACTAATAGCCCTTCATTTGAACAAAAAAAATAGCCCTTCACTAAATGGGTTGGGCTTAGCTCTGCCTATTTTGCAAATACATAGACCAATATGGCTCGAAAAGTCCAACACAAGTTGCATTTTAAAAACCTAGCATATAAAACGCACTCATATCTGATGGGCTTGCAAGACAAGTGTGAGTTATGAGACTGGGGCATCCAACATGACATTTGGCCCCTGCCGCCAATGAGGACAAAAGTTAAATCCCTTTGGGCTTTAGTGGATGGTGATGGAGATGCTGCATATGGGATGGACAAATTTTGGAAGGAAATTAGGGATAAGAGTAGGTGAGGTCGTTTTCAAAAAATCAGAATCAAATGAGGGAGGAAAAGAAAGAGCCAAATATTATCTTTCATCCAAAGCCACCATTGCCATGCCCAAAAAGCTCAGTATTCAAATAATGGACCTCATCTTTCTTTTTAAAGTATATCCTCCCCCATCAACATCAACATCAACCTCAACATCATACATTACTTGTTGATCTCCTTTTCATTTTTTACATTAAAGATTAAAGAATAAAAAAATATTACTATATTATCAAATAAGTTTAGATTCATTTTTTAAGACACACAAAAATGAATTAGAGGAAAATTAGTTCGGCTACATTTTTAAATATTCATATTGACTGAAATTTAACGATCAGATGACACAAATTAAGCATATTTTTATCAATAATTTTTTTGAAAAGAAAATATGGAAATAAATAAATAAAATTGTGAGAAAAGTTAAATCAACAAACGCTGTGTATAGAATTCAGTGCATGACGGTTCTAAGCTTTACGAAAAGATAAGAATAAAAAGAAAAATGGAAGTAGATGAGAATTAGAGTGCACGTAGGCAGAACACAACAAGTAGGTGAATCTTTAGCGGTGGCGCAAGTGCATACGAGGCCACACATGGGAGCTTGGAATAGATACGCACCAAAAAAAATTGATCATGCAATTATTCTAAATAATTGAAACCCTTTTTTAATTAAAGTTGACTGTCCAAACATATTAAAGTGGACTCCCTGTTTTAATCCAACCAAATTTGTTCCCCGCCATTTGTCCCACTGAAATTCTGAAAATGACTTCCCAAAGTATATGTTATACCCGCACCAACTTTCGTGTTGGATTGTCAATATTAATTTATAAACATTAACAATTGATCCTCCTCACTCTCATACGTTGCAATATTCCAAGCATACAATGTGACGAGTGACTAAGTATAAAATTGCTTACAAACATGACCAACTTAACCATAAAAATACATTATCTAGTTCCAAATTGTACTACAATATATCCCATATTAATTAACTTTTAATTTTAATGCAAGACGGAAGTCTGTGCAGTATTCTCAGTCCTCAGACATGTTATGTTAGCTATCTGGGAGTAGACTTTTTAAATGCGATGAGTCAACTTTGTCCTCTGTTTTCTTCCTGTTCCTTTGAAAAGACCCAATTTTCTTTTCTTTTTATTTTTACTAGGCGGCTAGGCATCCATTCTCTGTTTCTTCCTCCAAGTCTTACCCACTACAGGCACGATAAGATTCTTCATTTCACATCATAGTTAATGGCCATCTTTCTTTTTCAAACGTGTTTCATACACAGGCGTCACATCATCCATTAATCTACCACTTCTCACCAATCATATGTTATGCTTCTTGATGTGCTGGCACCGTTGTTTTCTTTCTTTTCCCAAGAAACATCTTCTAAGACCAATATTATGTTAGTTTTCAACACTTCGTGAAGTCTAAGTTGGAAGCTGTTGGTTTTTTTAATGATGATGTATTAACTTCATATGTTCTGGTTTTGTTCATGTGGGTGCCGACAAAACACGATTTTGGTGTATAAGAATTGAAGTTGGTCCAGAAATAAGAATGAAACATTTCATGGATATGCCTCGAATAGTTTGGATTTGGGTGATACTATGTGGTCTAGCTCGTGGTCAGAGGCCAGCGTCTGTGAATATTGGTGCAGTTTTTACATTTGATTCGGTCATAGGTAGAGCTGCAACGTTGGCCATGAAAATTGCCGTGGATGATGTCAATGCAGACCCTTTAGTTCTTAATGGCACCAAACTGAACTTGATAATGGAGGATGCCAGTTGCAACGTCTTCTTAGGATCCATTGGAGGTATAGTATATATAGTCACTCACCCTTGCTCAAAATTTCAAAAAAATAAAAGGGTGCAACTTTAATTGCTTCAAGGGAAGTTATTTTTCATTATCTCTGGTTTTATTCCCCATTCATTAGTTAGAGTTGGTAGATGCACTGGGGAAAAGGTTAGGTTCTCAAACAATATGCTGCACTTACTTTGATTTCTTGCTGCAACTTATTATCAAGTGAAGATCCTTGTCAAAATTTTAAATATGCTGCATTTTTTACTAACTAATAGTTGTCTAGTGTAACTTCAATTTTGTAGTTGTAGTTTATAGTTGTCTGAGCCGAGCCTTTAATATGTGCAGCGTTTCGTGCACTTGAGCAAGGGATTGCGGCCATAGTGGGTCCACAATCATCTTCCATATGTCGTGCCATCTCTCAAGTTACTAATGGTCTTCAAGTGCCTCAAGTTTCATATGCTGCCACTGATCCAACCCTCACGTCCTTCCAATTTCCTTTCTTTTTACGTTCTATACCAAGTGACTCTGAGCAAATGACTGCAATGGCTGATTTGATTCACTTCCATAATTGGAAAGAGATCATTGCCATCTACTTGGATGATGATTATGGCAGAAATGGGATATCTTCTCTGATTGATGCACTTGAAAAACGGAGGATAAGGATTTCACATAAGTTGCCTATTAGTGTTAAGTTTGATCCAAATGAAATCACTAACTTGCTCAATCACTCTAAAGTGTTTGGTCCTCGTGTGTATGTAGTTCATGTCAGCCCAGATACTAGATTAAGAATTTTTAACATAGCCAACAAACTGAAAATGATGTCTAGTGACTTTGTTTGGCTTGCCACTGATTGGCTTTCTGCTACTCTAGAATCTCTCCCCCCTCAGAATGTGACCTCTCTCAGTGTTGTGCAAGGGGTGGTTGGACTGCGCCCATACATTCCAGATTCTTACCAGAAAAGATCATTCATTTCTCAGTGGATGAAAATGCAGAATAAAAGTGCAGCAAGCTCTGGGTTAAACCATTATGGATTTTATGCATATGATACAATTTGGACTGTTGCACGTTCAATTGACAAGTTCATTGAAATACACAAGAATATTACATTTTCAGTCAATAATAACTCGAGGCAATTGAAAACAGAAGGCACCAATGTACCTCTTGACAGCCTCAAAATCTTCACAGGTGGATCTGATCTGATCAACATATTATTGCAATCAAATTTTACTGGTGTGAGTGGTCACATTCATTTTAGTCCAGACAGGAATATTGTTAGTAGTGGCTATGAAGTTGTCAATATCAATCAGATGAAAATTAACAGGGTTGGATATTGGTCTAATGATTTTGGATTTTCAGTGGAACCGCCTGAAAGTCTTAAGAAGAAAGGAAATGGTAGTGTTCCCCAAGATCAGAAACTTAACATGATCACTTGGCCAGGTGGAATGACAGGAAGGCCACGTGGCTGGGTAATTGCTGATCATGCAAGACCACTGAGAATTGGGGTTCCCAGGAGAGCAAGTTTTGTTGAGTTTGTCACTGTGCTTCCTGGTAGTCATCAAATTCAAGGGTATTGCATTGACATTTTCAAGAAAGCACTAGAGTTCATACCATATGATGTTCCTTATGTGTTTGAGCCTTTCGGGAATGGTCAATCAAATCCCAATTATGGTGCCCTTGTCAATATGGTTGCTGAAAATGTAAGAAATGCTCTAATTTATTAAGTATGGAATTCGTTTAATCTGTTTGTTACTTCTTGAAAGTGATGTTTTTGATGAGTTATCAGGCAGACTTTGTCTGAAGAATTTTCTTTCTTAATGGGGCACATATACCAGATGGATGACTAGTTATATTATGTGTGACACTTACTTAGTGGCTCCTAAACATAAAATGCATATGGATAGGGTAAAATGAGAGGGAAGAACTCATGAAAGGAAAACAAAATGGTGTTCTTGCCAAGCTTTAGCTTATAGTAGTCTGATTATTTTGAATGTAGTTATCTCATTTAGTTCATTGATTTTGGAAGGCAGATTAAACATCTATTGGCCATTGGAATGTCGGGTGTTTTTTAAGATTGCTTATGACAAAATATCTGTTTCAGGCATTTGATGCAGTTGTTGGAGATGTAGCAATTGTGACAAACCGTACAAGGATTGTGGATTTTTCTCAGCCTTTTACATCAAGTGGTCTTGTCATAGTGGCTCCAACCAAGATTTCAAAATCAAGTGCTTGGGTATTTATCAAACCGTTTAAAGCAGATATGTGGTGTGTAACTGCAGCTTCATTTATAATGATTGGATTAGTTATTTGGATTCTTGAGCACCGAGTCAATGATGATTTCCGCGGTCCACCTAAGAGGCAAATTGTGACGATGTGTATGTAAGTCTTCATTGTAAATTAACACAATTTTCTCATAGAAAATATGTTTAATGAACTACTATTATAAGATTAAGATTCTCCATGGCAGATTAATTGTTTAGTTACTTTGTAAAGTTCACTGTAAAATTACTATTACATTTATTCAATGCTATAGATTCTAACTCGATCATGACAATTGTTTGTCAGGTTCAGCCTCTCAACTCTTTTTAAGACGAATCGTAAGTATATTTTTGGCTTTTCAGTTTGACAGTTTCTCTTTTTATGTTTTTCTTTCTTGCTTGGAGTTCTCATGTAGTTTACTGTCTTTAAAGTTATTCATTCCTTAAACCAGTGACATATAGTCACATTGTGAAAGTGACAATTGAAAGCAGAATGATTTTGAGTGTTGAAATCATAGGATGTTTGGGCTCTGCTTATTCTTCAACTTGACAAAAACTTAACCTTTTTTGTTTATTCAGAGGAAAATACAATAAGCTCTCTTAGTAGAATGGTGATGATAGTATGGCTTTTTCTGTTGATGGTGATCACGGCTAGCTATACAGCAAGCTTGACCTCAATTCTTACTTTGGAGCAACTTTCATCACCCATCACAGGCATAGATAGCTTGATTGCAAGTAACTGGAGAATAGGGTACCAAGTAGGGTCATTTGCTTTCAACTATCTGACAGAGAACCTTTATGTGCCAAGATCAAGACTTGTCGCTCTCGGTAACCCTGACGAATATGCAAGAGCTCTGCAGCTAGGGCCCTCTCGTGGAGGGGTGGCAGCCATAATTGATGAGCTTCCCTACATAGAGTTGTTTCTTTCAAAACAAACTGATTTTGGCATTATTGGACAACCATTTACCAAAAGCAGTTGGGGATTTGTAAGTAGCCTTCTGATCAGAAGATTACTCAAGATGATTAAGTATCTGCATACACATTGTAATGCCTGACATTAAACTATGGGGAAAAATTAGCATATATATGGGGGAAAATTGTTTGTCTAAAAGGAAAAGATTGAACATGTAACAATTGCATGCATCAATCATGAACTTTGATGATAGATGATGATATATTTGATATGATATTATATCAGATTTCTTAGGTTAAATTTGACATTTGACATGATAGCACATGGCTTGATATAGTAGTGTAGTTTTGCTATTAATACAATCCAAAACTGCACTTATGTCCTTAAGTTTTTGTCATTGGACGTGATGAAACATGTTTGAGAGATTCATTTTATGTCACACGCTGCAATATTTATTTACTTTTTGGATTTTGCTGACATTTTTCTTGGAACAACATATATATCAGGCATTTCAAAGAGAGTCTCCCCTGGCTTTTGACATGTCTACAGCAATTTTGAAACTGAATGAGAACGGAGAGCTTCAGAAGATAAGAGAGAGGTGGTTCTGTAAGATGGGTTGTCCTGAAGAAAGGAGAAGTAACTCAGAGCCTAACCAACTTCACATGATCAGCTTCTGGGCTCTATACCTCTCTTGTGGTGTTGTCACTCTCACTTCTTTGCTGGTGTTTTTTCTGAGAACAATCCGCCAATACATCCGATACAAGCAAAGGCAAAAAGATATGCCTTCTGGATCCAGTGAGGCATCTTCCAGTGGTAAATGTTCCCACGTTATCTATAGCTTTTTTAATTTCATTGATAAGAAGGAAGAGGCCATCAAGAAAATGTTTCACTGTGACAACCCTGAACAGCAGCAGCCTACCTGATTAGTGATTAGAACTCCTAGGATTGAACTAGTTAGTTATGTTAAAAAAAGTAAGTAACTAGAACTTGTAAGTGTACCATCCTCCTAGAGTCTTGGTATTTGTTAGTGATAATATAACTGTGTGTTAGGTATAAAATGTGAAAGGGTTGTAAGGGCAAACAAGTTAATTAAGAGCTTTTATTTATGGAGGCTCATAGGAAGGAGGGGTTGTGTTTATTGTTTAAGTCCCCACCAGCTGCTTCAATTGTCAACGTGAATCACGTTGCATGCATAGGACAAACAATTATAGTCCACATTTCTCCTTTTACAACAAAACTTTGGTCCGCCCATTACCACCTAACAATATTTAATGTTTTAATCCACTACTTTCCACTCAACTGAATTGTCCATTCCAAGATTGTCTTAAAGTATATATAAATATTGCTCCCTAAAAAATTATATAAAAATTCAACAATTGCTTATCAAAAAATATATTGATAAATTTATGTTGTAATCGACTACAACATACTCCTTCTGTTCCTAAATATAAGATCATTCTTCCTAATTTGATTAGATTAAATGTTAATTAGGTTAATTATTAGCACATGATATTATCAATTCACTCTAACCATATATTTTTATCCCTACTTTCACTCATTATTAAAGTTAATTTGGAAAAAAATTGGTGAAAAAATTAGAAAGTTATCTTATATTTAGTAATAAATTGAATTTGAAAGTGATTTGATATTTAAGACCGGACCGGTATTATCTATGCTGGCAAATGACAACAACGGTTTAAAAAATGCTCACTTAAAAATTGTATTGATAGGAAGAATCTCATAAATTTCTAGACACAAAACATTGGTTAATGCGAGTGGGTCTTTGTCACCATGAACAAAATTTGAAAAATAACCAGTACTTTTGTATTATTATTTGTAAACAATATAACTTAACTATAAAATTTATAATTTTATATTAATATTAATGAAAAAGCAACAGCCAGTTTAAGCATATCATTGGCTGTCTTCGATATGCATTTAAAAACGGTTTTCTTAAATTGTTAAAGCAAAAGAAAGGATCGGCAAGAAACAGATAACTGTAAATTTAAAAGAAAAAACTTATGTCAAGTTGTTTATAGGAAAAATGTCATTTAAATCCCTCCGAATATACAAAAAGGACAATTCAGGAACTCAAACTTCTAAAAGGACCATGAAGGAACTAGGACCTAGTTGACATTTTAAAATTGTGTAAAAAGACAAAATTGCCCTAATCATAAAACAGAAATTACTAACCACCCTTACACTCACCATTTTCAATAGGGTGGTTAGTAATTTCTGTTTTATGATTAGGGCAATTTTGTCTTTTCACACAATTTTAAAATGTCAACTAGGTCCTAGTTCCTTCATGGTCCTTTTGGAAGTTTGAATTCCTGAATTGTCCTTTTGTATATTCCGAGGGATTTAAATGGCATTTTCCCTTGTTTATATCAAGTTTGTCCAATTCACCTATAAGATATTGTCACTTGTTCAGTTTTTCCACGTCCACAAGGAGGTGTTTGTTGTCTCACATTACTCAATCCAAAAACTAAATAATAAAAAAACAATTATGAAACCTATGTTTTACACAGTCAAGAATAACAGAATAGGAATCGGCATCGGCTTCTCAGAATCGGAATTGACCATTCATCCACACTAGCCCACTCATCTTCTTCATTCTCCAAAAATCAAATATGGTCTCTTCTTTTCTCTCTCAGCTTCACTAAAACCTCATAATCTCCACCACTCATTCCACCATAGCCGTCTCTTAACCTCCGTAACCGCTCCCCTCACAGTTTCCTCAACCATAAACTCTCTTCATCTTTCCATTATCACTCCCTCCTACCTTCTTCTTCCTCCTCTCTCTTCTTCCTCCTCTCTCTTTCTCATACACCGAACCCAAAATTCATCTCTCACTCATCATCATCTCCGTGAATGAGATGGTGGAGCGATGAAGGCGGGGAGAGAGAGAGAGAGAGTCACATTAATCACCCATCACCATGAGTTCATCACAGTTTCCTTTTTTTCTTTTTTACCTTATTTGATTATTTCCTTTTTCTGGATCTTTTATGTTTTGAGATTTGTGAGACAACAAACACCTCCTTGTTGACGTGGAAAAAATGAACAGGTGGCAATATCTTATAAGTGAACTTGAGAAACTTGATATAAATAACTTGATATAAGTTTTTTCCAAATTTAAATTTAATCATGTCGCTTTTGAGGCAAGAAGTTAGAATGTGGTAGTGATTTAAATATGAGCAAGTTGATTGATTAACTAATCAACAACAAAGATTAGTGCAATAAATAAATCTAGGGGGATAAGTAGCCTTTATTCCGAAGTTGAAAGGCTAGTAAGAGACATTGAATAGAGATATGTAAAGTAAAAGTCACTAAAACAGAGAAGAATACAAAAGATTCAAAAGGTGAAAGATGCCCCCACTCGAAAGCAAATTGGTCAGATTTTGGAGTTAAGCTGTTCAAGATGCCCCACATCTTATAAGGGCTATTTCTGAAAATCAGTGGATTCCAAAATTTACTCATTCTATATATTTTTTCAATTTCGCGGAAATATGAATATGAGCGTGAACTTGGTCAAAAAAGAATATGCGCGTGACAACTTCAATGTTGATTGAGAAGCGAGACATGGAAAGGAATACATTTGTCATTACTTGTTAAACATTAAATCAGAGGATTTCAAAAATTCTGTAGGGTCTAAAAATAAGAATGTCGCGACAATCATGTCTACATACATCTTCGCTAGAGTAGAGTGCCTACTGCCTAAGCTTGACAAAGCATACAAAATATTAAAATCTCTAATATGATTGGTGATATTAAATGGAATGTATCACACGTTAATGCAGCTTAAACAGTTGTTATTAAAGACTCCTAACACATTCAATTTAATATCACTCAAGTTTTTGAAAATTTTAATATAATTAAATGATTTCTTAGAGTTGATTATGATTAATTATTTGGGATCTAATTGTAATACACTAATACTCTCATTATAAACTTTTTTTTCTCCATTTATCTGCCTTAAATTTTATATAGTTTTTGGGAAAAATGGAATCTTCACACTATCAATAATTCTTAAATTTTTCGGTGAGACCACACGAATATCGTGCTGAATTGGATATGTTATCGGTATTTTTTTAACCCAATTAAATAAAAAATATTTATTCTAGCATCATACACAGAAATAAGATTCAAATATACATGAAACTTATGGCTTGTAAGTCATAACCAGTTCATCCCAAGTTCCCAACATAACGTCATTTTGAAGATGAGGGAAAACCAAAGTAGGAAACAATAATTTTCATAATCTTTAAAGTAATACTCCTTCTAACATATAAAAGCTAATTGACTTTTTCTAGAAAATCCTTAAAAAAACAAAATAAGTTAATTATAAATTGATTTACCTAATTTTTTCCCTTGAACTAGTTTATTTTACCTATAAACTAATGGATAATCTAAAAATATATCAAATATATCATCATTTAATAACCTATTTCACATCCTTAATCTCTAAAAAAAAAAAAAGTCAATTAGAGGTACGACCATTTCAACAGAATCACACATTTCGCTAATTGCTATTGACACTTGACAGCAGAATCCTCATGAGCCACTTGACATCAGCATGGGGTCATCATCGTCCACTTCCATTCTTGTTTGAGAATGAACTGCAAAATCACAATGCAAATCCTGAAAAGAAAAAAAAAAAAGACAATTGTCTGTTTCACGTTCAGTTTTTTTTCTTACCATGTCTGTTTCACGTTGAGTTCATCGCTTACAATGTTGTAAAATTTATTTTCCACGTCAAAGTGAAGAAAAAGATTACAAGTGTCCCTTCACTGTGAAGCTGTGGTTGGAAATGGGATTTGAGAGCAAGTGAATGATTCTTTCCTTGAGCTTTCAGTACTGTAACTTCCTTTTTTAAGTCACTCCTTTGAGTTGGTCGAATCTGTTAGTCACATGCATTAAGTGAGCTTTCATCTTTATTTGATTTCAACATCACGTACTTTACTCTGCTTAACTTCTTATCCAGGTTTCTATTACAGCATACGTTGTTTCCTATTTTAGTAACTTAATGAGGCATGTGGGTATGGCCTTGACATATTCGTAAGTTCCATTTTTGTCTTTATTACACTGATGAGACTTGAGAGTAAAATAGATGATTGTTCATTTGAATTTCAGGGTACCAGATTTTAAAATTCAAACTGTTTTCTTGAGGAAAGCTGAGTCTTCTTGTGAGTATGAATTATGTAAGTTTTAAAATTATGGGCTAGAGTTGATATCGAAACAGAACCCTCCTGTATTTTTCTCCTTTTAATTGTTGATTATGTGCTATTGAAATGGTTGATACTTGATAGGTTCTTAACTCTCTCTGATTGATGTTGATCTAAAGGCTAAATTGAAAATCTGGAACACTAAATGGCCATCTTTAATACAAGGCAGGGCCTAATGGCTATGGCTCCAACGTTATTCCTCCTGGTTTTCTGGTTATGGATTCCCACAGGAGCTGCGGGAAGGACAGGAAGTAGAACATTGAAAAATACTACTGTCCCTTCAAAACCCAATGTTGTGAGGATTGGAGCCATGTTTACATTTGATTCGGTCATTGGAAGATCTGCTAAGCCTGCAATTTTGGCTGCTGCTGCTGATGTTAATTCTGATACAAGCATTCTCAGCGGGATAAAGCTCGAAATTGTTTTGCATGATACCAACTGCAGTGGATTTATAGGAACGGTAGAAGGTATTGTCTTTTTTTTTTATAGTAGAAGGTATTGTCTTTTATCGTTAAATTGACTAAAGGCTCATTTCTTCTTGATGACTATATCATTTTAAAGTATATCACTTTAATCTTGTTAGATCATATTCTGCTGAAATGGTTAGAAGGTTGGACGGTTCTTGTGTTTTCTTGCTGAAATACTGAAATATATTGAAAATACAGCACCAAGAATCGCCATTTACTCAGTTAGTGAACAGAAACTTGCACTTTAAGGAAATTCTTATTATTGAATAGCTAGCTTATTTGAGTTTTGTGATGATGTAGCTTTGCAGCTAATGGAGAAAAATGTGGTTGCCGTGGTTGGTCCACAGTCATCTGGGATAGGTCATGTGATCTCTCATGTTGTTAATGAACTTCATGTACCTCTTCTGTCATTTGGAGCCACAGATCCTACTCTTTCTTCTCTGCAGTACCCATATTTCATCCGCACCACGCAAAATGATCATTTCCAGATGCATGCAGTTGCAGACTTGGTTCAATATTATGGATGGAGTGAGGTAATAGCTATATTTGTGGATGATGATAATGGAAGAAATGGAATTTCTGTATTGGGCGATGCGCTTGCACAGAGGCGTGCCAAGATCTCCTATAAGGCCGCTTTCCCCTCAGATGCTTCCAGAATTGCCATAAATGACCTGTTAAATGGAGTAAATTTATTGGAATCAAGGGTCTATGTATTGCATGTGAATCCTGATTCAGGTTTGGAAATTTTTTCTCTTGCCAAAAAGCTTGGGATGATGAGCAATGGCTATGTTTGGATTGCAACTGATTGGCTTTCTTCAGTGCTTGATTCACAAGCAACAGCTACCCTTGAAACCTTGAATCTTTTACAAGGGGTTGTTGCATTTCGTCATCACACTCCTTATACTGATAAGAAAAACAATCTTCTCTCCAAGTTGAAAAAATTGAACAACACTAAAACTGAAGGCTTCAATTCTTATGCTTTGTATGCATATGATTCTACCGTGCTAGCTGCTCATGCGTTGCATGATTTTTTTAATGATGGTGGAACCATATCTTTCTCCAATGACCCTAATTTGCATGAGGCTAATGGAAGTATGTTGCATTTATCATCACTTCAAACTTTCAATGAAGGCCCCAAGTTTCTGCAGACAATCCTGGGAATGAATTTCACCGGTGTTAGCGGTCAGATTCAGTTTGATAAGGACAAGAACTTAATTCACCCAGCATATGATATTCTAAACATTGGTGCATCTGGACCTCGTATTATTGGTTATTGGTCTAATCACTCTGGTCTTTCAGATTTAGTCCCTGAAACCTTGTACTCAAAGTCACCTAATAGGTCTACTGGCAACAAACACCTGTCCAATGTGTTATGGCCTGGACTGACTTCAATTACACCCAGAGGATGGGTGTTCCCTAATAATGGAAAACCATTGAGAATTGCAGTGCCAAATCGAGTGAGCTTCAAAGAGTTTGTTGGCAGAGACAAGGAACCTCCTGGGGTAAAAGGCTTTTGCATTGATGTCTTTGAAGCTGCGTTGAATGTTATGCCTTATCCTGTTCCTAAGCAATATATACTATATGGACACGGTAATAGAAATCCTAATTATGATGATCTTGTGAATCAGGTCGCCCAAAATGTGAGTTTTTGATACTTGCTTACAAATTTCATTAGTTAGCCACTAATTTAACGTTGCCCTGACCCTTTTGCACATTTCTTGTTCAGAATTATGATGCTGTTGTAGGGGATGTTACTATTGTCACAAACAGAACACGGATTGTGGATTTTACTCAACCTTTTATGACTTCAGGGTTGGTTGTAGTTGTTCCTGTTAAAGAGGTAAAGTCAAGTCCATGGTCTTTCCTTAAGCCATTCACTGCCTCCATGTGGTTTGTCACTGCTGCCTTTTTTCTTTTTGTGGGAGCTGTTGTATGGATTCTTGAACACAGGCACAATCATGAGTTCCGAGGACGACCGAGGGATCAACTTATGACAATCTTTTGGTAGGTACCCTTCGTGCCAGAATATAAACTTCAAATAATTACTTTATTTTATTTTAAAAAGTAAAAAAAAAAACTATTACAATTAGTAAAAAACATTATTCATATGAGGGTGCTAATTTATTTTTCAACTTTATCCCTATTATTAAAGAAGAAATAGAATGAACTTAAGAGAGTAATAAAGATGATAGAGAATGCATGAGGAAAAGATATAGAATGAGTAGAATTGGGGGAAATGCAATAAATACTTGAACAGCCATATAATATAAAATGAAAATTTTATTTTGGGACAAACACATTCACAAATATGAAACTTATATTTTGGATGAAGGAGTATATCTTAACAACTTGTAAGATACTACCTATGCGATTGCTTATTATTTTTGTCATTTCAGTCCATTTGTCAATCATTGTTGCTTCTACCCTAAGGCAACAATTCATTCAGCGAGCTTGGTGAGAAACTCCATAAAATAAATTTTTATATATCAGATGTCCCAATATTATTCTATTATCAGAGCACCTGGAGTCTCTCAATATCTAGCCACATTTCTTCCACTCATGGAAACTAGTTCATCTTTTGCAGGTTTAGCTTCTCAACAATGTTCTTCTCACACAGTAAGCATCTTTTGCAGTTTTTAGTGAACCATAGTGACAAGTTTCTAAAATGTTAATACTTTGGGGCGGCATATATGTAGGAGAGAACACAGTAAGTGCTCTAGGGAGATTGGTGCTGATCATTTGGCTATTTGTGGTGCTAATTATCAATTCAAGCTACACAGCTAGCTTGACATCCATCCTCACAGTACAGCAACTGTCGTCACAAATTGAAGGCATTGACAGTCTAATCTCAAACACTCAACCAATTGGAGTTCAAGACGGGTCATTCGCCCGAAAGTATCTCATAGAAGAGCTGAACATAGCAGAATCAAGACTGGTGATTTTGAAAAATTTGCAAGACTACATTGATGCCCTCACACGTGGACCTAGAAATGGAGGGGTGGTAGCCGTTGTTGATGAGCTTCCTTATATTGAGCTCCTCATGTCCAGCACCAATTGCCAGTTCAGAACTGTAGGCCAAGAATTCACAAAAAGCGGATGGGGGTTTGTAAGTACATCCTATCTTCTTGTTATTACTATGTACTTGATTGATGTGTAGTCCTCTAATTATATATTTACAAGTCACTTATATACCATGTTTTACATGTTAAAAAATACCTTCAATCTTGTCAACATCGTTTAAAGTGTAACTTTTCAAATGTATCCATATTTAATAGTACTAGAGAAGCATGTGCAAGTTTATGTTTGTTGGATGGCAGGCATTTCAGAGGGACTCTCCACTGGCGGTGGACATGTCAACGGCAATTCTGCAACTATCAGAGAATGGGAACCTGCAGAAGATACATGACAAGTGGTTGTTGAAGGATGAATGTTCTGCAAATCAAAACGAGGATGAAGGTCCAAACCAGCTATCACTGAGCAGCTTCTGGGGGCTGTTCCTCATAAGTGGGGTGGCATGTCTGCTTGCATTGGTTGCCTTCTTCATAAGAGTTTGTAGGCAGTTCACAAAATTTGGACCAGCCATTATTGATGAAGAGGATGGCCACCATGAAATACAACCACCACGTTTGCCTAAACGCCCATGTCGCACTCCCAGCTTGAAGGACTTGATCGAGATTTTTGATACAAAAGAAGCTGACTTCAAAGAGCACAACAGGAAAAGGAGTCATAAACGTACACGCTCCCAAAGCTTTTGACTTCTCATCCTATTCACCAAGTATCTAATCTCATTTTCAACTTGTGATCTATATCTTATATCTCTTGAGCTTCCGAGGAATTTGACCCTCTCAATGAGTCACATGAAGATAATATGTAACAAATTGTTGATGATTTAAAGTCAAAATGAGTGATACATTTTTTTTACTCCAGCTTGTGTGACTAGTTTGTTTCTTTATGGAAAAATTATTTCATTTTTAAAGTTGAGTTAGCTAACACAGTTTGGACAGTGGATAAAATCGATGATGACGTGAACTTGGTTTTAAGATAAAGATTGTGATTAGTTGCAAGGGGAGATGATTATCTAGATTCTAGAAGGGTGACCAGAAACCATAAGTCCATAACCATAAGTTGGTGCTAATTGATATAGAAATTGAGCTGTCCACGTCAAAATATCCACAAAACAAAACAAAACAAAACAAACATAAGACGAGGCGAAACGGTGATTGAATTTATAATTTAATTAATAGAGGATGTTTTGACTCATAATCAATCAGATATGCATGGGTCAACATTCCCCTTAAAGTAGTAATAACAAATTAACAATCCTTAACGGAAATCATGATATCAAAAATCAATTTATATTTATTACTCATAATAAATTCCAGCATCAAATGAAAGGAAATCCCGAAACTACCCCGGAGTGAGAATCAAATAGAGAAGCCAAATTCAGATTGTTGATGGCCCAATACAATGGACAAGAGAGTCACTTTAGCTTAAGAGAGACCATCTCATGGATTTTCAATCACACACAAACAATGACTCAGTTTGGCCGGAAAATCATCAAGTCAAAAATCCGCCGTACAATTCAACGCCGTATCTCCGTCGTACGCCCCTGCCTCCTCCGCCTCCTCCGCCACTTCCCCTCCTGTTATGGAAAGAATCGTTACCGCATGCTGTCGCTGCCGGAGCCGCCGTCTTCGCCGCCGTGCACGGAGGCGCCGCTGCCGCCGGAGTCTGATTTGGTGGCCTTGAAAATCAGCCTCCTCGGTGACTCCCACATCGGAAAGACCAGCTTTCTGGTTCGTGTATTAAATTAAATCAATTCTTTATTTTTTTTACATTTTTTCTTTTATTATCTGATGAGTTTTTTTTTTTTTATTAGGTAAAGTATGTGGGGGATGAAAACGAAGAGAAGTGGAAACAAAGGGAAGGGGTAAATCAAATGGATAAAACGTTAGTAGTAGGAGGAGCACGTTTATCTTATAGTATTTGGGAGGTGGCGGGTAAGGAAATTAAGAGGGAAGGATTTAAAATAATTTGGAGCGAAAATAAATGATTGGATAATAATTTATATGTTAACATGCAGGTGATGGGAAGTCAGAAGAGCAGATTCCATTGGCTTGTAAGGACTCTGTTGCAATTCTGATTATGTTTGATCTAACCAGTCGGTGCACTTTAAACAGGTTTGTTTATAGAATCTTCTCTAGAAAATTAAATTATCATGAAAGTCTAAATTGTGTGGAAAATTTATATCATTTTGTAACTTTTTCTTTCACATGGGAATTTGTTTCAGTGTTTTGGGGTGGTACAGGGAGGCCAGGAAATGGAATAAGGTAATATAATATTTCAAACACTGTTTATCCTAAATTCAAATCCAGTTCTGCGAAGGTTGCCTTGAGGCCTCTCCAGAAAAGAAAAAAGGTGTTATAAGAATATTTGGAATGTGAATTATAAAATGGTTTGTGTGATTTGGCAGAGTGCAATGCCAGTGTTGATTGGAACCAAATTTGATGATTTCATTCAGCTTCCCATGCATTTGCAGTGGACTATCGCCAGTCAGGTAAACATTCCTTAACTTCATCCTTAAAAATTCATTTTTATTTTTATTGAAGAGAAAAAAGCTGAAACTTTTTGGGAAAATTAATTATACGTCCCTGTTAAGGGACTTAATACTGGAAAAGTCCCAAAAACTTAAATAATTAAGGTAGAGTCCCAGTTTTGCAAAATAATTAAAGTAGAGTACCAAGGGATTCTACTTTAACTATTTTGGAAATGTGGGCCCCACAGTTAATAATATCATATTCCCTCTCTCCTCTCTCCCTTCCCCCTTCTTCCTCTTTCTCTTCTTCTTCATCACAACCACCCACCTCCTCCCTCCGCCGCCGCCGCACTCGCCGCCGTCCACCGCCGCACTTCGCCGCCGCCAACCGCCGCCGCCGTCCCCCGCCATCGTCGTCGCGCCGGAAATCATATATGTATTTCCGGCGGCGGTTGGTGGCGGCGAAGTGCGGCGGAGGACGGCAGCGAGTGCGCCGGCGGCGGAGGGAGGGGTGGGTGGTTGTGATGAAGAAGAAGAGAAAGAGGAAGAAGGGGGAGATGAGAGAGGGAATATAATATTATTAACTGTGGGGCCCACATTTCCAAAATAATTAAAGTAGAGTCCCTTGGGACTCTACCTTAATTATTTTGCAAAACTGAGACTCTACCTTAATTATTTAAGTTTTTGGGACTTTTCCAGTATTAAGTCCCTTACCAGGGACTTATAATTAATTTTCCCAAACTTTTTCAATATTAAGGTACTTAATTTTTAAAATCTAAGAAATAAAAATTATGTTATTCAATCAAAATATAATAACTGGCTAGTAATTTACAATTTTAATCAAAAATTTGAAAATTTCCTTATTTTATTTTTTTAACTTGACAGTAGAAAGAAGAGTGATATAATTTAAGCTAACCATCCAAGATAAGAATGGAAGTTATCCTTGTTCAAAATTGCAATCACCTCTCACTTGGTTGTCCAGAAGATGTAAATGCCTGCATGGGATATTCTGAAAGAAATAAGGCCCATGGATAAGGAGGAACAAAAAGAGTACCAAACTTTGAAACCGATGCTTGAAAATGAAGCTAACATTCTCGTTTCTTCAATCTTACACATTCGTTATTTAATATATGTGGTTGTCGGTTGCAACAAAGACTCCTTAAAGTGATAGGGACGGCGTCTCAAAAGCAGCAAAAAGAGCCCCCAACCAATTTGAATTCATCTTTCCAAAACTTTTCTTTTTGTTGTGAGGAACTTTCCAAGAATAAAAACTTTAATTGTGATCTCTTATACTTACAGTCTAGTTTTCCTTTAGGTGATACGCACACACCTATATAGATTTGAATTAATTGTAAAACAATGTGACCAAAACTTTTGTGCAGAGATTTATTATTAAGTTGTTGGTGTTGGGTTGGCCGCCCTCACTCATATTCCTATGCCTTATTTTTGTAGTACTGACAAAAGGTACATATATTGTTCAAACTGGTCACACAGTGAACTTCCGGATAACAGTCCAGTTTCAATGATTTGTTCCAGACAGCACAGAAGGAGTTTAGGTGCACACAATATATCACTAGAAAGCTTATAACCTGTAGTTTAAGCACCTAAAACAATTTAGCCAGATTCTGGACAGATGGTTCCCAGTTTTCACAACAAGAAATCTGACCAAACAGGACTTCCAGACAGATTTTCCAGCAAACATGCAAGTAATTTCTTAAAACTTCCTAGGCTAACTAGAGCAGCCTAAAACACTTCAAATCAGTCACAAATGTCCAGAATACAAGTGAGCAATGTCCAGAATTCACAAAATCAGAATAATGCTCAAAATCACCAAAGTAACCGAATGGTAAACTAAACTACAACAAATTAAAATGTGACAACCTAAACCTAAAATTAGCAAGATTAATCCTAAATTGGCAACGGCGCCACTTCAAACATGCAAGTAAAGAATTGATATAATTGTTGTTGTGATGTGTATGAGCAGGCAAGAGCATATGCAAAGGCCCTTCACGCGACCTTGTTCTTCTCAAGTGCAACCTACAACATCAACGTGAACAAGATCTTCAAGTTCATCACAGCCAAACTGTTTGACCTGCCATGGACTGTGGAACGGAACTTGACCGTCGGAGAGCCCATCATTGACTTCTAAATAATGTACACACCATTTGAACAGTATTTATAAT
This sequence comes from Mimosa pudica, assembly GCA_029929735.1. Classification (NCBI taxonomy): domain Eukaryota; kingdom Viridiplantae; phylum Streptophyta; class Magnoliopsida; order Fabales; family Fabaceae; genus Mimosa; species Mimosa pudica. Next base: position 2,461,402 of record JAKELP010000001.1, read on the forward strand.
CTTGTCCAAAACTCAACCGGGCCCCATTGGGATCAAAGTCTTAGAAGGGGCAATCGAGTTGTTAGGCTTGCAAGATGATACACAGACAAAGGAAGGTTCTTGGATCTTAGAGGAAGAACATGAGACCCCATAGCTGAAGAAGACGAGGGCCATCTTTCACTGTGTGGAATGCAAGTGCGCCATGTAGCACCCGATTTATTTGCAAATACATGTGCTTAAACAGCCCTGTTTCATGTTCTGGGCCCTGGCATCCATTTGAAATTATTCCTTTGTCTATTTCACTTTTTCTCACTTATCACCTCCCATGATTGATTGATTATCCTCGCCTTTTAAAATTTATATACAGATGGACAGAGGAAAAGTAACGAAGAAAATGAAAGATGCAAATGCAATATGCTAATATCTAAAAATATATATATGTTTGATATTTCTACGGTGCAATTGTGAGAAACTAGAGATTAAAGTTGAGGACCACCACATGAAAGCAACAGGTTACCAACCCATCTCTTAAAGCAGTTATCTAAAGAAGCGGGAAACAATTCTTCACTCTGCACCTTGGAGGGTGAACGATAAAAAGTTACAAGGATTTGTTGGAATGTTCCTGCAATAGTCACGCATGTCATTGCATTACAATAAAACACACTCGATAATTTGATTGAAAATCATTGGAGATGAATGTCAAATTGTCAATGGACAGCATTCGTCGTGTCGTGCAAGCATCGCAAGAAATAATTCAACTAATGCTGCAACAGTCTTGTGTGTGTGGTATCTCGTATGTCATATGGTAGATGACGCAAATTCCACTGTTGACGTGTCGAAATCTAACACTTCTCGTGCGGGTCAGAATCACCTAAAAACAAAAGTCAAGAACAAATATAACCCAATTTTTTTTAATAAAAGAGAAACTCTAGATTTTTATAGATAGCTTCTCCAAACATTGCATACCTCTCCTCTTCCCTCCATACCATTTATCATCAAACATTTAAAGGTTCAGATTTATTATTTTATAAAAATAAAAATAATTATAATAATACTTAAAAAACTCATAAATAAATTTAATTTGTCAAATTTAGTCTAATCAGCTGAATTTTTAGACTATTATTATAAATTAAGATTTTATTTTTCATTTTTTATTATAGTTGTGAATTATTCAGAGGACAAATTAAATTTATTTAGAAGATTTTTAATTATAATGATAATTATCTGTATAAAATAATAAATATGTACCATTGAATTTAATATTTGATCCTATAGAATAGCATGGAGGGAAGAGGAGAGATAAAGGGTGAAGAGGATGAGAAGTGGGTGTGGAGATTCACTCCTCGTTAATAAGCCTTATATAATAATTTAGAGTTTTTCTTAAAAAAATATTGGATTATGTTTGTTCCTGACTTTTGGTTCTGGTGGGTGGTTCTAGCCCTGCATGAGAAGTGTTAACAAAAAAAAAAAATAGAAAAGTGTTAGACTTCCTTTCTCTTAACGTATGTGATTTTTTCACTTGACCATAACCTCTCTTTTGGAGAGCCATTGAAATACTGCTATTTTGGCCCGGGAGACCAAAATGAGATCCACTATTTTTAGAACTATATTACAAATTTTTTTAGATATTACTTTAAAGATTCAATTTTTTTTTTTTTAAAAAAAATGAGAGATAGAGAAGAGCCACTATTTTTACAGTATCAATCTAAAAGACGGAGCGCTATTAAATTTTTAGAATTTACATTAAAGTTCCTGTTTTTACTTTTTACTACAACCCATCTCTGTACCATTCTCAGAGAAGCCTGGGAGAAAAACAGAGAAGGTTTTGAGAGGGTGGAAAGAAAATGGGTTGTTGCGTAAAGTTGATAGACACAATTCTATTTCTATGTTTTGTATTAGTAGCATTGGTGGCTCTCATTGATGCTCAGACATGCATGCATGCCGATTACTTTCCACAGCCTCTCATAGACTTAAGGACGTGGTGCAACAATGAATTCCAGAACTACCTGGTCACGGAGAAGCCTCATTTCTTCGTAGGCTTGGTTTGGCTTGAGCTCTTCTTTCAGTTGCCATTTGCTCTCTTGAATATCTTTGCCATTCTCACCTCCAAGTCTTGGTTTAACACCACTTGCCTCGTCTACGGTGTTTCTGTCTTCGCTTCCATGGTATTTTCTTATTCTCATTTTTTTTCATTTCTCATTTCCTTAAAAAGAATAAAATTAATGATAAGAATTATGGAAGAAATTTAATTAAAATCGGGTTGCTTAAAATCTCCTATAATTAATTGAAAGCCATTTATATTAATAATTTATACAGAGAAAAATCATTTTTGCCCCGTTCTTTTGGTATGTTGATCAATTATTTTTTTTAATTCATTTCTCACTCTATACAAAATAGGTATACAAGCAGACTTTTTTGGATTAGTCATTAATGTTTGTAGGAGATCCGTTGAATTTTGTACATTAAAGTTAGCTAGCTAGGGTAACAGTTAATTCTTCGTAATATTCGAATGTGAAAAAACAAAAACAAAAACAAAAACCAAGAAGCAAGTTGTCTCAGCATGTGCAATGCCATACATCATATTCACAACCCCAACTAACTTTTTATCCAAGAAGTCAAATTTGATGACCAGAACGCAGCACCAAACAAAAGGTCGTTATTAAACCACAAGGAAGTTTTAATTTAACGTGGATGACATTTGTTTTTGTGTAGGCTGCTGTGTTAGGAGAATTGATGGGATCAGGGAGGGCATCAGAAAGGCAAATGATGGTGTACATCTCTTGCATTGTGTTTAGTGTGGTCGCAACTTTGCGAGGCTTCATGCCCAAACGCAACTCCACTTCCTCAGGCAATGGCAAGAAAATTCTCAGGAAAAAGCGAGTTTGAGTCAATTTCTTTGCACCATATTTCACTTAATTCCTAGTGTTTCTTGTGTTCTCTTGTGCTTATTGAACTGATAGGTGTGTAATTTTCTACCTCTCCGAATATTTTAGGAGCTCACTATTATGGTATTATGGTTGCTCCAAATTCAATGTGGCACTAGATTCGTATTTGGTTCATTTCTCAAGTTAATTGAAATTCTACACAGTGGCTCCCTCGTCATGATTTTGTTGTTTCTACTTTCTAATTAACATACTCGCCAATCAATTAATTCTTTTTAGACTACATTTCGCCATGCGAATGAAACACAAATTTGATAAAAGTCCAGGATAAAAATAGAGCATGCAAGACTAATTAGTGACAAAAAATCCAATAATATATAATCTTGAAAATTTTTATTAATCATTGTATAGTCATTCCTAAAATTATATAGAAATTAACATATTTTTCTTTCCAAGGTTAAATAACCACTTGATCACAACATTTCCATCATAACGAGTTCGAACTGAACATGAAAGGACCTCACATAGTGAGATAAGACTGTATTGTTGTTGTACGTGTGGGAAACGTATGGAAGGGGCATAAATTAAGAATAGGCAGCATGATTAATTCCAAAACTCAAAATAATGGGTAAAATAGAGTATGAGAAAATTGATCAGTCAATGCTTTGATTCTGATACACAAACAAAAAACAAATGAAGGATCGGAGCTGAGAGAATGATAATACACAGTGATGGAGGCAACATGAAGGCTAAAGTCCTAGTTATCCAAAAAAGCTAGCTAATCCTAACCATGTAGGCTTGAATAGAATAGGGAGTGATAAAAGGAGTAAGGGTTAATTAATTTAAAGCTCAAGCTCATAATACATTTAGGGTAAATGTAGGGAAGTCAAATCCCGAACCTCAATCCACACAAAAGGTTTCATCCCAATAAGGTGCGCTCTTGACTCCTCATCTCTATGCAATAGGCCCAAATTCCACCATCACCATGCCTACCCATTCTCCATGCTCAAATCTAATCCAGTCAGAAAACCATGCATATAAAAACAATGATTAATAAGAATAATAAATAATTAAAAAGTGATTAGGCAAAGATGATAGATGAGTTGAGGTCAGCTAGTTTACCTAAGATTAGGCAGGTTCAGAGGATAAAGAAGCCTTGATTCTGTCAACAGTGCAGGCAATGAGATTATTGACAGTGGCAACAGATCCAAGAGAGAGTTTGGCAGTGGGGACTGAGTCAACCAATATTTGGAAGGCAACAGTCAAGAGAGATCCACCATGTCCCGTGCCATTGGTTCCATCTGGGAGTATAGCAAATCCAGAAGGAAGAAGTGCCACGTAATCAGGGTCCCCTCCATTTAGAACCAAGTTCATTGCAGCTATATCCACCGGTGCATATACCACAAACGACCCTGTAGTGTCTCTGCAGCTTTCTTGCAGTATCAACATGTTGCTCTGGCTTGAATTCGCACTCTACAGTTACACATATACGTCCGCGTTAATGTGCAATTTTGTTACATATATATAGTTTGGAAAATAACAATGATCAGTTGAATCCGGTTAGTCATAACTTGTGAGCTTACATTTACTCGAAGCAGTGATACACAATTCCCTGTGTCCTGGCCGTTAGCTATATGTGCCATTTCTTGGACTACTCCACCATTCGAAAGAATATCCCACTGTTATCATAAAACGTGGATTCAAAGTGTTACTATATGTAAAGCCCGAAAAAAAAAAGCAGGTATTTGAACGGTCTCATAACATATGTATGAGCATGTGTACCTCATTTCTGGAGTTCTCGTCACGGAGGAAATCAAAAACTCGATTAGGAGGAACAGGAAGCCAAAAAGAAGTGGCGGCACTGAGCACAATACCGGGAGGCCTTCCCGGGTCATCCACACTCTTACGGGTCATGACCCTGACGTCATCAGCCCCTGTCCCAGAGAGTGTTGTCCACGTGTGAGCAGTGGAAGCGCTCACTCCTGCACAAAAGCTCATCACCATTCTCTCTGCCAGCTTCAGCATACTCTTCCTCCCTTCTTGATTCGTTATCACTACACCGTAACATACCCACCATCCATCATATATATGTGTGTGGACAAGATGTTACTTTAATATATACACAGAAACCGTAAGGACGAAAGCGGAATAATTATTTATACAAGATATAGATATATGTACCTCCAACATCACCGGCAGGAATATTGGTGGCCAAGGAACTAGCAAGCCTTTCACACTGTCGATCCAAAGTAGCCACCCAACGTTTTGCCCCAAAGGCATGTCCAGAACTCACCAGCTGTTTGTATAGATCATGCACTCCTCTATCATCCACTTCTATATGCTCCACCCACGTCACCTACGTATGCCATATCAATGCAAGTTAAGACACATAGACGAGACAAGTCATGATAAATGAAATGTTTTTTTAATAGCTAGTTAATTTTTTTAAAAAAAATCATATTATAGCAAAGTTACACATAAATTAATTTGTGAGGATTTTTTCCCCAAATTAAGTTGTTTGACTTATAAGATAATATATAATATAGTAAAATATGTGAATAAACCAAATATGTGCATGTTATGGTTAATGTAAGTACCATATTTAATCTCATTGATCTCTTCAAAAATAGTCAATGAGGTCTTAATAATTAAGGGAAGGACGGAGTACCTACAAAATAGGTATCTACCTTTGAGTAGCCATTAGGCATTTCATAAATTAAGCAACCGGAAGGTCTTCTTCTACATCTAACAGAAGGGCTAGGGCGCAAATGGTCCAACGAAACATCCACCACAGCCCATGTCCCTTCCCCGTGCTGTTTGCAATATCTTACGAAATAACTCTCTCGAGTTGGCACTAAAGGCGTAGGTACTTGTAGTTCTGCCGTCATCTTAATTAACAATAAAAACAAAAGTTCGGTTTAGTTTTTTGTGTTTTACAATAATAATTTCAGACACAAGTGAGGCAAGTTCTAAATTCATAATAATTAATATGTACCACTTGCAAGGCTCCATTGTAGTTCCCAGCCACCCCTGTTGATAATACTTCCAGAGTCATCGCTCTTGAGACCATACTAGAGAACACAGTCAACCATTGATTCTGATTTTAAACAAATAAAACCAAATGTCAACTCCAGAAAAACAAACATGTATATAATAAGGTGGTAAATAGAAGAAATTAATAAATAACCAAATATAATATGTGCGTGCGTACCACATCCATGAGAATCTCAACAAGGCTAATATGGTTCATAATGACAACGGCAGTTTCTCGTGAAGCTTCACACTTGAATCCGGCAGGTTTGGGACCAATGCCACGAGGGAAACTTGTGACATATTCATCCTCGTTAAGCACAGTGGTGGTTCCGTCAAGAGAGGTCATCCATAAGGGCTCGCCCATCTGTGCCATCCTCACAAGCTCTTCCATGGCAGCCACAGCCAGCTCTATTATAATCGGCTTATCCGCGTCGCTGGGCCCACCACTCATTGACCTTACAATATCTCCTCCATACACGTCACCACCAAAACCACCCACACCAATCTCCAGTGGCCTCGCAGGATTATTCATGCTTGTTGGGGGAAGCAGTGGATAGTTCACCACTGGCTTCCCCACGTACTTTGCAGCTATTGCCGATATCCTATCGATCTGTATAAAACGGCACATTAGCAAAAAAATGTACAATTTTGTCACGTTTTATATATATATATATATATGCTGACCAAGCTAAATTCGAAAATTGCTATGGATTAGCTAGTAATGTACCTCTTCTCGGAGGCGAGCATTTTCCACTCTCAAATGATGCTCATCAAAAGACATTTCACCTATGGCGGTTGGTCCACCGCAATTTGGGCATGAGGCATTGCTAAGGGCTTCCCTATACCTCATGTTGTCAGCTCGAAGCTTATCATTTTCAGCTCTAAGTTGTGAGTTCTCTTGCCTCTCGTGCTGGGTCTGTACGTAACAGTCAACACAACACAAAATAGATATCAAATAGACATATATTGAAATGGGTACCTTTTAGCACCTAATTAAAACATTATTTTTATATATATAAAATATAGCGTACCTTCATCTGAGTGCGCTTGTTTTGAAACCAAAACTTGACCTGCAATGGCTCAAGCCCTAATTCCCGGCTCAGTTCCTTTCTCTGCTTGTCATCCGGATGCGGACACTCCTTAAAGAATCTGGAAAAATGAAGTAAAATAAAATATAATTACATTATGAGAGAGGAAGAAATAATAGAGGATGTCTTAGTTAAAATGTATATATTGGGGTTTGTAAATAGGTAGCAATAATTAATAAGAAGAAATCGTACGCTTCCATCTCCTGGATCTGGTGCTGGGTGTGGCGGTGGTAGCGCTTCTTCTTCTTGTTGGGACGGGGATCAAGGTCATCGCCGGAAGGGGCCTCAAGATTTTCGCTGCCTGACTTTGTGGCGCTGTCAAAGTCATCTTCTCTTAGGCGAGGGATATCACTCTCTGATGTGTTGGGGGCCATGTCCAGTGCTTCCATCAGGTTTGGCTGGAACATCATTATTTCTATAGATCTTTCAAATTCCCAACCCAACCCTTATGGTTTCTCAAATCTAACAAACACAACAACAACAATACCACACAATATATATAGTAGCACTCCACTCTTAAACAGAAATTAGACAACTACCTTTTCTAACTCTTACTACTACTCTACTAGTGCTTATGTAATTATGGTCATGCCCTCCCTCACTGGATTTTACCTTTATTATTTTTGACAACTCAGAAAAGTCGTTTGGAAAGAGATTTGACTATTTATTTTTTATTATTATTTTGAGTGGGGTAAACCTAATGATGTAAAAGGTAAGTACTGATTTCAGCAGTGAGAGAAAAAAAAAAGTTTGACGCGGTTTACGAAAATCGAGAAGGATTTACATGGAATAATAATAGACTAATTTCTCCGCTTCGGTGAGATCAAATTTCACTTAAACGGGTTAATTCCTGTGATATTCTCATGGAATAGAAAATTAATTGAAAATAAAACATGGAGGATGTGAGATGTAGAGAGAAGTGCGGATGGGGAGACAAGTAGAGACAAGTTGGTTATGCTAAGTTTGAAACTTGAAAGTGATGAAGCACCGACCTGTGCGAGAGTGAGAGCTGAAGATGATGAAGATCCAAATCCATTAACGTTGCCATTCTTTCCGAACACCGGTGTCATATTTCTTGCCGGAATCATCATGCTGGCGGGCATTATTGCTATGCTTAAAACGATGTTTAATATTTCCTCTTTCTCTAACTTTCAGTTGTCTGAGTACCCACTAGTCAGAAATCTGGAGGGTGTGCTTATTAGCTGTAGCAACGATGTCAAGGAATACTACAAACAAGAAAAAAACAAAGAGGTGAAATTATAGGCATTACAACGTGACCTGACCTCCAAGGAGAAGGGTCTCGTTTTTATAACAAAAATAAAATGCAGACACAGCAAGCGTCAACCATTCCCAATTTTCTCTCTCCTCTATATAGGAACTCCTATTGACAGAAGAAAAATATCGAGCCTAATCACTCTTTAAACACACACAAACACACACTGATAAGTATATATAACGCCCTAAAAGATCTCGGCTTGGATCTAAGAAGTCCCTTGTTTTCTTATACCTTTCAGACCTGGTTCGTTACTACTGTTTCTTTATCCCTCTAGCCCTAGCTGTTCATCAAGGGAAGAGGAAACGAGAAAAGACAACTAGATATACAGTGTTGTGCGCCTAGATTTCATGCAAGAGATCCATAGTAAGTGATGTATGTGAAGACTGTATATATGCATGAAGGTCTGGTAGAAATCACAGAAACGCGGTTATTATTATTAAGAGTTAGTACCAGTAAGCAATAGGTATGTGTTGAGGAAGGAGATCAAGATCCGTTTTGGGGGAAAAAATGAACCTTTTGAGAAGCACATGAAGTTGTTGGATCTCATAAAGTGAGGGTAAGTAGTGATAACACGTTAAGAGAGGAAGTGGTTTGTGGGAGACATATGATCCAGCTGGTAGCTAGCTACCCAGGAGAGATTATTGGTGACTGTTGCAGAGAGGAAGAAGAAAAAAGCTAAGGAGAAAGAAAAGACAAGGGAATTGAAAGAGGGAAGGAGGAAAATATGACAGTGATGAGTAATTGCAGAGCGTATTGAGAGGGTGCAATTGCATTTAATGGTAGGCGAAGGAGGTGTAATTGCTTGTGTGAAAGAGATACACACACACTGCATTCTGCGTATATTCTTTTTCTTTTCTTTCCTAATTTTTTGAATTGGGCCTTGGTTTATATTTTACTTTCATAAGAAAATTTCCATAATTTTGATGGTGATGAACGACGGTTATTGCGAAAACCCTACCCTCTTCGACATAAACGTTTTTTTTTTGGCGAACAAAATAAACGTAAAGGATTTGTTAGAAAACGAAATTGAATTGAAGGGTTTTTTTTTTCTCGAGAACCTGCTGTTTTCAGCGTGGGAAAATTTTGAACGAATGAACAAATCAATGTAATGAATGCTACTATTAATTTTTGACACCATGTCTCCTTCTGCATGCGTAGACTATAGTTAATTCTATAACTTTCTTATTTCTTTTATTTCCTTAAATCCATTAATTCCCAATAAATGTTTCCAAATAAAATAGTACTATGGAATTAGTCTATTAATGTCAAGGAGTCGGGATACAATTGATTTGGTTTTCTATTCACAAAAAATGAGTAGGGAGAGTTAGCCATATGTATATTTAGACCGTTGAATTTCACCTATACGATCAAGATTTTATTTACATTATACATTTATTTTAATGCATGCACAACCTATACCGTGCAATTGAGATCTAGCAGTATAAATATACTTAACTCTCCCTACTCATTTTTTATGAGTAAAGACTCCAGAGTTGTGTACATATATTATTAGCTTGTTCGGGCCGTTTAGCCAAAGAATTTCTCCAATCTACTATTGGCTGTATTAATTCTGTATTTTATGGAACGTTACTTTAATTGATTGCGCTTTAATTAATTGCATTACATCATCGTCCTAGTCAACTAAAGGCAGTTGACGAATGCTTATTACGATTTTCTTTGATATTTGACCATAAATTCCGTTTGAGTTGATTCTTAATCCTATAGGTTGATGAATTGAAGTGCGCATATATATTGAAATATGTAAATTTTTTCTAAAATAAATAAGCAGTAGATAAAAAATATAGTGTGGATATAGAAATAATGAGTAAACATACAATCTCGCTGCTTGATAATTTTTTTTAAAAAAAAATACATATGTAAATCGCATAATGTTAACAACTTCGAAGTTGGTTTAGAAATATATTTTTCTTGAACGGGAAATAAATTGGAATTGACATTATAAGCATCCAGGCCACGTTAATTATCGTGAGCTATATATCGTTGAAATCGTTGATTTATTTCAAGGAATAAATGAACCAATCAAGGTTGATCGCTGATAATGATTTTGGCAATAATTACGACCACGTCAATATTATAAACAATATATATCATTGTCAAAATATTACTCCTTTATACAATAGTATTTCATTGTCAGGCATGAAAAGGCAAACATGATACTGCCTTCTATCCACATTTATAATAGGTTTTTTAGTACAAAAATTTGTTTGATCAAAAGTTTTCTAGTACTCTTTCGTTCATCATTAATATATTTACCTTGGTTCAGGCAAAAAAAAAGTTTTTTAGTACAAAACTAAGGTAATTAATTATAAGTGTTTGATTTTATTTTTTCCTTGCATATTACATGCGAGGAGAGGGTGAGTGTATGCTAAATGACACAGTGCTTTATTACTACCTCTGGTCCCTAATGTAAGAGCCCAAAATTTGAATGGTTTTGGTCCCTAATGTAAGAGCTCACCCCACATTCTCTCCTCATTTAATGCATTTTTCCTACTTTACCCCTAACTCTGTTTCATATTTATTAATGGTTATGTATTTCTCTCTCTTAAAAATACCCTAATAAATATGGGCAATTTTGGAAAAGAAGCATTAACTCCAGACATCCAACTAACATTCACATGTTTTCTTAAGAAGCGTTTTTTTGACGGCTAGCTCTTACATTAGGGACCGGAGGGAGTATTTGATAACCATGTTAAATTTATTCTTAATAAATGACTCCATTATATTTTATTATTTTGAGTAAAATAGTTAACTATATCCTATCGTCTTACTATCTTAGTATATGTATTAGTATAAAATAAAATATATAAGTCCCGCCATGACTATTCTTTTTTTCCAAGATACCATAACTACAATTCAAGTTTTATGTACAGAATGCATTTATTATAGGAAAAACGAGAGAATAGACCGTCATATTGGTGGATATGCATTTCACGAAAATATGACAAATGGGCCTTTGATGGTATCTTCTCCCCATTTCACGACCACAAATTCTTGATGATCAAATTAATAAATTATAACATGCTGGTAGAGGGGTAAGTACTTGATTCTTGTAAATGAAATTTTTAAATTAAAATAATTGTCTCGATTTGAGACTTCAAATATTATCCGGATTCAATTAAATTACATTATACTCCCTCCGGTTCCTAATACTCCCTCCGGTCCTAAATATAAGACCTAATTGACTTTTTTAAAAATTCTAAAAAAAACAGAATAAGTGAATTATAAATTGATTTACCTATTTTTTTCCCCTTAAACTAGTTTATTTTACTTATAACTAATGGATAATCTAAAAATATATCAAATATGTCATGATTTAATAGACTATTTGCAACCTTAACCTCTCCAAAAAAAGTCATCTAGGTCCTATATTTAGGACCGAAGGTAGTATAAGATAAGAGCTAGCCGTAAAAAAATGCTTCTTAAGAAAACATACATGTGAATATTAGTTGGGTGCCTGAAGTTAATGCTTACTATTTTCCAATATTGCCTATATTAATTATGATACTTTTAAAAGAGAGAAATGTATAAGCATTAATAAATATGAAAGAGAGTTAGGGACAAAATAGGAAAAAACTCATTAAATGATGAGAGAATATGAGATGAGCTCTAATATTAGAGACCAAAACTATTCAACTTTTGGTTCTTATATTAGGGACCGGGGGAGTACTATTCAGGAAAAAAGAGAAGTGAAACGAGAAGGCCAGTAAACAATTTAATAACAATAAACTGTACGACCCCCGATCTTCCTATATTTAAGTACTCCCTCCGGTCCTTATTATAAGTCACTAACCGCCTCTAAATTTTGGTCCTTAATATAAGTCACCAACTAACATTAACTAACTCATTTATTATAGTTTTCCCAATATACCCTTATCATTGGAAATTGAACATTGGAAGATGAGAAGAGAGATATGATAAAAAAGTCACATGTATATCATAAAGATGAAGGAGGTAGTGAGTCATAGTAATAAATGTGGGAGGGGTAAAAATGGAAAAGACAAAAAAAATAAGACCAATTTAATAATGCAACTTCCATTAACCTCCATTCTTTGGTATGTATAATTTGGGCGGTTGACGACTTATAAATAGGACCGGAGGGAGTATGTAATAGAGTTATTGACTTTCTTTTTTCGATACAAGTGATGTTATTGACTTTAATACAAGTGATAAAAAGATTCCAAATGAGGCTAGAGAAGACACTGCAAATATGATCGATCCCTCACCCTCATCAATGCCCTTCTGAGCCCATTTATTCTTCTCATGCTTATCTCGCTCCTTTTTCTCTCCCTTCAGTTTTTGAATGATGATGTCTACATTTTTTGCCACCTCGAATCTTCTCTACCCATTTTTTATGTATACACACATACACACACATTCACCATAACGCACATATAAATCTATATATATAGGAGTACTTACATAGTATATCGTCCTGTTCAAATTAAATTTCTCTCACGCTTACTCGGCCCCAACGAACTCTTACACTGCATTTACTACTACCATCTGTATGATGAAATTTGGGCATCCAAATAGGAGTAATTTCTTACAGGAGACCACGATGATGACGAAGAAAATGCAATAATCTTGTGCCTTTTATTTGCTCTGCACGTCATTTTAAATTCCTGACTTCTTGTATACATTCCCTATACGCTATCATTATATATTTCACCTCTTTTTCACTTTCATTTCAACTTACTCCACACTTCATTTTGGCCATCCCCTATACTATAAGAAAAGTCCACTTACTTTTCAACCCATGATTCTCCTCCATTTTCTCCTCAAGAGATCAATAACTATGAGATGAGAGAAATTAGTTAGTCAAGCATCGCGTTTCTCTTGACAAAAACATATACCAGTGCTTCAAATATAAACTTCATGCCGGCCTCGCCTAAATGAATACAGGCGTTCATACACTGATCCGTCACCAAAATCCTTTTTCTTGTCAAATTAAAATGTCATTTCTATAACGATTACTGCCCCTAGCGATTAAAGTACATGCATATATATTTCAAAATACAAGTATTTATGAAAACATTTGAATAGTTTAATTGAAATCATGTATACTCCATTTCAATTAGCAATTTTTTGCTGCTTCGTCAGATTTTTATTTTCGGAGCCTTTTTCAGAATATTGGGAGTTATATGTTGGTAATTTATTTTATGCACAGGAACCCCTAGGCCTAATCAGTTTTATAATTCCACGGGAGATAGCTTTGCCACCTTCTATATTCTTAAACAACTAAATTAACAGGTCAAAATTGATTTTCCATTTTATATTGATCATTGGCGTATGATAAACCTTATTCAAAAACTTTTAAAACAACAAAACAAAACTACTTTTTGAAAAAAGAATTGTTGTTAGTCCATGAAAATGCATAGGCAGGTAAGAGAATGTGAAGATATTTACGTACCAGCCACGCATTGATATACTGTAGGAACTCAGGTGGTGAAATGTAAGCCAGCGGTCCTTGTCAGCCAATAAAACTCAAGCTCTACATTTGGTTGTCTCTTTTATTGAATTCAGTCTTTAGTGATTACATACATTGTTGAATAGAATTCTAGGGATATAAAAAAAAATTCCTCTCGTCGACCGGCAACATGGCTTTTGTGTATTTAATCAAGGAATGCACGATTTAATAATCCCAGAAGACTTTAAATTTAAATAAGCTCAAAAGATTTATCAGTTCTGATCTCTTTAATTAATGTAATTATAAGCATGTAACCGTACTTAGACATGACATTATTCTCTCTCTCCATCTCTTTAAACATCAAAGTTTAAACCATTGGAAAACAAAGGTAAATCTGAAAATGGAGAAGTTGGACACAGAGTATAATAATCATATCTTTTTTTTTTTTTACGTGTCAAGTGAGACTAATCCTTCGCTGTTCTGAAGTTCCATATAGGGGGTATATAGCTGGCCTGTGAATTTGCTCCATTCGCAAGAGCTAGGGATCAAACCCCAACCACTTACTTAAAGACGAAAGTACTTACCACTCACTCCAACCCACCAAGTTTACAATAATCATTTCTTGGGTTTCACAAATAAAAGGCCTTTACCGGCACTCATTTTGAGGCCCTTCAGGTAAATTTTGCGTTGTTAATAAAATTTACTTGCGCTTTATTTAAGCACAAATATTAGTAGGCTTGTAACTGCACTTTAAGCCCTAGCAAATGGCATAGTTGCCTTTATACTTTATTTACATTTGGCCTATATTCCGTTTATCACATACACATATTTTCTTAGAAAAAAAATTGGAATTGTATGTAGCATATGGAGAGAGCAGATGGGATGTGAACGTAAAATTGCAAGATTTTATGTTGGGGTAGGGCATGGGTGATGCAAGCTTGCATGGACCCGTAGCTGACATGGCCCTCAGGGCAAAGGCAACTAGGCAAGTGCAAGTGGCTGCCAGACCCAATTCCATGTTTTATCATTTACTCATCTTTCACTTCCAAAAGTAAAAGTATTAGAGAACCCTAGATTTAGAATTCCCAGTCAAACCCAATCACCTCACATTTAACAGGGTCATTATCCTTAGCTTCTCATCAAAACTGTTGTTTCTTGGATCCTACTAGAATTGTTTTATTTTTTTTCCACACAAACGTTCACAAACCGTATGTAATTTCTGGCAAAAAAATATAACCCTGCACACGCGCACACATATTGATCATTGAAGAAAAAATAAAGATTTTGACCAAATCATATAAAAAAAAATCATGAACGTAATCCTGTTTGAATAATAAGAGGGGTATTATCCAAATCAAACCAAAATCAACTTTTATATTCTAATGAGTCGACAAGAGATAACAGGCAGGAAAAGGTACATTTTAGATTTAAGAAGCTGATGAACTTTAAAACATAGTACATTTTTTTAGATTGTATAGCACACGGTTTTTGTCCCCCAATCCAGAAAGGTCATTAATCGCTCACAACTAACTCTGGCCAAGTCATGGACACAACTAAGGCTTTCTTTTCCTTCTGTATGCATGCATAGATCCCCCCTCCCCTCCTCTGTGTGGTGAAACTAATGTGTTATACCCGGTTCCAAAAAAAAAATCAATGAATTATATCCCGGAAAAATGGAAAGCCAATATATTATTGAAGTACGATCAGTATCGAGTGTTCAACTCATCCCATAAACGTGTAATTTTCCAACAGAGTATATATATAATACTCGCATTAATTAATTAACTGGTGAGGTCATTTCTGGCTAAGGAATCACCAGTGTCACTATGTCTAGTACGCACCTTTTCTTTGAGCCAACTGTCTAGTACGTGTGCGCGCATACATAAATATCCTCAAGTATTCTCCCTTGCTTTCATACTTTATGTACGCATAACTTTTTTCAAATACATAATACATGTGTGCATGTCTGATGAGTAGTTCTTTTTAAATGAAAAAGTGATGGCCATGAGCCCCCTTTCTCGAAGTTATAGGGCCTCCGGTAATTGAGTAGATTTCGTAACTTCGTCCTTTAAATCACTTTTAGGCTTTTAGCCATCCCTTCCTCGCACCTTGCGTAGTTGTGTGCTGTCTTTTTCTCTCTTTCCCACCCAACATAATCAAATATTAGGGACTACCCCAGTTCTCTATTTTTGGGTTCTGCACTGACTCACAATTCGTTAAAATTAAAATTTAAATGACTCAGCTTCAGATATTTTTTCACAATGTATTTGTAAAAATATGTAATTTTTTAATATTTTTTTTTGTCATAATTCATAAATAAGATAATTGATCAGGCTTGGCTCAATATACCAATATTTTCGCCTTCGAGTGTAACTGGGCAAGCACTCCCAACACTGGGCCTAAACTTGTCGAATTGCATGTTGGGCCAGAGAATTTTATCTATATCATCTAACCCACATTAAAGCCCACTTTTTCAATATTCATAGACTGAATTATTTAAGTATGTTAAGTAAAATCAAGCTAGATTCACCGGTAAACCATCCAACTATCGGAAACAATGTCTTACTCCCTTCAATCCTAATATAAGATCATTTTAACTTTTTTTAAGTTAAAGAAATAAATTATAACACTAAATTATAATATATGACACATGGAATTGGATCATATGTTAATTTGAGAAAAATAAATTAGTTTTGAGGGAAAAAATATAACTATAAACATTTTAAAATGATTAATTTTGCATCTTAATTTTTTTTAAAAGGTTAGAATAATATTATAATTAGGACCAGAGGGAATATTTGTTTTTTAATAAATAAATTTTTGGAAAGGGGTTTGGCTCATGCATGATGCAAAGGCAGAGCTTGTAATGGGGTCACGAACATCACAAACAATTTTATTTTTAAAAACACACAAATAGAGACAGTGTCTTACTTTAAAAACTAGTTTTAACTTTTAAGGCAATAATATGCTTTTCTATATAAGTCTCAAATGAAGACGACGAGAGGTAGATGATTTAATCAGATACACTGATTGAATCATAATTTATAGGGAATCTGAACTTTTCAATTCACCCAAAACAATATTACAACATATCATTGATACAAGGCCCTTGATAGATAACTGATTTGATGTGATTAATAAGCTAAGTGCGAAAAACAGAGATCAATATGCTAAATAAATTTTCTGGGTAAAACAATTTTATCAGTCTATGAATCAGATAAACTAAATTAAAGAGAAATGATAAATATAAACATTTTAAAGTTAATTAAATGTAACAAGGACATGCGGAAACTGAAGCAAATAAATGTATAACTTCCAATGGAAAAAGTATAACTTGAATGGTTGTATCTGTGTAGTGTGGACATGTAATATAATAAATTGATGAGAATATAAACCATATGAAATGAGGAGGAGGAGTGGGATTTGATTGAATGAGTCTAACGAATAGAGAATAGCTGAAAAAGGGAGTAATGGGCAGGCAGTTCGACTATAAACCACAAAGGTCAAACCCCCACCCACCCTTTAACTTTCTCTTATAAATCCACTTCTCCTCTTCTTTTTCATGCCCAAATGGACCGCTCTTCTCTCTGTCCTTCCTTGGGACAAATACAAGTCCCTTCTTCTGAGGAAAGTGGCTGGACTTCTTACCTCCAAGATTTCTCTACTTCTTCCTCTCTATCCCTCCCTGCCTCCTCTCTTTTATCTGACGCTGCTTCTTCTGCTGCCTTGAAATACTCTCACCCACATCCTCTTCCTCACAGGCTCACCTTCAAGAAAACCAGAACCAAACAGATTTCTCACGATGACCCCCTTGAAGACACTGCTAGCTCCCCTGTCAATAGTCCCAAGGTTCATTCCTCTTTTTCCATTCTTCATTGTTTTTTTATCTTTCATCATTAATCAACTCTTTCTTCTTACCATTAGGTTGGGGACTTGTATCCAGCTGAAATGAATCCCAGAAAGTTTGATGATCAGACAGATGTTGCTGCTTCTATGGTAAGCCTAGAATATGAAGTTTTAATTTTTTTTTATGGCATGCCCTCTTTCTTTAATAGCACAGGAAATGATTGAAAAATTTAAAAAGGAAGGTTTATCCATCATGAAACCAAATCTTTGTGCAGGGGGGAGAATTTAGAGGATCAGAACATTATTCAGAATCGGGTATGGATGATGTTGATGATAAGCAGGAAGGAAAGTCAAAGGCAGAGAGTACTATTGACTGCACGGACTTGGAGAAAAGGGGACTCTGCTTGGTTCCTTTGTCCACGCTTGTTGATTATTTTGGATGACTTTTACTTTTCATGCATAAATCTCTCTCCCTTCCTTTTCTGTTCTTCTTTTGTGTTCTTTCAACACATGCGACTGTATACAGAATATGACCCATGATTGTGTTAATGGATCGTTAGTAAAGTGAAAATATGTTATGTTATGTTATAGTTTAATAATACAAAAAGTATGTTATGTTATAGTTAAGTGAAAAAATTTCAACAAAAAAATCCAATTGTACATAAGAATGGAGGAATACTAACCCATAACATTTCAAAATCAACCTATCAATTTGCATAATTAGAGTTGAAAATGTGCCTTTTTTTGGTTAAATACTGCTCCATAATCTGACGTTTATTGACAATTAACTAATTTGAATTGCACCTAAAGGGTTAGAGTGTTGTTCACATAGAGATGATTGTCCATTCTTCCAATAAGAAGGTTTTATGTGATTTAAACACGCTTTGTCATTCTCATATAGGATGAATTCACTTACTAGCTCAAATAACTACTTATTGGGTGAAACTAATGTGCCTTCATGATAATAGCATAATACTTGCATCCTTATCAGCTGGATCCATTTCTTCTATTATATGTATAATGTATAATATATTAATGTGCGCGTGTGCATACACACATGCATAAATCGTTGTTCAAAACAAAGTACCTGATATAATAAATTCCGTATCAGGTGAAACCACATCATGTGCACACAAAAAACTATTGTGCTTAATCAATCAACCCATAGCGCTTTGAGATAAACCTGCATACCCATCCTAACTTCCTTCTCTCATAGGCAAAAAAGGAATCTACAGCATAACAAATGATTAGATAAACAATTGAAACATATAGACCAGAAGAAAGTACACATTTTCCTGGTATTTTGCATTATTTTAATTTTAAATACTTTGAAATTATTAGGAGTTCCTACTTCAAAACCTGTAGAAAATTAATCATTGATTATGTACATACAATAACTTTTAAAAATTCCGGTCCTGGGGTTTAATAATGTATAGGTGATTAGAAAAGTTTTCAGAAATGGTTCAACCTTTTAAACCTACCCCAAATTGCATTTATTTCTCAAATTTTCCTCCAAAAAATTATTTGCTTTCTAACGTAAATTGATTTATCACTTATCTCTCTCTCTCAGTAATCAAGGAATGGTACATACGAAGAAAATAGTTTCATTTTTCTCACATAATTTGAATTCAATAATAAATTTGCATAAAAAAATAACAAGTTTATTGACCAAGAGAATTTAATCAATTCAGTAATTTTTAAAGGTTAAAACTTAAAACAAAGCATATGGGATTCAAGATATGTCCAGATCTTTTTTGGGCTTCAAGAAGAATAGAAAATAGCTTAATGGATAACATAGGCCCATTTGATGGTTCAAACCCAATAGGCGAGGAACACAGGGAAAATCCCAGGGAGGCGCCTAAGTGGCTCTGTTATTTATCATTGGAAAAAATCCGAAATAAGTCCCTCCGAATACCCAAAAGGACAAGTAAGAAATCTAAACTTTCAAAAGGACCATAAAGATTGGTCAAAAAAAAAAAAGGACCATGAAGGAACTAGTACCTATCTGTCATTTTAAAATTTTGCGAAAAGACAAAATTGTCCCCATCCTAAAACACAAATTGCGAGAAGAGGGTGGGTGTTAGGGTGGGGTAGGAATTTGTGTTTTAGGATGAGCGCAATTTTGTTTTTTCTCAAAATTTTAAAATGACAGATAGGTACTAATTCCTTCATGGTATTTTTGGAAGTTTAGGTTCCTTACTTGTCCTTTGGTATTCGTAGGGACTTATTTGTGATTTTCTCTTTATCATTCTCCCTCCAAAATTCCAAAGATACCCACATGTTCTATTCTTCGCCCAAAGTATTTCCCTCCACTTCATTGCCGTTATGTGCATAAAAAACATTTCCTTTGCCCAAAAGGTCTATTCCTTTAGTAGATTCCATGGCTTTGAGAAGGAATGCGTTAGTCGTATACCCTTGGCGGCGGCTTTATAGTAATATTGGTAAGGTGGATCTAAAGAAGATGCGGCCCATGATTCACGAGAGGATACAAAAACGGTCCAATGAATACCCACTTCGTGCCATGCTTCCTGTTGCAGTGGAAGTACTCAAGGCCAGAAATCTTCTCATCCGAGGCCTTTCTACCCTCCTTAACTCCTTTCCTCTCATGGCTTGCAAGTGAGTGTGCTACTACTAATTTGTTATATTAATAAATGAGCTAAAATTAGTTATAGCTGGTACCAATATGTGATATAACTATAACTATTGTCATGGGTTGCAAATGGACCTGTCCCACATGAAAAGCTAATATATTTTTATTAGTTTTCATGTCTTTGATCTTTGGTAGTTGATATGGGCAATTATTAATTTGATTATACAAATCCATGTCGTAGTTAAGGAGAATGTCTACTTGAACTTGCTCTCATGCCATAATCTTGCCTACTCATATGTTATGTTTGTTAGATTCTGTCCGGAGATATTTATTGGTGAGAAGGGGCATTTAATCCGGACTTGTCATGGCTTCAAGCGCCGTGCCAAGAACCGATGTCATGAATGGGTTGCAGGTGGTTTGGATGATATACTAGTTCCAGTTGAAACCTATCACCCACACAAAATGTTCCAAGGTGTTATAAAGCATGACCAAAGGTTTGATTTTGAGCGTATTCCTGCTATTGTTGAACTATGCTGGCAGGCTGGGGCTGACCCGTGCAGCGATATTGTCAGTGGCAATTTCCAGGGAAGTGAGGATCTATCACCAAATGATCTTACATTTGTAGCAAATAGAACATTAACTGCTTGGGAGACTCTAAGGTCTGGGGTGCAGAAGTTGCTGTTTGTTTATCCTGCAAAAGTCTGTAAATATTGTTCTGAGGTTCATGTTGGGCAATCCGGTCATAAAGCTAGGCTATGTGGCGTGTTTAATTATGAGAGTTGGCGTGGAGCTCACTTTTGGATGAAAGCAGCCGTAGATGATCTTGTACCTCCGAAGATTGTCTGGAGACAGAGGCCTCAAGATCCTCCTGTACTTGTGGATGAAGGGAAAGGTTATTATGGGCGTGTGCCAGCTATTTTGGATCTGTGTGTAAAAGCAGGTGCCCTTGTGCCTGCAAAGTATAACAGTACGATGAAAGCGCAAGGTTTATCTGGTCCTGCCTTTTGTTGATAAATCATGTTATGTGGCATGAAAACTACATGCTTTTAAGTCTTTGACGTCAATGGAATGTCGAATTGTGAGTCTGATTTGGTTTGGGGCACGGATCAGAAAAAGGTTTGAGAAAGACCCCAAGTGTGACTTTTCAGGTATTTTATGCTATATCTCTGTGAATCCATGCATCTATGCTCTTCAGTGGATTACAACCAGAAATTTTGTTTGCTCATGTCAGGTATTTTCTGTGGACTATGCCAAGATCTCCCGAGTTTTGTGGTTGGAGCTCATAGACACCAGCCGTTGCAGATCACAAGTAACATATACCTTAGTCTTCTTATAACGATTGCAGTTATTTGCCCCTTCTCCCAATATGCAGTCGTATATTTTGTCTAGTTGATAAATAAATATTTTACCAATCCAAATTGCTTGATATATGGACAGGGGAGGGATTGTATTGTTGTAAATGTTTGTAATAAGCAAACTGCAAATGGCTTCCAAAATGGTGTCTATGATGATTAAGATCTCATAGGCTTGTTGATTATGAAGCAAATTCTTTTCTTAATTATGTAAAATAAGAAATTAGTCGTCCACAGCTGTTCACATGTCCAAGTTTTATAATTTTTTCCCCATATCATTGTTCTTTGTAGTTGCAAATAACAAGGGGTAGAGGGTGAATTTGAAGAGAGGTGTAGCATAATATGGATGGAATCCAATTCGATATTTTTTTGTTCACCAAATCCTTGAAACTTGATGGTTTGTTTGAGATGATAGAAGTGAAAGATAAGGAAACAGAACAAAGGTAAGGATGAGATGCCAATATGGCAAGAGGGAAAGAATCAATTTTAAAACTTGGCATACATAATAAATTTTATCAATACTTATGTTAGATGATATTTAGGCAATAGTTTATCAACTAAAATGATATTTGAGTCTATTACTTGATACTTACGCAATAGTTCATTACCTAAAAATGATATTTAACCATATAAATTACAAGAACATGCATAGTGACATCTGCATTTGTGTCCCGCAAGCCGCAGGTGATGTATAACCAATTACTACTCCCTCCGGTCCTAAATATAGGACCTAGATAGAGACTTTATTTTGGTCCTAAATATAAGACCTAATTACATTTTTGGTCACCTTTTTCCTAAATTACCCTTCTTCTTCTTAACAACTCCTTAACCACAATCTTCCTCTCACCAACACCTTAAGGAATTAAACTAATTAAGGAGGGGTATTATTGGAAAGACATCTAAAATTAAGTCTTCCTTAATCTTCCCAAAAAAAGTTATTTAGGTCCTATATTTAGGACCGGAGGGAGAATTATTTTTAAGAAACACTTGAAAAAGGTAGAGAGTCATATAAATTTAATTTATTTTAAAAGCAGATAAAAAACTTTAGAAGCTGCCACTGCGGCTAACAGTTCCTTTGAAGACATAGAGAAAGTCCCCATTCTCAACTCCATGCCACCTGAGACTACAACCATCACGCATTATCCTTTGCTTGTGTATGAACAAATACTCATCAGGCGGCAGAATCTTTCTGCTTAGCAACATTTGCTTCAACTCACTCACAGTACTTGCATCTCTCATTTCCACTGGAATTGTAGCTGCGTTCAGTAAACTAGAGGAAGTTTGTACCACCAAACTTAACTTCCTTGAGGGAGGATCCTCTCTTGACCTACTCATACTCTTAAGAAAGACCACAATCTCAGAAAATTCACCTATACCATACTCACTCAGGTTTCTGAAATCTTCATCCAATTCCACACCTGAATGGAAAAGTGACATCCTTTTTATTGGCATGTTATCAAGAATGTGAATCTTTTCCTTCAAACTTCGAACCGTGTCTGTTATGTCCACCTCTATGATGATTTGTCTAGCTGAAAATTTCACTATGATTTGAATTTTACTAAAATGGGAGGGATGTGGAGAGAATGATTTGATTGTGAGGTCAACTTTTGTGCCATCTGTGATTATGGGGTAATCTTCCATGTCTAACCCATCTATAAGCTCCCATCCAGATACTGTAAGTATCTGTGAAGCCACTGAGACACCGAGGATTTGTTCTATTTTCCTTTTGATCTCAACTACTTTTTCTTGGCTACCTACTTCAATGAAAAATTGGTTTGTTCTGGTGGTAATAATAACCCTCATGATGAAATTGATCTGGAGTTCTCCTGTCACACTTTGGTTATTCTTAATTAGAACTGCTGGAGAGAAATAAAGGAAGGATGATAAGATGTGCTACGCTGAAAAAAATTAGAAAGGGTTTACTTTACTATTTAACATAATGAAATGAGTGAATAATGCAAGTAATACAAGTTGTTAGACTCATGTCGATGCTATGAGTGTATGATTGGATGGATTGCAAAAGCTTTTTACGTGCCTGTGGGCCAAAGTATATCATGCATAACATCTTTCTTCGCTCTCACTCTCTGTCAGTTATTGGTGTGTGATCATAACAAAAAAACATACTCCCTCTGTTCCTAAATATAAGAGCACTTTGACTTTTTTGGAGAATCCTAAGAAAGCAACATAGGGTAATTAAAAATTGATTTTCCCAAATTTTTTTCACTAAACTAGTTTATTTGACGTATGAACTTACATATGATCTAATAATATTTAAAATATGTTATGATTAAATTGTTCATTTTGCTTTATTAGGATTCTCCAAAAAAGTCAAAGTGCTCTTATATTTAGGAATGGAGGGAGTATTCATAAAAGAAACATTAGTTTCCTCTAGTTTTGATCTATAATTGCAACTTTGTAGGAAGGACAGATACCACTCGAACTTGGCTATTCTAAAGCTTCAATTTATAATTATATACGCTAGTCTTCATCTCTACCTTAAATTGGAACATCTTGAACAAGGAACACTTCAAAACAATGATTTTTTAATGAAATGAAACAAGCGATGGTTTTGTCCCAAGTATTGGAATCGTAATGTTGTTTGGAGAGTGTGAGTACAATAAGGTCAGTTTGAGTGAATTTAGAATGTAGCATCAATATCATCATCAATCAATATATATTATATATATATAATAAAAGTCTTCCACCAAACACTGTTCGTAGCACTGTTCATGGACAGTGTTTTTGTGAGTGCATGAACAGTGTTTTGGTGGAATATAATAATATTATTATTTTTTAAAAAAAAATTGCTTTTTTTTTTAAAAAATTCAGTTATTATATGATTTTTTTCACCCGATATTTTAGTTAAAAAAATTTGTCATATATTTTTTTAGTGCAAATTTGTTAAAAAAAAGTTAAAGAAAAGGCTAAAAAATTTGTTCATGAGCATATTTTTAGTGCAGTGATTGACATTCTCTATTACTATTGTATGTGATTGCTTTCTTGTGCGAATTTATTTGGGCAACGTATTCTTTACTTTCTTGGGCGAATTTATTTGGGTCACATATTTTTTTGTGTGAATTTGCCTTAAAGATTTATATCTTTAGTGTCGCCATTATGATGATCTTTTTGACCTAATATATATCTGCAAATGTTTTATTGTGTTCATTTTTTGTTTTTTTTTTAAAAAAGCATTTCAGTTATTATATGATTTTTTTCACCCGATATTTTAGTTAAAAAAACTTGTCATATATTTTTTTAGTGCAAATTTGTTAAAAAAAGTTAAAAAAAAGCTAAAAAAATTGTTCATGAGCAAATTTTTAGTGCAGCGATTGACATTCTCTATTACTATTGTATGTGATTGCTTTCTTGTGCGAATTTATTTGGGCTACGTATTCTTTACTTTCTTGGACTAATTTATTTGGGTCACATATTTTTTTGTGCGAATTTGCCTTAAAGATTTATATCTTTAGTGTCACCATTGTGATGATCTTTTTGATATAATATATATCTGCAAATGTTTTATTGTATCTTTTTATTTGCCTATCTTTCCCGTTATTTATTATTTATATTATTTATTATTATTTATTATATTTATTATTTATATTTATTATTTATTTATTTGGGCCACGTATTATTTAATAATTTATTATATTTATTAGTGCAGAGATGTTTAAGATATTATTATGTTTTATTATGAGAATCTATAACAAATTTAATAATTATGCAAATTATTTATTATTTATATTTATTATTTATATTATTTTTTATATTTATTATTTATTTATTTGTGCCACATATTCTTTACTTTCTTGGGCGAATTTATTTGGGTCACATATTTTTTTTTTGTGAATTTCCCTTAAACATTTATATCTTTAATGTCAACATTATGATCATTTTTTTGGCCTAATATATATCTACAAATATTTTATTATGTCTTTTTATTTGCCTATCTTTCCCGTTATTTATTATTATTTATTATATTTAGTATTTATATTTATTATTTATTTATTTGGGTTACGTATTATTTAATAATTTATTATATTTATTAGTGCACAGATGTTTAAAATATTATTATGTTTTATTATGAGAATCTATAACAAATTTAATAATTATACAAATTATTTATTATTTATATTTATTATTATATTTATTATTTATTATTCATTATTTATATTATTTTTTATTATTTATTATATTTATTATTTATTTATTTGGGCCACGTATTATTTACTTTCTTGGGCGAATTTATTTGGGTCACAAATTTTTTTTGTATGAATTTCCCTTATACATTTATATCTTTAATGTCAACATTATGATAATTTTTTTGGCCTAATATATATCTACAAATGTTTTATCGTGTCTTTTTATTTGCCTATCTTTCCCGTGCAAAACACGGGAGATAATTTTTTTAGTTATTATATGATTTTTTCACCCGATATTTAAGGTAAAAAATATTATCATATATTTTTTTAGTGCAAATTTGTTAAAAAAAAGGTAAAAAAAGGTTAAAAGAAAATTTGTCATATATTGTTTTAGTGCAAATTTGTTAGAATAAAAAGTTAAAAAATATAAAAAAAAATTCATGAGTAAATGATTTAATATTTATATTTATTATTATATTTATTATTATTATTATTTATATTTATTATTTGGCAATTTTTTAATTTTTTAATTATTAATTATTTAATATATTTATTATATTATTATATTGATTATTTATTATTTTTATTTATATTTAATTATTTAATTTTTTTTGATTTATATTTATTATTATATTTATTATTTATTATTATTTATTATTTATATTATTTATCATTATTTATTATATTTATTATTTATATTTATTATTTATTTATTTGACCCACATATTATTTATTTTCTTGGGCGCATTTATTTGGGTCACATATTTTTTTTTTGTGAATTTGCCTTAAAGATTTATATCTTTAGTGTCAACATTATGATGATCTTTTTGGCCTAATATATATCTACAGATGTTTTATTGTGTCTTTTTATTTGTCTAGTATATAACAAATGGTACTGAATGAGCACATGAGGCCGCATCCACTCTGAATCTTTTTCTTAAAGATATCTCTAATGAATGGAACATATTTAGTTTGGTTATCCGTGTAGGGCCAATGACTTGTTTTTTCTTGGATAGTTCGATATCAATGGACTGTTACGTTGTGCAATTATGATGTGCCAGCTCATTAGCAACACTTGTGGCCTAAGTTCGGCTTTACACTCCAAGAAGTTTCTCCATTGTACGAAGAAATCCAAAAGGTCAACTTTTTATTCGTCAAAAAGAAGGGGAGTGACATTTGCCATTCAACCCGGCCCAGACATAGTTTTTCAATGTTCTGTTGACTTGGTCAAATTTGATATGCATTCTGGTCTATAATCTTAATATATAAAAAATTACGCCGACAGGTTATGTTTGTTTAAATATCAAAATGAGTTGACGGAAAAATCTGGCAAAAAAAAGAGTTGACGGAAAAAAGTACTTAGTATAATTATGATAGGCTACCGTACCAGGAATCCAGGATTATAAAAAAAATGCATGCATACTTATTAATGATGTCATTAACTCATAAGAGATTATGAACAAGGCAGCCCTCTAAGTAGAGCTCTCTATACCTCATCAACTTAATGAAGGTATAGAGATACTCATATCCTAATGAAGGTCAAGTGGTTAGTTGTTGATAAAAATAGCGAAATTGACACCTATCTTACATGATAGCTTTGCTATCTGATCTGTTGTATGGATATGTTCTCCATGAACATGAATAATCCTTATAGTTCAATCCCTATATATGCAATGTCTCTCCATTTCTGGATGCAGCTTTTTGTAGCTTTCGGGTTTGTTTTGGACGTACTGGTTTTACTTTTCATGGCATAATGCACCTACCGACAAAAAAGAGACTAGCTTATCGCCGGAAAAAAAAAAAGAGTGGCTGGCTGCATATTGCCAATTTACATAATCAATCGTATGTTAATTTTTTTTTTTTCATTTTTTGAGTGAATGAATGAACCGGCACATGGACAATCTGTTCCCTTGTTTTGGGACCAATGTTTTGGTTAAAAAACACACACTTCCTGATATGTTTGTGAAATCAGAGCAAATTTTACATTTTGACAGCAAACATTTTATGCAGATAATGTTATCCATGTATCCTGTTGCCAACAGTGCCGAGTCCTTTAATGACTCAATGTTACTTAATATCTTGGGGCTGAACATCTACAATGCGCTTACCTGTTTGTGCTTTGTTGATTTTGACTGCATCTTGCATGGTTCCACATGATCAGATATGTTTGTGTTTAATGACCTTTTCAAAAGATGGGGAGCTTGCTTGCTTTTAAGGCTAGATGGAATCAAATTTGAAAGTGGCCATCCATCTTTGTAATTAACCCAAAAAAGTGGCAATTAGTTGTACTAGCACCTGTTTTCCATATTTTCTTGGACAAATAGTGTTTCATGCATGCACTATATCACTATATTTAATTTATTATTAATTAAACTATTACTCTTAGTATGTACAAGTAGTTCATATATAAATGAGGACATATAGGCACGGATGTTAAATAATCATGTCCTTGAGGGGAAGAATAGAGAATTTTACGTAGTTGATTGAGCTTGTAAGTGAGATTTAACATGAATGAGAATATATGTTTAAGTCTCTACAAGATTTCTCTTTGCGAGATGAGACAATCTTGTATATGTGGGCAACACTTATACCCCTTATGTCATGATTATCTGTTGTCAATAGACGCCAAATTATAGAGCAGTGTTTCAAAAAAATAGAGAATTCTTGTAACATCCATTAATCAATGCGGATTCTAATATTTATGGAAGTTAATTATGCAAAATCTTGCATGCTATTTCAGGGAGAATATTGTGGTACGGTTCCCATGGGCGGCTAGAGCTGTACTCCATGCATTCATGTGGGATTGGGCCTTTGCTACTACTCTTCGTTATAAGAGCATTCGATTCAAAATTTTAAGTGCATGAATGGGGTGGTCTTATCATTCAATAATTATTTTCTATTTTATCTCTAAACAATCTGAAATATTGCATTAAATAAATGATAAGTTAGTACTCATTTATTCTCTCCGTCTCTTCCTTTACAATAGTTCTATTTTTTCTTCACAGTTTCATCATAAATATAAGAAAGTAAATTTTATTTTAGTTATATTTTAATTTTTAATTACTTTAAACAATTTTTTTAAGAAATGTGGGATTCAGTTTGACTTTTATGAAAAAACAGGAGTAATAAAAACAACTGAAAATTAACTGTTTAACATTTTTAAAAATTAGAATGACGTGTTTGTAATTTTGCATACACAATATACTGATACTCTAAAATTTAGTTTATGGACAAATGTGATGGTTTCATACCAGTATATCACTATACTGAAGCTGGGTCCAGGTGAGTCACCAGGTTTCTTATGCAACACTAACTATACATAATTAAATTATGTGTAACTTTTATCAATAAAATAAATCAATTTTAAAGGCGAAAAACAAATATTAATAATTCAAAATAATGTATTTTACTACTAGAAATGAGAATTATACATACACAGGACTACAGGAGTATATAAGTGTACGCAGGGAGGGAGTAGTTTAAAACAATAAAACACAATAATGGTGCCTTGACAAAGTGCAAAAAAAGTCTGCCTCATAAAATTGTGTGCACCAATCAACTAACATCCCGTCCTTATTTATTTGACCGAATTCACAACAAAATCGTCCTCGCTTACAAAACCACAATTAACGGGGCTGGTACTTACGTTTAATTTGTGAACGTTGTGTCACACCAGGACAAGGTCCACTTTTTTACCCCCACAGTTGCCGACACTCTCTTTTACTTTTACTACAATTTACTGCTTTCATCCCTATGGTTCTTGAGGCATAGGCCTATGCCTTCTGAACAAAACAAAGAACAAAGACGAAAAAAGGCAATTATTCCTCTGTTAACTTAATTATTCATACACCTAATAATCCCATCGCTTGCCCCTGACCAATCATTGCTCAGTTTGGAATGCCTACCGTGTGGGAAAATCAAAAGCTTCCATGCTCTTTGTTTTCCTTCTTTTCAAGTGATCCCACACTGCCATTTAGAGCTGTAAAGCAAATATTTTTATAGTTTATATTCTTTGTTAATGCAAAACAACATGCATGCGACAGAAATGACTTAAAAGACTATCTCAATTAAACTTTAGCTACATGCATTATTGTCGGCGTTGATTCTCGCTTTTATGTTCCGAATTTGATTCTGCATCGCGTGTTGTGAAGTAAGAGCTCATTATGGGGTAAAACAGATGTGTGCTTGAATGTCAATGACTTTGCTATTAACCAATTTTGTGAGATTCAATACTAAACATTAAATCTCTGATCCATATGTCCCACCTTTTGGAGGAGGATTAGTTTCCAGATTGGTGAAATAACTTGATTGTGGATAAAGAAAAGCTCATTATGTAGTCCACAATATTTGACACGTTGATGAGGTCACTAATCCAAATAAATAGACATGAATAAACTATAAACTACTCCTAAATATAAGACGACTTTTTTAGAAAATCCTATAAAAAAACAAAAAAAGTTAATTATAAATAAATTAATTAGGTCTTATATTTAGGACATGTAGTATTAAAATAAAATGAAGAGGTAAAAGTGACCGCCACAACAGCAACATGATATTTTCCGTAACATAAGACATGATTATCTCCCAATACCACGTGATTATATGATTTATGTCCTCGTTATTTTGGCTTGTAATGCTGACAGTAAATTTTCTTGCTAAACGTTGCTCTCACTTATATTTTAAAACCTCAGCAATCCCAAGTTTTCGACAATAAGCAGACACGCATTGAATGACAAGTATCTATCACTCACAAATTTTATCTCCCTTTTAGAACTCTGAAATATCAAATATCCAGTGTACGTTTGAAGTAGACACACTGGGCAAAAGAAACGTTTGATGTAAACTGGCCGAATAAATGAACCACCAATAATAGATATCAGATTGAACATGTCAAGCGTGAGTTGTTCAGGCCTTGAATACAGCCGGAGATCAATCAATCTCACATAATAGAGCTGCTTGAAAAAATGATTTTTGCCCTGATCTACGTTCTTAAGAACCTTATAGGAAAAAGTGAAACACACACACGGGCATCGTAACCACAATATAAAAAGGAAACATAAATGAAAAAAAAACATGAAAAACAACCACCCAGAAATATCTAATTTTTGTGACAAGATTGATCACGTTCGCCACCGCCAGTGACACTAAGATACATGTACCCCACCATGTTCTTTAATGCGACCAGCTCTTGGAGTAACTCTACAACTAAACATCTATAAAACAGATGGCCATTGATGTCACTCAGTGTTTGTTTCTTCATCAGTACCATTTCTATATATCTATACCTATTTACCAACTATAATTATATACAACGACTTGGATCATAAAGCTGAGCCATCACCCACTTTACTATTCTCATCTGCGTCACGTTTCCTTTTATTAAACTATTTTGTCCTTGGGTGGCAGCAGGTATGCTCATTGGCAGCATAATTTAAGCCACCATGCATGAACGTACAACTCATCATATTATGTGATAACATTGAATTACAAGGAGCAGGTAAGTCAATAAACTACTGTTCATTCTTAATTTACTCGTTATATGGTCTGAATTTTATATTCTATTACCCGTTAGAAGATATGGTTGAACTACTTATCCTTTCATGTCGGTCGCCAACGTATATAAAACTTAAAGATGTAGCTGATGACGACACATATACACAGTACCAAATAACATAATATTACAACCTGTATGGTTATGGTTATTGGCAATAAAAATAGTATGTATATATAAAGGAAGACGCGAACTAACCTAACAATTTATTAGATCACGTACAAAAATGTTTTTAGGGTGTGAGGTCAGGGGACCAAATCCTCAATCACCCTATAGCTTTATCATCGCAGTCCTTGTCTAATTAATAAATGATAGCGACATTTTTTTACCTCTATAGGCCGGTTTCAACTGTTTTATGAAGCATATTAATGGGCAGTAAGTATTATAGTGTATCTGCATGAGGCTGGTTTTGACTGAGATCAATTACTAGATTATTCTTACTTAATAATTGAGAGCTGAAAAGAAAGTGGGGCACAGAGTTGTTATTAGGTGCGGTGGAATGACTCGAGGTCTCGAGGAAGTCAGACAAGGGAGAGGTTATATTTCATTCCGCTTTTAATTGGACGTAGATGATATATATATAACTTTTATACATTTTTTTCCAAAAAAAAAAAGATATATATGACAATAATGGTGAGGATTCATTAGCAAAAGTGAAAAGTGACGAGATTAGAAAATAAAACGAAAATTACGATGAATTAAAATTCTCTCAAATCAACCACTCAATTCAGAATATTTTAAAAGAAGGGCAATTCGGATAACTTCTTCATCACACGTCATTCAAATTATTGTTGCAAAAGCTCTAGTATAGAGTTTGTGGCTGACAGAAAAAAGGCATGCTAGAGGAGAGTGATTGGCGTGCATTATTACAGCAACGGGGAATCATTTGGTTTAAGCCTCACAAGTCCAAAAGGCACATGCCTTAACTAATCATTTTTTTATTATTAAGAGTACTTGCAATCTTATTGTAACATGACAAAGCACGAAAAAAAGGAAAATTGCGTATTGTCTCATTGCACATGTTAGTTAACAAGCTACCTGGGCCACCTCTATTATGTTACGGTTTACCATGTAACTTGTAACTCAAACTATCCACTAGTATAAATGGGCGTCTACAGTTTTGGAATCAACCACACAATTCCTTCAATAAATTCCCTCAAGGTTTCCAATTTTATATATATAGCCATTCCGCCACCTATTATGTGTGCCAAGAAATCAGGAATGGGGAGCCAGAATCAGTTTACAGTGTTGTTCCTTTGCTTTATTGCTATCATTGGATCCACTCAGGCTCAATTGCAGCAAGGTTTCTACTCCAATAGCTGCCCAAAAGCTGAGAAGCTCATCCAAGATTTTGTTACTCAACATATAAAAAATGCTCCATCTTTGG
The DNA here is from genome assembly GCA_029929735.1 of Mimosa pudica. NCBI lineage: Eukaryota > Viridiplantae > Streptophyta > Magnoliopsida > Fabales > Fabaceae > Mimosa > Mimosa pudica. The sequence continues at coordinate 2,493,956 of JAKELP010000001.1, forward strand.
CTGCTGCTCTCATCAGAATGCACTTCCATGATTGCTTTGTCAGGGTATGGTTTTTTCTTAATCTATTAATTCTTCTTTTGGTTTCATAATGAGTAGTTGATGAGTGTGCTTTTGCTGAGGAAAGGATCTTATAACACTTGGCATTTCAGGGGTGTGATGCATCAGTACTTCTGAACTCAACAACAAACCAAGCTGAGAGGGATGCTCCTCCAAATCTCACTGTCAGAGGATTTGACTTCATTGACAGAATCAAGAGCCTAGTGGAAGCTGAATGCCCTGATGTTGTCTCCTGTGCTGATATTATCACTTTGGCTGCAAGAGACTCCATTGTTGCCACAGTAAGAATCTATTCCAGCCTCATCTTCATCACTACCATCAAAGTTTGCAGCTTTTTCATAGCTCATAACAACACATAATTTGCTTGCAGGGTGGTCCCTACTGGAATGTTCCAACAGGCAGAAGAGATGGAACTGTATCTAACTTATTGGAAGCCAGAAACCAAATTCCTGCTCCTACTAGCAACTTCAGCACACTCCAAACACTCTTTGGCAACCAGGGACTTGATCTGAAAGACTTGGTCCTTCTCTCAGGTACACTAAAGTAAACAAATCATAGGCATGACATCAGTGATTCAAGTGGCTAACTAAGTTCAAAATTTTCAGGTGCTCACACAATTGGTATCTCTCATTGCTCATCATTTTCAAACAGATTGTATAACTTCACGGGTAAGTTAGATCAAGACCCGAATCTAGACAGTGAATATGCAACAAACCTTAAGACCTTCAAGTGCAAGAGCATCAATGACAATACCACAATTGTTGAGATGGACCCTGGAAGTCGCAAGACATTTGATCTTGACTACTACAAAAATGTGGTCAAGCGAAGAGGATTGTTCCAATCAGATGCTGCTCTTCTGACCAACTCTGTGACCAAGTCTACCATAAATCAGTTACTTAGTGGATCAGAAGAAAACTTCTTTTCTGAATTTGCCAAGTCCATGGAGAAAATGGGACGGATCAATGTGAAGACTGGGTCACAGGGAGAGATCAGAAAGCACTGTGCACGCGTGAATATTTAGGAATCTTGATGCTCATCCAAGTGCACTTTGTTTCTATTTTTTTGTAACTTTACTTTTGGGGTCGGTTTATTTAATTTATGTGGTGACTTTGGTGTCTTCATAAGGTACGTAGTGGGTATCCTAAATTATGTGCGTTGCTGGAATAATTTGGTTCTCAAGTAGTTTTCCAGTTTGAAGGGAGATTATGTTCATGTCGTTGTTGCAAATAAAAAGCGTAGAGTTGGAGGAGAATTACTTGTGAGTCTTGTTCTTCGTTGTTTGTATGTGGGGTTTTTCAAGATCATTTTTTTTTTTTGGGTCTGATTTTCAAGATCATTTGAAGCTTATGTTTTCAGTATTCTTTTTTAGCTCTCTGTTCACCGTATATTTACTCCTCCCATATATTCTTACTTTTGGACCGCTCTAATTCGGGTGCTTAAAGCTAAAGTTGCACTGTTGCAAAAGGTCACACATTTCCTTATCAAGGTAGACATCTACTTCATTTGGTCTATAGAGGAGCCTCTAGGATCTAATTTCAAATATATCATCATCTTTCCACAATAACGTTGTGGAGTATTAGCTATTAATATTAATAGTATCCTAAAAACGTTACATTGACTTTCAGCCACTTTACTCAACGTATTTGTCTCCAGTTTGGGCAAAACATGGGCTGAAAAACATAACTCGATTCACGGCCTACTTGGGGTCTTGGTTGGTATACAACACGGGTCGGTTTGGGAATAGCGACAAGCCCAGAATTGAGTTCAGGATATCGTATTTATTGGGAGAGATATTGAGATACCAATTTCTTGCATCTAAAGGTTAAAAAGATACTCCCTCCCTCCCGTCGTAAATATAAGATCTAATTGACTTTTTTAGAAAATCTTATAAAAAAACAAAATAAGTTAATTATAAATTGATTTACCTAATTTTTTCCCTTAGATTAGTTTATTTTACCTATATACTAGTGAAGATGTGGAGTGTTTGGCAAGGGGAATGATTATTAAAGAAGCTACTTTGGCCGAGGTTGATGCGGGTATTAAAGCCCATATTTCTAATGACATTTCTTTATGAATTGTTTATTCTGGAATTGTAGGGGCACTGGTTCTAAAACATTCACAGGGTTAATAAAAGAGTTGTGCCACAAATATCATGTAGAATTTTTGGCTTTATTAGAGACCCGCTCTAGTGGACCGAAAGCAAGAAAAGTTGCAAGACAATTGGGTTTTAAAAATCAGTTTGTTGTTGATTCTACAGGTTTTAGTGGAGGGATATGGATTTGTTGGAAAGATGATGTTTGGCAAGTATCATTAATTGAGTCTTCGGATCAATTTGTTCATGTTAAAGTTGTTAATGGTAATCTTTCATTTTATATTACTAGTATATATGCTAGTCCTAATCGTATAAAGCGCCGAGTATTATGGAGACGTCTCTTGGAGCTAAAGGATAGTATCCATGAAGCTTGGTGTGTTGGTGGTGATTTTAATTGTGTTCTCTATGACCATGAAAGAAGATCTACAGCTCATTCTCCAGTTCAAGCAGATAAGGATTTCATTAGCTGGACTAATGAGATGGAGATGAGGGATATTCATTCTGTTGGTCCCAAATTTACGTGGAGGAGGAATGGATGTGAAAGTAGGCTTGATAGAGTAATGATGAACAATTCATTTTCGGATCGCTTTCTTGATGCCATGACTACGATCCTCTTTAATTTCAAATCTGATCATGCCCCTGTTTTGCTTCAGATGGAAAGACGTGAGAGAGGTAATTTCATGGATAAACCTTTTCGGTTTGAAGCTTCTTGGCTGATGCATGGTGATTTTAATAATTTTGTGGAAGCTACTTGGTCTAATGATAAGGGTTGGAGTGAGAATTTGAAGGATTTCACTACTAGGATCAATTCTTGGAGTAAAGAGGTCTATGGGCACCTAGGACGCAGGAAAAGACACCTGATGAACCGTATTGAAGGAATAAATAAATGTATTAATATTGATGGGGAGGTACACGCTTTGAGATGCTTGCAACGTGACCTATGGGTGGAATTAGAAGATATTATTCTTCAGGAGGATTTGATGTGGGCACAGAAGGCAAGGTGTGATTGGTTTGCGCTTGGGGATAAAAACTCCAGTTATTTTCATAAAAAGGCGAACGCTCGTAGAAGGAGGAATCGCATTGATGCTCTTTGTCTGAATCTGGAGAATGGCTATATGATGTTGAGAAAATTAAACAAGAAGCTCTCTCTTTCTATACTAATCTTTTTATGGAGGAAGGGGCTGATGATCTTGAAATTGTTTGTGACGTGGGATTCCCTGAGGTGAATCCGTTGTGGCTGTCTTCCATGTCGAACAAAGTCTCACAAGAAGAGGTTGAAAAGGTTGTAAGGTGTATGGGACCGTTGAAAGCGCCAGGTCCTGATGGGTTTCATGCTCTTTTCTTCCAAAACCAATGGTCCCAGGTATGTCCATCTTTTTACAATTCCATTCTGAAGATTTTTGAGGATCCTAGACTTATTCGAGAAGTCAATCATACCCTCCTTGTGTTAATTCCTAAGATTGATTTCCCAGAAAAATTGAAAGATTTTAGACCTATAAGCTTATGTAATGTGATTTATAAGGTGGTCACTAAACTTGTTGTAAACAGAATTAAGCCCATATTGTCCAATGTTATTTCTCCTAACCAATGTAGCTTTGTCCCTGGAAGGTTTAGTTCGGATAATATTATTTTGGCTCAAGAAGTTATTCATTCTATGAGGTGTGCAAAGGGTAAGAAGGGGTACATGGCTATCAAGATTGATTTGGAGAAGGCCTATGATAGATTGAGATGGTCTTTTGTGTTGAAGTGCCTTCGGGAGCTCAATTTTCCCAATGGTATTATTGATTTGATTGAATGGTGTATTAGTTCTCCCTCAATGCAAATCCTCCGGAATGGTAGTAAGACTGAGCAGTTTATTCCATCAAGAGGCTTGAGGCAGGGTGATTCGATTTCTCCTTATTTATTTGTTATATGCATGGAAAAATTGGCTCATTTAATCCAGGAACAGATGAACAATGGAGTGTGGAAACCAATCAGATTAAATGCTAATGGCCCTCCGATCTCTCATCTTTTCTTTGCGGATGATCTTGTTCTTTTTGCGGAAGCAAGCATGAATCAAGTGAGAATTATCAAGAAATGCATGGCAGTTTTCTGTACCGCTTCAGGCCAACGAGTTAATGCTACTAAAACTCGTGTTTTCTTCTCTAAAAATGTTAATCATAATGTTCGGGAGGACCTGAGTAATGCTCTTGGCTATACTAGAACGGCAGACCTGGGGAAGTACTTGGGTGTTCCACTCCATCACGAGAAAGTTAATAAGAATACTTATAAGTATGTTATTGATAGAGTGAGATCCAGATTAGCAGGGTGGAAAGTGCACTCCTTATCGTTAGCTGGCAGAAGTACCCTTGTTAAATCCACGGTGATTCCAATCCCAAATCATGTCATGCAAACCGCCCTTCTCCCGGTGAGTATTTGTGAGGATCTTGACCGTCTCTCTAGAGATTTCTTGTGGGGTTCTACTTCTGAGAAACGTAAGGCTCATCTTGTTGCATGGGACGAAGTGTGCAAAAAAAAAACGGCAGGTGGATTGGGCTTGAGACATTCCAGGGAGCAGAATAAGGCTCTTTTAATGAAGATTGGGTGGGGCTTAATGACAAATAAGGATGCTTTGTGGACAAGAGTTGTAAGAGGAAAATATAGATGTGGGGATGATATTATTCCTACTATTGATAGAAGAAGAAGGGGGTCTCGTTTATGGTGTGGCATTAAAAACGTTTGGGACTCCTTTATAAATGGGGTTGAAGTTGAGCAAAGGAATGAGTCTATAGTAGTTCGTTGGAAGCATGAGAATAATGGAGTCTTTTCTACAAGAAGTGCGTATAATATGATCACTCAAGTGGAGCAGCCTGAACAGAATTTTTGGTCTAAACTTTGGAAAGTTAAAGCCCCTGAAAGATGTAAAATGCATGTTTGGTTGCTTTCTCAAAATCGGCTAGCTACAAATGGGTATAAGAAAACGTGTGGGCTACACGTGACAGGGGACTGTGCAGCTTGTGTTGGAGAATATGAAGATATAATTCATGTTTCTCGTGATTGCTCTTATGCACGAGAAATATGGATTGAACTGGGTATTCAGAGATCAGATGATGCTTTCTGGAGTAGTACGGCGAATGATTGGATAAAGATGAATATTAAAGATAAAAAGCACGTAAGACAATGTGAATGGAATGTTATCTTTTGTATTACTTGTTGGCTTTTATGGAGAAGAAGGAATGAAAGAGTTCATGATGGAAATACACTCACGGTAGCAGATGCACTGGCGGAGATTCTTGGGGTTGCCCGCTGCATGTTAAAAGCAATTCACTGGAACCGAATGCCGAACACATTTTTCTGGACTAACGTGACTGTAGAGCGAAGGAGGAACGGGATGAGTAGGACTTATGATGTGTGTGTAGACGGAGCTTTTTCCAGGTCATCTAGCCTATCGGGTTGTGGAGGAGTTATACTTGAGCATGATGTTGGTGTACTAGAAGCTTTTATATGTGGTATTAAAGCTAGAAATAGCTTGGAAGCAGAATTGTGGGGATGTGTTTGTGGATTAAGAAGAGCATGGAACCTGAATATTAAATTTTGCAGGCTATGGACAGATGCTTTGGAAGTCATAGAGCTGATCAATATTAATGAGTATGAGAGGCATGAGAGTGTGGAGTTGATCCAAGAGCTCAAGATGTTGTTGGCTAAAGACTGGACAGTTCAGGTAGCATGGAGAAGTAGGGAGGAGAATATTTATGCTGACTTTTTGGCTAAACAAGCATTGCAGTTGGGGCCAGGACTTCGTCTTTTGACAAGTGAAGAAGCCAGTGCTATGATGGCTTTGCAAGGAATTACTTGAGTTTATTGTTTAGTTTTCCTTTGTTTTTTCTTTATTTTCCGATGTATCAAAAAAAAACCTTTTGAGTTAAATGTGCATCTCATCCCTTTTACTCCATTAAAGAAGAGATAATTATTCACTTCAGACTTAATAATAAGACCCTTGACTTTTTTGGAGAAATTAAGAACTCAATTAATCATTTTAAATTGCCTATAATTTTATTTTTTCATAAAACTAATTTATTTTGCTTATAAACTAACATAATCTAATTACACATGACTTATGTTATAAGTTTGCCTTTTAAGATACTTTCTTAATTTTCAGACATAAAAAGTCAAAGGAATGTTATATTTAGTACATAAGTGATCATAATATGGAGTTCTTTTTTCTTACTAATAGATTAATAGTAATAGGGAGCACTAATAAATTTAAACTTATTTCATATTTTTATCAAAATAACTTTTTCCACAATCAAACTAAAAGAGGGCTTTTGTCCCAAAAAAAAGTAAAAGAGGGCTGAGGTTGGCGAAGGATGGAAGTCCAGGCCCAGCTTTATTCAAAGTTTCAAACTTAACACTCTTATGTGGGCCCACACGATGGCCGCCGCAACTCTCGCTTATACAAAGCCCTAACTTCCAACCCTTAAACCCTAGCTCTCTGTTTGCCGCCTCTATATATATATCACTCCATCCTTTTCCTCTCACTCATTCGCCTCCATAATTCGGCGTTCCTGCCTCGCATTCGGCGCTCTGAGATTACGAATCTCTCTCAGGTCGTGACTTTAACAGATTATGTAGATTATCATTCTTCATTCGTTTTGTTTTGTTATGTGTGTGCGGTGATGATACAATTTTCTGGACTAGAGTTTCTGATCTGTGTTTCATACTCAGAAATTGATTAACAACCCTTGGCTGTCTGAGCACACTTTTTTTTTCAATACGTTTCTTTTTTTCTTTTACTTTGTCAATCTCCTTTCAAAATTACTTCTTTTTTTTGGAATGTGTCGTTCAATTGGCTTATGATGATACTTTAATTATCTTAGCGGATTTCAGTGAGATTTATATCAATGATCTGATTGTTACACACACTGAAGCCAATTCTCTTTATATATTTTGATTTACTTTACCATACTAATTATTTACGCGTAAGTTATTATTCCTTTGGTGCGATGATGAGATGAAGCACTTGAATGTGTTTAGGGCAGTGGACGTTACCATTTGGTGTCGCCGTGAGCCTATTGTTTAACGACTTCTCCTTCCACTGAGCACTCATTTTTAAAAAGGACTTTTTGAATTGTGAAATAGTACTGTGTTGTTATTGTACTGAAGTTTGGTTTAGAATGAGTGGTCTTTCAACAGTTGGTTTAGCGTCCATTACCAATTCCAGCTGGATTTATGGTTCCTCTTGGTTTAATGGCTCGGACGCCATATTTACAATGTGGTTATCCTGATCAATGGTTTTCTTACTGTATCATTGAATCCTGGAAACGCCACTAACATTCCTTGAGCAATAATATGTAAGATCGTGTTCATGATTGAGACAACAAAGTTTAAAATAGAGACACCCTGAATTTGCAGAAGATACCTCTATTTTGATAAACGAGTAAAGGACGGTTGATTAGGTTTGGATATTGGCTCCATGTCTTGTGCATATTGAATGATTTGAGATGAAAGCTGAGCAAGAGAATTTATTATAGGTAGCATGTGACTATCAGTTTACTGTATGTTTAGTGCGTAGTGTTTGAGCACTGTGAAGTTATGGTTTAAGTATGTTAGCTTAAGTATTGGGTCCTCGCACGATGCCTCCCGGGCTTCTCTGACATATGTGATTTGAATGCCCCAAAGCACGTGCAAAATGTAGCCGTTCGTGTTGCAGTTTAGTCTAACTTCTTCGTGGCTGATCTGTGTCAAAACAACGGCAACATTCCTTCATCTTGTTTCGTTATGATTGTTTGTGTGTGTCTGTTTGGTAAGAATGCCTCACTACACCTTTGGCTTATTTTCAATAGAATCTTCCATGAAAATTAGGCTAGTCCTAGAGGCACAGATTGAATTGGCGGTATTCACGTGGGGGTTTAATCTTTCAATATTTGTGCCTCTAAAAATGTCCGCTACATGGCTAGTGTCTTCAATATTTCAGTCTCTTATCTCAAGAAGAAAGAAGTGGCAATGATTACATATTATCCGCGCTTCTGAGTTATCGATGAAGCATAAACGGAATAATGGTTGAATTTCTTGATATGAGCCACTTCTAAAGTTTATCCGTTTTTTTTTATAGTCTATCCTTGGATGGTTTGCTCATTACTTTGTTAGCAATAGCAATTCATTTGTTGGCTGTGATGATAATTAATCAGCTTTAATGCCAGTTCTGCTTCTGAGAATCTGTGATTGATAGAGCTGTTTTAAAATCTGAGCCTTGAAAGTTATTCAAAATGCTGTTGATCAGTGGATGTATTGTGTTACAGCTTATCTAAAATTATTTTTTTAATGCCTTAACTGTTTAAACAGTTTTTACTAAGTTTGTCTGTGATGATTTAATCCAACTTGTTGAGGTGTTGTGGATCCGAGACCCTGCTTTGCAGGGAGAACCCCTTGGAGAAGCTTCATTCATATGACATTAATGGATTTTACTGAGACCTACTTTACAGTGAAGGTTCACTAATTCTTATATGTTCTCCATTGTGAAAATATTATAACCGTGGAAGAAGCCTTAATTTTTATTTTCATTTCCACACAGACCTTTTTTGTAGATATTGTGATTTATTTCCCATCCAAGATTTTTTATAAGATTTTATTGTATAGATACCCTCGGTTTTTCACCAATGATGTTCTTACAATCCAACTTGTCCGAGGTTGCAGTGTATCCAAGTCCCTGTTTTCAGGGAGAACCTACTTGGTGTTGCTGCATTTCCAATGACATAACAGATTTAACTGAGGTGTTATTAGGGAGTTTATCTTTCCCTCATTTCTTGGAATCATTAGTTTTTTCATTACCTATTTAACATGGATTTATTTGTTGGTTTACTTGTCTTGAGTTTAACTATACTCTGTTCCGACCAAGTGGCTCAGAGTCTGAAAAACTCAGAAATCTTTGTGTTGTCATCAGCTTCATCTCTTGTCTCACGAGATTGGAGTTAAATAACAGCACTAAATCTATTGATTTGTGAGGTTGAATGTTAGTGTGCTTTTTTTTTTCTTGTATTTCTTGACTTTATTGAATTTTGGTTTAAGTCTTGTATATGTCAATGTCTCTGACTCTCTTGGGAGAGCGAGAGCCTAACCATTTTGCCGTATTCATCAGTAGTAGTTTGTATCTCCTTTTGAACGAAAAACTGAGTTTCAGTTAATATGTAGTGAGAAGGGTTGGCATTTAGAGTTTCGTAACTTAATTCCATAAATCCGGACTAAACAACTCCTCAAGCTAGATTTCACGAGTGGCCAACATGACTAATTCCTCAACACAGGAATACCAAATTAAATAAGCAGCAATTACAATCGGCATTGACATTGACACGGCGATGAGCCTTCTAAAATTCATGTAAAATGGATGGATAGTCAATAAATTTCAAAGGAAAAATCCTATTCAAATTGTCTTCATTAATTGCATGCTTGTCCAAAACAATTTCATGCTTCTGAGTCACCCTCATCTCTAATGTGGATATTGGAATAAAGGCTTTTAATGTATGCACTGAAGGTTTCATAAATCAAAATGTTCAATATGTTCAAAAATACAAGCTACATTTGTCATTTAGAGCATTGATTGTAAAAATCAAAGTGCCAATGTCACCTGAAAAACAAAAGGATGTAATATTACTCTGTAAGAGAGGATGAAGCTACTATTTATCTATCCATAAGATGAATTTCATGAGAAAGAGGAAGTAAATGATTGATTCAAAATTGAACAAAGTTAAAAAAATACTCAAATAACTGAAGCTCATTCCATCAAATTTGAGATGGCGATGAGTCTGTTAAACGATCTTCATCTGATATTTCGGTCGTGCCTCGTTCATCTAAAGTGTTGACCACCGATATCGTCTCAATGTTCAGGCCTGTTCCATTGACAAGCATCTCTTTTTCCAAGTGCAAGCAATAGCTCTCAAAAACCCGAGAGCTCACCATCACTCCGAAATCCAATAAAAACAGCAACTCTATTTCTAGCTTGTTTAATTCAGAGTTGCTCACTCCTCCCACTCGAGCGAAAAACGCATTATTGTAATGTCTGTCACACACATTACACAGAGACGCAAAAAGATAAACCGAAACATTAGTAAATCAATCAGAATAAGACGACACAGTGAAATTAACTGTTGAACAAGACAAGTAGAAAAATTAAAGAAAGTGACAACTCACACATCATCAAGCATTTTGGAAGCAACCATGACGCTGGTAACTATCAATCTGTGTACATTTAAGGACACCATAAGCGAGTCAGGATGCTTGTGTATAAGCCTATCTATATACACATAACCAACCACGAAACATGAGGGGCTACAACTAGTGTACTTGTAAATCCTCTCCAAATACTTGGGAATGCTTATGCTAGGTGCTCTAACACCATGAAAGGCTTTCAAGCTCTTCCCCAATCTCACAGAGCCACAGCAAAGCTCATCATCTACCTGCTGGTCTAGGCCATCCACGAGCTTGTCATTTCGTGCCACTAGCTTTTCTATCATAGTGGACAGAACACATAGCACTCTGGGTAAACTCAGCTCGCTCTGGCTCGTCTCCGGCTCTAGCTGCCGGCCGGTATGGTTGCTGTACTCTCCGGTGGCTAACATTTAGGCCATCGGCTATGTGGGCTTAACGAGGGATTGACAGTTGATGAAAATGTTCATGGTTGGGGCTTGACTGGTTAAAGAGCAAGACTCAGACTTTCATGTCTCAGTTCGTTATCCGGTTTTGGAGGAACCTTAGTGAGTGGTTGACACGTTCACATATACTTTGCCACTTGAGGAATTTAAGGATATTGATGTTGGGAATGTGACGATAGGGAATGGTTGGGTGTGGAAGGGGATTAGAGATGGATAGATCCTAGCTATGCCACGTGTCTAGATATGACCTTTTGAATTGCGTGTGTACTGAATAGTTGGACTGTACATAACAATAGTACTCCCTCTGGTCCTATTTATAAGTCGCCAACCGCCACTAAATTTTGGTCCTTAATATAAGTCACCAACTAACATTAACTAACTCATTTATTATAACTTTCCGAATATACCCTTAGCATTGGAAAATGGACATTGGAAGATGAGAAGAGAGAGAAGATGAAAAAGTCACATGTATACTTATAAATATGAAAGAGATAGTGAGTCATAGTCATAAAGGTGATAGGGGCAAAAATGGAAATGACAAAAAAAAAAATAAGACCAATTTAATGACTCAACTTTCATTAACCTCCATTCCTTGGTATGTGCAATTTGGGCGGTTGACGACTTATAAATAGGACTGGAGGGAGTAGTTCACAAAGTATTTTTTTGGCCAATTAGTTCACAAAGTATTTAGTGGATTGTATTTGTATTTAAGCTTTCTTTCGTACGCGCGGGAAGCTGCTCATCATCAGCAAGGAGCAAAAACACGTAGCGGTGCACAAAAAATGCACAAACAAAAACGACAAACTTGGTAGTTCTAAACAGACAGTTCTAGAAGTACCTCTATTCATCAACAATAATCGCATAACATGATTTGTACACTTGAAATTATATTCCTACAGCATCATCATTACTTGTCATTACGGTTCTACGAATACAGAGACTCGAGTTCAAACCTTCAAAATCCTCCTCATATCAAACAAAAAAGAAGTGGACATGCTCAAGGTTACTCCTAACTTGAAAAGTTGGATCACTTTTCTTTTACTTAACATAGATGAAGTTGGAATTATGAAACGCTCACATACTATATGTTTGTAATAGTTTAATTAATATCATATGCTTCATGGTATAAGAATTTTGAGTTAAAAAATATACCTTCAAATGGCATTATCATTTGGATTACATTTAATTAATAGTGAGATTATCGATAAGTTGTTAATTTGAAATTTTGAATTACAACTCAGGTTTGACAAGTTATGGCAAGTTTTGGTAAAAATAGCCAAGCAATACCAACAATTGCAAAGATGACAATTAGTTTCACAAAATATAGTTGTGTTTTAAGAATAAGTTGTCACTCAACAATTGTTATGTAATACTACCTCCGGTCCTAAATATAGGACCTAATTGACTTTTTTTTTTGGAGAGATTAAGGTTGCGAAATAGTTTATTAAATGATGACATATTTGATAAATTTTTAGATTATTCATTAGTTTATAGGTAAGATAAACTAGTTTAACGGAAAAAATTAGATAAATCAATTTATAATTAACTTATTTTGCTTTTTTTTAAGGATTTTTCAGAAAAAGTCAATTAGGTATTATATTTAGGACCTGAAGGAGTATTTGGATATTAAAACGTCTAATTGATTGGTGACTGAAAAACAAAAGAATGTTTTGATAAAAAAAAAGAAAAACAAAAGAATGAAAGATATTCAAATTAAATCAATGGAGTTATTCAAATTTGGAACTGTATTGTTTTTCTTGGGATAGCGAAAAAATATATATTCCCCATATTTCATGACATATTCTTCATTTTTCTTGTAATGCAATTCTACAAATTGAAAAAATGTCAAACATCCATCTATTTTTGTTAGTTGTTATTGCGTTGTGGTCACTCTCGGGTTAACCAGTCAATTCTTGGATGGAAGATAGATGCCGGAAATGATAGTAGCCCCAACATAGAAAAAAACAATTGAAATTACAATGCTCTTAGAGATTGGTCTAGGAGTTGAAGGTGTCGACAGATCGCTCTCCTAAGAAACAATAATAGTGAAAAACTTGTTACTTGTACCAATCAATTATATGGGGAGCTAGTAATATTAACCACACTGCTTTGGAATAAAACAACAAAAAAATCCTGCTCCAATCATAGGGGAAAATGATTTATCAAAGATACTAAAAGTAAATCTTATTATATCAGCCTTTTGGTCCACATGCATGGCAGCGACATCTATAGCATGAACTTCATCACTGAATAAATAAATGTTTATCTAGATACCTACCTCGAGAGTTAGCCCCCAGTGCTTCTTTATCCCTTGTACATGACCTTTGCCAACAATAGCAACGACCGAGTTACTCTTTCTTGCCACTTTTAATAATTTGGAGGCCATATATCTAAATATATGAAGAGGGAAAAAAGAGGATCAGAATGAAATACAGATACTCTGTCAAAGAAAAAGAGAAATACAGAGAAATAAAACAATTTGTGAAAAGCTTAGTATTAGGAGACATTCTAAATAGTGTAACGGGAGAGAAAATTTGATAATTATTAAAATCAAATTGTAAATTTGACTGAACTAATGTTCAAGGGCAAGACCTACGGATCTGTGTGGTGTACTATATGGTTAGTAGATCAAAATAATCCATTTTCGAAGCAAAAAAAATGTTTTCTTTTATTGAACTCAAATGAAGAGGTCTGCAAAACATACTGGTCTCGTTTAAGCACGAGAGTCTCTGCCAAAGTTGGGAACGCCTTGCTCATCTCTTGTATAAGAAACGTTACAATGTCATTGTCATCCGTTTCCTTCAGCTGAAAAACATGCCCCATGAACGATATTAAAAAGAATTTAGTACTAGCATGACCGTTTCCTCCCCATCAAAAAAATTTATGGATGGTGTTATTTACCATTTTGTTCATCCCCTCATGACCGGGCAAAAAAACTGAACCAAAGAGTAATGAGAACAAAAATTTTGTCTTATGCCAGAGTGGCATCTTTAACCATGTCAGCCTTAATACGATCTGTCTCAATCAAGGGCAAATACAATAAAAATTCACAAAAGAAATGTATGATGCATAATTAACCAAACAATGCATGCCTAACTGAAAAAACTCATAATCAAATGCTGGGGCCTGGGAGTGAGTTTCCAAATAATAAAGGAAAATGATTCCCCATGTTTTACAACGTTCACATATTTCACTCGTATCCACAGAAACTACAATCAAGGATAAACTCTTTAAACTCAAACGGATCTAGTGAGCTTTACTAGAATAAGTCTAAGAAGTCGGAGCATCAAATGAAAAACGCAGCCTACTATCAAAAGATCAAACACACAAAGTATGCAACATTCCTGATCCCCGCCACACTGCGGGCTGTGTAAATTTACCCTCAACAAAAAGAGGGCATAGACTTGACATGGAGTGGATAAAAAGGGGTTTTAGCACCATAATTCAGGCAATATCAATGTCAGAACTTCTAATGACATACATGTTCTGTCTTCAACGCTAGGTTGAATGTGATTATAATATTAACAACTCTTCACAATAAGGATTACAAAAAATGTTACAAAACAGAGTGCCGTGTATATTCTAATGTTCCCAATCATTTAGCTACTTTGAAGCAAAAATCCATTCAACCTGTATATTGCGATCACCAAGTATCACCTTCGCACCATACTTCGTAGCTTGTTCATCTGCCACACGAAATTCAGATCCAGGAACAAACTCAAGCCCCTCAGAAGTCTGCTAGAAATTTAAGTAGGGAAAATGCACACATAAGATAATAAAAAGGATGCAAATCTTAGAGACACGGTAAATATGTTTTCAATCATAGGAACGCACCATTCCTAGAAAACAGAGGTAAACTATTTCATATATGTTGTTTCCTTCCTTCAACCTTAAAATAATTTCTCTTATTGTGGGCACCTAAAAGAAGAAAATAGGTACATGAAAAAAAGAGACACAGATTAGTGTGAAAGAAACAAAACTTTTCAACATTAAGTCTATGCAATTAAACTGAGTAATCTAAGCTGCAATAAATAAATACCAAAATCCACTAAGAAGATAACACGGGTTTCTATAATTAAAAGTATATATGATTATTTCCTTCTTTAGTCAAAATAAATGACAAGTGAACCAAAATACATTCATATAGGATTTTTTTTCTCAAAAAACAGGTGATATTCCCAGAGCACTATTAAAGAATAGATACCATCAGATTGCCACGGTGAGGAGTAAGTATTGTCAAACGATCACGGCATGATTCTAGGAAGACAACCTGAACAAACAAAAATCAAGACATACATACAACTTCATCATGAAAACGTGAAATGAAAATGCAGGCAGCTAATCAAGAAAATGACTCATTCACAGTAGCTACTAAGTTCAAAAGAAAATCACCTCTGGTTTCAAGAAACGGATCAATTCTTTCACTTGTACGCATGAATCCTGCAAAAAAACTCATATATTTCAAGAATACACAGCAAGCACTCACAGTTTCCGTAACAGTACAACAATAAATTCTAAATTGCGTATTATTGAGTGGAATCGAAGCGATTAGCTTACCTGAGAGATATGATCAGTGCCAAATAAGAAGACCTTACAAAGGCCGACATTGGCAGCAGTGGATTCACAAGTGAGGAGAGTGACATTTGTTGAGCGGTCGCCGGGGAGTAAGTCTTGGAGATTGGGGTACGGTTCTTCGTGAATTGGAGCCATGCTCTCAGGTATGCTGAATACGGAGGTGGGAGAGGTCGGGCGAGGATGATATTCATCGTCAAAGGGTGGCGAGTTCATCGCCGGCGAGAGGAGAGAATTGGCGGGAAAAGAAATATGAAGTGTGTACTGTTGAGATTTGTAATTTGGATGCAAGAAAAGGATTGCGAGGGAAGCTTAAAGAAAGAGAGAGAGAGAGAGAGAGAGAAAGAACGGCTATTATCGTATTTGTAGTCAAATTGCAAAGTTCAGATAGTTAGTTAGTTAGTTACAGCCACACAGAAACGTCAAAAGCAACTGAAAATTGGAGGGAATAATTACGGGAATTCAAAAGCATATTAGCCTCTTGGTGTTGTGGAATCCAAATTTCAAACCATAGCTTTAGGAAGACATCTTAGATTTTATCTGGATTTTTTTAGATTTATAATTGTTCAGGTAGTTTCGCGTAATATTTCCGATAAAAAAACTCACGTTGATTGGGTTTAAAAAAGAACAAGATGAATCCATTTAAATAATGTAAAATTGGATTAAAAAAAGATACTTCATCCGTTCCTAAATATAAGTTCACTTTAGCAAATTTGGAGAGATTAAGGAAGACATTCCAATGAGTTAGGATTACATGAAATTTCCAAAATACCCTCACTTGAGTTTTAAAAGTATCCTCTTACCTTCAAACCACTATTTTTTGGATGAAGGGAGTATAGGGGTAATTTGGGGAAACTTGAGTCAAATTAGAAAATGATCTTATATTTAAGAACAAGTTCTGGTCTCTAAAGTGATCTTATATTTAGGAACGGAGGGAGTACTTGGAAACAAAATTGTTTCTAAACTAAAGCACTAAGGAGTGAATCAACCGTCAAGCCTTAACCCTTCTCCCCCTTGATTTAAGAATTCGTTTATGTTTTTTTTGATAAATAAGACTTCGTTTATTGACCAAGGCCAACAAACACTAATATTGATATGAAGGATACAAAATGAGCTAAATCATGTATTTGAATTTTTTTATAACATAATTTTAGGAAAGAGGTTGGGCACACCACAATCCAAGGGCATGGAAACTAACGTAGGATCTTCTGGCCCAACCCAGCCCAGCGCTGTAGGCTTGAACTGAGATAGGCAAAACTAAGTGACCGCCTGGCCCAACCCAGCCCAGCGAACTCGCGACTAGGTGGACAGGTGGACAACTAGACGCTCATTGTTCGATCACTTTGCCACTGAACCCACGGGACAATGGGTAATCATGTATTCGAATTATTTTAATAAGACAAAAAATAAAAAATATGAAAAATTATTTTTAATAAAATATATTAATATGATAAGAGCAGTAATATGAAAAGAAGATAATCATGAGATGCAATATCTACCTAATCTATATATATTTTTAATCTAAATTTTTAGTTTTACATTATTATACATATAAAAAATAGGGAAAATAACACGCTAGTTCCAAAGAGTTATTAATTACCTCTATTTATATCTGAAATATTTTTTATTAACAAGACAAAGAGTTGCTTGTAAAAGTATTTGATATAAATTTTTTTACTTCAGACATGTGTGTAATTGTCCCTCAGGAATAAAATAGTCATATGGGTGTACTTACACAATCCCCGTTAGCACAAAAGATCAACTTGGTTGGCCTCACATGTTTAAAAATATACTACCTCCGGTCCTAAATATAGGACCTAATTAACTTTTTTTGGAGAGATTAAGGTTGCGAAATATATTATTAAATGATGACATATTTGATATATTTTTAGATTATCCATTAGTTTATAGGTAAAATAAACTAGTTTAAGGGGAAAAATTAGGTAAATCAATTTATAATTAATTTATTTTGCTTTTTAAGGATTTTCCAGAAAAAGTCAATTAGGTCATATATTTAGGACCGGAGGGAGTACCATACTATCTAGTAGTATTATTGTACACAATGAGTATGCTTATTCTAATTTTGGCAATCAAAATTTCTAAAATTTTGAACTGTATTTTTTTTTATCCTAAGATAGTGAAGAAAACTATATATTCCCCATATCTTGTAACATATTCTTGTACAATTCTTTTACCAAATTGTGAAACACCCACCGACCTCAAATCAAGTTCACAAGTAATTTCTTGGACGAAAGATAGAAGATGCCATAAATAGTAGCGACCACGGCAATGGTGACACCAATTGAAACTACGCTTCTCACTACAGATGTTTGTTTTGGTGATGGAATTGTCAACAGATCACTTACCTAAGAAACAATAGTGAAAACTTGTTACATCTGCCAATCAATCATGTAGAGATAATAATATCAACCGTACTAAAAAACAAAAATCCCGCCGCCAAGCATAGGGGAAGATAATTTTTGGAGCTAAAGATACTAAAAGTAAATCCTATTATATCAGCCTTTTAGTCCGCCATATATAGCATGAACTTCATCACTGAATAAATAAATGTTTGCCAAGATATCTACCATGATAGGTTGCTCCCAGTGCTTCTTTATCCCTTGTACATGCCCTTTGCCGACAACAGCAATAACCGAGTTACTCTCCCTTGCCACTTCTAATAATTTGGAGCTCATATATCTAAATGTACGAAGAGGGCAGAAAAAGAATTAATATGAATTACTGAAAAAGAAAACAATTTATGAAAAGCTTAGCACTCAAAAGACATTCTAAATGTTGATGCACAATATAGGGGAACTATTGAATATGAATGAATAATCGAAGCACTTTATTAATAATATGATTGAATACAATGAAAGGGGTCACCGGCAACGGTGGTTACAAATATGGGCGTAAATGCCTTGATCACAAAGACTTAATTCAGAGTACAATGATAATCAGAGAGAAGAATACAAAGAGAGAGAGAGAGAGAGAGAGATCGCAGAGAATTGATTGTATCCTTCTGAATGAATTCGTGGCCTTCTTATAGTTGAAGCTCAGTCCTGGTGGTTGCGAAATCATAGGCGGCCGTTATGGATAAGAGACGTTGCACGTGCTCCGAAAAAGGTGGGCGACTGCTCCGAAAAAGGTGGGCGACCAAGTCATTCTGCTTTATTGCCGTTGGTGATATTGTTCTTGACGCCCATAGGGCGTCTTCCTTGCTTTTAGACTTCTACTGTCGCTAGTGACGTTATCTTCGACGCCCTAAAGGCGTCTATCTCTTTATTGGGCCTCTGTTAAGGCCCAAGCCCATTAAGGTATAACGGTGTATAACATTAGTCCCCCCACTTCTCAATGCTGACGTCAGAAAGTATTGGGAAGTAGCGGTTATCCCACGTCCAACGGCCCAGATCTTCGCTTATTTTTTCCCTCTCAAATCAATGACCTAGATGGTTTTACTAAATTAACACCGTAACTTAACGACGTCTGACGGTTTGCATATACTCGATTTCGACTGTTCATTTTCCCACTTCACTTCGCAGACGTCCCTCTTCTCTATTCCTCCAATACTTAGAAAAATCGAAACTTTGTTAGTTCGCTTGCATCAACACGTCGTCCTACTTTCTGCGAAGGTATCTTCTTACAAAAATCTTATTTTTTTATTATTTTCATGAGTAAATTCGTAGTCATGTCATCGTCATCTGATTCTGAGAAAACTACTTCCAACAAATTTCATGCTAACGATAACACCCAATCTAGTTCTTCGTCTTCCCCTAGTGATTCTAATAATATTATTGATTTAGAGACTACTGAAACTTCTAAAGACAACCCTGTAGATATTGTAGATACATCGGAAAAAGGGAAAGAAATCAAGAAGTCTAGAAAATCCAGGATGTCTAGGAAATACTTAAAGGTCTATGATAGTCGATATCAAGAATGGGTTGATGCTGGTTCATCACCCTCTACTAGTTCTGGGAGGAAATACATCCCTAATCCCCAGATTGTAAACGCTCCTTATGCTTGTGAAACAGGGGGTTTAGAGACGTCTAGGGCTAACATTCTAAACGATGTTAAAGAGCCAGTTTTGAGATTCCTGGAAATCTCAAAAATGCCGTCTATCTATTATTTCGATCCTAGGGTACCCTTTAGGTTGCCAGAAATTAGGGAAGCTCTCGACTCTTGGTCTAGCGACACTATCGCTTTGAGTTTTGAGAGTTTTCGCTACGTCAATCCTTTTCCTCTTCCAAACATAGCCTTAGAGCTATGTGTTTTCTATGAACTCTCCCCTTCCCAACTTTCTCCCCATACTTGGCGTCTCATCGCCGTGGCTGAATTGATGCAAGAAGAGATAGGGGTCAAATTAGATATGTTCGATCTATTTGGCTCCTACAAACTTCAAGAAATTCGGACGGGCGTCTACTCTTTCGTCCATCCCAGAGAGGGGTTACCATCCTGGACTCATGGGTCTCTTCCCAATGATCGTCAATGGGACGCCCGCTTTGTGATGGTGCCTTTCCAAGCTGTCGCCCAGGAGGATTTTGTGTCTCCAATCTGGCGTCGTTTAAGTAAGTTGTCGTCTCTATAACGTCTTTCTTATTGCACTTGTTATCTGATTTATAATGTTTCACATTTTTTGTAGGTGCGTACGAGTTAAGGATCTCGCCACGCTCCAACAGCGACACAAAAAAGAAAATCAAGAAAATCCTCCAAATTCCGGCAGACCAGCGGAAATTCAAAATCATGATGGATAGTAAGTTTCTTGTCACTTATACTCTACATTTCATTCGAATATTTTCATCTCCATTATCTTACTCTAAATTTCTTCCTATCAACCAGGAAAGAAACTCATCCCTAAGGCGTCAGAGCAGAAAATTGATAAGGAAGCTCTGTTGAAAGCGAGGGTTGCGCGAATGGAGAAGCTAAAAGCCAGGAGGGGCGAGTATGACGCTGAAGCAAGGAAAGAAGGCCATGATCCTCATGGCGCCCCTCCTCCAAATCCTGAGTCAACTACGACTACTTCTCCACGACCTCCTCATCCGCCAAAAAACGATAAGCCTGTTCCCCCAACAAATAAAGAAGTCGTCTCATCGGGGAAGAGACCGGCAGAGCCGTCCGCCAAAGAGCCAGTCGCCAAAAAATCGAGGGCTTCTAAGTCCTCGAAATCTGTCAAAGTCAAGGGCGACAAAGATGACTCTGGCGAGGTCGCCTTATCTTTTCCTCCCAACTCTTCTGTCAGAAATAAGGAAGGGTGGGACGACGTCTACTCGGAATTAAGTAAACTAGAATTCGAGTACGACAAAGCCGCCTTAGAGTCTCTTGGGAGGAAAGAGGCTTTCAAGAAGGCCGTCCGCCACCAAATGAAGGTATTTTCACTTAAACATTCATTAACTTTGTTCTGTCTTTTTAACATTGGATGTCTAATTATTTTCGTTCTTTTTATTCTCAGTCCCTACAAGTCCTCCTCCATTATGCTGAGGAGAACGATGATGATAAGGCGACACTCGTCGCCCAGAGGGACGCCGCTCTAGCCGACAGAGAGCAATTGATGGCCGATTTAAAGTCGGCCCTGGCCTTCAAGAAGCAAGCTCATGAAGACAAAAGGAGGGCTGAAGAAATAATGAAACGCTCTGACGCCAAACAAGAAGAGCTCAAAGCCACCATAGAAAAATTAAAGGCTGAGCACTTCAAAGACGTAGAAAA